>OV884015.1:31487287-32924690 GCA_930367205.1 Acanthosoma haemorrhoidale
TTTGGATGAAAATCATTAAATGGCTCTGGTCGAGTTTAAGTTAGGAATATAACTTTGATCATTTACTCAATGTGTCAAAATTCATGTAATTATCTAATATTATTTATCGAGTTGAAAATATTTTTAATTAAATCAGGTAATCAAAGAAAATCTAAATATAGTGTATGTTTATAGGTCAAAATGGGGACTCACAATCTCCAGGATAACAGACAGACACAAAAGTGAAATCATAAGGGTCCTGAGCAATTATATGTTTAAACTACTGTGGTTTATAATTACAAAATTTATAATTGTGAATTTATTACAAATGTCATCGATATCGTGTTAATAATGTTATCTCAACGTATGTTGTTTTCTTAAGGGCAAGAATGATTTAATAATAGCGCTTCGATGCATCATTCATGCTAAAAATTAAAAATCGAAACCATTAAAAATACTAAAGGATCACAACAATTGCCCTTAATATAAATGTAAATAAAACAAAGGATATGAGGGTAAACCCGAGGGCCAGGAAAGTTTCCGTAGCGGAAAGGGATAAACCTTTGAAAAGGTACGCCCCTTCCTCTATCTCGAAAGTATTCTGAATAAGAAACCGAAGAAAGCGTGAAGAGCAGATAGAGCTCTTGTTCGGCTCAACCCATTAACCCATTAGAGGTTTATTAGATATTAACCCATTAACAACCCATTGTTAGAGAGCAGGATCATTTCCCTCAGAACTAAATTGCGGCTTTTCAAAGCAAATGTTGAAGCAGTACTCCCTTGGGCTTCCAAAACCTGGAGATTAATCAAGGCCATAACGAATGCTCTTCAAGTACCTGACAATGGACGCTGGAGGATAGCCCTTGAATCTATATGGCTGAAGGTTATTTCCTACCAACAATGTAAAGTAAGACTGGACAATGCTTTATTGTAAGCCTAAGTACGAAAATAGACAAGGATTGGGAAACCTTTAGGAAGCACCACGGAGCTAGTCGAGAAGCAAGCAGTTCACTAAGTGCTTAACATGTGGAGAGGATGAGATGTTCGGTACATGATGGAGACCACTCCTGGATAACTGTAGTGGTTGTTTGTTCCACTGGGAGTTAGAGGATACAAATACATAGAATTCATACATAAAACCTAGTAAACAGATATTAATTAACTATTTGTAACAAAAAATAAATATATATTAAATATATGGTTAATATACCTCGATTTATTCATTAATAATATGTCTGAAACATGTCAGGACTTTAGTGGATATTAATTCTGTAAATTCGTTAGCTTGGGGAATCGATAATTTGCATATTAGTTCTATTCGATGTCGCGATAAAGCAAATGTCATTATTAATAATAAAGCCTCAACAATAAATTAACAACAGCGTATGTATAATGTGCAAGAATATAACTGTAGCGACCGCTAACTACATAAGATAAATCACCCTATACTCTGGTGCACAAATATTGTAAGCAAAGTAAAATAACAGGATCTAAGTGTATGTAAATCATTGTAAGTTGTTAGTAATAAACCAAGCGCGGGACCGGCAGTCGTAAAGAAAGTCAGGTAAGAGGCCATAAAACCTGAACAGCCAATAAACCTAAGAGGGATTGGCCACCTGGCCATCATAAACATACCCCTTTCAGACCGTCTCCGCCTTCCGGCAGGAAGGGGAAATAATATTTAAACCAGTGCGTTTTGCCCTATAAGCCCACTCAGTCTTCTACTATCTTAGTCTCCTCACCCGCTTTCACTTGGTGACGCTTTACGCCTGGGCCACTGGCCCGGGAAGTCAGTCCCTTCTCCTCCTCCTCGTCACCCACTCTCTCCTCAGCGCCTCTGAGTCTGTCACCCTGTCTTTCAGCCTCCTTGCAGACCCTCTGACGACTTGTACCTGTGATACTGCCGGGCCCCCACTCGAACTCTAAACATGTCTTATTCTTTATGAAACCTCTGTACCTCCCCTTTTGAACATAGTACATTGTCGGGGCACATCCCTATCATACAATGGAGTCAGATATTAACGCCGTCCTGGAACGATTGTCCAGGTTATTAACTTAAACAATCCGCACTTGTCACCAGGGCTAGGTGATCAGGCACCTCCTAGTGGCAACCCGACAATAACTAATTCTAAATAAATTGGTTTTTGTTAAAACAACAATAATATTTGATTGGTTCCGGGATAATAAGTGATAATATTTCGAAGACTATCAGTGATCCAGTGATTGCTGTATAGACAGCGCTTCTAATATATATAGTCTTTTTTTTTTCTTCATAGCCCCTTTAAATTCACAGATAATTATAGATCCTCAGGCGAATCTATTTACAAATTTTTTTTTTGTATTTCATGTAGCATCGCTAGATTATATACAGGTTTTGTTATTTTATAAAAATTATATAATGAATAAACAAGTATACATTATACGTGACTGGACTAAACTGACTAATAAAGGTGATGGGGCTCACCTTTTTCATCAACCTTAAAACTAACTTACATACTAATTCTTAACCTTATTTTTCCCCGACAGTCTGTTACCATCGATGCGGGAGGGGTGGTGGGGTCATAGTGTTAAACACTGGGTTTGACAGGTGCTACAACGAGTGAAAAAACTTGTGTCTCCGGCAGATGAACTCACCTACCGACGGTGTACCAAGCAATGAGTGCAGGTCAGCGTTCTTCAACCTCTCGAAAGAGGTATGTCGGACCACTTTTCGCATGATCCCATTCTGAAAATGTTGGAGACATTTGGCTGTATCAGTCAAGTGGGTAAATAGCGGGGCACCGTACAGCAGGGCTGGCCAAGGACACATTTATATATCATCAATTTGAGTCGAAGCGACAGGATACGTGAAGTTAGCAAGTGCGATAGCCGGTAAGACCTTTGTCGTACTTTTTCTATTTGATTACTAAAATGAGTAGAGAAATGGAGATGCCTATCCATTTTTATACCCAGATAGTGCATTGAAAAAGCTGGTGAGTTCTTTTGCCCTCCTATTTTACGATTTCGGCAAGGATTTTTTTCCCTTTTGGAGGGAGAAGATTACGCAGTCAGTCTTCCCGGCGTTTACACTGATGTTTAACATGCCCATTCTATATATCTATTTCAGTCATGCTTTTAAATAAGGAAATAATAAATTTTTATAAATAATTTGTTAAACATAGATACTTAAAATAGAATAAAAGTGCATACAGTATTAGTGTATATTAGTTGCCAAATATGACTTTACTTGATTTGAATATAGCTGAGGAGATTTTTTAAAACTATTAATACCAGCCCTATTCACCCTAATTTCGAATTAGCAATAATACGGACCAAACATAATGACGTGTCAGTAATATTCAGTAAAAGCGCCAACTATTCCTCATTCAGCAGTATCTAAAGCCATATTCCGGTAGATAGGCCCGAAACGGGTCTCGGGGATAGAGTTGAACCCAATCGGGTAGCAAGGGATAACGGATCACTCACTGCTGGAGGCATACCCCGCGGGTCCATGCAAATTTGGCTTCGGTCGCTCATGATTTAGTAGTCATCTTTTTCCTACAGTCACACACATACCGCCTGGGATCTAACAGTCAAATCATCGTTTATCCCATGATTAGACGTAGAAAATCATCATATTATTCAGACTGTTAAATGAAGATATTTAAAGAAACTATTTCCAAATTGATCAACCAGTACTCTGGCATGGTGAAATTTTGACTCACTTCTTCGGTTTCTCTCATCTACGGCAACGGTATTTAAGGGCATGAGGCCAGAATACTTGAAGAAACAACACTCTAACACGTTTTTCTGGTAATTGAGAGCTGATTGATGTAAAAGACCTAATAAATAATCTGATACTTGCTATTTGATCACTAAATGTTCGATTCACTAAATCACTAGAAACCCGACGTTCAACTCCATGTATCTTGTTAACTTCCTCTCCGGAGGTCACTATCGTAATATCACGGTAATAACATGGATCGTAACATACGGCCTTAAGGGAACCTAGATTAGGTTTTCGCATATTCACAAACCCAAGAGTGAGGTATCACTCTAGCGTTTCTTAGAGTGGTTTCTTAACATCAACCTATCAAGACGAAATCGCAACCAGTCCAAGGACTATGTCATCGTATTTATTTTGTATTTTTTATCAACTAAAGTTTGTGGCTTTGAAGCAAAAAAAATATTATTTTTCTTATTTTGGATATTCAAACATTTACTTAGACTATAAGAAAGTTTACATAAGGATCAACGGTTACAAAATTATGTATAATATGCTGTTGAGATATGGTTATAATTACAATAAGCACAGGTACTGTAATTTTTGATTTATTTAGTACTAGACTGTTATTGTATTTTAACGATGTTTTATTTCATTTAAAGTATGTGATCTACTATGATTTTAAATAGTCGGTAATTCACTGTTATTTATTATTGTTTGTGTCATTTTTCAGTACTTAAACATGTCAGTGTGAGATGTCCAAAGCCCATGTGCGTCAAGTACATGACATTTTTGTCATACAACTGATTTTTCTTTCAACCTTTTTGCTAAATTGAAAGTTTTGTATGTCGCTTCCTTGCAAGAAATGTTCAAAAATATAATTTAAACACGTAATGAATTAATTAATCACTACCAACCACGCAATGATGACTACTTCATTGCATTGCTGTAATCTATACTCATATCATGAACGAAAAATTGTGCTGTTCAAGAAATTGAACGAGATAAACCCCAAAAAGATAAAAACACAAATTAGATAAAATTCACACCTTTTGTGGTTTATTTTGTAAATAAAACTGTTTTCATCCAGGTATTGTCATAATTGTTATAATCAGTTATAACTCGAGTTTATAAGTTCAGCTCGATTAAGCGCTGCCTTTATACCTCACACGGACAGTCATTAATTGTTCATAGTTACAGTTTTTCTTTTGCCCTTAACCATGAGTTTTAAACAACATTTTCAAATAAAAAATTCCGAAATATTTAATTTTCTTTAAACTTTCTTTTTTTGGGTTTTTTGAGTTTTGGCTTAAGAAATCTGAAATGTTAGCGAAATGGGACAGTATTAATGTGCTTAATAAGGCCATAATAACCATAATCCAAGTTGTGAAATATGCTTGTTCAACGTCAAAACGTTTTGATCATACTTACGTTCACTATCGAGTAGTTACAGCCGTTCAAAAAGCTACCTCTCCGCAACTATTTATTTCACTTCTTATTTGATCACAATAAATGGTCAATTTTCTTAATTTCTTTGAAAACATTCATTGTTGTTATTTTTGCCACGCTTTATGCACAAAATATTTACCTACGCGTTTCATTATAGTGGGCTAAATAAACAGTTTGGAAATGAAATGCTTCAGCCTGAACGGATTGTAAAACATTCAATATTTGTTTCCTTTTGAATAGAAAACAAAATACTTATTTAAAAAAAATCGTAAAACTAATCTGGACTTTAGTACTTGAACATTTGAAGACAACAAAGCACTGACATTAAGAGCATCCGATGTTTTCACCCTAAAGTCCTTAGAACAATATTGGATGCCCCACTCCGCATCACAAACCAACCCTGTAGCGACCGCTTTTTTTTTTTTGTAGTGAAAGAGATATTTAATTGTTTATTTGTAATAATCGTTCGACAAATTATTTCCAATGTACATAAAAGTGTAAATAGTGAGCATTTAAGAAAGATTGTTAGTAATATGTTTGTCTTATGTACGTTTTTATTATGCAATGTAATTCAATATAAAAAAACTGTCAAACCTTACCGAGTATAAGGTAATTTGGGGAAGCTGTGTAGCGACCGCTAACTACATAAGTTAAATCACCCTATACTGTATTGCATATGTATTGTAAGCAAAAGTAAAATAACAGGAACTAAATGGATTGTAATTAAATGTAAATCATTGTAAAAGTTTTAAGCAATAAATGCGGAAGCCAAACAGTCATAAACGTGAAAGGGTCGCCAGCCGGCAGTCATAAACAAGTCATAAACCTGAAAGAGTCGGCAGCTGGCAGTCATTAACATGAAAGGGTCACCACCTGGCAGTCATAAACTTAGCGACCCTTTTAGGGTTCTCTACCGGTCACGCTCCTCGTGACAGGTGTGCGCGGGAACCACCACCGAATTAGACCCTCGCAGCTTTATTCTGTATGAAACCTCTATACCTCTTCTCTTGAACATAGTGCATTGTCGGGGCACATACCTGTCATAAATGGAGTTAGATATTAACGCCGTCCTGGAACGATTGTCCAGATTATTAACTCGAACAATCTGCACTTGTCACCAGGGCTAGGGTGATCAGGCACCTCCCTGGTGACGACCCGACAAACCCCTTCCTTTTATTCGCTGGTAAAGTATCCTTGACCACATTCCTTCTATTTTATTAAATTCTTTTCAATATTATTCGTACACATTAGACGGGAATTCATAAACTTCCAGCAAAATCGCTATTTAGCTCCACACATTCCAACGATCCTCCCCGGAGATTTTTTTTTTTTTTTTTTCCTAAGCTCTCTAGTTAGAATTTTAGGATGAGGGAGAAATATAAAATATTTAGGGTAATCGGATCCTTGTACTAGGAGGGCCTGTTAGGACCCGGAGATTGTAGTGGCAAACAACTCCAACTATGATGGTAATTGACACAATTATTGGGAGTTACTGACCAGTGTTCTCCCCTGATTTGAATCTTGTGTGGATCTCGTGCTCTCTTTAATTCTATACTACTACTATCTAGCAGCAATGTGCCTGCAGGAAATCTTTAGTAAATTTGGGGGACTTCTCACATGCGAATAAGAGAGTGAGTACCATAGTGTACACACACACACACACACACACACACACACATATATATATATGGGATAAACGAAATCATCAGTGTAGTGCCACATCCACTTTGTTCTAATGAATCCATACCTACAAAAGTATTACTATATTTCGTTGAAACGTACAATTTGTTCTCAATTACTATTATAACTTATCTAGTTTATTTAAAAAAACATAATACATAGAGATAAAAATCACAAAGGAAGGCTTAAATATTTAAGCTGTTATAACTGAGTACTTAGGGAAGATGCTCCTTGTGTGTATGACATTCCGCCTGAGTTAGCACCTGCCGTATAACTAACAAGTTATACTCATAAGTAAATACACAGTGTTTGTAATTACAACTTTGTCTGTGCAGGCGCGCGGGCTTTCTACAGAACTTATAACTCTACCTCTTCACATACGTTCTCAAACTTAGAATTAAACTATTCCTGTAACATGTATAACTAGATTATTACAGGATTCATTTGAAATAAAATATCAAATCCTTAGCATTCTATTTTTTATATAAAAACTCATAACATTACAATACACTCATCACAACGATATTTTAGAAGTGAAATTTGGTTCTTTCATCCGAACCGGTTCGAATATGAACCAAAATGCCAACGGGTGGCTCCTATGAGACGCTGTGTCCATATTGTTTCATCGGAATCGTGATTCAAACGACAACCAAATACCTCGCATTTGACGTTTGTATGCCAAGTGTTTAAAGAGGAGACTTTCAAGTTACTGACTGGAGGATTGATGGTTGCAGGTTGGAGGACAAAGAGAAAACAAGGGGCGAAAAATCCCTTCACCAGCTTAACAGGTATTTTTTTTGTTTATCCATTAGGCTTTACGTATTTTATTTACAGGTTTCGCTTCGAATAACACATTACACATCAGTGTAAATAAAGCATAATAAAATAATATAGAGAAAGAAGAATCATAAACATGAAATAAAAAATTAAACTATAAATCTTCCTCCTTTCCCCAATATAGCTTTTATTAACTAATACCGTTTTCGACAGCACTAAGCTGTCATTATCAATAGCTAAAATAAAAATTTATATGATAAAAACCTCAACGGAGACAAATAAAAGCAATCATTTAAAGTAACAATAATTAAAATCAATAAAAAAAACCTATTTAAAATATTAAAACTGCTAAACTGCACCAAGTCCGAAATGGTCTTAGTTTGGTTTTAGAGCGGAGAAGTCAGTTCAAGTTTTTGTGATGAAGAGTTAAGGGTACAAAATAGATTTCGTGGAGAGAAGTTGGGTTCTAGAGAGGAGACAGAACCTGGCGAGCTTCTTTTGATAAATATTGTTTCAAGTCATCATTGTATATAATTTAGTGAGAGATAATTTGTGTTAGTAATTAGAATATAATTCGAATGTGCTCAAAGTCATCATTTAATTTTAGTAAATCTCTGTTCTCAGCGAAAATTCAGTTATCTTTTATTTTTATTCAACTTTAATGTCTAATTCCCTTCCTCCGATCAACAAAAAATTTACTTTTGAGAGATACTCCGATATTGGCAACAGAAATTAATCAATGCTGTTTTCATTTTTAACTTTGACGCCAATGATAGCTTAATCAATTAATCAAGCCAGGTAACTTATGCCAGAGGGTACATATATTTATCGATAGCTATATATATTTTTTTATTTCAATGTATTTAGATAAAATGCATTACCTGATCAAACGCAGCAATATAACCATAATACTCATAAATATAGTTATACAAATCACCCAGTAACTGTTTTTGCACCAAGATAACTTTTATATGGTACAGATGCCACAATTTTAATAAATGAATTAAAGGAAGATTAAATAGTGACTGGATTGAAGAAAGAAAATTATCGGTTGAAAATGGAATAAAATCACATAACTAGAACAAAAACCTATTCGAAAAAAATCGCAAATACTATGAATTGAATTATTTAATGTAGGAGACATGCTGTACGTGGAAAATAAAACCAGGAAAGTAAACAGGAAAAAATTAAATGACCCAAAAATTAGACCATATGAAATATTTATATAACAGAATAGTTACTGGCAACACAAAAAAAAACAGAATTAAATCTCTTCCATATCACGAACCTTATTTCAGACCCTACGTTAGAAGAACAAGGAACAGGAGAACAAGAATAACTGAAGAACGTGAATTTCATTAATTTTGAATTTTGTCACGATCCGCTTAGGAGACCTAATGGCTTACTTTACACGCCAGGGAAAAACTAAGTTTGAGAAAAAATGTATATTGAGTTAATGTAATCAAGTGTGATATGCAAGTTTATTAAAAGTTATATCATACAAATATTTAAAAGGAATCGACATATTAAAGATTAAACTTTAAATCAGTGTAAATAGAACTTGTAACTAATGAAATAAAACCTTTCTTTACAGAGCAACACAACACGGTTTGTTTGATTTTTCATTGTTATGAGTCGAACTGTAAATCAAACTTTAAACAACGTTATTCTTTACGTACCTACATTTACACATTGTAAATCATCAATTTCACTTGTTAAATCTGGTTTACAACGTTCACATCACATGGAAACAGGACGTGTTTGATTGTGACTTAGTGGTGTTTCCTTCCGTTATGTATTTTTAATATAAGGATACTAGGAATATATAAGGACAATAATTACAAAAGTCATTAAAACTGTGGTATAATCGTTATCGCTCCAGTAACACTTCGTCACACTTGACTTCAGTTTTGAGATTTGATCACCCCTTCATCACTAAACATGCCAAATGAGACCGCATACCGTCCTACGCAGCAAGCGGGATGTTATAATGATGCCGGGAATTCCTCACCCAGAGCCGGAACATGGCACATTGCCTACTGTCAGTCCCGCTTCAGTATGTAATGTATGGTGTTAACAGCATGTGATCGTATATTTGTGAGGAACTCTACTGCTAATAGTCGAACCCAAGGGAGAAGCTACACTTTCAAACATGTCAGTGTCTACCTACGCCTGTCTGTCTGTTTCATAAAACTTTAAACGACTATTCAACAATACTCCGAAATTCACTAGAAATGTTTTGGCTGAAATATAATTACCCTTACAAAAATCAGATGCCTGAATTGCAAATATGTGACGTTTATACCCCTGCAGAGCTCGAAAACACCAGACAATGCTGGGCTTATGTTTGTGTCGATTTCTTTCCACGAATAAATTACCCGCCAAACTCATACTATGAAAGGGTCAACCAATAGACCGTATGCGGGCAAACAATTAAAACTTTAAAACAAACACACCCACGCGGTAGTGGGAACACGATAACTGTTTTAAAGCACAGTAGGATATTCGAGTAATATTTATCAAAACTGAAAATTAATTCCGCTTGATAAACTTTTGTTTAAACTTCACATTAGAGTGTGTATGTAGTTAAGTTGATGAGTCAACATAGTTAACTCGCTACCGTGGTTTAACGCTTCCACAAACTGATTGTTAATAGTTTTTCTAATTAATAGTTAGTATTTTTGTTTTGTTTGATTTCAGCTAAAGTTTGAAAACTTAAATTATTTTTTTATTATTGATGAAAGTTCATTGCTTAAACAACATGGTCTTTATTAACTCATAGTTTAATTATAAGAAATTAAACCATTAAAAAAGAAAAAAAAAACTGATTAAAAGCCACTGCCTCAACGAATAATTTGGAAATTAAATAGACAAGTATAAACATGAAGGATTTGTTGATTAAAGCATTAAATATAACAAACAAAAGAAAAATTATTTTTTCTGAGAGTTCATAGGAAATTCTAGCACAACCATCTGTTGAAAACTTTTGAATTCTGTTCCACAATAGTTATTATCACCCACACTGCCAACTAAATCTACACTGAAATAAACATAGACAGAAGTTTATGGATACTACTTGAACTTAAAAAAATGATGTTGGAAAGATGCATAAAACGTCAATACTAAGGCCTTCGAATCGCTGAAAACAAAAATAAAACTTTCAAAGGAATTGCAGTTGCATTTTGATTGAGAAAGCATGGCAAAAGCATATCTAACGACTATATAATATACACCTACGGAATCTGCCAATACATAGAAATATATGAAGAAATTATTAATAATTTAGAAAAGCCAGAATGAACTTGTCGAATCTCTGAATTTATTCAAGATGGTTAAACGGGTTCATTAGTAAAAATATGGTATAGTTGTTAGTAATGATTGTATGAGATAAGGGTTTGATCTATCATGAAAACAAATGGTCAATAGATAAATAAATAAAACCGTCTGACGAAATGTTAAACCGGCAAGAATATCACTGTTATTTTGTTTCATTATTTTTCTCATCTGTTCCATCTCGTTAAAATTGAAGCTGTGGTCGTAGGATTTTCATGAACCCGCTAGTTCGTAATAGCCTTGTGAGGTTATTATTGTTGAATAAACCACTTAAAAATACATCATACAAACTTGGAACCATTTTCCAAACTGAAAAATGAGCGGAGATCTACCATTCTTTATGTGACACTTGAGTACTTGGTATGCCGCGGTGTCGTCAAGATCGCATCGAACTTCCGACACTGGCAAGGATTTATCGGAAGTTGTCAGGGAAGATTTGTAGCCGGTGCCAACTCTCGAAAATGGAAAAAGGTGAAAACGGACTTTCCGATACCATAACTCGAAAAAGTTCTTTAAAACACACCACCTGAATCGGAATGAGGCGCTCTAGTGAAAGTTTTTATGTAAATTCTCGCCTTGTTTCTTTTCCAGCTCACCGACTCCCGGCTCCCAAGTAATTTCCTCGCCCCTTCGGTATTGGTCGTATTTTACTTTCCACTTTCTATTCCCGGATGTCTATTTTTTCGAAGGAGCTTAAACTTTCTGAAAAGCTGAATGGAAATGGCCAAGTCACCGCACAGGGAGCTGTCCCTCTTACAAGAGCCTCTAAGTGGATTCTGCCTGCTTCGAATGAGAAAGTTCTGCCGTACCCTAGCATACACGGATAGGAATTATGCTAGCTCTTAGACTTATTCTATCCTGTAGACGTGCAAGGCCGTCGTAAATTCTATACTCTGCTTTCGGAAAATTAAATTATTTAATACCTATCCCCAAAATATGGATCCAAAAAAAATGTGTTCTAAAAATTTCAAACCTTGGCAAATTCAGTCATTTATAAAAAAAAAACCTGAGAATTAGTAAGGCGATTTAGTTTCTCTGATCGGCTCGTTCATCAATCGTTTATTTCATGTCGTCGTTCATCCAAACATATTAAATCAGAAGATCATGTCACTTAATTAGATCAGTTGAGAGTGCCCTGTGCATTGGGAGTGTAAAAGCACACAAATATAATGAAAATGAATAAATTTTCGTCTAATTTTGAAAAAGAGTATAATCTCATGCATCGTGTATGGATATTTTTTTTAAATATAAGTTAATTTCTTTAAAAAAAAAAAAAAAAAAGCCTGATTTATAATTGAATATGTTTCCTAGGTCATAATAACAGAACTGAAAATATCTTTGTGCCAAATGTGCATATTATATTGAAAGATTTTCAATTATTATTTTACATCCAAAAATAATCTAGGTGTACTTTTTTTTATTTATTAACTTTTTGAAAACTTGTTCGCGAACAACGATATTGTTTTTTTCGCCAAACATGCTATTATTTTCTGTGTTAAAAATTCATTTGAACCTTTTATTCCGTCTAAGTACTTTTCATAAATATTGATTGTCGATTAAGTGTTTACACAGCACACCTCCAACATTCTAGAAACATCTTGAAATTAGTTATTTAGGTATAGAGTATTTGTCAGGTACGGTATATAGAAATAGGGGGCATACACGCTGAGGATTTATTGATAAACAGACACGGAATGAACGAACAGATCATTAAAAGAACGAAACAACATCTGTGAACGGATGGTCCGTTCTTTTGAGATTTAATTTAAAAAAAAAAAAAATCTAACCCAACTCAGAGTCTCAAAAAACTCAAATAAATTAAACTTTATCGACATGTTGTCTAAAACATATCTGTATCTGATTCTATTAGCTTCGAGCTGGATGGTCTCAGTGGCGAACATCGTGGTTGCTGCGAACAGTTTTTGTGCCTGGAGTCGACAGCGCAATTAAGATGGAGCACAGTTGATTCAAATCGCCCACGACCTCTGATATTACTTAATCCATTTAATTCAAATATCTTCGGATATACGTTTCTGTACTATCGTTATTACACAGTTTCATATATACTAAATCCACTACAGCTATTCATAGATTACATTTATGAGAAAAAACAATACTAGGCATACATTCCGGCCGAAGTTCATTTAGCAGGTTTTTTGTTTATTTTTTTAAGAAAAAAAGCGGTGATTGACAACGTCTTTTTTAATTTTACTTTTTGGACGTGCTTTAGTTTAAGGAGTTATTATCCACTATAGTATACAAAATTAAATAAACATTTAAACTTATTTATTGTGATAAAATTACAATCTGCCTTATTAGGCGATACCATACTAATTTCATTCACTCCCTCATTGATACAGTATTTACAAACAGCCCAGAGACCTTCCAAATCCACATGGTTTTCAATCCCTCGATTGCGAAAGAGGAAGTGGAGTGTTGGTAAATCACCCACACTCCTCCGCAATCCACGTCACCGGATACTACAACTATAGAGATGAGTGGTGCAGTGTAATGACAGAATTAGGATGGTTGGATAGGTTACTATGGAATTTTATGAACTTGGAACGGATGAGTTCAAGAATGTAGGGTATATTCAGATCATTGTGAAGGGTTTTGTTGCTGACGTAATAAGGGGCATTTACTATTGTTCTTAGGACTTTTGATTGAAAGGATTAGATGCGCTTAATGATAGACTTTTTTGATGTCCCCCATAGCTCTATTCCGTATGTCCAGATTGGCTTAAGTATAACCTTGTAAATAAGTAGTTTGTTTTCTATTGAGAGGTGGGATGTCCTTCGAAGTAGTCTGTACAGTTGTCCAAAGCGTCTGTTTAGTTCTTGTCTTTTTAGCCTCGTGTGTGGGTTCCATGTCAGTCTTTTGTCGAGATGGAAGCCTAGATACCGTACTGTATCAGACACAGGGAGAGGAATCATTTAAAAAGACTGGCGGACAGGACTTGCGGCAGAATGTAAAGGTTATGTGGGGACATTTTGCTTCATTGACCTTGATCCGCCATTGGTTGCACCAATACTCGATCTCATCAAGGTGTTTTTGAAGGTTTTGGAATGCTATATCAGGGTCTGAATGGGTTGACAGGACTGCAGTGTCATCTGCAAATGTGACCAAGAAGGTATTGGTAGTAGAGGGGACATCAGCGGTGTATAGATTATAGAGGATGGGACCCAGGACGCTGCCCTGTGGAACTCCTGCTTTAATGGGATAGTAGTTAAAATAGAACCACCCAATGACGCCTCATCTTACCGTTCACGTTATCTAATGGTTTATTATCATATCATGGAAATTTAAATTGTTTGGTGATTTATGTGATGGAATTAATTCTCTATATTTATTATATACATGTAGTGTATACTATAACTCACACGCATACACACCACCTCAGTGGTACAAATACTTAAATAGTATCGATTTTTATTTAATCAATTTTAATGTTAACTGTGATTATAATTGAACATTTATTTAGTTTCAATAAATAAATAGCGGTAATAATAATTTAATTTAATAAAAAGTAAAAATTTCTCGAAGTTATATAGGTGGCATTGGCCCATTGGATGCTATCATCGTTCTCAAGACTTGCATTAGGCTTATTCCAAGTTCTCTTTAAAAGTTCACTTTAAGGAAATTAAACTCAACGACGAGTTCACTGTAGCCCACACATCCCACCCACACAAGTTTCTCTATAAAAATCTTTATTACCATGATTGTTACTAAGTATATTTAGCGATATGCCTAGCCTAAAAAAGTAATTTTTATGTCATCATACTACCTAATAATTTGATATAAAAACCGGATATTCAATTGCCACCTACTTATCAAATCGACATATTTTGAAGTTTTGTCTAATTTGTCTAAGAGAAAACACGTGTTCCCTCGATGGCTGCATGAATATTTCTGACATAAATCGGCCCCAGGCGAGAAACAAAAGATACACCATACTATTCACAGAGCAAAATATAAATTAATTTCGCTGGGAGTTCGTTGCAGGCCATTATAAGTGGAAATAAGTGAAAGAGTAGGGTAATCGGTAATCGGTTGATCAAAGAAAGCTGTTAGCTATATAAAAATAAAAAAGATATGAGAAACGAAAACGTGATAAGAGGGTGGACTATTATCATATTGTTTAAATTATTACTGTTCTCTATGTTTCTAAATATTTAAACGATCTGCAATGTGTTATATGTCAGTCCCACCTTAATTATTGAATATCATATCACCTATATACCACATCATAAATTGGTGCTATTTTTAGTTTTGCTAAATACTTTCATTTGCATCGGATTTGTATCTCACTGTGGTTTCTTAAATCTATAATACTTCGATTCCCGATTTTCATATCTTATCTATCATTGCCACAAACTTTAGTGCACGCATTATAACATAAACTAGCAGACACTATTTTACAATGAACCTTAAATTTTGTTAAATTCAAGCTTTTATAAATAAATGTTTTATCTATTGTTGCTTTTCTATCAATAGTTGCACATTCGTCTCATTTCATAACTTATTCACAAGACACTTATATCTCTTTTTGTTTCTATTATTTTATATGTAACGTTTGCTGATAATTGATAACATCTACCTTTTTCCATAAATCCTTATCATGTTGAAAAATTTTGATGAATTTCATAGTAATTTAGCAGTTTTCTTTCATCCACCTATGGAGATTTCAGGAATTCATTATATAACTTATAATGATAGTATCATATACTGAGATTACTTTTTATATCTGAACGTTCTTTCAGTCTGTTAAAGTTTCAAACGTTTTGTGAACTTTGATTATGAGTGATAATGCACTGGCTAGTTGTATGCAACTTTCAACCCAAAAACTCTGACTTGATTATTTTCATTATGTTTTTAAAAATATTGTATGAAAAAAAAAGACAACAAAAAATTCATAAGAAATCCAACAAGAACAAAGATCCCAATCCTGTATGCTAGCTTATTGACGATTCAACAGGAGGTAACTAGATATGTGAATATTTGAGCAGGGACTGTTACTCGTGGTTATTCCACTCCAGTGCATATAAAGTTGGAAAACAATTTCGCTGGAATTTTCCGTCTCTGAGCCTTGTGCTCCAGTAAAATAAAATATTCACCTGCAAAATATCACCATTCCGAGTAAACAACATTTTTATTTTGTGAAAAACAAAAAAGAATACGTTTCTCTCAGGAATCGTATTTTCTTCCAGCGGAAAAGTACAGTGAGGTTATTCTTTCTCGGAATCGGTCCGGGTTATTCTTTTTGTCATTTCGACTAAAACTACGAGCGTTGAGAACATCATTAATATCCAATCCATTTAAATACTTAATTTAAAGAAACGTTTCTGCAACTTATCAAAATGGGTTTCACAGTAGTAGGAACATCTTGGACGATACGTCTACTGCATAAATATAGTACATATACTACATAATATACTACATAAATATACTACAATGTATCTATATACCTTTGTAATCTATATTCACCGTGAGCTCAGCTCACAAACTCTATAAATAATATTTCCTGATCAACAACAAAAACAAAAAGTTAATACTTGGACAGCACATCCTCTCTTGCCCTCACTGCAAAACCTGTCTGCCCCTCATGTGATCTATAATAAGGAACTGCCTCAGTTAGTTTCTTGTACCGAAAGATATCAAAGACCTCTGTAATTCCAACTAATAAATTTCTACCGGTACAATAACATACTTTGTCATTTAGATTCTAGCTCGTGAACATCATAGCTCGACTTTTGAAAGTGCATTTACTCTAGGATAAAGAATTGCAGACCACAATTGTAAGTGCATTATTAATGGCATGTAAAATTACTTGCCGTTAACGCGTATTTTAAAGTTAACGTGTACTAAAATAATGAAAGGTGGCAATAACACTTTACAGTATTCATTCGACAGTGTAGCACGGAGAGAGTTGGCAGGATCCAGACAGCCTAAATGAACGGTAGTACACAAGAAACTAAATACAAAAGAAATTTTTTTGCCGGCTCAAGTTAATGCTAGCCATCACTTTGGAATGATGTTTTTTGTGAGGAAGGGTGGGGGGATCTCGAGGCATGCAATTCATCACCTCTAGAAAACACAACAGAGCGCCATCAGAGCGAAGGAAAAAAATGAACAGATTTATTACCTTGCTTAACCATCCTTTCGTCATAGCTACTTTCTTTACAAAATTCAAGATCTCATATTCAATTCAAGTGGTAGTGAGTAAATGTTTTTGTAAACACTTGAAACCATAAGATGAACACTTAAACGTGTGTCTACTGAGCAAAACCAAACATGATACATAAAATGATACATAATTTTAACGTTCAGTAAGTTAATGAGTAATATGTATGAAGAGTTATAATTACAAAAGTTGATATACTTTTAGACGCATAGGGTGTTATATGGAAGTTCCAATCCATGTCTCATGACCAATATTAGAAATAAAATTATAAAAATTAAATTAAGGATCATCAATAAATAATTATGATTCCTTGAAGTGGTTAACTTCAATAGCCTTCTAATGGTTTTTCCTCCTAATGATAAGGGTTCTGATTGCTAATGGTCATTATTCTCCAACGACAGACGAATTCGTTCATATTCCCAGGGATAACGCCAAACCTTCCCGAACGGTCAATCACATTTTAAATTTTCTCTTCTTTTCATGATAATCGTACCCAAATTGAAAATTAATACACAAATTTTGTATTGCTTTACTCTGAATTAGAAATCTTATTAAAACAAATTGTATTTCTGTCTAAATTACTAGACCCAAGGTTGACAGAATTGATAGTAAACATTACCAGTAATTCCACTTTGGGAAAAATTACCAAAAGATATCAACTGACATAGACTGTATCTTGAGTATCTTTATGCAGTATTAGGCCCCAATTTATTTTCTTTATTAGTTTTTTTGATCTTGACCTTTCGTTTAAAGTTCGATCTCCTTATAAATTATATCTTTTATATATAATTATCTTATTTCTTTTTGTATGATTTTTTCTCTGGTTGTTAATGTTCTCTTAATCTTCTGTAAATAGATTTTCATGTAAATTTTTTTTTGTGTGTGTATGGTCCTGTAGTTTTCTCTTTTTTCCCTCAATGGAAGATGGCTCAAATCCTGTCACTCAACAAAATTCTCATTTTATTGACATTTAGTTTTTTTAATTAAATATTGCTCATACCCTTTGAACCGTTAACAATGACCATCTAGACTGGGAAATGTGTTCCATGCTGCTCCCTGTACAACTGACTAGTACATCTAACATCTAGCGGGCGAGACTCGAACACTTGTTGGTAAACAAATGGTCTTTTTATTGGCTTAACAAGTCTGATCTCAAAACTATAATTGATTTTTTACAAAGTGTTCCCAAGATATAATATATTATAATAATGTATATAATATATAATAATTATTATATATAATATTATCTAATATAGTAAGTCTAATAAAGATAAGGCAAATATAATTTGGGACTAAATATACTCGAACTATATTACATAATACATTGTATATAATATATCTAAACTAGGCGTTTCGTTCGTTATGTGCGTACACTAATAGTGCAGGTAAAAACAAAAAATTAAAATGAGAAAAATAAACATTTATACATAATATGAAGAAAAAACAAAGTATCATGTCACATGCGTGCTAGAATATTGACAAATGTACCTTAAGGATCAAGAAAACTGTAAAATGTATTATTATATTTTATTAATTTATTCAGTACGTTTCTTCAAGAAAAACTGAACGATCGGAACCGGGTCGGAACATAAAATTTGTGCTTTAAGGTCACAGGTCATGACCGCGTTGCCTGATCTGACTGAATACTACTTGACCTGAATGTGACCTAAGAGTTTTCTCAACAAACTATGGAGAATTATATTTGTGAATAATTTACTGCTAGTATAGATCTCACTGTGTTTTTTCCTTATCTTAAAAAAATACTTGATGCATTCAATATTTTGTGAAAAGAAGAGGTAAAATTCAAAATAGAAAAACAAAGCAGTACTCAGAAGACATCAATATTTAATTTGTTACTCTCTTAAGAGTTTGTTGGAAAAATAAAATACGTGAAATATATTTTGGGCAACAAATACTTACAATTGGTTGTTATAGCATAGAACGAATACTAAATGATTCATTTTATACACGTTTCCTGACATCACCAACTCCTTTTTAGGGTCTGGTAGATTATTTCCAAATCGAAAACCCTTGTATCTTCACCGGTGAGTTTACAAAAGAAAAACACGAGGAAGTGTTATTAATAAATTATAATTTATAATTATAAAAAATATCCTATAATTGTGAGTAGGTTTTATATGCATGCGTAAATTTTTGATCTTGGCATCCTGGTAAAAATATGTAATTTGTGTTTTGTATTTTCTTACTACAATTACAAAATATCATTGAGACTGTCACTAATATCGTGTTTGCAACTTTATTTAATTATTTATCACTAATACATAATTTAAGTTTACGCAAAGAGTTATTAATATTTCAGCTCCTCTTAAATCTAGAAACTCTGCCGTGTAAATTGTGTTAAGGAATCTCCAACCGGACTCCAGGCAGCTAGTTACAACTAACTCACCAACATTTCACCTCGGGGAATAGTTTTGTGGTGGAAGGTTTTAATTGAACCAGTGGTCTTTACTCCCACCAAGGGTTGAAGGAAAATTAGCAATCATGCCACGCCTTTATCTTTACTTTTAAACACCAAAAGGCTTTATTTTCATTCAGGGTGATACATTCATCAAGGTTGTCAGAAATTTTAAAGGTTTTGTTTTAAACTTTGCTAAATAAACGATCAAGGCTACGTTTGGCACGAAAATGTAACGCATACATTTACATACTAAGTCCTTTTTTTGGCTTTTTTTTTTTTTTTTTTTCCCTTAGCTCTCAAACTTATAAAAATAGGATGTGGGAAAAATAAAGAAAAATTATTTTGGGCTAATGAGTGCCTTTTACTAAGGGGAGTCCCCCATTTGAAGGATGTATGAGAAGGATATAGGGTGTGGAATGCCTTTTTTCGGCATATTGAGCACAAATTTATGAAACGACCGAAAAATCAAATTTAGCGAGAGTGGAAAAATTCCTATCTGATCTATTTTGTTTCGACACATATAAACTAAAGATGACACGCCCCTATTTGGGAACTAGATTTTTTTATTTAACTCCAATCGAGATAATCCGTCTAATGATTGGCTGTTGTTTTTCGCATTTATGCCTATTTGTTACTAGTATTCACTCATAATCTCATTCATTGCTCGAATTATTTATTTTCTGTATACAGCTGTG
The DNA here is from genome assembly GCA_930367205.1 of Acanthosoma haemorrhoidale. Classification (NCBI taxonomy): domain Eukaryota; kingdom Metazoa; phylum Arthropoda; class Insecta; order Hemiptera; family Acanthosomatidae; genus Acanthosoma; species Acanthosoma haemorrhoidale. The sequence continues at coordinate 31,507,504 of OV884015.1, forward strand.
AATAAATAAATATAACTAAATCGTATTATCACGAAATAAAATAATTAGTTATTACTTGAAATACAAAATAAGGAAATAAGTATAGAAAAAAGTTATGTCCAGTTTTGCTAATTTTTAACATAGACGTTGACATTTAAGTTTCTGATCTATTATCACTTCATGTTGACTAATAATTCACCACAAGAAAACGATATTTCCAAAAAGTAACTGCTGTCAGAAACAGCATCGGGAAGTTGAGGTTTGGTCAAAAAGGCGTACCCTATTGAGGAACTAAAACGGTTTTATACGCTGGCAACAGTCGCAGTGACGGGAGCATTTATCAAGCCCCGGCTACTCACCTGGCAAGCGGTCAACTTAGTTCTACTGCAACTTTACACTTCACTTGCAGGTTCAACTTCAACCCAACTGCCGGAGAAGTTCAACGGAGTTGGGCTCTAGCCACCGGAGATCTTCAAGGAGAGGAAAGTCATCACAAAATATCCTCTTGACAAATATACGTATTTGGAAGGACGCCCATAGCTGTATCAACTCGATATTTTATATATTTTTCCAATACTGAGGGTATTGGGGACTCAAAAAAGTGTGGGTCAATCATCGTATTCACCGTTCTATCTGTATTTATGATAGTATCAGTTCTTATTCTAAAGGTGTAATTTAGCACCCTGAATAACATCTACAATTTGGTTGATATCAACTGAAAACTAATTTTTAATGGTCAACTAATTCTGAAAGGAGAGAGGTACCTAGATAATGGACTTGGAAGTTATCCAATCACATTGATATTTTTGAGGTACTATCAGCTACATCTAAGCGAAAGCCACATGTGCCAGTGTTAAGGGAAAATCTATTAATAATACTTATAATCTAGATATAGTATTGATGCAACTATTATAATCTTCAGAATATGAACACTTTTTGGCGGAACTCTCGCAAAAACTGTAAAAAATGAACCAGGTTGGACCGGAAATCCTATCAGCAGAGAAAGAATACAACTCCATATTTGACTCACTGAGAGATAGTTGAGATCTGTGAGGGCCCGGATTTGAATCTGAATCTAGTCACCTTTTTGGGTTTTTTTTTTGGTAGCAGCATTAATGATTGAATATTTGAAGATATTCTTTTCCACTGTGGTTAGGGACACATGAAAGACGTTTATTCTAAATAAAATTTATGTTTTCTGAGCCAACATTATTAATTTGTACAACAATAAATTTTGTGGATAATATTTCGGCGATTTTCAATGTCTGAAGAGGTTTAGTTAAAGAGGCTGCATTAAGAAAACCACTTTTCAACAAGTCTATATTTGTATGTTAACATGTTTTAACATAGATATAAAGATTATTCAGTCACACATTTCAAAGCTATATTCAACAACTCATCGGGTTAAGACAGATAAAAGACGTTAAATTAAAAGGATATACTCAAAAAAATAACGATTTGTGAACCAATTAATGGAAGTCATCTTTAATATTGAACCAACAAGTTCTTTGGGTTTTGTCAATTTATTTCAAAATTTGTTATGTGTGTATGTCTGTCTCTGTTCCTCCCCTCCAGAAACGGCAACACAAAAATTGATCCAAAAATAAATACAAAAAAATTAAGTTCTATTTGTCATGGGGATCGTTTGATCAATATGTAGCAGTTTTTCTTTAAGCAATTTCAATATTTTTAGTCTTATATTTTAAAAATTAAATTTATTTTAAGATTGGCGTAAAAAGGTTTCCTTGGTGAACACAAAAAAGCAAAGCTTGATCTGGAATCTACGGATATCCCTTCCAGTTTGGAGCACACCGGGGATTTAAAAATGTATTATAAATCCTTCGCTTTGAACTCTTTTCCAAAATATGGTGGCAGGATATGAAACATGGGAAATAGCTAGTGACAGCTGGCCGGATTAAACACACCTGCCTCGTGGCCCTGGTGATCCGGGCAATTAAATGAATCTTTTATATGTGGGAGGATGTCACCGACATAGGCTTTATTCGCAACGCCATTTCCCTTGTATCTTCTTTGAATATGATCAGAAAATAATATATTTTACTCAGTAGGTAGAAATTATTTTTAACTTTATTTCGAAACAAATTGTATAAATATTTTTTTTAATTGTAACTAAGTTTAGAGCTGGTAGTCCAGTTTTAATTTGTACTTGAGGTATGTTTATAGACCACATCCATATGTGGTGTGATAATATTTATTTGATCAAATTAATTTTATTTCTTAGACATTGGTCGATATCAAGGGAGTGAGTTTTCGGTTGCACTAATATGTACAGTATTTATGACCTTGTCAGGACCAAGGAGTATAACTCGTCAAGACGCTTCGATGTTTAGGAACACCACTTTTACTATAATAAGTGGCTGATAAATAGCAGATTGGGCTGGCAAAGGAATAATTATTCAGACCCTCCTCCAAACAAATAAGTTAGTTTTTACTGTTTTATTTTAGAGTGGTTTTCGGACATCAGAAGGGTCTTCCTCTTCTTTAATACTCATCTCCTTGTTTTTTAAATATCCCGTCTATCCAATCATTGCTATATGTATATTATTAAGCTAAAGCATCTAGAGCACTTATTCAAGTAAATTAATTTTACAATGTCTAACTTCTTTTATTATTGCACCGATCAATTTTATATTAGGGGGGTCAGAGGGATATATCCCCCCTAAAATTTATGAAAAAAATATGTTTTTGATACCCACCAACATAAGTTTTGTATTTAGTTACCCTTCAAATATCCTTTAATTCAGAAGAAAATTTGCACGTATTTCAGGACCAAACTTATTTATTTGATAGGTGCAAGAAGAATTTAAGGTGAATATGAAATATAAATAATATGAATCTCAACAAACAGATACCAGCACTATCGGGCCAAAATTTACCTCTGGGATAATTCAATCACTGATAAAGTGAACAATATTTTAAAATTGGATTTTTACAAAAAATAACTTAAAAATTTTTATTCAACTTTCATGACTTATGCCCGATTTGATAATTATTGGAAACCTGCCTTCTCCTAAGTAACCCCCCCCCCAAAAAAAAAAATTCTGCGTACGCCACCGCTATAAGATAATGAGAAAAAGTTAATAAGAAGAATTAAATAACACTTTAAATACTTTGGTTTTTCAAGTATAAAACATATCAATATGAATATAAATAAAAACCTGAAATGGCCTGTTTTTATTAATAAATGCCGGTGAGAAGACAAAACTACTAAATATTATGTACCTCAAATATAATATTATTCACTGTTAAATATGGAAAACTCAACCTCTAATTATTATTTTTCGTTGACAGAATTATGAGAAAAAAATAATAAATCAAGGTGTTTCATAAAGAATTATTATATTGCAAAATTTGTTTAAATTTTATTATTTTAATGTATAAATTTACAAGTTGCTTTTTAAATAGTTCTTATTGTATGTTGTTAAACTTCCATATATTATTGCTTGTTGTATTGTGCACAAGTTCCAATGTATCTGCTTTAATTGTTTGGTGATTTTATATATTTGGAAATGTTGGTATAGCCGCGTTAACGTGGTGGTATCGCAATGAAGAATTTGTGTGCAGACTGGCGAGAGAATCTATTTACTAAGTTATAATGGTGTATGCATGCGCCTTACCCATCGGACTATCAACTGGTCAAACTATATTCTGCTCTCAAAGAACCCCAGTGACTGTCCCTACTATCCGGAGCGGGTTCTGTAGCCTCTTATTTGCATACTGAAACTGTGTCCTCGCTTTTGTCATGGAGATCGTAACAGGAACTCTTTGTCAGAAAGACGATTAACTGAGGTACTCATGGACAACTGCTTTTAAAATACCTATAATATCAATTTCTTAGGTGATGTTGCTTTTACACTATTTCTGAAGAAAAAACAAATTTTGACATTTACAAAAAACATTTACTTATTGTAGTCAGTTCAACGAAATATTCATGAGTATTTTGCAATAAGGATGAACCTTGGGTACGCTCGAGCTCGTTAGGGAGTAACAACTACTAGCTGATCCACCCAACAAAGAATAAAGACATGACCTTCAACTCAAATCTAACTTTATATTGCAATATTATTTCTTATAAAAGTTATTTGGTCAGAAACATTCCTCACTATATTAAATTTCTTAAAAGTTATATATTTTAAAAAGGGTAACTTCATCAGCTGTCAAATTATTTAATAAAGAGAAAGAAATGAAATTGATATCTACGTTTCTGTGCTGTTTTTTGTTTTAAAACCAAATACGAAATCGAGTGTCAGTATGGATGTTTTTGTAAGTTAATTCGTGCACCTGTTATAAGTTTTTTCATACATATGATTCTAAACATTATTGTGATATAATTAAAATCATCTTTATTGTGCAATAAGTAATAGTTATAAATGTTCTCATTCATACCATATTTACAATTCTTCGTTCACTCGCTCATTCGTTAAGTATTTACAAACAGCCTAGAGACCTTCCAAATCCACATGATTGTCGTCGTCCCCGCCCCCCCCCCCCTCCCCCGTGCGAAAGAGAAAGCGGAGTCCCCCACTCACCGCTCCTCCATCAGCCACGTCACTATATACGAGCCAATGGAGGCTGGCCAAGAATGCGAGAGCCACAGACGCTCATGATTGCCATTGCTAGGACTCCGACTGTCACGTATTTATAGCAGGTCACGAGGTCAATGCCACTTTAGTCTCCGAGGAGGATTATAGGGATCAGCGGCGCAGTGTAATGACTGTGCTAGGGGATGAGGGTGATTGAATACGTTGCTGTGGAATTTCATGAACTTCCAAGGAATCAGTTCAAGAATGTCAGGTATATTAAGATCGTTATGAAGGGTTTTGTTGCTAACGTAATAGGGGCATTAATTATTGTTCTCTGTTGACTTTGATTGAAAGGATTGGATAGGTTTGATGTTCGATTTTTTTGCTGTCCCGCATAGCTCTATATCCAGATTGTCTTAAGTGTAACTTTTTAGGTTACAAACAAATAAAAGGGTTTTTCATTGACAAATCAGTACTGTCTCCATGTTGGTCTTCTGAGCTATATTTTGAAACAATAGTTTCCGTTCCTGATAACTATTAATGGTCTATCATTTAAAACAAAAAATGAGAGATTTATAGAAATATTAACAAATAGAATATTCTATTTTATGCATAATTCCAATTTTAGAGAAGTTTTACTATTGTTGGTTTATGTAAGAGAAAACAGTGAGAGAGGATTAAAAGAAATGAAAAAATAAAAAATATATATATTTTTCGACGTTAGAAAGAACTCCTGAGAGCGAGCGGAAAATAGCCAGTAAATTAAAAATGTAAAAGAGCTTTTCTTGAGTCAAAGTTTGATGCGAGAAGAGTGCATTATTCAGCCTTCTCATCTGGCCCTTGGCTCATGTCAAAGGCTGGGTCTTACTTATTTCTCGCAGCCATCTTCTTCCCTTGGCTAATTCTGTCGGCTTTTAATCATATTTTCTCAAAGTTTCATGTTTATTTTAAATCTGACAAGTTATATTCTTCACATATACGTCTGGTGAGTGGAAAGGCAATACACTGGGTGGCTGGTAAAAAAAACAACGTCATTAAATGTATCAACTAATTAAGTTTTTAATTGTGGCCACAAAAAATATTTTGATAATGTATAAGTAATAATTAATCAAGACGTCAAGATGTAATTATGTGCTCTTCTTAGTGTTACATATTGTATTTGCAAAGTTTAAACTCTTCATTATTTTTCATGGGGCTGCCTTTTTTTTTTTTGCACCAACGTGGCAACAAATTTAATAACCGTGAAAAATATCATGCTTCAAAAATAAATACTAACTACTCACTGTTGATAGGGATAAGGTGTTTAATTCGACAACTTGCTCAAAATTGTAAAATAATATTGCTTTTAATACTATTACTAGATAAAAAACCTCAAACAAAAGCCTTGGATCCCTCCAGCAAATTTATATATTTAATTATCAAATGTTTGCCGAAGTAACAGGTGATGCGTATGCTGTTACAATGAAAACAAGTTGCCTTTGAGAGTAATTACGACGACAGAGATATGTCCACAGCGAAGCGCTAAAAACCATTATTCTGTCAAACTTTATTGCTGTTTACATAAACCACCCTTAGTCGTTGGATGCGACGATTCTCCAATATTTCTTTTTAATCAATAAATAAATGTTTGGTGAGTTATTACAACTTTTTCATCTTTTGCATTGCCCATCCAATGGATTTTAAACAAAATAAATATTCAAACAACCTTTCATACTGAATTTTAATATCAAACTTGAACTGAATGGGTGTGTGTTAGGGAAAAAACGGCGTGATGGACAGTCGAGAAAGAGCACAAAAAGTACCTACAATTGTAATATCCTCTAAGATTCCATGTTAATTTCGTATGTCTGCCTCACTTTTGTTTTAATTTAGAACCATCCAAATTAGCTATTACGCATTTATCAAGAAATTTAGAATTTAGAAGCATATAAGTACCGTTAGTTTGTAAAGATATTTGGTCAAATGTTTAAAAAAAGTTCGCAAAATTCACATGGAATTTCGTGAAAATCCGAGTAGTTGATCTTGAGATATTCCTGCGTATAAAAAAAAAAATGGTTTTATTCTTTCATCGACTTGCAATGACTCAATAAGCACATCCCAATCTCGTTCGCTTTTCCTCAAGATGTAGCGGATGGGTCGGAATTGAAGCTAACTGTAAAAGCGAGCAGAGATGGGCTGGCAGTAGACACTTACTTCAATGGCCTCGATTGGGCCCGACAGTAGGACGGTAAGTCCTCCCCAAATCCAACACTCTCAGGAAATATCGCCGTCCTGTCAATTCTCTCCTGAAAGGCTTGCAAAATGGGAACAGGGATAAAACAGTAGATGTGGGCTTCACGTTTTCGTTTTGCTCATTTAATAAAAGTAAGCTTGTAGTTATTTTAAAATTCCAATCATTTGTTGTGAGTTATTAGCATTTTTCAGTAAATATTACCTCGTTGTCATAGGTTCATTAAAGTGTAGAAAGATTTTCATCAAATTTATTAATGGCCAACGCCTGCCCCAGGTCCTGCTAACAAGAAGAAGTAGTTAGAAGTTAAAAACCTCCTACAATAATTATTAATAAGAGGAAGGTTCACATGTATAGATACAAACACGGGTGAACTAAAAATATAGTACGAAGTTACATTAATATGCATCATTTGATATTGTTAATTTAAATAATACGAGCAATGGATAAAACAGGTATTTGTAAGAACATAAATATGACAAAGCTTAATACGAAGTTAAACGTAAATATGGGTTTACTGGTTTGTAAAAGAATATATATACAAATAAATGTAACTATAGTTTATATTATTTTACAAGCAGCCCAGAGACCTCCAAAATTCTCATGACTGTCCCCCCCCCTACATGCAAGAGAAAGCGGAGTCTTGTGAAGTCCCCCAAGCTCCTACATCAGTCGCGGCACCGGACACGAGCCAGTGGAGGTTGCCCAAGAGCGTAAGAGCAACAGACGCTCAGGACATCATTGGAGAAACTGGCTATCGTTAGGACTCCCATTATCACGTATTTGCAGCAGGTCACGAGACCACTGGCGGTTAAGTCTCCAAGGAGGTTTATAGGTATGTGTGGCGCAGTGTAATTTATGTGCTAAGGGATTAGGCTGGTTGGATAGGTTTAGATGGAACTCCATGAACTTGGAAGTACATAGCAAATAGAAAATATATCAATATAAGAACCCATATGCATTACAAATAATGTAAAATACTTTTAAACTCTTGGCAATGGATTTCTGTGTTACATATAAAAATCCAAAATCAGTCGTTATATATTTTTATAAGTTATTTCAGTGTATATTGTAAAGACAAAATTCATTTTGATGTGACTAATCCCGTTAATCTTATCGTATTAAGTGAATCAATAATACTCACTTAACTAATTCACGCCTCGGGGAAACCCGATATAAGAGGCACGTTTACACATGATATTAGTAAATCCATTTTACAAATGGAAATTTAATTATTTACAATATAAAAAAAACACCAAAGGGTCTTGGTAATCTACAACCATATATATAAAGTCGCGTATTCATTTTTTTTTTTTTTTTTTTTTTTTAAGTAAACCCATTTTTTCATTCCAACTTTTGAAATATTAAAGCAATTATTAACAAATACTTTCCAGGGGAGCGAAAGAAATGAAAACTCGACTCTCGGCCCGAACAAATGTTAGAACAAAAAAAGTAAATGTCGATCTCACTCTAATGAGACGTCATAAAAAAATGTTAATCCTAAACTGAGTGTGGTTCCCCCCCCCCAATTATAAAAACGAAACTCTCCCAGTTTAGCTCTTACAGGCGTCCGTCAATTGAAATTAAACTGAGATTAATTAAAACCACTGACTATTAGATATTAACGGTGACATTTTGAGTCCATGTTGGCCTTTGTCAGGAGTTTGTACAGTTCGTGAAACGTTTGAGTTATAATAGGCCACTCAATTCAATCAGTTCGAAACCTTCAGGCCAGAATTGGCCTCGACAAACGCAGTAATGGAGCCCGGTATAAACTAAATTAATGCCATAACTCGCACTAGGTATACTGTCAATCAAACTGACTACACTTCATGGAAGTTTTAACGGACACCACTCCTTAAATTTAAAGTGAATCATTTAATAAATGTAATTTATCTGACAATATCAAACAAAATTTAAACATGATGTATATATCTTTTGTTCCTTTTTGTCTTGTTAGTTAGTCGAGGTGTTAGTAATGCCATCATAATGCCATCTGTGTGTGATCTGGATGAATTTCTTCTATATTATTTAGCATCAACATTTTTAACAAAATATGCTACTACTCGTGACTCTAAGGATCTCTACATATTATCTCACTCCTGTTATCACACTTAATTCAGATTTCATTTAAGAACAAAACTGTTTTTATATGAGGATGATTAAATCAATAAAACAAATTATTTTAAGGATATTAAACTTAAAGAAAAATTAGTTTACTGGTTACTATTCACAGAAGCGGTAATACCGACACCTGTATTCAACAAGACATCAGAAATAATGATAGAGATAAAATATTTCTATAGCAGTCAAAGGTAGTGTATGTTTCTTTGAGTTAAGTAGCCATGTAGGGCCAATCCTCAAATGATCAAACGAGACTCGACTTCTTTTTGACTTGAAGGATGTTTCTCTGAGGATTACATGTCCCTAGGCTTATTGTTAGAGATTAAAATCCACTTTTTCTTTGCCAATTAGCAATGTATGAAACAGTATTAACACATCGAATCATTATTTAATTTAGAAAAACACTAATTTTTAAATATTGCGATCATTTTCCATAGCATTTAGTAGCAAAACTGGCTCAAAAATTACCAAAGAGGATACTATATATATATATGAAAAACAAAAAATGGAAAAATAAAATAACGTGTAAGTTTTCTGGTAGGCTCAGGTAAGAATAAAAACAGTAAGGCTTCTCTTGATTCTGACTAAGAATATTGAAAGGGCATGAATGCAGCTTTCGGGAGGAATTGAGGAATAGGGAAGAAAGGAATAGGCAGGCTGCATACAAACCAATATTATGAACTGAGGGGGGGCACCCAAGATAAACTTTGGCATAACTCAAAATAGGTGCATTCACTAAGCACCTTAAGAAGTAACTGATATTTTGTTAGCTAGTCTATCGTGGTGAGCGGTTTAAAAAGATACTTAGACACCGGCGCGTAACATTCAAAGTCCTAAATGTCAAATGGAAATAACTAGCAGCTATTTCGCATGGCATTAGAACCACTAATACTATTATTGACAATAGTGTCAAAGCCAATGTTACACCTTGCGTCTGATCCGACTGAGGATCGGGTTAATCCTAGGCGTTATGAAACCCTATGTATGCACTGATTAAAGTCTCATTTAATGGTGGCATAGAGTCACGAGAAACTTGGTTATTGAGTGAGAGAAGCAGCTCCATCAGGTCCCCTTGTAGAGTTTATGAGGTCTACACCACGTCATTTTATATGATATATTATAGTCATTGATTCTTTATTAAATAAAATAAATCCCTTCACACGGTACTCAATAAAAAAGTTCTATGACGTCAACATCTAAATTTTTTCCCACTGCTTCCGGTTCTTCATGTCTAAAAATTTTCTGTGTGAAACTATACACAAAACTGAAATCAAACATCGGCCTCCAAAGTTTTTATCTCACCCAGTCGCAAAGCTAACCTTTTTTTTTTCATGCTTACTTACATTTCTGCTTAAATTTTATTCGGAATGGCAACGTTGAGAAATTCATTCGAAAGCTTATGAAAAATAAGTACCTTTCGAAATCAATATGTCCAGAAAATTTTTAAATATTTGTAAATTTTGAGTTTCTGCTGTGCTTTCTAGGTGTTTATAATTAAAAAATTAATACAACAAAAAACCTGCACTAGTCTTATAGTAAATTTAACGCTGATTACTAAACTCAAAAGTTGAATTAAAAGAGAAAAAATTTGGTTTTAATGGAAAACTACTAAACACGTATTTTTATGAGATAAAGACACATTTATGAAATTTTATCATGGAAACGGATTGAAATAGAAAACGGTGTAGTTCGATAAAGTTTTACAATGTTTTTTAATACTTGTTCATTGTACTTTTGTTAATACCACGAACAAACCACCCTATATAATAAAAATTAAATGTCTTTGGAACTCTAGGCTGCCATTAAGAAAATGAAATTGTTTTGATCTAAAAAAAAAAACACCTTATTTATAAATATAGAACATATATTGAATATAAGTTATTCTATGGAAGATTTGCCAATTTGCTTAACAGTGTCAATATCAATAAATTTGCTCTGTAATGGCAGCCCCTTCCATGTTATTAAATTAAGTCGAGTCGCAACATAAAAAAGTAATAATTTCTATTTGTAAGACAAGATAAAAATATTGAGCAATAGTTAGTAAGTATAATTGTTGTAAATTATATAATCAAACCATACAAGAACTGAAGTGTATCTATATTTGGTTATTTCATTTGATAACATTATTGAATTCAAGTACCGATACATTCTTCAAGGTAACTACTCAAAATTTATATTTGTAAATTAATTCATTCCACGACCACTCCAAGAACTTTTTACTTTCTAAGTCGGATACAAATAAGTAGGATTCCATCTGATAAGGAGCTTGCCTGAACCGATCTCAGACATCTAACACCAAAGTGCTTCATTCGATCAAAAGTTTTAAACAACAATCACCAGGAATAACCCCAAAAAATAATATCGGAATAATTCCGTTGCATCTCAATGTGACTACATAGTTTGTGCTGTTCTGTTTATTGAGCGGATGTTTTCATTTCTTATATAAGCGTGCTCTGTTCACTATATGGAATGTGTTTTTTGGAGAAAACATTTTGTGAATATAGCGTAATAATTCGTTGTAGCTCGCATGATATCACAATCAGCTTTTACTAGGAAAACTGATGCTTCACTGAACATTTAGACCGAGTTGTACCGCTTCATTGGTCCCATTTATTAGCTTATTGTTATAATAGTTTTGACTGTTTTACCATACCTGTATACTTATAACTTACAATGAAGGACAATTTTGTTCAACAAATACTGTAATTGTTTTAACTATATCGACTAACGTCATTAAATAAATCGCATTTAGTACTTGTAAACGGGCAAATACAAAGTTTTTTAACTGTCTGCTTGCCTGTGAAATTTCAAAGATGCGTTCAACTACATCCTCATTTACACCATTGAGTTATAATAATGTCGAATTGGCAAAATAAATAAATAGGCATGAAACAAGTCGGCAGAGTATCTGTTCAGGCCAGTAATATGTACTGTGATGATATTTTTAGTATCTAAGTAAGTTTATCTGTTGATTCGTGGTAGTTACCGTTCTATTGAAGTCTCCTGGTGTTTATAGTCTGTACAGGCAGCCTTAGGCGTCCCTTGCTCTTTGCCCTCTGCTGCTTCCAGCTTGGTGCAGAACTTTTAGGCAATCCCTGAACAAAGACGTTGTTTTATCTTAGCCCGTTAGATTTTATTGTTTACTTTAGAGTGGTTTTCACACATGAGAAACGTCTAATCTCCCTTTAGTATTCACATTCTGGTTTCCTAAACAATATTTTATTCATTTATGGCGTATATATTTCCAAATTTTCTATCTTCTTTTTATTTTTGTATCGTTAATTTCATATTGCGAAATTAATCGGGCCCATACAATTAACTAATCAGATGTGACTAAGAAGATTTTTCAAATAACAGTTTAGAAGGTACTTTATATTTAGAATTCTGTTGCCTTGGCTAAAGCGGTCATTGAATACTTCAAACTTCTTCCTGAAAATAGAGTTTTATGACTACATAAATAGCTGTTTAACTTCATACTACTACTGCAGCACTTTACAACGAACATGCGAAGCAACAGAGTCACTGCGATGATCTCCCTTGATTGCTCGAAAGCATTCGACTCTGTGATCACACACTCCTACGATGCCTGAACGAGCACGAATTTCCTGCGCAACTACAGAACATAATGCCTTCCTATCTAGCAAGCAGAACCGTTTCTGTGCAAATAGGAGCCATATCAACCACTAGAAAAAATCTCATCGTCGGAGTTCCCCAAGGGTTGGTGCTGGGACCCCTAATCTTCAACATCTACACCACGCACATAGTAGGAGCATCATATACCAACTGTGAGGTAGTGGCGTATGCGGACGACATAGGAGTCTACAGCACCAGCCTCAACACAGCGAAAGCTCTAAAGGCTGCAAAGGGTGCCAGTCAATTAGTCACTGACAGGCTAAGAGCTGTCCATATTCAGGTAAACCCAGCCAAGACGCAAGGGATCGTTTTCTCGTTCCAGCACGGGAAAAGAAAGCTTCCACCCAGCTTCAACATAGACGGGAGTGATTGCAAACTTGCCAATAGCATATGCTACCTAGGCATCAACCTAGGCAGACACATGACGTTCGGCACACACCTGCAGAAGAAGCTGAAAAGAGTACGAAGGACTTACTACTCTCTCCAGCATCTCATCACAAGCTGGCTATACCCCTGAGGCTGAAACTGCTCATATATCAGAGCGTCCTGAGGCCAGAACTGCTGTCTGGAACTCCGCTTTTCCATTGTCTCCACACCAGCACCATAACTAGACTCCAGAGCTTCCAAAACAACATCCTACGCACGGCACTATGGCATACCCTTTTTCGTGAAATGAAGACTCCTGACATCCACCAAAAGTTCGAGGTCCCCACCTTCGACTCTTCGGTCGAATTCTTCGACTCGATGAAACATTGCCAAACCCCCTATTCCAAGACCTGACACCCCCACCACTACCGGCAAGATGGCCAATCTCTAGATCTGGGAAAGCAGACCAAATGGTGGACATTACGGCCCTTGGCCAACCAACAACAAGCCTCTGACGGGCACCCATCACTGCTATCCAACTGAATGAGCTTGCACTACATGCCTAGAGAGACTATAAGCTCAAGCTTCAGTGGACTCTCACTACTGCACCACAACATTTCCACCTCTACCGAGGCTTCCCATACTCCTTAATTCCCTCACTCCACCTTCAAACAGGTACTACTAGTAAAAGGATCCGCTCACCCCAAATAAATTCCTTTATTTTTCCCTTATCTATAATCTTAAAAATTTGAGAGCTAAGGGAAAAAAAATCTATTCATCTCCTACACTTAGTTCTATTTCAATCTGGTTTTGTTTGTCAAAGTTTCATCTAGTTAAGGTTTAATATTATTTGAGCTATTTTCAGCGTCCCAATGTGTCATATACAAATAAAAACGAAGTATTTCTACAATCATTTAATATGCTCAACCGCGAATATCTTTATTAAATTTAGTTTCTACTTTATTAGGTTAAATTCTCTCTCTCTCGTGTATATCAACTGGCATAATAAAATTACGGTGATGTTGGAACAACCTGCTGACAATAATAACGGGTCGCTTTCATTTGAGGACATCTTTGAGATAGTTATGGGTTTGACATATTTCACTTAAACATTTACCAGGTGGTCAACAAGACAGGTGACGAGGGTCCCTATCGACTGCATGCTCAGACCGAGTAGAAGAAGATTCCCGATCAGTAATCAGCCGTCAACATGGTTCAAGAGGGTCGAGATAGGGTGGGCCGGATATCTCAGATTCTTCCAAGCCTGCTTTATCCGGCAATACTGAAGGTTCCATTTAGCAAACGTCCCGGCAGGAATTTCACCCATAGGAATTCCATTATGAATTAATAGCCAAAGAAAAAAATATTGCCAAGATCGGGTCTGGAACCACAAACCTCCTCGATGCAATTAATTATAATAATAGTGGTATCATATCACAATTATTTTCTCCGGGTCACTTGTAGTCCCTTCAGTGAAAATGGTTCGAGATACTTAGTGTAAAATCAGGTTGTTTTAAATGAAGTTTCTTTGCATATATTAGTGGATGAATTCATTCTTCAAGAGCTCATTGTTACAATGCTAATATTTCTTTATTTACATTGAGCCAACTTGATCAATCAGATTTTATTTATATACAGCAATTCTGTAAAATGGAACACTTAATGCACTATATGTAACAATGTACATTAGATAGTCCTTTGAATATTTAGGATCCCATCCCAGGCCATAGGAAACAACAAATAATACATAAACATGTTATATAACTACTTGTGGTTTGTTATGAGTGAAACTAGTATGGTTACGAAACGTAATTAGTATATACATAAGTAGTAGGTATATAAGTAGTATAATATTACCAATACGTAACGGTGGCGTTCTCCAGAATAAAATATTTTGTGTATAATTTATTTAGGTGTAAATGAGTAACCATAATAAATAAACCATCAATCGATAGGTTGAATGAATTTGGCACTAAAGTACCTGTAGTTACTCAAAATGAAAAACGTTGTTGCAAGTCATGAAAAAAAATTCTATTCTGTTTATCTATAACATGATTAGCTGTTATTATGGGATTTATCTGTTAGAAAAAGGGATCATATATATATATTGTAACATTCATATTTGAGGATGAAGATCATGACCCTCACATATGGTAAGGGTCCATTTTTTTCCTTATACTCCTAGGAGTGGGGATGAGCGGGAAACCAGACTTAGGACAACCGTCGAGAAGAACGGACTTAGCAAGCTCCCGAATTGGCGGTTACCATACAGGAAGAGAGGAGAAGAACCAACAGCAGAAAGTAACGTTTATTGGATTACAGGAAGACCATCGATTGGGTGATATTAATATTGTTATTATTATGGATCCATTAAAAGAAATTGAGCTCAAATTCATGTTTGTAATTAGTAGTAATTATCCTAATTTAAAAGGAATTAAATATTTTTTTATACTTTTGTCAATAATCTATGTTAATTATAATTATTTGTTATAACCATTTTATTAGAATATATTTCACAATTCCTAGTTTCTCAATTTATTAATAACTACAACATTAGCCTTAAGATCGGGCGATTCAATCGGGATAAATTCCTATGTCAAAGACATAAAACAATTTGAATTAAAGATCTCATGACGGACCTGCCAAATTAGTTAAGGTAAATTGATCAAATAAAGTAGAAAGGGAAATGGTGAAAAACGAGGTAGGCTGCAATATATATATGTGTAATTATGTTTTTCTTTGGGGACTAATATCCCATGACATAGTTCCCTTTTCATTCACTACTTTCATAAAATGTATTTCTCTTGTCGAAAGCAACCTTTCTAAAATAGATGAGCGTTAGTTTGATGGAATATGCATGCTGTGGAAGATTTTTTTTTTTCCGGTACATCACCTCTTTCGGAGCCCGCAGGCATTGAGAATACACGAAGAAGGTTTCATAAAAAGAGGAAAAAGTTTTCTCCCTTCCCCATTGGACATTTTCGCCACTGCTTAATCGCCAATACTGATCTGCCCTGGGCTGGATAGGACTCAGTGATAAATTCCTCCGATTCAAGCCGTTGTCAGACCACAGCACACATTTGCATAACCAAGGTCCAACTGCCTATTCCAAGTCATTTCCATATTTATTATTTTAACTGCAAAAGGAGAAATTGCTTTCCAGATGGCTTTTTCACCGACCAACTTTAACGCCCCAGCGTATCGCTTAGTCGCCATATATACAAAGGTTTACTGCAGCCGGAAATGGTCAGCTCGTAATTACTTTAGATTATTACGCTTAAGTTTATCATTTGAAATTCCGCCTGTTTATTTCATCAAAAACCATTATTATCTCAGCGGAAAACAGGATGTTAACCGAACGTCAGGATAGGGGGAAATCGTCTTGTGTGTCAACACACAATAGTTTAATTTGTGAAAACGATTTTAACAAAAGTTATTTTTAAATAATAATTAATTAGCAACGTTACACTCCACATCATATCTTAAAGGAAACCGTCCAATCACAATAGCACCCGTCTAGATGAGTGGTTCCCAAACTTACATTGCCCGTGGCAAAAACCGGATCAAGAAGCCGTAAGTGAAACAACTATATATATTTTACACATGAATTTCCGTAAAAAAAATTGCATATCTCTAGCCCACACTGGAGCGTTATGAGGCCCGAAGGGATGGTTTAAAAATTTGTAAATGGTTCAGAGGTTTTGAAAAGAAACGTCTATAGCGTGTCTCGACTAATCTGCTTCTCTCTTTTCACGAGAGAGCTATTTAACATCAAAGTACGGATTGTCTGTTATTTGTGTTTTTTATTTTAAATCTTTATTTTTTTAAGACAACCGTGGTGACAAAATGGCATTTTAAATATGTATATACTGAGCTGGGACTTAAGATATATAAAAAGTTACTGAAACCGGTAGGACGTTTTTCTTCTTTTTAAGAATTTTGTTTTACATGCTTACTGTTCATGTGGTTATCTCAAGGTTTTGTAGCATAAACCTTGAAAATATTGTTCAGTAACGTTACCACACTCATTTTCCAAATGTAGCCTATTCAATACACAAATTATTTAAGTATTAACTCTTGGGAATTGCAAACATAACGCTAACAGCAAAAGGAAGTTTCGTATCAAGCCTAGCCAGCCTACTCTCCCCAATTCCCTCCTAAAGTTTACCTAACCAGGCCTTATCATTTACGCACACATAACTTTTGCGAACTCGTTAATAATATATATCCAACAGTAAGCTTCCGTAAACAATTCCTAAACAGCGTTTGAATCTCCATTAAAGCGACACTATCAAAATAGTTATTGTTGTTGTTTTCATATGAAACTACGGAAGAGTTAGGTTTTCATTAAATTTGTCCGAACCGAACCCCGGGTTAGTGGACATGGTGAAGCTTGAATTACAACCAGCTTGGGCTGTAACCTTAACCAAATAAACGTAACAAACCTAGCGGTTAATTATTCCACAGTACTCCTTTAAACCAAATATATGCGTAGCGCTGTTTTTCTCTCATTACAGTATGCAATTTTAATTAAATTGCTGGTTAATAAAAGAAACCAAATATCTCAACATCTTCATAATATTACAGTTTTGTTATCAGTGGTACGTAGATTTAGATTTCAGTTATAATTGGTTAGTTAAACTGACATAACTCCATTCCAATATTGTTTCAAGTAATTGGTTTTTAGAAATAGTTAAAAATCACCCCATACACCTGATTTTATTTATAAATGACTTCCTTATTTAAACTTCTTGTTCGATTAATAGAGTTCGATCAAACGCCTACAACTTCAGTTTGCCCAAAGCCATATTAAGACCTTTTTGTCAAAGTACTATTCCGGTACCCTACCCCTCAAGAACCACTTATCTAAGAATGGCATTTGGACGTAAACTATGTTCAAAAACACATACTAACTAGCTAGAAAAAAACTGTTGGATTCCATTAAAAATCCCCTGCTTCAATTCTACGACAGGCATAAGTAAAAACCCAAGTTGGCTCCGAAAAGTGAATATTTTTCTCCATTACCCTCCGAGGGTCCGATTACCCTCTGGTGCCTTTAGGACGAGCCCACCCCCAACAAACGTTTTTGTCCATCCGAAAATCATATCCACAGCTTACCTGAAATGCACCTGGATTTGTGACCATTGCAACACCTACTAGGTTCTAAAAATATTCTTTAGAACATTTCCCTTTACCGTCCATCCAACAACTATCATCCGGGCATTCCCTCCATGGATCCCATAACCTACGAAATTCCTTTAATAATACATAACTTATAGGATTAAAACACATAACAAATCGACCGTTATCCAAATATCGCAAAATTTTAATAGAGTGCTTATAGAAAACCCAACCTCTAGAAGGTTCAATCTAATCTGAAACGTTGTAGTGAAATCAAAAATTAAATGAGGATATTTTAAACAAATTTTTATTGAAATTTCAACCTCCGGAAATATTAATACTTTAATAACTTTTTAACTCACGAGTAGCTAAGATAATTTTGTTTCTAGGTATCAGTAGCCTCATAATCATTTGACAGCTGTGAATGTATGAATGGCATAGACTCATGCCTCAGATCTGGGTTATATCTGCGCCCACGCGCGAACGCTCGAGAACAATCTCATTTGTCTCTCGTCCCTTTGGCGTAGCAGTTTTTCGGCTTTGACTGTTGTACTCATGCATTGAAATACAAAAAATTTAGATATTGAAAAGTTCATTCTAGTGTCAGGAGTGATGACGATGTTTGATTTTTTTTTTTTACTTTTTCATTGTTACAAAATCTGATTTAAAATAACAGGACATCGGGAGAGAGACCCGAATTTTCACAACAGTTTTTTAGGCGCTACTAAAAATAACATTTAATCAATGCTTATGGAATATATTAAGAACTGTACTGCAACTATCAAATTTTAGTACTTTAGTGACGTACTCAATTGATATTCTCAATATCACTTCTACTAAACCCATCAACTAGATACTTATCACTTCGAGAATCCAGTTATTTTAGACACTCTAACTTTTACTAAGTTTTAAGACACTAAGTTTTAGGTGTGTTTCGAGCCCTTATCTAAAAAGTTATAGTGTGTGTGGGATCCCCAGTAGGTTTGTGACCTGATAAACTGGTTACATTCCGCCTCCATGTAGCTTTAACTAGCTAAATAGATATAACCTCTCAACAACACTTCTTGCTTGGACCTCAAGCACTTGTTGCTTAAGTGGTATTTATTATTATATTTATATATTTTTCCATTTCAAAAATGAATCCAACATTAAAGGATTATTAGTAATAATAACAAGATTGAGTTACATTTCATATCAGCAAGAATAAATAGACAACTTGATAGATCATTGTTTCTCGTGACTCATTATTGCTTAAATGTATTAGACCCACTTACCTTTAACTATGTATGCATTTTACAGTGAATGAAAATGTATCGAGAAATATTTCAGGTACATGCAGAAAGTTCTACAATTTCTTCTAGTAGAAAAGTGCCATGAAATCCTTTAATGGCGGAGTAGTATCATACTTGAGCGTATCAATGTCCATAGGTGTAAAGTATCAAAATTAACATTAATAGACAGACATGGAGGATATGTATATAAGAAAAACCTCTTGAAATAATTACCCAAGATATATTGAAATAACAGCTTAATAAAAGCCTGATTAATTATTTAACATTGCAATAATTATTCAGAACAAAGACCTACAAAATTCAGATTGACACACTAGTGAAAACAAAAGTGAAAATATCAAAATATAACATACTGAAGCTTTTACGTAAGTTAATAGAGGCGTTAATAAATTCACCACTCACACTCATTAACATAACACAATTCACTCATTTAGAAGTCGGTCTCAAACAAATTGACTTATTTAGTTTTCAATAAACCACACGCTTCAGTCAGTCTCTACAACCGCGACTGACAATGGCTATTGCAAAGAAATTGGCGGCTATCAAATTATCAGAGTGTAAAATTTCTCCGACTGCCCATTTAACCCAATATTAAAGTTTAATTAACAAAGTGTTTTGATAATCCCAGGGGTGCAGTGAGCAATAATAAAGCTGCACACACAATGGCGTTACTTCATTGCTAATTCTATTCATTGTAAGGGTGAAGTATTCAATATGATATTCATATTTATTCAGTCGAAAAAGTTTAAATTTGATTTTTAGTTTTAATTGTGGCTAATATCAACATTTTGCCACTGTAGGAGAGCATGTTTACATCTAACTGAGGAGATCCTGGTTCGATGCCGGCTATTCTCAATAAATAGTTTTTGTTTGGGATTATGATACTCTGCTTAGTGATATTGTGAGTTAAGATGCAATACAAATCCCACATGTACCACCTATTTAAGCTACAATATACCTTATATACCTTAACACGAGAATTATAACCAGAGTCATGTTCAAATTAAAATATGTAACGAGATCTCATTTAACCCACTTATACATACAAACAGAATTAATTTGTTTTCGTAACGATTGACTTTAAATTTGTGACAATTTTATTTAAATTTATGTGTAACGTAAATATAAATTTTGTTTTGGTTAAATGGTTTTTTGATAGGTATAATATTTTTAAATGGTATAATAAGGCTAAAACAGCGAATGTCTAAACACTCAAACATCTATTTCAATTATAAATATTCCGCAAAGATATTAGCATATACGAATATGTTGTACTTTTCAGTAATGATTTGCTATCTAATTAATTAAAATATTTATTTACTTTAATTCCATGTGGACTGGGGGGGGGCCTCTGGGCTGTTTGTAAATATTGTATGAATGAGCGAGTGAATGATGAATTGTAAATATGGTATGAATGATGACACTTATCTCAATTACTCATTGCCTAATAAAAGGCAGACTGTAATTTTATCTTAATAAATTGTTGTTCTCTCAAAAAAAAAAAAAATACTTTAATTTCATGATAATACTAATATGCTTGAACTTCGTTTATATATATATATATATAAACTATATTCCTTTGTGAGAGAATAATAAGGACAGAGGAATGCATTATTAATTTGATATTTTAAATACATTATGTATTGATTGGTATTAGCTGCTTCCTTTTACCGTTAATAAAACGAACAATAAATATAAATATTCCCTGTGAAGAAAGCCCTCTCTCTCTCTCTCTCCCTCTCTCTCTCTCTCTCCCTCTCTCTCTCTCTCTCTCTCTCTCTCTCTCCCTCCCTCTCTCTCTCTCTCTCTCTCTCTCTCTCTCTCTCTCTCTCTATCTCTCTCTCTCTATCTCTCTCTTTTTCCTAGCTTTTGCATCTAGTAAGTAGCTTGTTGATATCTATATACAACATACATATACTTTATGTTTAATTTATAATAAAGGTATTAAAGATATTATTGAAAGGCCGTAATGGTTTTATATAAACTTGTAATAATACGCCCCATAAGCACTGTAAAATTTAAAAGACCATTTCAACAAAATTTTACCACCGACAAAAACTACTTATTCCACTAAAATTGGTCACTTTACTTACGGATAAATAAATAAAAACAATGTTATCAATGAAGGTAATAAGTGAATTTTCATGAATAAACATTTTTCCTTCGGCCATTGAAGTCCCGTAATGTCAAATCTCCAGCCTAAAAAAAGTACGCTCTACGATAACTAAAAAATAACTGGTCGCTTTTTCTTATTAAAACTACACTCCACAGCATTGCATAACACTTCTGATTATTATTTTATTAATATACGAATACGGCCATTTAGAAAAACAATTTACATTTAATGTTAATGGCTTTAATGTCAAACAGGTACGAGGCGACCGTCATTCGAATGTCAGTAATTTCCTCGAAATATTCTGATTGGATATAATATATTAATCTTGGAAAAAGCAAAAAAAAAAGTTGATAATGGCAAGCATTGAAAAAAAATAGGAGATTAAATAATACCATTTACTTTTATACTACAAGGTTTTCTAATGTCATATCTCAAATGCTATTAAGGCCCAAAAAAACCTTAAGGACAATGAAAAAAAACAAAAATAAGGATCCGAAAGTTTTGGGGATCAAAAATAAAAGTAGACCCGGTTTTAATATTTTTATTGGTCAATGCAGTTAATTTTTTTTTATTTGTTAAAAGCCGATTATCATTGAGCGATATGGTTTAATTGCTTTCAAAAACCACGTTATTTTGGATCAAAACTTCAGAGTAAACGTTTGTAATTAATTATACCAGCAAATTAAGAAATTTTGCCATGCAACATCAAGGTTGATCTGATTTTACCCCTGAATCCAGATCTTTTTTTCTACCTTGTCTAGCTTTATCAGAAATCGACTTTTTTTTATTGCGATCTATTTCCATTTTAAGTGGTGACATCTATTGTAAGAACCATTCAAAATGATTAACATTTGGTTATAAAAATGTGAATCCCGAAAAACATAGACGTGATTGAAAAAAAAAAGCTTTCAAATCTGAATTCAGCGTTAAAAAAACTATAATACCCCTAATTTTTCGTGTCTCGTTGCCATTACTGTGCTATCGTGAAATATTCTACAATTTTTATAAATAGCAATAACTTTTAAGTACAGCTAACAGCCTTTAAGATGCACCAATCCAAGTTTCCGTTACGAAACTCTTGTTAACTATGAAACTGAGTTCCACCTAGTAAGTATCTTTTGGTATTGTTTTTCACTTCACTTAATTATATTTATTACAGAATGTATAATATTACTATATATATATAAGTATTACGAATATTTTTTATTTACATTGGCCAAGAAAGTCTACTACAAATATTCAGGCATTTTTGAGGAGCAATTCAGAGAATAGTTAATAAATGTACACTATAACGATACAATTAAAACGCCCCAGCAAATAAACGTTATGGTATACTGGACAGAGATGCGAGAGGGAGAAGCCACTCGCTAGCTCCAGACAAAGGAAAGCGCTGCCCCGATATTGCAGGGTACAAGACATTACAAACAAGCAGCCACTGTATTTTCTCATCAGCCTTATGAAAGGCTTGTCACAGATATTCTAGGCACAAATGCAATCTTATAGTTCACACAATATAATAATACTTGTTTAGTTGTCAAGAGAAGGCTTAATTCTTTGTTGTGTTAAGTCTAAACGAGTAGCTATCAAAGAATTTTGGGTCTTATGAATTCGTTTTCAATCCAGATTTTTATTTTCACCTCAACCGTGTTATCATTACAAAAAAGTATATCCTTTGAGAGATCAGACCATTCAAAGGGAAAAAAATAAGATCTCAAACGAAATAGTTCGGGGGTAATCTTTAAACACCCAGAGGGAGCCCTAAGACTACAAACATTCTGCAAAGACAAGATTTTTATTTCGTTCTCTGTCTACGTTAGTTTACATATAAAGCCTTTTTTTATCTCTGGTCGAGAAACAATTAGTAGACTTAGATTCAAAAATAATCCAAAAATACGTTTTCGAAAGAGAATAAAAATTGGTTTTTATACCATACGTTCTTTTATAAATTTCGTTTGAATTGATTAGTATTCAGTAGTAGCTAGTAATTTTATATTTTTTTTTAACAGCTTACCAACAGCCATTTTTTTTTCATAACATACTTTAGACTCTCTATTGTCTCTAAAAACGTGTGTGGTAAAACATTAAATTGTTTAAAAAAACTGTTAAATTTCATTTCTATTAAGTTATATAGATTTACCTAGAATCATGTCTACATTTATATAAAGTTACCTTTTTTTTCTTACTAATACTTTTCAAATTCTCGTCAGTAACTTATTCAATTGAGCCATGAGAATATTTATACCCCATATTTGGGATACAACATACAATTGTTGCTAGATTTTAAGGCATTTGAGAATCTTATTTACAAAACGGAATTGTAATGAAGTTTTGTAACAAAGTTTCATCAAAAATTTAAAATAAAACCTCTTTGTTCTGTCCATTAGTGCAAGTGTATTGGAAATATTTTTGGGAATGTTTAGCAAACATTGCAACTTAATGAACTATTTATAAAAAGAGAGAATATAACTGGAATTTATATATATTTCGATTTTATCGTGAAATTTGATAAAAAGGATAAAAACTAAAAGTAAAAATTGACCTTTAGTACTTTGGAAATTTAACATTCTTAGAAATTATTACTTTTATTAAAACAAAGTAGCTAAGGATAGTATTCGTGAATGGATACATTTTTATGGGCGTGTGATCCATTTTTGCTTATAAGCTCAGTAAGTAAACAATTTTGTCGTAAGTAAACAATACCTCAACCTAGTAGAAGTTTCAAAAAGTGAACAATTAAAATTATTTTCGAATGTTAGATAAGTCAAAAAAATAACTAAATGCTGAATAAGTCCCTAATACTGTCAAGAATCACAATACCACCGCGACTGGTTAAATTCATATAGGTTGTACCTTCATACATCATTAGAAATTTTACGTATAAAATATTTCATATTAAATAATTAAGAAAATAAATGTACAAGCTACAGATAAAGTGGAAATTTTGAATTTTTCTAAAATGAAGAGAGCCGTTCGGCTTGCAGAGTCAGCCAATTACATTGTGAATCAATCGCAGAAATTAGAAAATTAAAATACTTCTCATCTGCTAATAGTTTCCAAATTTTAATCCTGTATCGAGAATTTGTTTGTTAATTAAATGAAATTACTTATACTTAATAGACAAATTATTATGATCTAATGCCTTAAGCTTTGAATATTAACCAGTTGATTAATAATGATGAGCGATGAGCAATTTTACTAATGAGCCATTCATTTTAACCATATTTTTCATATTGATGGTATGCGTTTATATAAAAAAATAATTGTGGTAAAAACTAATAAAAAATATATTTGCAGGCACATAAATTTATCACGATTTTTTTCTGGGAAAGGTACAAACATATTTGCCAAGCTTGCCAAAAAAAAAAAAAAAAAACGAGAAAAAATATTTGTACATATTAATGGGATGAAAAAAAAAATTAAAGTTTCCCCTGACTTAAGAGAGTACTCACCAGTCGTGACTCCAGCAAGGACGTTACTGTGAAGAAGACGACACAGCCTGCGGACACACCACTGGAACTGGAGGCTGCCTG
Organism: Acanthosoma haemorrhoidale; assembly: GCA_930367205.1. NCBI lineage: Eukaryota > Metazoa > Arthropoda > Insecta > Hemiptera > Acanthosomatidae > Acanthosoma > Acanthosoma haemorrhoidale. Next base: position 31,532,439 of record OV884015.1, read on the forward strand.
AGGGTAACTGTTGCTCTGTCTGGAACCGAGCTTTCCCGAACATAGCCGAGGCATCGGTTTCCGAGGGCTCAGGACGTGAGGGATCGATGCTTGCCGAGTCCGAAGGTCGAACATAAATTTCCGTCCAATATCTTATAGCCCGGTATTCTCACTTGCTTGAAATTTGATAATTTCTTCCTTACAATTTCTTATGATACCCTCATAGAGGGGGGGATCTCGTAGATCGGACAGGGTAGGTACCCTCCTTATAAGCAGGTATAGTATATTCGATTCCTTACGCCATTTAATTCATAGAAGGGATTCTGACAGCTGAGTATTTATGGACTAAGGATTTATTGATAGCCATCGAGCAGTAGTGACCGTTTCACTGAGAATATAATCTAGTTTGCAAAAATATATTTTGGTCATTAAACTATTTTCAGACCATAAAGAAGATAATACAACTCCATACTTACAATATCTTCTGTATGTTGTAATTGTCTCTGTCCCCTTTTAATATCTCCAAGTTTCATCAAAGATTATGTGCAATGCATTACAGTCTTGTGTTGTTGCGAATTCAAACCTGAGTTGATTAAATTAAATTAGATTGGATGTAATTAAAATTTTAATGAATTAAATAATAAAAAATTAATGAATTAAATAATAAAAAATTTAATGAATTAAATAATAATAATAAATAATGACTAATTATAATAAAATACCAAAAGCTAATATATTCATGGATGGCAATTAACTGAGTCAAAGTTTTTTAAGAGGCTATCTTTATAATATAATATAAGGATATAATCATTGCTTATTTCCATTACGTCCTGTCAAATTTCATAGGATTTAAAATAAGCGATTTTTTAAATAATACGAGTTAGATCGGATAGCATAAAATATTCTTTTAAGTTGATCACATTTATTCGTGATTTAAATTAATTAATTAATGAATTTTAGTTTTAGTTTATAACGGTGTTCACATGTATTTATATTTAAAATCATTTTTATGTGTATATGTAGGTTCCTATTTGTATATATAAATATATATATTTCTCCTCAAGTATGTCATCGTAAATTTATATCACTTTCTTCATATTTTTTTTTACATTTTTTATTTTATAGAACCACAATCTTTATATATTACATGCTGTCGGGGGGCACTCGTCGACCTTACCACTGCCGGGTGGGCGTCAGAAACAGATAAACCTGTGGTCTTTGTCCTTTGCTGGTGGCCTAGTCGGTGGGCAGCTTAATTCATATTATATTTATTGATCTGACTCCATAAGATGTTCAGGAGAAGAGGTACAGGCAAGGTAATATAAGTAGTTGGTCTTGGAATGACCACGAGTTGTATTATTTTTTAAATAAAAAAACACAGAGAGAGGGAGAGAGAGAGAGAAAGAGAGAGAGAGAGAGAGCAGTATTCTTCCTTATAAAGGCAAGTCATTCTTGCTTCGGCGAATGAGAGAGCTGTTTATTTCGGCCAATTAAATATTCGTATCTACTAGGCCTAATGTATCATGCTACATACTGTAGAAAGGACTAATTGACAGTATATTTTATTTAGCTATATTTCCATAAATTTGTTCATTTTATAATTCTCAACGAAAAGGTAAATGAAGCCCCAACATTTCTTCTGCTCACACTAACTTAGCAGCTACTGCTTATGGAATAGTTTAATCTGAATTCGGAAGTCATCTCTTAGAAAATTTAGATTGAAATATTTTAACTACAACTATAACTAGTAGTGTAAACCAATGAAATTCTAATAATTGTATCATTTTAAAATTTATATACAAGCAACCATCTTACCATTTCAAGAGATACAAGGAAAAATTGGGGGGAAAAAAATGAAAATTTTAATAAAAGATATGTTCTCTATTTTATTGCTATATATTTTTACTTAAATTTATCATTACTATATTCGTCATTTAATAGCAATATTAGATTGATATTTTGTATTTTTTTTTATGTTTAGTTTCGATTTAGTTTGTACTCTACTATATCGTTGATAAACCTAATTTCACTAAAACAATTAAATTATAATTTTGTGTATTTTAGAGTAAAGATTTATTCGATACTGAAGTCTTGTATATATTTATTTGATACTGAATCTATTGACCTTGGAACCATTCTAGGCCAGACGCCTTACCCAAAGCACGGTCACGTATTAACGTATTGATCAATATTTACTTGAAATTTTTCAAATTAATGTTGAGATGTAGAACAGCTCAAGAATGTTTTTATTTATTTATCGTTATCCTGGCATAATGCATAACCATTTTTCTCCTTCGAAAACGATCGGAGGTGCATAAGTTCTTATCAGTCCAAAGACCCTAGATCGCCTTCCTAAGGCCCCTTGGTGTCCTTAACTTGCCGAAGCAGTTACAAGGCCTGTATCTAAACCAGAATGGATGATGATAATGCTTAGGATAAAGTTAGCACTGCTGGAGGGAAAACTTACCCGTCCCTTAAGGAAGTTACCGCTACGCTCAAGTCCTGAATAAATTATATTGTCAGTTGTAATCTCCAGATCACGGGCTTCAGGAGGACTTAGAGCTTGCAGAAAAATCTAACAATGATTTCGTGAAACATCAATTTTGAAGAAATGTTTTAGAAGAGATCAAAATTGTTTCAATGCCCACGGTGGTTTGTGAAACATATCGTTTTACTTATTATAACCGTACTTATGATGTATTTGGTAGTTTTGCAAAACAGCATTGTACCCACGTCCTCTGATCAATTAACATGTCTTTCATTTTAGAATATGCCAGCCTAACACACGTGTGTGGCCAAGTATTACATTTAAAGTTGAAATATGGTATTCAGGACATGAGGTTCATCTTACCTAATAAATTAAACAAAGAAGAAAACATATACTGGCATAATCGGGAATCCCGTAGAGCTCTCTACCAACTGATCCTATCTTACATATTTATTAGGGAGGTACATATTCATAATATTGGGTGGGATCAAAACCATAACGAAAATTAGTTATATACTCCATTTAATAGCGATTTATCAGAAAAAACAAAGCAATACATTCTTACACAGAACTGATCTTTGGGCCCTCGGTAACTTTAAATGGTCGTTTCATGCTTTTTTCATAGTATTCAAACATTATTTACAATATAAATACATACGATAAGAATATATAATCAAAGTATATGAATCAATTCATGATAAGTAAAATTATAGGAGAAAATCCAGTAAACAATTGTTATAAGTATACGAGTTTTTTAAATTATATTCGTCATTGCGTTGCTTATTTGCACTATTGCTCTTTTATATGTTTAATTTATTTTTTCTGTGCTATCCTATATTGTATATTTGCTGTGATATCCTATAATGTATGTTTTCTGTCCTATTTCATATTGTGTATTTGCTGTGATATCCCATAATGTATGTTTGCTGTGCTATCCCATATTGTATATTTGCTGTGATATAGCATAATGTATGTTTTCTGTGCTATCCCATATTGTATATTTGCTGTGATATCCCATAATGTATGTTTGCTGTGCTATCCCATATTGTATATTTGCTGTGATATCCCATAATGTATGTTTTCTGTGCTATCCCATATTGTATATTTGCTGTGATATCCCATAATGTATGTTTGCTGTGCTATCACATATGGTATATTTGCTGTGATATCCCATAATGTATGTTTGCTGTCCTATCCCATAATGTATGTTTTCTGTGCTATCCCATATTGTATATTTGCTGTGATATCCCATAATGTATGTTTGCTGTGCTATCACATATTGTATATTTGCTGTGATATCCCATAATGTATGTTTGCTGTCCTATCCCATATTGTATGTTTGCTGTGATATCCCATAATGTATGTTTTCTGTGCTATCCCATATTGTATATTTGCTGTGATATCCCATAATGTATGTTTTCTGTCCTATCTCATACTGTATGTTTGCTGTGCTATCCCATATTGTATGTTTGCTGTCCTTACCCATATTATATGATTGCTGTCCTATCCCAGATTATTATTGTACACTAATAATGTAAAAAAACTGACTTCCTAATGAAGTCAAATCTCTATATATGTTTAATGTAAAAATATATTTAAAAAAAAATGTTTCTCCATTTGTAACTATGTATCTCAACTTATTTGTTAGTTTCTTCATATTTGCTACTGTTTTTATTTTTAGTTTTTTTTTTATTTAATTTCTTTATTGTGCAATAATTACAATCTGCCTTTTATAAGGTAATAATAATACAGATGAATGATCTCATTCATACCATATTTACAGCATCATTCACTCGCTCATTCATACAATAGGACATGATTGGAGAAACTGGCCATTGCCGGGACTCCCACTGTCACGCGTATATAGTAGGTCACGAGGCCACTGCCATTTCAGTCTCCGAGGAGGATTATAGGGATGAGTGGCGCAGTGCAATGACTGTGCTACAGGATTAGGGTGGTTGGAAAGGCTACTGTGGAATTTCATAAACTTGGAAGGGATGAGTTCTAGAATGTAGGGTATATTAAGATCGTTATGAAGGGTTTTGTTGCTGACATAATAAGGGGCATTTACTATTGTTCTTAGGACTTTGGATTGAAAGGATTGGATACGCTTGATGTTCGACTTTTTTGCTGTCCCCCATAGCTCTATTCCGTATGTCCAGATTGGTTTAAGTATAACTTTGTAGATTAGTAGTTTATTTTCTATTGAGAGATGGGATGTCCTTTGAAGTAGTCTGTACAGTTGTCCAAAGCGTCTGTTTAGTTCTTGTCTTTTTAGTCTCGTATGTGGGTTCCAGGTCAGTCGTTTGTCAAGATGGAAGCCTAAGTACCGTACTGTCTCGGATACAGGGAGAGGAATAGAATTAAAATAAACTAGTGGACAAGTCTTGCGACAAAGGGTGAAGGTAATGTGGGAGCATTTTGCTTCATTAACTTTGATCCGCCATTGATTGCACCAATACTCGATCTCTTCAAGGTGTTTTTGAAGGTTATGGGATGCTATGTCCGGGTCTGCGTGGGATGACAAGACTGCAGTGTCATCTGCAAATATGGCCAAGAAGGTATTGGGAGTAGAGGGGACATCAGCGGTGTATAGGTTAAAGAGGATGGGGCCCAGTACACTGCCCTGTGGAACTCCTGCATTTATGGGATAGTAGTTAGAGTATTCTAAACCACAGCGGACTTGGAAGAAGCGGTTTGAAAGGTAGGACTGTAGGATTAGGAAAAGAGTCTGTGGTAAATATCTTTTGAGCTTGTAGGGCAAACCTGCGTGCCAAACCCTGTCAAAAGCTTGAGCTATATCAAGAAAGGCAGCAGTGCAATACTGTTTGGTTTCAAGGGCTGAGGAGATGTGATCAACAACGCGAAGACCTTGTTGAGCAGTGGAATGCCGTTGGCGGAAACCAAACTGGTGTGTGGGAAAAAGGTTTTTGGATTCAACAATTGGAAGTAGACGTTTTAGTAGGAGTTTCTCAAATATTTTTGAGAGGATAGGGAGTAGGCTAATTGGACGGTAAGATGAGGCGTCATTGGGTGGTTTACCAGGTTTGGCGAATAGGACAATAATGGAATGTTTCCAGAGGAGTGGAAAGTGCGTCGTTCGGATAATGCAATTATATATATAGGTTAGGAAGATTATGGCTTTAGGAGGAAGTTGTTTGAGAATTTGAGGAGTAAGGAGATCATATCCAGGGGATTTTCGGTAAGGTAAGTTTTTCAGAAGGTATTTGACCTCAGAGGGATTAACGGCTTTTGGTGGAAGAGAGAGAGGAATAGGTGAAGTGAGGAAATCTTCCACAGTTGTGCTGTAAGTATGGCTTTTATGAGAAAGGTGAGGTGTGAAAGTATGGGTAAGATGCAGAGCAAATTCCTCCGACCTATCCCCATCCGAAGCCGCCCAGGACCCATCATCACGACAGAGCGGATGTGAAACAGGTTGATACTTTAGGATTTTTTTGGTTACATTCCACAAGGAGTTATCCCTGGTAGACAGAGAGGAGAGGTAGGAATTGAAAGAATCGGAACGGAAGGATGCCAATCGCCGCTTTACCAATCGGCAGTTTTTATTTTTAATGTTACTTTTCTTTATTTTTACAAATAGTTATGGTACATAAACAATGTAAAACGTATTTTGCTACTGATGTAAACGCTTTATAGATGTAAGAGTGTTTATTTAATGTAATGTCGGGTTAATAGTGCTAGTATCTGACTCTGCTTTATGTTATTATTTACTTACGTATCACCCGTGTGAGTGTTTAATTTTAAATGGTTGTTTCTATTATTTTCATTTACAATTGACATCAACATTACGTCGGTAAAACGCACCCACAAAGTGGCAGCTCACAGTTCCAATCTCAAGTATTAAAAAACACAGTGACACTAACTAAAAAGATTATGAGTATTACTATGAAATATTTCAACTATAAGCTCATAGAAATTATCACTATGGTAAAAGCTTAAAGCGAAAACATTGTTCAAGGAAAAATGGTGGACATCACGGCGCTTGGCCCACCAGCAACAAGCCCCTTACGGGCACCTAACACTGCTATCCGACTAAATAAGACTCTAGGCGAAAAGAGGGACTCTAGGCCCAGCCACCAGTGGACTCTCACCACTGTACCGCAACAATCAACCTCTACCGAGGCTTCCCTCAATTCTCTCACACTACCTTCAAGCAGGAACTCCTAGTACAAGGATCCGCTCAACCCGAATCTTCCTTGATTTTTCCCTCATCCTTAATCTTCTAATTTCGAGAGCATAGAAAAAAAAAAGGAATATTCTAAAATAAATCATGTATTCGATCTAAAGACTAAAGAGAAAATTATCCTACATGCTAAGCTACTGATTACTATTGATTCTATTGATACTATTGATCTGACCGAAACCTCAGAATGGTATAAATTAAACAAAAAAAGTCTATAAACATTTTCTATAACATAATAAACTCCCTTCGAATTGACGCTTATTTATTAAGGAAACTCTCAATTTAGTCTTCACACTTAATTAATTAAAAAGGTCTGACGCTACCCAGACCACTACTTACATAATATGTTGAGATCATATACCGGAACATGACCTTTCATTTTTCATCACTCAAAATTTAACTTCCCCAAAGCTTCAAGGAAAGCTGGTAAATTTTAACTAAGCCTAGACCCTTAAATGAACTTGGGGGTGTTCGGCATCAAATTCTTGGATAGTTATAAATACTTTAGCAGCCCTCCAGCTAGGTAGGCATGGGACCGCAGCGTTTCAAGGCTAAGATCCAAGGCTGGCTGCCTGCTTCAGAAAATACTTAATTATTACGAAAATTTACTTGCCTTCATGTGGAAATTTTAGCTGTAGCTAGACATGTTTTTTGAACCTGGGAGTGCTTTACTATATGTATCTAATATCTATCCAGTCATAACAGGAATCCGTTCCAACAATAGTTTTAACTGAATATTTAAAGTCACTACGAAAATTGTGATAGCAGCATGGTAGTTATTATACGCTTACTGGTCTTAACCTCATAATCTAAAGATCATTTTTTTAGTTCCATTTATGTTTATAATACGATAATGCGTGCCTTAATTAATGCCTGAAATCAGTCCAGATCTTTGGACATGCTCTACTCATTTAATGTTGCCAAGGCATGACTAACAAAGCTCCCATGAATAATGGTCATTAAGTGATAATAAGAATATTTCTTTTGTTCTTTTGTCTAAATCTTTTAAATTTAGATTATGGTAATAAATTAGACATATCACAGCCTGATTAAGAGTATGTAACTCGTGTTTTGTATTTCAAACTAAATCCGTTTGATGAGTCAATGATTCTGAGTATCAAACAACTTTATTAAGATGAAATTACAATCTGCCTACTTAATAGGCAATAAATAATTGAGATAAATGTTTTCATTCATACCATATTTACAATTCATCATTCACTCGCACATTCATACAATATTTACAAACAGCCCAAGGGCCCCCCAAGTCCACACCGTTGTTTCCTATAAACCTTTCCTGTAATAAATAATGAAGTTTCATTAACAGATTAATTAACTATAAAAATACGATTACTTTTATTCATATTGAGTGTGGTATTTAATTAAATACATCAAGTACCCGATTATTAATAGTTATAATGTGTTTGGGATATAGTGGAATATAGTTACAAAACTTCGTTAATAATAACAAAATAAAAATTGAATAATAGCGACTTGAAGCCAACCTCATGCTGGTTCCTCGGAGTTATCTACACCATACGTGGAAACCTTGCTCGATTAGATATTGGTGAATGACTGCAGTTATTATGATGGGGCAGGACCCGAAACACTCTTGAGATAATATCTATTAGTCAATATGGCAACATCTTGAGATAGTGATAATGAAGTTACTCAATACGCTAAAATAATACAGTCGTTATTTCGGTATTTGTGAAGAACATTCGACTTTTTGCTGTCTGCTGTGTTGCCATGGCTATAGATGCTCTCGTCCTTTGGCTTCTTGTCTCAGCTGCCTCCGGACTGACCAGGTAGCCAATTTGCTTATTATGGGCCAGGTTTACGATAATAATAAACTGCCAAACCATTTCTTTCTTGAATGATGAATTTAAAAATTTACTACACTCGAAAATGCCGAAATAATGTACCTGATTAATTAAGAAACTGAAATAGTAAGAAAATATTTTTATCGAATCAAATTATAATCTACTCTATGGGGAAATAATCACTTGAAGACTGGCCAAGAGCCATGGCATGAGAAACTAGGAATTGTCAGTTCTCCCACAGTCATGTATTTATTTACATTAGATCGCGAATGTACTGGTTCTTTAATCTTCGAGAAGGATTATAGGGTTGTGAAAAAAAGTGATGATGACTAGTGCTAGGGGATAAAGGCATTGGATAAGTATGATGGGGTATCATGAAGTTAGAAAGTCTGAGAGCTAGGATCTACGTAAGGTGTTTTGAGGTAGTTATGAAGGGTCGGTTACTGATGTAACAAGAGGCAATGACTATAGTTTAGGACTTCTTGATTGTTCATAGCATGGATGTAAATTACCCTCCGTACATTTCGTCCTCTAATGCAGGAAACGTTTTAGAGGCTAGTTTCTTTTCACCAGAAGTTCCCAGCAGTGAAGGAGGAAAGGGAGGTAGCTTAAATAACTACAACCAAGACTATGTTCATTATAACGTATTGATGGATTGTTGCTTCAGTCCTAAATCTTATAGCGTTCTCAGACGCGTATAATCTCTTGAAATTGAAATTCTCCTTATCCGCTTTCGCCGATCGTTCTTTTCTCGCCTTTTCAATCTCAGGAACCATTATCCATAATTTAACTCCCTTCCAAGCTTGTAAATCCCACCCAGCGACGTTAAGCAATACGATAATAAAAAATATGTTGTGTTCCTTAACAGGTCGATTGTAAAATTTCTAATGTCTGGTTCATGACCCAGTGGCAGATCCCACCCCTTTGAGGTCAACCCTATGCCCTCGCGGGGTCACCTGGCACTCAAGCAAACCCGGGTAAATCGATTTTCTGGGAAGGATTCAGACATGTTAACTTAAGGCATAATTCCAGTTTTATCTTCAATTGAATGTTTTTTATATATTTTAATGATTTAAAAAAATATCCTCCTATGAACCTCTTGATATTTTTTGAAGACTATGTTGCCTTTTTGACGACATCGTTTAAAATAATTAAATAAACATAATAAATAATGATAGAAATAAAACAATTGAACTATATCTGAAAACTATAAATGTTTTTTTCAGACTACCACTAAAGAGAGTCGATGAAGCTAGTGTCCCTCATACTAAATATTTCAAGAACTTCAGACAATTGTTAAATGACTTTAACAAAACCGCGTTGGCACAGAATGGAATTCAACCCATCAGCAATTTGATACTTTACCCTGTAAGTTTACCCATCGCCAGTCATACAAAAACAGTTTTATCTATTTAAAAAAAAAGTTCAATATTTTTTTATTCGTATTCTTTGTTCAGTTTCAACATTATAGTGAGATAACCTTGGGCGTCCCTTCGCAAAGATTTGGAGTACTTTTTGACACCTTATCTTCTGACCTGTGGATATTTTCTAACAGTTCTCAAAATTGCTCCATGTGCCGTAAGATTTTTTTCATCTGCCATTTAAAAATATAACCATAACTTATTGTCAAAATATTAAACGATTTATTGTAAAATATAATAACAAAATCATTTCAGATGGGCACAGACAATATGACTCTAACAGTTCGACAACATACGTCAAAAATGGTGCCAACTCGTCCTTATATTATTTGTACGGAAACATGTGGGGGTTTCTCTCAACTGAGACTGTTGAGGTAAGCTTATGCCAAAACAATACTATAATACCTCCCCGCCCCCCCCCCAATATGGCTAATTAGCAAATATTATATGTCTACCCAGTGTTTCATCTCAAATGCGCAAGTCCTAGTAGGAAATCCTCAAACTTCCCCCATATTTACTTCCTATGAGATCAGGCCAGTCAAGAATATACATTCATGCTCGAGAGATTGAATATAATTTTATTCTTACATTTATAATTATAGTCATATTTTCTTTCTAATTCTTCTAGGTTGCAGGAATGAAAATAGATAATCAAACGTTCACAGAGGTTACGGAAGGATTTGGGTCTCCTGTCTCTTCCAAATCCATCGACGGAGTCTTCGGTCTCGCTCTCCGGGGTCTGTCCGACATTGGAGTCGCTACACCTCTGCGGAACATGGTCGATCGAGGTCTTTCTAATGGAATATTCACGTTCATATTGAGGTATTCATGCAGCTTTAGATGCCATGTACAGCCAACATTACTAAAGTTATGGATGTAAAGTTGCAAATATATCCTGTACATATCTGCAATATATATTATTATAAATATCCAATAAAAATATTAATAATTGCGATCCGAAGAAAATACATACTGGCGGTATCGTAATTCGTAGCCGGGACCTTCCCATATCTATGAGGATCTACACACAGAGCCAGAGATATAAATCTTATTTGTTCAATAGGAACATCGTCCACCGTGCAGGTTAGTTGAGTTAGAGGACCCTTCAACTAGATACAGTGAGGACTTTCCGGGTTCAAGCAAACATATTGTTTTAATGACTTGTAATTATTAACTAATAAAAGTGGGATTTACACCATGGCTAATAATTACAATTTACAGTTTACATTTGGCAAATTATTAGCTTTGGGGAATAAAAATATTGCCTAATTGAGTAATTACTCGGATTAGAGGGATCCTAAGGCATGATGAACGACATCCACTCATGTCAGTGTGTGCATTGAGTTAATATTATGGAATATACGCATCAAATTTCAGATCGCTTTTCGTTAAGGTTATTTTTGCGAACACAGCAGATATATACCCAGATACAGAATAAATGCAAAGCAACTCTTGTTTTCCATTAAAAATAAAGCCTAATGCATGTTTGCACTAATTACTTTCTTGAGCTCCACTATATAATATTCCTTATACTAACAAAGTTAAATAAAACAAAAATCAATAAAGTATAAAACCAAAGAGAGAATTTCATTTATTTTTAGAACTCTTTAAGTTAGAGAAGGTTGGTGTTATCGATTTGATTAGCGTTATCAAATGTATAGCTCTTTCCTCAGAAAAAAAAAAAATAACTACCTTTTAATAATTTTCTTTTAGAAAATAGAAAAAATCCTCTTTTCCATAAAAATACTCATATAAAACTTAATGAAATATTTTATATAAACAAACCACGATGAATTTTCCTTGTAATACATTTTTTTTTGTAATCTACTTTTTTGTCGCATTGGTCAGCCGACATCCAACATTGATCGTCTACATACAGTTGTAAAAAAGTTGGCATATGTCAGAACGTTGAATCAAAAGATGATAATATTAAAGGAATACTCAAAAAATTTAAACGAATACAACTAAAACGTGTTTACTTTAAAAATGTATGTATTTCATATGTAATGTAATTATTTTCTTACACATTCTTGTATAGTAAAAACCTATAATTTCAGAAATGATTTCGAAAGTAACTATTCACAGCTCAGTGAGCTGATCTTCGGAGGAATTGACTATCAGTTGATTGACAACGAAACGCTGATCTACGCTCCAGTCATCAGCAGCACTGGCTATTGGCAAATCAAAATAGATAAGTGAGTATTTTGATCAATATAGCTCTATAGTTAATTCCAATTTTTAAATAATTTAATATACCCAACGAGAGGTGTAATCATATATTTAATTCAATATGATAAATAATACTTTTGAGTAATTTCTGACACATTAGATATCAATAACAAAAATCTAAAAGAATATGATTCTCACTTTACAAAAAACAACAACAATAGAATCATTTTTGGCTACTTTTCTGAACATTTTTTTGTCAGTCGCTACTCTGATGTGACCAGCTCATGGACTTTTTTTGTTTTGGCTTCTCGATTTTGACATGTTTGGAACAGAATTCCTTCTCAAATAGTTTTAAAAAAACAAAAAAAAATAGAGCAGCAAACTAGCTTCATCAACCCATTAAGAGTTTTTAAAAAAATGCATTGAGGGCTCAGCGACTCTCAAATGTTTTTTGCTTCAATTTGCATCTTCAGCTAGGGATGTGGTAATTTTATAGAGTTGGTTGGACAGTAGCCATGGAGTGGAGAATTCAAAAAACAGCTCAACAAATTTAGACTTAGATGTGACAAATTATAGAAAAAAATAATTATTTTTATTTCTTTCTTTATTTAAGGTAATCAACAACAAAGGCTATGTCTGCCTATTTAATACAAGATTTATAGAAAAACTATTTTTTTTGTTAATGCTATACATTATACATGACTGGACTAAACTGACTAATAAAGGTAATGGGGCTCGCCTTTTTGATCAACCTTAAAACTAACTTACATACCTTAATCCTTAACCTAATTTTTCCCCGACAGTCTGTTTCCATCGATGCGGGAGGGGTGGTGGGGCCATCGTATTAAACACTGGGTTGGTTAGGTGCTGCACCGAGTCAAAAAACGTGATGTGTCTCCGGCGGATGAACCCACCCACCGACGGCACACCAAGCAACGGGTGCAGGTCAGCGTTATTTAACCACTTTTCGCATGATTCCATTCTGGAAATGTTGGAGACATTTGGCTGTATTGTCAGTCAAGTGGGTAAATAGTGGGGCATCGTACAGCAGAACTGGCTGGAGGACACATTTATAGATCATCAGTTTGAGACGAAGCGACAGACAGGTTGTGTACTTTATATCTGTGTCGTACTTTTTTCTATTTTATTACTAAAATGAGTAGTTAAGCACTTAATAACAGATTACAGAAAATTCACAACCCTATCAATTGTGAGAACTAACTATACCTGTGGTAATATATGTTAGTGAGTATGTAATAGATAAAATTAATTACGGATGGAAAAAAATGTTACGTACATTTAGTTTGTATATTTTGTCAGTATTTCCAATATATTTTTTATAAAGGCACTTATTTTCAGTGAGTTTGTCAGTTATTCTCTATTTTTGATTTCAAAGTAACGTTAAAAGCATATAAAAAAAATACTATAGTGTTCATGTTTTTCAGTACAGTATGCAGTGTAGAAATAGTAGTTATGTATGAAAAAAGTATCCTATTCAGAATACGTTTTCACATAAAGTGAACTCTTGGACTGATCTCTTTCATACCAGGAATCGTTTAAGTATTGTCAGTATGGTATTTCGCCTCCATATGACTTCAGGGGAAATCCAACATACCAATCGATGTCAACCTTCGGGAAATAACCTGAGAATTTCGTTTGCAGGCAATACACTAATACCTTGTTGAGCTTTCAGTAACATTCCACCACACCAAATTGCAACACCTCATGACGGCTGAAATAAAAAATAATAATTAAGTGGACAGTATCACACAATTAAGAATTTCAATCGTCTTACTAATTGTTCCGTTTTGATTGATCTGACAAGGGCAGTTTTAAATAAATATTTTGTAAAAGTTTATCTTTTTTATTGTGTTTTTTTGTAACTATAGTCAAGTAAACTCCCAATTTATACAAAGTCAAAATTATCATGTCAAGATCAATAATTTGATAAATATTTTCTTACCATTCTTGTTTTTTTTTTCAATTACCAAAAAATGAATAAAGAAATCAATAGATAAATAAATACAATGTGCGATAACTCTATATTTACTATGACCCTTAAGTATATTAATATTTCACTTCAATTATGTACCTTTTTACAGGTATTATGTACCTATTTTCTTCCAGCATCTGTCCTCAATACGTCCAATGATTTTCACTACCGAAAAAGTCTTCCTTTTTTTCTCTTCATGTAACCTCACGTCTTTCCAGTCAAAATTCTTTGTTCAACTCCCTCCAGTGATCTTGGATCCTACTGGAACATAATTTTATGTTTAGTGAAATTCTCCTTGGCACAATCGTTACAGTATATATAAACTGTGTTACTTTAGGAAACCAAATTTTTTTCATTGCACAGTAACTAACTGACTATTGGGACATTAAATAGAACCGTGAAGTTGAGAACATAATTTTAATGACTGTTTAATTCCATTCCAAAAAATTTATTAAAAAAAATAAATTACTTTTGTTAATCATGGTAACGGGATTTTCAATTTGATACCTTACTCAATACGGCAAGATTTTTTTTTTTTTTTACTACCGTGAAAGTAATTACGACGCGTAATCATTTACCATCGGGCTGCTTTTTTCTTAGCACCGTTGGGGCTCGAGGAGTCAAGTTATAAATGACAGGTTTAATGACTTTGAAAAATTATATTTCAAAAATAAAAACAAATATTACATAATATCAATCAAGATTTCAAGACCATTAGAATTTATAGCCTATTCAATGGGCCAGAAAAATCTTTGTGATAACAAGCAATAGCTCTTATTTGTATTTTATGAAGTTAAAATATTTTCCGGGTCGAGTAATAAAATGAAATCTCGATATGAATTTATAGGTTAGTGGACTCACAAGGCTCATAATAGACAAATATAAAGGTTTCTTATTGTTAAAATATCAGCGTTAACCAGAAAAACGAACACTGCAGTTTATTTATCAAACTAAAAAGCCAATGGAGGTTTTAGTAAATGATGCTTTTCTGATTATTTCTGTCTAATTGTTTCTTAGAATATTCACATAATATAACAATCTCATAATCAGGCTTATGTTTATAGTCCTATTTGAATTGTAGTATATATACAATACAAGTAACGGAAGTAATAAGAAATACAATAAAGGCCGATATATTTGAAGGGTAGTTACTGATGTAGAACATCAAACGTTATAAAGTATAATCTAGTAATGTCGTAAGACAAGTTTTCAACAATATGTAATTTCTAAGTAATTGATTAATTGATAGGCCACAGTATTTTCTTATTGCCATTGGTAATTGGAGATAAATTTTAATCTTCTCGGATAAAGGACAGAAGCAAAACTGTCTATTGGTAGGTCCATGAAAAATAGTTTAAATTAAACTGATGATACTCCATATTCTGCGTTTTTTGATGAATTTGATAAATTTTTAGTAATATACAATCATAATCCCTGAGCCAGTTGTGCTACTTACAAGCTTACTAATTAATATCCTGCTCTAAGAGTTACAGTGGGCGATGAGACAGTCGGATGCTCACACGGCTGTGAGGCCATTCTCGCCTCTAATTTTCCTGGGATACGGGGACCGACTGACGAGATATCCCAGATCTACAGAGCTATTGGCGTTGAACCGACCGTAAGTGTCATCCTAGCAATAGTACTTTCATAGGAAGTTATCTTGCAGAACATCATCGTCATTGTGAGATATACAGTAATTTAGTAGTAAGTGGTTTGGCCATTACCATCTTGTATTGTTAATATAATATTGTTTGAAGGTTGTCATTTGAACGTTCAACCCAGGCAAGTATGAATAATAATTATAAACATTCTCAGACTATTATATGCAGCCTTATTAGTCATATGTTTTAAACTGAATATATCACCTTCGTGCTTTAGAAAACGCTTAAAAATAACCAGTTATAATGAATATGTATACTTTGTCATGTTATCGTTTTAGATGTGTTAGACCAACCATTATAATGATTAGTCACTCTACTAATTCATCGGAAGTCTATTGCGATGGTTCCAGGTCAAATCCCCATGTAAAAATATTCTAGGTCTGGTTGTTATAACATGTTCCGGTGTTGTGGCAGCCCATATTCTTGACAGCCAAATATTCCCTAATTTTTTTTAAAGTCATTGTTACGTATGCCTACTCCTATGAGGTTAGTTAAGCTTTCTGTGTTATGTTCGAAGGGAAAGGTCCTGTTTTTTATTCTTGTACGGGTTGATGGTATCTCGACTATCGGTTCTTGTCTGTCTGTATGTTTTAAGGATTATTTAGCCTCTTTAATCACTCATTTTGGAAGTAAAGGAATGAAGAATGAAATAACATATGGAAGAATTCACCCATGGTGAATGGTCTGGCCAGACCAAACTGCACAGGCATCAATCCTACACGTGGCAGTTCTAACCTTTTGTCACTCAGTTTGTTGTTGGTTCACTGGTTTCAGAAAAGATATTTTCCTAAGACATAATTAAAAAATGTCGTGAAAACTGTAATTATCATCGTGTTCGCAACTTAACTCAACCGGAGGTGTTTTTAGAACCATTATATTTTGCCCGGTAGTTTCATTTGTTGCTGCAATGATGCTAAAAAATAATTTTTGAGGCAAAATAATTAAGTGTCGTTAATAAATTAATTATTAGGTAACGAAAATAATTATTTTCTAATTACGTCTTGACTAATAACATCTAATAAATGTTGGACCTTAATTGGGCATCAACTATGTATAGTTAAAAATGTCATAAAAAGTGTATGTGTTGATAGTTTTTTTCAGTCCCAGTTTCATATTGAGGGACGATTTTTTGCAATAAAATTTTACTTGATGCCTCAGATATAATAAAAATCTAAGCTACCTAAAGAAAAATAATGAAGGCTAAATTAATAATTAATTACTTAAAAGTTTAATAACCAGAATGTCAAATCTCGGCGCATCAATATTAGGTACTATTTTTTGAAGCTGTAAGCTGGGTTGCTATTATAAAATCAATAAAAAAGTCGTTTTCGCAATGATTGATGTGTGACGCATCACAGTTGACTTTAATTTTAACTTGACTTTCGTCAATATTAATATTTTTGATCATACACCTTCAGTAAAATAATGGGTTAAACAAATACTGTACCATCACTATGAATGATACTAACATTATTTAGAGACTAATATAATTCATGAAATTGATAAAAGTGACTGGATTTGATAGCTTTAAGTGGCGATATAATCACTTTTTTTTTCAGCATGACTGTGAACCAGACGACCTGCCTAGTATCAGTTTTGAAATAAACGGTAGACAATTCACACTGGATGGAAAAGACTACATTGTGAAGGTAAACATCTATATTATTGGCGTTAAATTGATTAAACCCAAGATAGACCTGTTGTTTTTAGATTTGGGGAAGTACCGAAAATATCTGCGCTGAAAAAGAATTATTATCATTACAAAAGATTTTTATCAACAAAAAATGATTCTAATATATAACTGCCAACATATATTTTTACTAAGTTAAAATTATTTTTCATATCGTAATTTTGCGTTTGTGGAAAAAAACAAGTTATGACACCCTTAAAATATAGCGTTCTTTAGTATAAAAGTGGAAATATTTTATGATGAATGAATTTTCTAGATATATAGAAAAAAATATTATTATGATACTCTATGAATAATAATAAAGTGCGACTAGAGAAAAATCAAATTTTGCCAACAACCGATAATTTTCGCATGACGAATAAAAGTAACAAAGTAAAATAAAAGCATTCCCGTGCGTAAATTCATAAATAAAACGATATAAAAATAGAAGAAAATAAGATAACGAAAGTAAAATATTGTATTAAATGAAATAAAAATTAAAAACACTTTGAAATTAACACCGATCAGATGACATAACAGAAAAATAAGCAACAATAAAAAATAAGGAATTAGGATCTTTCAAAAGTAATAATAAATAACTTTAGTATTTAATCTAAATAAATTATTGATTCAACTACATTCTGACTGGAACTTTGCGTAGGATCTAATTTATTTTTTTGATTATGTGTATTTTTTTAGGCTCGTAACAATGAGTCGAAGTTCCGTTGCGTGCCGATGTTTCACTCACTGGAAATCCACTTATCGACTGCAACCTGGATTCTTGGAGACACTTTTCTCTCGAAGATCTACACTATCTTTGACCTTAAAAATGAAAGAGTGGGCTTTGCAAATTTCAAAACTACTCTAGAAAGTTACTTCAGCTCTTCCCGTTTGAAAACAAGTGATGATTTTGACGACCACGGAACTGTGCTCTACCTAAAAAGAAAGAATTTTGCAGTATCTTCGAGGATTGTTGGTTGGTCGGTAATTTCTCTTGGGCTAATTACAAGTTTTCTTATATCGTTCTAAGAAAATCAACAATCTACAAGCCAATAAATACATTAAATTACATAAGTAATGAATGCTATTAATGTTCTAGCTAACACCTTAACTAACTAAAACACTAATGAAACTAAATTATTATGTAATAAATGTTTTATTTTAGAAAGTGTTCAATACTGCATGATAAAAATAGCATTAAAACATATACAGTAGCACTGTTGATTGTGACAAATAGGGATTTGGGAGTTTTTAAATGACAATCTTTACCGGTTGATAAAAACATCCCAGAAACTCATCAAATGATCCATTAAGACTTATCAGTTATGTCCCCACTAATATCATTAACTTGCGAATTTAATAAGACAATCAGTAATAAAGTATTTATAAACTAACGTGATAGATCCTAATGTCCTCCCTATCTACTCACATTAAATTGCAGCAATTGCCATACATGTCATTCACCTTCGAAATATACTCAAGTTAAAATGGAGATTATAAATATTAGTAATAGGTATAATATAAATAACCATAAATATTGCAATATCTAGTAGAGTGGGTCTTCACACCGCTGACTTTAGTCATTATGAAACGTACATGTATTGACCCAGTCCTATAAGTGGTTTAAGAGACTGGGTACAGATTTATCTTAGTTATAACTGATTAAATGTTAACAACGAGAGTTCAGAGTTAAGAAAGGTAAAGTTGTC
The DNA here is from genome assembly GCA_930367205.1 of Acanthosoma haemorrhoidale. Lineage (NCBI taxonomy): Eukaryota > Metazoa > Arthropoda > Insecta > Hemiptera > Acanthosomatidae > Acanthosoma > Acanthosoma haemorrhoidale. The sequence continues at coordinate 31,551,555 of OV884015.1, forward strand.
CTTGGGATTTCCTCTTGAGCGTGTGTGGCTCTCGTCTACTTGACTACATCAACTAACTGTCTGGCCCATGAGATTTGGCCTGGGAGAAATGTAGGATCCTAGATTATCCCTCTTAAATGTGAATTGCTAGAATTTATTATACCTATTTTTGTATTATATCATTTGATTATTATTATCTAATTCTTTTATTTTTAACTTCAATGATGCGTTTGGTTTATTATAAAATTTTCATCTATATATCTTATGTGCGCACTGATGTTTATTAGATTTACATTTTATGTTAACATTAAGCCTTTATCTTGTGCACTCACTTATCGTTGTTGAATTAAAGTTATGCATAATTTTAATGATATTTAAAAATTTGTAAATGTGTATTTTATAAATATTGTACGAGGATAAAAATTCAATATTTTGTTGTATTATATTCATGCCAAGTTGATGTAACTTGTAAAGAATAAATTGATTTGAGCTTTGTTTATTAAATTTAGTTTTTTGTTTATGATGAAAAACTGTTACTTATGATGAAATAGGCGTATAGACAATGATTTACCAGTCTCCTAACGTTCTTTCTCCAATCTCCAACTGCTCATGATGTCACCAATTAGATAAGAATTACCAGATAATTACATGTTTCCTCTTACCAATTTTATAATTTGGCCATAACTTTTATGGTAATAAGCTTTAGTGCATTGTACCTTAAGTAGCAAGGTACTTAGCTACAAAATTAGGAGGCATATTTAGGTATATACAGGACTTACTGGCATTTCTTGACAGCATATCTCTTGATGAGCTCCGGTGATGAAAGAAGGAAATGATGTTTCGGGGCTGCCTGAAATATTCACATCACGGAATGTAAATGTATAGATCATATCCACAATTATTATTTCTTCTTTATCAATATCATTCATAAATTCATATTATTTATAAGAATTTTTTTAATTTCATAATTTAAAATTGCCGTTTGTTAGCTATCTTGATTTACCTATCATTATCGGCATTTCTTTCCGAATTTCTTAATATACAATTTCATTTTCTTGAATTTTTTATTGCATTTTTTTATTAATTTCTTCTTTTATCAAATATATAAGTTCATTCTAAACTGAAATACGATTTAAAAATATTATGTACTTTTACACAAGAATATAACCTGCAAGCTTTTTTTTCGATTTTAGCGCGATATTTTCGCTCAAAGACAAATCGAATAGTGCTTGCTGTGAAAAGAAAAAAAACAGTCTAAACACTTACTTTTTAAACAACAGATGACAGATGATTTGAAAGAGAACTGTTTCACTGTTTATCCTGAGTAGGTAAACCAACCCCTCTCCTTTATTTTTTATATTCTTTGCGAATTTGTTTTATTTTTTTACCTGAAATTAATGTTTAAACAGGTGAACAGGTGAATCTTCTTTTGATTCCCTTGAAAAGTTTGAACAATGGAGTTGTACTGTTTTTCCCCTGACCCCCTTCATATAATAAAATAAGAAATTGTTTAAAGATACCATTTAAATTGATAATTAACATAATGCTTTTGTATTTCTCTTTTTATAGTGAATATTTAGATTTTATGAAAACTTCACGCTATGACAAATAAGCCAAACAAATTTATTATATTTCCCATAACATGAATAAAGCTTTACCTTATCATAATCTTACATCTTACAATATAACTTTTACTGCCTTTGCAGATATTTTCATACTAAACAGTCACATACTAACAAAATGAGAAGAAATTCATTTTGGATAACAAACCAAGCATACATATAGCACAAAAATTGAACCAGTTTGCACATCATTTTATATATTTATTATTTATTATTCCTAGTGATTATAATTGGAACATTGGCTGGCAGTGGTGACCTAAGTCTTGCCTCCCACGAATACTTACAATCGTCCCACGAAGTGAACTTACTGTAGCGAGCATCACCCGAAAGCCCTAAGTAGGCCCGGCGTTAAGTAAATAAAACATCTTGTTAGCTTCGTGCCTGCACTTCATCATTGTTAGGCTGACAACAGGACGGTTGTACTGAAACATAAACGAAGATAGAAGACGCCCTGTAATCCGGAGCTAAAGTGAGCGATGTGGAGTCATCCTCTCGACTCTACGAAGGCTGAGAACTACACGGTGCATGCAACATTCGTTTAGTTCACGGAGTAAGGTGATATGCTATAATTTTTGGTTTTAATTACTTAGAAAAATCTGCAAAAGTGAAAAGCCTTTTAATTTATATTTGCCGTCAAAGTGGAAAGCAGGTTTGTTTAAAAGTTACCCTTCTTTGTCCCCTAACTTATTTTCGTAAGAGCTACAGTTTTCAATTGCATACCGTTCCAAAGTGAGTGAGACCTCCAATATTTCTTTTTCGTACACTTATTCCCCGACAATACTGTTTGAGATATTTTAATCTGAAGTCCGAAACTTTGGGTTAAAATATCTTGATAACTATACGAAGTATCGTGAAGGGTATTCTAAGGGATAGTAATACTCGAAATTATATTATTTTTAAAATATTATAACAACCAAACCACTTTGCCCGTTAAAAACTTAGAAAAATACCAATCGTAGATAAATATCTACAAATACAATCTTAAATATAAAAGAGCACATTAAGTATTTTTTTCCGGAGTTATGCTAATTTAGTATTTACCTGTTACATATTTTCCAGCCATTGTACATAAATGTATGAAATGAAATTTGTAACAAATATATCTTCCTCTCTCTCTGGTATTTTATTAAACGATGCAGCCTTCACCTCATTATCTGCTTCTATATTTCCAATAGTACCTTTATAAATACCATTTTAAATACCTTAAAACATTTCATATTTTTTAAATCCTGTCTGCAGTATAGTTTATTACAATAATTTTTCTACATTTACAATTAAATATGTGTGCATGTGCTCAAATGATACAACGTATATCTAGGCAATTTTCGGAAACAAACATTTTAGAAATTTAACGTGAATTGTATATTAAATAAACTTTTTATTAACTATTTATCACTGAGCAGATTTTTAACATGTATTATGCTATTATAACCTGTAATACATGACTAACTGATTTATGAATGTTTATTCCTGTTTTTTTTATTTAAATTTTGACTATTTGACATTGTGTATTTTAACTGCAACCTTGATATCTCGGGATTTTATCAAATATATGTATGTGCCAAATTTGTTGATTTAGCTTTTGAGAGTGATATTTGTATGCTAAAAGCATGAAGAGTATTTAAAAACATATTTCTAATTTGTGTGTAGACAAATCATTTCTTCCATCAAGAAAGAACAAACATAAATGCTGTAACATTTCACAAAAAAAAAACAGTTGTAGCACCCTACCAGTCCACTAGCGCTATCATTAATAATTTAACAGAACCATTGATTAATATAATATTTGTAAAGAAAATACCTCTTTAAATATTTTTACTGATGAACTCAATGTGCATCCTGGGAACGACACCTTCAAACTGTGAAGTAGCTTGGAAGGTAGTAAAATAAAAGAAACATCCAAAAAATAAATTTAAGTATTTCAGAATCCTAGTTAATTCATTTATATATAAAAATTCTTTAATCGTATATGGAACGAGTTATTAAAGGATTGTACACAACCAACATTTTACCTTGCTAAAAACAAAATGGCGGGACATAAATCCAAGAACAATATGACCCAATATAAATACCGCAGTCTACGGAAATGAGGTCCAAAGCCTCGTGTAGTTAGAGGCTACTAAATACCAATAAGAAGGATAAAAACAAAACAAAAATAATACAGAATAAATAATTTTATTTCGGACTATCACAGCTGTAGTCCAATTAATAGGTAAGTGTATTAACTGTTTCTGAACTACTCTCCTAAGGTTTTCAGTTTTAATACAGGCTTATCATTCCACCATTCTCGATAGCAATGTAGATGCCGTGTATGTAAAGCGAAATATCTGAAAAATTGTAAACATAGCACACAATCAGTACATGTATAATATGCATTTTTTATTTATTGTACACGTAAACTGTTAATGATTGCATTGTTTTAATTGTAAATATTCACAAATATATTATTTTACTTTTTCATATTATCTGAGTACTTTGGAAGAAATAAAATGGTGGCATCTTATACATTTCCAGTACTCCGATGAAACTTTCACTAAATCTTTGCCTAACTTGTGAAATAGCCATAAAAACGCTGTGTAGCCTCAAAGACAAAAATCAAGAAAAATTGATTTTGGTTTAGCCTGAACTGAAAAAGTGGTATCCAACTATAGATTATAACTTCTTAGACAAAAGTAAGAAATTTTTATGAATTACTTGCATGTACAAATAAATATAAAATCGTGATTATTAGGAAAACCTTTATACATAGAGCTTCGTTTCACTTTTATTTTAATGTTAACAAATGTTTCATGAGATTGCCAGGTAATTTGGAGCGGTGAAATTATGATAAATTAAATGAATCACTCTAGAGTTATCGGTTATGTTCCATGAAAAAGTTGTTATATTTTCATCTAAATTATTAACGGATTCGATTTACCCCTAACAGGTTCTGACCCAAAAAAAAAAAAAAAAAGGTAGATATAAGTGGGCTAAGTAAAATTAACAAAAGTAGGATACAAAAAATTAGGTACACATACAGGTATCAGGTATGAATATTATAGATATTATTAATGTAGACAACTTTACATGTTGGATAAAGAGGAGCAGGCCCTTTTTAAGTTTTATCATATATGTTATCATGTCCACGTTTCTATTTTATACTCCTGATATTCGAAGCATTAACCTGTTTTATATTTATATCATTATGAAAGCTACTGATAGTACAATTAAGAGTAATTGTTAAAAGAGTATACCTCTTTGTGTAACTTTTGTAAATTATGATTACCGGTCATTTTTCTTTTGCTCTTTTTTAACCCCCTTGAAGGGTAGTTTGTCTACTTACCGCAACCATCGTTTCCTTGTTGACCGGGTACATCTTTATAGCAGTTAGAGTCATCCCTTTGCTTGTACGTATCATGAACATCTGGGCTGTTCGTCTGTACCTCATGTCTGCCCTATACCACTCGCTGCTGTATATGGCAAACGACAGGTCTAAGCTCTGCAAGAAGAATGTTAATTTCCCATAAATAAATAATTAATAAATCTAAATGAATAGGACTAATCATCAGGGTAATTTTTAACTTTTTGTACACCATGGAAAAAGCTTCCCTGTTAAGGTGAGTACTAACATTTACTGCATGTCTGACTTTCTTTATTCTTATTATATTATGTTTGGTGGTATTATGTATTAGTACATGTCTAGTTCGGGTATTTTTGTATTTTTTTTTAGCAAGTTTATAATGTGTTTGTTTACATGTATTTCATTTTTTAAAATATTTTATTTTTATATTATAAATTTATGTGAGGTCTGTCAAAGAACACACTTTATGCTAACCAAATGTTTTTCACGAGGATCGTAGTACAAGATAATAATTATATCATTTCTGAATGATTATTAATCCTGAAAGCTGAAATTTAGCTTTGCATGAAAGCGATCATGCATTTTCAAGATTAATAGTTATTGATCTCCCTTAAAAAGTACATATATCACCATTGGATAATCAACATTCATTACTTGATATATTCCTTTCTTCATACTGAAAAATCGAAGTAATAGATTACTTAAAAATTAATATGTTACTAAATGCCAACTTACTGCACCCTCGACAGAAGACGAACCAAGACAAAACATAATTACTTCTATCACTTGGAAAGCACATAAAATAAGTAATTTCACGGATAACATAGGATTCCTGACTCCACCCTAAAATATAAATCAGATATCTTATGCCGTATTAACAAAATTCAGTTGTTGTAATTCAGTAATGTTTCAAATGTTACTTCAACGTACAAAGGAAAATTGTACAATAGTAAAGGTGAGAAATAATAGCCCCATGGCTAGAATCATGGTCACCAAAGGATTGTAAACGTTTTTGAGTAGTTCGGTATACCTGAAATTTATATACACCTTTATTATTCATCACAAAGATTTATTACTTGTAAAGAAGTTGTTATGAATACCTTATCAGTTTTTGATGTTCTTGAATAATCGTATACAATTCATCGTATATTTTCGAGTTTGTTTGTGTATAATTGTTATCACTTTTTCCACAAGAGTCATGAGCCTTTAGTGTGGCTATGTGAAGGCCTAGGGCGGTGATGTGTGCGTACAGGCACATCAATGGCTGGTAGAACATGGAGGCAAACATTGTCAAGTTGATCCCCACCCAGACTTTTATAAGGGTTTCATAAACATATATAATTTCGTAGTATGGCGTCTCTGACATCTGTACAGGATACCATCCTCCCAAGACCTTCTTCCTTCCTCCAGAAACAACTGACATACTCCCAACACCGTGTTGTATATAGTCGACTGGAAACGTCGGGTGTATTACGTACGAAGTTATAACGCATAAGTTTGCTATCAAGGAGGCGGTGCACAGTAGATTCGTTTTAGCAGATATCCTTTTGTAAATCTTTGTTACTTCAGGCTTTTTGTATTCTGGTATCGACCCGAGAAAGTCTTTCTTGAGTAGATCAAAAATCGTGCACTGCGCGCCAAGACGTGTCCACAATATTGCGTACCTGGCGCATATTTGAAGGCAGCCTATAGCGTGTATTGACAGAACCGTTGCCTTCTGTAAGTCTACCCTAGTCATGAAATACGCTACGAACTGACATGCGATGTGGGGTATGCATAAGGCAAGCACGATATAGTAGTTTATCCTGACCACCGCGTTCTTCCGGCCAGTTCTTCTGTAGAAGTTAATGGAGCTCCAGAGACCGATCATCTTGAGGTACCTGACACTGAGCCCGTCGACGATGTCGGAGTCGGAAATGTCGCCTGAAGTGCTCATAGCTGTAGAGGTGGCTGTACTGAGTCACAAGTACTTGAAGGCTACGCTCATCGGTTATTCAATGTCCTAGGGGACTTATTCATGCTCCAATTAGCTTAAAGGGGAAATTATTCATCCACCAATATGAAGACTTTAATTGTCTCTTTCTCCTTTTCAGTACCAATAATTAAACCATCAGACCTTGTCCTACAGACCTACTACGTAAGGGAATTACTTGATGCATAATTGTTGTGAGGGGATTGCCAGATGAATAATTCACGCCACTCATTCTGTGTTTTGCACTAGTAATTGTACCTTATTAATGTATCAAGAATAAGCAATGCTTTTTTTAATGCTTCACGTTCAGTTTTCCGCTATTGGCTTAAAACTTAGTAAATGCTCTGGACATGATACTCGGGAAAATTCTTTCTTTGGCTCTAACAGAGCATCTTTGGCATGCCTACCACTCGTTGTACACTGACTTCAGTTTAGCTTCCCACGCACCCTACCGTACAACATATAAATTCATAATCAAGTGGGCTCCTTGAAAAGCCTAATAAACTTTATTGTGTTAAATGCTACAGCAATATATAACAAATTACAACCTCATGAAAAAAAAATCAGAAGTCACCATCTAATATTGAGGTTTCCTTCTAAAACAAAAATGTATGTCCCTAGTACGTAAAGCTTTGTGATTAGCTAATTCACTTAGATCATCTTAAATATCTTAAATTGTGAAAATAGCCTTCAAAGAATAAACATCAATTATATATTATATATATTTAGTAATTATATATTTTTTTCCTGCTGGACATACCTCTGTTTCTTAGTGCCATTCACACCGGACTCTGCCCCAGAATAAAGTGGGTTTTTTTTCATTCATTCAGGCTATACAACAAAACTTAGCTGATATGTAGGGTTTTAATTAATTGTTGATCTATAAAAAATTGAACATGGCTTCTTGAACTTTTAATAAGTTCTCTAGGTCGTGTCCCTTGATATACTAAACTAAGAAAGAAGAGGTGAAAAATTGTTGAAATTTGATTTTGCAAATCAGAAACTGAAGTTAGTTTTAATAAGAATTAGCTGTAGTATGTGATCTAATCAGTGTGAATTTTAATAATTATTTGGGAAAGGGAAAACAGAGTGAACAAACATCGATTTAACCCCGGGACCTTCTGATCTGCATCAATTCTTATTAACCTCTTATTATACACATAAAATTGGAATTTAAGACAGGTGCTGGGAGCAGATTATTTATTCAATAAAGCGACAAATTTATCTCCCTCTACAAAATATATTTATTTGCTTTATTCTGTGATTTACATTTATTAATGATTTCAGTGATCCCGAATATAACCTGTATATATCAACCCGAATATATAGAGTATATTTTAGTTGATTAATGTGTTTTATATATTTTAAATGATAATTACTTTATTATTTCATGAACTCGTGTGAGCCTTCCCTCGCTTTTCATCAACTTCATCAAGGGCTGCTCGATGATTTGGTACGACCAAATTTCACGACGGAGGATTGTTGATGAATAGGCAGATTATACGGGAACGTTCCCAAATTCCTCATGAGCAGTGACTCGTTCCATGAAGTGATTCCACCGATGGTGTTGCACCCATTTACTGCAAAGCCATACTACACCTGTCTTATAAACGGTGCTATTTCATTGCTATCGGATTTAACTTTTGGAAAATCCCTGCCACATCTTGGGACTACTTCCTGCAGTTCACCCTGTTTTTTTTAAGTTTCAGCAGCTCATAATTCTATGAGATGTGCCGAAATGGTATCGAAAACCCGTTTTGTTTGGAATCACGCACATGATCCTACCCATGGCATGAAATCTCCAAGTACCAACAAGAGTCATTGTGTTGAAATCGGTATTGTCAAAAATTATAACTTTACTAATCAATACTTCTAAAAATAACTTTTATTTGTTATAAATCACAATATGTATAATTATATATGGTTACAGCTGAGGGCTTACTGACTACGTGAAGGGACCTACAACGTTCTTAAGACTAGGGGACTTTATATATAATAATAGCAATGATAATAATACACATATCACTGAAAGGTCGAGGGAGACAAATATTCAGAATGATAATGGTAATGATAATAGCATAGATATTATTAAAAGGTCGTGGGAAGGAGAATAGGTTATTAATAATTACAATAGAGCTGATAAGTTTAAGAGATACAGTTATTAGGATGTTAATGATAAGCGTATCATTTGTTAGTGACACGATTATACATATTACATAACTCCTCCTCCCATAAGATTCGAGCACCTGGGAGAATAGTAAGGTAGAGATACGTGAGTCCAAGGGATGAACTCTGTTGTCTGTAGTGGGATGACTTCAGCTGGTAGGGGAGCCGAAGGTCGCTGAAGCCTTGTTTTAAGGAATGTCTTTAGATCAGAGTACTTGAGGTTTATATGTTACAAGAAAAGATAAAATACAATTATTAAACTAATCATTTGAATTATATTGGGAATTTCTATATAATTAACCCATGTTAAAAGTTCTAGGTTTATATTAGTGGGTACAATAAAAGATGATAATTCATAAAAAGATACATTTATGTGGTGGTATGTTAGTATTTCGTGAGAAAATGATAGGGGTGATATACTAATGTCCTTATTATTAGTTATATTTACAAAAGATTCGTTATGACTTAGCTTAATTACAGCAATTTGCGATGGGATGGGTATGAATACATTTTGCTTAAGACTAATACTCTTATGTTTAAACGATATATACACATCAATATCTTCTATATATTTTATAAAGGGTTCTTTGTTTCTTAAATCTACAGTCATGCATGAATCTATATTATTTCTAATGCCTTTAGCTATACATACATTGTTATAAAAAGTTAATTGATTACAAAAATAATTATTTTTAATAAATGTACATTTACCTAAAAAGGTTTGATTGGCATAAAATAATATGAGTTTATTAGGAATAATAGTTGTTACATATGTGTTCTCGTGTAGTGATGGTACAGGTAATAAATGTATTGTTTTCATTACTTTTCCTTTAAGTGGAATAGTTACAATATAATGTATTGTATTGTTCTTTATTGCACAGTGTATTTTACTTGTTAACCATAATGTTTCAATGTCATCGCTAATGTGATAATTTGGTTTTTTATCTGTTTGCCTGATTATACTAGAATGAGGTATTCCCAGTCTATGGAGTTTTCAATGTCAAGGATTTGGATAGTTATGTAATTTATAATAGAGTATAACTCCTCAAGATGAATTTTGTATTTATTTTTATCTGTTTGTGTGACAATGTTTTCTATTTTCTGATTATTTTTATTTAACAGTTGAATGTCTTCATTGAATTTTGTTATTAAGTTTTTATTAATTGTCAAGTCTTTAGTTGGTCTGAATGGAATTATCATTATGTTCTAGTTGTTCTAAAATTTTGTTATAATGTTCTTTATCCGAAGCATCCATATTACCTGTGAGCCAATTGATTGCGCTCCCTAGTCCAATTATAATACCTCTTTTGGCACGATGTTTAGATTCTACTAACGAATTTACCTAATACTCTAAATATGCTATTTGTTTAACAGTTAAATTGTAAATTGTGTCTTTTGCTGAAAAGTTTACGAGGCCTTTCTTAACTTCATTAATTAAACTATCAAAATGTAAGTAATGTAGAATAGTGTCATATTTTCTTATAATATTAGAGCCACGTAGTTTATATGTAATTAGTCCTCCTGCGTGCGTTACGTCAGTTATCTGGTATGAAAGAGTCATCGGGGTCACTAGTAAGACTGTTCAGATCAATTTCCATTCTCCTATCATCTGTAACAGAAGCAGATTTCGGTTTATTTTTCTTTCTTGGTCTTCTAATGTTGTTAGTGGGTATAGTCTTATTTTTGTCAACAAATTGTCTAACAGGTTTATATCTCTTCTCATTTTTGTTCTAGTACGAATTTTAACAAATGGTTGTTTCTTTATGTCTGGCGGGTCTTTTTCTATTTTGTGTTTGGCTTTTTCGTGTAATATTTTTAATCTTTCATGGTATTTTTGTACTAACTGTTCTTTAATTATTTTTTCTTCTTTATTAGGGTCTTTTATTTTTCCAAACGTTATCTCGTTAGTTGTATTTTTTTTTTTTTTTTTCTCCATAGCCCCTTTTAATTTCCAGATAATTATATAGAATTATAGATCCTCAGGTGAATCTATTTACAATTTATTTTGTATTTCCTGTAGCATCACTACATTATATACAGGTTTTGTTATTTTATAGAAATTATATAACGAATAAACAAGTATAATGATATACATAATACGTGACTGGACTAAACTGACTAATAAAGGTGATGGGGCTCACCTTTTTGATCAACTCGTTAGGTGTTAACTTTAAATTTTTATTTAATTTTTCATTGAATGTCATTATCGCGAGGTTTAAATTCGTTTCAGGTCCGTTTTTTTTATTTTCTTCTTTTATTATTCTTAATAGCTCAATCAAAGTAGAATGGGCTCGATTTAGTATTCATAAGGAGTTAGAATTATTTGATACCGTATAGTGACATTCAATACCAAGACTTCCTAATAAATTTTGGATAAGATTATTGTTATACTCGCGACCTTGATCCATTGATATTTTAGTAGGTGTTGGGAAAATCGCTAAATATTTAGTTATTACTTGAAATATATTGCTAGCATTACACTTTTTAACTCTTTCTGCGTAAAGTCGTTTAGAGAATGTGTCTATAATGGTTATTATAAATGCTTGTTCGTAATGTAAAGTATCTATCATTAGATATTCGAAAGGTCTTTCCGGGGTAGGTGTTATTTGGTATTAAGTTTTCACTCGTTTACGTTCATATTTAGTTTTAGCACATGTTGCACATTTATTTATGAAGTCAGTTATTTCATCTTTCATGCGGGGAAAGTAGTAATGTCGTTTTAGTTTCTCATATGTTTCCATTATACCGCGGTGAAAATATTTTCCTACGTGATATTTTACTAAACATTTCGTCATAGTCAGTTCTAACTGTTTCTACATTAGGTTCACAGTATATGCCATATGTACAATTTGGTTTAATTATTTCTAACAATTTAGTTTCGATGTCGTTTCTCCACGAGTATGCTGATTCTATTTTGTATCGACATTTGTTTAAGGGTCGTTCTAGTTCTAGAGAATGGTTACCTCTTGTAATAAAAATTTGGTTCTTTTCTATATTGATAGGTTTGTCTGTTACAATAAATATTTGGTTGTGGCTACTTTCTTGTGAATGTTGAGTTGCTAAGCTTTCTGTTTCTAATAGTTTTTGGGGAAGTGAAAAGATGCCTTCCAAGTCTTTTAGAGTTTGTTGGTATTCGTTAGAGGTTGAAGGTCCTATGTTTTCCAAATGATTTACGCGTATAACATCTATTATTTATTCTTTATTTAATATGTTTAACTCGTTATTGGCAATATTATTCGTTTCATTATTCATTTCGGTTTCTTTTGTTTCTTCTTTTTTTTTCTAATTCAAATTTTCATTATTTTTAAAATCATTGCTTCAAACATTTATTATTTCGTTTTTATTCAATATATTTAATTCATTTTTATCATCAATTTCTATTTTGTAATTGTTAATTTTTTCTTTAGTTAAAGTTAAATTTTCACCGTTTTTAATTAATTACCCGTTAATTACAAATTCATTTTTATCTAAGTTTATTTTCATACCTACTTTTTTCATGGTTTCCATGCCAAGCAACATATTATACCGGTTACTAAAATCGAATATTTTAAACTTAACTAATAATGTATGAGACAATCCTAATCGCGGTGCTAGGTCAATGAAGATCGCTCCATGTCCATTTTTGTTACCGGCTGGCGTGTTCACATAAATTCTTCCGAAGATATTTCTGTTCCGTTGGGTACAGAACTTGGTGTTATATAATTTATTTCCGAGCCCGTGTCAATTAACCATTTTTGTCCATGTAAGTCTATAAAATGTGGTAGCTCGTTACAAATGTTTAATGTGTGTTCTTCAAGGGCGGTTTGGCTTCGGGCCTGTCTAAGTCTAAAACAATGTTCAAATCTTTCTTCTAATTCAGTGAGTCTGTTTTTTAATTGTTGGTTTTCGTCTTCTAAATGATGTACGTTGTTAGTTCTGGCAGTTCTCATTGAAACCGTATTTTGTGAGTGGGAGTTAAATGGTCTGGAAGGGAAGTTACTATTGGTTTTGTCATTCTGTCTCAAATTTGGTTTTTCATGCCAAGCTTGGGGTTTGTTGTGCTGTAGTCTGTTTTCAGAATAATTTTGGTTTTCGTATTGGTTATGCCTACCATTATATCTTTCGTTATATCGAGGCTGTTCCTGTCTTTGGTAGTCATTTTGCTTATAATTTCTATACTGTCTCTGGTCAAAGTGATGTCTATAATGTGGTCTCATGTCTCTTCTAGGGGGTTTATCGTTATAATGTTGATCGAGTTAGTTGACTAGTACTGTGTCGATGTAACACAGTGTGCCATGCATGTACAATATTAGGGTGACAAATCTGTGTGTGTGTGGGGAGGGGAGGAGGTACTACGTATGGAAGGGTAGAGTCGGAGGGAACAGGTAAAGTAGGGATACCTTCTGAGAATAAAGAGGCTCAATCAGTATTTGAAGTATTTGAAGAAGACCCAAAATGAGGAGTTATTGCCGTGTTTTCGAAGAGTTGAGAAATATTTTCAGTATTCAAATAATTGTACCGTACTATTCGTCTTACGAAAAAGAATAAGAATATTATGCAATTTAATTTTTATTGAAACATTACACAATACAAAATTAGCTTACGTTAACCGTTATGGAGAAAACTTAATAAAAAGTGGTCAAATTGTGTGGTTTTGTGGCCACCAAAAGTTCTCCCGAAGTCACTCAAGTTAGAAAACTCCGTATTCCATGTTGGCACCTGTACATACAAATTACAAAAAAAACTTTTTGCAAGGTAATAATCTCTTGGTAAGTGACTGGACTATTATCATATACATATATATATATATATATTTTTTTTTTCTATAGCCCCTTTAAATTTGCTGATAATTATATATAATTATAGATCCTCAGGCGAATCTATTTACAAATTATTTTTGTATTTCCTGTAGCATCGCTACACTATATACAGGTTTTGATAATGATATAAATTATACGTGACAGGACTAAACTGACTAATAAAGGTAATGGGGCTCACCTTTTTGATAAACCTTAAAACTAACTTACATACTAATTCTTAACCTAATTTTTCCGCAACAGTCAGTTGCCGTCAATGTGGGAGGGGTGGTGGGGTCATAGTGTTAAACACTGGGATATATATACGTTATGTTTCCCCCAAAATAATACATATAATATATTTTTTTTTTCTTAGCTCTCTAATTATAAGATTAAGGATGAGGGAAAAATATAGGGATATTTGGGTTGAGCGGATCCTTGTACTAGGAGTACCTGCTTTAAGGAGTGTGGGAAGCCTCGGTAGAGGTTGGTTGTTGTGGTACAGTGGTGAGAGTCCACTGGTGGCTGGGCCTAGAGTCCCTCTAGGCATGCCTCTAGGCACTCCCAGATCTTGAGAGTTGCCATCTCGCCGGTAGCGGTGGGGTACATATAATATACACATAATAATATATATATACGTTATGTTTCTTTTTTTATAACATAGTGAGCTTTAATGAACAGGTTTAGTGGGAATAAAAAAAGTAAAGTGAAAGTGAAAAAAGTTCATTAATATACGAAGGTCTATCAGTGTCAGAGAAAAAGGCTACATTTTATTTGTTCCATTTATCAATGTGAAAATACAATACTCACCCTCCCAACTATTAAAACCCTCCCGATTATATGGTCCAATGTACCGAATACTACAGACAACATGGACGGGCACACCACCCATTATAAATAAGGCAATATTTGACAGATAAATTTTATGTAGTCTGTATACAATTAAATGGGATTCAATTTTGAACTTTCATATAATCAAGTATAAATCGTTTTATTTCTTTATATTTTAAAATATTAAGATCTGCTGAAGACTCTTTATTATTGTATTATTTTGGGTTACTATTATTTTTAAATCTCTGTAGCATTAAATAAATATTTCATGAAAAATGTCAAACTTCAATTCGAGATTAGAGCCTTTGAAATAGTAGACGTCTGCTAAAATTTTTGATTGTTTGTTAGAAAGATCTAACATGACCACCTACATTAATGATTAACACATAGCTTAATCAAAACATTGAGACGGTTAATGTTATACCTTAATCAATATTAAGCCTCTAATAAAAACTCTGGTAGAGTCAAAGATGCGAACATGATGCTATTGCCTTTTTTTGTTTATAGTTGAAAATAAACATTATATCGATAATTAGGTCGTGAAGATCTTTTATTTGGCACCCTTGATCACTCGATCCTTCAATCAAAATATATCCTATCGGTGTCCTTCTCTTACATTGCAGTCAGCTGGTTTAAATCATTCTTTTCTAACCGCTCCCAGCTGGTAATCATCCCTGATCATCATGCATCCCAAATTCTTTCATTATATTCTGGTGTAGCTTGGGGTTCATCTATTTCGCCATTACTTTTCTGTATCTACATCAACAATCTCCACACATCTATTTATCACTGCTCATTTAACCTTTATGAGCACCGGACGCCCAAATTTACCTACCCCTCTCTCTAAGTAAGCTCCAATCCGCCTTCCTATTGATTTAGGAAGACCTAGGCAATATTGAGGCCTGGCCCTCTTTCCATAATCTTCGATTGAGTGCGGAGAAATCCGATACAATCGCCATTGGTACATGCCTCTTCCACTAATTGATATTCCCAGCTTGACTATCGATGGTCAACCTATAGTTCTCTTCTTCAGTCAGAAATCTATGTTTGGTCATTGACAAAGCTCTATCTTAGAACGACCGCATTTCCCAAATTACCAGCCGATCCATTTTCATCCTTAAACTGCTCAATTGACCCCGACATCTCCTCCCATTACATACGAGCCAACTCCTGGTTTCCTCTCTTGTATTCCCCCATTTTGACTACGGTTGCGTAGTGTATTGTGGTCTCTCTATGTTTTCGTCTCTGTTCATTTTTCTGTTTCTGGTGATTCTTTGTAGTTATCTCATATGTACATAGACATAGTGCATCATATTATACATTTGTAAATAGCATTACTCATAAGCTCATTAATTATGTTTAAAGTTATGTTTGCTTTACTGATTGTACGAGTGACGATCAGCAGGATGTCGGGATCTTTGCCACACTGTTCTGGCACGGCGTTTGGATTGGATTAGGTCTTTGAGATGCTGAGGTAAAGGATTTTGACTGTAATGTTTGGATGACGGTAGGGTGACTATGCCTCCCCAGCCGACCTCTGGATCAGAGTAGTGAAAGAATGCACTGCATCGTCTAGGTCTTCGGATGTTTTCTGAGATACTTTGAAACCTACAGAGTCTGTAAGAATCTGGTGGAAGTCGTCCCAATCAACTGAGGTCCTAATAAATAAAGAAGGAGGCAGTTTGTGGATTAGTCTTAGGGAAATGATCGGAGGAAAGGTAGGTAATCGAGGCGCGTGAGTGAATAGTTTAGTGTTCCTAAACTATTTTAGAAAAAGAAGTCAAGGATTTCGGTTTGGATCAAATGGCCAATAGGTGACTGTGTAATTTTTTTTTCAAAACCTTTTTATTTATAATTTTTGATTTACATTTTTCTCCTCGTGCTGCATACGCAGATGCATTCGAAGGAGTGCATAAATATAATACAATGCAGATTGATGTTAAAAAGTCAAACACATACACAACACTAGGTGATGAGGCTCACTTTCAGCTTACAACCGGGAAAAAACTAAAAACTAAACCTAAAACTAGAACCTAAGACTAAAGCGTTCCTGCCGTGACAGCGTCCTGCCATCGATAGGGGAACGAAGCGGGGGTTATAGTGTCAAACACCGGGTTTTTCGGGTATTGTAGGGAGTCGAAAAATTTGATATGTCTACGTTGGATGAATGACGAGAGGAGATGATGATGAGGAGAGATCGTGAAGCTATGTTTCTGTGTGAGTGCAGACAGCAAAGCACGTCCTCGTCTATTTGTGGACTTTAGCCCCAATGTTGGTGCTTTGCATTAAAGTCCCCAATCACAAGGAAACGATGCCCGATGGAGTCTAGAAAGGAGATGAATTGGAATCAGAAATGGATTTATTGGGAGGGCAGTACACTGATGCTACAGTAAGGGAAAAAGTGGAGGTGCTGATTGAGACTGCAGTGGACTGAAGGAAATCATGTTCTACAATCACAGCGGTACCTACTCGTACATGAGCTCTTCCATCTGGGTTATCTATTCAATACGTCTGGTACTGTTGAACTGTAAATGGTTCATAAATATGTAAATATGGTATGTATAAGATCATTTATCACAATTACTTATTGCCCAATAAGGCAGATTGTAACTTTATCATAATAAATTTGTAAAAAAAGTTTGTTTTTTTTGTTAGCTAGAAACTTTTATTATGTTCCTTACTGTTATTCTTAGGGAACAATGTCCCAGTTGTTTGTTTTTTTTTTTCATTTTTTTAACATAATATATGCATTGAATACCCCTCTTACACTTAAAATTAAATTGTAATTTTATCACAAGCATTACCGAAACTACTGTACAAGTTAAATGGTCATAATGAAGAATTGTAAAATCCTTAGTATTTTAGGCGATCAACATTTACTCAAATTGCGTAAACGTGTCAAACAGCGGTTGAAAATCAACATTTTTTTCAAAAATAAAAAAAATATGTAGACGTAGAACATTATTATC
This sequence comes from Acanthosoma haemorrhoidale, assembly GCA_930367205.1. Lineage (NCBI taxonomy): Eukaryota > Metazoa > Arthropoda > Insecta > Hemiptera > Acanthosomatidae > Acanthosoma > Acanthosoma haemorrhoidale. Next base: position 31,569,209 of record OV884015.1, read on the forward strand.
GGTAAAATATATTAATATTAAGTAAAAAATATTACCGTCCATAGTGGCTTTCGTTTCATTTTGGAGAATTCCGGTGATTACTTTTCTCGGCACTGAAATATTAATTTGATACTTGAAGAAACTCAATTAAACCGAACAAAACTATTCTACCAATACTTTTTTTGTTTCAATGCAATAACTTATTATTACTAAACCCCAAAATTTATTAACATAAAATATAATATACAGTAACTTAAATATTATCCTATAATATAATGAAATACAAAAATAATCTTTTTATCTTTATCACATTACTGTTATGAAGTACTTCAAATACTGCTTATAAATTCGTAGTTTGGCCTTACTTCTTGGTTAAGCCTTCTTGGTCTTATAAGCAGTATTTTATCATTTATTCTATCACAACCCTCAACCACCAATAAAACCATGTGCACGCTTGGGCACATGCAACAAAAAAATAATACAATTTTATTTCGAAAATCCTATTTTACGTTATAGATATGACTTTTTTTTTAAATATTATTTTATTCTAAAATTACATGATTTGTTTATAACATTTAAAGTTTTTTAGAAAAATGATTTTATAATTGCATTACTTAATTACTATGCTTAAATAGGAGCTTATCTAATCTTATCTTACTTCTTACTATAAAGACCCACGGTCTGATCTGTGTTCAATTGGACCCTTTAGCACTCTTATTACATCCCTAGTCGGAAAACCAATTAGGCCCTCTAGCTCTGGGCCCAGATATGGGTGGGTGCAGTTAAATTAGAGTGTTTTCATTAAGACCAATTGTAAGTTTATCACAAGCATAGCCGAAGCTACTGTACAAATTAAATAGTCAAAATGAAGAATTGTAAAATCCTAAGGAAGAAATCATTATTACCTTAAGTGAATTATAACCGGAGCCTGGATAATTGTATACCGATTTTGCGTTTGTTTTGTTTTTTTACAGTTGGCCAAATATTTTTGCAATTAATTGCACTTAATGCAATTAAGCCAAATATTGTTTTTTATACTTGTTGAAACAACTAAAAAAAATAAATGTAACCTAGAGATCAGATTGTTGATTAGAATTCAGTAAGTGACTTCCTCATATAAGAATAACAGCATTTCTCGGTGGAAACGACCATTTATTACGCAATGGGCCACTAACTATTGAAGGGGATGTGTTCCCACTGAAAATTTAGGAACATAGAACCAACGTCCGTGAAATATTTGGAATAGATGAAGTTAGCAAATGAACGTAGAATAAACGAACGGAATAATGAAAAGCATTACATTAATTAGCTGAATGTTACCGATACCAATCTATTTTTTTTTAAACTCCTTGAACTAAATTTAACGCTAGACATAGGTTCAAAATTATTCAATCAATAAAATACAGTTTTAACAATTATACAACTTTTTACGACAAATTTGAAACTGAAAATGTAATCGATGTCGTCTGACATATAAAATAAACACACATTCGGTGATTTTATTCTTAAAGGAACACGACTAGGAATACAGTTTATTTTCTGTTCCCATTGTTTTTTATTCCATGAGAGTTCTAAACCAGTAAAAAATAGACAAGCTCATATCAGTGATATGCACATTTCAAACTTAAATAATTATTGTTGATATTTCTTGATGAATTATGTTACTGTAGAAGATCCATGAGCCTCAATATGTGCCCTAATATATCAACGTAAATGCTTCAGTTCTACCCATTAATCACTGTCATAACACACACATTATGTCAGCTAATTCACCGATTCTCAGTTTTCTATTTAATAGAGCTACTAATGTCGAGGGGTTCATGGATGCTTAACAAAGAGCTTTTCAAGTTGAATATATCAGCAAAGAGAAAACACAGTGCAATAAATTTTCTGCTAAGTATAAGAATATTCATTCAGCAATTACTGGCACAATTCAGAATAAGTGAGTCTTCAATTATTCTCTATGCAAGGTCTGTAGGACAAGGTCTGATGGTTTAATTATTGGTACTGAAAAGGAGAAAGAGACGATTAAAGTCTTCATATTGGCGGATGAATAATTTCCCCTTTAAGCTAATTGGAGCATGAATAAGTCCCCTAGGTCATTGAATAACCGATGAGCGTAGCCTTCAAGTACTTGTGACTCAGTACAGCCACCTCTACAGCTATGAGAACTTCAGGCGACATTTCCGACTCCGACATCGTCGACGGGCTCAGTGTCAGGTACCTCAAGATGATCGGTCTCTGGAGCTCCATTAACTTCTACAGAAGAACTGGGCGGAAGAACGCAGCAGCTAAGATAAACTTCTTCCTCACATTACTCTGGTGTATCCCCTACCTCTCGTTTCAAATCGCAGCTCATTTCGTGACAAGGGTGGACTTGCAGAAGTCGACTATTTTAACCATACACGCTTTCGGCTGCCTTCAGATAGGCGCGAGGTACGCCATATTCTGGACGTGAATCGACGCTCAGGCTAGGATATTCGATCTTATGAGGAAAGACTTTCTAGGCTCGATACCAGAACACAAACGGCCCGAAGTGAAAAAGATCTATGAGAAGAAATCTCAGAGAACGAATTTGTTATGTGGTGCTTCGTTGATAGCAAACGTCAGCGTTGTATCTTTGCTGATACTACATCCGACGTTTCCGGTCGACTACATACAGCACGGAATCGGAAGTATGGTGGCTGTATCCGGAGGGAGAAAGAAGATCTTAGGGGGATGGTATCCTGTACCAATGGCCGAAACGCCATATTACGAGATAATATTTTGCTGTGAAACATTGAGTAATGTGTGGGTGGGGATAAACTTGACAATGTTCGCTTCCTTGTTCTACCAGCCATTGATGTGCCTGTGCGCACACATCACCGCCCTAAGCCATCACATATCCACACTAAAGGCTGGCCCTGGTAGTAAAATGAATAACACAGAGACAAATTCGAAAGTATACAAGGAATTGTACGCCATTATACTAGACCATCAGAAACTGATAAGGTATTTCTTATAACATCCTCTAAAATTAGAGGATACTAATTCTACCAGAATGAATAATTTTCTACCAGACGTTTGATTACATTTTCAGGTATACAGAACTTATCCGAAACGTCTACAACCCCTTGGTGACGATGATTCTGGCTGTGGGCCTCTTAATGCTTACCGTTACCATTGTACAATTTTTATTTGTAGGTTGTATCCCTTCAAAAAAAAATAATTTAAACTGGTTACTAAAAATAATTTTGCATTTAATATTAATTTTATTTGTTTTTCAGGGTGGAGCAGCAGACCCAATGTTTTCAACAAAACTAGTTATTTTATCAGCATTCCAAGGAATCGAGGTTTCTATGTTTTGCCTTGGTTCATCGTCTGTCGAAGATGCAGTAAGCTTAAATTTTTTTTTGTCTATATTGAATAATTACCTTTAATTTCATATGGACCTGAAATGAAATGATTTATGTTCGCGGCAGTCTGAGGCCCGTGGAGAAAAAGGTTCCTAGTTAATAAAACATCTGTGGAAAGGCATTAAATGAATTTTATTAATTGATGGAAGTTGATTTATCCATTTAATATATACACTGCACGAATTAACAATAGAAAGAAAATATTTTATTATGGTTTATTGTTATATATTGCGATATTCTGAGTGTAAAATTTGGCACAGTGATATTAGAAACAGCCAGACCTAGCACTTTACTCCTGAATGGAAGTAGTCAGTTAATTAATAACAAGCACAGTGTAACTGAGTGAGAAATGAGTAGGAAGGAGAACGTACCTTGGTGAATGCTAGAGGGTTATCAAAAGGACAATAGTTTTGTGATCAAGGTATCCTTAGACGGCGGATACGGTGAAGTATTATATAGAGAAGAGATTTAGGCTGAAATACAGTACAAAAGTGTCTGGAAATCGTAGGATTAATTCTCATTTTATTATTGTCATGGAAATCTTTTTATTAAAATAAAATTACAATGTGCTCTATTGGACGGTTTGCTATTCTGGTCAATTATTTCTTTGATCCTTTATTTACAGTTCAGCATTCACTCGCTCATTCATACGACATAAACAACATCCCAGGGGCCCACAACTCCGCAAGAATGTACCCTCCTACGCAAGAAGAAGGAGATCTCCCACACTCCTGCATCAGTCACCAGATACGAGGAGGATGGCTAACAGCAATATTTAATTATGGTAGTGAGAAATGAGATGCATAGGTCAGAAATGAATTTATGGAATTTTCTTCTCTTTTAGTATGTGTACGTTGTTGATTGAATGATACAAATTAAAAATTTTCTATCATCAACGGAGTTGAATCACAAAGAAGCAACAACTCACCTACAACTCCACTCCTAACTTTAAAAAAAAACTCATAATACCAGGAATATCAAACAGAAACAAATACGTTTTTCTTGCGCAAAATAAGAAACAAAAAATACTAAATAATGATTGAAATGATGATGAATAATGAAAAAATAACACTACAATGAGTATCTTATCAGTAATAAATAGTCTATATAAACATGCGATGGCTACAATGAACTAACAACATAAAATTAAAATAGCCTTAGGAAGAATGAGATTCGCTAATTTGAAATAAAGAAAATATAGGAATCATTACTAGGGGATAATTATTATACACCATGATACTGTATGAATGAGTGAGTGAACGAAAATTGTAAATATGGTACGAATGAAAATATTTATCACAATTACTTACTGCCAGATGTGTGAGCTTGGTAGCTGAGGAAAAAGGACTGATACTGATCAACTTCAGTTGCGATGATGCACAGAAATTTGAAAGCAGTTTTACAAAAAGTAATGAGAACTGGAAAATAGTATTATTCTAAACAGGGAAAACCCTTCTAAAAAGACGCCTTTTCAGGAGCAGGACACGGCCTAAAAAACCCGAATACAGTCAACATCAATTCAAGTATTTCTATTAAGGACATAAGGCAATATAATCTATGCTGGGATCGGAAGTACTGCCACATTTCTCAGACTTATAAAATTAAATAGTTAAGGAGAGAATAAATCATGCATGTCATAATAGTCTGAGCTATCATCCATCAACCTTTAGTAGCTACATAAAGGGCACATTTATACGAACGAAATATATAAATATTGGATGATGACGAAAAATGATTTTTCAAGAATATCAAGATTGTATATGATTTTCTGACCCACGAGTTTTTCTTTGAGCGTGCCTAAACTATCTTGAATATGGTAGATTTAACAATATGATTCCATTAAACTTTTTTTCCAGTAGAAGTAATTAAGTTTAACGAATAATAGCGTGCCTAAACTATCTTGAATATGGTAGATTCAACAATATGATTCCATTGAAGTTTTTTTTCCAGTAGAAGTAATTATGTTTAACGAATAATAGCGTGCCTAAACTATCATGAATATGATAAATTCAACAATATTATTCCATTGAAGTTTTTTTTCCAGTAGAAGTAATTATTTTTAACGAATAATAGCGTGCCTAAACTATCATGAATATGATAAATTCAACAATATTATTCCATTGAAGTTTTTTTTCCAGTAGAAGTAATTATTTTTAACGAATAATAGCGTGCCTAAACTATCATGAATATGATAAATTCAACAATATGATTCCATTGAAGTTTTTTTTCCAGTAGAAGTAATTATTTTTAAGATATGCTACATAACATACAGTACACTATTTTGGTCACCAACTTCAATTTTTATTATAGTTTTAATATACGTAACATTTTAATTTCATTAATAATTTTCTGTTTAAATTTTTCTGTCAAACCTATGTCAATCACATTCACACGATGGTGAAAATTGTATTCCCTTTTGCAGAGCTCTGACCTTGCTTTCGCAGTCTACAGCAGCGAATGGTACAAAGCAGACATCAAGTTCAGAAGAGCAGCACAGATGTTGATGATACGTTCTAGAAAGAGCAGTACCCTGACAGCCATCAAAATGTACCCTGTCAACAAGGAAACGTTGGTGTCCGTAAGTAAGACGGAAGCTCATTCATAGCCGTGAATTTATGACTGAATTTTATAGGATATCAACTTGAAGATGTTAGATTGTCATGAAATTTGATAATGCGCTAAGTTATGACAGATGTATGTATGTCTCATGTTCATTCCCCGCTTGAGATATGATTGAAGAGAGATGTCGGTTGCTTAAGCCATGTATGGCTTTATGAAAATCTAACACCTCTCTTTTATGAGCCTGAACCGATATCCCAACAAATTCGTGATGAACATGTCAATCCTTAGTTATATGAGGAGGTTATGTTCCATAAATGTAATTCAGTGGTCTGGTAAGTTTAAGCTTATATCGGTTTCATATGGTATGACCTATCCTTTGCCATATGATGAAAAGTATAATGACGAACATATGATACACCCTTAGACCCCACCATAGTGCGAAATATGCTCAACCCACAAATACTCCATATATTTGTTCCTTCCTCTACTTCATCCAATCAACTTCATCGTTTCATCTAAAGAAAATATGACTAAATATTGAAAATAGTACACTCTTAAATAAATAACTTGAAGCCTAGTTTCTTACTAATCTCCATAAACACGATTCCATGGAATCTTACTGGCAAATGATTAATCTATAAACTTTACCGTTACTAAAAATTAAAGGTAATCATTCCCAATCTTGAACAGAAGATCATCACTGAAATGTGAGTGTTCTGTTGTACAAATCTTTACTTTGTCAACTACTTACTTACTTACTACTTAAGTACACTTGCCCGATTTGGAATACTGCTTAAAACTCACAAACTACTATAAACTTCAAAATGAAGGGCTACAAATTATCTTCCGGCGTTCTTTAGAAACCGAAAAGTTCAGGATGAACTACTAGCTGAGTCGCACCCCCGAGCTGTTCGGAGAAGTGAAACAATAAAATATTTTCCTCACTTTCCCTTTCATTTTTTTTCCGTTGCCTTTTCTCCTGTGTGGTAACTTTAACGATTTGTATATGGCACAGTCATCGGGCAAAAATTAATATTATCATAATCATAATAACTGATTCCCTTCAACACAATGCATAACGCCCCACAATTAAACTGATGTATTATATTTCTCACTCAAAGAAACTATGTATGATGTACCATGTCGGTGGATGTGTTTGATACTTCAATAGTTCAGATAAAACCTTTGAAATATTTTTGGCAGGATTTTAACTTCTTTTTTCCTTTATAGTTCGGGCATGGAAAGTATATTGTTCTGTATAATACCATGCAGTAACTACAGGTGACTGAGTTTTTGAGTTCAAATGCTGTACAGCTGTGCGGGATTTGAATCCAAGTAGAAAAAAAATAAGATAGGTTAGTTAATATTTTTTAAAGTTATTTATTATTTTTTTCAGATATTCCGGTTTATTTACTCCGCATCTACATTATTATCAAGAATGGTAGAGTAGCGCTAATGTTTCTAAATTAACAATTCCTTTAGAAGGGAAAATTTTGGAAATCATTGTTCAACAAATAAATTATTTATTATAATTAATAAAATCATATTTATATTATATATCTATAAACCATGATTATTTTTTTTATTGTTATTAAATAAAATCCTACATTTTAAGCTGATTTCTCAGTTAGGTAGTTATTTATTTCTGATGGTCAAATCGATCAGAATACTATACATAAAATAAATATTATAAAATGAAAATGAAATTCTTCAAAAAATCTTTAATTTCTTTGGGATTGGATCATAATTAAATATTTTAATGTCTAAACACTATATACCGCCGTAAATCATCTCCATTTATTGTTTTTAACTCAAAAAATTGTTTGTAGCCTAGTAATTGAGGTATCTTTGACAATAGGGGAGAAAGTAAAACTTAAAACCTTGTGTTCTGTTTCAAGGCAACTTTCTAAATAATATACTCCAAAACTAACTTTTTTCGATTATCTGTTTTACCTGTTTTTTTAGCTGTTTTTAGGTAGTCATATTCCAACAAAATTTAACGACAGAGTAATCACTTAGCCAGGCAATAAGCAATAATTAGTGAAACTAATAAACTGAAATGGACATTAGAACGACCAGAGTTTTAATTGAATTGGATTTCATCTGCAACTGCCACACATTACGAACAGCAGTTAATGTTACGAATGGCCAGCTAATCCGCTAGCCATATTGGGTACAATAGTTCAGCCATTATCGGCCGGATTATTGTCAATGCAGAATTTGCATAGATACTAATGGCCCAGGTAGGCACAGGCCAATCACCATTAGCTTTAGAGCGAGCGAAGGTAGTTAGCGAATGAATAACCGAAGAGAAGTAATAAAGTAGCTTAGTGTCTTATAGGAAGTCACGGAGAATGGATTGGAAATGAATCATAAACTCCTCTGCCAACCGTCACTGTCTTCTCCACAACTTGATTCCTAGTGTGATTAGTGAGTGGGGTATCAAGGCATGGAAGCATCACGCCAATTGTCAATGAAATGTTTACATATGTACTATATTTACATCGGCTATAGGCAGAAAATGGCAATGTGGATTTTACTAGATTTATGTGGATCAATGGAAATTTACAGAAGTTTCTGTATGTGTGTATTTAGTGGGCAGTGGTATGGTCTATTGTTGAACGATATGCTTCCTTGTTGTTCGTGCAATCAATTACTCGGTAGTACATGGTGTATCGGTAGAAATGAACTTACATCTCCATTTTCTTTCTTGCTAGACATTTCCCCTCATTCTGTTCCTCTCTCGGTGAAGCAGAGAGCATCTCTACTCACTCATCTCAGTAATCAGGAATAGATAGAGATATGATGAAAGTGCGGAAGATTTTGCTCTTGGGATATTTTCTTGATTGGCACCAGTATGGCCAGACATGGAGAACTTGAAGTTTGGACTGCAAGCTTGGATTCTACGTTGCTAGAGTACTCCCCTCATGGTTTTGCGAAGAACCTAGTCCAAATTATGATCTCATCAACACGAATAATCCGACTGTAAGTACCAGAGACAAGGGAAATTATCTTAAAGAGCTAATGTTAGGTGAACAAGTAGTTTGCAGTAGTACACTCTCTCACACACTGCCTCACATTCACTCCTACTGCACTCCGTACTCAACTAAATATACGATAAAAGGTATTAGTTAGACCAGTCAGACCTGATCGGCGCTAAAAGGCTGAAGGTCCGAGCTCTAGTACTCTTCGTCAGCTAATAGTAGAATCAATCTACTTTTATCTGATCGCCCACTAGATCAAATTTTTTTTTAATAGTAATTGTTAATTTTTTACATCTATTACGTCCTATATTTTAGTTTGTTAGTATATAGGTAGACGATACTGAAAGGTCGTGAACGACATCGGAAAATCTCCGGAATCTCAAATTATTTTGTAAATTTTCTTTTGTTTTTAAATTTTACATACACCCTTGGACCAGCAGAGTAGAGTCTAGAATCAAATAAATAATTACAAAATGGAATTTAATGGTCTTCGTGAAAGGTTGGGTTGATGACATAAGACGGGGCTAAAGTGATAAATGAGCCAAAGACTAAAACAAAATGGTTAGGGCCACTGATACATGGATCAATTATCACTAATAACTACATTTCAGTCAGTTATACCAAGTACACGGTGTTGAAATCTTATGAAACCATGAGCGAACAATGACACTGGCTAGGGCAGAATATAGAAATTGAAAAAGATTGTCCGGGAGACAGATGACCCCGCCCATAAACCTATCTATTAGCCGACAGAATGACGAATGCCCTGCTCCGACAATTGTGGCACTCAACTGGTACTCTATTCGGGTCTATGTATGTCCTTGGCCATTTGTATCTCTCCTGCGGGATATCCCTCATCCCGGTATCGGAGGACACGGGAGAATGATGATGGTCTGGAGTTTCTTGTCCACTGTGAACAACAATTTGAACTTTTACACGGAAAAAAGCACAATTGTTAGAACTGACAACGGAAAGTAGTTACTGTACTGAAATTTACTTTGAGATTTTATAAGTGCAGATTTTTTTTTTGGTTTCAAAAACTTATTGTGCTTATTATATTTACTGCAATCTTAGTTTCGTTAGAAGTCGTAAGTTTCGGATGTACATAATTACAAGGTTTTTTGATAGCTAAAAGGTGATGGGGATCGCCTTATGGAATGATAAGTAAAGATCTTTTTTTTTAATAGCCCCTTTAAATTTCCAGATAATTATATACAATTATAGATCCTCTGGCGACTCTATTAACAAATTATTTTTGTATTTCCTGTAGCGTCGCTACATTATATACAGGTTTTGTTAGTTTATAAAAATTATATATTGAATAAACAAGTATAATGATATACATTATACGTGACTGGACTAAACTGACTAATAAAGGTGATGGGGCTCACCTTTTTGATCAACCTTAAAACTAACTTACTTACTAATTCTTAAACTAATTTTTCCCCGACAGTCTGTTGCCATCGATGCGGGAGGGGTTGTGGGGTCATAGTGTTAAACACTGGGTTGGTTTGGTGCTGCAACGAGTCAAAAAACTTGTCTCCGGTGGATGAACTCACCCACCGACGGCACACCAAGCAACGGGTGAAGGTCAGCGTTCTTCAACCTCTCGAGAGAGGTATGTGGAGATCGGCTAAAATATACATTATATATCTCTATATTATATATTACATTATATCTGTCTTTGGGTTTCGGAGTTAGGCGGGAATAAGTGATAAAATAAAAAAGAAAGACGGTCTACGTGCAGGGGAAAAAATTGTTTTTCAATATTTTCAGTCAGTAAAAATATTATAACTACCTCGAACCATATTGAATACTTCGTTCTTATCGCTTTTTCTTAGTATTGTTGCATTGTCGTCTTTCGTGTGCTTTTAGCTAACTGGAAAAATCAGAAATTAAAATCTAAAACAAGTTCTGATCCGGTACAAGGAAAATGTAATGGTAACGGGCCTTTTTCAGGTGAACATAGTTTTCCATACTTCTAGTTATTGTATTTTAACTAAAAACTAATTAGCATATTTCTATACGTTTGAAAGATGGTTGATACACTTTTAATATTTAAGGCAAATTGCTATCACAGATCGTAGTTATCGGTCCATCCACTTTATCCCAACAATAGTTCGCTTGGCATAAAGTAAAGAAGAAACATCTGACAATAAGCCCCCAGTCGGAAAACTGAGCACTTGAGCAAGTCGTAGGTGTCAATGCCTAGCGAAACCTTGAAGGCCTTAACTCGACTCCAGGTACCAATTCCTACAACATCACCCTGTAAGGTAAACTGAAGCAGGCCTAGGCAAATTCTGTAGAGCACTGAGCTGCAGCCCATTCCTCAAACATTCACTTACAGTCCATCCCTGTCTATATCCATCTCACTCTCCTGTATAAAGTCTTTACTGCAAACTATGCCATTATTGTCAGTTAATTTTGTTCGTAATATGTGTTTTAGGAATTTTTTTTTTTTTTATGTTTTGCCCTAATTTTCCCATCTGCCGCCCCATTCGACAGTTAAATGATCTTTGTAGAGAAGAGTACTTTAAAAGAAAAGAAATAAAAGCTTTATTATGAAGTACAAGCAAAACACTGGTATATTCAAATATTAATAGTTACGTTACTATATTCTAGTTGGGATGTGTGGAAACAAGTGTCGGGGAAAAAGTGGGGTCTAGGGCTAAAGCTGAGACATATATGTATAAGAAAAGGGTAGTTCCGGGAATAGGGATGCGGTCGCTTACTTAAAAAAATAACAGGAAACTTCAGTGACTTCCATGAAGTCACAAGATAGGTATACACTAAAAGGGGCTTGCTTCTACTTTTAGCATTAAATATAATATTAGCATCATAATATTCTTAGCATTATATAACTAACGATTAAACGATAAACGACGAACGATTTAGATAAAAATGATAAAATAAAAAATATAGGATTACTTGTCTGGTTTTATGGCTATTTTCAGTGAACAATTAGCCATAAAATAATTACCTGTCAAATTCGAATGCCTTTCATGTGCCATAGTACTTATACGAAGAGTCTATATTTGGTATATGTGGAACTACATCAGAAACTTTTCTCTGAAATGTCTTGGTACCACTCTTGTCGGAAGACCTGTTTCTTTGATTTTTTTAGTAACAAACAAAAATGAAACTTTATATCTGAAATTATTGAAAAGCTATTTTTATCTGAGGCCAACGGATAAGCATACATTGTGTTTTAGTTACAATAGTTTGTATTATGTGGTCAATACGTGCATCTGATCCATAAAATAGTCTGCTTTGTTGCAGGTCATCGATGTCTTCGATAGTCCTTGTATTCTATACTGCGTTGTGGGGGGCGGCGGGACGTGGTGGGTCCTACCATATTAAACTCCCATGTATATTCCATATGAGCGCATATAAATCCTAGAGTTTATGCTCCAGGTAAAATATTTACAGCTACCCTAAAGCAAGGGCTCTCCGGCTAATGTTTGTTTTATATTGTGGTCGTGATCTCCTGTCTACTACCATGCTTAAATATTACATACGTCAGCCGGAAAACTTTTAAAGCGTTTTTTAACCAGTAACATTGTCATTATAACATTAAGATTGTCAATGAATTTATGTTTATACGGTATGGTTCAATACTCCTCTAAAAAGAGCATACTTTAAAAAGTACATCTCCTAAAATATATTCAAAAATATGGCGAAAATGTAGATTAGATTAAATAATGTACATAAATAATTGTTATTTTACAGGGTCTGTATATCACGAACAATATAAATTTGGATTAACAAAACAATTAAATTATAGGAAACCTAATTGAAATAAACAGAACAACTTCAAATTACAAAAAAAAACTTGATTTTCTTTGTACTGTTGAGTTATTAATTTCTTGAAATAGAAATATTTATATTCATTCAATTTTATGGAGGTTTTCATACGGTCTGCATATCTATGGATAAGCAGATTTATGTTTACAGTAACGCAAGTTGACAATAGCTCTCTACCCAGAGGCTTTTTAGTGCATGTTAGTGACTGTTACAATTCAACGCGCACATATTCACGGGCGGAGTATCATTTCAGCATATCCTGTTCCCTAAAGATAGGCTAAATATTCCACCAGTATTCTTTCAATGATAGCTTCAGTATTAGTATCAGTATTAGTTTCGAGGTTTCCTTTATAGAAACCTTTTATAGTTCTAGTCATCCCACTAATAATCCTATACCTCAGACAGTACTCTTACATATTAAGTACAATTAGTTATGGGGGATTCTTCCTTTGGATTTAATTACAGTTCCATCGCTATTGCATAGTTTGTAATCATATACAAGGCATGCATAGTCAGATAATCGTTTGTTCACATCTTAGGTGAATAATATTACACGTTGACAAATAAATTAGGATGTGATTTTAACTCTCCACATTGTTACAGGTCAAAATCAGACAACAGTTAACCGTGCACTTCCCAAAAATGTAGCCAAGTATACTCCCAATTTACTGACATATATATTGCCTTCTAATACAATATATAAGAAAAAAAAACATGCTCTTTTTTCTCACTTCATCAATTTCTTTGATTTCTCCAGCATTCATATTTCTTTTCATGTTTTTTAGAGTTTTACTACATTTAACATTTTTATTTATTTGTTTATTCTTAGCTATATAACCCAATTATAAATCAGTTCATCCTGGATATCTTATTAGTATTATTTCTGGCTAACAGCTATCAATATTTCAACATTGATGGTCTAATTTCATTTTTAGGTTTTTCCAGATAAAGTAGCAGTATTTATTTGGTAGATCTGTGGTTGTAACTATATCAGATCCAGCTAACAGTTTTGCAGCTTTAAGAATATTTTGTTTAGTGTTAAAAGTTATTAAATGGAGAAAATTTGAGTTAAATAGATATCTTGCTGGAGTAATCTTTTCCGAGTAGGTTCAGATAATCCGGATAGCTGTTTTCTACAGGTAGAGAGGTAAAGTAAATATGATATTATATAACAATGACAGCGTAAACGCATCAAGAATAAAATGTTAATCTTCCAGGTATTTAGAAAAAGTATTTTGGAAGAAAGATTGATGAGTGGTTTTTTCTAAGTTCATTTTCGATTATCTATAGCTAATCTACTCCTCACGGCAATACTCCATTTCTCTATTTAAAGTTTTTAACAGTTACATTTTATCATTCGAATGATAATAAAATATTATATTCACTGCTAAGAGTTCTTAGTAAAGTGGTTTGCAGGAGAAATCGCAAGTGGTATTAAGAGCCAATAGCCTGGAAATTTACTTTCCTTGAGAGCGAATGAACGGACCAGCCAATTCTTCTCATTGAAACCCTCTCGGGTTTTTCACCAATACACTGTTTTGTATAGCTAAATGATTTATGAAATGATTTTTTTAATATTGTTGAAAACTAACAAAACCGCAACTAACGATTGACATATCGTTCAATATGAATTATCAAAGAAAAAAAAAACCTTATTAATTAGTAATCATAAGATCAAATCGGAGATAGTCTTTAATTACCTATATCTTTAAACAGTCAATTTATGGAATTCGTGCAGTTGACAACTAACATTTTTTTTTGGGGGGGGGGCTTATATAATGCATAAGAGTAGTATGTATGTAGTATATAGTCTAGGAGATGAACAGGTATTATAATAGGAAGTTTATACATCAGGTATGAAATAACGCATGTCGGGTATACAAAGGAGAGAATCCCACAGTGGTTAAGTTGGTAAAAAAGGAATGCTGCAGTTCAGTGAAAGAGGTGTTACATTGGAAAGCAATGTCAACTTTTCAAGGGATACTATTAACTTCATTGCTCATTTACCAATCGTCTAAAAAACAAAGTCCACATAAATTTAAGCGACAAGTAACATCGATTTGTAGATAGCAACGTATACATTATATATAATATACTGTATGTTTAAAAAGTAAAATCTTGTGTAAACTTACATACTTTCCCCCTACCGTTTAACGTGGTGTAGAATTCAATGTCAGTCACAAATGACTTTATGTTGTATTATTTTTGTTTTCACGATTATTTGTTTCCTTAAGCGTCTAGTTTTGTAAACAAGGGAAATCTAAATTCTTGAACTAACTAATAATGCTTGTATGCTAAAGGCAATTTTCCCATTATAGATTTTGTGTGATTTGCTATGTTTTATTGTGTTGTTAATGAATTAACTTATGTTATCATTGTGAGAGTAATATTAATCTTACGTAGAAAAAAAGAGCCGGTGATAAAAGATAACTGTTTCCTATGTATAAAAGCTATAAATAAAGCTTGAACGATAACTAAAGAATAAAGTTTAGTCATTGAAGAAGGAAAATCCATCTTAGGACCAAGGATAATAATTTTTTTCTTCTTAAGGACTTAGGGCTCTTTACGAGCTCGTTTATCTTGTGGGCGTGACCATCCTCCACTGGACTTACTTATAGCCGGTCCAGGGCCTTTTCTCTTCATAGCTGGATTTGCAATTAACGAGGGGACATAACTCACTGCTGTATGTACTGTATGTGGGCGAGGATGTACTTGGCAGACAGCCCTAGGACTGTGTTTGGCTTGTCTGACTCTCTGTCTTCAGACACCTGTCCGTGTGTGTGGCGTTTTATATATGGAGAGTAAATGGTTAGATATTATTGATTATATAACGAGCACTCGCAATAATCATATATAAATCCATCCCATTGACCCTGGTTGTAAATTACAAACTACGGATACTGAAGTTCGATTTAGAGCTTCTTGAAGGATTCTCCTCTTAAAAGTAGGGTCTAATATCGTTTCATTTAGTCTCATCAGAGAAAAGCAACTCCATTATTTTGAAAAACTAGAATGTAATTATACGTAATATAATAATAATAATCAAAAAGAAGTATTTTTTTTTTCCTCCCATGAGAGATAAAGATATACAAAATAATAAAATAAGTAAAACATTGGGTGGTGGTCAAAGGAAATCAGTGTAAAGTCCTGCAGATAGGCAGGATATTGGCTCATTGCAATTACATGAGGTATCTTGTTCGTTTTTGAATTCCGTGAAGTGGGTTTTGGATGGGGTTGTACGGCGTTAAATTTTATTTGTTGTCAGGATATACAATCAGCTGTTGTTCCGACATTTAGTCTTGCAGTAATAATCCAAACAGTAATCAAATTCCTTTTATTTTATTCACTTCTTTTCATTTATTTATTACTTAAGTGCTAATTAATATTAGTGTTGATTGTTATATTATTATATCATACATTATTTTAATTATTACACGTCGTATTAACTTATAACTCAATTATTACATTTTATATAATATAGTAAACTTTATGTATTTACGAACACATTTTTGTGTGAATATGTCTCCTATATATATGTGTGTGTACAAATTTCATTTTTCAAGCAGGTTATTGTATTATTTGTGTGTTTATTAATACATAGTAATTAAGTTCTTAATATTTATTTTAATTTTTTGATACATCGGCTGTATTTATGCGTTCCTTCACCCTCTCTAAAAGTACGATTATGCTATGTACTATAGTATATGAATGTCAGAATGGCAAAGATCGCGACATGGGATCTCAAAGGGTGGGATTCAAAAACACCGAATGGACATCTTCATTATTGTCCTATTCGCCAAACCCGAAAAAACCACCCAATGACGCCTCATCAACTTTCCCATACTTTCACACCTCACCATTCTTACCAAAACCATATTCATGGCACAACTGTTGAAGATTTCCTCCCTCACTTCCACCAAAAGTCGTTAACCCTCTGAGGTAGGAGAATTTAGGAAGTTAGGAGAAGGTCAAATACCTTCTGAAAAACTTACCTTACCAAAAATTCCCTGGATATAATCTCCTTACTCCTCAAATTCTAAAACAACTTCCTCCTAAAGCCATAATCTTCCTAACCTACATCTGTAATTGCATTAACCGAACGACGCACTTTCCTCTCCTCTGGAAACATTCCATAATTGTCATCTTACCGTCCAATTATCCTACTCCCTATCCTCTCAAAAATATTTGAGAAACTCCTCTTAAAACGTCTACTTCCAATTGTCGAATCCAAAAACCTTTTTCCTATACTCCAGTTTGGTTTCCACCAACGACATTCCACTGCTCAACAAGGCCTTCGCGTTGTTGATCACATCTCCTCAGCCCTTGAATCCGAACATTATTGCACTGCTGCCTTTCTTGATATAGCTCAAGCTTTTGACAGGGTTTGGCTCACTGGTTTGCTTTACAAGCTCAAAAGATATTTACCAAAGACCCTTTTCCTAATCCTACAGTCCTACCTTTCAAACCAATTCTTCCAAGTCCGCTGTGGTGGTTAATACTCTAACTACTATCCCATAAAAGCTGGAGTACCACAGGGCAGCGTCCTGGGTCCCATCCTCTATAACCTATACACCACTGATCTCCCCTCTACCACCAATACCTTCTTGGCAACATTTGCAGATGACACTGCAGTCCTGTCAACCCATTCAGACCCTGATATACCATCCCAAAACCTTCAAAAACACCTTGACGACATCGAGTATTGGTGCAACCAATGGCGGATCAAGGTCAATGAAGCAAAATGTTCCCACATAACCTTTACCCTATGCCGCAAGTCCTGTCCGCTAGTTTATTTTAATCCGTTTCCTCTCCCTGTATCCGAGACAGTGCGGTATTTAGGCTTCCATCTCGACAAACCACTGACCTGGAACCCACATACGAGACTAAAAAGACAAAAACTAAACAGACGCTTTGGACAACTGTACAGTCTACTTCAAAGGACTTCCCATCTCTCAATAGAAAATAAACTACTTATTTATAAAGTTATACATAAACCAATCTGGACATAGGGAATAGAGCTATGGGAACACCAAAAAAGTCAAACATCAAGCGCATCCAATCCTTTCAATCAAAAGTCCTGAGAACAATAGTAAATGCCCCTTATTACGTCAGCAACAAAGCCCTTCATAATGATCTTAATATACCATATATTCATGAACTCATCCCTTCTAAATTCATGAAATTCCATAGTAACCTACCCAACCACCCTAATCCTGTAGTACAGTCATTGCACTGCTCCACTCATCCCTATAACCCTCCTCGGAGACGGAAACGGCAGTGGCCTCGTGGCCTGCTATAAATGTGTGACAGCGGGAGTCCTGGATATGGCCAGTTTCTCCAATCATGTCCTGAGCGTATGTGGCTCTCGCGCTCTTCGTCGGCGTGGCTGGCGGAGGAGCGTGGGGGACTTCCAAGACTCCGCTTCCTCTTTCACATGAGAGGGAGGTGACAACCATCTGGACTTGGGGGGCCCCTGGGCTGTTTGTAAATATTTTATGAATGTGCGAGTGAATGATGAATTGTAAATATGGTATGAAAACATTTATCTCAATTATTTATTGGCTATTAAGTATTAAGGCAGATAGTCATTTCATCATAATAAAGTTGTTTTATATATCAGTATATGAATGTACGAGAAATCTTATTTTGTTGATAACTGTATTGTCTACTTACGATTATTATTGCCTGCATAATATCAATAATTATGGTAAAACCTCACCAATATTTTGCTAAACATATATTTTAAGGGCCGTTTGCAATTCAGTCTGTTGATTACTGACGATTACTTTAACGAGGAAGGTCAGTTTTCACAAAGCTGATCAAAGGACCGTTTATATGTCAAAGCAAAGCGCCCGTATCTGTTTATCCTGCCAGTCTCATTCCAAGTCCAGCATATTTTTTTTTCGGACGTTTCTTTTTCTTTTTTTCTCATGATTATTGTCCAGAAAATATTATTTCTGAAGGGTGGAACAACGTGGATCGTCAACCGGCAGAAACGCTTATACTCCCTACGATTCTACAGAACTAAGTGACAATGTAGTGGTCAGAAGAATTACCACGGATACACTGATGTATGCAGTACAACCTGTGAGAGCTACCTCTAATTCTAAAACGATCACTGTCGGGTTGCCACTAGGGGAGTGCCTAATCACTCTAGCCCTGGTGACAAATGCGGTTTGTGGTAGTTTATAACATGGACCATGTTCCATGTCGGCGTTAATATCTGACTCCATTTTATGATAGGGATGTGTCCCGACAATACACTATGTTCAAGAGAAGTGGTACAGAGGTTTCATGAAGAATAAGACAAGTTTTCAGAGTTCTGGCGGGGGCCCGGCAGCATAACAGGTACAAGGCGTCAGAGGGTCTGCAAGGTGGCTGAGAAATAGGGTGACGGGCTCAGAGGTGCTGAAGAGAGAGTAGGCTGACGAGGAGTCTAAGTGACTGCCTTCCAGGGCCAAGTGGCCCTAGTGTAAAAGTGACACCGCATAACAGCGGGTAAAGAGAGTAAAAGACTGAGTGGACTTACTTCCAGGGCCCCGGGGCCCTGGCGTAAAGCGACCAAGTAACAGCAGCTGTGGAGATGAGGAGACTGAGAGAGAGTGGGCCAAACGCACTGGTTTAAATATAGTTCCTACTTGGGGGGGGGGGTAGGAAATGCGCACACCTGCCACGAGGTACGTGACCCCTCGTCCCCTAAAGGACTGTTTTATGGCCTGGCTTTTAGATTTTATGGCCGCCGGAAGGTGACCCTATGTCTAACAGGGTATGTTTTATTACGGCCAGCTTTTAGGGCGGTGTACCTGACTTGTTTTATGACTGCCGGTCCCACGCATAGTTTATTACTAGAAGCTTTCATCTTGATTTACATTAATCACAATACATTATATATGCACCAGAGTATAGGGTGATTTAACTTAAGTATTACCGGGCACTACAATCACGTAGAGAGCCTCTCTGCTTCATCGAATACGGACCATGGGTGATAGAGATTGTTAGCTGGGCAGCAAGAACAATTTATGTGTAAGTTCATCAAACATCTAAATTGATTTAACACCGTAGAACAATGATTAACTTCCATAGAAACCAGGATGCTACACCAGCCGACAATAGAACCATCTTCCCACCGTTATTGTCGGCCTTTATTAGACTTGTTCATATTATATATTTTTTCTCCTTAATAATTCATTAATATTCAACTAATTTAGCTTATCGATCCAATACCTAGTCCACAAATACCAATCGTACAGTCCACTGTTTAATATTAAAGTTAAATGTATGCATTCAGATCTACCATCCGACAATGTACATATTCAACAATTATAAACAAAATAGTATTTATTTATAAACGAAGTCGGGCTAATGTTAATTTGTGTTTATGCTTTATTATACTTTCACCTAGGGCAAGACAGGAGATCTTTCCCATTAGGAGCCACCCTCTTCAATTGCGAAGACTAGGGCTATGAACCAAGATGCTTGTCTATTATGAAGCAATATTACTAACCACTACACCATAGTTCGGCCACTAGTGATAATGGAAAAGAAGTTAATTATAGCTGATCATTGAACTTTTTATTTCCCACAACACTCAGAATAAACTTTTTACTCGAAACATATTCATTGTGCTAAAATTATAATCTGCCTTATTAGGCAAAAAATAATTGTGATAAATGTTCTCATTCATACCATACTTACAATTTTCATTCACTCCCTCATTCATACAGCATTACGAACAGCCCAGAGGCTTCCCAAATCCACATGGTTGTCACCTCCCTTGCATGCGAAAGAGGAAGTAGAGTCTTGGGAAATCCCCCACGGTCCTCAGTCAGCCGCGTCGCCGGATAAGAGCCAGTGGAGGCTGACGAAGAGCGCGAGAACCACATACGCTCGGTAATGTTATATTGAGTGAGAGTGTCTTGGAGATTTAGGACTGCGAAGGCCCAGAATAAAATGGCAGGAGTAAAAGGAATTGTTTTTCTTACTCGAGTGATAGCTTTCACAAAGTAAGTTCTTGTTGAAAAATCAGATTGTCTGTGTCTAGGCCAAAGATTAATATTACTTAGCTTAGATATAGTTTGAAGAATCGAGAATTGGAGTTTTTGCTTTAATCCTGGGAGTGTACAATTTAAGTATAAATTAATATTTCAAAGGGATCAACTATGTGTTGGATCCGTCAACATCAAATAAAAGGATTGAGTAGCACCACTCCAAGTTGGGATGCACTCTTCCACCCTTCAGCACTACTTCCTTGGGGCCCTCCTCTTCAGTACCACTATGGCTAAAAAGCCTTCTTACCTCTACGATTTCCTCCAATACAAGTCCACGATCAAATCCCGTAATCCTAGATCCCCTCCTTCAGACCGGCATTTCCCTTCTCACAAATCTGCTTATTTCGACCGTTCTATTTTTTTCGTGTCACAAACCTTCGGAACACAATTCGCATTGATATTTGTCGTTCATCGACTCTCTCAATTTTTAAATCTACACTTCACCTGTATCTAACCTCCCTCCAATCTAACAATTCATCGTTAGTTTCTGCTTATTTATTTGTCAATTATCACAGTAACCTTGCTCCTTCCCCTTTGTCTTACTTCCCATGTTTTATTTCTGTCTCAGTTTTGTTTCTAAATTTTTTGCTGTCGCTTCTTTGTAGTCATCTCATATAATATAATCTTTGTAATGTTATCTATTTTTTCTTTTTTTGTAAGCTAAACATTTCTATGTTCCTTGGGTCAAAGTCCCATAATAAGTTGTTCATTTCAAAAGAAGAAAGACAGCCTACGAATACTGCGCTGTCGTTATTTATATTTTTTTTTATTAATGTACATATCTTCATCAATTAACTTTATATTCAATTTTTCAATCGGAAGGTGAAAACCCACTTTAGATTTTAAGCTTCAAAATATTAATTAATCTCTTACTGCCAAACGTATATTTTTTTTTATATTATGCTCGTCTTATTTAGCTCAAAGTATAAATAGTCAAAAGTAAATATCAATAGGATATACTATAAAGAAGTAGGCCCCAACGTTATCACTAGACTCTCTTTACTCTCTGATCCAATAACTCCTGTGTCTCCGAGGATCAGTTGCCTCCCTCTCCCAGTTCGTCTGTTTCCCTTAAGGTAATCCCTCCACGTCGAGGATAGGAGATTCCTTCTTCCATCTCTTAGCGCCTCGCCTACAGCCTACCTTCCTTCCTTATATCCGCTTTACTATGGTTTAACATTCCTCAGCACCGTTGTATCAGTTCAATGAATATATTTGAATAAATCTGCGTAAAAAGGTATTTATTGTAAAAATTATTGGTATCTCTGATTAAAAATTGAAGTAATAAATTTGCAAATAAATCCATTGAAAATTTTTTTAATAACAGAACATAATGCAAAAACCGATTAATTGTAAAACACAAATTCTAGCCATACTGCGAAAGAGAACCTATGGTTTTTCCTAACTTTGACTTTTACACTCAAAATTAAGTAAATGCAGTTCAATCGACACAGTTCAATCAACGATGCCAGAATAAGAGTGTTTTGTAAAATATTTGTTAATGACAGTTAGGTAAATATTATGAAATAAACTGAATTGAGAGCTTTCTCGTTCCAATCTGCATTTGCTTTACGAATGCTAATAAAGTCAATCACAAAACAATAGCACAAAAATTGTGGGGGACAAAACAATAATTCAAAATATTGATTCGGTCCAGAAATATTGACAGTATAATCATGAGGATTTAATGGCCATGAACGACCCAGTGGTCTGCGAAACTTGCGGTATTAAGTGTACTTGAAATCGCTCAAAAAATGAGCGCAAAAAAGTAAACCATTCTCATCCTGATGACAAAAGTATTTATATTTTAAAGACACCCTTAAAATGGAATAATAGGTTCGTGACTTCATCGATAGTAGAGAGTAAATAACCATAATTATTTAGCAGCCCTTGTATAGGAAAATTAATGCCGTCTCTTCGAATAAAAATGATCACTGATTTGTACAAATTCTATGAGTCTTCTCAAATATACATTTCATAGGTCAATTTCAATAAGACCTGATGGTTTAATTATTGGCACTGAAAAGTAGAAACAAACAATTAAATTCTTTATAGGTCGTAGCCTCAAAGTAATTATGTTCAGTATAGCCACCTCTGCAACAATGAGAGAACTTCACACAACCGCAATGCCAGGCATCTTTCCAACTCAATTAGTGAATATTTATCAAAAATATAAAACTGAAAATGTATTCATTTCCAATGTTTGTATACCATCCATCAGTATTTAACACAAAATGTTCAATACATCAAATAGTGAAATGAAAATTTATAACCCGTTCTGAAATTTGAACTAATTACCTTCTTTATTATGTGGCTGTTTTTATATAAACCATGGGTAGATGGAATTAACATTATACATAAACCAAGAAAGGCATTAACAAAAACTACGCTTGAGAAAAAGCCTTACGAAATCTGGAAAAATGCATACGTCTCTTTCATCATTCATTTACAAACGATCAAATATTTACTGATTGACCAAAATAATTAATTATACTAAATTTTACAGAATTGTTTACGCCGAAACCCATCACGCAGAGCTTTTCTGTTGTATTTGAAAGTTATCGCATTTTCACATGATTTTAGCATATTATAAAAATATACCTAAAACCTAAGACTAAAGCGTTCCAGCCGCGACAGCGTCCTGCCACCGATGCGGGAACGGAGCGGGGGTTATCGTGTGAAACACCGGGTTTGTCAAGTATTGCAGGGATTCGAAAAATTTGATATGTCTACGTTGGCTGAATTCATCCACCGTAGGCAAATCAAAGATATCGTGAAGCTCACTGTTGCTCCGCTGCTCGAATGAAGTACCTGTGACCACTTTCATCAGTATACCGTTTTGGAATTGTTGGAGTCGACGAGCTGTCATATACGTCAGATAACGGAAAAGCGGTGCACCATACAGCAGAGTAGGCCTGAGTATACTCTTGTAAATCAATAGCTTCAGACGCAGTGATAGTTTGGGGGAAGTTAATAAATGCGTAAGCCGGTAAGACTTCGTGCGAGTTTGCTTCAACTTCTTCGTAAAATGGTTACTAGAATGGAGGTTGCATATTATATGTAACGAAGAACTATTAAATATCAAAGGGGTAAGTGCTGGTTCATTATGAGAAAAGCTAGTGAAGCTAGATTTCAAACGTAAGTGGGAAATTATCAACAGAAAAGCAACAAAATTAAATATTACTGTGTATTTAGGTGTAGTAAAGATTGCGATTTTTAATTAAACGTTGTTTAAGTATTAAGCTTTGTGAGGGATATTTTATTCATAAAAGTGGTAAAGCTAAAAAAAAAAAAAAGCACACAAATATATTTGGAGATAAAACATGACTATAGAGGAAGGAACATTTGCCTGTGAAATGTTGTTAACGAGTGCTCGAGCCACCGGCTTCGTTTGTTCTGCCCTTAGCCGGAGACATTGGCAAATGTTTGCACATTCTTCAAAAGGCTCTCGGAAGGATTAATTTATGCCTTGGCGGAGGTCGGGGGTCGGGCCTTTCCAGCAAATACATCACATCACCACTGGAGCGTGGCCAATAGTTTATTGACGAGCTGCTCAACGCCTCATCGAACCTCCCATCTAAAACTTTTTTTTTTTTATAGTAGTATAGGCCTTTCGATCAAACCGGGAGGAAAAATAGACAAAATTAGCTTGTGGCTCATAAGAAATAAATTAACATTAGATTTAATTCAAAATAAATCAATCAAGCGAATCAATAGTCATATGCTATATATGCTATATCACTGAAAAGCTATACTAACAGAGCGCTGAAATTTCAAGTCCTTTACTGATCTGTGGACCACAAATGAAATTTTGAGCAAAAATCATTAAAGGGAATTTTTTTAAAGGGTGGGAAACTAATAAATAGATTGCAGGAAGGTAGTTCGGTGTTTCACATGGCTTTGGAGGTGAATAGTTGATATTTTAAGTAGGTAGGAAGATTTGGTGCGAACACATGGTGACGTGTTCAGTATGCCTGCTTAATTCACACAGTTAATATTATAAACAATTTTAACGATTATTGACATAAAGCTCTAACTTTTTATCTGAAAATGTAATTCCCATTTTTCGACAAATAACATGTTCTTCATTACAACATAAAAGCTAAATTTATACAAAATATATCCCCACCGATATTATTTATATAATTATCTTTGAGTAATAGTGTTCTGAACACAGTACAAAAATATTAATTGTACAAACTAGTATAGAGCATATATTTGTACCAAAAATGTACTCTCTATTTAACATAAATTTTAATTGTCACAACAATTAACGTTCACATAATACTAGCCTAAACAAATAGTTGGATACTTAGACAGAACTAAAACTTATTTCTGCATAAACAAAACAATATATGAAATTGTATAAATCCAACAAATCTATAAAATGTACACTCTACCTAACAAAACATAAATCCATTGTATAATTGACCGAACACAAACTACATACACATGATACAAGTACAAAATAATTAAAAACCCATTGCTCTTTTACACAGAACCAAATATAATTTTTGTAAAAACATAATAGAGATACGATTGTGCTACAAAATTTAAAAAAGAAAAAGAAAACAAAAGTCTCTTATATCAATTAGAATTTTTCAATTTAGGGTTTAACATCAAATAGCCAATCTATTACTGAAAGGATATATTTTATCCTCACATTTTCCGGCTTAAGATGGAGGTTAGTCACTGCATTACTGCTGGGATTGGCGGGCACAATTCCTAATTTTACTGACCCAAATGGGGCCAGGAAGGCCACAGGTGAGCCTTCTATCGGGTAAACCACCAGGAAACTGAGTATATTGGTTTTCTATCAGTCTAGGAATCCTATTCTAGATTTTCTGTAGCGACCTTAATTTGTTTTAACTCAAAAAAGTTAAAAGATTTTCTGATCTCCGATCACCTGAGAAACCTGAAGACCAGGAAAATCTCATCCTTCAGCAATCGGCTGAAAAACAATCATTCTAAAGGCGTAAGATGTATCAAATATTTAACATACACTGAATGAATTGAGAGTCGTAGTTTCCAATTATCAATCAGTCAGAAAGATATCCATTTGATTTATGATTATTACATCAATATGGTTACAGGCCACAATTATAGAGCAGTAATATATTGTATGCGCTACTTAAGGAGTTAATTTTTCAATATAAAATAAAACGATGCATCAATCAAAAACAACAGTCATTACTTGACTAATCATAGCATGTGATGTTCTAGCTTAATCTCCTATCTGTGCTGATCATTGGATAGAAAGGTTAGTTTAGGAAGTAAGGAAGTGAGTATCAAAGGAGGGTAAGCAACTTCTGATACCTGAGACCCCCCCCCCCCCACTCTAATAACACAATTCTAGCTTTGACAAGGGTCTGAGTAGTTCTATTCAAGAAGTCCTACGCTCGACGAGGAGAAGCTTAGCGTCCAAACTGTATTATACATATATATACAAGTTAAGATGTGACTTGCGGGAGTATAGCAACTAATTCCAAACTACCTTGATAAACATTGTAAATATATATATAGAGGATTATAATTTGAATAAAACCAGTTCTTAACCAGCCTTCAAGAGTGTTTTTCGTTCCCAAATCATTCTTTATTTTATGTTTCACGGTCCGATACACATACGTTATATGTATATATATGTAGAAATATGGATGTATATATATATATATGTGTGTGTTAAGGCTCGTGGTAGGGCAATGTTAGGCCTAATACCACGTAGCCCCATGTAAACAAAGGCTGTAAACAGAGATAGAGGATTAGAAGCGGAATAAAGACAGTTTAAACCTAGCCGTTGTTCATATATCTGTTCCTTTTACTCTCGTTTTTTTTTTTAATCGTCTAAAGCCGATAGACAATAACGTTTCTCTCTATATATGTATACATTTATATGGAGGCGAGCAAAAGACATATAGTCAAGCAGATCTTAAAAATAGAGATTTGACACCAAAATCCACAGATATCTTCTCAGAACATTTTTTAATATAATTATCATATATAATAATTGCTCTATGGCGCTCTCCAAAATGAAAATTTAGAGAGAATAACATTTTTTCTCCCAAATTGTAAGTTACCTTCGGTATATGTAGCTTTAGACATCAAAGATAACGCCTACACAAGCAGAGCATAGTTGTCTGGCACTCTCCTATCCCCCAGACGATAGCCGACAGATGACTAATGGCAGAGTGCAGACAATGATCCGTCGATCCAGACAAAAGTAAGATGGATGGTTTACGAAGAGTTCATCCAAGGGTGGCGATGTAGTACTGATGTGCACAGGGAAGATGGTGCTACGTTATAGAACGAACCGTCACTAGACGTTTTCTTCTAGTAAAAGTTGCCAAAACCCCGTATAAACGTATAAACGCAGTTTTTGTTTTATTTTCCTCAGTCTAATGAGTCTTTTAAATTTAACATTTAAATGGATGATTAAATCTAATGATCACTCCAATACAAATATTAGATAGTAAGGATATTTAGTTGTTATGAAAAACAGCTATATTTTTGAAAATCGTGAAATCAGCTAGGAGCACTATCTTCTACGCTAATTATCCTTTGATATTCTAGTCGACCAGAGCCAGAGAACAATTTGTTTATGGAGTCAACTAGACAGTAAGTATGTCAAACAATGGAGCTTTACTTATTTTATAATAGACAATAGTCTTCACAGGAAAAATGCCACAAACTTGTACAAGGATAATGTTGTAGGAGTTGTACTAGCAAAGGTTCATTGTGCAGAGAACATTCTGCTGACTCGCTTCTGTTTAGGATAGGTCCATTGTAATTACCCCACAATTTACCGTTAAGGCTATAGATATTCTTCATAGATGCTGTCGTAAAATGACCATTCATTTATTAATGTAAAAATAAAGCAATTATAACTGTTAATGTAAAAATCAACAAAACAATGCCGATTGAATGAAAATTCTGAATTTATGGCAGACCAAGGGACAAGATCATAATATCAATACTACTGCAGCAAGGTGCTTATGGTAAGGAAGTCCATTTAAATACGTGCTGGTCTTTTGTTGACTTTTCCTGACAAGATATATTTTGGCAAGCAGCAAAGAGAAGTGAGGGAAATTATGAGATGGCTTGAGCTATCGGTGGACATAGAGTAAACATGGATTTTGGAGAGGCAGAAAAAAAAATCATGTTCTTTAAACCAACATTTTAAAAAATAGGGTAAGTCAAACGTAGCACATTTAATAATAAACGATAAGGTGAATCCTTAAGAATGGTTTACTGTGAACCCACGTTTACACTAATGACCAGGGGTATATCAAGAATTTTTTAACGGCGATATATAATGTGTCTATCATATCAGATATATGCTATATCTATGTATACATTTATGATCTAAAGAATAGTATTTATAATGCATGATAGTATTTGCACTTTCTTTTCTAGAATATCGCATTGGCTATTAAATACTCCTAGATAAATCACTGATAGTGACATCTCATTTAATTTCAATGTTAAATCTTAAAATAGGCCATTTCAGCTTATGTTTTATAATAAATGATAACAAAGGGTTTGGAAACGTTGCATTTGAAATAAATAAATTATTAACGGAACATTTTTAGGACAGATTTTTCTGCGAATTGATATAAGAATTATATTATATAATACGATAAATAACTAAGTAATGATCAAACTAATATTTTGCATGAATTAAAGCATTAGGGATCGTTGAATTATTACATATTATTCTAATATAAGCAGCTAAATATATATATATATATATATATATATCTGAATAATTTAAATTTAAATACAGGAAAGTGAATTATTTTCATTACAGGACCGTATAGTGTTTTGAATGGAATGGGTGGAATACTGGATGAAAACCCTCCCCTACGCCTACCATATAATAAAGTGTGAAATGTGTAGTAGTTATTATTTATGCTTATGAATTCTCAAGGAATGCTCCATAAAGAGGACAATGAATAAGAGGGTAAAATTATTAAACAGAACTCTACAGCACTCAAACTATAGTCACGTCCTATAACTTACTGCAGATTCCGAAGGAGGCCTTGTTTTCAGACAGGTTTTCTTTGCTGGAAACCTTTAAAAAAAATACCAGAAGATCATTAATTTGAATGGTATATAGAAAAACGTCCTGGTTTACGCTTTACATCTGTCAGTTAAGAAACAACTAAAAAAATTAAATGTGTCACCCCTGACTCTTTCTGAAGTTTTATCGCTAAAAAAACTGAATAAACCATTTTAATGACTATATAAGTTTAGTTCACTTAAAATATTAATATATTTATTACTAATTTTCTGGTTTCTTTTATGCCATTATTATTTTATCAATTGCAGCTACCAAACAAAATATCATTCGTCAGAAAAAATCATTGGTAGAGTTAGAGTTGGGAACAAAGTAATATTGACAGTTTAAATGACAGTTTTACAATTTTAGTTTGAACTAATTAGAATCTGTTTTAATACTAACTAATTGTTATAATTTCAAATCAAAATCTTTACTGTGATATAATTACAATCTGCCCTATTGGACAATAAGTAATTGTGTTTATGTTCTCATTCATAACGTATTCATAATTATTCATTCATAAAGTATTTACAAACAGCCCAGAGATCTCCCAAATTCGCATGATTATCATCTCCCTCGCATGCCAGAAAGGAAACATACTCTTGGTAAGTCCCGCGTGCTCCATCGTCAGCCACGTCACCGGATACAAATTAATTAATTTACTTATGTTATATATAGATGGACTATGTGTTTAATGTCTGTCCAGTATAGAATGTAAATGTAAAAGTTCATTTCTTGAAGAGGGGACTCACTGTACAAAAAGACAGAAAATTATAACTTAAGATTTTTTAAGTTCGAAAAAAAATCCCAAAAATATAATATAATTTAGTTCATAATTGATGTAAACTAAACTTCGGTTTGTAATTTTTTTTTAAAGGCTGATACTAGTGATTGCAGAATCATTTAGTTATTTATAGAACTGTGTCGTAGTTTTTATAAAGTTACCTCTTACAATCACGTATTAAAAGTAATAATGTTATACGTCAGTGAGTCTGCATAAATAAGGGAATGGCTATAGATGCGAACAAGCTAGCAGTTAATGGGTGGGGATAGCAGTATGGTAGCTAATGCCTTCATTGTCCACCGAGGACATTATTTATTAAAGCATACAGCTCCCTATTCAGCCAGTCTATTCCCGCCAACGATCATCCATGACTGATGACTCCCAGCCTCTGTTTGATAATGACCAACTAATGACCCATGTCAGAGCGCTGTTTATCTATCAGCCCTTCAGTGAACAGATTGCAATTTTGAACAGTAAGAGAAAAATACGCTCCAACGTCATATATTCATGGTCCCAATCAAGTTCTATTCACACTAGCTGTCACGAGTCAGCTCATGGTCAAGGATAATGACTTGCGATTCACAGCCAAATTCAAATCCAAACATTTCGCAGCTAGCATTTACCAAACCCACTTGGATAGTTCTAATAATAACAATAATAATAAAACATTTCTCTTGAAAGAAAAACAGATTCTTTAACAGTATTCCGAACAGCACAAGTAAGGACCTTATTGAGTAATTAGAGTCTTGTGACTTGGAAAAGAAATGTAGTTTTACGGTCCCTTGGCATTCTTAATTAGAAAAAGTCATTAAAATTGTGTTCAAAATTTCATTCCATTCGATCAGTTTATTTTGTACACCAACAATGGGACGACCATAATTAAAATAATAAAAACCATGTTGGGACTATTATTTAGATTCTGGAGACTTGGATAAGATATATGGTGCCTTGATTTTCGTTTCCGAAGTTTCAAAATCCAAACAGAGTTGTTGTCATCAAGGAAAAATCTTGTTAGATTAGAGTGATCGTTATCCTCAAGAAATAAAACTTATATTCGGAAACGCGGAAATTAAACGTGATTTTCTCGGAAATATCAGATTGTACAATAACATTTTCTCTTTCACTTATTTCAACGCACAGAACGTAAAAGACACTGTAATGTGAGATCAACCCTTTCTTTTCAGAAAAAAATCGGATGAACCACGAAGTGTACTCAAAGCTCAATATTGACACAAATTATCCTACAAATAACTGGGTAGTGCTTCAGGGACAAGGTGAGTAAATACACTTCTTCAGGGGTTTAGTGATCTTGGCATCACAGGTGAGAGCTGACAGACCTGGCTAGCGGCGAAACGCTAGACGCATAGGAGGTTGGCAAGCGAAACAAGCAGGTAGTGGAGCTCCGACGATCTCTGAAAACATGAATTGTTCAGGATTCAAATGACACCCATAAAATTCACAAAATTAATATTAGATTTAAGTTCGAAAATTAGCGAGGCTAATTTACTAGTTTGTGCTCAGGTAGCTTAATATTTGACGCATGCCTTGACATAGTCAGGTGAAGCATGTTGCATGTGTCAGCATTGCGTACATGATGACCAGCATGTGAGGTCGGCATGAATATTGCAAGCGCTCCTCTGCTTACTAGATCAAAACTGACGTTTCTCTAGAGATCGCTCGCAGGTATTAGCAATTAATCTGATCTGGTAAACGTTTGTAAGGTGGAGTTAAGATTTTGTAAGGTGATTTTTTTGATAGGTGGCTCTGTTTTCATTTACCCATTCATTCACTGGGGACGATCGCCTTTCTGCAACAGAGGCTAGAAATGGCGAAAATATATTCTAGAGCACACCAAACGAAGCCAAAAACTTGAAAGTAGAAATCTTTTCGTTAACCTTTCTCAATCCATAGAGAGAGAGAGAGAGAGAGAGAGAGAGAGAGAGAGAGAGAGAGAGAGAGAGAGAGAGAGAGAGAGAGAGAGAGAGAGGGCGAGAGAAGAGTGTTTAATTAGAACCACAGGAAGCCTCAGAAATCAAACGTATTAACTAAAACTAGCCCCAGCTTTAATACTTCGCACATTTAAAGGCGCGATGTTGCAAGACTTTTTGGAGAAAACGTTCAAATTATATATATCATTTTTATTCCGTTTAATAGTGATATATGAACCTTTATAGAGCGTAAACAGTCCTTTACACCTTTTACAACATTTTTGAGTAAAAATAAGCTGTTTTTGACGAATACGGATAGAATGTGTAGTTTGGCAGCAGGGAATTTCGGTAGATACTCCAACAAGTATAGGATACTTTAGTCAAGTATAGCTAAAATTCAAGATTTTATTTTTTAACTAATGCCCAGTTTTTTTCATACTCTCGTTTCACTGAGGCCACCTCCGGTGCTGGCCACAGGTACACATTATCCCACCGCTTCCCCACGAGGATCATCGAATGAATTATTCTTGCCTCCGAGGACCTGCCGAGACTTCTTCGGATCCTCTCGTGCAATAGTAACGATCTCGTCTGGGGACTCGTTTATCATTTCGGTTTTTATCCCTAGCCCCCCCCCCCTCTCATGCTTTCATGAGAAATTAATCACTGCACGGGGCCAGGCCCTTTCGCTCTCATACTTTTTGCTCTCGAGATCGAAGCGTACGCAACTTGCTTAAGATAATTTTTAACCCAACCAATGTCAAAGAAACCAACTCCATATTTAATTAATTTCTGAAGTACAATATTAATAATCAGCGATATATGGACAAACAGCTCCACCTGATCAAAGTTGTATCGGATATAGAAAATATATATTTCACTGCAATTCCACTTCATGAATAGTTATTTCATTATCAAGAATATCAAAGAGCCTGTAATATTTCAATATCAATTATGAAATAAATTGCTTTTTTTTTAAATAAATAATACATATATAATTGGAAACTTAAAAAAAGATAATCGTTTTTATTTATATTACCCAATATTTGGGAATCTAATTTAATTCCAACGCTATCCAGGTTATACATTCATGTTCTATCATTTGTATGTTGTAGCAAGGTAACTCATATGAGCTGCATCATGATAACATTCTCCCTGTATATGCTGGTAGAATTGTCTTGTTTAAAAAGTTCTTTGCATCTAATTGATAATTTTCTATTTTTTCTACCAACATCGGATTTATTTTATTTCCCACGCTCTATTCTATGCAAGACCGATCTTTATTTGAACTGAATTGGGTAATTATAACAATAGTCCTGGAAATTGAGTTGCGTAAACTGACTTAACTTTTAAAGGCTGCACCAATGCCCGCTTTTTTTTTAAATTGTCCCTATATGTTCAAAATATTACCTAAATATAGTGTGCCATTTTTTTGAATCCGAGTTATTTGTATCCTTTTTCTTCAGTCTTGTGTAATCAATTTTCCGTTTTATTCTTCTTACACTGTCTGTATCGAACCCATTTGTTATTGCTCCATGGTATATTTGTCAAAGCTCTTTATCATCCCTGTTTATTGGGATGCCATGTGTAGCAACCGCTAACTATACATGTAAATTACCCTACACTCTGGTTCATAATGTATTATAATATAATGTAAATCTTGTAAGCTTCTTTGGAATAAATCAGGGTCGCGGCACGTAGTAGGAACAGGCAGACATACGAACACCGACAGACGGTAATAAATCATAGAGAGGTCGGAAGTCGTAGACAGCAACTCAAAGGGTACGGCTATAAACCTACACGAATTAGCCACCTGCCTGCCATAAACACACCCTTTTTATCCCAACGGCCATACAACAAAGTGGTCACCACGTATCATAAAACATGCCCCTGTCAGCAACTGCACCTCTCGCGAGGGAGGGGAGATGATATAAAAAGGTCAGGGAATAAGGAGAAAACCCTACTCTCTCTCCCTGCTGTCCTATGAGTCGTCACGCTGTCTGAGAAGTCTTCATACCACCTGCCACCGCAGTCTACTACGCTGCCGTGCCCCGTTTGAACTCTGAACCGGTATTATCATTTATGCTACCTCTCTACCTTTTTCTTTTGAACATAGTGTCTTGTCGGGACACATCCCTATCAATAAATGGAGTAAGATATTAAAATACCGACATGGAACAATGGTCCATGTTATAAACTGCATCAATCTGCGCTTGTCACCAGGGCTAGAGTGATCAGGCACTCCCCTAGTGACGCCCCCGACACCATGTAATCATTGATGATCAAGTGGAACATGGCCATCTTGTGACTGTGATGGCGCGAAGAAATCTTATCGCCGCATCATCGTGTCTTTCCTGTGTATTCTCAGTCCATGTTTGTTCCCACTTCTGCTCACTGTCACATCCAGAAAATTAATTCATTTGTCTTTTTCTGTTGTGAATGTTATTTATGGGTTTTTCATAGATATTATTTATGGTTTCTCTAATTCGTCTAGCCATAGTTCCGCTAATAATTAACTCAAATAATTCCCCATTGCTAACACTTTGGTCTTAGTAAATAAATCATTATTGAATTTACAATATTGCTGTCTGAGGCACCTT
The DNA here is from genome assembly GCA_930367205.1 of Acanthosoma haemorrhoidale. Classification (NCBI taxonomy): domain Eukaryota; kingdom Metazoa; phylum Arthropoda; class Insecta; order Hemiptera; family Acanthosomatidae; genus Acanthosoma; species Acanthosoma haemorrhoidale. Next base: position 31,603,346 of record OV884015.1, read on the forward strand.
TTCACTAATGCTATGCTATGCACTATTTCCATGCTGACCCCTGGGTTACATTTCTTGCGTTCCATGTATCTTACCATCACATGGTACACCTAATCCGGGGAAGAATAAATTAATTATATCGAACAAAAGCAGGATGCAGTCTTCCCGTAAATTAACTTGTAATATTTTCACTACTTCTGCTGTATTGTGTATTAAATATTACACTTTAAAATTCGTCGCAGCTAAGGATTCCCTGATCATTTTATTTTATCTTCAAAACCTCTTTATTATTTACAATGAACAAAAAATGATTGGATTACAATTATACGCATACGCAGATCCATTCGAAGAAGTGCATAAGTATGATACATTTCAATTTGTAGTAAAAAAGTCAAAAAACACATCTACAACACTAGGTAATGAGGCTCACCTCCTGCTTATAACCGTGAAAACACTAAAAAAAAAAAAAAACTAAAACCTAACCTAGAAGCTGAGACTAGAGCGTTCCTGCCGTGACGGCGTCCTGCCATCGATGGGGGAACGGAGCGGGGGTTGTCGTTTTAAACACCGGGTTTGTCAGGTGATCATTTTATAAATAAATATGTCATGCTTAAATCTTCTCCATCAAGGAATGGAGCACCAATAAGATGGCAACCTTGTCTTTTGCTCTAATTGAATTTATGTAAGGTATATAGGAAAAGCCTTTATCGAAAATTACGTCAAGTACATAACAGTTTCGGATCAATTAATCAATGCCTACGTCCAGTGAACAGAATTCCTTCCGTTTTTTTTAATGGTTACTTTTAATTTCCATCGGTCGAAGCACTTATTTGTTATGATTATGTTTCTGCTCAGGCTTTATTAGACTATTATTACAAAAAGTAGTTAAACTTGTTAATCAAATCGTTTTTTCAAACATGAAACAACCATTAATGGTTAGCTGGAAGCTAGAATTGAGGGTTATTTTTTTTCTTGAATGTCACTGCGCGTCGGGAGGAAGACATTCCCTATAGTGGCCTAAAGAGGTCGGGCTCAGAGCTGAAGGGATTGCCCTGGAGATGGCAAATCAGGCTGAGGCAAAATGACAGTCCAGGAAGAGGGGTATGGAAATTTAATTAAATTTACAGCCTTTTCGTGACGGCCAAGAGCGCCCGCCCGCCTTATCAGCTCGAGCTGACGCTCTAATCTCGTAACCTTTTTTTTTTATTTAATGTTCTGCTAAGCCCTTCTTAGAGTGAAATTTTCGGCCCCAAATTACGTGACAGTGTCTAAATTTAGGGACCACAGGGGAGAGGAATTTCATGATTAATAAAATTATATTAAGTTAGGAGAGACATAACCTGTCATGCCAAACGTTTTGGACTCTAGACGTATGAAGTAAAATGTTGAAAAGAAAGAAACACATTGTCATCTCAAGCGATGAAAGTAACTTCCAGCCACCCCTTGAGGAAATAATAATGGAAAAATATGCCATCAAAGAAACTCGTAGAAAACTGAAATGGCAGTTACAAAATCTGTATACACCCCTATACGCAGTAGAGCAATGTTACCCATCCAATCTTTCTAATCTAAATTATTCATAAATTTTCTCTCTAAATGCTCCCTTCTATATCACAAATGGAACATATTATAGCTAAATTATAAAAATTCCAGAATAAATGTCCATACATTTTCCTAACGTCCTCCACGCCCCTGGTAGAGAAAAAAATACGTAGTTAAGTATTCAGGAACCCTGGAGTTTCTAAATGCTTTTATTGTATGTAAATCCGGTATGAATTAGAAAGTGAATGGAGTATTGTATAAATTGATAATTCAAAACAATTATTATTTCCTTATTAGGGCAGAATGTTACATTTTCAAATAAATATTTAAACTACACAAGGCAAAAAGAAATAGAAATAAAATAGAAAGTTCCTATTTACCTTAAAGAAACTCTCAGATGACCACATAAAAAGGCCAAATCGGGTCCTTACAATGAGCTCCATCCAGCTCTTCAATTACTTGGCAACTCGTCATGTTTATTTATTAACAGATTGTCCACCCTTTGAAGATACACAGGAAGCTCTAGGGAGGTCAACGGTAGTCACACGTAGGGCACAGAGTCTCCAACCCCACCCCAAGGGAAAACTTCAAAAGCTACTTTACACTTTTTTCAAAGGGAGAGGGCCCTTCATTAAAAGTTCCTTATTCACTTTTCAGCACTTAAATCTTTTACCCTTTATGCAAACTTGTTCCTCCGTTTCTTCTGTGGCCTGCTTTCGCTCTTCCCCTCTCTCTCAAAGAGTTATTTACTTCTTACAAAAGGAGCACTCGGAGAAACAAACAGTGGGACCCAAGACGACTTCTGGTCTTTACAACTGTTAATAATAGCTTTTATTGTCGGTTTCCTACTGGAGGTGAGGTGAATTTCTCAAAAGAGGTAAATAAAATTCTACAAAAGACTTAAATCCAACATATAACCATTCAACATTTTTGATACGGGCTACATCGTTTCTCCATCAACAACGGCTGCAAAAAACAGATATTTAGGGAGAATAGAATGGATAAATACAATTTACGAATAGATATCAAGAACTTTTTAATCAAATAGACAATTATTGCTTCAGGCATCAGAAAGCCAATCGACCGTCTTAAAACTATAAGAACCATATAATCAATCATAAAGAGACTCAAAAGTCATTGGTTGTATATTATGTTAAATACTACATTCATCACATGGTTATCATAAAGTTATCATAAGGTAATTTTCTTATAAATCTGGACTTCAATGGACCACATCCAGAAAAACAGGGTAAGATTACTCGTTAGTTTGGTATTCCTAGAAGAGTAAATTTTTATGTAATTCACACAGACCAAGTCTGGTATGTGACAGAAATTTCTCAGTTAGAAAGATCGTTTATTGGTTATCAGTAGGTCCCGCCGTCCCTTGGGAGAAAAAAAAATTGTTTTAACCAATAATTAAGAAAAAGAAATTAAATATTGAAAACCAGTAACAAGTAGTAACTAGAGAAAACCACATCTCTGCCATACAATGCTACTCATACAGAATCTCACATCCACCACATTTTCAACGAAACCAAATTGACGACTCTTGACCTACTGGCGAGATAACAATATCTTACACTACTTCAGGAACTAAATAGGCCGTTAATATTAATTAATTATTTTTATTGTATATATAGTCTGCTGTTGTTATGTTTTCTTCCACAATGCATTTCACGACTTACTTTTCGATTAAAGTCCAAATCTAGTTCCATATTATATAATATTCAATTTATATGCAGTGCATTTCATTTTGTCAGAGCCATAACAGTTATATATACATTTTTGTCACATCAATTGATTCTCTGACATTTTTTCTCTTATTATCTGATCTAACAATATTAATTTTATTATTTATTAATTTTAAACTACAGTACTCGGAGGAGCGTAGGGGGCCCGGAGGAGCGTGGGGGACTTCCCAAGACTCCGCTTCCTATTTTACATGCGAGGGAGGTCTATCATGCGACAGCCATGTGCTTTTTGGGAGGTCTCTGGGCTGTTTGTAAATACTGTGTCGGAAAAGGTGTGAACAATTGTCGGAGGTCAACAATCGTCGGGTGGCGTCACTAGGGGAGTGCCTGATCACTCTAGCCCTGGTGACAAGTGCGGATTGTTGTAGTTAATAACATGGACCATGTTCCATGTAGGCGTTAATATCTGACTCCATTTATTGATAGGGATGTGTCCCGACAAGACACTGTGTTCAGGATGAGGTTCAGAGGTTCATAAAGAATAAGACCGGTTTGCAGAGTTCGAGCAAGAGATCGGCAGCGTAATAGGTACAAGTCGTCTGAGGTCTGCTAGAGGCTGTGAGGCAAAGTGCCGTCGTAGAGGTGTGGCACAGCGAGAGTAGACTAGCGGAAGGCTGAGTGGGCTTACTCCCAGGCCCCGGGAGGATCGCGACTTTCAAGATGCAGAGACTGGAGAAGAGTGAAGAGTGAGCCTACCAGGGCCAAGTGGCCCTGGTGTAAAGTCAAGTAGTGTGGCTGTGGAGACTAAGAAACAGAGTGTCTCAGGGCTAAACCCCTTGATATAAATACCCGTGCCCTTCCCTGCCGGGAGGCGGAGCCTGTGTGCAGGTGGTCTGTTTTGTTATCCCTGGGTCCAAAAGGGTGTGCTTTATGGTTTCCCGCCTCCCAAGCTACGTGACTAAGCTGTTCCTAGCATGATTTTATGACCACGGGACGTGACTGCAGGTCTATTTTAAGGGGCGGTGAGGCCTACCCTAGGTTTTATTGCCGTACCCTCGATGTTACTTGTCTATATCTGCCGACCTCTCTATGATTTATTACAAGAAGTTTACACAGATTTGCAATTCTATTATAATACATTATGAACCAGAGTGTAGGGTAATTTACATATATTTAGCTCTTCGCTACATACTGTATAAATGAAAATTGTAAATATGGTATGAATGGTGAACATTTATCACAATTACTCATTGCCTAATAAGCCAGATTGTAATTTTAGTACAATAAAGAAGTTTTATTATAAATTGTAGGTCACTGTATAAGCATGCGTAGTAACTTCTGTATGACAGATTGAATTCTACTTTGATAAATAGACTTATTAAAAAGTATAAATATATAAAAAAAAAAGACGAATTGCTGCTGTAATGATTCCCGGACTATGTTCTACTTTAAAGCAGTGAATAAAACGAAGCAAACGGCACTTTTCCAAGACGACAAGAATACTCTCCAGTGGAAATTGGGGGATCAGAACCAAAAGAATGTGAAAATGCGCTAGCTATTATTTTTTAGTACGCCGACTCTGATTCAATGGCCCAGACTGGAAAAGGCTCTGCCGCGTGGAGAGGCCATTGTGAAGGCAGGCCATAATTCCAGGGCCATTCTTCCCCGAATGTCCTCCACCATGTACACTGGGCCTGACACCCTCAGAACTGGGGCAGTTATTAACATTATTTTACATTGCTTTCTCCCTCAGACATTTCCGCTTTCAAATCTTGAATACCAAATTAGTCAGTGAACACTATCTCCTGTTCCTGCCGTATAGCTTTGTGGTAATGTCCTCTGTACCTAGGTTGCTCAATTCAGACGTATTTGAGTATGTACTGATTTTTTATCTCGTTATCAAATCTAAAGGGGAGAGGCTCTACTTTATTCAATCAGTAAGAATTGAATGTGTGTCTATCTGTCTAAAGTAAAATATTTTGATCAAACAGAAGACTCGATAAGACCAAGAAAAGACACAGGAACGAAAATATGAAGGTTCCTGCTTTTAATAAAAACCAACGAAACTCCCTACTACGTACCCTACTACTAAGTACAATAAATAGCAAGACGACTGATCCTTGATTCGAATAGTATCTACTCAGAAGTGTAATTGCTTATTATTTCACACATACCGCGATATACCCAGGCAACATTGCACGAGTCGACAGTACTCGCATGATGACAAACATGGAGAGGACGGCATGAATATCGCTCCTCAGCTCGGCAGAATAAAAACTTACATTTCTCTAGACTTCGTTCTCATAGAGCAACAACTACTAATTTCATCGGTTGGAAATTGTGGAGGCACTGAGAAAAAAATTGTCACTTCAAAATAATGAGGCTTTCCTTTCATTCAGGTAATACGGACGACAACCTTTCGTCTGTATTTATGTACTCCAATAACATCGTTTTAATCGATCCAAAAATTTAATGGTATGTTCAGAGGCACCTCAAAATATAATGACAAGTTACGAAATGATAAAAAAAAAAAAAAGTATGAAAACAGCACAAAATATTTCGAGTTCTCACTTTCCCCTTGGTCGAGGAGGATACATTAAATACTGTGATATAAAAGGAATTTCTCAGCTATTACCAAAAAAAGGTTTGAGAACATTAAAAATCAAATTTCAATGAACATTAAATTTTTAATATTATATAGTCGTGAACCTAGTGGCAATAACATATATAAACGGTTATCCATAGCTCAAAAAACATGACAAGGGCGGCAGGTTCAAAAGAGAAATATCAGATTTTGTACGAAAACCCGGTCAACTTGCAACAAAAAAAAAACCTGAAGCCAGATTATCTGTCACAAAGGACAGCGTGATCACTGAATGGAATGCATTAGTCTTTGCGGCATTACCGACAAATCTCAATGACAGAAGATTACTCCAATTGAGGTTATTTATCGTCACATTTTGAAGGCCACTTACTCAAGAATGTGGGTATAGAAATATTTCCAGGGATCGGAGTAAGAAAAGAAAAACGAGTGATAGGCAATCCAAACAGATAGATGGACTTACAAGGGGTTTTTGATGCCGGCAACCGGACAAAAGCTTCGAGAGGTGTTTTGATGTCAGCATTTGATGTATCGAGGGGGCGACCCTATTCAGTGAACATCTTCTTCGGGCTAGGTCGTCTTTTTTCTCGTCTGGCAACTCCACCTTTTCATGTTATCCTATGTACATAGTGTTAAAAGCTTTTGAAAAACTGTTTACATCTCCATACTTACATATTATTGCATAGTTACGTTATTACGAGGGGTAAACCCGGACCATGTTTTCGGCATGGTTACAAGTTTAGACACTAGTCCAGGTCACGAATTCAGTACCAAACAAAAAAGTAATAAAAACACACAAGGTAATAAATAAAAAATTTTAATTATAACTGTTTGACTAACGAAATGGTTAAGTACAGGCAGAGCAGGACCTTGACCTGAGTTTGATCATTTTTGGACCTCTTAATTTTGATTGGCAAGTGGCAATAAATAAGTTTCGAGGGTCGCGAATCATCAGTAGTCATTTGGCTGATTTCTGCAGGGTTGCTCTGCGAGATCTCTGTTAAGTTTGGAGGCATTTAGAAGTGTAAAAACTGTCCAGTTTTAAACACCAAACACCTTTGTAGCTATAATAAAACAGGTTCACTATATTGCGCGTGAAAAGTTCACATTGCATGGATCGGACCGGTTTATTAAGTCTCACTGTTACCCCGAAAGGCCGTAATTTCAGAAAAAAAAAATTTCAGAAGAAAATTAATCTTCTAGTTCAGCTGTTATAAGGGGCAGCAGCTTGGAAGAAAACACAATACGGTATAATTAAGTGAAGTTGAAGTTCCTGATTAATTCATTTTTAAAAGCAAGTAACTTTATAATGACCTGGAGTAAAAATTTAGAAAATACTTTTAGAAAAGCCTGCATCAAATGAAGCTTATCAAGACTTCTAGTGAAAATCGAAGTTTTTCTTGTACTTGTACTGATGTAAAGAACATTGACGGTGTTCCTAAATTAAATTACTATAACTTGAAGTGAGTTAAAGTGAGGAATGTTCTGTAACGGCCTTATTGATCGCTGAGGTTTCGTCCGTCCAGTGCTGACGAATTAACTTAACCTTAACGGATTAACTTAACCTAACTTTTGTGAGATTGTTGTTGTGGTAGATAATCAAGTGGCGAGTGTGGAGAGAGAAGGACTTATAAAAATCTCTCTCTCAGTTATTACCGATATTAATGTGTTGTATTTTGTTTCTTGTAAAACCCAAATAAAGAAGGGTTCCTTAGAACAGTGGATGTAAATATTTATCATTTAATTACCCTGGACCTAACCAAAAATATTACAGCACAGTTCAAATGATATAAAAATAATATACATGATAAATGATATAAGAAAAAAAGTGTTTAAACCAGAAACGGTATTTCACAAGTCAGCGTTTTCTGACGTAGGTGTCAGATTCAGTATCTAGTTTAAATAGCCTGACCGAGCCAAGAGTACATGATGGAGAGGCAATAACATAATTAACATGACATATGATTTAGAAATGATCCCGTAAAAAAAATAAAACATGGAAATTCATGTTTTGAAATGCATGGAACTAAATGATAATAAACCATTAATAGCTGCAACTCATCGATAATTTATATTATTTTTATAATCTAATATGTTAATTCGAATAAGCCCTTCGAGGCCCACCCAAATGTTGTTGGCAGCTATTCGTACCGGAGCACCCAATCAAAAACTGTACATTTTGTGAATAGACCAATTAGTGATCGAAACTCTTATGCTGAAACACAAACCATATTATAATATACGGTACACTTAGAATACCATTAAACAGTGAAACGTTCAATGCATACTTTACTTATTCCCCATGCACTAATGATACAAAACTGAATAATGGTAACTGAAACAATTCATAAATATAATATTATTAATAAAACATAGGAAAAACACATGAACATTTAAAATTATACAGTAAATACTAATTAATGATTAAAACAAACATTACACGTGCATCAAATACACAATCAGTAAATTATATTGTGGAGCTGCCTTCATTTCTTAAACCATATACACGTACATAGCGTAACAAACTATACCTAATACCTAAAATCCTATGTATACAATATTTACCCCTTAACTCCACACTTAACAGCACTTATTTGCCTCAAACTCCCAAACAGTAGTCTGTCATCAGGTTGTTTCAGGCAAAGCCCTCTGGTTTCTTCTTGTACCAGCTGTCATCACTGCTTTGATGACTTTTGACTCTAAAACCGCTTGTGTTTTGAATCCGAAATATTTCACTTGAATAACCGTTTCATAGTTCTGCGCCAATCACACGTTTAACTGATAAAACAATTTTACGAAAAAACTCTTTTAATAATTTGGCTCGGTTTATTATTACTACTTTGTATGATACTAAATTCATGATCTGGGAACTTTTGTAGACTATTGGCTATTGACTATGCCCAAAACACGGTCAAAGGCTTTTCTGTATTTCGTAGTGCGGAAAAAGTATCCGTACTTATTAATACTTTTGGAAATAATTATATACGGGGGGGATTGTAACTACACAACACTACAGAAAAAACTGAGAGAGTGATAGAGATATTATATCAATTATCAATTTTTTCGATGCAGCCAAAATTAGACAGTGCAGCCAAGATAACCGTATATATATATAAGTTAGCTGGAGAGACCGCTATGAGAAGATAAACATGGGGAAGTCTCTCCAGTTAATCCCCTCACGGATTAGCAAAGCTATATATAGATCGCATATTGTAAATAAAGTCATTCTTATTCTAACCGTCAGTCTATTCACTTCAACCTATTCCCCTTTTTACGAGTCTAGCCGAGTTAATCGTAACTTATATATTTATATGTATAATTTTTTTTAATGGAAAAAATTATAGCTATGCTCATTTAACCCATACTTATCCTTGTTTCTATTGGGAGGATGCTTCATAACATGTCACTTGAATTATTACAAGTTCCTTAATTGAGTATCTAGATATAATCTAGAGTAGTTATAAGAGAAAATATAAGAAGCTGAGTGACTGAGTTGAATTTATGGTCGAGTGAAGAAGGTATGATAAAGTATTCCGGGATGGAGGGAAATCATTAACGGTAGTGGGTTTGAAGAAGAGTGAATAATGGGATGAGATATTTACGTTACAGGAAATGCCCTTTAGGCCTGTTGGTGGTATTTCGCACATTACTGCCTTGTTTTTTTTGTTTATTTGAGCTTTTATGTATTCGATTATATATTTGAAATAATGTCAGAGTAAATAAAAAAGCGCTTTCTATATTGTCAAGCTGATTTGTAGAATTTTAAGGGTTGACTTAACTTTTTTGTCATTCCCACAATAAATTATAGTAAATATAATTGTTTGTTTTTTCGGGGAGGAGAAGTCAATTTTTATGCTTCACACAATAAATGGACTATTATTGCAAAAACAATTTCATCAGCATCGAATTTTAATTGTGATAGTCCGCTAAAATCCAGTCACATATTACTAATCATGAATTTTCCTACCCAATCTAATTGAAAAATATTTATTTTAAACATTTATTTATAAATAATATAGGATTTACCATATTTATCCAACATTTATATTGAGAATTCATTCATTCTGTAGTAGGAGCAACTTTGCAATAGAAAATTAAGCGTTGCAACTATAACAAAGTTAGTCGATTTAAAATTAATCCATGCTACCTGTGGTACACATTTTACAGAAGAATGTTTATGAAGGAGATGAGTATCAAAATCTAACTTGGAGTACTAAAAGTAAGCAAGTATTGCTGAACGGATGCCTGAAGTCCTTCTGTCCAAGTCTGCATGAGGAACTGGACTTAACTATGTTATCATCATCAGCACCTGTACAGATACTGGAAGCCTTCCAAAAATCTTCAGTATTTTTGAACATTATAAAAGATGTAACCATAACCTGCAATTTCCGTTAACACTCGATACAAGGGACTCAGCCGGAAACTAACTTCCTTAAAACCTTCTTGTAAATAAATTTAGTTAGAATCTAAAAGTCTCATTACAATATTTATGACTGTCACCTAAACACATACAAAAATAAAAATAAAAGAAATTGTAAGGCAGCATATCTTTGTATTAACTAGTTTTAGTTAATTTAGAATATTAATACATAACTAATTACAGACATTCCTAAGAGCGGTGGGATGTAGGTGGATTGGTGGCCGCAGACTGTTCTAGAGTTAACAAGCCCTTGGCCCTACATTAAAGGGTAGGACGGTATTACAGGCTGGTGTGAGGTAGTTTGTGCTGGCAAAAGGGCCTAACCACGCCACATTTGTGAGCTAAAAGTGCCGTTGAGTCGATATTGCTGTCGCCCCTACTGCTCATTCCGCCTCTGCTTGGAGATTTATTGGCGGCTAGACTCACCAAGAAAACGGTAGAAACGTTATTGTAATTTATAAGGGTTGCCAAGGAAAAATAAATGGGTTATCACATGTACTATTTGTTGCAGGATGCATATTGGACAGTAATCTGAGAGAAATAAAACTGTTGTATTCCGACAGATTTCTACTAAACAGCACAAGTTACTTTGAAGGCTTAAACTGTTGTCTTTGCTAAAATGAATTATTTATTATATTAGTTTTATATGATATGTTATGAATTTGCATGTAATAATTGCATATAGCGAATATTTTAGCATGCCTTTGCAGGTTCTTGGAAATCCTCTTTTGGGTGGGTTTGTTTTGGACGTGAGCCCGTGGGTTCGTTGGTTAAAGTTTGGAATATTAAATTAATTATTTAATATGCTTAAGAAATGTTGTTGCCCATACATACATAAGACGGGCATATTACAAGCTCAAGTACACATTAGGTCTAGATTTTAGTTAAATTCCTTTATTGTGCTATAATTACAATCTGCCTTTTATAAGGCAATAAGTAATTAAGATAAATGCTCTCATTCATACCATATTTACAGTTCATCATTCACTCGCTCATTCATACAATATTTACAGACAGCCCAGAGACCCCCCAAATCCACCGCGAAGAGAAAGCGGAGTCTTGGGAAGTCCCCCACGCTCCTCCGTCAGCCGCGTCACCGGATACTAGCCAGTGGAGGCTGACCTAGAGCGCGAGAGCCACAAGGTCTAGATTAAGTTTTAATTTTTTTAGCTATGAGAATGATACAAAATGTACAAATATACAATGAAGCATTTCATAAAAATGGGAGACGCTTGTATAATGAACATTTTTGGTTATAAATTTATAGAAATAACGTAGTTAAAGAGAATAAACAATACCGTTAGATACACAGGTGGTCTGAAAAGTTTCCAACCTCAACATGAAGATGATAATAAAATAAATAAAAGCTTTGTTAGGTCGGAAACTTTTCAGACCACCCTCGTACTTACGGTACTGAATTTCATAAAAATAACTGTTGCTGATTTTTTAATAATTAAACACATACTAAAAAATAAATTCAAATCTATACCAAAAAGATAAGGCTTTGAAAGCCAATAATCGGGTTTAAAATTTTGTCCAAAACGATTTTGTGGTCACTGTCAAGGTTTGTGCAATGTTTGGTCTATCATTAAAAAGGCGATTACCAGTGACCGATTGTTCAAAGTACGTCAGGAACACCTATCGGAGTCTAGCTGTAGATTTCAAAATCTTTATTGAGAAAAATATCATCAATTGTTAATTCCTTTATTGTGCAATAATTACAATCTGCCTTTTATAAGGCAATAAGAGAAAAATATCACAAATATGAGATGTCTAATAGCTAATACATTTAATTCTTGGTAGAATAGCAACATCTTATTTGACAATATTGTTTAGCTATGTTGTGTCACAGCATGCCTATCAATCGTAACATATATGTTATTAGTTAATGTAGAAAAATAAAATTGTGTTGCCATGGGTTATAGATTTAATGGAAAAATAACAATAAAATTGAAGAAAAAAATAAGCATACAAAACATAAAAAAAAAAGCGGAGCTAATCATCTTCATATTTTTAAGTCTTTTTGGTCGACTAATCATACGTGTTTGAAATAATGCAATATAGTTCATAAATGGTTTAGTAAAAACAATGAAGTTTGAATGCCATTGTTCAATTAGTGTTATGGAATTCGCCTAAAGTAAACGATAAAAGCCACAGTGAGCCCTCACAGTGAGTGAGTGATACAGGCCCTCCATCAAGCTGCCACGGTGCTCCAGGCCGGCCCTTAATTAATGGCTACAGACCGCTGCCTTACCATACCCGCGCTCTTAGCCTATCCGCCTTAATCCGCCATCCCAGCTAACGGATATGTTGATTAACAGAAACTTGTCACATTTGTCAAATAGCGGGTGTGCATAATCTTCACCCGATCCTTCATAGCTCTTCATGCCAAACCGATACAATTCTGTGGCCTATCACGAAGCTGAGTTCCTGAAAGACGAATAGTGCAGTGGCTTTGGCAATAATTTAATAAGAAACATAACAATTAAACCTCCTTTTCTCTAATGATGCACTTACTTCACAATACACAACATTGAGCTATGTTAGCAAGTGGGGGTCACTAGATCTACATATAAAGAGGTAGCGTATAGATACTAACAAATACCTATAAAATGAATGTGGCTCACTATAAACTAATAAATCAATAATTGAATCAAGACTTAGTACCATAAGATAATAATATACCAGAAGACCATAAAAAATGATTAAGTGTCATTAATTATTATATATTTTTTTCATGACAATAAAAACTATTTTTTAATAAACTTTTGAGTAGGGTATACAATTAACAATTTACATAATTGACAATATTTTATTTTTGTTAGATTTTTCAAAACTATAATTACAAAAACCATTATGATTACTTTCAATAAAATCGTTTATGGAACTATAAAATCATCCATAACTCCATAACTATAGAATAACTGTTAATTGCCTGTGCATTCAATACGATCCACCATCCAGCTGACAGCACTCCTTAACCTTTCCAGGGAATAGATTTTATAAGCTATACCACTCAGGATAATGAAACAAATATCAATAATTCTTAAGTAAACAAACCATTGTATCCATCCATAAAACAAAACCCACCACAGCCATTTCACAGAGATTTCTTATTTTCATTATAAAAACAATGTATCATTTCATTCATAAAAAAAAACATTTTTCACAAGAAATAATAATACTTCTTTTTATTCCATAACAGCTCTTATATAATGTTCGATTGTATTTTAAATTGTACATACTCTATGCATACTGCATGAATCAGTTTTAATACAATTTTATAATAAATATATGGTTGTATATAAGTTTAACACTGATAAAATTAATCAGAGAAGAAAACAAAGAGAAAAAAATTGAAATACCTTAAGTAAGATCTAATTGAACTGGCACTAAAAACACAAAAATACGCAAATCCAAGATCACTTCTTTAAACTTTTAAATCGGTTTTTAAATGCATTGTTATACTTATTTTACCGACTAATCATATTTGATGAAAATATTTTAATTTAAGTTCAGCTTTAAGGAGAAGAATTTTCTTGAATGAAGAATGAAAAAAAATTATTCATTTTAATGCATATGTTTCCAAGGATAATAAGATAGCTCAAGATAGTTCAGACCATCGGTCTAACATATAAATTTAACTAATAAAAAATAGTAATTTAAACAAATTACTAAACAGCTAAACAAGTCAAGTTAAATAAGTCCGTCGGAAGTTTGAGGGAGCTGGCATCAAGTAACGTAAACTCAAACATCAACTAAAGTCAGCTTCGATGAGGCTGATCCTCTAGAAACTTACCAAGTTTTAGCTTCAATCTGGACTGACCAAGTCAAGTTTCGAGGAAGAGTGTATTCCGGGAGATCTAGGCACTGGAGTGGTCATAAGCTGTAAAGAGTGAGTGGATATGGCTTGATTAAAAAATATCAGCAGTAGCCAATGATTAAATTGAAGTGGAAAGGATTATTACTTTCATAGAATGTTTAAACAAATATTTCAAAATATCATATACAAGCAATAGAATTCCATAGAGTGGATGTGTCTGCTTGTTATATTTTCAGAGTTAAAAATAAGCTGTCAGACAGCTTGTTTAGAAAAAAACAGTTTTTCAACTGTAGAAATTAAATCAGGCAGTCACTTCAGAAATGTTCAGAACACTGAGGAGGATGTAGTAATCGTTACTGACTCGTCAAGTGGTACTGACAGTATCACTAATTATCCCCATCATAAAATAATATGAGCCTGATTTTCAAAATTGAATAAGTAATTCATGAAAAGAGACTGACGTAACCTTGTTAGGGATACAATCTGGTATTGGAGACAGGGGAAGTGACAAAGCTGACCTAACAAGGTAAATTACATGACCAAAAACCAAACTTCATTTCACCATAAGATGTATTACCTGGCGCCTTCGATGGCAAAATTTATATCATGACAAAGCTTGAGCTGTCAAAACTATAATACTGATAGCCTGAAATCAGAGTATTGGATACCCAAATACCGGAGAGAATAAAAAGCAAATACCTAACCCATAATAAACAAATCCCCAGAAATAGTATGTGGAAAATATGATATTTAGCATATCATTACAAGGTACAAAACGCCAAACCAATCATTGACTAATTTAATTGCCTAATTAAGTTAATGGAAAAGAAGTTATATGCAGTCAGGCTCACAGGACTGATGACGTTCAAACCTTAATTTATGTTAGAGATAATTGTTGATGGATTAGACCTACAACGACCAGATGGGTTCATATGCTCGGAATCAATCATAACAAAAAATTCACCATATTATTAACCTTATTAAGTAAACCATTGTTTGAAGATTCAATGTTTCTCGCTTATACATTTAGTATACCTGAACCATATTAATCAAATACTTAGGTAAGCTGTAGTGTAGTAGGAGCTCGGGAGAGTGCGCAGTAAATGTTAGAAGAGGTCACGGAGTTAGGGCCCACTGGGGATTAGTCCTAAGGACCGATGAGGAGGGGGTTAAAATAACAAAATATTTAAGATGCAGGCATCGCACGCGCCGTCATACATTATTCCCATTTTTTTTCTCCCCTCTTAGGTATATATATTTTATGACTGTCGGCTGACGTGATGAGAATAAGAAGGCTTCATGCGGATCGAACATGCGCTAGCTGCCAAGATGATTATTACACCGATACCTGGTTTACGTCCACCTCAGGTCACCAATATATATCGTCGTTTAAGCCCGATACCTGCGAAGCTCCTGATGACATCGACCGGAGAAATGACGAACTACACGGTGGTTCGTGAGGCCATCTTCGACCTTAAATATGCTCTAATGGCCGAAGGCAGGTACCCATTAATTCCGATCACATCAGGCCAAATTCATCTCCCTATTATTACCAATTAATATATCAAATAGTCATGTTAATTTTATGCATATAATAATTTTATATAATAATTAAATAACAGTTAATGGGCTAATTATAAATAAGGGCGTGAAAAATTTAACCTGATGCCGTCTTTAATATGAATAAAATGAAAAATACTTTGTTTTTAATAGATGTACGCATTTTGATATTTTAGCAATCTATTAAATCGCTGTACATTATTGAATTGTGCCCACATTACCTTGACCCTCTGCCGCATTTACTTTCCAATAGTTTTTTTTTTTCCATTCCTCTTCTTGTATCCCACACAGTACGGTATTTAGGCTTCCATCTCGAAAACAGGCTGACATGGGACTCGCACACGAAACAAAAAAAGACAAGAACTAAACAGACGCTTTGGACGACTGTACAGACTACTCAGAAAGACATCCCGTCTCAGTCAATGAGCCAATCTACATACGGAATAGAGCTATAGCAAAAATGTCGAACATAAAGCGTATCTACATGTCGGTGAAGTTCCTTTTGCTATAACTAAAGGCAATTGACCACCTGAAACAACAGCCATTATGAATACATAAAATCAATAAGTATATACTAAATAAAGAACAGGACAAGGAAATGAAGTAACTGAATGATAATTAACCCTTCCATAGATGTTATGTGGCTTTAATTTTTATGCACCATTGGCCCATCAGTTATAATACCTTTATGGAAAATACAAACCCTCTAATTATAACTGAGGCTGTAAAAAAAGTCATTAACAACTTTTATTGACTTTTAAATTCCAACACGTTTTACACATAATTAATAAGGGACTTAAGATCATTAATTTTTTACCCTATTTAATTTTTTTTTTTTAAGGACCCTTTATTATTTTTCACAGGGATGATTCTAATTGTAGCATCATATGGAACAGCCATACCAAATATCGTGATTATAGAAAACAATTGGTGAGCTAATTTTTTGATTTAATGGCTTCTTGTAATTAGATTTGGAAAAAAAATTGTATGCAAATTGCACATATCTATAATTTAAGCTCCCTATCAGAATTGTTGGAACAAAATTTATTTTTAATAGCAACTAATTAATTAATTATAGGAAATTGATTGTTCATTTTTAAAAAGATGGCCTGCTAAAAAAGGTTTTAGTCTAATGCTAAAATGAAGTTCCTTTACTTACGAATTCAAGATAAAATTTTCAAAATAAATGGTAGTTTGTCTAACCATAACATTTAGACTTCTACAGTTTCATACCGATAAAATCGATAGCAATAATTATATTTTTGTTCGAATGAGAAAATATTATTACAGAACCCCTAAATGATATGGATGACAATGAATAAGTATCAAACTAAAAATATGTTTTGTTAACGTTATCAATTAGTAGTTATAAAAAGCAACTAACGAAATCTAGCTTAGAACAGAATAAGCAATTCAAGCTCATTCATAACTTTTGCCTTTGTTGGATTTATGCAGAGAGGCAATCATTTGCAGTTTTGTTGGCAGAAGTTTTGCAAGGCGAGAGGCGTTCCAAAGCTCCCATCGGGGCTCAGTCGGTTTTGAAGTTTTTCACTTTTTAAACTCAGTCCATTAATATTCCACACTTCTCTATATACCGAGCCTGTCAGGGCACTTTGGGGAGTTCTAATGAGTTTACTTAAGAAATGTACAAAATGTTCAGTAGGTACATTAAAATGACAATTTTTTTTTACAATTTATACAATGTGCGTTTAACACGTACAACCTTACAGTCCCTTTGTTTAAAAATGTTTTGGCTAAAATGAGGCTTTAATTCAATACTGGTCCCTCTGTTGGCTAGCACGGTGACCGCCACAAGCTGTAACCACGAACGCTATAAACAACTCTCAACGATACCATGTGTTCTCTAGCCCAAAATACGATACATTTAGACACGGACCTGGCTTACTAAAAACCTTCAAGCAGCTGAGTACAATTTATGTAACTGTAGTGAGTAGTAGTAGTGTAAGCTATTCATGTTCACAACTCAAATAATTTTCTGCAAATGTAAATTATTTGAATAAGTTTTCTCATCATGAAAACAGGCATGTTTGTGTTATTTACTTAAACAACATACATATAAACTAAATACAAAACGTAGAAAATATATAAATAACGTCAAGAAATGATTAGGGTGTGGCTTTAATTACTCACTAAATGATTGTTTAAAAGCCACCCCACTTTTTGAATAAGTTTGAGTCCTTAATCGAAAATACCTCAGGTCGCTTTGATCCTGGCACTAATAGTGAGAGGTTATTAGTATATCGTAGATACATAAATTAACCATTGTATTGAAGATAAGATATTTTTATTTTCCTACTGCGGTATGTATGTGATACGTGCACGATGGACAGAATACTGAGACAATGCGTGAGAGCTGGAAGCAGCTGGCTGGCTCTGAAACTTTTAAGTAGTTTAGAAATTCGTATGAGCTTCTTAGGCAAGAGACACGTGCATGATCTCCACCCCGTACGGAATTCTCATTAACATCCCCAAATATTGGAGATCAAAAACTTTTGGCGCACAAAGTGATACACCCCCTGGTAATGAAATCTATCTAGTGCCCCGAAGTTATCGATTTTGTAATGATTTTAGAAGGATCTCATCCACACTTAAATTTAATGTTCTAGAGGTATCAACAATGTTTACACGTTACCTTCAACGAATACATCTTGTTGTGTCAACATACTATGTATGTTTTTTAATCATGGGCGGTTAAATTTATTTTTTTATTCTGTTCTATCATTAATTATGCTTTTTACGGCCGTTTTATTTTTTATTTATTTTGTTTCTGTCATTGCTAATGAGTTTTCTTGTGTTTTTTTTTTTTTAGTACATGGATCACAGATCCCAACATTCATGGTCCTCCAGGCTGGATTCGATCTAAAATAATAAATTAAAAAAATACAATTTTTAAACGACTTTTTGTATTAAAAATGGGATAACAAACCCAAAACGCAGATGTGTTTTCATAATTAATAAATATGTATTAAAGAAGCTCACTGGCCCCCTGACTATTTCAAAATATTATGTGTTTGTTTTTGAAGCTTTAGTTTCGTTTGTACATATTTCAAATACAAATTTTATTTCATAGTAACTTTACCACCTTAAGTTAAAAAATATTAAATAGAAAATGAAAAATGGCCATTTACTCTTAAGTCAGTTGTATATAGCTATAAACATATCAATAGTGTTAGTTTTGAAACTGTTACTATCGACTGCCATGGCTGGAAACTGGAGTGTGTGTGAGCAGAGCGAAGTCACGCACTGGAGTTCTCTCCAATAAACCACAGATCCCTTTGGATTACCCGCTGATTACTCCGAGAAAATCCCCATACCCCAAGGCGGAGGCCATCTTGGCAAAGAGATAAGATCACACTGAGGAATTGGAGCAAGGTCTTGGCAAGGGTCTTATCGGTGACCGGATCCTCTTGTGCGAGGAATGGTCACTGCATTAGCTCTCTACAGTAGTGTCTGCTGAAACAGGAGAATATCAAGATCTTCAGTGTATACCCGGAGCAGCTTCTTCGATCGGTCATTATCAATGGTATAACAGTCGAGATGAGCGGAGAAAAGCACAAACTGGAATCGACACAAACAACATCAACAACGATAGGAAAATTTTCCAATATATTATATTATACTTCATAATCAGTCCGTTGACATTCTAACGTCTAATATTGAAAAATAATGTTGATGAAAACATTATAACATAGCATGTGAGTTTTTTTTAAACATCGCTTACTAGCAGAAATATGACGAACGTATTCTTTCCTTTGGTATCCCAGTGTTCATCATGTAATCTATCTGAAATACCGAAAGGTTAGATTTAATAATGGAAATTCAATAATATAAAATAATAAAAAAATCCAACGTGAATAAAGGTTTTTCTAATTGAAGCTCAAAAGGAATTTCCAATATTAAACCGCTTTTAGAAAACAGCTGATTTCGGGGGATTCCTGGCCTTTGTACTTATCCATATATTTGTTATGTGACCATTCTACAAACAGTATGAATGAAAGAGTGAATGTAATGTTGTTTATATGATAAGAATAAGATCATTTGTTACAATTACCCCCTATTCCCCTATTGTAGTATTGGCATATTTTATACTTCTTTCAAATAAGAATTGTTTCAAAACAAAGTAAGTTCTTACTTTCTCAAATCACACACAGGTTATAACAAATTAAGATATACTTTTAAAAAATACGTTCTGAAAGCAACGATAGAAACCAATTCATGTCAGAGCTAATTCATTTTTTACTCAAAGAAAAGTCTTTACTTTCAAAAACTGTACGTATTCTACGAAATTATAAAAAAAATAAAATGACCGGATCTATCTATAATATTAAACCTACATTCCATTTTTTATCTATTTACGGAAAGTATGTTTTAAAAAATTCAGACAAATTATTTAGTTTAAGCTCTCCAAAGAAATTTTATATATTTTCTTATAACAAGTTTCTCCTTGAAATGAATTTGAATCAGGGCAGACTACTAATAAGAAATAAACCTCCTCGATAAGTATAAAACGAAGATTTTGAAAAAGAAGTTTTAATAAAATTCAACTTTTTTTTTTATTAGAGAAGTAGGAGCGAGAATAAGGAATTCATTAAAGAAACTCTCCCGGTACGTAATTAGATCCCAGCTGGATGCCTGGGTTCCTGGATTACCTGGCGGGAGATTTACTCCGTGATCCAACAGTCCTACCGTTACGGATAGTGTAGCTGTAGATATTACGAAGGATAAACCTTCTACAGAAATTAAGTAATTTCATCAGTCTCTTTTCGCTGTCAAGACGATTTTTATTCCAGTCATAGATGATTATAGCAGGTCAAGTAGAGATGCAAATTTCATTTAGATTCACTTGGAATGATCAAAATAGTAGTAATTATATAACACTAAAATATTTGGACTTTGAAGTCTCAATCCTGAAGTGCTTCAAAAACTAAACACCAACAACGAGTATTGGATTCGTATGGACTAAGGCATCGAATATCTTAGGTTGACTTAGGTACTAAGCTATCATGCTATCATCATGGAAAGTACACAACACTCCAAATAGTTTGCGGAACATGTTTTTGGCCCACGACCACGTAAAAAGTGTGCAGCTCTTAAGGTAGCTCTAAAGGATGGTAATGTCATTTGCAGTTCATGAACGTTCATAAAATTACATCGAAACATATCCAACCAACCTAATCCCCTAGCACAGTCATTAAACTGCTCCACACATCCTTATAATCCTCCTTGGAGATTGAACCGGCAGTGGCCTCGTGACCTGCTATAAATGCGTGACAATGGGAGTCCTGGCAATGGCCAGTTTCTCCAATCATGTCCGGAGCGTCTGTGGCTCTCGCAGCTCCACTGGCTCGTATCCGGTGACGTGGCAGACGGAGGAGCGCGGGGAACTTCCCAAGACTCCGCTCCTCTTTCGCATGCAATGGAGGTGACAACCCTGTGGATTTGGAATGTCTCTGGGCTGTTTGTATGAATGAGGGAGTGAATGAAAACTGTAAATATGTTATGAATGAGAACATTTATCACAATTACTTATTGCCTAATAAGGCAGATTGTAATTTGATTAAAATAGAAGTTTCTACATAAATTAATAATGTACTGCTGAATATATGCCTTTTGTTTTTTTAAATTTCTAATCCTCTTTATTAATAAGTAAACAATGAACAAAAATAAATTTGAATTTACATCTTTCTCATCGTGCTGCATACACAGATGCATTCGAAGGAGTGCATAAATATAATACATTCTTTTTTAAGTTAAAAGTCCAATTAATTAAGCAGAGAGTTCTAGCCAACTTAACGAAACAGTTTTAAAACAAAGACACAATTAACAAATTGTTGTCCAAGAGTGGCCTACCAGTACGGGCCACAGCCAAATTCCCGAGTGAGGTAATTAAACTTTAATCCTCAGGGGGCAGCACTAGTCACAGCTCGGGTGACTCCTTGTAATTAGCCGCTAGAATAAATCCCTCTTTGAGCCTTCATTAACAGGAAAATCCGCAGCTGTAAAAAACAAAACATACCTCTTTTAGGATAAATTTGAAGCTCAGAAATTTGAAAAATTAAGGAATAAGGAAAAAATAAAATGGGAATTATTTGGGATGAATGGAACCTTCTTCTAGAAGGGATCTATTTGAAGGTGGGATGAAGGAAATAAGGAGTGTGGGAAACCTCGGGTGAGAAGTGAGGTGCAGGTGATCTATGGTATTTTTTTTACAATATTTAAATAAAGTTAATTTCGTGGAAAGTGGGGGACATTAACACGTGTAGAATTGTAGACTCAAGGCTTATTTTCATAGATAATTATTAAAACTAGTTGGTATTTTAGAATCAATGCAGTTCATATTGCTTGTAAATAAAACAACCATATCACTGGAAATCACCTTTTGAACATTCAAGAAAACTTTTAAAAACACAAATTATTGGCATAAAAACGCATTGAATGCATTATATACGGGTTTCGTAGGCTTTCATAACAGGAATATTACTCTATTATAGAATAAATTTGAAATGTTTTTAAGGGAGGAAGAATTTCTTTATTCATTCATCAAAACATGTAGCTGCCACAAACCAGAGACCCCCTCTAAACTGAAACTAGAATACTTATTACGTAAAATTAAAATATCTTTTATACATTATGCACATATATATAGATACATTATGCACAAGACTTTTTATAGCATTTTTTTCCTACACTTACAATTTTAAAGAAACCATTGAGTATTTTCTTTTGCAATGTTATAAATAAAGTAAATCTGTATAACAAATTATTTTTGCACTATCATCTTTATTTATTTGTTTATAAAGAATTTCTGTATGTCACGCTATTGGATAATGGCTGCCTCAAAACAGACTTCATCTACCTTATAGTGTTTTTTTTTCCATTCCGTCTTACTTCTTTTCTTTCACATCCATTACATAATAAAAAACTTAATAGTAAAGCTTTCTTTTTCCCTTTCCTAAAAACTTTCTACCTGGAAGCTCTTATAAGATTAAACCGTTGAAGTCAATATTGGTTTGTACATTTAGAACACGGCAACCATCTTTATAGATTTTAGACATTTCACCATCTTGTTAATTACCTTCTCATACAGCGGCACTTCATAAATTTCCGAGATAATTGACACCTGTGTCTATAATTTAGCAAACATACTACTATTGATCTTGCATAATACTCGTCCACTGTCATAGAACATACATTTTACTGCCAAAAGTAGAACCTCATAGCATAGTTAAAGACTAAGCAACTCCTGCGATAGTACACCCTCTTCAGCGGTTATAGTCCTGGCTCAAGAAACTAATAGCCCTAACTGCAGGTGAGAAATAGGGTCTACGCCTGCAGGACCTGATGAGGTAATGCCTGTGCTGTGACCTGACTAACCTGAGATCTGGGGCCAGGGCAGTCCAGTCACGGCTTCAGCTCACCTCTGACGCTTCAGGTAATACGCAGTACAGGGTAGTGGGTAGTTGGCTTTTTTTTTTTTTATTTTTAATATCTACAATATGTCAGTAAGTAATCTAAAACTGGTCAAATCTACTTTAGATTCGATCTTGAGCAATTAAAGATTCATAAAACCATTCTCAAGTAATTGCGTTTATTCAGAGTTGCTGGGCGAGCACCTTTCCTGAAAATTTACTTCAAGCGAACCAAATATAGAAATGTAATTAGTAAAAAAGATTAATTAGAGAAAACTATAAGCATTTTGACATTTTTGTCACAAAAACATCAATTATTTTTAAAAAAACGTTACAAAACATGTATATTTGGTATTTTTGCTGGCTCTGAGTTATATAAAACGCTTCCCGTAGAAAGATGTAAAAACACCAATAAAATAAACACAAATGTCTAACGTACTTTTATAGGATGATAAGAGAACTCACCAGCTTTCTCAATGCACTATCCGGATATAACAAATGACAGGCATCTCCATTTCTCTACTCATTTTAGTAATAAAATAAAAAAAGGACGACAGAGGTCTTACCGCCTTCTCCACTTGCTAACTTCACCCAACTTGTCACTGCGTCTCAAACTGATGATATATAAATGTCCCATCCGGCCAGCTTTGCTGTACGGTGCCACTATTTACCCACTTGACTGACAATACAGCCAAATGTCTCCAACATTTCCAGAATGGGATCATGCGAAAAGTGGTCCGGCACAACAGTCACGTTTAAAAGCAACTATTTCCCATCTCGACCATTTCATGTTTTCTTCTCTGGTGAGTAGGTTTTCAAAAGATTCTATTGAATCAAATTCCATCTGTGGCAGAGAATTAAATACAAAAGTGCTTTAACCTTTCGTGCACTATATTCTTATCTTGAAACTCTCTGCAACTCCTGGGCAATTTATTAGAGTAATATGCTTACATAATTAATTGAATTTTTGAAACACAAATTAGCATTCATGAATTTGGTTTGTGAATGTTCAGGTGGAGTATAAGAATATAAAAAAATTCAAAAATTTCTATACTCTTAAAATTAGCTACAGTGCAAAAGTTGAATATTCCTAGAAAAACCATAGTTCCAACACAGGTCTTACCATCTTCACCACTTGCTTGCGGCCAGCTCTGCTGTTCGGAGCTACGCTATATACCCACTTTACTGACAGTGAAACTAAAAGTTTTCAACAATTCCAGAATGGAATCATGAGAAAAGTGAGTTCATCAACCGAAGACACATAATGTTTTTTGAATCGTTGCAGCACCTCGCAAACCCAGTGTTTAACACTATGACCCCACCACCCTTCCAACAACGATGGCAACAGACTGACGGGGAAAATTAGGTTAAGCTATAGTTTAAGTTTTTATTATTAGATGTAAGCTTTATTGTTTTAAGTTTATGATAAATAAAGTGAGCCCTTTCACTTTTAGTAACTTCAGACCATTCATGTATAATGTAAATCATTATACCTTTATATAAGGCAGATCACTATTATTAGAAAACGGAATTTGTATAAAATGCAGCCAAGCTACAGGAAATATAATGAAGCAATTGTAAATAGATTCGTTAGTAGAATTTTTTTTTCTATTTTATTGTCCTTAAGTGTATATCAATGGCCTAAGACCCCCGTTAAATGTTCGCTAGCCCAGATGAGGCAAGAGATTAGCCTAATAGGAGACAGTTTCAGCGACATAACGAGCACCCCACCAGCAGTGAAAACGAAGGGCAAAGACTGCTAAATCGCCGGATCAGGTTTAATTGCTCTCTATAGCCCCTATCGGACGTCACAGCTGCCAAATCCCACTGTAGCCCTGGCACTGCTTCTGGATTAGACTGTGGAGGCGGGTCACTGCTAGGTTTCAACGTAGTTACTCATGATTGAAAACATACGAGCTAACTCCTGTATGTATCACATCAAGCAATCGTTAAAAATAAATATTTCACTAAACATTTGTTAAACCACAATTATACTATTTGAACTAGAGATCTCTAGCTCTATCACCTTTTATTTTCACCATTTGATCAAAAACTTGTTTTCCAAACAGAAATTATTTCACATTAATTATTAACTAAATTTTGTGGAGAGAGTAAAAGATGCCCAACTTCGAAAAAAAACTAATTTCACACATCAGTAAAGAACATATTAACACATTTAGATATAAACAAGAAACTGAAATCCACAATAGCTTACTATTAACTTTATCTATCGGATGTCCACTTCCATGAGAATAACTATGAATTATTACACAAAGGTTTGAGATGCACTTCACCTCTATGATGTCCAACCGATGATGTTATTAATCTTATGTCTAGCGTAGAATGGACCTTTTCGCAAGGATAGAGTATTAAACGAATGTAGGGCAGCAATCGACAAATTGATAGGCTAGAAATTGTACCAGTTAGACAAAACGGGTGGGACCCCAAGAAGCACGGCAGCTCCGCTTGAAAGGGGAATATAGCCTGGGCGAGTCCGACCTGCCGTCAACAACGAGAAGAGATTCGAGGCGTTCCGTGGATTCATCGGGGAGTGGAAGGCGCCGGGCACTTTGCGATATCCAGGGAGGTTGGTGGCGCGGGGTGAGCAGCCGGGAAGGCTCACCCGAAGCCAACGTTGTAACTCCGGCTGGTACAAAGTCACTGTAAATATAGAATAAGATAGGACTTAGAAGGATGTAGTTAGGATATAAGTATAGTTGTTAAGAGGAAGAGGATCCAAACCCCTTGTATTTATAGATTAAGGTTTTTAGGTATAAGCACATTGTAAATAGTAGATAAGGTCCATTGTAAATAGGTTAGGTTAGCTGTAGTTTTACTAGTTATATATTATAATAAATTAAATTTAAAAAAAAAATGATAGCTAGTAAGGAAAATGTACATAGTAGTTTATAAGTTTAAAGGTTGTTTTTTTCTTTTCTTTTGTGTTTTGAGTAAAGGAGAAAAACAGAATAACGTAAGGTGCGCTGACCGGTGCAACAATCCCATTGCATCGGAATACGCGCACCATAGGCGATGTAACCCCATGAGCTCGCTTCACGTGCTTGTGGGGAAACCCCGTTTAAGGTTTTTACTTCAGGAAGGGGGAAAAAAAAAATTTGGACAAACGGAATAAATTAAGAAATCTCCCAGATAAAAATCATAAAAAAACAAAATACAGGAGAATAATTTAATATAATAATTTTGAAATCAAACAAAGTCAAATCTGTAGTGATTGTAAAAAAAAAAAATAAATACATCCAGAAAACTATGTCTGTAATCATAAATTGCGGGGGACAATTATCAAAGGAAGGCCCAACTAACAAATACAATAAAGGAGTTGAAGACACTCTCAATTGCAAATAGCAGATACTTATTCAAACCATGGCTAGTACAAAACCTGATTCAACCTAACCTATCATCCCTAAGAATCTATTGCGTACCAAAAGTCCTCAAAAACAGAATACAGTTAAGAGTTATAGTAGACTTCACGATGGTACCAACAGAAAAAAAATGTTCGGGGAATCGTTAACTGCAATGCATTTTAAAGCGAAACATTCAATAGATAAGAACGCAGAAGTAGTGGAATATTAAAACAAGAACATTTACCGGAAGATTGCATCATGTTTTCGTTCAATATAGTCAATTTATTCTCCAGCAGCCAAGAGGTGTACCACTTTATGGGAAGATAGATGCAACGCAATAAATATAACCCGGGAGTCATCAAGGAAATATCGGCATTTGTGGAAATGTGCTCAGACAGCAATATTGTAAATTCAATAATGATTTCTTCAATCAGACTAAAGCGTTAGTAATGGTGAATTAGTGGAACTGTACCTAGACGAATTAGATAAAATATATATAATGTCTAGCAAAAGTCCATAAACAAAAACATAAAATTTACGAGAGGAAAAGACAAAGAAATTAATTATCTGGATCGGACAGTGAGCACTAGTGGGAAGAAACGTGGATTTAAACAAAATATACAGGATCACAGACACAAAATTAAATATTGTGTAACATGCGTTGACAACGTACTGGTATGCTTCATGGGGAGTCATAAGGAATTAAATAAGCTATCCAAATAATTAGATAGAATAAATATAAACATCTGATAAAGAATCAATTTTATTAAGATAAAATTACAATCTGCCTTTTATTAGGCAATGAGTAATTGAGATAAATGTCATCATTCATACCATATTTACAATTCATCATTCACTCGCTCATTCATACAATATTTACAAACAGCCCAGAGGCCCCCCAAGTCCACAAGGGTCACCTCCCTCGCATGCGAAGGAGGAAGCGGAGTCTTGGGGAGTCCCCCACGCTCCTACGTCAGCCGCGTCACTGGATAAGCCAGCGGAGGCTGCCCAAGAGCGCGAGAGCCACAGACGCTCAGGACATGATTAGAGGAACTGGCCATTGCCAGAACTCCCACTATCACTTAGTTATAGCAGGTCACGAGGACACTGCCGTTTTAATCTCCGAAGAGGATTATAGGGGTGAGTGGTGCAGTGCAATGACTGTGCTAGGGAATTAGGGTGGTTGGATAGGTTACTATGGAATCAAATATAAACATAACATTCACAACAGAAACAGAAAAAGGCAAACTAAACAGAATAGAAAAAAGGAACTAGACTGGGATGACTAGAGAGCTGCACCTTATACAATAGCCAACGATTCAGATACTCTAAAAAAAATCTAAAGAAAAATTGAGTACAGAATTTTGGGTGTTTAAAAATTGTGCACTATCCCATATTTAGGGAATATTTCCAACAAATTAGCAAATATTTTGGAAAAAAAAAAAACGCAACTCAATTTCCTACTTAGAATAGATAGTAGTATAGATCGGGCGTGTATAGAATAGAGTTTGGTGAATGCAATAAATCTTTGGTTAATAGAACAAATAGAAAATTATCAATTAGACACAAAGAACATCTTAAACAAAAACAAGCCAATTTTACCTGCATCTGCAGAAATGAGATCATTATCATGATGCACCACATAGCGTTGCCTTGCTGTACCATAAAAATCATAGACTATTAATTAATAGCCTGGAAAGCATTGACATTAAATTAGATTCCCTAATATTGAATAATATAAATAAAAAAGGAGAAATAATGAACACACACACATTTTACGTCTTCTACTAGGTCACTAGGTCCTTACAAAATTTCTTGTTCATAAAAAAAAAGCTAATATTCTTAAATTGGCTTTTCAACCTCCTATTTTATTCTCCAATCCTTGTGTGGTCACATAAGAATCCGAGTTTAAACTCTCAAGTAATTCATCACCAATCAACGAAGGGCAGCTTAATGGCTGGCCTAGACCTTCAAGAATGTTATTCCCTACAATTTGGGCCAAAGCTCTATGGTATTTCGACGAAGCACTCCTTAAGCTTCCACCAAAAAAAATTGTTCATCTGCCACCATTTTACTCGATCATTTTTTTCCAAACAGCAAGAATTACACTTTTTTCTTCAGAAATGCTCTCTTGTAATACACACTGCATCACAAAAAAAGTACCACACTTAGAAAAATTGAAACTTTTGGTTCCTAATAGAATTATTTCGAAATTCAATTATTTTTTAGTTAAGTGTAAAGATACAGTGATGGGGCTAAAAATATGAAGGAAACCACCAATAAGTTTTTAAAAAGTTATTTAGAAATTTCAGATCATGAAAAAACAAATTCTTCGGATTAATAAAAAAAAATAACATTTTAGTACCGGATTATTCCTGCTCTGACTGTAATTGAATCCTGGAATCTTTGAGACATGCTTCTTATCAAGTCTGCTGCAACCTCTTGATTCATATCCTCTCATGTCTCTAATAAAGAAGTTCTTAACTCCTGAAAGTACAGGGGGGGGGGGCTTACCTGCCGCCTTATACGGCTGCCAAGCTCGTGCCATAGCTAGCGCTCTACCGACCAGATATTGTAGTTTTGACAGACACTAGGGTATCTGCACAATCGTTCCACATTAAAGGTTATTCAACTGCCATTGAAAGGGTTAACGGTTACGGAGGCGTTTTAATTGCTATACGCCTTGGTATCAATTGGAAGAAAGTGGCTTCACCACTGACTACAACTGATCCCAAGCTTCACCACTTGACAGTTAAGGTAAATCTAGGGAGACCCATTTACCTTACCGCTCTATACAGGAGACCGTACGCGTCTCTGCAGCAGTACTCAGCCTTGCTACACGCATGTGCGCAGAGATCTAACCACTGGGTGGTGGGAGATCTCAACGCAAAACATACCATGTGGTACAACACCGTAACAAACAAGGCTGGGAGACTCCTGTTGAGAACGCCGTTTACGGTCGTTCACCCCCAGACTTTTACTTTTTGACATAGAGGTAACCCACAAGCTACCTCGATGATTGAATTACTACTGACAAAACAACCCCACCGTATCACTAGTTGCACCGCCCTTGACTTCATTACGTCTGACCACAGGCCAGTACTGTATGCAGTGGATGGTAAAGTGGCGACCCCTCACCCCACGTCGTGCCGACTAGGATCTGTACCGGTCGCAGATTTACCATAACCTGCATACGGTGCCAGTTCTCCGCACGAATCTACTATCTACTATCTTCTATAATCTACTATCTTTCATAACTGATGTGATCATAGGCGCAGCAAACACTGCGATCCCGAAGTACACTCCCATGCCAACGTCTCTGCGACCACCTCCAGACCACATTCTTAAAATTATTGCCTTGCGCCATACTTGGAAGAATAGATGGTACAGGACGAGAGATCAGCAAGCCAAGGTCGTTGTGAATTCTCTCACAACGCAAATCCGGGGCTTGATGAAACTCTGGAAAACAGCCCAGTGGCATGAGAAACTTCGTAGCACTCACGGAGATCACAGAAAGTTTTGGAAGTTGTTGAAGACTACAAAAGGCAAGACAGCCACTGTCCGTCTTCATGAAGGTGACAATGTTCTGACTGCTGAGCAACAGGCAACAAAACTGGCCGACCATTACGCTAGGGATATTACGGCTAGGACGGGATACTACCACATGCCTCCTCCGGTAGATGCCGAACAGAACCACATGTTTGTATCACCGAAGCAGCTCAAGGCGATTCTTCGCCGGTGTCAGGGAAACCGAGCACCAGGGCACGACGGGATACAAACAGTGCTGCTCAAACAAATGCCGAGGAGAGGGATAGTACAACTAGAAACTTATACAGCTCTTGTATATAATTGCGGTACTTTCCTGACACATGGAAACAAGCCATCTTGTTCCCATTACTAAAGCCAGCCAAGAGTGGAGATCACCCAGCCCATTACCGCCCGATCAGTCTGCTACCACAAATGGGGAAAATCTTTGAGAAAATTCTTTTGAATTATCTCAAAGATTACTGCGCGGAAAATGACATCATTCCGCCAGAGCAGACTGGATTCCAATCCAGTATGAGCGCAGAGCACTCCCTTATGAAGGTACAGTCAGAAGCTAGCCATAATATGAATAGAAACATAGCCACGGCTATGATTTCCATTGATTGCACCCAAGAATTCGACTCGGTGTCTCACGGGACACTGTGTCAAATGCTCTGCGACCGGGAATGCCCGGAACAACTATATTCAATTCTGGCTAGCTTCCTGAAAAACAGATCGCTGATGGTGAGGGTGGGTGATAGCTTCTCCGAAGCTGTGCCACTGACCTGTGGAGTACCCCAAGGAGCCGTCTTATCCCCTGTACTATTCAATGTATACACGTCTGAGATTGTCGGAGCCCGGTACAAAAATACCACAGTTACTGCTTTCGCAGATGACATAGCGGTGTACAGCAGCAGCATGAGTGCCAAGGTAG
Source organism: Acanthosoma haemorrhoidale (assembly GCA_930367205.1). Lineage (NCBI taxonomy): Eukaryota > Metazoa > Arthropoda > Insecta > Hemiptera > Acanthosomatidae > Acanthosoma > Acanthosoma haemorrhoidale. The sequence goes on from OV884015.1 coordinate 31,634,214, forward strand.
CTCTAAGACAGGCTGAAGCAGCCTGTAACCAGATCAGTGAGAGATTGGGGAGCCTCAATATCTCTGTAAACGCGGGTAAGACTGACTGTGTAATTTTCTCTTTTCAAAAGGGGAAAAGCCCGCTCCCTACTAGTTACATAGTAGGAACGGAAGAAAATTCACCATCCAACGACCTAGTATATCTGGGAATTAAAATGGACAGACACCTCCATTTTAGTAACCATTTTGCGAAGAAGTTGAAGCATACACGCATGAAGTCTTACCGGCTTACGCACTTATTGACTTGCCCCAATCTATCACTACGTCTCAAGCTACTGATTTACAAGAGCATACTCAGGCCTACTCTGCTGTATGGTGCACCGCTATTTCGTTATCTGACGTATACGACAGCTAAGAAACTCCAACAATTCCAAAATGGTATACTCATGAAAGTGGTCAGAGGTACTTCATTCGAGCAGTGAAGAAACAGTGAGCTGCTTGAGATATTTGAGCTGCCTACGGTGGATGAATTCATCCAGCGTAGACATATCAAATTTTTCGACTCATTACAATATCTAACAAACCCGGTGTTTAACACTATAACCCCCGCCCCGTTCCCCCATCGATGGCAGGACGCTGTCGCGGTTGGAACACTCCACTCCTAGGTTTTAGGTAGAGATTTAGTTTTTAGTTTTGTTTTGTTTTGTTCCTAGTGTTTAGTGTTGGTGTCGGTGACAAATAGAAGGTGAGCCTCATCACCTAGTGTTGTATAAGAACAATGAACTATTAACGACAATAAAAATTTATTATATTTAGGCACTCCGCCAAATGCATGTAAATGCAGAAAGAGGAGAAACATGTAATCCAAATATTTTGTTATATTTCTTTTTTGTACATTGTTGTGTGTTGTATTGACACAACCTTGCATTGAATAGAAAAAAAATGATTTTCCTTTAAAACTATTTGAATTATGTTCTTATCGAAGAATTAACTTTTTATTGTGAGTTTATTTCTTAACAGCTGTTAAATAGTGTTAAAACAAATGTTTCTCAATGCGCCTCATTTTTCGCGGGGTAGAGAAGTTGATAAAAGTCAAATAATAGTAAATATTGGTATAATATAATGCTCATGAAGTAATATTTCAATTTCATGCCATGAAAACTTGTTGACTTTGGGTGATTGGAATTTGTGTCAATAAACACAGACAACTAAGGTCAAAGCCAAAAATCAATTGGTTTCAAGTGACGGATCATTCTCACCAGTCCTAACCCGGGCTAATCACTCTTCGTATCCCATCACAAAAGGTCACACGAACTGCGACCTTTCGACCTCTTCTCAGTCATTAACTTAAATTGAACTTGTTGTTCCTGCTGGAATATTTATCGCTCTTTAGATATGGCACAGTTAAACACTTCGCTCAGGAGTGTTTAACTCCGTTAATTATTTTTAGAGGAAGTACAGTGCTCTAAATGCTACTGTTTAATATTTAATGGTCATCTAATTTTTAGTCGTAAACCATTTTTTTTACGAGGGTATTTTATTTCTCTAACTGTCAAGTATTTGTTATGAGTTCAACTTAGAAACATAACACTTGGATCATTTGGTATTGTAAAGAGAATAAGAGTACAGATTTTACGGTGACAATCAGTAGGTTGATTTGAATGGAGTGAATTTTCGGTTTCAAACCGTCTGTATGAGTGTTCTTTGCCTGGCCAGGAAGCGTCTAGTCCTCCTTTAACATTCCCCTCCTTGCTTTCTAAAACCCTTTCTATACAGAGATAACCACAGGTAGCAGATTAAACAAAAGCAACAGACACTGAGGTAGGCAAATTAATTTTACAATGTCTAATTTTGTTTATTGTTGCACCGTTTAATTTTACAACGCGAAATTAATTCAATTCAGTCAACTAGCACCACATAGACAGCAGTGTTCATAAAACCCTCAAGTGTCATTAATTGGTTAGTTACTTGGTTTCATAAAGTAAATGATAAATAATTACGAGTCAATATAAATATGATAAATATAGAAATAAATAACAAATATGAAAATATGTTAGGAAATATTTTCAAGAGAACAGTTATAGATTATAAGGCGCCTTCTATGTACTTTCCATAGGGAGTTGGTACATTGTAAATATTCGTTTGTGGATATATCTTATCTTTATGTATTTGTCGGGACGTCACTAGGGGGGGTGCCTGTTCACCCTAGCCCTGGTGACAAGGGCGGATTGTTCGAGTTTATAACCTGGACAATCGTTTCATGACGGCGTTACTATCTGACTCCATTTTTGATAGGTATCTGCCCCGACAATGCACCATGTTTAAGAGAAGAGGTACAGAGGTTTTTCATAAAGTTTTCAGAGTTCGAGCGGAAACCAAGCATCAACGAGTAAAGGGTCACGATAGAGTAATTAACAGGGCCAGGAACCCTGGCTTAAGTACCCTCTCTGGGAGGGCTGCAAGGGCCTAGGCCGGCGGTTGGGTTTCCACACATGTGGTGATGAACCACGACCGCCACCTGATTACCCGACCCCTGGAGGGTAGAGGCTGCAAAAGGGTCGTTTATGTTTATGACTGACAGCTGGTGACCCTTTTCGTGTTACTTGCTTGGCCCCCATCTTTTATTGCTTAACACATTTACAATGATTTATATTTGTTCATGTTATTTACATTCCCAGAGGCCTCACAATTCCACATATGGTTGTCACCTCCCTCGCATGCGAAAGAGGTTGGGAAGTCCCCCACGCTGCTCCGTTAGCCACGTTGCCGGATATGAGCCAGTGGAGGCCGACAAAGACCGCAAGAAATATTCAACTGAAATAATTTCAAAACAGCCTACTACAAAACCCATGAACTCGTAAAGAATTATTTTTCCTAATATATTTAATTATTCAATTCCTGATTAGTATTATGCCATTAATGGTCTACAATTATAATACAGTTATAAAAAAAGTACCCGCAATGGAACATTATATGTCTTATTTGGGAAGGAACACTTGCAAGAAAGTCTCACTTGAGGATGAAGAAATGCTAGAAATAAAACAAACCCCTAATGAGTCATTAATTAAACAATTACTTAATTAGGCAATATTAATATATATATATATATATATATATAGATCTTCTTAAGTTGAGTATCGTATCGAACTCTACCACTCGTTTTACTTCTTAGTAATATGAGTTTGGACTTTAGTGGGCAATAATTGCATGAAGTCAAAACTGTTAGTAAAATGTTGGCCTTGCGTCTAGCCTCGCGTGTTGGTGGTGATGGTCTCGCCCACACTTCCGTGATTCTTGGATACTAATGATCCACCACCGGCTAAATACATAATTAATATGCAATGTGCAGCCTAAGTACATGATTACAGCCTAAGTACATAATAGCGACGATACTGGCTCAGCGCCAACGTACAGCCAGATATTTATGCCAACTCATGAGCACCTGGGATCAGCGGAGCTGTCTCTTCCCAGCGCTACCTCGTTTAATAACTAACAATCCATCGAGCCATTTTCTTGTGTGGCACCTTCAATACTTTATGCATGTTTTATTTTATTAATAAATTATTATAGCATCTCTGTGATACAATAACACTTAATTAAATGAAAAACTATCATCATACTTCGGTTTCTAGTTTATACCTTACTAGTGACTCAATTAGACCCATCAAGGGGCAGTTGTTTTTTTTAACTCAAGAGACTGCAGTTGTAAAATAAGAAGAAAAGATTTTAAAAAATCTCTGAATCCCAATTAAATAGGTATCCGTTGCTAACCAATATTATTTCAGTGTTACCAGCACAGTACGTGTAAGACAATTAAATCAGTGGAGGTAATAACACTGCGAACACCATTAGCGGTGTGGCGAATGCATTATACTCCATTATTGACTAAAGAATGAATAGTGACACCGCTTACACTGTTATATTGTAGGTTACTATTTATGAGGTATCCGAATTCGGAAGTGATCCTTTCAAAAATTTCACAACTATAAAAGTTAAAAATGTCGTGTAAGCAGCTTAAATGTTTATAATTTGTATTCTTTTTTAAACGGCACGCAAACGAATACTAAATTTACCACTGATGACATAATAAAAACATACAAAAGAAACACAAACATTTATTAAACTATCCCGAGTAAAACTGGGTAATTCTTTATTTAAATTGTATAATGCTTTATGTTTTTTTATGTGAGAATTTGGGTTGTTACCGCCATTGTGGGTAATGGTTGTAGATATAACCACTATAAATTTTAATGGGCAACTCTGCTAAAAGTTATGAAATGCGGTGTGGACAGTTTATTATAAAAGATATAAAGGAATGGTAAATGATATTTCCGATGAACAAAATTATATACATATATATATTTATAATACACATTTAAGGTAAAAGAGGGGGGTTTATGAGCCTAATCAGGGTACAATATTGTGAGTTTGACAGTTAATTTGCCTATTGCTTCTGAACAAATTATAAATATAAGTGTGTTAAATATAATTAAGGACGGGCAGTAGTTAAATTTAAGGTTGAAGGCCGATGTCTATCATGACTGATAGTTGGTCATGTTCAGGTTCAGTTTAATTAAGGTTGAAAATCATACCTTACTGGTGGCTAATTAAGGTAGAGGTTGGCCAACCCATTTCTTCTCTCTCTCCCTCCATTCACGTTTCTACCCGCTCGCCTTCATGAGTAACAGACCAAAAAACGGCGCTTCCTCTTCTCTATCTTGTTTCCCACTTACTTCTCTTACTTCTCTTCTGTGCAAAGGTGAGTCAATTTTTTTGCTGTAGTGCTAAGGAGAGAGAGCCAAGAGGCAGAGAGCAGATGTACTTCATGCCGTATCAAAATAGCCCCGCTCAAATGAGCTGAGTGATAACTAATCAAGTTATATCCTGAATACTAAAAGTTTTTTTTGTAATATGCATACAAACAAAATCAAGGACGTATAATTTGAAAAAAATAAAATTGAGAAATACGACATCTATGCCCTGGGTTTCTTAAATATTTGTGATTGTCTATATTGCAATTTTGTTCAAATATAAAAAAAAAAAAAATTGTGAAATAACTACCCAGTATATTTTTATCATATCAATTTGATCATGAGAAAAAATAAGAATTTTAAGTTTTAAAGCGCTTAATATGAAAAAGCTTAAACTGTTTCTTTTCATTCCAGCTATTATTGTACCTAAATCATATCATTTCAAAATGTTGTTGAATATATCTTTAAATATCCTATCATAGAACGCAAAGACGTACAAATAGGGAGGTATAGCATTTTCCTTTTAGGCTTGACAAGAAATAACGCATTTAGCACAAAAATTGCGAGGGACTCTGATTTTTTTAACTTTTTATCATAAAAGATTTGTGAATAGCTAAATTGTGACATAAAAATATTATAACTGTTTTGGATCATATCTAATACACCATTTTTATTGTTGGCTCACAAAATCTTTTGCAATATCTTTGATTTTTTTCTTGTGAACATTACTTAAAATTCCCTTATGTAATAATAACAAATGATATATATGTGTTTAAGAGTAAATTCTAAGCTGGGAGGACATTAAAAGAGCTAAATATACTTTTAAAGTTTCAACTCGATCACATCAGTTTGGATTCTGCCATGTTGAATTCTCTTTATAATAATACATTTATTTTTTTAATATTTAATAGTTTTCAAACCATAAAAGAAAATTTACTTTGTAATAACTTAATTTGATATAGTTTCATGTTCTCTCTTTCATCTTACACAACGATCCATTATCGGGTGGATGGAAGGTAAGTCGAATGTATAAATATAAATACATGTTCTAAATTGTGAATACATATATTCCTAATAGAATATGTATTATTTATGAGCGGTGATAAATTGAGCGGCACGCAATAGAGGGCATAAGAGTTGCATAGATAAAAGTGGGCCAGTAGCCAGGAGATAAATGCCCCAACGCCCCGAACTGACAGATCGTGGTATAAATATGTTTTATTTTTTTTCCACCGTAATCGAATGCTAATCAAGAAGATGAGATCAATCGAACGTGATCAGTAATATGGTCATATTAACACGATCGTTTTTACAGCCCACGTGTGGTTATTTTTTATTTTTTTTTTTTTTTACCCCAGATACAAGCTTTTAGAAAATGGACCTGTTTGCATAAATGAAACTACAGCAATATAAGGCCTATATGGATATTCTCCTTGCTGTCCTCAACTGTGTTGATTTATGTTCAGACCATTATGATATTTTATTTCACCAAACAGTTCTACGACTTGGAAACAACATGGGAGCCCATATACACACATTTTACACAGCCTAAACGCTTTTTTCGTGTACTGTGAAATTATGAGTTCTAATAAATTCCCTTTAGTAAAATTGTGTGTTTTTCTATCATGTAAGGGAATTTATTAGAACTCGTATGTAATGTAGCGATGGTACAGGAAATACAAAAATAATTTGTAAATAGATTCGCCTGAGGATCTATAATTGTATATAATTATCTGTAAATTTAAAGGGGCTATGAAAGAAAAAAAACACAATATACTAGATTACCAAGAGTTCAGTAGGCTACCTTTATCTAATCAATTTTCATTTATTACATCAATAGTATTGACTCGTATTTTGTGAAATATACTTTTAAAAATAAAAGACAACGAACTGTAGTGAGTTTTCTGAATGGTATTAAAAAACGGCATGTCGGATCGTCACGAGGGGGTTGCCTAGTTACCCTCGCCCTGGTGACGAAGTTAGGGTTGATTAAGTTTATAACCTGTACAATCGTTTCTGTCTGGCAGTCACAGCTGGAGTGTGGCAGGCTGGCTTTGGGAGTCAACGTGGACTCGACTGCATGGATTGCGGTAGCTGAACTTGAGTTCATGATTTAACCCACTATTGTTGTAAGTTTTGACAATTTTTCCTCGTAGTGTGATGTCAGTATGTTGCTGACCCTGTCTGGCAAAGCGCGTAGCCGTACGGATGACGTCCTACGATGTCGTGGGTCCTGCCAGTGCCTGCATCTGACGCAGAAGATGTGACGGTTTCTGGTCTCCGAGGTGTGTCTCTTCCAATAACCGGATCAGGTACGTTTCGATAAGACGAGCCTTTAAATCTTCGTAGGGGCTATCACTTGGAGAATATGCTAGGTCTGCGACCTGTGTGAGTACTTCGAACGGAAGCTGAGCATAAATATGCTCCGATTTGGCTTTAGACGAAGAGATTTGGTTTGTTGAAACAATATTTTCAGCCTGCAGGAACCAGTGTGCTTTGAGTTAAACATTAAGTTAAAGATCTTGTTGAATTATCTAAGGGATGACAGAAAGGTTAACTCGACTAAATACCAAAGACCTAACGGGACCTAAAAGGCCTTGGCCACCTTTGCTCAGGTAAATGGTTAAGCCAAAGACCTCTACTATGGAACAAACAACTGCTTTGACACTTCACGCTGTACTTCAGATAGAACTAATGGATCCTATATAAACTCTGTAGACGAGACAACTGGGTGTCGTTATTCACAACTCACCCACTCCATACCTGTCTATGTCCATTCTTATTTAGTCAGTCTTTACTGAAATCGTGATGTAGCGATTGCCAATCACACATGTAAATTACCCTATACTCTGGTGCAACTAATGTATTATAATATAAATGCAAATCTTTGTAAACTTCTTGTAATAAATCATAGAGAGGTCGGTAGTCGTGAAACAAGTAACAGAGGGGTGAAGGTCCTGCAATAAAACCTGAGAGGGTTAGCCACCTCCACCTAACAAAACCAATGGTAGACCTCTGGTGGTCATAAAATTATGCCAGAAACAGTCTTTTAGGGGACACGCGGTCACTCGGTAGGTGTGACATCATAAAGCACACCCTTTTAGATCAACAGTCAATAAAATCAAGGGGGATTGGCCACCTGGGCATCATAAAACATTCCCCCTTTCAGCCGGCTCCGCCTTCCTAGGAAGGGGAGATAGTATTTAGATCAAGGAATTTCGCCCTGTAAAGCCACTCTTTCCTAGTCTCTTCATCTAGATAGCCGCTACCACTCGTCGCGATACGCCAGGGCCCCGGGGCCCTAGGAGTAAGTCCACTCAGCCTTCCACTAGTCTACTCTCTCTCTGCCACACCTCTAGGCAGTCACCTCGTCTCACAGCTTCAAGCAGACCCTCTGACGACTTGTACTATTACGCTGCCGATCTCTCGCCCGAACTCTGAAAACTGGTCTTATTCTTTATGAACCTCTGAACCTCATCCTGAACACAGTGTCTTGTCGGGACACATCCCTATCAATAAATGGAGTCAGATATTAACGCCTACATGGAACATGGTCCATGTATAAACTACAACAATCCGCACTTGTTACCAGGGCTAGAGTGATTAGGCACTCCCCTAGTGACGCCCCCGACACGTGATAAATAATCTTGCGTTCAAAGTTCCGTGTGAGCCCCTGCAGCTGAAGGAATAATGGGGCCATTTTTTTTTTGGTTTTTGGTTATCTGTACAACTTAATGTGTATGTGCTATGGAAAATGGGTGTTGTGGAATGTGAAGTGGAATTCATTTATCATAATTACCACTTCAAACACAAAGTAAATTATTTAATATTTTATTATAACTGCTATTCATGTATTTCACTTATATTGTAACGATTTCTAAACGGTCTCGTTTTTTTTTTTATTAAATTTTTAATGAATAAATCAAGAGATTAATAAATGCAATGCTAGAATACTCCACAACCGCCTTCAACAACAACCCCTCCCTTTTTCCAGCTGTTGTCCAATGTTTTTTAAAAGAAAAAGCGAAGAAATCTTCCTTTTTTCTCTCTTTGTGTGCCCTCACGTCTTGTCCGCTCAGCACTTCCTATCCTGGATAGGTACCCTCCCCTACTCTCTTCATGCACCACTTATAATCTCCCCCACTCCTCCAGTGATCCTGGGTCCCAGTTATGGCAATAAAATTCCCACCATTGATAAATAATTTCACGTTTAATAATTTCCAGGGAACAATCGTTACAATATATTTAATATAACTATAAATGATATGTTATTTCTAGCCTAAAGAGTCTAACCTGTGAGTGTTTATTTATTATGGGTTCTCTATAAGACAGTATTATTGTTTGTATGTATCACCTCCAGTACTAAGGGTAAGCATATTGGTGTGAATACTCTCCAATCCGATACTCAACAAATTTTCGCCGATAACTAAGAACTGGCTGATATCAAGGAAGTATTGATACTCTATTCCTTTATACTTCCTTCCCGTGGTTGGATAAACCACACCCCTAACGGCAGGAAGGGATATTTAAGACACCTGAGGTGGAAGCAGCCCTCGCAGACATAACGCCCTAGGTGTATGCGACAGCCCCCGGTAATCCGGTCATTATGTGAGCCTCCAGCCTGCTTTATCCCCGGCTACACCCCACCGTGGGGATTTGCCATTCTCAACCAACTCTAAACCCTCATTTACAAGTGTGTGTATGTGTACTGTGTATCGGCTAATTCAGACCTAAGCTCGATTCGACAGCGTTAAAATTATAGTTGTACAAAATTCTGTGAAACTGATATTTTTTAGTACCTTATATATTTATGGTAATTCTTTGTTATTTTGCCTATATTTATTGATTCAGAAATTTATAAATATTTACGTACTTTAAATTAGCCTGTGATTTTTAAAAACGGTTATACGTACTAGAAGAGGTAGAATTTTCACTGTAAAAAGACAATTGTATTTGTAAATCTACCCTCCTTCAAATGCATCATAGTATACAGCAAGAGGAGAAATTTTCTTCAAATTTTTCAATTTTATTGTTCATATATTGTAAAAAATGTTTAAATAAAAGGGGTTTTGAAATAAAAAAAAAAAAAAGATTCCGTTTATCCCACCAGTTTTTTTACATAACTCAATTAGAACTACATACTCCATCTATTGATACAAACATATATGCACACTAGCTCCAGGAGTAATTTTGCAATATTGAATTATTGATACAATCGTAAGACAACAAAAATGAATTGGCTTACCTTAATACCTACAGATCTAATGCAATCTCCTACCTGTGGTAATTATGGCTAGAAAGGAAAATTTGGGAGAAGGAAGTAATTGATAAAGAAAGAAACACAGGCGTCTTTGATGACTGAAAACCACTTTCATATGCACTACTATCTAACGAGGTAAGAGAAATTATCTGTTACCTGGAGGTGGGCATGTAATGTTCTAACTAAAAAATAACCTGTCTGAGGAGGTTGACTCGCTTCATCAAAAAAGCCCTGATACCATCAATGTCCCAAAGGGTGCCTTCCTTCAAGCCGTGAACATCCTCTTCAGTGACTTTCAACACGTATCTTACTCCACACTCAACTTACTTTAAATATACAAATTTGTTTTTATTCTAAAATCTAATTATAATATGTATGACTTTGGCCTAAACAATATTTAAAATGCTTAAATAACTATATAAATGATACGTTAGTACACTGTAAGGGACACAATAATACAAAAAACATGTACAAAATGGAACATACAAAAAACTAATAAAAAAAACTTGAATAATGAATAGTTAACAAACTAAAAACTCATAAACATCTTGTCATTGTAACTTATCCAAAACATATTAACTATTAATTTATTAAAGAAGTAAGTTTTAAATATTTTTGTTAAATATTTATCTTGTTTTCGTGTTTCTCTAAGTATAGTGAGTTTATAAATATTCTGTAATAATTTGTTTTAGTAAAATTACGACGAATTAATTAATCATGAGAGAAATTATCGTCTATAAAACTTATTTCTTTATGAATCTTATTCTTCATTGTTTAGGACTTACCTTCATAAGGTTATGTCTTGTGGATTTTTATCAATTGTTTTGTTTGCCTTGTTATTAGTAACATTTTAAAATAATTTCACTTGTCACTCAACACCTGAATCATAAAAAAAAATCGATAAACATCCAAAGTTACCTCAAAATGTGCATATAACGGTAGTTTAGCCGACACGATGAGACTGGAAATGAGCTTGATACGAGACCCTATATCCCTAGAGGCGTTGGGCGTAATGTCTTCCATTAAGAAGACTTAGTAGCGGAGAAGTGTAGACATTAAACGGCATTAGGCAGTAAAGGTCTAGAAGGAGATGGCACATATAAACCTTGGCTGCCTCCAACAGGACCCTGTGATGTAGCCAAAGGAGGCTGCGATGGAGCAATGGAGCCTGGATGGGTCACATTGGAGGCTTTACTGTTCTTTTACTTGACTATAACCTTGTCGAGGGGAAATATCATTACCTGCAGTTAGATTGGAGTTAAAGATACATTTCGTCATTTGCCGGCGTCAAAGTTTTCAGTCACAAGCTCATTTCCATGCAACCTTCTTATTTATCAAAGACGCCTTTTAACTTATATTTAACTACGAAAATAATAATCGAAAAGCTTTATAAAGAAAATAACGGTGCAAAACCTCGATCGACCAGAACTATAAATAAGCTTCCTCGAACTCTCACTAAAATAACCTAGTTGGACCATGGATCAGTTTCCTCTCTTTTTTTCCGTAATTTCTCTGATTTCGAGTCGTAGTTGAAGTATAATCAACACTTGATAACGTCAGCGTGCATTGCCGGAAGTGCTTGTGTTTTACCTATCCAGTCGAAGGAGTTGAGTTGTTTTTTAAAGGTTGTCCCTGGTTATCAAGTGAGCGCTTTTGGCTACTCATACTGGAGTTTTCAGGTATCCACTAGCAATAGAGCACATGTTACGCCATGGTCACCTTAACAACTACAATATAGTGCAAAGATTGGTTTTTTGAATTCATGTAAAAATAAAAATATCTGAAATGTATTAAAATATATTTCTATCTATCGATATATATATATATATATATATATATATATATATATTGTAACCTACCTCATTTTTTACCATTTCTCTTTTTACTTTATTTGATCAATTTAACTTAACTAATTTGGCAGGTCCGTCATGAGATCTTTCATTCAAATTGTTTTTATGTCTTAGGCATAGGAATTTATCCCGATTGAATCGCCCGATCTCAAGGCTAATGTTGTGGTTATTAATAAATTGAGAAACTAGGAATTGTGAAATATATTCAAATAAGATGGTTATAACAAATAATTATAATTATATAGAGTGCTGACAAAAAGTATAAAAAAATATTCAATTCCTTTTAAATTAGCATAGTTACTACTAATTACAAAAAACCTGAAATTTGAGCTCAATTTCTTTTAATGGATCCATAATAAGAAACAATATTAATATCACCCAATCAATGATCTTCCTGTAATCCAATCAACGTTACTTTCGCTGTTGGTTCTTCTCCTCCTGTATGGTAACCGCCAATTCGGGAGCTGGCTAACTGCGTTCCTGTCGACGGTTGTGTTAAGACTGCCCGACGGCAAATGATTGATATAGATTGTTTGTTTTTTTGAAAGATTTGCCCAATGATGCGTCAATGTTCAATACCAAGGGTTTTAAGTCAAAACCCTAGAGGGTTTTAAAATAAATAGATAAGTTGTATCCCAAATAAATAATGCTATAAAATATTATACATTAATTCGGGAGCTAGCAGAAGGCTTCACTATAAGGCAGATCTTAATAATTAGTTTGAAGAAAAATTTTGTGTTAGAGTTTCTCAGGGTGTTTCTCATAGTACAATTTTTCAAAATTTATTTATTATAAGCTTATATATATATTTATTTATATATAGCTTATCTATACATATTTATTATATATAGCTTATACATATTTATTATTTATTTGTATATAGATTGTATATATATTTATTTATAGCTTATATATATTTATTATTTATTTACATATAGATTGTGTATATATATTTATTATTTATTTATGTATAGATTATATATAAATTTAGTATTTGAGAGATCTCATCCCCACTCCTAGGAGCATAAGGGAAGATGCTTACCAGATGTGAGGGTTCCTGGTCATGATATTCTCAAATATCATGAATGTTACAATATATATATATTTCCACCTACCTTATCCAGAGATACGCCTCTACGCTCATAAAATAATTTATTTGGGAAGCCATTTAATTATTTGAACTACTATATTTTATAGCTCTATCAAACTAGCACACTGCATTAGCGTAAAGTTATAATGAAATAAAATTGATTAGACTTTGTTTTGTCTCAATTGATTGCATTCCAAAGTTAATTCCCTGTTGATCAACGGAAGGAATGTAGCTAGTAAAATATAATTTTCGATAAGGTAAGTTTTTATTTATATGACATAATTGGTCAGCCTCCGCTGGCTGTTATCCAGTGACGCGGCTGACGGAGGAGCGTGGGGGACATCCCAAGACTCCGCTTCCTCCTTCGCACGCGAGGGAGGTGACAACCATGTGGACTTGGGGGGCATCTGGGCTGTTTGTATATATAGTATGAATGAGCGAGTGAGTGAAAATTGTAAATTGGTATGAATGAGATCATTAATCACAATTACTTATAGCCCAATCAGGCAGATTGTAATTTTATCGTAATAAAGTTGTTGTTAATAGAGATATGACAGAATAAGTCATAATAAATTTATAAAATAAAATATAGTGAATGAAATGATGAATAATTATATTAAACTTACAAACTAAATATTAATAAATATTGTCTCACAATACATCGGTGTCTTCATTGAAGGAAGTTATGTCGAGCAGTCCCGCGCTCGTCTTTCTTTCACTTCTCAATCCGCATCGTCTCCCTCTTCCTCCTTCACGGGTTCAGGTTTCAGCCTTTACTCTACTTTTTATCATTTTGACTAAACTTTATTAATTATTAAGTCATATCCTAAAGAGATAAGCAGTGGATGCTGGCATTAACAAAGTTAAGAACCGCAATAATTATGAAATATTAGCTAAATTTATATTTTTAAATTTAGACCAAATGAAATGAAATTATATCCTGAACAAGTTATGTAATAAATAATTACAACATATATATTACTGTCGGGTCCTCCATATGTATTACTGTCGGGGATAATTATTTTCGTTTTTTTTTTTTATCGAAAAAGGTATTTTTTTTTTTATCTCTCACTCACGTAATTCTAACCATTGATTTGATTTTATTAATTAAATGCTAGATGTTTGTTCTTGTTGTTTTACTTCATGAATTTATTAAAAGAAAAAGAAGAATTCAAGATTGTAATATTTTGTTTGTATCAAGAAGTAGTTAATATTAGGAGTTGATGTCGTTGACGTCTTATCATGTAAGAAGGTTCAATCTGATGCGTTCAGCATCGAGTTTGTTTTTGAATTGCGGATCAATTCCGATCTTATCGCGAGTGTCGTCAACGAATTACCGGACCAGTCCCATGAGATTTGTAAAAGGAGAAGGTCACACTGAAATTTTGTCGTATGATGTCCCAACACTAACTCTTCGTAGCTGCCTTCCCACCACTAGTAATCAACCACCCCAACCACGTTACCAATTGTTTGGTTAGTAGAAGATCGAGAAAAATTTTTTCTTCTTCCTTTGGGATTTCCGGTAAGCGGTTATTTCGTTTACCACACACAACAACTGGACTCAGCTCACGCCCTCCTTCCACCTTCAAGAATATAATAGAAGGCCATTGACTATCGGTTATTGACACTCTTGTAAATTTAGTATAGTAATTTTGTAAATGGTATTAGTAGTTTATAATTAAATTTTATTATCAAAGCTAAGGGACATATATATTTTTTTTATCTATTTTTCGGTTACTAACCATGTTACTAACACTAGTTTTTGTTTATATATTAGATTTTTAAGAAGTGTAATTTCTTAATTTCACATTAGATATATATTGCCGTTTTATAATTTCTTTGTTTTTTTTGGTATGATATTGCCCCGATGTTCTTTTTCTTGTGTACACAATCTTGTTCGTTTTTTTTTTCTCTAGCTACCCAATAGTTTTTTTTTCTTTTTGGGGGGGGGAATGAAGGCAACCCCATCGTTGGGCTTTTTGTTGAATTTCACAGCCGGTGATTTGCACGGGATAGAAGATTGGCGAATTAATATTACTAGCCCCTTCTTCCACAATTACCTTAATGAGGTTTGGGGATAGGGCACAGATTAGATTAGTAATAGTACAGGGGTATAGTAATAGTTTTTAATCTATTACATTTCAAAACCCCTCAGATCCTTTGCCGATATTTCCGCTTTAACCTTTAAGCCTAAAATAAACCTTTCCATCACATTGTGTTTTACCATATATAACCTAGGGATAACCATTGACCAAATCTTCTCTCGGAACCAGCATATCTCGCAAATTACCCGTAAGTCAATAGGTACTCTGAAACCATTTCATCGCTCCCGCCATCTGCTCACCTATCCTACACCTTGACTTCTTGTTTCCTCTATTTTCCCTCCATACTTGAGTAGGGCTCAGTGGTGTATGGGGATCTCTCTGTGGGACTCGAGAGCAAGTTGAAGCGAATCATGAATTGGTTCGTTAAATCTGTCTACGGGACTCCGCGGTGCTTCTCTATCTCGCTGAGTTAGGGTTGCTCTTATCCTCCTTTCGTGACAATATTTCTTAGGTTCATTTATTTATAGGGGACATAATCCCGAAAAAAAAAATTTCATTTCTATTCAATATATATGAATATATCTGTGGCCAATACTGCACTCAGATGAGTACATACCGCCAAGAATTAAATAGAAGTCGGACAACGGAAATATATGAAAACTATATACATTAAAATGTAGTAGATTTCATATTTACACGAAAGAATTTGAAATGTTCAGTCGAACAATCCTGCGTGGTTAGGTCTCAATTTGTTAGATAATTTGATTTTTAATAATTAATTATGTTACGATTAAGTGACTATATATCACATAAATAAATCCATATTATCGCGAAAAATGAACTGATGATATTGGAAAACATGTTATGTGAAAATACAGTGGTAATACATTTCATATCAGTAAGCCCTTAGGGCTTGCCAAGTACCAACGTTTTCATGTTTTTGCTGATGATCTGCAGTTAATTCTATGTATTACAGTAGTTTCCACAAATATGACTCGTTTGGTAATTAATTTAAGCTTCATTGAATTTCACATAGAAACGCTATATCACTGGCTAATTAAAAAATATCAGACCACGACCTTCACAGAGCTTGGCTGGAAGGTTGAAGCTCTTTGAAGAGGCTAGGAACCACTATAAAAGTAAGTACATTTTATTTTATAATGAGTCAAAAACTAATTGACAGAAAAATATGTTGAGCTGAATCATAAATACATGCATAACTATTTTTTATAAAAATTGCTCAAAATATATCAATTTATTTATAATTATTTTTATTTGATTGTTTACTATATACAGAGATAAATATTGGATGCCAGTTTGCATCTATCTTTCATGTTTTCTTTTGTGTTAATTTTATTGGTTTTTATCTAATGTCTTACCGTACAAACTTCTGCATATTGATGAATTTGTGGTTTCTTATAGGTTGATTCTATGCTCCCTATTTACTAAAAGCAGCTAAACAATTTTTATTATTATTATTATCACTGTTATAGAGGTTTACACTTTATTTTACTTTGTTATTGTTTTGTTATTATGATGTTGTAGTTTATTTAATTTGCCAGCCGTGAATTTGTCATCTGAACATTAGTGTTATTCAGAGCAGACATAGGGTCCCGGAATAATTTTTTTTTCTATTCTGTTATATCGACCATTTCTACGCCAGTATCATCACAATATTCATAAAATATATTTCTTTCTTAACCGACCAATGATAACTAATGTGCCGTCCCCTTACCCCTCCCTATTTCTATTCAATATGTATCCCCTTTTGTAGTCCACTTCCCTATTTTCAAAAGCATTCCTAACCGCATGATCCCTCGTCTTCATCGGACTAGCTTCTTTTACTTTTACCTTTTGCTTTCTACCTTCAGCCCTCATATGCCAACCCTTGCATAACTGTATTCCGGCGCCCTTTGTGCTGTATGGTATGAACAAACCATTATGCAGCATTATGTCTGATGTGTTCAGAAATAGAAATGTTTTACGTTTCTTACCCTGTTGACTGTATCCAGACCCCCTTTTTTTCTCGTTGTTTGTAAGCGTATTTTGAAAAATTCATAATAAGCATATTCTTAGATTGGACCTAAACGATGAAAGACATTTCTCACGTACCTATTTAAAAGTTGGGGCTGCTATCTTGGCTACTATAGTGTGCTGGTGTGAAAACCCGACGAATTCCTCAATATGCGAAGACATGAAGCCCCATAGCTCAAACGGTCCGTAGGCAACCGATCTACTGAAGCAGCGCTCGCCTCTTGTGTTGTCTCAGCACCATCAAAGCCCATTAGGAAGCTTGTGCCAATCACGCAGGTCGTTAGCCGTCCTAACTCACCTCAGCTTTGACAGCTCGCTCTGATTTATGGGGCAAAGGAGCCCAACGTTGTTTGCTAATTCCTAACTAGCTACAGACCCCATCACATCGTTTCGTTCACACCAACAGGACGGAGAATTTTTTATGTTAATCAAATCTTCGATACAGTAAAAAAATACTTGACTGTCAAATAATTCCAATTACTGGTTGGTTACAGTAGTTCTTGTGAATTAAACTAGTTTATTTGAAAAACTAATGCACTTACGGTGGCATCTAAAATCCCTATTGTAAGCCACTTATCTTCGCGTGGCCCATGCGAAACCTGGCTTACTGCTCCGCCGACAACTTAAGAGCGATCTGAATACGGTAATGTTGGCATTAAAGGGTTCGAACCGTAGCCCAACAGGATTCACGCAATTTCAACCAAACTTTATCTGCTGTCTACCGCTGGGTCTTTCTCCTTGGACACAGGTCCTGGCACACATTCTAAACATTATGTGAAGTCATT
Organism: Acanthosoma haemorrhoidale; assembly: GCA_930367205.1. Classification (NCBI taxonomy): domain Eukaryota; kingdom Metazoa; phylum Arthropoda; class Insecta; order Hemiptera; family Acanthosomatidae; genus Acanthosoma; species Acanthosoma haemorrhoidale. The sequence goes on from OV884015.1 coordinate 31,652,008, forward strand.
CACTGACAAGAATATTTCAACTGCAGGCAATACTTCTTATCCTGTGTGGTCAGTGCTAGAAGAAGACCCAAGCTGATTCGTGATGTAATCAGTCAAAGTATCTTTAAAAGTGATGTTACACTTAATTAAATATAAACTTTATAAAAAGAACCATGATCAAATGGTATTTGTTTTGAGTACCTGATTGGAGACAAATGTCAAAACATATTGAAAAAAACAATATGACTTGTTAAGTGGACAAAAGGAGAGCAATACTAATAGTAGTTTTAAAAATATTTAAAAAGTAGATCATACATGCTTATTTATCATATCTTAGTTAGTTACAAACTTTAATCTTTTTAAGAGTATTGAGAGTCTCTGGAGACACTGTTTCAAAATCAAGCCTAGTTCAAATTATTAAAGGAAAAATTGTAATTTATGTTGGTGGCTTTCAATCATCAAGAGTAACTCCTACGATGAATTTTATATTTTCAAGGTTATTCAAAAGAAAGGCTTAAAATAGTCTCCGAACACATTGACAGTTATAATTTTTTTTTATATATCTTTGATTTAACTTTTAATTTATATTACATAATACGTATCAGGGCGCCAAGACCTTTAATTAACCCTACTCAATATAGTGTACAAATATTTACTTATTAATTAATTAATAACACAATTTTTTTACAGTGTTTGAATATTCTTCATGCCTTCAGACTCAGCGACCCAAGAATAAAACATAAGGCTTCCGGTATTGAAGCCCTGAAATTAGGCCCTAGCTATAAGACTACAAGTAGGCCATCGGACGTGAACCCTCCTGCGGATAGCTAAAACCCGACGATAGAAGTCAGAGAGCAGAGAGCAGAGAGCAGGTGCTAGGAACTACTTTCTAAACAGGCTGCTTTAAGAAGTGGAGGGAGGGGCTTTGGGAAAGTGCTACCGGATCATTGCCTCTGATTGGAGGAGGGCTGGAATAAGTGGATTCCGACTCGGCGTCAGGATTTCCAATCAGCTGTTCCGTTTTCTCCAGCCCTTAGCCCTTTACCTCCACTGTTAGTGCGTGTCCTCCACTCCCGGAATCCCTCACTACCTTCACCTACTACTGGACTTCTTTCTTCTCGGCTGTTGGATTAATTTACAAACGTATGCTAAGTGAGACAAATATCAAATCGAAAATTCTTTGTAATTGTTAATTCAATGATCAGTTCCTTTCATTTTTTTCCGGTTCATCAATATTTTTTTCATCGATTATAAATCATGTTGTTGAGTACTCAAGCAAGAACTAAATGATTCAGCTCGAGCTTGCGGTAGCTATCTAGGTGGATCGTCTTTAATCATCATTATATTGATTTCATATAAAAGATTTGAATTTTTTTTTTTTGTTTGATTTACTAATTATTTATTCTGTTTGTTTATTTATGATAAAATTTTGTGCTATTATGTGATTTTTATAAATGTCTTTTTACTTTATAAAATCTTTATAACTTAGCAGAAAATAAAACACTAGTAATATACTGTATCATAAGTATATATGTAGTGGCCCAATGACACGTAAATATTTTTGTTTAGGTATCTTGTATTAGCGTATTGTGTACAGCTGGCTTAAGGCCAAGCCGAAAACGGCAATCCCATATTGTCTTCCTTGGTCAGTTTTTTTGGCTCATTGCCACTCTTGACAGCTCATCGCCATTTCCATCATCTCGGGGTCTCGCGTCAAATTTCATTTTTATTGTTTGAATGTTCCCAAGTGAAGAAATCCTCACTAAACATTTTTCAAAAAAAATATTTCTATTTTATTATAAATTGCTATTTCATGGAAATATTTTTTTCTTTATTTTGTTCTGTTAAATATTGTGATATCACACAATCTTTTGTTGGTGTATGCGGGCACACAAATCTAGAGACTGCGACAGAGCCCAGGAGGTGAAGTGCTCGAACTGCGGAGGTCCACATGTGGCCTCGTACAGAGACTGCCCGTATAGGAAGAAGCTGCAAGCTGCCGCAGATCTAAAAAGAAGAAGATGGAGAAACCTCCACCGGTCCAACACAGACAGGCGCCACCAGTCCAAACCCGACAGCAGCCGGTTGGTAGAAGAACACAACAGGCACCCACCACCACACCGATCTTCACAGGAGGAGCAACCTACGCCGAGGTTACGACGGGAGTGTCGAACACTCAAAACACCGCGAGCCTTCCGCCCTGGTTCCCGATTCTCGAGACCATGATAAGGGAGTTTATGTCCGGTCTTCAGACTCTATTTGCCCAATTAGTTCGCAATGGGTAAGTACAAAATACTAAATTTTAACGTTGACGGTCTAATGACCATACTCGAAGAAGTGGAGGTGCTCATAGCGATCTCCACACCGGATATCATCGTCCTGACGGACAAGAGAATGGTCAACCAGAGTGTAAGGCTTAAGGGCTACTCTGTTGTCATCAAACGGACCGATGGCTACGGTGGAGTTCTGGTGGCTATACGACACGGCATCACATGGATGAAAGTGGCTGAGCCACTGACTACATTTTATGTCGGGCTCCACCACTTGACGGTGAAGATAAATTTAGGAACACCCATTTATCTCACCGCCATGTATAAGAGACCGAGGGCGTCTCTCCTAGAGTTCTCAGCTCTTATTAAAGAGTGTGCCAAGAGAAATAACCACTGGGTTGTCGGAGACTTAAATGCGCGGCATTTCTTGTGGAATAATGCCACCGCTTTCCAGCGGGGAGAGCCTTGGTAAAGGCGCCCTTTACTGTCGTTCACCCTCAGAACTACACCTTTCGCCATAGAGGTAACAGTGCACAGACCTCCACCCTAGATCTTTTACTCACAAAACAGCCACACAGGATAAACAATTGTGAGACCCTGGACCTAGTAACGACCGACCACCTGCCAATATTGTATTCCATTGACGGTACAATTCCATTGAGCCCGCGTCCCACGAATTACGACTATCGTCGGGCTGACTGGGACCTATATCGATCGCAACTTTACCACCAATTGCATACGGTTCCTGTTCTCCGCACTACAGAGGAAGTGGATCGACAGGTAGTTTTCCTGACCGAGGTTATTGACAATGAAGCATACACTGCTATCCCAAAGTTTAGCCCGAAGCCGCCCCGCCCATGCTACAAAAACCACCATATTCTTCGACTTATTGCATTACGCAATAATTGGAAGAATAACTGGTATAGAACAAGGAATCGTCAGGCCAAGAAAGTTGTAAACTCTCTTGCAACACAGATTCGTGGCTTGATGAGGTATTGGAAGACGGCAACGTAGCACGAACGGCTTCATGGCTTACACGGACACATTACACAAAGAAGGCAAAATGTATTGATCCGAGATAAATTAAAGGGAATAATGTCATTGCATTAATGGCCTTTAAAAGGTTTTTGTGAACCTCAAAGGTTTAAGCCTGCTCTCCGATACAGCATCAAAGCATTGTTTCTATATGTCAACATAAAAGTATATACACAGAATGCTATTAATAAATTTCATGTGTATTTAACAGATATGGAAGGTAGTTACATTTTATGAAATACATTCAATTAATTAATGCATTTCCCTTTGTATACCTTTATATGCCCATAATATACCATAGATTAAATTCCAAGCCCGAACGGAGTGGCTCTGCTTGCATTCAGTTATGGATGAGGGGAGGGGATCGTTTTCCGCCTGTTTGTCTGTCTGTATGTTCTACGAAACTGGTCGTGAAAACGATTCCACTGACCTAAAGTTATAAAGGTATATTCGAAACAGCTCGTTTATTAGTTTTTCATTTTCAAATCAATTTTGTTCCCAAAATGTAAGTGTGCTAATTTACAATGTATCTACTCTATGACAAACTTGAGGGTGGTCTGAAAAGTTTCTGACCTAACAAAGCTTTTATTTTAGCTTTTATTTATTTTATTATCGTCTTCATGTTGAGGTCGGAAACTTTTCAGACCACCTGTGTATCTTACACCATATCTCTCGATTGTTAATTAACTCTTTATTGAATACACATCCTGTGTTTAAATTTATCAATAAACTTAGCGGTTATTGGCTATAAAATATGTACATTCAATCACTAATGCAACTTAACTATTGTAGTGCAACTTGGCTTGTCAAATGTTATTCTCATAAACTTCATTTATTTTTGAATTGAAATCCAAGTTGTGCAGGTTTTCAATAGTATTATGATTTCTCATATCCCAGCTCAGGCGCTAAAAAATTGAAATTTGGACGGTGTACTTATTTGTTTGTTTAATATCTTCGAATTTCATTTTCCTTTACCATTCGTTATTATAAATTTTTCCTCATCCACTTATAAAAAATAATGAAACTTTAAATGTTATATAACTTCTACTACGATATGAACAGAGGCTGGACTGGCACCTTTACGTTTACACATTATCCATTATACGTTATTCCCTTATTTTCGATAATGCATCTTAACAATATGTTAACAGGTAAACTATGGAAAATTGTGGAAAATTAACTACTAATAAGAAATGGGTAATTTCATTTTTCTAAACATATATAATCGAAATAAAGGCGTTTGAAAGTAGAAGATCAATATCGAAAGATGGACTTTTAACAGGCCGGAGACCCTTAAGTACTTATCATAAGGTTTTGAAAAACTACTTGACTAAAATATTAAGCAAACAAACCTATTAAAATTGAAATATGCGTTTTCTATAGAGGGTTATAGATTTTCAAGCAGAGTTTCCGTATTAAATTTGTTTTCAACCTAAATAAAATATAAGAAAACTTCTAAGCTGTGACTTCAATAAATTTTACGTTTATTTGTTTCCTTTTTCTTTAACTAAAAGCTGACCAGCACATTTCATATTGTTTTGTAATATGAGTTTAAAATCTCAGATGTAAACCATCTTTATCGATACGACTATCATCAAAGAGGACGTTACAACGACTACCTCGTATTTGCTTCAAATTAAAACCTATCACTCTTATTCCAATTATGTGTTACCGATGTCTAATACTCCTGATAGGCTGGAGAGAACGTAAGCCTCGTCGGAGGAAAACAGGTGGCTAATCGTGGAAACTCTGTTGTTCTTGGGGTAATCAGCCGGAAGACTCTCAGGCCGGAGATAACGTGGGCAATGGTGCAGATGTGATTTGAAGGAGGTGCAAAAACAGCAAAGGTGTGCCGTAGCTGTTGCCTCGTTAGGGCTAATATTGTCCGCACTGTGGCTATCTTTTATCTCATCCCAGATACCGTAGTAATGTCCGCTTGGTTAGTTAGCAAGTAAGTGGGGATCTTTAACTGAATATTAACTAATTCTGCAAACTGGGATATGAATGCATTCTTTACGTTATACTAATGGAAACATAGCAACCGAGATCGCGATTTCATTCCAGGTGTAGAATGTAGTGGTGCAAGAAAATATGCGGGTCTTCTATTCAGTAGTAAAATTTGATGACATATATGGATGGTAGGGTAGATTTAATTAATGTAATAGTCTTTAAACGAAACCTTAAAGGATTGATAAAGCCAAAAGGAAAGGCTCTACTTATTGTGGCTTGTACTTCATAAAGTGGCTCGTCCTGTATACCTGACGCAAACTGGAGCAAATGACTGAGGACTCTCAAATTGTGCAAATAATATCACTATTAAAAAAAAAAATAATACTGATTTATGAAATTCAAACTTCAAAAGTTGGTTAAAAGAACTTTCACGACTTAATAGTTTTTAATAAGTGTTACTATAATTTTCGAAAATGTTTCAAAAATACAATTGAAAGGCTTTTAGTGTTTTCTGACACAACCTTGCGCCATCCTATACAAACTTGTGGTAGCGGAAATTGCTTAGAATCTTATAACTGGACCTGTAAATTTTATGGTTTCGGTTCAAAAGAATTGTGCAACAGTTTGGCTCATAAATTAAAGAAATACAGCTGTACTTTGTTTGGGGAAACTGGCTGGTTGAAAATCACTAAACGAAACTCTTCCTTCTCTCGTTCATTATCGTTAGGCAAAACATATCCAACGAGTTTTCAAAACTGTTTGTAGCACAAATATTGACGTATAAAATAATATAATTATATTATATAAATAAAATTATTATAATTGGCGTGTTATTTATCTGTGGATCCGGCAAATAAGATGTGTGGCATCTTCCAATACGTGTTCACTCTCCTGAAAGGAAGGGAAGTAAATTCAACTGTATGCTCTATAAAGCTGCGATCAATTGCACTTTGACGAAACCAAGACACCCAAATACTAAATACTAAAAAATAATATATTAATTAGAGAAGCGAGTTTTACCTCAACACAAAAAAAATAAAAACGTTGTTTTCTGGTTTTAATATTAGCTCCTTCATTGACATGTTTCACTCCAACTTAAGCCGACAAATGATAAATTACTACAGACTAAGGCCAGAGTTTTTTGCAGGAAATCCACCATGAAGTATAAAATTGTTCCCACAGTTTCCGGAAAATGAAATACGAGTAACGGCAATGATAATTGGAATAGAAATATTCAGATGAAGCTTTCAATATGCTAATTAAAAAAAGCACTTGAATAAAATTGAAAAGGCCTGAAACCTTCTTGAAAGTACCTCGTCATAATTCCATTAATACAAATCCTATCAGAAGATAAAAAAGAAATACTGAAAAGTCAATCCCCAGATTTAATAGGTGCTCTTTAATGTACCTTAGATTGGCTGTGAGGCATTAGCATCCCAATAGTCCTGCCGGTTTATGCAGATGCCTTCAGGAATTTGCCTATCCCGGCCGGCCCGAGCTGGAATACATCTTTCCACAAATAGCGAACGAATCGGTGGCCTTGTTCAATTCTAATTTCTAATCGTTCTAATTTTTAGCGACTATTGTAATATTAAAACGACTGTAACGCATGAGTTGCAAGTCCAATTGATAGTTTCGGAACATCTGAACAAAACTCTTCAGTGATTGTTTAATAGTTGACCAGACATTAGTTTTTATCAGATAGATTTACTGGGATAGATTTATCATTTTATAAAACTGTGATACAAGAAGATAAATACATATTTGGTGATTAGTGACGTAGTTTTATAAATCATAGTTATATTTCAGTTATAGTCACACAAATACATTCTATTAATCAACTCGTCAAAATTGTTCATATCCTACACGTTTTACTAATAATTAACTAATAATTTGTCCTTCGTTATTTTTCACTGGTTATATTTTCGTTATAATTAGAGTATCAAACAAACTACCGTGAAAGAAACCTTTTATTTTAAATGACTTGGTCTAATTGTAGTTTTTATAAAAGAAAACAAACAATGCATATATCCTGCTCAAAATAGAATTAATTTATTAATTATTAATTAGCCTTATGGAAATGGCTGTATTTTTTATTTGTCCCCAATATGAAATAAGATTTCCTTGTAAAATTTGATGCCTCTAGCACAGGGGACTAACAAGAACTAGTAGAGGTGAAAATAATCTCTAAAGATTTTTGATTTTGAAAAAAATCGACACAGCACTAAATAGACGTGACAATAACATTAAAACTTTCTCAAGTCTCAACTTAAAAGCTATTTAATTTATAAAGATTTCCCTTACTCAAGGGTTATAAAAATGAGAAAAATGGTTTTATTGAGGTGCCTATCAATCTCTCTCTACTCTTCATTAATTGTAAGATTTTTATCTTGATAGATATAATTATTAATTAGTAAACTAAATTTTTATAAAAAGGATGTTTACTCCGTTAAACATCCACAGAGTCCTGTCATTATCTCTCGAGACTGTTTGATAGTCGAGCTAATGATACTGCCAAAGAGAATGCCAGAGCGCTAATACACATAATAAAATACTTATTTATGGCTAGACATTATTGTTAATGAGGTTATGAAAAAAGTGATTAAGTTGCTGAAGTATGGACATCCTGAAAACGTTAAACATTTTCTATCTGCTATAATAATCACCTTTAATTATACATATACCTTGGAAATATTCTTTTTTTGCTATTTTTTTTACTTACTGTAACGATACAAATGAAACGAATGGTTATATTTGGATGGTGGTTTATATCCAAATCACTACCTATGTAAAAGGAAGAAACTTTCCATTTCATTGGAAATTGGAGAAAACCACGGCTGGAAATAAATTGAATAAATTTCCCGAGAAACATAATATTACATTTAACTATTTTGTGGTAAACTAGGTACAAAAAAATCGATGCATATGATTTTTCCCTACCGCTCTCCAAAACGAGATTTCCCAGAATCAGAGGTAAAGATCTTTTCCAGATCCTTAACTATCTTGCATCTTGCCATCCGAATGGCTTCTGTTTTATCAGCGACTCGCCTTCCAAATCTTGTTACATTTTCCACCTAGCTTTTTCCCGCCTTCGCAATCGAAAAGGGTATTTACATTCACACCTTTCTCCCCTCTTCTTTTATTTGGCTAAAATTGCTTTGAAATATTTCATATTCAACCTAAATTTATACATGTATTTTTAGAATAAAACCTATACCAATACAACCATACGAATTATTTACATTCGTAATGTAATTTCCTGATTAAAACGTTCACGATCCACAATCAGTTAGTCTTTCAATTCAACTCGTAAAAGCATTATTGAGGTTGAATGTTTAATATCGGTTCCATTTGTCTTGACCACACAATAAAAACATGATAATGACAACAAAATAAATCCTTAATTATTTTTTTCTCTCCTATATAATGCATTTTTCTTTTTTGTTTGCCATAGGTTTGATTTATAGTCCTAGAATAATGATTCTGTTGACTAAATCAGCTAATCCAGTGGGAATATTGTACTTCTTATATTGCATGTACTAAAGCCACATGGTTTTAAGTAAACATGTTGGTTGTGTTACCATCATCCGTCCATACTAGTTGACTTTCCAGGCCGTGTGACTGATATTCCGTTCAGTTTCCTTCCAGGGATCCGGCACCCACAACTATTTATTTCTTATGTGTGGGTTCGCCTTATGGCACCGGTAACTCCGAATCGCTCAATCTATTCTTGACATTTACTATAGTTTGGAAATCTCTGATCGATTGAAACATTATTACCACATCCATCGTAAACCTTAGACAGAAGATGTCACCTTACATGTTTGAACGCTCTTCTTTTGTGCTCTTTAAAGACAGACACTGACGTTTCACTGTTAAACGCCTAAACGACGGTTGTTATGCTTTAGGCCTAGGTCTCTTTCCTATTCCCCGCAATAACATTAACCGAGAGTTCATTTTCGATTCTTCGACGACGAAGCAGCAGACAAGATTGGACCTGTAGTAGATGACGAAGTGCCTTCTAATTGCTTTATCCCGGGAGAGGGTTGCTTATTAACTGCCTGCAGAGCCAGCCACTTAATCTTGTAGCCGGCACTTCAGCTCTCCCGGCACTTTAATTTCCTAAAGATCAAAGTGTAACGGAGCTCATTCACCGTTGCGGTGTGTGAATTCAATTATTTTCAGAAATAGTAACCACAATGACCGAGTACCTTATTTACCAGTGCATAAAACGCATTTTTTTTTTAAATCATAATAAAAAATCAGCTCTAAATTGAGGAATGTATTTTCCTGTTAACCAATCTGTATTTCAAATAGGAATACATTGTTGGCCGAGTAATTAGATATGTGTATATTATTTAGCCGTTCTTAGGTTTTCAGAAGAAAAATGTGAGATTTTTATAAAATGTATTAATCTACACCAATACGTGCATCAGCAACAGGTCCAGTTATCAATAATCAATTTCACACAATGTTAGCACCTACCTTTCTGTTTTTGGTATCGGGACCTGGTGATGTCATATTGAATATGAACGTTTTTTATTACTAAATGTTATAAATATCTGACAAATATCTTTCACGACCCTCACCAGTATCGTCCGACAAACAAGGTACATATCTAAAATATGTTTGGATTTTTAGATTTATCAATCAACGACAAATCACAGCTTGACCAGTCAATTGAAGTATAATTTTTTGCAGATTATCACCGCAGTGTGGCCCCTAACACGGCTGAAAAGGTAGATGCTTTGGCACTGTCTTGCGGTCTTGAAGGTAGGGTATTCTCTGACCCCTCACATACTAACTATTCACGAAACATTTGAAACAGTCAGAATTCCCCTTTAACACTATCTATTATGTGATATGTGTTTTCAATTTCCTGACTAGAAATTTTTCATACCAATTATACGACAACAATTTTATTATGATGATATTACAATCTGCCTTTACTTAATAGGCAATAAATAATTGAGATAAGTGTTTTCATTCAGATACCATTATACCATACCATTATACCAAGAATTTTTATTTTTTTAGTATAACTAAATGAAATAACGGATCTAAAGTAAAGAAAAAGTCGAATAAAATTAAATTATATTGCAAAAACACACAGTCAGTATTCGATAGCACTCCGAAATCACCTCTTAATTAAATAGAAATTAATATTAGCTCAATATCGACTCAAACAAAGCTTTAAAGAATAGTGGTAATTTCCCTATTATCTATTATCATATAGTTAAGTTTTACTGCTTCCCATGATAAAAATTAAAAAAAAAAAAAGAAAAAAAAAAGGAACAAATGTTAGTTTTTCGTTTTGAGAATCAATTCTTTTAAAGTTTTGTAATATAATAGTAACATTTGTAATATAATAGTAACATTTGTAATATAATAGTAACATTTGTAATATAGGCGTTTATTCTAAAGAATCCCATACAGCCAGTTCTTAGCTATCATACAGAATAGGAAACAATAGTAATTCAATCGTTATTTTAGTCTACTTTGAAAATCATATACTCTAACAACAACTTTATTATGATAAAATTACAATCTACCTCATTGGGCAATAAGTAATTGTAATAGATGATCTCATTCATACCATATTTGAAATTATTTATTCACTCACTTATTCATACATTATTTACAAACAGTCCAGAGACCTCCCAAATCGACATGGTTTTAATCCCCCTCAGATTCGAAAGAGATAGCGGAGTCTTGGGAAGTCCCCCACGCCTCCTCTGTCAGCCGCGTCATTGAATAAGAGCCAGTGGAGGCTGACCAAGTGCGCGAGAGCCACAGACGCTCGAGACATGATTGGAGAAACTGACTATTGCCAGAATTCCCACAGTCACGTATTTATAGCAGATCACGAGGTCACTGCTATTTTAGTCTCCAAGGAGGATTATAGGGATGAGTGGTGCAGTGCAATGACTGTGCTAGGGGATTAGGGTGGTTGGATAGGTTACTATGGAATTTTATGAACTTGGAAGGGATGAGTTCAAGAATGTAAGGTATATTAAGATCGTTATGAAGGGTTTTGTTGCTAACATAATAAGAGGCATTTACTATTGTTCTCAGGACTTTTGATTGAAAGGATTGGTTACGCTTGATGTTTCACTTTTTTGCTGTCCCCCATAGCTCTATTCCGTATGTCCAGATTGGCTACATTATAACTTTGTAAATTAGTAATTTCTTTTCTATTGGTAGATGGGTTGTCCTTTAAAGTAGTCTATACAGTTGTCCAAAGCATCTGTTTAGTTCCTGTCTTTTTAGCCTCGTATGTGGGTTCCAGGTTAGTCGTTTGTTGAGATGGAAGCCTAACTGCCGTACTAACTCGGAAACAGGGAGAGGAATGGAATTAAAAGAAACTAGCGGACAGGACTTGCGGCATAGGGTAAAGGTTATGTGGGAACATTTTGCTTCATTGACCTTGATCCCCCATTGGTTTCACCAATACTCGATGTCGTCAAGGTGTTTTTGAAGGTTTTGGGATGGTATATCAGCGTCTGAATGGGTTGACAGGACTGCAGTGTCATCTGCAAATGTTGCCAAGAAGGTATTGGTGGTAGAGGGGAGATCAGTGGTGTATAGGTTATAGAGGATGGGACCCAGGACGCTGCCCTGTGGTACTCCAGCTTTTATGGGATAGTAGTTAGAGTATTCTAAACCACAGCGGACTTGGAAGAAGCGGTTTGAAAGGTAGGACCGTAGGATTAGGAAAAGGGTCTTTGGTAAATATATTTTGTGCTTGTAAAGCAAACCTGCGTGCCAGACCTTCTTGAGCTATGTCCAGAAAGGCAGCAGTGCAGTACTGTTTGATTCCAAGCGCTGAAGATATGTGATCAACAATACGAAGGCCTTGTTGAGCAGTGGAATGTCGTTGGCGGAAACCAAACTGGTAAGTAGGATAAAGGTTTTTGGACTCAACAATTAGAAGTAGACCTTTTAATAGGTTTTGAAATGTGTTTGAGAGGATAGGAAGTAGGCTAATTGGACGATAAGATAAGGCGTCATTGGTTGAAAATCATATAATCAAAATTATATCACAATAATTATCATATAATTTAAAAGATGACCTGTGTAAAAGTCTCAGTATGACAATATATTATTTTAAACCCTACCTCTTTTAATTAGCCTATAAATATTCAAAATAATTGAAATAAAAAAAATATTTTTTGTTTTTAATGTTCTTAAACTTGCACATACCTACTACATTAATGTTTATTGTAAATAATACTGTATAGTCGGTTTCAAGCAATCTATAGAGCACTGGGAAAATTAATGGCCATATTGGAATGACAAATACAGAATTATATCACGATTATTGTTATCAAAACTATTAGAAGATTGTATATGAAGTTTCACTATGATTATTTATTACTTTATATCATCGTTTTATTGACAGCCAGGTTCTGAATAACAGTATAACCAATGTGAACGAAGGTAAACCAATATACTGTAGACGAGTATCAGACGCCAGATCCCGGTACTGAAATTGAGGGAATGAAATGAGTTCAACGCAGCCAAGACAGTCCACTACTACAGCAGGGGTTGTATCGAAATCCTAAGGTGCGATTGTCCAGGTCATAAACTTAGTCAATCCTCACTTCGTCACCAGGGTAATTAGGCACTCCCCTCGTGACGACCCAACACTAATTAATGGTCAAATTGGATTGACAAATACAGGATTATATCGCGATTATTGTTATCGAAACTGTTGGAAGATCGTCGTTTTATTGACAACCATCTTCTGAGTAAACGTATAGCCAACGAATTTTTTAAGGCTTGACAATTTTTTCATCGCCTCATAAAACGAATAATTTTGTTGTCGTGTTCAGTTAACTTATAAACCAATAGCCTTTCTAAAACGCCAAGAATAGCCCTCTGGAGACCGATTTTCTCGGGCCACCTACTCTTCGAACTGCTTCAAATAAGAATAATAAACGCCGGACTGAGTAAAAGACTTTTGCTCCGGCACGTAGCCTAGGAGCGGCAGGACGTGGTCCTGATAAGGGACTTCTCTAGTCAGGCGGGGAATTCTAATGTTTTCTCCGGAGCTTCCGGGAACCTCAGCCGGCGGAGAATCGATGAATCGGCGATACAAAGAGAATTTATTACATATCTCGCTGGAACAATACAGCTCACTGTTCATAAATAGGGCTCCAGATGCGGCAGGGTATTCCTTCAATCCCTCGCCAGCAGTTGCTCCTTTGAGGGCAGAGCATAAAAGATTACAGCGCTACTTTAAAGGCAAGATGTATTACAATTGTATACGAGGCTCGGAACTCTGAACTGATTATTATAATATGATTACGTATGATTATTATAAGTTATCAATTCCTAGAAAAATTACGTGGCGTAGTGAAATCAACTTTTGTCTTTTCCCCATATTCTTCGGCCTAACTCATTGTGAAGCAATGGCGTTCGTTTATATTCAAAAACGTTATAGTTACAAATATTTCAGTTATCCCACTACTGGAATCGAAAAAATTAAATGAGTTCAACACTGACTAATACAACGGGGGTTGTACCGAAATCCTAACGCCTAATTACCAATCATAGGGTGCACTTAAGTATTACAATATTCAATATATGTACATATCTCGATGCACCAATGATATAGGAGGGAATTATAATAATTAAACTCGGTTCCGGAGTAACCCATATATACAAAATCATTAATAAAGTAGAAGGATAAACATATGAGCATTTAAAATGAATTAAACTGTATACAAACAGTCTTCATCACAAAGGAAGAATAATGAGTAATTCATACAATACATTTAGAAATCTGAACTGTTTAGAGACATTTCTATCTAAAACATGACTTCTATTTTCAGATCGTATGGTAATATTTCATTAACAGTGAGCTCTGGTATGTTATTGTGGGTTGAACAATTATGTACGATTCGAGGGAATCGATAACGAGGTTGGTGAATGATCCGAATTGATAACATTCTCAAGTGAGAATACACTTGCATAAATACGTATCAATCTGACCAAGTCTCAATACATATTTTTTAGATATGCCACATTGAAGGCAGCATTGAAAATCTTCCTCTCTTAAAATCTTCTGCAGTGAGAGTCCTGGCAATGACCAGTTTCTCTAGACATGTCCTGAGCGTCTGTGGCTCTCACGCTCTCGGTCAGGCTCCACTGGATCTTATCCAGTGACGCGGCTGACGAAGGAGAGTGGGGGACTTCCCAAGAATCCGCTTCCTCTTTCGCATGCGAGTGAGCAGCCATGTGGATTTGGGAGGTCTCGGGGCTATTTGTAAATACTGTATAAATGAGCAAATGAATGAAAATTGTAAATATGGCACGAATGATAACATTTATCACAATTACTTATTGCCAAATGAGGCAGATGGTAATTTTATCACAATGAAGTAGTTTCAAAATTGAAAGTTATTACCTTCTTAGCAAATCCAAGAAGGATTTTATGCTGAAGGATGTGAGGTAGCTGAGTCGGAAGCAGGGAAGGTTCTTTTTCGAGCTCTCCTGAACCGTGCAACATGGAGAATTTTGCCCATCACTCCCATGTATCATCCCCATCATCACTCCCAAGTATCAGCGCCTGGCAGACGGGATAACCATAAAGCTTATTTCGAAATGGGGATTTCATAGAGTATCTATTCAAAGTGTGTAAGCAATAGAAAGGTTGTTTACACACTCTGCACGGTGACAATAATGTGGACTACTTAGCGTTGTACTTGACTAAACTATTTCTGATCAGGTTAAATGATACGGACGACTCATCTATTGTTTCGGTAAACCTAAGATTATCGTTGACACATTTTTGGAGACCTGTGAAATCCGTGTATTGCAAACAAATTCCGGAAATAATAATTAATAGAGAATAAACAACACGAACTAACAGAACATGACGATGATTAATGATGAAACGATAAATGTTACTGACACAATTTCATCCATGCGCTGCTATGTGTGTGGCGCTATAGTAACTCCTAATGTAGAGTATTACAAGTTAGGTATTTCTCCTCTCCGAAATTCTCAAAGTGCCTCTTGCAATAATATTGTAGGCTCTACAATTATTGCTTACATTCTATTTCGCTTACATCCCATTATTCTATGTTAACCAAAGCATGTACAGTATAATCCAAGCTTCGTTGCATATAGCACTAGCAGATCGTACTGATATATTTTAATTTTTGTGATATTCCAGAAGAGATAGGAGAAGAGATTCGAGCGTACAGACGGAAGACTGCGCTCCGTACCAGTTCAAAAGTAAAACCTCTCCTCCGCAATGGCAGACATATTTTGACTTTGATCGTTGACTTTGATAGTATGCTTTATTCTCAAGTGCTCTATCAATAAAGCGCTCAGGTCAATACAGATAAAGTGCTACGAATGCCATAAATAAACATTAGGCCTCTAGAGGAGCGCTTTTGTTAATTAATAAACGGAACCAACCGTTGGCTGATGGTGAACAAATTATCTCCGTACAGGCAGTTTTAATTATCGCCTTCCTCCCCAAGTGGCCGATATTGTCTGCCTGATGGTCGATAGCCTTCATTAATGTGTCACCGAATAGCCAGTGCTCTTGCAGGAACAGTTCACCTCATTATAGCAATATCACCGTTTTGAGGCCATTCTTTCTAACAGGTACTGGCCAGTCGTCATTCATGTTCTATAAATCGTTGATTAGCTAGATAGATTTTTTTAAACATATCCAAGACCTAACGTTGAGAACTTCCCTTGTCCTAGAAACTTCTACTGAAATCAATTTGGACATATAGAAATTTACGGATACGCTAAGAATACTACACAAATTTTTCAATCATATTACCCTACGATTTATTACAAGTGCGTCATTTCAAGTACAAAATCATAGGGGTATAACGCATGAACGATCACAATGACCTGAAAATTTCTTACGAACACGACCGTATTAGTCCAGACAACGAATGCCAAAAAAGGCGCTCACCTGATAAAAATCCAACATTGTTGAAATTTCGCACACTTAATAAGAGGGGTCTAATGATGAATCGCACAAAATTTCTGATAAATCCGAGGCGAGGAAAGTATGAGAGGCCTCTCGCTACGGCCAATATTGCCTGATGTAACGATAATTGAACTACGAGATCATACAATCGTATATACATACTCCGAGTTTAATTACAGTTTTTTAGGTAAACTTTACCTGGATGAAAAAATAAATCACCGACTCACCAAGAAAAGTGAGAAAATATAAGGTACCTATACTGAACCCATTCATATAGGTCAACGAATGCAGACTGTCTACCTCCAATCCTACTTCAGAAGCTATTGGGATCAAAACTAAGTTACAACACATTCAATCAAATCATTGTTTACTTTTTTACAGCTTGAAACAAAGATTGATTTTTTTTACAGTATTTTCATTCGCATCTAGATTTTGTGCATAAAGAGGGCTATCTTTTCTACCTTCTTCTATGGAAGTTATAGGTGTATCAGGCTGTTGTGATAGTGTTGCTGACTGGACCGGTAGTGAATCAAAATGTTCTCATTCTTCTTCCTCATCAATTGTGATATCTGTGGCGTTCAAGCTTTCCCAATGGCAAAAATCGCAGATGCTCGTACACCGTAGAGAACCCACACTTAAGTACACATACAGTTTTGCATTTACAAAAAATGAGATTTAATATTTCGTCAGGTAAAGACAGGTCTTCGGTTGAGACGGGAAGGAGCTGATTATTTTCCTGTTGCCACCCCCAGCTTTTAAAGCTGAGGTGTTAAACGGTTCCCGATCTAAAGTTTTATTTGGTGGTATGGTCGATAAAGCCTGAAGGCAATGTGGGTGTCCCCTGACTGTTGAGTTCCCAGGTTCTATCGGGACATGGCGGATTACGTCCTAAGCTTTACAAGCATAAAGGAGCTTCGGACCCCAATTGCCCACATTGCGGGAATAGCATGATAGAGCATGTCGTGCTCACCTGTCAAGCCTTGGAACAAGCAAGAGCACGGATGCTTCGCTCAATTGTCCAGTATAGCTTGGATGAGTCCGACATGCCGTTGCTGGTAAACAACAAGAATAATTACAGGGCCTTCCTCATCTTTGTCCGGAAGTTAAAGGAGCTGCAGGGATCAGCGCACTTCACCATCTCCAGGGGAGTGATGGAAGTTGAGCAGCCGTAATACCGGGGGTGCTCATCAAGAAGGCACCGTTGCACCAAGGTGGAGTATAAATAAATAACTTAGCCTTAAAAAAGCAAAGAAAAAAAAACAATAAATAGAACTAATAGAACAAAAGGTGCGCTGACCAGTGCAATACACCCAATTGCATTGGAATACCCGCACCATTGGCAACGAAATACCCCATGGTCGCGTCAACAGAGAGCAAGACCCATGAGGTAGCTCCGTCTGGGAAGGAGATATAGGGTATCCTGTAGGGTGGGTCGAAAAAAAAAGGTATGCTCGATAAGAATGTTGTTTTGCTGCTCCCTCCGTTGGTGGCAATGAACGTTTGGCATTAGACACCGACGGCGTGAGCAAATGCTAGTGGCACAAGTTAAGGGATGTTTGTTTAGCAGGTGCTCCGTATAAGTTCAGATGCATTTAATTTCCTACAACACTGCTACACCCTCATGAGAATAGGTTGGATTGTTTTCTGAACAAATTAACAGACTCAATTTTACCTTCTTTTTTTTCCCCTAAACCCCTATCAATATTTTATTTTTGATTAATTACTATAAATTGATTACAATTTTGCATAAGGCATTCTCCTTGTACTGCATAGTATGCATTTTAAGTAGTGCATGCCTTAAAACTAACATTATCTGATTGTGGTTAAAAGTTATATAATTGTAAAGGGACTAGGTGATGGGATAACTAAACTTACATACTAAATTACTACTATTAATTGTACAACAACAATTTTCTTATGATAAAATTACAATCTGCCTCATTGGCCAATAAGTAATTGTGATAAATGTTTTCATATATACCTTATTTACTATTTTCATTCACTCGCTCATTCATAAAGTATTTACAAACAGCCCAGAGGCCTCCCGAAACCACATGGGTGTCACCTCCCTCGCATGAGCCCGCGGAGGCTGACCAAGAGATTGGAGAAAATGGCTTTTGCCAGGACTCCCACTCTTTCGCATTTATAGCAGATCACGAGGCCTCTGGCGTCTCCGAGGAGAATGATAGGGATGAGTGGTGCAGTGCAATGACTGGTCTAGGAGATTAGGGTGGTTCGATAAGTTACTATGGAATTTCATGAACTTGGTAGGGATGCGTTCAAGAATGTGAGGTATATTAAGATCGTTATGAAGGGTTTTATTGCTGACATAATAAGGGTCATTTACAATTGTCTCAGGACTTTTGATTAAAAGGATTGGATACGCTTGATGTTCCAGCTATAAGCTTGAGCTATATCAAGAAAGGCAGCAGTGCAATACTGTTTGCTTGCAAGGGCTGAGGAAATGTGATCAGCAACGCGAAGGCCTTGTTGAGCAGTAGAATGTCGTAAACGAAAACCAAACTGGTGTGTAGGAAATAGGTTTTAGGATTCAACAATTGGAAATAGACGTTTTAATAGCAGTTTTTCAAATATTTTTGAGAGGATATGGAGTAGGCTAATTGGACGGTAAGATGACAATAATGGAATGTTTCCAGAGGAGAGGAAAGTGCGTCGTTCGGTTAATGCAATTACAGATGTAGGTTAGGAAGATTATGGCTTTAGGAGGAAGTTGTTTTAGAATTTGAGGAGTAAGGAGATTATATCCAGGGAATTTTCGGTAAGGTAAGTTTTTCAGAAGGTATTTAACCTCAGAGGGGTTAATGGCTTTTGGTGGAAGTGAGAGAGATATAGGTGAAGTGAGGTAATCTTCTACAGTTGTGCTATGAGTATGGTTTTGATGAGAAAAGTGAGGTGTGAAAGTATGGGAAAGTTGCAGAGCAAATTCCACCGTCCTATCCCCATCCGAAGCCGCCCAGAACCCATCATCACGACGGAGTGGATGTAAAATAGGATGATATATTAGGATTTTTTTGGTTACATTCCACAGAGAGTTATCACTGGTAGACAGCGAGGAGAGGTGAGAATGAAAAGAATCGATACGGAAGGATGTCAATTGCCGCTTTACCAATCGGCAGTACTGATTGTACGAGCGGCGATTGGCAGGATGTCGGGATCTTTGAGTTGCTGAGGTAAAGGATTTTGATTGTGAATTTTTGGATGACGGTGGGGCGATTGCGATCTTAGGGAAACGGTTAATATTAAAGGGCTATGATCGTAGGAGAGGTCATCGAGGCGAGTAAGTGAATAGTTTATGTTCCTAAACTATTATAGAAGAAGAAGTCAAAGAGATCAGGATTTCGGTTGGGATCTGATGGCCAATAGGTGGCTGTGTCAGGAGAGATAGAGGAGCAATGTTTCCGTGTGAGTGCAGACAGCAGAGCACGTCCTCGTGTATTCTTGGATCTGGACCCCCAGTGTTGGTGCTTCGCATTAAAGTCCCCACTCACAAGGACCTGCATGAGCAGGTACCCCCCATCTGGGTGATCAGTTCGAGAAGTCTGGTACTGTCGAACAGTAAATGGTCTTTTACTCGTAAGTCTTGTTTCAGTAATGAAAGCTAAGTCGATGTTCTTGTTGTGGAGTAGTGCTGTCAGTTCGTTAGTGTGGATGCGAACACCATTCGCAATCCAAAGGACAATGGGTAAGGATTCGGAAGGATCCACTTATGGGTTTTGTTTAATGGGGATAAGGTAGGAGACAATATTTGTAAGAAGGGAAATGAGAGGGGTAATTACGGTTCTGAACTCTGAAAGGAATTAGGTTAATAGGTTAGTGAGATCTGAAGAAGTGGAGGTGGAGGAATATGTGAAATGTATGGTTGTGGATGCAATTGAGTTTACTGGTTGCCGGGTTGAACGGAATGCTGGGGAAGAAGAACTTGTGGGCAGGGAGTGGGCGGTGCCTGTGACTGCTACACTTTCATACTAACTTACAAACTATAACGTTCCTGCCTCGACCGCTTGCTGTCATCAATGGGGGAACGGGGCGTGGGTAATCATGTTCAACAAAGGGTTTGACATGTGTTGTAGGGAGTCAAAGAATTTGATATGTCTACGCCGAAAGAATTCATCCACCGTAGGCATCTCAAATTCCTCGTGTAGTTCACTGTTTATCCGCTGCTCGAGTGTAGCGTGTCTGACCACTTTCATGAGTACTCCGTTCTAAAATTGTTGGAGTCACCTCGATGTTGCATGAGACAAATGACTAAAAAGCTGTGCACCGTACAACAAAGCATGCCTGAGTACACACTTACATATCATTAGCTTAAGGCGCAATGATAAATTTGGTGAAGTTACTAAATGTGTAAGCCGATAAGACTTCGTGCGTGTTTGTTTGAGTTTTCTGGTAAAATGGCCACAGAAATGGAGGTGACGGTCCATTTTAACGCCCAGATATACAAGGCTGTTTGCTGGGGAGATTTTCTGAGTTCCTAAAGCGTATTTAGTAGGTAGTGGGATTTTCCCCTTCTGATATGAGAAAATCAGTCACTTTTACCTTTCCAGTATGAAGCTGAAGAGGTGTCATATCCAGAAAAGCCATGGAAGAAGAGAATGCTATTTGCCTACCCCTTGCTTTGCAAATCTTTTTTTTTTTCTACTGTACCATGGCACGGTTTTATTAATTATATTTTTTTTTGTTTCGGGTATGGTTAAGGCAATAAGTAAACCAATAGATCTACATCCTCGCCAAGACAGAGTTAGTTGTTTTTTAGACGATTTGACATTTGGAAAAAGCTGTCCCACTATTGCAGCAAGTAACTTTGTCATCACCTACAATTCCGCATGGTTTCATTATAACATTAATTCATTTGTCATAGAAAATGGAGGATGATTTTGGGACCAACTCAATAGCTTAGTAATATCCGGAGCATCTCTAACGTTTTGTGCCTCTCTAAAATCCTCATGCTGTAGAAAATTTCCCTAATTTTCCAGGCACATCAAGCGCATCCAATCCTTACAATCAAAAGTCCTGAGCACAATAGTAAATTCCCCTTATTACGTCAGCAACAAAACCCTCCATAATGATCTTAATATATCCTAATATATAACCACCCTAATCCCCTAGCACAGTCATTACACACCGCCACTTATCCCTACTATCCCCCTCGGAAGCTAAAGCGGCAGTGACCTGCTATAAATACATGACAGTGGTAGTCCTGGCAATGGCCAGTTTCTCCAGTGATGTCCTGAGCGTCTATGCCACTTGCGCTCTAGGTGCTCCGCTGGCTCTTATCCAGTGACGCGGCTGCCGGGGGGGCGTGGAGAACTTCCCAAGACTCAGCTTCCTCTTTCGCGATTGAGGACATCGTACTTATAATATTTACAATATAATACCCACTTGTAAGATATATAGGAACCAGACTTTTTCTGAGTTTTGTTGTTTTATAATCCTATCTAACAGCCTATAGCCGACCATTTATTTAATTACGCTCTCTTACTCACATATATATATAGTCATGGTTTACATTGAACTCACAGTTAATCTAAAAACGTTTTTGAAATAATAAAAAAACTGGCAAGGCTACTGATCCTTGTTACTGACAAACTGGGAGGTGTGCTAACTGCCAATAGTACAGCATCGCCCAAAGATGATATCTACGGCTGTAAAGAGCTCAAACCCCTGAGGGAGCTCGACAGTTTATGGCCACATATCCACCACGTACAGACTTCCTTCAGGTAATCTAATGGCAGCAGTCTGCTAGTAGCAGATCCGTACAATGCTACTGCTATTTGTGCCTTTAATAAATGGCGCTGCTTATCGGAGCGGCTGCAATTGCTTTAATATATGCCCTCGGGTACGGACCCTTTATTGCAGAACAATAGCAGCCCTGTTTAGTATAACGGCGCAGCTTTACGACCGGTTATTGTATAATATTTCTGCTGAGGGAAGTATAAAATACCTCCGCAGTAGAGCTTTTATAGCTCTCATTCACGATTATAGTATATTAAAAGTTTTCAAACTAGATGATTTTATCGACTCTTTGGTCATATGGCCGTTTTACTTCTCATGAATTAATCACCATCTACTATTTTATAACTAAGTTGTAATTTTTTTAGACATGTATGAATTAAATGATCTAAAATACAAAGAAACAATATCAAAATATACTTACTAACGGGATTTCGCTTATTTTATTTTTTAATTTTTTAAGCTGTAGCTTTGAGCTTTGTAAGCGGTACCTTTGATCAAAAATAAGTCGAATTATTTTCACTAACAAAAATCATCTTTAATTAATAGATTTTCTCAGAAATTAATTTTAGGCATTAAATTAAGTAATTTTTCTGTGAAGAATTATTTCGTTTTCAATTTGAAATATAATATCGACTTAAAACCAGGGTGTGTTATTATTAATTAAGATTAATAAGAAAAACTAATAGATCTTCTCCATCGAAACAATTGGAAAATTTCAAATTTTAAAAGAGAAATTCCTCTAAAAAAAAATTAAAACTGTTCTGATGATTGTTCAAAGAAAATTAGTTTATTAAAATGAGCTTGATGCACCTCCCAAAATATGTTTATTTAAGGATATTACATCAACAATAAACATTTCACCTATATAAGCATCTTCGGGACAACAATTCAAACAAAAGAAATAGTTAACACCTAAAATAATAAGATT
This sequence comes from Acanthosoma haemorrhoidale, assembly GCA_930367205.1. Lineage (NCBI taxonomy): Eukaryota > Metazoa > Arthropoda > Insecta > Hemiptera > Acanthosomatidae > Acanthosoma > Acanthosoma haemorrhoidale. Next base: position 31,674,887 of record OV884015.1, read on the forward strand.
GCCTACAATCCAAAGAACAGAACGACATATATGTGAATTATAGTATCTTTAAATCATGTTCATTCATTGTACTGAATACTTCAAAATACCAGAGATTTAAATTTTTTTTTATTGAAAAACTAATTTTTACACAATATAAATATCCATTAAACATGTGCCTTTTTTTTTTTTGTTACTCTGAAGAATATTATATATAATTATTGTATATACGTCTGTTATAAATTAATTTGTTCTATTGTTTTTAATATGCATAATCGAAATCAAAGGCGTAAAAAGTGAAGGAACGATTCGATAGTTCTCCGACTGGAATCTATAATATCTTAAATATATTTATAATACTTTTAGTTTATGGAAATTATTACAGTGCTTAGTGGTTAGCTACTACTGAGATCCTGCACAGTGGGAAGGATGACCATTTTAGGTGGAAAAAATTGTGAATGTGGGGTATTTTGTTTTAGATTACTCCCTAATCATGAATATACCCCATATGTAGGGAGATAGGAAATGAAATTCTGAGGAGCTAGATTTCAAAATGGAAAAAATCATTAATTTCATCATTTTTTTCTCCCGAAATACAAGTGAACATAAAATGATTTAATATTTTTTGGTTTGAAAATGTATTCTTCAAAAACTTCAAACTGTGCCGGGAGACGGACTAAAGTGAAAAAAATCGGCTCTAATGAGCGCAATTATGGTAGCTCAAAACAAAAATTTTAAAAATTGTGGTATTCCAGGAAATTACATAACTCAACGTTAAATTAAATAAACGTTAAAAAAACAATAAAATAACCTTCATAGTTTTCCATACTTCTCTATCTAATGAATTTAAATATTTACAATTAAAGAAGACATTAAATATGTTGGCATTTAAAAAAGATTTATAAAAATGTAATATTTCTCTGGCCCTTGATAAACAAATACACACTTACCTAAACTTAAATGATCCATAATAATAGAAGGTGCTGACGACTAAAATGACGAATGCAAAACAAAAACATCGTTATCTCTCTACGTGCACCCTTGTTTAAAAAACATTCTGCAGCTCTTTAAACCACCTTAGGTAAACACCTAGACGTTAAATTAAGGTTGAATTTATTTATTTACTCCACAACTCTCTCTCAATAAGAAAATATAATGTTTAGGTGAATTGAAAATTTTATTTTTGTCCACCTAATTTGTTCATTCATCCCAATGTGCCCTGGTGTGATCCTCCAATAAGGATTTATCCTTTCTAGGGCTAAAAAATAATTTAGGTTTTAAGGAACTGTCGTGGTGGGCTTCAGAATTGGACACCGTTTGATATTTTTCTTTCTCTGTATTCGACCATTACTTCTTATATATGAAAAAGTGAAGTTTATTTGATAATTGAAATAACTTAATGTCAAAATGTTAAATAAAAATTGTAAGGATACTGTTGTTTGATTGGAGTAGCGTAGATTTTACGCCGTTAAAGTTGACGAAAGAACGCCTGCACGGAAATAATCGAGAACTCCGCAGGCCAATAGACGGTTCTCTGCCTTTTAAAGACCACTTCCAATTATCCTCACTGCCGCTATCTGAGGCCCTTTCGGACTTAATCTTCCTCCATTCTCCTGCTCCTTTTAATTAAATGTTTATATAGCCGACAATGGCAGCCAGTCGGATCACGTAGGAGGCGAGGATATGCTGATGCTATCTGAGCCGAGTCAGTTCTATCCGCCGGCCCATCTCTAACTATCCGCTATCTAACTATACCGCAGAGCCACGCTCTCCGCGAATAAACAATTTAAATTGCCGCTGATAACGGGACAGAGCTGCGACTGTGGGCCAGTTATTTCCAACCTTGCATTGTTTAAAGCTCTTGTGGGCATTGGTTCCAGATAATTAGCTAAAACGTGAGCATAACGACCAAGAAACATAGGGATACCAGGATGTGGCCTAACTTTTTTTTGTTTACTCCTAAGTTTTATTTTTTTTCATCATTACCAGAACTACATTTATCTATATTACATAGATACTACACATATGATAATTCAAACATTTTTTTTTATGCTAAGAATTTACATAATAATGTTAGTAGATTGCAAAAACTAAAATTAAAACCAAAAATTAACAATATAAAAATAACAATAAGCAAATAATATTAGTTATAACGAAAAACAAATACGCATTTGGAGTACTCTCTGATGTCCACTTGCACCTTCCCCTTGAAATTTATTACCTCGAGGAACCGCTTCTTGTCGAATTGCCACGAGTTCTCCAAGGAAACGAAAAACGAATTTGAAATAACTTATGAGGAAAAACCCAGTCTAAGCTGATTTCAACCGGTTATAGGTCAAGAATGTTAGCAAAGATTGGGTTATCTCTGTTTGCGTATAGTTTTCGGTTTGCATTGTTCTTTGAAAACGAAAGTTTACCACGGACAAAATACGGACCCATCTCAAAACAATGATCACCCGTGCTAAGCTGAAAGATAACTCGTTGCAATTGGACAAGAAAACTTAAAAAACAAACAATTTTTTTTTTTTTTTTTTTTTTCGAAGCTCTCTTGGTCGAAGTTTAGTATGTAGGAAAAATATAGCATATTTGGGATAAAAGGAACCTTGTATCAGGAGTACCTGCTTGAAGGTGGTGTGAGAGGAGTTAGGGATGTGGGAATCCTCGGTGGAGGTTGGTTGAGTCGGTGCAGTAGTGAGAGTCTACTGGTGGCTGGGCCTAGAGTCTCTCTAGGTATGTAGTGTGGTCGTTGTTAGTTGGAGATCAAGTGAAGGTGCCCCTTAGAGGCTTGGTGTCAGTCGGTCAGTGTCGTGATGTCTATCATCTTCTCTGCTCTACCCGATCTTGCGAGTTGCCATCGTGCCGGTAGCGGTGGTGGTGTACATGGAATATTAAAAGTGACATTGGTCTCTTGAGGCTACACAGCAAACAAAAAAATACTAAAACTGCATATAAAAACAAACAAAAAATTACATAACGTTTATGTTAAAATTTAGTTCAACGTAGTCTATGGGGGTCAGAAATCTATTAAACAGATTTAATAGTTAGGTTGTTACGTGCAGATTTCAGCTTCTTAATATTAAATATCAAAATTAAAAAATCAACGATGAAAATCAAACAAAGAATTTATTTTCATTGATATTAATAAACTATCCAAAAAAACATTTTCAAAAAAATCGTCAAAACTCAGCAAAGCAGCATCATTAAAATATGTTTACTTTTTAATCTAAAAGTACCCCATTTTAATGCATTTTTTCTCATTAGCATTGTTATGACATTTTATAGAGTGGCAAATTATATGTTTTAATTAGCATTATTTAGATTAGTATACTGTGAATGTAACATTTTATACCTGCTGCTCCATCAAAATATTTTTGTATTTTACTGTTTTAGACCTGAAGATGGCTGATTTTATTGCAAAACGGCCTTATTATGAGACACTACTGGAAAAAATGGATTGACCATGTTGACACCCGGTAAAATTTTTTTAAAATAATTTTCAAATATAATTTGTAAATATTAAATGTCTTTATTTTGTAATGGGGTAGGCTTTTATTTATTTATTCTACTATTAGAAAATTTTCGTAAATAGAAATCTATTGTAAAGAGTTCCAGGGGGAGAGGTGAAACTTCACCATCTAAGGGTGGTAGAAATTTTTTTCGAAACCAGACACGTTAGATCGATTTCGCAGGCTAATGAGTATGTGTTGTGGAGTATTGTGATTTTCTGTTGATGGGTTTTGTTTTGAATACAAGTGAATCCACTGCAATTTACTTGTGTGTTGTTTGTATGGTATGTAATTTTGTTTTTTAATCATATGTTAGCACTAAATGTTTAATGTAGATTGGCTCTGTTATTATCAATGCATTCAGTTTATTTTTATCTTTAAGGTAGGGCTACTGAGCGTCTATGGTTCTCACGCTCTTGGCCAGCCTCCACTAACTCTTATCCGGTGATGCGGCTGACGGAGGAGCGTGGGGGACTTCCCAAGGCATCTCTTTAGCATCTGAGGGGGATTAAAACCATGTCGATTTGAGAAGTCTCTGGACTGTTTGTAAATAATTTATGAATGAGCGAGTGAATAAAGAATTGCAAATATGATATGAATTCGAACAATGAACTCAATTACTTCTTGCCCAATAAGGTAGATTTTAATTTTACCACAATCAAGATTTTGTACTTGTTAGGTACAAAGGAAACAAACATATCAGGTTAAACAGAATAACTATCCTCTGGCTAGCCCGGAGATCGTAAACTTTAGTATTACATCTTTTATTTCTATTACTACATACTTATTTGTGATAATAAGTTATGTTGTTATTGTATTGTGATATGATAATAAAAATTGTATTCATTTTCATTGTTTATATTTCGTACTCTCTATTTTATTAATGATTTGGTATGTATGAATTAATAGTTTCAATTATCATTATCCATTCTTACGTCATTAGTGGATTGGGATATGTTCTTGTTTAAGGGTGTACTAAGCACCCTTGGGTTTGCTTTTTAGCATAAGGGTTTCGATACAACCACCCCTGTTAATTTGTTGACTTTCCTAATAGTGCTGAGTTACGTTTGTTCGGTTTGGCCCATCAGCGGGAACTGGTTCCCGTTATCCATTAATAATTAATTAATTAATCTTAACATTCTTTCATATATGCTTACATTTTGTAGAGTAACAAATTTTTTTTAAACGTCCCTCTGAAAAGAAAAAAAGCGTAGGTGATTCGTCTGCTTCATAGTAGACAGAACTGTTATCACCAGCGAATCACACTCTAGAAGACCTCCTCCTTCCTCCCCCCGGAGTCCCAAGATAAATCCCTCAGCCGTCCTGATATTTACGGGGCAGAAAACCCTCCACTCCTCCCCGTCGTTACGGAGGAGCGGATAAGATTTAGAGACCGTTCTCTAAATTATTTAGGGGCCAGGGTGGGAAGTAATTCTGTTGCTGGCTCAGGTTAGACCGGGCCTCAGTCTAAGTGAAACCATTTGTAACCCGAAGCCAGAGCGCTCGCTGCCTCTTGTTCAGTATTCTCTTGTCTGATAAAACAACTGTTATTATCGGAGTAGGGGCGGGAGAAAATGATATTTTATTCAGGAGAGAGTTCTACAGCCAATTACTGCTGACCCTTTAAGTAAACGTCAACTCTATGAGCGGTAAGAAGTTTTCATTTACAAATCTCTGAGCTTTTAATTAATCCATCCTTGGGAAAATTAAATGAACGATATAAAGAAATTACTTTTATGAAGCGATAATTTCTTGATAAAACGTCCCATGCACAATACAATGATCATCTTAACTCTAGAAATAAGTAGGCTTCCAGCGTTCCGGGTGGTGCCGTCCAAGCTCGTGTCGAAAAAAAAATAAAAGCAGCTTTGACTGACAGTAGTGTCTACCGGATAGTGGTGAAGTTGACAGAACGATCTCTACTGGCCACAAGAAGAGTAGAAGAGTCTACTGGTAAAACAATCAACCTAAACGAGAGATTTTCAGAGTCCTGCAGCCCCTAATCCTGTTTTGTTTAGCTGTTAATTATTAATAATAATAAACATTTTCATTTTATACGTTTGTACCATATTCACAGGATCTTCTAGGTTGTGAGCGCTAGATTTCGTTTTTGGATATTGTTATCCCTTATTATTTGTAATGCTATGGTATTAACCGTAAAAATTTTAAACTCTAACAGTCCCGTCGTGGAATTTTCAGCCTATAAGAATAAGGTACAGGGTTTTTACACAGTAAAATATTTCAGGAAACTAAAATTGAATTTTCAACGGTCTATTCACACCTTCTTCATTCGCGCTGCCAAAAACAGAGATCGTAAAAATATGAATAAAAGGAAAAATAATGACGAAAAAAATAATGAATGAAGTAAAAAGAAAAAATATGAATAAAAAATAAAAAAACTATATGCTAATAGAAAACATTTCGTCATAATATATTATGCACTGCACCATTATTAGATTTGTGTAAATTACGTGTGTTGACAATATTTTAAAATAATTTTATTTTTATTAATAATTTCTCTATAATTTAAAGTAGAATAGTTTTGAGTTATATCTTCCTTGTTTTCATAAACCTGTCTAGCAAATCAGTAATGTAGAAAATTGTAAATGTTCAGAATTATTATTTTAAATACATCTATCAATCGATCAATAAGCAGGAAGTTTTTTTTTTACCAAGTTAAACATAGTCAAGAAAAAGTTATATACTAATAAAAGTCAGTTGATTGAGGACACCAGTTTAGGAGAGTATTAGTGAAACTTTTATTACATATAGGTATTATATTTATTTATAAGTAATATTTCTATAAAAACCTAACTCACTTTTATAATGGTTTATGAAATATAGTGCATTTTATATTAAAATATTGGGCTTTTTTAGCAGAACTACTTAAGTATTGAAATATCATAAAATATAAATGGGAATCCTGTTTTTATTTAATTATTTATTGCAAATACGCATTACAATTACTTGACATTTATCTTTGGCCATGGTTTGAAGTAATAAGGCGAAGGTGGTGAGCCTGTGTATTTCAAGGCAGGCGCTCACGGGCAATATTGAGCCTGGCACAGTTTATTATCGAGGTAATAGTGCACAGGAGGTAGCATTAGTGGTTGGGACCACGATTGCGCAGTTGTGATACTTTGGGTCTGTTCCTTTAGTGCTGCATGGTGCCAACTATGGCTTTATAATGGTTCCGATCCTCAGTGATCTCTCCGTTTTATTCTTCCATTTCACATAAACCAGTATTTTATACTTTATAGTTCTTTATTGTGCAATAATTACAATCTGCCTTTTATAAGGCAATAATAATACAGATAAATGATCTCATTCATACCATATTTACAGTCATCATTCACTCGCTCATTCATACAATAGGACATGATTGGGGAAACTGGCCATTGCTCCCACTGTCACGCGATTATAGCAGGTCACGAGGCCACTGCCGTTTCAATCTCCGAGAAGGATTATAGGGTTGAGTGGCGCAGTGCAAAGACTGTGCTACAGGATTAGGGTGGTTGGAAAGGCTACTGTGGAATTTCATAAACTTGGAAGGGATGAGTTCTAGAATGTAGGGTATATTAAGGTCGTTATGAAGGGTTTTGTTGCTGACATAATAAGGGGCATTTACTATTGTTCTCAGGACTTTGGATTGAAAGGATTAGATACGCTTAATGTTCGACTTTATTGCTGTCCCCCATAGCGCTATTCCGTATGTCCAGATTGGTTCAAGTATAACTTTGTAGATTAGTAGTTTATTTTCTATTGAGAGATGGGATGTCCTTTGAAGTAGTCTGTACAGTTGTCCAAAGCGTCGGTTTAGTTCTTGTCTTTTTAGTCTCGTATGTGGGTTCCAGGTCTGTCGTTTGTCGAGATGGAAGCCTAAGTACCGTACTGTCTCGGTTACAGGGAGAGGAATAGAATTAAAATAAACTAGTGGTCAAGTCTTGCGACAAAGGGTGAAGGTAATGTGGGAGCATTTTGCTTCATTAACTTTGATCCGCCATTGATTGCACCAATACTCGATATCGTCAAGGTGTTTTTGAAGGTTATGGGATGCTATGTCGGGGTCTGGGTGGGATGACAAGACTGCAGTGTCATCTGCAAATGTGGCCAAGAAGGTATTGGAAGTAGAGGGGACATCAGCGGTGTATAGTTTATAGAGGATGGGGCCTAGGACACTGCCCTGTGGAACTCCTGCATTTATGGGATAGTAGTTAGAGTATTCTAAACCATAGTGGACTTGGAAGAAGCGGTTTGAAAGGTAGGACTGTAGGATTAGGAAAAGGGTATTTGGTAAATGTCTTTTGAGCTTGTAGAGCAAACCTGCGTGCCAAACCCTGTCAAAAGCTTGAGCTATATCAAGAAAGGCAGCAGTGCAATACTTTTTGGTTTCAAGGGCTGAGGAGATGTGATCAACAACGCGAAGGCCTTGTTGAGCAGTGGAATGTCGTTGGCGGAAACCAAACTGGTGTGTGGGAAAAAGGTTTTTGGATTCAACAATTGGAAGTAGACGTTTTAGTAGGAGTTTCTCAAATATTTTTGAGAGGATAGGGAGTAGGCTAATTGGACGGTAAGATGAGGCATCATTGGGTGGTTTACCGGGTTTGGCGAATAGGACAATAATGGAATGTTTCCAGAGGAGAGGAAAGTGCGTCGTTCGGATTATGCAATTATATATGTAGGTTAGGAAGATTGTGGCTTTAGGAGGAAGCTGTTTGAGAATTTGAGGAGTTAGGAGATCATATCCAGGGGATTTTTGGTGAGGTAAGTTTTTCAGAAGGTATTTGACCTCAGAGGGATTAATGGCTTTTGGTGGAAGAGAGGGAGGAATAGGTGAAGTGAGGAAATCTTCCACAGTAGTGCTGTAAGTATGGCCATATGAGAAAGGTGAGGTGTGAAAGTATGGGTAAGATGCAGAGCAAATTCCTCCAACCTATCCCCATCCGAAGCCACCCAGGAGTATTTCTGAAAACCAATTCCGATTTAAAATACTAAAATTGCAAGAGATACCCGTATGCAAAACAAGCGCCGCGTGATAGCTAAGCATAGTTTTTATTTAATCTACATTAATTAAATATTTATGAAAACGATAGGATGTAATTATAACGTAATCACGTTAAAAGGCAAAGACAAATCCAAGAAATGGTTAAAATAATTATAATCTAATACCCACACATAACCACCATAAAATATTTTACATAATTTTAGTTAGTATTTCAAATATTTTATTGAGTTATATAGCAAATTATTTGCACTGACTTCCTTAATATTTAAGGGCAATACAATATTAATATTCCCACAGTAATTAATTCATTTTGGATGAATTCTGCAAAAAATAATCCAAAACAAATAAACATAGAATGTAAAATAAACCCAGTACGGTTCATTTCATAAAAACGTTACACATATTTGTTTTATTTAGATATTATATTTTCCTGGAATTCCTGGCTTTGAGCTTTGAACGTGATTACAACATATATATATTTCAGGAATTTATACTGTTATAAATTAATAAAGCATTGGAGAGACAAAAAATATAGCCGTTTTATTTCATGTTGTACAATTAAATACGAACAGACTAGATTTTCTTTCATAGGGTTTTTTTATATAATTTTTCAGCCAGGAATTACCATATATTTCCAAAGTAAATACAATATATATAATACCTAAGAATACATATAACGAACTTTGCTATTAAATACAATGCAAATGAAAATTGAGGATTTGTTCCAGACCCTTGGTTAGGTTTTAAGCTAAGCCTGGAGAGAACGAAACAATTGTTAATCTTAATAAAACATGATCTATTTCAACATCTTGACAGTGATATTACGGTTAAACTTGACGCTACTATATCATCCAAGGAAAATGGAATTAAAGTGAATTGATTTTACTTATGAACTAAGAATTCACGACTTGGGTTGGAGGGGTTATAAAATCTTTAAAATAACATTAATTAAGTAAATATTCTACATGATAGTATATCTTGTTTAAAATGTTTCTTATCGTATTACACATATACTTTAAAACTCCACCGAATAAAAATACTTATATACCAAGGATGCCATCCACGTATGTCAATAATGGCATAATAGCAATGATGGACAGTAAGGAATCAATGTAATTAAAATTCAGCAGTAAGCCACGAAATGCGCGCATTGGCATGAGCGTGGCGGACTGAGACTGACCACCACACACTGACTCCCGCTGAAATGTTACTCGCAGTGATGTTGGTCTAATTAGTCCGCCATTTCGGGAATGCGGTATGTCATCGGGAGAAATTGCGACCGTTGCGTTCATTCCATACCTGCCGCATATTGGAACAATGGAGTCGGAAACAAATTGGCGTTGGTGACAACGTTTAGGGGGAGGCAGGACTAAGTGAGTCAAGACCGTTTCAGGGGTCGCAAACAAGCATGATATTCGCTAGGTTAATACTCCTCTTAAATATACGATAAATACAAGTTATTAATAATTATCAACCACAGAAAAAATGCACTGGTAGCGTCGGGATTTGAACCCAAGGCCGGGATATTGTACTCATTGGGTATACTCCCTGAGTTATATATACTACTGAAGGCCTTGCACGAGTTGACAACAGGCTGAGTGTGAATTCTGGAAGAAATAATTAATAATAACTGTTGGAATAATAATAATGTAAATAATTGTCAAGTAAAGGTACATTAAATAATAATATATGAAAATTTGATAAATATAGATTTCGTGATATGTAAGGTAGAAGGGTATTAAGGCATGATTCATGAGGAAATTAGCTATTATAAATATTCTTATAAGTCAATTTCGTTTAAAACCAATACACTAATACTACTTTCTTCAATTGATATTGTAACATTCCTGTTCAACGAAATCGGTGCAAAAAAATTGTATTGTTTATATTTTTTTTCATTCAATTCACGACTGAGGGTTTCTGATTAATTTGTAATTTTCTTGTCACTAATTTATAATTGGTGTGGTGATTTGCCATTGATTTCTTCATAGCATTCGTCGAATTTAATTTCTGAAATTATTTGAGATTGACCTTCAATTTGATTTGTTAAGTCCTCTCTCAATTCCGTTAAGTTGTTATTAATCCTCGTGATTATCTCTGTAAAATTATTACTTACTTGTAACATTTGTTGTTGGATTGCTTTTAATATTGTCATTACAGACGATGAATCGTCTTTCGACGTAGGTGGGGTCGGATTTGGCGGGCGCATTTTGTCTTGATTCCCAGATCTTAACGCATATTTTTCCACATATTTTTGTGCGGGTTTCTCACTAGGGTTAAATTTATATGAATCTGATGACATATTAAAATTTTACGTCAAGATGCCTACAAAATAAATACGTGGTAAGTGGTAGGTAACAGAAAATAAAATTCCTTATTTAACATGCAAACAATTCTATAATTCTTTTGGTTTTCGTGAATTTTTGAAATAATACTTAATTATTTTAATAATTAAATACTGGCATTTATAAGGAAGAGCTAATCAACTAGTCTCGGACTCTATTAAATAATCCCAGAGCGGCCCCCAAATTGTAACATACCTCGTTTCAAATTTTCTTTTTTCTTGGTCGTTGGTATCTCCAAGGCATGATGATGATTTGATGATGCTTTTTCTTGATACGGGCTATTCTTCAATATTACCAATTTTTCAAAATTACCAACCTCTTTGCACGGGAGTACGACCCCCACTCATGTCTAGGCGTGAACTTAACTTTTTCCTTTTCAACGCCACCTGACTCACTCTCATTGGCCAAAGGAAATGTGTTCGGAATTTAATTTTAATCGAATTAAAATTTCAGGTGGTAAATTATCATTTTCAGAAAATCTATATTCCAAAATATCATGATATATATATTTTATTACCCCTCCACATGTTAGATTAATATCCTAACTGCTTTAAGCTATATGAAGGTTCTTAGCACTAAACGGTTTTATTTCATTTCCGCAAATTGATTTCTATACCACCTTTCACGCCCTTGACGGGAGTGGAGGACCTTCTAAGTAGTAGGATATACCTCATATATAAAAATTACAATTAAAAAGGGCGAAACCCTTTCCCATCGTTTTTTTTTTTTTTTTTTTTAATAAATCAAGTCCGTCTAAAATGGCACTCTTGATTGGAAGGCATACTTATTATAGGAAAATCTGAATAAAAAAATTAAATATTACAACTAATATTTAACTAACAGCTGTAGAAATATACTATGTATATGTAGAAATATAATAACGTACTTCATATAATTTATTTTTTTTATCCAAGTACCAGTTTTTATTTGGATACGGCCAATTCAAAATACATAAATTAATCACAATATGAGGGTTTTTCTTTGTAACCTTAAATATTCAAAACTTTTAAGTTGAAGTTTATGAATTAATTTATTCAATAATTAAAAAGCGACGTTATTTTATTGAACATCATAATGAATGCTTCTATCCAGACAGTTTACAAAGTGTAGTTTGCTTTATTCAGAATGACAGGAAGTTTTAATAGGCCCTTCTAGTCTAAAAAAAAAGTTAATCATTCACTCAATATATTTATGTATATTAACTTTTTTCTAAGTTGCGAAATAATGAATGGGAGAGTCCTTCATTAAAATATTTAATATATTCCTCTTTTAAGTGGTAAGGAACGATTTATAGCGTTATCAAAACCTGACACTATTGTAGGAAAATAGGACGGCCATTTTTACCGGAGGTTGCCTGGGGGGCTGAAGTAGGGGGGGAGGGTATATTATTAAAATTATAATGGAAAAACCTCGAGTGAAAATTCTTTTGCCCAGACTTCGCACCCTCTTGAATGGCACTCCGTAATGGGATTATTTCCAAACCCCGGGCAAAAGGGTTCGCTCATTAATTTATTTAATATACTCTCTTCCAAGCATCACTTGTGGGATCTCTGCAGCCTTAATGGCGGTCGTCGCTTCAAATTGTCAAAGGGGCGGCAATGCCTTTGTATAACGGATATTATACTGTACTGGATAATGTCATTGTTAATACTACATCGTATTAAATTTTAGACATTTCAAACATTCTGAGGTATTCCAGAAGGTCGCTGAGACATGCTTACGGTTTGTGTCATTTCGATGCTCACATGTGAAACCGTCAAACCATTTTAATTACAATTTATCACCCCTGGACCCCTACAATTGTTACAAACTCTCAATACCTGCACAGAATAGCAGAGAAATGAAGGAGAAAAACCTGCACAAAAAAAAAAGAACGAAAGAAGAAAAATAAAGCACGTCATTGAAACTTGAGTGTAGCTGTTTGATTATATTTAGTTTATAGGAAATGGCACATGAATCAGTCCCTCACTTATTATGGGTTAACCTATGAAATGTTGGATTTACTCCAGTAAATATCTCCTTCCATCCGGAGTCCTTCTTCCAAATGACTTCCTTTCATTCCTAAAGATATCCGATTTCTCTTTTAAGGTTAGCTGCTCTTCAAAAAACGATCTGCTTACTGTAGGTGGTGCTTATTTCTTTCAAAACAACAACGTGTTGTCATTTTCTGAACCTCGTTTTATTTTCTCAACTCAAGGTAAACAGCTTTATTTAACTCAATTCATAATGAGTAACCCTGTGTAAACATGTAGTATGGTTAAAATGTATAGTGTGTGTGTGTGTGGTGTGTGTGTTTGTGTAAGCGTGTAATGTATACAGAAGGCGAAAAATATAAACCCAGTCACATTACAAACCCCAATTAATGGCAGAACTAAATAATGCCTTTAAAAAAAATGCAGATAGCTCCAGCCTAAACGAAACAAATAAACTTTTATTTTGGAATAGAACCAGTCATATTAAAAGACATAAAATACAAAAAAAAAAGGCAAAAATACTTTGTTTAAACATACAATATGTCTTTATTTTGGCCAATGCCTAAACACTTTACATTGGGATGAAGTATATTAAACAAACATTATAGGTTTTGGTTCATGCTTGGTCATAGTCTCTGATGTATTGTTTGGCCTAATAATAACACTATGTTCAGTCTATAAGTGATGGAAAAAATTATAGCTTTTTTCTTAAAATCAATGCATAGAATTAAATAGAAAAAAAAAATTTTCCGTACCAACGTCCTCTATTAATAATAATAGTTCAGATAATATATGTTATATTTTAAAAAATAAAGCATAAAACAACACTGTAAAATAATGCTTGAGCCTCAAGAAGAAGAAAAATAATAACACAACATTATTTAACTCCATTTAGCAAATAAAATCATGGATCATAACAATACAATATATATATATATTGTAACATTCATGATATTTGAGAATATCATGACCAGCCACCCTCCCACTTTGTCCAGCATCTGCCCTTATGCTCTTAGGAGTGGGGATGGGATAAAAGGGTAGTCTTAGCCTAACAGCCAGAGGGCGAACAAGAGCAAGACCCCGACTTGGCGGTATCCAACAGAAGAAGAGGAGAAGAAGAAGAAGAAGAAGAAGAAGAAGAGGAGATCAACAGTAACGTTGATTGGATTAAACGGAGATCATCGATTGGGTGATATAGATATTGTTTTTTTTTTATTATTATGGATCCATTAAAAAGAGATTGAGCTCAATTTTCATTTTTTTATATAACTAATTAGTAGTAACTATCCTTGTTCAAAAGGAATTGAATATTTTTTTATATAATTAATGTCAGCACTATTTATAATTATAATTATTTGTTATAACCATTTTACTTGTATATATTTCACAATTCCCAGTTTCTCAATTTATTAATAACTATAACATTAGCCTTGAGATCGGGCGATTCAATCGGGATAAGTTCCTATGTCAAAGACATAAAACAATTTGAATTAAAGATCTCATGACGGACCTACCAAATTAGTTAAGGCCAATTGATATAATAAATTAGAAAATAAAATGGTAAAATATGAGGTAGGTTACAATATATATATATAAGAGGAGTGATGATAATTGATGATTTGGAAAAGGAATGGACCGAGGAACTATTGTGCGTAGAGGTTAGAGACATGTGAGTGCCAAAGACAAATCTAACAAATCAGTTCATGATTCGCATCAATCTGTCCCTAAAGAGACCCCATACACCACACAGTGGGAAGATGAGGGAGGATTCAAGGAGTTGACTTTAGGCCAGGGGGAGAAGATAGATAGCAGAAGGTTAAATAGATTTTGGAGTCGATGTCGTACAGGTTATGGGAACAATGATGAATAGAGTTGGGGAGATCATTTATGCAACAACTAAAAATAAGGGGAGAAATGCTCGATCCCTGTGTTACACCCGAGGGAAGAGTGAGGGAAGCAGTTAAGGGTTGATTAGGGATAGTCACTACTTGTGAACTTTTGGAGAGAAATGATTGAATTCATGGGATAGACCTATTGGAGAAGTTTAATGATTTTAATCTGGAATGAAGTGTTCATTGGTATCAACGCTTTAGAGAAATCTAGGATAATAAGGACTGATAGTTTTTGTTGATCAATAGCGGCATGAATGTCACTATTGACATTAGCTATTGCAGATTTTGTGGGTTAATCGGGACGGAAACAGGATTGATAACTCGTATTGTTTTTAACTATAACTCGTCCTAAAATGATTGTCGAACTTTTTTACCTGTGTAACAATTCTGTGTGTTTGCTCTCATTTAATCCCGTCACGTTTTCTCCATTCAATTTAAATTTAATACTTCCTCTAACTATGAAGCCAGTGAAAGGAATCAACGATTAAAAAAAGGCTTTCCCCTGCAAGGAAAACTCTTTTGTTGGTATTTATTAATAACATTTATTATTATTAAATAACAAAGTATTTATTAAAGTACACAAAGTGTTATAAAGTAAGGAAATTCTCTAGTAATAGCAACGAGGGGAATTCCGAGGCATCGAGCGCCTGGAAATGAAGTAACTGCCTATTATAAAGTTTGACAGGTGACAGAAATATTATCCGAGAACCTATCTCGGTAATAATGACCGCGTTTGAGTCGAACTTGGGCAAGCTTTTCTACGAATGACTGCCTCACTCGACAATGGAGAGAAGTTTAATGGAGTAATAATTAACATAATCGATTAAATGTACCTGTATAGAAGTTGTAGAATTGGATAAAGCTATGCAATGGTAGACCAAGCCACCCATAGTTCCGAGGGATTGGACTTTTTACAAACCGACTAAATAACATGCAAGTACTAACTACACTGCTAGTACTTGTATTAAATACAATATTATGTACAGTATTCGCATGTTATATACCATTGCATAACTACAACCAATTGAAATAGCATTCATAATAGCTACTATACGTGCTTAGCAGGGCTTGACCCAGCAGGTCACATAGAAAAAGTTTGTTGCAATCGCTCACACCAGTGTCTGTGCATTTTTGATAAATGTTTGTGTAGCGACCGCTAACTACATAAGAGACATCACCCTATTACATCTATTGTATCTATCGAGACATTACACTATTGTATATATATTGTAAACAAATGTAAATAACATTACCCAAATATAAATCATTGTAAATATGTTAAACAATAAAACATGCTGCCAGGGCCAATTAGTTATATGAGCGGGGACACCAGCTGTCAGTCAGTTATGAGGCCCAAACAGCCGGCAGACCCTTCCAGGCTCTGTCAGAGAACAAAGGAAAGCCACATCATTGGCCACAACAATGGCGATGCTTATTGGCTGTGGGCAAGGCTAGCTGGGTATTTAAGCCGGCGATTTGGGTCCTGTAGATCATTCTCCTGTCAACTACCGGCCCGTGGCTCCAGCTTGAAACTCTAAAACTTGACTGCTTCTTTATGAAAAACCTCTGCATCTCTTCTCTCCTAACCTCGCTACGTTTTAGTCCGGCGTTGTCGGACCCCACACCTTCCTAGTGGGAATCTCTGCCTTCGTCTCGCTAAATCTAGCACCTCCTTGGGAGAGACCTCTCCCTAGTGGACAACGGTTATCGTGGCCCTGCAAACTTACCAAGCAGTGTCTCCAGTGACAATTCAGTCTGCCTCTCTCCGGTTCACACTCGCCTTTGGGATCCGGACGGATTTCACCTACCCTCAGATACCGAGTGTGAATTCGTGGTCATTCCAACACCACACAAACTATCTACCTACCTACCCTATACCTCTTCTCCTGAAAATAGTGCATTGTCGGGGCACATACCTATCAAAAAATGGAGTCAGATAGTAAAGCCGTCATGAAACGATTGTCCAGGTTATAAACTCAAACAAACCTCACTTGTCACCAGGGCTAGGGTAACTAGGCACCCCCCTCGTGACGACCCGACGGTTTGCTTCAGACCTGAAAGGGTTTAAATTCAATATGATAAGAAATTTAGTACTAGGAGATGTACTAATGCTTGTCAAAGGCTAAACCTCTTTCCAACCCAGTCATAACTCATTACAATATTAAAAATCAAGAAAACAAATGTCCGTTAAGGTTACTTGTGACACATGTCAAACCGTACATCTTGCCTTCATAAACCATTCATCATTATACTTATCAATCCGATTATACGGGTGGTCAGTAAAGACACTCTAGGGTAATAAAAAATACCTGTCCTGAAAAAGTTATAAAAAAGAAACAACGGATAAAGTTTCTGATAAAATAAACGTGCTCCTGGTTGAAGAAAAGAAATGAAAAATATGCAAACCTGTTGCATAGATTGATAGATTTAAATAATACAGTCATAAATCTCATAACCTTTAAACTATAACAACGGATAATTAGTAGAAATCCCACATCAAAACATAAATAGAAAATCGGTCTAAATAAGCAAGAAACATATTAGAATATTATAAAGATCTATTATGTACTTAGGTGAAAATAAACGTCTCTTTAATGAAATAAAAATTATTGTGTTCCCAATGTCATTTTTGGGTGCTAACATAGATTTGTCAAAAAAACAATTATCAGTATCTAAAGGTTCATAAATTTGCAAATTTTTTATAGTTGTAACATTAACGGTAAATGAAGTATTCCCTCTTAGTATCCAATATCTGCTACCAATAACATTTCCCACAATAAATGAATCTCTGCCAACATTTTACAAACGACCCCCCCTCCCCCACAAGGGTTAATGGTAAAATTAGCAACGAATTTGCAAATTTATGAATATTTAAATATTAATGATTTTTTTGTCATATAAAGTTTATATACATAAAAACAAAATAAAAAATGTTCTTGATTTTGTAAAAAGCTCCACTTAAAATCATCAAAACAAGTTTATTTCTGTTGACCAATTGCATCGTAATTTTTATCATTTAAATTGTTTTTCCATTCGAACATGAAAAAAAAATGTCTCTTTAAAGAAGCGAAGACCAAAGAAAATAGATAAAAAGTGATGAGATAATGTTTATACGGATTGGGCTTAGTGTGGATTTCTTAAATACTTATTTACTAATTAATAATAGTGAAAAAACTACTGAGTACTATTGATCAGAAATATTTCATTTTAATTATTAAATAGTTCCTGTCAATGAAAATTGCCTTTTCTACATTTAAGAAAAAAATAGTTTATATACATAAAAATAAAATAAAGACTTTCCTTGATTTTTTATTCGTTTCTTTAACTACACTTAACTTCTACAGTACATTTCTTAGAAATGTCAATATCTCTCTTTATTTTATTTCTGTTAGAAAACTAATCGGAATATTTCGGTTTGTTGTATATTACAAGATACCTTTAACATTTAACACCATAACACCTCTTTGATAATACCTCTTTTTTCATTTAATTATTTCTCCCGATGAAAGCTCGGTAGGATAATGAAACTGATAATTCTTTATCTGAGAAGAGATCCAGGGTTATAAAATGTTGAGGTGAAGGATGAGCGGAGAGCGGACAGGGAAACTTTGGGCCGCAGGGGCAGTTAAGACTTTAATACTTGGCCTCCTCCTTATGTCTGAGGATATATAAACTTTGTAAAAGCCCTTGAAAGGGTCCTTGTAGCATAAAAGGATCACTTGTGAGTTGATAACCTGGAAGAAGTATAAGTTTATATTTGAGTTAAATCTTTAAAACGATTCCCCCAGCGTGCGGTACTCCCTCTATCTACCAACATAAGTATATAATTTAACTTTGATTCTCCAAATATGAGATATTCAATCTTATTTGAAACCATCATGACTTGTAAGATTTATACTTGTTCTCAAATATTCACGTTCAAAAAATTATTCAAAGAATTCTTGCCAAGCAACAGGGCAAAGCTTTACAATGAAAAGGTATCGTTTACCTATGATTGTATGAATTCAAAATTGTCAAGGTACATTTCACAAGGCCCTGAGTTACAACACCTAGATTTTAGTTGAGATGAAATAGCAGGGAGGTATGATTTGTAGTACTTTAACAATTTACTAAGATAAAATTACAATCTGCTTTTTTATTAGGCAATAAATAATTGAGGTAAATGTTATCATTCATACCATATTTACAATTCATCATTCACTCGCTCATTCATACGGCCCAGTAGGCCAATAGTAGGCCAATATTTACAAACGGCCCAGGGGCCCCCCAAGTCCACATGGTTGTCACCTCCCTCGCGTGTGAAGGAGGAAGCATAGTCTTGGAGAGTCCCCCACCCTCCTACGTCAGCCACGTCACTGGATAAGAGCCAGCGGAGGCTGACTAAGTGCGCGAGAGCCACAGACGCTCAGGACATGATTAGAGAAACTGAGCATTAACACTAACACTTAATTATAGCAGGTCACGAGGTCACAGCCGTTTTAATCTCCGAGGAGGATTATAGGGATGAGTGGCACAGTGCAATGACTGTGCTAGGGAATTAGGGTGGTTGGATAGGTTACTATGGAATTTTATGAACTTGGAAGGGATGAGTTCAAGAATATAGGGTATATTCAGATCATTGTGGAGGGTTTTGTTGCTGACGTGATAAGGGGCATTTACTATTGTTCTCAGGACTTTTGATTGAAAGGATTGAATGCGCTAGATATTCGAATTTTTTGCTGTCCCCCATAGCTCTATTCCGTATGTCTAGATTGGCTTAAGTATAACTTTGTAAATAAGTAGTTTATTTTCTATTGAGAGATGAGATGTCCTTCGAAGTAGTCTGTACAGTTGTCCAAAGCGTCTGTTTAGTTCTTGTCTTTTTAGCCTCGTGTGTGGGTTCCATGGAAGTCTTTTGTCGAGATGGAAGCCTAAATACCTTACTATCTCAGACACAGGGAAAGGAATCGAATTTTAAAAAACTAGCGAACAGGACTTGCGGCAGAGGGTGAAGGTAATGTGGGAGCATTTTGCTTCATTGACCTTGATTCACCATTGGTTGCACCAATACTCGATCTCATTAAGGTGTTTTTGAAGGTTTTGGGATGCTATATCAGGGTCTGGATGGGTTGACAGAACTGCAGTGTCATCTGCAAATGTTGCCAAGAAGGTATTGGGTGTAAAGGGGAGATCAGTAGTGTATAGATTATAGAGGATGGGACCCAGGACGCTGCCCTAATTCTTCTTAGGATTAGTTGCCGCGCCATTATTTTTTCACATTTTATCATGGATTACTTTTTGTTTTATTTTTACTTACGAAACATTTTAGGCATCAGTCATGTTTTATAATATTTTTTAATGAATAAAATTAAATAAACAGTGTAGAAATTGATGGAAAATATCTCTATATTGATCCTCAAACAATTATTAAAAAAAAAATTAACGTTACATTTCTCAGGATGAGCCACACCAGGCTTACACACGGATATATAACGGTCATGAAACTACACCACTACGTTTTGACATTTTGAGTATTTCTAAATGTGCAGCATACTCTGTGCGAATGTCTTGCGCACAATAAAGAGAGGAACTGCACAAAGACTTCTGCGAAACGACTAAGGTGATCACAATAATCAAACACTTTCTTTAAGAAGTTTATCACTTCATTTTGACATAGATTTATTCGCCACTGTTATTCTATCTATCTTCAGGCAGTTTACCTTGTTCCTTGTCTTACTTTTGTTCCTAGATCAACTAGCTATTTCTTAACAAATACTCTGATTTTGAAATGGTTTCGTACTGGGAGTGAAGTTATAAATTTTACAACAAGAAAATAGAAACTTTATTTATAATAGACTTAGCTAACTGATTCACGTATTAACTTTGCAAGTGAAATAGAAGCAGGGATTCAAGAAAGGACATTAGATATGAAATCAAACAACAAAAAGATGATTAAAGAAAATAAAAAAGCAAGAATCACTTAGAAGATGGATTGGAGAGTTCCTGTTAACAAATAAATAAATGATCTAGAAACAACTACTATTTCTAACTTACAATCTGTTTAAGAAAAACATTAAACAAAAATAGTTCGAAAAATCCCGCTGGTTTCGTAGTGTATAGATTCGTAAATTGGTGTTGTTTGTTTATTTTATTTTTATATTTTTAAATGTACTCGGTAACCTTACAAAGATTGTAGACAGTAAGTAGGTTCATACCGTTGTATGTCATGTGGCATATAATACGAAATATATCCATCTTATATTTTATGAATATCATAATTCGGAAAAATTTAATACAAGTAACTTTTTGGCAATAATTCTGATTCTATCAGTAGGCTTTAGCAAATTCTTCCTGAAAGGACAGAAGACAGCCAACCAAGCAGCCCCTCCCCCCTACGATCTGCAATTCATGAAGAAGGGGGCCGAATACAAAGAAACGAAGTGATCGGGATCTGAAGTCAGTGCAGCGGTGGAAGGCAGACTGACTGATTGCCGCATCTACATAGACCATAAGCCTTTCCGATCTCTGTCTCTCGGATATCTAAATAGCCAGTATTTGTATCGGCCCTCTCGCATAGGGTCTTTCTGTCACAGTATGCATTCTCTATAAGCTAAAGCCCCAAGTATCAATCTGCTATTTCATGAACTGATACCACTAAAAGATCCATAACTTTTTTTAAACTCGTCATTCAAATGCACTCAATCGTCAAATCAAAGATGAATGGATGAATGAATGTAATTGATAATATAAAATAGAAAACACCTGCCTATCTTTCTATATTTTATCAATAAATCTTCGGCGTCAGTACCTAAACTACCTAAGGGCACGGGCGTCATAGCCCCTGATTGGCTAAACTAAACTGTCATAGAATTGGCCGAAATAAAAAACTATCTCATTCGCACGAGGCAGTAATGACCTGCCTATATAATGCAGAAATACTGCGTTTCTTCAGACAGTCGGAATCAGACACTTGAAGTGAGCACTGCTCTCGCTCTGTTCAGGCGCTGGTTGCTATAATCGCACCCTGGCTTTCGTTTTTAATTGCCTCTGCACCTTTCTTTCCTAACTTTCCTATGTTTTAGTCCGGCGTTGTCAGACCCCCCTTCATCCTAGTGGGATTCTCTGGCTTCGCCTCGCTTAATCTAGCATCTTTGGAAGATATCCCTACCATGCAAACGGCGATCTCTGGGGCCATACACAATGTACCAGTAGTGTCTCGTCTAGAGGTCCCTTCTGCCTTTTTCCGGTTCACTCACCTGTAATGACTAGCCTGTACCTCTCCCACTATCGGAGTACACCTTCTAAGATCTTATGGAGTAAGATAGTTCAATAGTAACACCCCTTAGCAAGCAATTGTCCAAGCCATGGACTATTCAACTCTCCGTCACCAGGACAAGCACAACTAGACACCTCGTGACGACAATTACTTTATGAGTGAGTATTTGCCGCGTTTTAATGAACTAAGACAATTGTGCAAAGAAAATAGGAATCAAAAACAAGGCAAGACAAATTGTGGACCTGTAAGAACGTCTAATTACGGCAATACTGTTCGCTTTCCCAGAAATATTAACATTAATCACTGGAATAAACCTGGTATTAATCATACAATTAATAATGATGCAAGCTATTTATTTTATTTATTGGTTTAGACCACTTATGTATATGTCAACCAATTGACATTGAAGACAGTGTCCAGGCATAAGTAACCTTATTAAATATCTGGTACTGCATGCCAGTACCATAAACTATTAGCGTCTACATGGCTCCGTGATAGTGTCGATGGGGCAACTCACTCAAAAAGTACAAGAAGGGGACCATAAATGTTTTCGAGCTTAACGAGAGAATTTCAAGGATAGATTACAACTTAGATATGCTTAGCAAGTCTCATCCAGTGGTATCATGGATTTTTTAATATTGTAATTCCTTTATTGTGCTATAATTACAATCTGCCTTTAATAAGGCAATAAGTAATTAAGATAAATGATCTCATTCATACAATATTTACAGTTCATCATTCACTCGCTCATTCATACAATATTTACAGACAGCCCAGAGACCCCCCAAATCCACCGCGAAGAGAAAGCGGAGTCTTGGGAAGTCCCCCACGCTCCTCCGTCAGCCACGTCACCGGATACTAGCCAGTGGAGGCTGACCAAGAGCACGAGAGCCACACACGCTCAGGACATGATTGGAGAGACTGGCCATTGCCAGGACTCCCACTGTCACGCGTTTATAGCAGGTCACGAGGCCACTGCCGTTTCAGTCTCCGAGGAGGATTATAGGGATGAGTGGCGCAGTGCAATGACTGTGCTACAGGATTAGGGTGGTTGGAAAGGCTACTGTGGAATTTCGTAAACTTGGAAGGGGTGAGTTCTAGAATGTAGGGTATATTAAGGTCGTTATGAAGGGTTTTGTTGCTGACATAATAAGGGGCATTTACTATTGTTCTCAGGACTTTTGATTGAAAGGATTGGATACGCTTGATGTTCGACTTTTTTGCTGTGCCCCATAGCTCTATTCCGTATGTCCAGATTGGTTTAAGTATAACTTTGTAAATTAGTAGTTTATTTTCAATTGAGAGATGGGATGTCCTTTGAAGTAGTCTGTACAGTTGTCCAAAGCGTCTGTTTAATCATGGATTTAAACCAAAGATCAAGATTTGGCCCCAGTCATCTTACCCCAATGTTAATAGCCATTAAGATGAGGGGGGGAAACAGGATTATGATGAAGAAGAAATAAATATACAAACACTTCTGTTCAAGTTGGAAAAAAGTGTGGCCAGCCACTTTTTCCGATACCGTAACCAAATAAAATTATAAATAAAAATTGGAGTCAGTTCATTCGCCATCTAGTTAAAATATTACAAACTTTAAAGATTATTGATTAAACAATTATGAACTCTGAAGGAGGATAATTTGCATAAGGTTCTGGGTTCGAATCCCTAAACGGAACATGAATTTATTTCATTTCCAGAAGTGCTTCCCACTATGTTGGGAGACATGATACCCCACCTAAATGGGGGAGTACACATGTTCTTAAATGATTAAACAATAAAAAAATATAAATGAAGTAAGCAGCGATTAGTAGCTGTTGACTCCCTTCGTAAAAAAATCAATAAAGTTGTCTTCATCTTCACTTAATTCAGAGAATAAATTATATAAAGAACCTTTGTCTGGTCTAATTTCCACAATTTTTGTTGTTTTCTCTTTCTTTTGCTACGATAGACTTATATAGATAATGAAGGTATCGCATTTTTTTCTCAGTCATTTCCCATCAACTTCGCAACACGTCTTTCATCGAGGTGCCGTCACCTCAAGAACTGGCCTGTCAGTACATTTCGTCATTACCATTAATAATAAACAATAATATAATATAATAATAAACAAATTTTGTGAATAAGTTGCTAATCTGACTTGATGACCGATGTTCTGACAGCATAGCTCAAAGAAAAAGCACCTGGTCCTTTCACTTTTTTTTTCTTTGGCTAATAATAACTAAATAATTAATTTTAATTTTAATTTTTAGAATTATTTTTATAACTGGTACTCATATAGTACTTATTAGTGACTATGGTAGTAGGTACTATATGAAATACTTATATGGTAATATGAAATACCTAAGCTGGTCTAACGTTTTATGACATTTGTCTCTAAACAATCAGGCATCAGATATCTGAAATTAAATTAAATTTACGCTAAATACATCAGTGTATTATGTACTACAATTTTGCATGATAGTAATTTTTCACTTCGACTACTAATGATGAGTAATATATTATATCCGTGTTAATAATCCATAGTTGTGTTATGCAATCCTACTGGCTTGCTTTTTAATAATTATTGTTTTAAAAAATTGTTGTTTATATAAAATGGAAGTGAATACCACATAGTAATTAATTTTTATAAAAAAAAATGTGAGTTCGTTTATCAATGCTTTTTCAGTGGCCTCAATGAAATTAATATCATTATTTATCGCGATAGATACAACGATAAAATCTGATATGTTTTCTATAGGGAAAGGTTTAAAAATATATTTCCAATTAATAATAAATTAAAAACGTTTATGTTAGCGGAATGAGACAGTATGAATTACTGATGTGAAAGGTAATTCCTTTCCTTTAATTTGTATTCGTACATGACCGATATTAAAAGCTACCGGTAGTAATATGTTGATTAAAACAGTATCACGTTTTACAATTAGAGTATTAGATAATCTATAATTTTTGAAGAATATTTATTTAAACTAAAAACAACCATTTTTTTTTAATGAAGTAGTTTTTGTGGCATGATAATATCAGGCCTACATATAAATACTACTATCGGTTCTTATACTATTATTGTCTTCCCTTTAGCTGTACAGGGCTCACTCCGCCTCTTGAAGAAAAATGAGTAGCTAATGCAAAATAAAAATAAATAATAAGTAGATATGTCACAGAATGTAATTTGAGCTTTTGGTGGTATCATAACAGTCAGTGTACATGAGTCAAATAATTGTAAATGGTATGGTGCCTGATCTATCTTCTTCTCATTCTATTTAGCTTAAAGACCACAGCCTGCTCCACCAGTAGCTGCAAGTGTTTTTTTCTAATAGACCTCCTAATTCTAATTTTACCTTAGCAAGTAAGGGGTCCTACAGCGAACCATGCGTGGACTCGTTGCCTCAAGGTGGTGTAATGCAAATACCTACCGGGCCTTAGACCCAGCAATCTCAAGCTCCTCGACGACTGGTAGCCTTTATTAAATAAATTTAGAGCGGATTTCTTGTTGGAAAATCGATTTAAGTTTATGTTAGATTTTCATCAAATTTATTAGACACAATTTATACATATGTTAAAAAATGTTTAGCAACCATTCATCAGTGCATGTCATTAAATTAAAATACATTGTGGCTACACAGTCGGTGAGAATGTCATTTCAAACATCACTGCAGGTGACATATTTCAAACCTTACTTGTTTCTAAATACATCCGCTCTCATCACAGATTTCGCTTTTTAAATAAACATCAGATTTAATATATTATATTTATTTAATGATATAGACGGTACAGGGCGTAGCCATGGAAACAATTTTTTATTGGATCAGCTTTCAATAGATTTCCAACATTACAAGCATGTTTAACCAATATGAGCTTTTTCAGTAATGAACTCCCAAAGTTTTAGTTTAAAAAAAAATTTACAAAAATATAATTCAATAGGAGGAAAAAATTATCTGAGCAGAGTGGACGATATACACATTTAGAAAAGAAGGGAAATAATTTATTCAATCATCTTTACAAAGCTGAGTTAATCCCGGCATTACATAATCCCACTTGAAAACAATTCTTTTGAGGAAACAGAAATATTCACAGAGATTGCAACAATAATATCTTTAGAAGTTATACGTTATACGTGTTTTTCAAATCAGAAAACAGAACTCCAAAGCTCGTAAACACATACCATAAACATCTCCGGTCAGGATTGGTGAGTCTACACATTTACAGCACCCTGCTTAGGCAATAGCACAATAGTACAGCCTCTGTATTCAGCCAATGGGATTCGGGGAGTAAATGTTTGCTGTAGATGCTCTCTTCTGATTGGATAATCGATTCGGCCTGAGCAGTCTGATGTATCGATGCTCCGACAGCTAAAAGGGTTTTCTCCGGCGATTCCCTCACAAGGTGTTTTTTTTTTTTTTTTTTAAATGTGGGCTTTTTCAGTATCAATCCTATCCTTTTTTTTCAAAACATTTTACTTTGACGTAGGGCTCAAATCGTTTTAGTAAGCAACTCGAGATGTGAAGCAACTTTAGAGAAAAAAAAGAAATGTTGTGTCTAAATAGCTTCACAAAAAGCCTTGATGCATTCGGCTGTTAAGAAAAATAAACCTAATGTTCCATGGTATACCTTATGCAAATCCCCAAGCGTTTTAATAAGAAAGCAGTTTCCCATCTTCCTTAATCCTCTTTTGAAAAACATCTATAGTTTATTTTATTTTATCCTTCATATTCCCTTGCTATTCTATTGCATATATTCTACATAAATGAATCTAGTTACAGTAGGTTATTATATGACTTGTAGCTTGGCTACATTTTATACAATTTTTAATAATTTTACATTGCGATTTGTCATTTTTACAAGAATATAATCGACATTATACATTGATTGTCTAAACATGTTTAAAAGCGATAGGGCTAACCTTATGAATCATAGACAGTTGACATCTGTCAACTACCTTACACGCTACTTGATTCCCAACATTACGATATTAAAAATATGAAATAAGTCTGAATTATAGATGAAGTTGATTGTAGCTACCATCATAAATTATAACCACTATCAGTTATTAATAATCCTTGAGTCTCTGTAATATATGTACTTCTAATAGTAACATGTTTAGCCTATTCACGCGTCTTTTTTTACTAAAAACACATCTAATAAACATAAAAAAACTAGATCTTAAGATTTAATTTTATAAAATCATCATGGGTGAAAATATTAAACTTTAAAATTTATTTAAGTTTAATTTTTGAATTTTACAATATAAAATTCAGCAATTATGGTCTTAACAATAAATAATAATGAAAATTACAGAAGGTAATATAAAGCCTATATTAACATTTATACCCTGATCGAAATGATTACTTGTTTACTAATAGACACAACGAATATGTCCCCTTCGCAGGCTTAAGCTGTTTGAATATTTGGATAAAATATGTAAAATGGGAACGAGGTTATTATTATTATTTTTTTGTTCCGGCATTTGTGCACCGCGGCCTCAGTGAGACCTATTGTGCGCCGTCCATGTCCCTGTCCTATATATGTGACAGGCCCACGGCCCTTGCAAATCTGAGGATACCGAATGGATCGATCAGTTCACATAGTTTGGGGTCTACAATGCGATCACTACCAAAGTGAATGTATCGCCTTCTAGCTAGGTTATCACAGTCACATATTATATGACGTGCCGTTTCTCCCTCTTTCTTGCAGAATCTGCAGATTGGTGATCCAACTATCCCCAAATTAAAGAGGTGTTTGTTTAACCGACAGTGACCTGTATAGAGTCCTGTCACACTTTTGAGTGTCCACCTGTCCATTGATAGAAGTGCTGAGCTTCTTCTCTTACAGGGTCCATTAAGAAACAGTTTCGAGTGTTCCTGTTTCTTAGTTTCTCTCCAAGAGAGTCTTGCCCTGTCCTCTAAAGCTAATTTTATACGCCTTTTAGCGTAGCTGAGGCTGATACCACATATGGGTTCAGGTGCAAGAGGTGTCTGTTCTGAGCCCACCCTTGCAAGACCATCTGCCTTCTCATTGCCTGTGATGCCTGTGTGTCCTGGCACCCAGTCGATTCTAACCTTATTGGCTAGCGAGAGTGTGTTTAGGTTGTTTTTGCACTCCTCAACCAAATAAGATCTGGTCGTATAGCTTCTCAGGGCGCCAATTGCAGCCTGGCTATCCGTGAAAATTGTGATCAGTCTGTTTCTTACACCCTCCCCAATTAAGGTTTGGGTGCAGACATTGATCGCCATCACTTCGGCCTGAAAGACCGAGGTGTGTCTACCTAAAGGAATAGAAATCCCAGATTCTGGTTTATCTTTCCTCCATATGCCGGCCCCTGATCCGTTTTCTGTTAGTGAGCCGTCTGTATAGCAATTAATCCCATTACACAGTTTATGTGGTTTGGTCTTTGTGTTTACCGCACAGTATAAGACGTCTGTGTGTTTCTTAACTTGTAGGTCAGAGTGCATTGATAGCACCTCGTCCTCATCAATTCTTCTGAACAAGTTCCCATGCCCCATGTGAGTCATGACTTTGGATCTTGTTCCTGATTTCGCAAGTCTGTAAGCCACGTTCAAGGCTTGCGCTTCTACTTCTATGTGCAGTGGATTCAAGTTCAATAAGACTTCCATTGCAGCAGTAGGAGTTGTACTCATGGCACCAGTAATCATGAGACATGAGAGCCTCTGTAATTTGCCAAGCAAAGTTTTATTTTTACTAATGCTACCTCTGTGCCACCACACCATAGAGGCATAGAATTGGTCTCACTGCTGCGGTATATAGCCAGAATAACATTCTGGGTTGTAGTCCCCAGGTCCTACCCACAGCCCTTTTACATGCATAGAGGCATCGAAGTGCCTTCATAGTAGTATTGCTGATGTGTTTGGACCAGTCCAATTTACTATCCAGAGTAACCCCTAGATGCTTTACCTCACTACAAATGCTTACCTGTGTCCCCCCTATATAGGGTGGTCTAACTATAGCATTTCTTTTGTTAGTGAAGATACAGAGATTTATCTTCTGGGGATTGATTCCTAAACCATTCTTTTCACACCAATCCCTCAAAAGATCCATCGATGCGGAAAGCAACTCAGAAATGGTTTCTGAGAACTTGCCCCCTATGAGCACAGCAATGTCATCAGCATATCCCTGTGCGTAGAACCCTGCAGAGTTTAGATTTGTTAACAATGAGTCAACGACCAAACACCACAGTAATGGAGATAACACCCCTCCCTGTGGACATCCTCCCACTGGCTTCATCCACAGTTTGGTTTGTCCCAATTGTGATTGTAAAATCCTATTCTCTAGCATGGTGTTTATCCAGCTAGAGGCTAAGGAACTAATCCCCTTTCTTTCTAAGGCCGATGCCATAGTGTTATAGGGTGTGCGATCAAAGGCACCTTCTATATCAACAAAGATGCCTACCATTATTTCTTTGTGAACTAGGGATCTCTCAATCCTGGAAACCAGGTGGTGGAGAGCAATTTCACAGGATTTTCCTGCCTGGTAAGCGAATTGAGCGCTATGGAGCGGTCGTTCTACCAGTATTCCATCCCTAATATGTCTGTATATGACCTTTTCCAAGGTCTTCATCAAAAAAGAAGTCAGACATATTGGTCTGTAAGACTTGGGTTCGTCATAGGACTCTTTCCCAGGTTTTGGTATGTAACACACTTTTGCCATCCTCCAGCTTACTGGAATATAGCTCAGTGCCAAGCTTCCCTTTAACAAGGTAAGTATAAGGGGCCTAATTACTGGTAGGCCTTTTTGTAGCAAGGCTGGGAAAATCCCATCAGTACCAGGTGATTTGAAGGGAGCAAAAGAATTGATTGCCCACTCCACTCTTGCAGAATTGACAATTTTATTTGCTTCTGCCCAGTTACCCTTGCAACTAGTGTGTTCACAGTTGGTAGGGTCATTATTAATCGTATCCATCAGTCCGCAGCCAGGAAAATGCGCGCGCGCCAGGGCACCGAGGGTTCCCTCCTCAGAATCCGTATAGCCCCCTCCCACCCTGACGGAGCCCAATACTCCCCGGTCAGACTGCTTGGATAAGATCCTATTTACTCTAAACATGGAAGTTGTATCGTTTATTTCGCTACAAAATTTCTTCCACGCCCTTCTTTTAGCCTTTCTGACTTCTTTGTTATAATCAGTGAGTGCACGTTTATAAGTGTCCCATCTGCCTGATCTTTTGGCCGCGTTAAAGAGTTTACGTGTAAGAGCTCTTAACTTGCCAAGTTTATTGTTCCACCAGGGACAGTTCCTGTTGGATCTAACATTACATACAGTGTTATTATCAGTGTATGACTTAATTATTGCCTCAGTCAATGTTGAGTTTAAATGTTCCAAATGCCAGTTGCTACTCACCACTCTAGGACAGCATTTGACCTCCTCCTCAAGCTGTGTAAAGTAGGTTTCCCAGTTTGTAAGTTTGGGATTCCTATACACAGCTTCGGACGTGTTGTTACCACTTAGATCAAATCTAATGTATCTATGATCTGAGCATGACTCTTCTTCAGAGACGTGCCAGCCTTTAACCCTTAGGCTTATAGTGCGTGTGCTAAGGGTTATGTCAATGACCTCAGATCTGATTCTATTGTTAAAAGTGGCAATATTGCCTCTGTTTAGAATGTCTAGGTCATTACTAGTTATGTACTCTACTAAACACTCACCTCTCTGGTTGTTGTTCTTGCTCCCCCAGAGCTGATGGTGAGCGTTCGCGTCAAGCGATGCTATAAGCTCGCCCCTTAGGCCAGTCCCTTCCGTTAGCTTACTAAGTGCCTCGGTCGGGACTTCTTCTTCATATGGGAGGTAGACAGATGCAATCGTCAACCTCCCACCTTGATTTCCCTCGTTAAGGGCCATTTGAGCTGCTGCTAAATCTCTAGAACAATATTGCCATAGAGGCAGCATTTTAAGACTGCTCTTATGCAGGATACAGGCTCTGGCACGCGTGGGTACAGAAATAATCTCATACCCACGCATCGCCAGCCCCCCCATCCGGCCCTTATACAGGTAAGGTTCTTGTATTAGAATGATATCAATATCCTTACCTCTCACATACTGCTGCAGAACACCACATGCTGCAATACAGTGGTGCAGATTAATTTGCAGCAGCCTTACCACCATGATCAGTGCCCGCCGGCCCCCGGAGGGCCACCCCGAGGCGGACGCCGGGAGACAGCGCCAAACCCAGGCCTCCCCATCACAGAAGGCCCAGACCCAGCGCGCCCCCCAGCCCCCGCCACGGGGCCACCCCCCGCAGCCGCCATAGTCATCGCCTTGGGGCCATCCTTTGGAGTTGGCAAATTCGTCGTAGCGATCCCCTTCGACTCCTCCACCTCGGGATCGCTCCTTGCCTCCTCCACCTTATCAGCCGCCTTCCTCTCCTGTACTGCTTTCAGCGGCTTCTTCTTACCCAATACCCTGAGAGCGACCTTAGTGAACCCATAGTTCAGCTTAAGCTTCCGCTTCTCAAGGTATTCCATGCTAGTCTCTGGGGCAGACAGGATCGCAAAGAAGCCATGCTTCTCCACCTTGGTGCCCAGGAGTCTCCATAATCCAATATCAGGTACCCTAGAGTTTTGGGTCCTGATCCTCTTCATGAAATAACCTTCCAGAGGCATTTCTCCTGTAATGAAGGTTCCTACCTTCACGGTTTTATGAAGCTCCTCCACCTTTCCTACGCGGAGCTCCAGATCCCCACTCATGTTAAAATTGGGTACTATAATCGACAACCAGTCCTTGGTCTCCTGGTTGTCGCAGATTATGACACAGGCTCCCACATGTGGGTAAATTCCGCTGAATTCAGCCTGTGTCCCTTTCTCTTCTTCCAGCTGATCGACAAATTTCATCAGCTGGCCCTTCATCTCCTCGCAATTCTCCTTCGTCAGCTGAGTGGACGGATATCCACTAGGGATAATCGCCACCCTGCTTCCTCCGGCAGCAATCGCGTAGGATGCAATGCTAGTATCCCCACCCCTATGCCTCTTTGCCGTAGGCGCAGAGGTACCGGGTGAGGACCTAATCCTTTTCTCTGGAGCGCACCCAGACCCTGCCGTATTCCCGGACCCCGAAGGTCCTGGACGTCCGGCCGGATCCTCAGGTGGCCCTCCAGCCAACATTGCCCTCCTCCACTTCTTCCTCTGGGCTCCAGAGAACTTGTGCTTGGAGGTCTCGCCTGCATCCTTGGATGCAGCGTCCCTACCAGGCGCCAAGCTTTCTGGCTCCATTACCAGTCCACTTGCCTCCTCTACAAGCGTCGCAAGCGAGCTCATAGAGGCTTCATCGTCCACTACCTCAGCGCCAAGGTCCATTGAAGGCCCCTGGGCTGAGTCCTCTCCGCTGATCATACTGACCAGCTCCTCCATGTCTTCATTATTATTTTTATTACTTTTACTCATTTTGTTCCCACGAAAGCGGGGGAAGTTACTCTGCAGGTACTGCCCCCTCTCCCTGCAGAGGGCATTTAATACAATGGGGTGCGCCTGGTGCCCCAAGGGGGTCGATTAAAGACAGTGCATTTTTATACACCCCCTGCCATTCAGCCACAGCTCGAGCTCCTCTACACTTGGCTTGGGTGTTAAGGAGATCTCCACCTGGATTTCATGGGGAGATCCCGCCTCTGTCGTCCGCGAGTCCATCGGACTCCCCAGGGGGTACCACTTGGAGGTGACAGTAGGCGTTGGTAGGGATAGGTCAGACTGGGAGTTCACAAGCAGTGAGTAGGGCACTATTGCTTGATTCCTCCACTACGAGTAAAGGAGACCCCCGCACCTGTCTCCCTCTCTAGTCTTTCCATTACCCTACCCATTTACCCCCCTTGAACGAGGTTAAGTACTCGGCTTTATAGCGTTCCCATTAAAAAAGCGTTACCAAAGAATCCTTTTGAAATGGGAAAGCATTGTTATTGGATAGAAACTAAATCGTTATAAACTATTTAGAAAATGTGATGATTTCTGATAAAATGTAGCTTAAGATTTAATTTTATAAAATCATCATGGGTGAAAATGTTAAACTTTCACATCTATAGTTAAGTTTAATTTTTCCATTTGACAATATAGAATTTAGCAAATATGGTTTTAACAATAAATAATAATTTTTGTAAATAGGTGAAACGCCAACGTCTGATTTGTTTTAATTTAAATATAGAATAGAATAGAATATTGTCTTTATTATGGCAGCTAAATCTTTAAAAATAGTAATAAAGCACAAATAAAAATATAAATCGTACATCATAAACAAAGGACAAACAAAATAAAGTAAACTGTATACATCAAATAAAACAAAATATTTGCGAACATAATTACATACATAAATGGTTTTAAATATTAAAATAGTTACGTTCCAAATGTTGCTTTAAGAAGATCAAAAAAGAGAAAAAATATAAATGGTTACTAATTAAAATATTATAGCTAAAGTGTTTATAAAATATACTTGAAAATAAAACAGTGATATTCAAATATACAAAGTAACAAATGTGAGTATTATTATTGCCTTCAATCACAGTTTATGGTTTAACGTTGTCTTGTTGTTTTTAGATACCTACTACTAGTAGACAATAAAAATTTGTTCCCTTCGCAGGCTTAAGATATTGGATAAAATATGCATAATTAGGACCAGGTAAACACTTGGCTTTCTGAGATTTCATTAATAAAGTGTTAGCTAACAATCATTTTGAAATGGTAAGAGTATCTTTATCGGATAGAAACTAAATCGTTTTAAACTATTGAGATAATGTGATCATTTTTGACAAATTATACTATTGTACCTATAGAGGGTAAATAAGAACGTGAAATCTAAATAAAAAAAAACCCGATTCGTCTCTCAATCTTCTTTCTGAAGTTTTCCATTAATATAACTCTCTTCTTATTTCCTAGTGTCTTTTCTGACGATCATTTTTTTTTCTAGTGACGCTCCGACCCTGTTAAGGAGTGTGCTTTGTTCGACAGTAGACCATTGTCAAAAACACTTTCATCAATCTTAACAAAACGAAATTCGTGAAAGTTACAGACAGATACTTTTTATTTTCACTATTATTTTTTCTTATTTATGCATCGGATTTTGATATTCAGTCGTCTTTCGTAGCCAAGCCACTCTTAGGTGATTCTTTATTTACACCTTAGTGGATTATAACATTAAACACTCGCGTTCCCCGTAACTGTGTTTTCATCTTATATAGTCTTCAAACTATAATGAATGCTTTCTATCGGGTTTTCAATCTCACTTATTTTCATTGTTATTCTACGTTGCAACTTTCAAATCGCAAATGATGCTGACACGTTAAATCATAAACTGTGATTGAAGGCAATAATAATACTCACATTTGTTACTTTGTATATTTGAATATCACTGTTTTATTTTCAAGTATTTTTTCAAACACTTTAGCTATAATATTTTAATTAGTAACCATTTATATTTTTTCTCTTTTTTGATCTTCTTAAAGCAACACTTGGAACGTAACTATTTTATTATTTAAAACCATTTATGAATGTAATTATGTTCGCAAATATTTTGTTTTATTTGATGTATACAGTTTACTTTATTTTGTTTGTCCTTTGTTTATGATGTACGATTTATATTTTTATTTGTGCTTTATTACTATTTTTAAAGATTTAGCTGCCATAATAAAGACATTATTCTATTCTATTCTATATTTAAATTAAAACAAATCAGACGTTGGTGTTTCACCTATTTACAAAAATTATTATTTATTGTTAAAACCATATTTGCTAAATTCTATATTGTCAAATGGAAAAATTAAACTTAACTATAGATGTGAAAGTTTAACATTTTCACCCTTGATGATTTTATAAAATTAAATCTTAAGCTACATTTTGTCAGAAATCATCACATTTTCTAAATAGTTTAAAACGATTTAGCTTCTATCCAATAACAATGCTTTCCCATTTCAAAAGGATTCTTTGGTAACGCTTTTTTAATGGGATGCTATAAAGCCGAGTACTTAACCTCGTTCCCATTTTACATATTTTATCCAAATATTCAAACATGCCTGCGAAGGGGACATATTTGTTGTGTCTATTAGTAAACAAGTAATCATTTCGATCAGTGTATAAATGTTAATATTGGCTTCACACTACCTTCTGTAATTTTCATGATGACAGTAAAGTTAAAATCGTTGGATTTACGTTATAACATGCAAAAATCATGAAAATTCGAAAAAGTTTTTATTATGAAACGCTTTTGCTAGAATGAACACTCCCAATTGCAACGACAGTGATAATTATTATGGCAAAGAAGCATGGGGATAATCCTTTGAGTCAAAACTTTATATCTTCGATAAATCATATTTAATCCCACCGAGTTAAACAGCCTCCTCCAAAATTCTAAAAACCCATTTATTTCTCTCCCTCTCTCTATCTCCCTCTGTCTCTCCGTCTCTCCTTCTCTCTCTCCCTCTGCCTCTCTCTTCCTTACTCTCATAACTTGTTGTACAAGTACTCTCTTCATAAATGTATTTTTTTTTTAACAAACTGGAGGTACAGTAACTTCTTCCGCCTAGTAACTAGCTGAGTTTTTCCACCGTAATTGGATGGTTCTGAGACAAAAAAATAAAACACGGGTTATATTACTGTATGAAACTATTCACATCATAGGCCCTCCATAGAGAAAACCCCCTCCCTCCGGTGTATCTTAGAGGCACGGGTTTGGCTGAAATCTAATTAGCCACCGACTCCATTACAGCTTCATGAATTTATTTGCACATTTGAATACATTTTCCTCTAAAAGGGGGGGTTTTAGCTAGTTTTATTAACTGGGCCTCGAAAATGAATGCATAAAAATCGAGGGATTAATTCAAGGGTCGTGTTGAAAGCCCCGTGGCGTCGGAGGGCCCGGGGGTCATGACCACTTCATGAATAAAATTTGTATTAATGTGCTCTACACGGAACACCTGGAATAAACAAAATTTACTTTCCGCGCACAGCCCCCCCCCCCTCGCTCACTTCATATAATTTAAATAGGGTTCCTCCGTACACTGCGGTGTATTATGTAAATGTTGTCCCCTATGCTGCCAGCCAGTCAACCCACGTACCCTCTGCTCAACCACGAACTGTTGAGTGAAAATCTTGACTGGATTATACAGCTTTCACAAACCATTCTGCTCATGGCCCAATAGGCGATGTTGAGGCAGTACTAAAGGTTTTATGTTATCTCCACGATTGATAATCTGAGTGTGAATAGTCTGGATGTAGACATATAAAAGTGATTAAGTATTAGTAAAACTCAAAATATGGACGAAAATGATTTTATGGTTTCTTTAAATCAAATTCCAATCAATAGCATTAATGTTTCCGATAAATTTATTTATTTAATTTTAAACATTTCACCAAAATTCAGGCAACTTAAGGACTTCCCAATTAGCACGTTTGCCGATAAAAGCATTTATAACATTATAATTTTATCGAGTGATAAAATGCTTTTGCCGTGAGTTTTCAATGCTTTTATTGGTGAATGTATGACATCTTTGAAGTCCGGAAGATGCCCCTATTGTGGTGGAACGTTGATAATTAAATAAACAAAATTTTCTTAAGAGGCATATGATGTGTAGTAGTATATTATTATTTATTTATTAGTATGAGGCGTTCTTTAACTACTTAATCCCTTAATACGAAAGAGCCAAATTTATCTTGATCTGCTTTTAAAGTCCTAGATTTATTAATTCTACAAAAACGTAACTGCAACGTTCTGAAACTCATTACAAAGTCATGAATTTTTTCCTGACGTTTAGCAACGAAATATATTATGATAATCCTCTATTACAGACATTCCATATTTCATTTAATTTTCATTATTCAAAACTCCTACGCACATTTTCCATATTTTGTCCGAATATTCTTGGCTGCAAAGAAAACAAACTTTAATTTATATTTAAGCAACGAGTCACGCTTCGATTGGTGCCTAAATTTTGTACCAATGTTTCCCTAGCTACCTCTGCTCACACACTTGAGACGAGTACTCATATTAGTATCTTTGTGGGTAAGTTTAGAATTAAAACAAGTCTAAACAGTACCATTTAACTGTAAAAGAGCACCTTTTACAAAAAGCAAAAGAATTCGATACACGTTTTATTATTTGATTTTTATTAGCCCTAATGAAACGCTCTTGCTAGTGCGATGACAGTATAATAATAGCAATAAAGCATTGAGGTAATCCTTAGATTCAAACTTCATGTCTTCATAATTCCACCGTTTTAAATATACTCCTCCAATATTAAAAAAAACACTTATTTAATCTCTCTCTCTCTCTCTCTCTCTCTCTCTCTCTCTCTCTCTCTCTCTCTCTCTCTCTCTCTCTCTCTCTCTCTCTCTCTCTCTCTCTCTCTCTCTCTCTCTCTCTCTCTCTTCTCTCTCTCTCTCTCTCTCTCTCTCTCTCTCTCTCTCTCTCTCTCTCTCTCTCTCTCTCTCTCTCTCTCTCTCTCTCTCTCTCTCTCTCTCTCTCTCTCTCTCTCTCTCTCTCTCTCTCTCTCTCTCTCTCTCTCTCTCTCTCTCTCTCTCTCTCTCTCTCTCTCTCTCTCTCTCTCTCTCTCTCTCTCTCTCTCTCTCTCTCTCTCTCTCTCTCTCTCTCTCTCTCTCTCTCTCTCTCTCTCTCTCTCTCTCTCTCTCACTCACTCTCTGTTTCTTTCCATCACATAGGTTTATTCTTTAAAAGTTCTATACTAATCAATTTTGTAAATTTACATATTTCTTATTATTAATTATGTGTTGGCCCATTGTTGTAAATGATAATAATTATCAAGCATAGAGAAACGGACGATTCCCTCCATACATTTTGTAATTTTGATAATTTTTTTAAAGCAGCAAAAATTTGTATTGCTATTGATATATTTTTAAGTATAGGGTGTGTTTTTTAGTCCATACTGCCCTGATCAAGTACTGTATGTTTTTAATAAATCCTCTGGCATTTCGACCCTCAATCCACCTTTATTACGATACAAATGCTTTCAATAGCTACACCAGTAAAAATTATCTAAAAGCATATTAGAACGATATAATAAGTAACAAATAATATATGAAAATGGACAGTATACAGTCATGAACTATTTAAAAGTTGATAGGCTACAAGTGTAGATTCATAAAAAGTAGCAATAATTATATGTTCAAAAGTTCCAAATTCAATACTAAGAAAATATCAGAGCAAACTATGGTATGAATTGTACGTATGACTACCAAATATTATACTACAACAAGATAAAAATTCGTGAAATTATCAAAATTTATATGAATAATTACTCCAACAATAAAATTGTGTGCAGAATAAATTCAAAATACTATGTAAAATGCAACGTAACATAATCACCTTAAGATAATTATTTTATCTGTAATTATCTCTATTTCATCTATAATCAACCCTGTGTGAATTTACTCTGGCTGAAAGCCTCATGTGATAAGTTCTTCAGTTAAGTCAGTAAAGTTGGGAAGAATAAATATCCAACCGCAAAGTGTAGAGTGCGTGTCACGTGCAGTAAAAAAAACAAGACAATATTTTTGTTCATTTGAAATAAAAATGTATATATTAATTTTCCAAAGCATTGTTTAAAAACAGTGTTATTTATGTATTTTGGACGAAACATTGATATTATCTATTTGAATAAACACTTTTTATCTCTAAATACGTTTTCTAAATCTTGATTAGTGGTTAAATTTACACTCCACGCTCCACCTTCGCTAATTTAAACGTGGCAGTTAGGACTAAAGGTCTCTTCCCCCCTCATGATGATCTCTTACAAGGCAGCCCATGGTTTTGTGCGATACCACTCCCGACCAGTGTACAGTTATGGTGTAAAGTTCGCGAGGGTCAAGAAGACCACATGCATTATGCAAAACTCAACCCACCGACTCACCCTCTCTTCCCTGTAATTCGGCAAGTACAAAGCCCACGAAGGGCCGCTGCTTACACGGCGCGGACAAAAGCCACCCTCCACCCCGACGATAATGGCTCTATTTAAATAAAGCCGACAGGAGAAGGACTATTGAATAAAGTCCTAAAGGAAGGAGGGGAATATGGATCCTCAATGGGAAGCCTCATTAATAGGCAAGCGCCCACGGCAAGGATATTAAAGGCTGCAGATCTATCGTCCTTCTTCTCCAAGCAATAATAGGAGCTCCCGATCTCCATCCAGTTTAAATATCCAAAAGCTCTATTAGTAATTTAAATCTTAGGATTAAATAAGGACCGATAGTCCACTGCCTGAAGGCTTTTTATCATCGACTCAAGAAGCACAAGAATCAGTCAAGGAAGAATAATTCCTGAGATATGAGGTCTCATTCTTCTTCTTAATAGCCACCTTCTCTCTCCCGGAGGATATTTATTCCCGTAATCAATAATAATAATAATAATAATTTATCAACCCATTTCCTATACAGGTATTTTTAAAGGTCATAATCAATATACATACAAAATCAAAGCTGTATCATCAAAGCATTAAAAGTCGAACAATCAGCTCAACAGGACGATTTTTAGCTTTTTTATTTTGGATTTCGCTCGTTGTTTTTTCAAACGCGTGAGCTTGAATTTATTCATTCCAGTATCTTTGAGTTCCGGTTATTGTAACTGCCTTTTTCAGCCGACTTATGTTTTGGTTATAATGTTACATATACTCGTATAACCCGCTCATTCATTAATAGATTATTAGAACAGTGTGGCAAAGATCCCGACATCCTGCTGATCGTCGCTCATACAATCAGTACTGCAGGCTGGTAAAGCGGCAATTGGCATCCTTCCGTTCCGATTCTTTCAATTCCTATCTCTCCTCCCTGTCTACCAGGGACAACTCCTTATGGAATCTAACTAAGAAAATCCTAAAATACCATCCTGCTTCACACCCACTCCGTCGTGATGATGGGTCCTGGGCGGCTTCGGATGGCGAGAGGGCGGAGGAATTTGCACTGCATCTTTCCCATACTTTCACTCCTCATCTTACTCCTCAAAACAATAATCACCGTCCAACTGTTGAAGATTTCCTCACTTCACCTATCCCTCTCTCACTACCACCAAAAGCCGTTAACCCCTCCGAGGTTAAATATCTTCTGAAAAAATTACCTTACCGAAAATCTCCAGGATATGATCTCCTTACTCCTCGAATCCTCCAACAACTTCCTCCTAAAGCCATAATCTTCCTAACCTAT
Organism: Acanthosoma haemorrhoidale; assembly: GCA_930367205.1. Lineage (NCBI taxonomy): Eukaryota > Metazoa > Arthropoda > Insecta > Hemiptera > Acanthosomatidae > Acanthosoma > Acanthosoma haemorrhoidale. Next base: position 31,714,967 of record OV884015.1, read on the forward strand.
ATATATAATTGCATTATCCGAACGACGCACTTTCCTCTCCTCTGGAAACATTCCATTATTGTCTTATTCGCCAAACCCGGTAAACCACCCAATGACGCCTCATCTTACCGTCCAATTAGCCTACTCCCTATCCTCTCAAAAATATTTGAAAAACTCCTATTAAAACGCCTACTTCCAATTGTTGAATCCAAAAACCTTTACCCTACTCATCAGTTTGGTTTCCGCCAACGACATTCCACAGCTCAACAAGGCCTTCGCGTTGTTGATCACATATCCTCAGCCCTTGAAACCAAACAGTATTGCACTGCTGCCTTTCTGGACATAGCTCAAGCTTTTGACAGGGTCTGGCACGCAGGCTTGCTTTACAAGCTCAAAGGATATTTACCGCAAACCCTATTCCTAATCCTACAATCCTACCTTTCAAACCGTTTCTTCCAAGTCCGCTGTGGTTTAGAATATTCTAACTACTATCCCATTAAAGCAGGAGTTCCACAGGGCAGCGTCCTGGGTCCCACCCTCTATAATCTATACACCGCTGATGTCCCCTCTACCACCAATACCTTCTTGGCAACATTCGCAGACGACACTGCAGTCCTGTCAACCCATCCAGACCCTAATATAGCATCCCAAAACCTTCAAAAACACCTCGACGAGATCGAGTATTGGTGCAACCAATGGCGAATCAAAGTCAATGAAGGAAAATGTTCCCACATAACCTTTACCCTCTGCCGCAAGTCCTGTCCACCAGTCTTTTTAAATTCAATTCCTCTCCCTGTGTCTGAGACAGTACGGTATTTAGGCTTCCATCTCGACAAAAGACTGACATGGAACCCACACACGAGGCTAAAAAGACAAGAACTAAACAGACGCTTTGGACAACTGTACAGACTACTTCGAAGGACATCCCACCTCTCAATAGAAAACAAACTACTTATTTACAAGGTTATACTTAAGCCAATCTGGACATACGGAATAGAGCTATGGGGGACAGCAAAAAAGTCGAACATCAAGCGCATCCAATCCTTTCAATCAAAAGTCCTAAGAACAATAGTAAATGCCCCTTATTACGTCAGCAACAAAACCCTTCACAATGATCTGAATATACCCTATATTCTTGAACTCATCCCTTCCAAGTTCGTAAAATTCCATAGTAACCTATCCAACCACCCTAATTCCCTAGCACAGTCATTGCACTGCGCCACTCACCCCTATAATCCTCTTCGGAGATTAAAACGGCAGTGGCCTCGTGACCTGCTATAACTAAGTGATAGTGGGAGTTCTGGCAATGGCCAGTTCCTCTAATCATGTCCTGAGCGTCTGTGGCTCTCGCGCTCTTGGTCAGCCTCCGCTGGCTTATCCAGTGACGCGGCTGACGTAGGAGCGTGGGGGACTCCCCAAGACTCCGCTTCCTCCTTCGCATGCGAGGGAGGTGACCCTTGTGGACTTGGGGGGCCTCTGGGCTGTTTGTAAATATTGTATGAATGAGCGAGTGAATGATGAATTGTAAATATAGTATGAATGATGACATTTATCTCAATTACTCATTGCCTAAAAAAAGGCAGATTGTAATTTTATCTTAATAAAATTGTTTGAAAACTGAAAAAAAAAAAAAAAATAGATTATTAAATTTACTTGAAGAATAGGCCTAATTGAAAAAAACAAATCATTTTAATCATCTTGGGTGTGCTATTTTCCATTCTGATTTGACATGTACAGAATATTTCAAAAAAAATTTTTTTTGTTTATGGCATGTAACATTATCATTATGTAGATTTTGAGAAAGGTTTTCTAATGTAATTGTCGAAATACAAATAAAAGAGAAAGCTAGTGTATATACTCGTATATTACAATGTACCTCTTCTTATCAACTTTATTAAATCAACTGAACCATTTAAGGGACATATGGTTGATGAAAGGTTAAAAATATCTACTTTTCATCGTCTTATTATTTAACAAAGCTTCGTGAGTTAGTGAGCTGCTGGCCCTGAAAACTGCATTGCAGAAGCAGGACGAAGCAGGCCTAGCACGTCAACAACAACAACTAACAAACCCCGTCGCTGGACAGCAAGGGCCAGGTAACAACTAATCAATTCTATTGCACAGGGCCACATACCAGTGCAGTTTCGCCGGGAAGGGGGTCGGTGCCCCATTCCGATCACTGCACTGGAATAAACAGACCAGCAGGGCTTACCGAGGGGTACAGTCGTATGCACGGGCATAGGCACGCTACTCCACTGAACATGGAAGTGCATACAGCGGTCCGCAAACGCACCCGCCAGGCTTCCCTGGCACCAGTGGAATCAGAATCCACCGGATTTGTTTGTGCCTGTCCCCAAGAAAAAAGCCGCTAGGGTCGTGCGGCCGAAATCCTTCAAATGGGGGGACTCCCCTTAGTGAAAGGCACTCATTAGCCCAAAATAATTTTCCTTTATTTTTCCCACATCCTATTTTTATAAGTTTAGAGCTAAGAGAAAAAAAAAAAAAAAAAAAAAAACCATTTAAACCTTCATACAATATTTATTAATATCAATCCTATCTATTGTTTAGTTAAAACCGGGACCAAACACTACGCAGACTTTCATAACTACAAAATTTATAATATTATACATCAACGTGAGTGGCTTATTTAGCCTTTGAATAATGAGGAAAATTGATCTAATAAATTCAAGACTAACATACTAATTATTCGTAATAACGCTCTTAAAAAAAACAGACATCCACAACATATTCATCACAGCAACTCAGCCTTTTCCTTCCTCCACGGCGTCTTCATCTCGAGTCCTCACACTCTGTTCTCCCACTCCCTCGACACTGGCTCACCATCAACGCTCCTGTTGGCAACTTTCTAAAGCTCATTCAGTGGGCAATTCTCTGATACACCTCAATATATATCAAGTTTAAATTATGACTTAAATTTATGACCTATGAAATCATTTATGCTTATTGAAGTAAATTTTTAATCAAATTCATATCATTTTTTTTTGTTGGTCACATTAGCACACTAATTTGAAATGATAACCCCCATAAAAAAAATAAGATAATATTATGTATACATTAAAAATTTTTTTTTTTTTTTTTTTTTTTTTTTCTAAGCTCTCAAACTTATAAAAAATAGGAATGTGGGAAAAATAAGGAAAATTATTTTTGGCTGGAAAGTGCCTTTCACTAAGGGGAGACCCCTATTTGAAGGATGTATGAGAAGGATATGGGGTGTGGAATGCCTAGAAAGGCGGATGGAGTCAGGAAGGTAGTGAGAGTCTACCAAGGATTAAGCCTAGGGGTGCCTAGGCGATGGTTTGTTGTAGGCCAGGCGAAGCCTGGCCGGCCGCCCCGCCAGGGGCCTGAGTGAGTCGGCCTAATCGGCCGGAAGATCAACCCTGCTTACACAGGTAGATGGGGTAATGTGGCGTCGGTTGAGTCGGGCGGGAGATCGGCCTCGATCTCTCGGCTGGGTGTAGGTCCGTCAGTCCTCTGGTTCTATGATGTCTTTCATTCGCCAAGCTTCGGCGGTCCAGCAGTGCTTCCATCCGACGGGCATTGGTGGTGGCTGAAGGTCGGAGAATAGTGGGTTGTGGCTATGTCTTAGGGAGTCGAAAAATTTGATGTGCCTATATTTATGGCAAAATACATTAAAAAAATTTCATATAAATGGTTTATTACAACTATTTTGAAATCTATGTGCGGGATTAGAAGTAGACAAAATAACTTTTTTTTAAAATGGCTTCTGTTAATAAAAGTAAACCTTCAAAATTTTACGGCCACAGTTGCTAAAATAGAAACACTATATAATGGTTGAAACCATTTAACAAGTTAACATCAATGGTAAAATCCTCGATTTGAAATTCCTAAAGCGAATAGTCTGGTCAAAGTAGAACCATCGCCTCTTTGACATCCTCGACAAACCATGGTAGTAAGAAGAACTCTATGAGAGCAATGAAGATGAGAATATTCGGTGACCCCGGACGATTCGGAAACTGGCCCAAGTTGGAATCCGCCCTCACACAAAGAGACAAAAAAATAATTTCCCGCCAGACCCCCTCAATCCCTAGGAGATATAACTCACGCCGAAATTTTAATATTCCCTAACAGGGATAATACAAGCGGAATTATAAAGGGTTTCGCCGAGCCTTTTTTTAAATAGAACCATTATCACTCCCACCACTTTACACTCCTTTATCACCGCCATTAAGTCCCAATCGTAAAAGGGGATTCCATTTTCTGGGAGGAGTCTGGCAACGTTTTTCTTTTTATGACTTGGAGTAATTCACATTGCCTTCTTGTGTAGTGGAATGTTTGTATAATAGTTCTTGTTACTGAACTAAGGGTGATTTTTAATAATATTACTTGTTTCAAAAATTAACTTAACCATTTCTTTTTTTTATTATTATTTGATAAAAAAAAATACTCATTTTATTTCTGATATAATCTTGAAATGGAATGAAGAAAAAACTCCTTATTGTTCCTTAAAAATAACAAACAGGAACAAATAAGTATGCCTAGTGGACAAAAAACTATAAACCATTACACTGATGTGATTAGCTCATAAATAATAAATGGTCTAAACAAATATATGGTGACTTTAATGAACCAAAAGCATAAAATTAAAACAAAAACCACATAAATAAGAGGAGATGAATGACATTAGTTAACAATTGCAACTAAGGAAATATAGGAATTATTACAAGAGAAAAAGTTAAGAGAAAGGTCGCTATTATGTATTAAAGTTTATAAAAATGACGCATTATGAGTTAGATTGAAGGGAGATAAGGAAATGGTAAAGTCAAGATTTAAATATTGGGAGAGTTGGGGAGCGAAGAATATTGATGGGAATGGAGTTCCAAAGGTTTGTGGCACGGATAAGAAAATAACGATCAAAAGAATTTATGGTTGAGAAGATACAGGTCGTAATGTTTTGATCTAGTAGTACGAGATTTGACATCTGATTTGAATGGAAGTAGGTTGTAAAACTAAGGAGGAATTTTAGTAATGATAGTACTTAAGAGTAAGTAACTCGGAGTAATGCTGCGAAATCCGACGGTCTGGGGATTCCGAAGCAAATCTTTGGAAACAATCCATCAGCTACTTTAATAATAATGCGTTGGTTAGTGGTGAATAAAAATGGCTATGCCAGATATAACCAATAACCAGTCGTTCAATTAAAGCTTCATAATTTTATTTTATTTTTAATTACAAACTAATGGAAGCATGGAATAGAGGAATGTAAAAACGGAGAAATTAAAAAAAAAACATATATTGGGACCTTATCGATTTTCTGTTAGATCCATTGATACGTATCATCTAGCACTCAGCTGGTTTTGTAAATCCAACTGGATTCTGTGTCAATTGATGGGAGCAACCGAAGCCACTTCAACTCTCATCGTTGTGAAGGGCCTTTCTAGGCAGACGATCCGGGCCGAATCAAACCAATCACTGTTTAGACAACTTTTTGTTCTCTGTTTTGCTTTTAGACAGCGTGTTATCTATTTTCTACTCTTTTTTTTATAAGTCTGATTTACTCCTGACGAAATACTCAATCATGAATGCAACGCTGGACACTTAATCAAATCCGTATTTGATTCCCATTCCATTTTATTGGGAGGTATAAGGGTGAGCCCCATCACCTTTATTAGTCAGTTTAGTCCAGTCACGTAAGATTTATATCATTATAATTGTTTATTCATTATATAATTTTTATAAAATAACAAAACCTGTATTTAATGCGATGCTACAGGTTATATATAATTATCTGTGAATTTAAAGGGGCTATGAAAGAAAACAAAATTAGGAGGCATTAAAAAATGAATATCCACAACATGGGCATCGAGACCAAATGTTTAGTTCTAGGTAAGATAGTGTCTAATAGGGTCAAGTATCTACTGTGCATATGTGTTAGTTATTAAGATACAATAACGGAAATTATAATGACAAAACCCAAAGCGTAAAAAATTAGGTCCTAAATCAAATTACAACCTCTGCTTGGATCTAACAGTTCTGTTTTCTCTATGTTTAAGCATTCGTCATTAAGAGCGAACTTAATATGATTTCAACTTTGACAGCTGTTTAGACTGCAGTCATATTTATATTGTAATGATTCAGATCTATGATAGATTCAGGATCTAACTAAATTTATTTATTAGAAGTAAGTTGATTTTAGAAATAGAAATCTGTGGTTAATGTCGTGGCAAAACCGCGTTTATTGCTGGTCGGAATGTGGACATGGTGGAATGTGGGGGGGGTAGGCTCTTAGATACTGGTTAGACGTTAGTGTTTAGTTTAAAGTAGTTTTTAGACATTGGAAGACTCCGACTTACTTTTTATCAATCGTTCCTTCTCGTTAATATCCACTAACCATTGCCTCAGGTAGGAGATTGCAATAGATCTGCATATTTTAAGCTGCTAACTAATGTACATTGTCTAACTTTTTTTTGTTTTTCGTATCGATAAATGCATATTAAACCCTTACTCCTCAAGCTAGCGCGCGTACCACAGCCAAAAATACAAACCACTAAAAACTCCTTACGAAATAACTTATAATTATTTTTATTCTTCATGATAAATTATTAAATAGTTGAAACCGTCACGCTTCATCTGAATAGAGAAATTAAATGTTACGTTTCTTTACAGTTTTTAATTTATACTAGCGAAGGAGCCTTATAATAGCCAAAGATATTTCCATTAAGTGGTTATTTTCTGTTTTAAATTCCAATTTAAAAAGAGCAAACATGCCGATAATAGTTGAGAAAGCAACAATTTATCTTAAGTCCGATCATTTTTCCCCTGATCGTTGACTTTTTCCATCTCGTCCGGTCTAATATATTCCTATCCACGATTTCCTGCCAACGATTTCCAAACAAGCCCCGGCGGAAGATTAGTCTGTAAATATTATCAGAGACCCCTCTCGATTCGTATTCAGTTTGCGAGGGCATCTCTCCCCGTTTGGGATTATTCAAACAGCCGTGGCCCGGCACAAATTAATTCATTTAATTCGCCAGGGCGGAGGCGCGGCTGACTTTTAAATCGCCAGCATCTTCTAGACCTAGTAAGTGGCTTCGTTCTCATTCCTTCTTGAGAATCTTTATTTGCAGAGCACGGAGTAACCACGAACTCCACTGTGTCTCTACGACAGCAGCCGCAAACATTTTGTCAATTGTGTAGAAGCAATACCCACAGTTCTAAACGTTCTAGATCATCACGAACAATACTTGAGAATATTTAATCAATGTTCAATCATGATGTTTATCTCGTTATTTACTTTTAGTTTTTCTCTTCTTTTTACTACTTAAAAGTTTTAAATGTGTTTCTTTTTATTACATTATTACTACTATTATTTGAAAAAAATAAATAGTATTTTATTATCTTTTTCCAAGAAAGACATTTATCAAAGTGTAGTATATTCAAAGCCAGGAGAGTGTTTGAGGGACGGGGGCCGCAACTCGGGACTTTGGGCGACACCACAGCACGTTTGGCTCCGAGGAGTTTGGTAGATTTGGGCTTTTCAATGAACACCACCGTACTGGGCGACAAGGTTCCTACTCACACCTTTTGTTAAGTTATCGTGCCAATGAGAATACTTGTCCTGCCTATCAGCTAGTACCAGGGTGCCGCCTTCACTCGGCCGGCTTCAGGGATGCCTAGAGCTCTGTTCTAATACATGTTTTCAGTTTGATTATTGTTGGAACTCTTCAGGTCGATTCCAATCAAAAATCTATTGCACAAAGTATAGAAGTGACAAAAAATCCAACAACACAATAATATTTCTGTTGAGCTTGAAAGGGCTTAAAATGAGAGCTAAACCATGTCACTACATATACATACTCGAATCTTTCTCTTATATAGCAATGACACTTGAAAAAAAATGTTGAACCAACGTGATACCCTCTTACTTCGTGACCCGATTGTACGGTTATGACCAGTCGATGCTGTGCCAGCAGTAAACCATATTGCTCATGTGGTCACCTTCATTCTATTTATCCTTATTTTGTTAACATTGCTGAATATCTGGTCAAATGAAAAGACTCTTTTTTTTCACTTGGCAACTTCCTCAAACATATTTGTCAATGATACGCCTGAACTCACTGGTTGTATCAAGCATGAAATCGATACTTAAGTAGTAATAGTTTTATTTGTTTTTAGACTTTTCTTAATTTCTATTGTTTGATAGTTTTAATAAAACTAGTCTTTAAAATTTGGACACATGTGACATCTTAAGTATAATATTTGACGGAGCATTCATGATTTAAATGTAGGTTAGATACACATTCAATCCATAATGATTGTTTGACACAGACAATTCGCATTGTAAAGTCATTTACTTTTTTTTTTCTTAGCTCTCTAATTATAAGATTAAGGATGAGGGGAAAATATAGGGATATTTGGGTTGAGCGGATCCTTGTACTAGGAGTACCAGCTTGAAGGTGGTGTGAGGAAATTAAGGAGTGTGGGAAGCCTCGGTAGAGGTTGATTGTTGCGTTACAGTGGTGAGAGTCCACTGGTGGTTGGGCCTAGAGTCCCTTTAGGCATGTAGTGTAGTCTTATTTAGTTTGATAGCAGTGATGGGTGCCCATTAGAGGCTTGTTGTTGGTGGGCCAAGCACCGTGATGTCCACCATTTGGTCTGCTTTGCCGGTAGCGGTGGGGGTGTCATGTCGTTTTCTTGCCCCTTTTATACTACAGTGACCTTTCTACCAATCGGGAGTATAATAATAAGCGTCCTCTTCTATAGCATTTACATGTTATACTGAGAGAATATTAGTAATATTTACTAATTATTTACAAATTATCAAATAGCTGTCACTGTAAGTTTTTATAATTCGCCCGTTCATGGATATTTTCTTGGCGGATATCCCTTGAACCCTTCTTCGTCGAGGCTCCTCTGGGCTTTCTAACTTCTGACACTCGAAGGTGAGGTGATCCGTAGTCTGTTTAATCAGACGACATCACAAGCAGGGAAGGCTACATGGCCATTTGGGAATTGAGTCAATTTCTATTTTGACGTGGTAGCTGTCTTTACCGTAGGGAAGTGGTGTCTAGTTCTGCGTTTGAGTTTATGAAACATGCCTAGACGAAATAAAGGGCATAAATACAGACGATGTGCTAGGAATTTGGATAAGTGCGCATGGTCAATGCTTTCTATACAAAGTTTATTTATATTTAAGTCCAGGCCAAGTTGAGCTCATTCCCAACTTTATTGTGCTCTTTTTATTAAAAAAAAATAGCGTTTTTAAACGTTTACTTTTCAGTTGTGACAACAGTGACTAAGACACCGAATTATCAGTAGAGATACATTAGTGGTAAGTTTTGCTCCAACAGTAATGCATGTTGTATTGTAATTAAAATGGGATGGTTTTTTTTTTTTTTTTTTTTGGTGGGTCCTTAGATTCTGTATAAAATATCGACGAGGTTTTAAAGCCTCTAATTGGACTCGTAGCTCAAGTTAATACCAGTCTCATTCACGATTAAATGCTCTCTATTAAGCCGAAATTCGTCCGTTAATTCAGGCTGTCCCTGAGTTTAGGACAATTTCTTTGTAACCAATCATCTAAAACATATGCCTGATATTTTTAAGTGTTTTAGGAGGCAGTTATTAATAAAATTGTAATTTAATGACCCAGCACCCCTATTAGGGTTGAGAAATGCGAAGCCCTGGCCAGTCTTTAAAGTTTTTCGCTATATTTGGCCGAAAGCGCCAGTATGTTGTGAACCTTGCTGGTTGCACAACTCAAAGGTACGACACATAGTTAGGGCTGACTCCTACGCAATCGTGGTTGACGTGCCTTGTGGTCAGGGACAGTGTGATGTTGAGCGTGGTTGGTTAGCGATCCAATAGGCAGGTCCTTCTTGAAGGTACCTGAATTGGCAAAACTTTGACAATGGATATGTTATTGTTGTCAATAAAACTATTATGAAAAGGCTCTAGTCTTTTATTGACTACATTGAAAATACACGCATGTCTCCCAACTAATGCCATAAAACACCCTGTAGCACCCTGGGAAATAATATTTTGTTTAGGTTTATCAAAAAATGCTCAACATTGATTCTCAAAACTATTTACAGCAGTTATGTTGGTAACGCTTCCACCTAATCCCCCATCTTCAAGCTCTCCCGTTTATCTATAAACAAAACTTATTACACTTTAAAAGTAAAATGCTTGTATTTTGTCTTAATTCCAGACTCCGATGAACATATTTACTCTCTCACTTTTCAATGCTTGTAACTTCTATCAGATGTAAGCATCAAAGTTTCCTCAATCACTTTTGATGGTACATCATCCAAGTTTTCTTCTTTCGTAAGATTTTGTTGCAATTTGAAAGACTCGAACCAACTGCTGACACAATTCACAACTGGATCTCATCGTGTCAATATTTTTTTAATCCAACATGCTAAAGTTAGTTCAAAATTCCTTCCGTGACTTGAAAGAACTAATGGATTCGGATGGGAGAGTACCCAGCAATCAAAGAAATCGAACGAATTTAGATGATAAAATTAAAAACTAATTTGTCTGGTTCAAGAATCTGAAAATGAAAGTTTCAGCTCATGAAAGCTAGCAGCTCAACTGCTAAGTAGAAGTGTGGTGGATGCTTTGAAGTATTGTAAAGCAAAGAACATTCTCGCCTTTGAAGACTGTGATGGTACAATCAAATTGGTTACAATTTTTAATGATTTGTTTGATGTTCTGAATTTGAGAAGTATTAGAGGAAAATATTTGAAACAAGCCACCAATGAATACAATGAAGTTGAACTTTTTCTCATGTTGGAGAAGGCAGAAAATTACATTCAACGTCTGAAAGAAAAAATGGCATGCTGGTACTCAATGGCCCTCAGAAAACTGGTTTTATGGGTTTTCTTATTTGTATCAACAGTATGCGCAATATGTATGACAGACTTGTAAAACAGGACAAATTATTGAAGTATATACCCATGTGCAGAATAAGTCAAGACTATTTAGAAAGATTGTTTGGTTATATCAGAAGGAGAGAAGTAAATAATGATAAGCCAAGTGCTTTTGAGTTTTGCCACTTGTTCATAAAAATAATTGTACAGAAACAGTAACATGAAAGTGATACTTGAAAACAAAATACCAAGAGAAGTTCCAAGAGAAAGCGATGAAGATGAAGACACTCCCGAACCAATAGAACTAGTTTTTTCATCTTTAGTTTTGGATGCTGTGGAATACATTGCCAGTATACGTTGTCTACTGGTTGCCTATGGAGGAAAATAAAAACATGTTTACATGATGTGAACATTGTTTAACAGCTATCATCATCGACAACTAGAACAGCCTTTTAAATTTAACTATGAATTTGGTCTTGATTAAGAACTGTGGATGTTAAATGCAGCTGTCATCAAATGTTAACCGCATATGCAAGATTTGTGAAACAATTTTTAAGACGACCACCTTGAAATGCAAACTCAAAAGCAGCCTCAGCCAATTTACTTACCCATTGCTCGAATATCAGCTTCTTTGTAGAATCACCCTACATCTTAACTGCTGGAGAAGACAATCATATAAACTGGTTGATTGAAATTATTGGAAAAATTTATTCCAGTTGTAGAATAAACAAATACATCGATGACCAAAACGAGAACATTAAAAAACTTCAAGTCAGGCAGAAGCTGAAAGAAATAGTTCATTTCAAATGTCAATACCAAATATGCTTATTAATATTTAAGTGTTAAATAATGAATGGTTAATTGTCAGTTATGTATGTTATGAAATTAATTATGTCAGTGTTAATTTCGTTAATGTATTAAATATAATAGTAGTAGACAGGCAATTTTTGTTTTTGATTGAGTGTAAAAAATAATAAACCTTATAATAATATACATTATATGTGTACTTGTAAGCTTGTTAATAATAATAAATATTAATTCATTTCATTTTTAGTATAATTTTGTTCACCTCTCTACCCATATTCAATTTATTCCCTAATTCACCTAATTAACATGAACTGAATATCCTGTACTACAATCCCTTTGTTTTGGCCTAATTTCAACTCTGTCTAAAAAGGGTGTTTCTTCATATCTCCTTTAACCACTACATTCCTAACTAACTTTTTAGCTTTTCATTGTAAATATAACACTGCTGCGCTGGAGCTATGTCTGACCACTTTTCTCACGATACCGATCTGAAACTGGAGGAGACTTTTAGCTGTTCTGTCAGTTAAGTGAATATATAGCAAGGGAACCGTACAACAGAGCTGGCCGGAGGATGATGATTTATAAATTTTATTCAGCTTTAAATTGAGGATTATAACATTTCAATCTATGGGGGTAAATATTTTTATATATACCATTAAATCAGTTCATTGTTTGATAATTAACTAATTCTAATAATTTATAGTCAATTGATAATATATAATGTTTTCTTTAATATTGTTTAAACTGATTCATTATCAATTGTTAGCATAAATTGATAAAATTTATTGGAATCATATCAGCAACTCACACATGATTTCTTTTATAATTATATGTAGCTAGTTTTAAGTCACATAATTATCTATAAACAATAGAATTAATTAATATTGACAGCCGATGACATTATCATAAACTGTAAAAAATTCATTATATCTCAAGCCATTCAGATCTATTTGTTATTATTTTAGCATAGCTGTTAAAATATTCATTTTACTTGAGCTGAAACTAAGCATATTGTTTTTGGTAAAACATATATAATTTTAATGCACTATTTCATTACTAACTGGTTATATTCCATTTAGTATTAAGCATTATACTTTACAATTTTTTATCAGGTACTTGCCCAATTAATTATGTATGTTAATAACTATTAATTTAACATAACAACACTGTTAGCTACAAATAAACTACTCATTGAAATAACCGAAATAGGGTTTTAATCAATCATTCATTTCACTGACCCAACCATTATGTCAACCATTACATGAGGTGGTGTATCATAGGATTAATTAATGAAAGGCTCTTTATTATGTACAAGTTATTTATTTTTCAAATAGGAAGTAGCAATTTGATTTAAAAGATCTGCTTTACAAAACAGCGGGATGCTCATATATACTAAGCTGCTGAAAAAACACCAAACCTATCAGCCCTATAGAAATTATTGGTATTACAAAAGTACAAATATACATTATTACTTAAAACAAAGAGAAAATTGTTGAATAAAAATTAAAATGTGATAATCAATAATTAACTGGGAGAAAAAAAATACACTAGCAGGATCGGAACTAGAAACCGAGACCTCCCCAATATCTAATTGGAGTGCTCTACCTACCTAAGTATCCTGCAAAAAACAGGACGACCTTACCAATTAGAATCCTCTTTGATAAGCACTCTCAGTGGCCTTTTTAAAATAAGAAATGTACACTTCTCATGTAAAATGTTATAGAATAATAGTAGTATTTATTATGTATCAGTAATAATTATTATTGTAAATAAATATTAGTGCATAGTTTAAAAAATAAAAGATTTCACAGCATGATTGTTAATTGTAAATTGGAGCTGAGTTTCTTTAGGTGAATTAGCGGTTTTTGTTGAGGAGCGGTATAAAAGAAAGAACATACTCCCTCTAGAACATACCATGGCAGATTAACCTAAAGAAACTCAGCTCCGATTATAAATTACCATTAATAATCATGCTGTGAAATCTTTTATTTTTTTAACTATTTAATAATATTTTACTTACAATAATACATAATAAATACTGCTATTATCCTATTACATTTTATACAAGAAGTGTACATTTCTTATTTCAAAATGGCCAATGAGAGTGCTAACCAAAGAGAATTCTTATTGGTAAGGTGCTCCAATCTTGCAGGGTAGCTCAATATCTAGAGCATCCCCTCTAGTTATTATTGGAGAGATCTCATGTTCTCTTTTTGCTGTTAATTATTTATTACATTTTACTGTTATTCTACACTTTTTACTTTGTTTTAAGTAATAATGTATATTTGTATAGTTGTACTTTTTTTATAACAATAATTTCTATAGGGCTTATAAGTATGCTGGTTTGTCAATAACTCAACATATTTGGGCATCTCCGCTGTTTTGTAAAGCAAGTCTTTTAAATAAAATGTCTACTTCCTACTTGAAAAAAAAAAATTTGTACATAATAAAGAGCTTTACATTAATCAATTCCTATGAAACATCACCATTACGTGAAAACATTACAAACCCTTAATGAAAACTTTTTTTTTTTTTTTAATAGGTCTGAATTCTAAAATAAATTAAGTTTGTTAGGACTTCGACAAACAATGTTTATTTCTTAGACAAAGTTGAGAGATCCTAAGGAATATAAGCTTTTTTTTCTCTCTGTTCGTGACGTTAATGTGTTGATGTGTGTTTACTGAAAATAAATCTGTACTACCAAAAGGGTTCTGAAATGTACCTTTGAAATTTTATAATCATTTTATCATTAAGACAATTCCTCTAAAACTAATTGAAAGGAATTATTTGTTTATTGATCTATATTATTAATTGATTTGTAATTGTCAAAAGCTTACGTAAATAAAGAAAGCGAAAATCACTCTTGTAGAAATCCACTAAGCACGGTTAAGTAAATTACAGATAATGTACGACAAATTAAATATACAAATATGTGTGCTGGTGAGCACAGATGAAGCAAGTGGACTGTATATGTGAAACGAAAGATTCTTGTCTTTTATAACTGGAGTTTACATAAGCATGTAATAAGTATTGTAAGTCTGAAAGGAAAAGGTTATGAGGATAATTTAGAATTAAAATGATTCGTTACTTAGCGTTTCTGTTACATGCGTTTCTTCAGTCCTCAACTCTGAGACCAACCTATATGATCCCTAACCAACCATGCTTGACATCAGCTTTGACCAATTAGAGGCTTCAAAACCGCCTGTGCCTAGGTGGTAAAGGGATGTTTATTGCTGGTCAATTCGTCTGTCAAACCCCTTTTAACGGCAGCCGCCTAATGATCAGCTGCATTAAATTTACATTTCTTATTTCTATTATATTATAAATTATATATTATGTTACAAATTATATATTATTAATAGTTAGAGGATTTGAAAGAAGTGTTTAATTTTGGTCTTCACTAGAGGCAGCTGAACTATATAATTGAGCAAATAGATTTGAAATTAGCTCTAATTAATGTTTGGTCAGATTGTAAAAAAATACGTGAAGAAACATTCTGACACCCTATTATCCTCCAGTCCAAAATATGCGAGGAAGGGGTGAATTGGTTAAATTAGGAAAGAAAGTTTTTCCGGCTTGATATTTTTATTTGTATTTATGACAAATACTTTCTCGCATTCATGTTAAGACATAAATTTCAACAGAAAAAGTAGTTGAATCGTTAAAATAGAAATAGGAAAACATAAAATTGTACGTAGGGTATCACCCCCCCCCCTTCCTGTTCAAACATCGTTCACTCAGATGAGCTCCATTCACTTATCTATTTCCTAAGAAATACCAATAAAGGTAAAATCACACCCTGGGCATCTGGTGTATAATCTGTTGTTCATTGCAGTCGTCCGAAATACTGCTGGTAGATCCACAAATGGTTTAACAATAGTAGTAGTAAACAAAACCACAAAACTGAAGCTAAATCATTACGTTACTTCTTTTTTTTTTTTTTCATTAAACGAACAATTCAAAGGAATTCTATTTCAGTTTTAGATACTTAAAGAAACCACAACCGTTTTATAAATAAAAGAAAAGTAATCGTTATAAATGAGAAAGAGTATGGCTTTGAAGTATTAAGAGACATTATGCCTGAGGGGATTTCCCTGATCAAAATAACAAAGGAACTGAAAAGAAAATTAAGAAACCGAGCTGTAAGCAACTACTTCTCTGGTATGTGTAATTACTCGGAACAGCCTCGCTAAGAGAGATAAGAAAGGAAACTTGGCCGGAAGTGAACATCAAAGAGAGCTGAAGAAGAGCCGCGAACTAGTAAGAAGGATTCGCAGCGAACAAAGTTTGCCACAGTCAAGTGCTAATGAAAAACAACTGAGAGCGGCCTTGCACAGGAGTAAGTGCCTCTCCATAACATCTAATTATAGTTTGTCACTTTTGTACGACTTAGAACTTCCCTTTTAACCTCTTCACAAACTAAGCCTTTTCATAATCTAGAAATATATAACTACAAAGCTTGTAGTAATGTATACCTGAGTAATCTTGTCGATACGTGTACAGATCCAATCTTACCTGTGTAAATTGGCACGAATAAATCCATGAAACAAGACCACATGACGAGGTATAGCTACGCCTAAGGTTCCCGAGTTGGTCGTTGACGGCGAGGAGCTAGTATTGTTGGTACTAGGCTATTAATTTTCAAACTTAATTTCTGTTTTCTAAACGGGACTTACTACTTATTTATTCAAAGGGCCTTGTGAGGATACATGGACCCCTGTCACACCATCGTCGTCTGTTTCTTCACCTGAATGCATTGAAACTGCTAACCACTCCCTGTCCTGAGTGCCACGCCTCAGAACTAAAAAATAAACATCTAACAGAACTGAAAATAAGTAAAAGGTACATATCCCCTTTTACCCTGGCAACACAGATTTACTAAGGAAAGAATCAATACAATATTTTTAGTAACGTTATTAGCAACAGTATTAACAATGTACATTTATTCTTTTTTATCAACCAATCATTTGAAAACTTTCAGTCACTTACCTAACGAAATATATAAATTTTGCAGCAAGATGTAGGACTGTACTGGAGGACAAATTGTTGTGAGGTCAGGTCTATACTTCGTGACCATATTCTTGGATGATCTATGGATATTCCAACACACTCTGTTTTGGCCACCAAGCGAGCCCACCTTGGTAGGCGAAAAATAAAAAACTTTCAAGTGCACACAGTATAGAACCACTCGAAGGGGAAGGTCGATTTAAACCAAAAATACATTACGCAGAGAACAGAAGTGACAAAAAATGATTCTTTATGGACTCAAATAGGTTTTTAGAGTCATAAGCTATGACCAGAGGCGTAACTACAGGGTGGCAGGGCTGGCAAAATGCCACGGGCCCCCGGCCCAAGTGGCCGCGAGCTCAGAAATATTGTTTTAATATTGTACCTATTTATAAAAATATTAAAATATATATACCATAATACAAATTATTGGTTGTGGGTAACTAAACTACTCGTAAGTATAATAAAGCTTAATGATAGGGCCCCCATTAAAGGAATTTGCCACGGGCCCCAGATGATATAGTTACGCCACTGGCTATGACCGCGAGATCTGATCTGGCTGAAATACGAGCTTGACCTTTATTTGACCATAGAAGTCTGCAAAATTTGAAGAAGTTCTATTGAGTTTGAAGGGAGTTGGAGGCAATTAAAATGGTGCACGAGCGATCTCACTGCATAGTAGATTGAATATATATAACGAGGTAACTCGTTTCTAATTCAGAAAATTTTGAAGTTTTAAGACACAGGGTTTTTCAAAATAAATCTGTTTATCGTACCACATACAACGCATATTCCAGTGTGTTGTGAATATCTTGAGTATGAATGAGATGTCATTTCTGATAGATTGAATCGTTTTCCTAGTCATACAAAAAGAGGGACCAAATGTGATCGTCCCATACTTGTACAAAAGTTAATACTCTCCTTTCGGATTTGGTGAAAATTCCTAGAATAAGTCAATGTCAATAACATAAAATAGAAATTTTTATTTGATTTGATTTTTCAAATTTTACAGTACATATTTTTGTCCTCCAACCAAAGAGGCTTGTGAATGCTTGTAGTTAAATTGCGCGTTAAGTCCTATATGTTCCAAATGGAAGCAATAAGAACTCAGTTCTCGGTAATGAGGCTGGGTCTACGACCACTTGGTTGCAGAAGAGTGGCCAGTAAGCCCACCTACTATCATTGCTTCGGAATGCCAACCATAATGAAACCCCTGTCTAATTGGTAAAGGCATTATTAAGCATTAGATCCAATGCCCGTATTTGATTGCCTAGGGCCCCTTACATACATAGGCGTTCATCTAATATAAATGCTAACAGCAAAAACCAAAGAAATAGGACTTCCTTTAATTTGTGTCTAGGTTATTTAAAGTAAACTCATATTGGATAAATATGTTTTATTTCTTTGCGTTCAGCGGCCATTGTGATTCAAATAAGATATATAGGGCTGTGTACTGGTAAGCATCATTTTGCAGCGAGAATAAGAAAGCTGAATTTGATACGACCAGGCCATAAAGGGAATTAGTTCCCAAACTTATGAGATTAAATGGTAAATCTTTTTTTTTTTTTTTGGTGATGAATTTACTATATTATTATACTCGCCTATTTTTCCGTCGTAGGTAAATTACCCCCTCCATCCACACAAGTAGAGGTAGTTCTTGATGTTTGGACTACGTAGTACAAACATCGATAATTTCCCTGTCGTTTGTGGGTAAGCCTTGAGGACGTTAACGGACAGACAGTCCACGAAATCCCAACGGAAAAATATTTTCTAACTCTAGGCAGGAACTGCACAATTTAAATATGGGCACTCCTGCAACTGTACACACACCTCAAAGTGTTTGTGGCGTATTCTGCCCCACTTGAGGGGATGGAGTGTTTACCACGCGGGACGCGAAAGTGAGCCTCAAAGTATTGTTACTGTTGTGGGGGGAGGGGAGACCGTCTACACAAAGCTACTACGAAAATGAATAAAATTGAGCCGGACACCACAAAAGAAAGAGTCATTAGAATACCTCTATTTTGGTTAAAATCCAAAAGAATTGATACGAGAGTGCTGGTACGCGATTGGCTGGCGGTCAAGACTGAGCGTTTCCTCAGAGAAATAGCCCTTTTTTTATATTATACTAAAAATTAAACAAACTTATTATGATTGGAGTTGGAGGAACCGTGAACACATCACTGGACGGATGAATTTGATGGGATATCGGTCAAGGTTGATGAAAAACAAATGTAAGTTTTTCATCAAATTTATTAATGGACAACGTTTCAATATGGGTAGGTCTTCATCAGATCCTAACTGTAATAAAAGAAAGCTATGTCTAAAGAAGTGAGGTAATCATAATTAACAAAAGTAAGGATCTAAACAATAGGAACACAAAAATTATAAGTGAGCTACGAATAGCTTATGAATAGATAGAAAACTGAAGTAGATCTTAGGAATGGCTATAAAGAATATAAAAATCCTTACCGACTAACAACCTACTCCTCAGTTCTCTGATCTCATTGAAAGACTGTAGCTCTAACTGACCCATAATAGGTTTGTAAATTCAACATTTCCTCATCTATTGACATATTGCCATATTACCTTATTGTACCTATCTATGTCATCCCCACCTTGTAAGATTCCTTTGTTTATCATTTGTAATTGGTGAAATTCGGTTCCATTGTCTACAATTTTGTTAAAAACACATTCATTATGATAACTTCTCAAAACTTTGTTACATCTTTTCCGATTTCCCATTTGTAGATAATTACTTTATTTTCTTGTACATATTTTGTCGCAAACTAGCAGACCCTTTTTAGATAGTATCTTACATTTTGTTTTACGTGTAACTGTTTTATCTTTATTTATATGCAGTCATATCAATTATGTATTTCGATTACGTCCATGTACTTATCAATTAGGTGTTTCATAAGGTATTAATAGTGAACCTTACCTCTTTGTGTACCTATTAATTTATACCTCTCTTTTGTTAATTTGATCACTACATAGTTCTTTAACATCTCTCTTTCATCGCCTGAGCCGATAGCCCAAGAAACTTATCCTAATTGGAATTACAAACCGATTTTATTTTGTTTTCAATGTTAACAATTTCAAGTAACAACACATTGCGCACAAGCCTTCTTTATGAAACAATACTCAAAATAATCGATAACACTATCGATTACTACTTTCTATTCTTCAACGTTTATAACCTTCTCCTCTTCTATAACCCACTCCATCGGGTATATGACACGTGCAGTGTCTCATAGGATTATTCTTATTGTTTTAAAATAGATATTCAGTGAAAATGCCGCTGTACAACTTTAAGAAAATAACAGTCGTTCCGACTGCCAAAGTAAGTGCCCTTAGATAATTTTATAACTTTTATGTCAGCGTGATAAATGTGCCATAGGGATATAATCACTGTTTATTTTCGTTGCAGGATTTCATCGACATAATACTTTCAAAAACCCAGCGGAAAACTCCTACTGTGGTTCACAAACATTACAAAATATCAAGAATTAGGTCGTTTTACATGAGGAAAATTAAGTATACCCAACAGAATTTCCACGACAGACTTTCTTTGATCATTCAGGAATTCCCCAAACTTGATGTAAAATTACTTTGAGTTTTCTTCTTTTTGTCCTAATCTTTTGAATTGTATGTATTTATTTACAATTTTTCAATTGCAGAGCGTCCACCCATTCTTCGCAGATTTGATGAACGTTCTTTATGACAAAGATCACTACAAGTTAGGTCTTGGCCAGTTAAGTCAAGCAAGACATCTTATCGACAAGTAAGTCTGATGTGATAACTCTTGATATAATAGTGGTTTCTGAAACGATAAGGTACATTTTATCAAAACTTCACCCACAGAGGTTTAGCTTAGTTGTGTGGTTATTGAGATGTCACAGCAAACAATAATGTCCTGTAGGAATTCTGTAAGTTTTATTTATTCTTTAAGTAACATATGTATACAATTTCGCTAACTAATGAAAGTGTATTGTTTTTCAATAGCATTAAACTACCCAAATTCACATTTCTTAAGATGCTTTCATTAATTTAGAAAAATTTTTGACCAACTTCTAGGCTAACAATGGGTTCTCATTTTAAAGTCCTTATCTTAAGTGTTAATGGACAATTTAAATGATGAAACGATTATATTTTATAACTATTTAAATATTGTAGGATGTATTTATATTTTTACCACTTTCCTATAATTACTCAATCTCACTCAATTAAATTCCTCTCATAGTATGAGTGAGATCTTGTTCATCTTACATCCAACCCTGAGATCCTCATTGTTTACCCGGTTATGTTGTAGTTTAAGGAACCACCTGGAAGTTTATTCCTCAAACTATTTGTTTGTCAATCCTCTTCCTTTCCAATATTTAAAACTGACCTCTTTAATTTCTTCTTACAATTTTTAAGCATATCTGTACATTGTTTTTGTTAAGCTTCAATTTTTTTTTTTATTTTAATCAAAGCAGTTTTTGAGTTAATCTGTTAATTATGTATTTTAGTGTTGGTAAGGATTATTTACGTCTATTGAAGTTTGGTGACTCATTATACCGATGCAAACAATTGAAGCGAGCTGCGCTAGGAAGGTAAGATATTGTTTTTAAAATTTATATTAACACTAATGCTTGTTTACACAAGGGGCTTGGCTCATCATGTGATAAATTTTATTCGTGAAACCACATCAAAAATGGAGTCTATTATTACCAACCAATCTGCTGTCAGAATATGATTTTTTCAAGAAAATTTAATTATTTTTTTTCCATAAAAACCCTATTTTCTCCACTTAAACTCATCTTCTGGCCAAAATTTTGTATTTTATGTTAAATACTCAACATTGGAATTCTGATTTAGATTGTCCCTCCTTTTTTTCATCGTAGAGCATATTTATTGATTCAATCAATACTTGTGTACTTAAGTTTGAAAGCTCACAAAATTCTCAACTATTTTCTTCTCTATCTCCTTCCTGTGTGCTTCTAAGCAGGGAGGAGTAACCTCGGCCTTTCTCTTCCAACATTCTCTGTCTCGCCCATTTTTTTCAGTTTCATCATCAGCTCTGTTTATAAGTTAATGTCTGAAGTTCATTTCCAGTTTGAGATACCTTTTAAGCATATATCTGATCGGATTGTACTTCCTTGTCTGGTGGAACTAATTGTTGGTAAAAATACTTCAACTGTTTGCTTTGCTTCGAGGCGCCAATCTAGATAAATTTATTTGTTTCTCGGTATACTCCTAACAATTGAAAACCATCTCATCACTCTTTATGGAATAGAGAGAGAGTTATGTATAACACCTTTGACACAAAAAAAAAAATAAGTTAAATTTTCCTTGAAATTAATAATTTCAACAAATCGAAAAAGTGATATGGTATAATTAGGGCCACATATTTTTTGTATTTTGCATTATCAATCTCTTGCATCCTTGATTATGTTTGTGGCTCTGAACTTTTTTGGCAACTTTGAAATATTTAGTTTATTTAAATGATAGATAAATTATGTCATTATTCACTGCTAGTGTTGAATTAAGTATCAGTGTGGTGCACGTTTCTGTATCTAAAGCAAGAATGGAGAAAACACTCCTAAATTATGCCCTCAATAAATGGGTGTGTTATGTGGTCCAACTGTATGGTGGCTGAATAAGAAATAGACCTTACTACAAGGCTTTGGAAAGCGTGAAGGAGGAAAATTTCATAAAGTGGTTGTTAAAAAAATATCATTTTTGAGCTCATTAATAATTTATTATAAAGTTTTTATTAAAATATTTTATATTTTTAAATTGTATATGATCATTATAGAGGTTTTAATTGTACCAATTGTATAATTTAGGATGGCTACAATTATGAAAAGGCAAGCTTCAAATCTTGAATATCTGGAACAGGTACGACAGCACTTGGCCCGATTGCCGTCTATTGATCCCTATACAAGAACAATCATAATCTGTGGTTTCCCAAATGTGGGCAAATCCAGTTTCATTAATAAGGTAAATAATTTAAAAAGTATTCTTTTACTTTTCCTGTTAATATTACTGTATCTTATCCATTTTCCTTGCATTCCTTTTTTTTTTTTTTTTATAGATCACAAGAGCAGAAGTTGAAGTCCAACCTTATGCCTTCACGACAAAGTCGTTGTACGTAGGGCATACAGACTACAAATATCTGAGATGGCAGATCATTGATACTCCTGGGATCCTTGACCACCCACTCGATGAGCGTAACATTATTGAGATGCAGGCAGTTACGGCGTTAGCTCATTTGAGAGCCGCAGTATTGTATGTCATCGACCCATCCGAACAATGCGGACATTCTCTAGAAGACCAAATTGCTCTATTTAGGTCTATAAAACCTCTTTTTGCTAACAAGGTAGATTTTATTTATATTTGTTTTTACTGAAACAAAACTATGCTTTCATTTAAAGATAAGAAACATAAGAAAGATCCAATTATATGGATTACTTACTGTGTTTATGAGAGTATAATCCACAATATTCACTAATTCGGCTCATTGCAGAGGTTTTTGCTCTTTGATCATTCCTCTCACTGACAAGTGTTAGTTGCTTTTTTTTAGAGGTGTTTTTTCATTTTTTCACAAATGAGCTAAAGCTTGCTTCAGTTATTTTAGTGATGATAGTTGCTAAAAATATCTATAAATCATTCTCGAATATAAATGGACTTAAAAGGAGATAAGAACTAATAATTTTACAGCCACTCCTTAGTGTTAATTTATTAGTATATTTTTATTTTATTTTTGTTGTTATTAATGATAGGAGTCTCCCAGCAGATAGGTAACCTCCCTTTAATGTTATTGCTTCTTACTGGGTACTACTAGCTTTTCTTGGACCAGAGATAACCTACAAACTGATAGGCAATTTTATACATAATGTTCACGTTAAAAAGTATTGTCTGTCAAATAAAGCATGAAGGAAGAGCTTTATCATTACCGCAGGTAAAGGTTTTACAACTTCAACCACTAATCTTTGAACATATAATTTTGCTGGTTATTGTTCTTTTATTTCTTATATTATATGTCAATGATATTTGATACTGTTACCTAAGGCCCCTATAATTAACAAGCGCCTACTTTTTGTATTTATTCCTTCCGCGTTGATGAAGGTTATCAAAAGTTACCGTGTTCATTCTTTTTCATGTGTATTTTATTTGTTGTAGATTTTTTTTTTTTTTTTGTAGATGAAAAATATTCATTGACAGATGTGTACGTATTCCAGTGCAGATGGCATTTGTTGCACCTTGGTTTATTCTTTTAAAACCAGTTTTATTCATCATCTTAATAATATACTAAGAATGACAATACAATATTATCCTTTCACGTTATTTACAAAGACACATTCAGACATTCAAAGATTCTTACAAATAATATACAAGTGCATACAGAGAACGTACAAACGTGGAGAATGTGGACTTATATATCAATAATACAATGTACACAAACTATTCCTGATAATAATAATAATACGACAAATTATTGAACTTAAATATTGTACTATTAACAAGTGGTGTATTATCTTCTCAATGGTGGACCAGGTACCCAGACAAATTATTTTATACCTTTTGGGAGAGGTTTCTTTTGTTCACCAGCGGTAAAGTTTGAGAAGCAGTTGAGCTCAAAAGTTGTCCGCAGAAAGCAGTGTAAACAGTTGGTAGTCTTAGGGTTAAATATAGTTGAAGCTGTGTTGAATACAGAACGGAAAGGCTCAGTGACTGTCTATTCTAGATCATCTTAAGCAGGTGGGCCTCTACTTTAAAATTCTGAGTTTCTGTTCAATTATGAATCAGGTCGATTTATGAGTTTTTATACTTGGTGTATTCTATCATGCAAACAGGTCATCTATATGGCATCTTATTATTCATTATTAAAAGAAAATGTTTTTTTAATTATTTATACATGTATAATGTTATATATTTATAAAAAATATCTACTTAATGTTTTGTGTTAATAGGTTTTTAATACACATTTGTTTCTCAAGTTTAATTCTGATTTGATTGTTGTTGTTTTTAGCCTGTCCTGGCGATTGCTAATAAATGTGACGTATTGAAAGTCGACGAACTTCCTCCTCAAAAACAGTCTTGCCTCAAAATATTCAAAGAAGCCGATATTCCCATTCTCAATATGAGCACCCTCACGGATGAAGGAGTTTCTGAAGTCAAACAGGAGGTATTTATTAAAAAGAGATTCCGCAAAAATATACTAAGATTAACATTTCAATTTCAGGATTTACAGTGTTGTTCTACTGTTTCATTTTATAGCAGCAAGTTGTTACTAATAGGTGTCATGATTTTCTTTCATGAATGGAAATTAAAAAGTCCTAGGTTCAAATCCTGACCCTGTCAATATATTTTCTCTAAGGCCAATATTTATTTAAATTTAAACCAATGTAATGTTAATATAGATGCATTTCTACAATATTGCAGTTGCCAATTTATTTTCACTTAATAAGTCATATCTATTGCATTCATATCTATTGTAACTGTGTTATGGGTCTTTATTTTTATTGACTCAAAACCTCTCTCCACTTAAAAAAACTAAGCAAAAACAAGAAACCTTGATGTTTCTTTGCAAAAGAATGAGATAAAATAAATAAATAATATAATAAAATAAAAAAGAGGGTCAGATTGAATTATCTCTAAAACTTTGATTTGATTTTCCGATAAATACATAATAGTCAGACCCCCATTTTCAACTATCTATGAAGCAGGATAGTCTGGAGCCCTAAGTCATTGGCTATCACCATGGCCATCTGAATGGCTTTAATGCCTAATAATATATCTGCTATATGGTAATATTTATCCAAATTTCATACAATTTTAATGAAATTATCATGATTTCTGAAATTCACAATGATCAAACCCATAATATTCAGTAGCCAGAGACAAAATTATGGACGCATTTAAAAAAAAAAAAATTCTCATTTCAAAACAATTTTATAGCAATGTATTAGTTTTCATAAAAGTCTTATTCTTTGTAGTACTTTTGTTTACATTCTGGAAATAAGTGATGTTACTAAGTTAAAACATTTTAACGTGAACAAGAATGCACATATTTATGATCTAATCCTTCATTACTACTATTGATTACCTTGTAAACTTACAAGTTAACAATCTTAAACAGTTTTCCATTGGCATATAATAAGTGATTGTTATAATTTTATTTTTAAAATGATAAAAACAAAGCTTTTTTTTTCCTTGATATCCCCTTGTTATTACAAATTATGGAAATAGGTACAGACTACATAAATGAATATATTTTATATAGGTCATTATTGCGTCCTGTAGCTTGGCTACATTTTATACAATTATTAATAATTTTACATTGCAATTTGTGATTGTTGCAAAAATATAATGCACATTATGCATTTATTGTCTAACCAAAAAAAGCTTTAATAATAAAAAAGCGTTTTTTGAGGAAGGGTAGAGATAAATAACATTACTGTCGCGGTTTGGAATGTCAGGAAGGGTGATTGCACATCAGATGTCTGCTCTTCTATTACAAGTTTTTGAGACTTTAGGAGCAATTCGGCTCTGGTCGATCCATAAAAGGGCCCCAGCCTAACAAAGAGGTTCATTTTACAGGCAGCTTCGAATTCTACTCTCCCTGATTGTTAGTAGAAAACAAGAATATTGTCAATGTGGGGAAAATCCAGCCAAAAGTAGTTCAAAATCTGTACGAAATCCTGCCAAACAGAATGTTCAAGGTGATTAGCAATGGAGGGGGCCCAACTAATTATTAGAAACTATATGGATTCTCAGGATTAAAAAATGTGCCTATAAATTTGTCCAATATCAAAGTATTATTTTTTTATTTTATGAACATGCTTTTAATTAGATTAACTTGTTAAATATTTCAGTTCATGTCTTGTGAAAAAATATTTTTAATTTGAATAAAGTTGTAAACAAATTCTACCAATTTGTCCATGTGTTCTGCCATACAGTGAAATGAAGTTTTTGTTTTATTTTTTCTTTACTTTACAATATTTCTCAATTACATATATTTCAACTTAGCATTTAAAATTTTGCTTTTAATATGAAATGTAGACTACACTTTTTGATTCTATGTAAATGCCCAATTTTTATAAGTTTACCCTCTCTTTTATGTGTTACATTTTATGCTAATTTTTGTAATCAATTATTTCAATCATGCAACTTTTTTCAAGGCTTGTGAGAGGTTGTTGACATACCGAGTCGAAACCAAATTAGCCGGCAAAAAGGTCGAAGGTATCCTAAACAGATTACATGTTGCATTTCCGAAAAGTAGGGATGAGAAGTCCAGGCCGCCATGTATACCAGGTAAGTTCTTTTTAAGTTATGGTTTTCTATTTTAGTACTAAACAATAATAAATGTACTTGTCCATATCAAATGCAACCGTCTCTATTTTAAAACATTTAAAGTTTACTCTACAATTCAGCATATAAGTTTTTTTATCTCCCCCGTACAGTTTTTAAAAGTGAAGGTTACTGGTTTTGAATGAAACTAACACCTTGAAATGTTAAAAAACAGAATATATCTTGTTTGATACTATTGTAAATGGCATTTTGGCATTTATTGTCCGTCTTCATCATGTCTAGTTCATAACCCAATGGTGCCTAGCATGAAATATTTTCGTTACATATATTTATTTTTTTGAGATTAATTGTGGAAGATCATTATTATATCTATTGATAAATATACTCTGACTCTTAACTGGTGTAATTAATGATGGAGATGGTTTAAGCATAATTACGGTTTTTGTATTCAAATGTCTCTAGGCCAGGAAATAAGTGAATAAATTTCCTTAACCTTAAAACAAGATAAGTGTACATACATGGTTTGGGTAGGCTTTGTTTTTGCTTCATTAAGAAATTGTTATTACTGATTTTGAGTGCTTCTAGTCCTGAATATTTCAAAGAGAGTTTATTTTAATCAACATATAATTTACACTTAAAAATATTATCTTCTTGATCCCTCAAACCACTGATAAATAATACTGCTAAAAGATACTAATGAATGTTTGTTACTTACATTTTTTATTTTAACAAACCTTATATCTTTCCCAAAGCAAATACTTTAAATTTATTAAAAAAATTTAGAGGCTTGTAGATTTTTTTCTGCCTTTTGTCTTGCTCTAGGGGGGAGCATTCATTCAGACAGATGCAGGAAATTGTCTTTGCCTGGTTGTGTATTCCACAAAAAATTTCCAACCGATATGAAATTTCAAGTATTTAATATGTCTTGAGCTGATTTTAATTAGTTTATTTTAACTATCTACAATTTTTTTTTTTTTTTCTTAATAGATTCAGTTTGGATCAAGAAACAAGCCAAACTTCAGCAAGATATGGAAGATGCTATGGGTGATAAGGAAATGAAAGTGAAACATAAATTGGAACGAGAAATCGAAATAGAGCTTGGAGATGATTATATCTTGGACTTGAAGAAAAAATACGATCTTCCGGATGAGTTTAAATATGATATTATTCCAGAGTTTTGGGAAGGTCATAATCTTGCTGACTACATCGATCCAGAAATCTTTAAGGTACTATATATAGATTAATAAGTAGGAAACCCCCACTTAAAATCTACACAGCTTTTAAGTAAACAAAAATTAAATTTCTAATTAGACATTTTTTTTAACTCAGAACCTTTATTCATATGATAAAACATTTAACCCTAACCCCCACTATAATAAATGTGAGCATTCAAAAGATTTTACCACCAAATTATGTAAAGCTCCAAATAATTGGTAAATTTTAATTAAAGTCGTAAACCCTAAGGTTAAGGTCGTAAAGAATAAGGTTCGAATAGTTTTCTTCATTTAATTCACTGTGTGTGTGTATTTCAGAAATTGGAAGACCTCGAGAAGGAAGAGGCATTCCGTGAAGAAGCCGGTTTCTATGCTGTTCCAAAAATGGAATTGGATGCAACTCTTCAAGATATAAGAGCCCTTGCCCAACAGATAAGAGATAAGAAAATATTAATGAGACAAGAGGCGTCTGTTAGGAAGTCATCAACCAAACCTAAAATGGCACGTACCACGACTCCAAGGGTCAGGGAAAGATCTGTCGGCCGTCTCAGGGATGAGATGGGAAAATTGGGCGTGGACATTGGTGACGAAGAGAAGGTAAGCTAAGGAATATCATGTAATAATCATTTAAAATATTACTGTGGATAAATATTTCAACTGTCCATAATCAAAATGCCAATCATTATATTGTGTTTGCTTTTATAATAGGCTGGATTTAAAAGGACTCGTGGAAGATCCCGCTCTTTGTCGCAGAATGCTTCCAAGAGGATGAGAGTTGATTCAACAGGAAGAGCCAGGAGTATGTCCAGGGCTCCAAGAGATGAATCAGGTGTTAAGGACGTACAGGTAATCATTTCTTTCTTTTATTTTCCTAGATTGGTGGCATTGTAAATGTTTGCATAACTTATTTAATTCATTCTTTATTTAGGCCTATCCTACATATTCCACCGGAAATATTTGTTTAGTAACTTCTGTTGTTGATTTCTTACTTTCCAGTATGGTCATATGGTTTTAATCTTATGTAATACTATTTTATCACTACCTGAAAATTGGATCCTTCTTATCCCAGTCAAACAAGCTCAGTGAATTCTGAGATAAATTGTAAATTGTGTGCTAAGTCAAAGCTGTCATTCCACTAATCCCTATTCCTAGTTAAAAGGAGCTTTATACATAAGCTATATTATCTTGATGCAGGACCTTGACTTTTAAATTAACCTTTGCAGTCTATCATACTTGGTGTCCGACAAATACACCTAACGTTCAAACATGATGTTATATACTGACAGCATACATTAAGGACATAATTAAGCAGAAATTTTAAGTCCATAACACAAAGGCCATCCTAACCCTTTACTTTGCAAGATCTCCTGATTCAATCCTGCATCTGATACAATGATACCAGAAACAAAACTACTCCAACAAGATTTGCTTGAGGGCTTAGTAGAAACCACTCATCTAGAATTGCAATAATGAAAAAGACATTTTACTAATTATTTGTCCCTGTGACAAATTAAGATTCTTCTATTTTGAACTTTTGCCAGTGAATAATCTGTATATCACTAAACACTATTGTGGATTCATAGGTAAACTGTACTTTAGCTGCTCAAGACAATTAGTTATTATGGCATAATTATGCTCATTTTCATTAAAGCAGCAAAATACGTAATTTTCATCTAAAAGCTTTGTGAGAGTAAGCACAAAAACAATAAAATTATTTTATTTCAATTAGACTCCGGTCCCTGTTATCTTAAAAAAGCTATTGGACGATTCTTTGACATAATACTTACTATTTTATTCATAAGTAATACTTAAATGGTTGACTGTATTCCATTATTGTTTATTTGGTTTATGCAAGGCTATATAAGCTTACATCTAATGTTTAGCCATTATAATTTCCTTTGTACAAATGAGGTATTTGGTAATATATGTTGAACATAATATAAAGACATATTTTTTAAACGAGTCTTAAATTTTTATTTTAGGTGAGACACAAACTGAAGAAAATCGCTCACAAAGCCATTGCTAAGAAAGTTGGAAAGAAGGGGTTGAAAGGAGAAGCCGATAGGTTCATTGGAACAAAAATGCCAAAGCATTTGTTCTCAGGAAAACGTGGGGTTGGAAAAACAGGAAGAAGATAATTGTTTTTGTATTTTTAAAAGTTTTAAAATAAAATGTATATTTATATGTTGTTCCTTTCATTTGGGTTTATACACCCTTATATACTCCCACATAAGGCAGAAGTCAGTTGGTTGTTTATGGGTTTCCAGCATTCTGTAACACTGAATGTTATTTAATTAATCTATTACCAAATATATTTGTATCAAGTGAAAACATGGCATTTTAAAAATATTCCACAAAAAGAGAGTGATTTTTTTTTTATTATTTCAGAACAATATGTGTTTTTAATGTATCCTCATTTTCCCGCTTTTTACTGTTTTTGACGGTTTTTTGCGCGGGAAAATTCAAAACCAGCCTATTGCTGATTAAGGATTCAGCCCCCCTCCACTGTTTAAATGTTTTCCTCTTATGTTTGCTGCTTACCTATAAATTCTTTGAAAATGCAATTCTCAATATAGGGAAAAATCTTGATTTTGTAAGTATATTAATTACTATTACAGAAGTTTTCATAAGAAATGTTTTATTTTCGTCACTCCATAAAAGTATTCAATATTTCAGCGTGGTTAAGTTGGTATTTACAAAATGGAGGTAGGCAGTGTATTGGGACGATAATAAAGGTGAGTTTTGCGCTATTACTCAGTATTGTTTGTGCAAACTGACAAATTATTCCTTCTCATAACAATAATATTGTCATCTTGCTGTAGTCAGATCGCTATTAGGCTGAATTCGGCCGTTGAGGTCGATTTGGCGGCAAGGTGCCTTGTCCTAGCCGGCCATGTTTTATTCATTGCGACACCGTCATTAATTCAAGATAAGTTTTCTGCAGGTTCGGTTTATGTTCACTTCAATGATTATGTTCATGTCAACGAAATCATTTTAAAAGGGAAAAAATGGGGATTACAACCAACAGGTATTTATAATTTTTCTGTGTGGCTTTTGATCCGAATGGAAATATTTTACTTTAAAACTTAACTCTGCTTAATATTATGGTGCTCGTTAGTAGGTTATAATTTTAAATTTCATAGATAATGAATAATTTTGGCGGGTCTTAATTTGTCTATTGGCAAGGAGTGAAAAAAGTTCTATATTGGAAATTCGAAAATTTCTGTTTAATGCGTAGATGATTTTAAACATATATATATTATAATGTAATTTTCGATTTATTTATGATTTTTAACAGTTTGACGAGTGGCCTATGAATACAACTGCGCTATTAACAATTGAACTGCAGTTAATGTCAAGTGGCACATACAACTGATATGGCTAAAGCCGGGAGACGCTTATTATTCTGACGACCTTGAAAATATAGCAAAGCAAACTGGCAAGAATTGCTAGTTCCATTCACAATCTAAACTATCCTTGTTACTAGGGTTTCATTTCAAAATTATTGAATACTCTATTTAGTTGTTCGAACTATTGTTTAAAGGAGCTACAAATAAACATTGTTGATTTGCTTTAAGTATTTATTCATTTTAGTCCTTTGTTTTGAAAAACAACTAATGTGCTTTATTGTTTTTGTTGAAAATTTGTATTTAACTTGTTATTTCGGCAGTGAAGGTGTTGTTTAAAAGTAATTATAACATTTTAATGTGCCAAGCTTTACTGGAATTGGTTATTGGTTTCTTTTATCAACCAACTTCACCATTGTTCAATTGAACTTAGTATGTCTGTGATACTTGTGATGAACGTAAAGGAGTTCCTTTTTTCCTTTTGTTATTTTTACTGACACCCTTGTAAGTCTCTCTTAGTTCTAAATAAGTTTCCGCAATTGTCTTCAACTATTGTCAAAACTTAAATGTGAAGCAACTTGTCTTTTTTTCATTTGGAGATGTTCTTATTTTATGTTTATAAGTTATAGCAATGCTAATGTAAAATGTGTAGGCTTTAATTTGTTAATATCTGGAACTAATTCCTGTTCATAAGTTATCATGTAAAGGCTATTTTTGTAATGTTTTTTCCTATTTTTTTCTTTTGTTTTCACTGTATCTTTGTGTAATAGAAGGAATTTATTTATATTTTGACGAGGGCAAAAAAAAAATACTACCAGTTTGGAGCATTCCCAGCAAAACTTTGTCAATTATACATATATATTATTGTAAATAATGTGAATTGGGGGGGGGGGAATATAAACCTGTGCACTTTTATGTATTATATATATTTTTCAACCCCAAATATGTAGACACAGGAATAAATAACAATAAGTTTAAATTAGAACATGTTTTATGCCAAAAGCTTTCGCACTGATATCTTCATTATTAATAATTATTAGTTGTGGCATGAAATCCCACATTTCTAATGATTATTAATCAAACCTAAAAGATGGCAACAGGACTGAGAGGCTCAAACCTGGACGAATCAGGAGGTCCCTGGGTTTCTTTATTTTTTTCCTTTCTTGGACGATGATAAGATTTGGTTATAAATGCAACAAAAACTTTATTTCTTGGTTTGTAATAGTCATAACAATTTAAAGCTAAACATAAACACGAGGGTGTCGTACAGTAGTAGGTCTCCAAGACCTAGTATTAATTTTGTTTAAATAAACATTTCTTCATTATTTTCCAATTAGAAATGCAGAATCTCATATAAGTAGCATATTTTCTGCCTTAGATTTGTCATTTTTTTTGTTTAATAAAAAAAGGTCAAGATTGGATTGTGTGATTTAGTCTTTTATTGTTATTACATTTATTGGCAATCCAAATACATTTAATAATATGCCTGATGCACATAAACACCAAAATATTCAATAATCTTTTTCTTGTTTTAGAATTATTAGTTGGATATAGGTAAATTCAAATAAATATATGGAGGTGGGATTTCAACTTAAAAGAAATACCTCGCAACCTCTTTGTTACGGCTTACTTGAGTGGACTCGCTACTTCTTTATTTAAGTTGCTATTGATATGCTCCTTCAGCAGATCTGGGAATCCAACCTGTTCTACTTGATAGTGAGCAGACTCTCACCCTGACCATTAAATTGGCATAAATGAATCCACTTTCCCATTATCCGAGACCACCTGTAGAGGTTAAAAGAAGTGATTCTGAAAAATGTATGTTTGGTTGTACATTCATTGTGTTTGTTGTTTGATTCCCCATTTCTAAACAAGAGTCCATTATTTTTATATGACTATAATTTCAAGCTGAGGCTAAATTCAATCACTGATCACAAACCGCACTTCTTATCATAGTTATATAACTTGATAATTCCATCAAATAGTTGAATATTCCCCACATTATCATAATGGCTACAACTGCTGATATATGTTTTATATCCCATCCTTAATTACTAAGAATTCTTTATTGATACATTGCACTCCAAGTATGCCAAGGAATATATGGAAGATTTAGCCGATTTGTTACTTATTTATTTTCTTATTTTGAGTAATACTTTTTCTAATTATTGTGTATGAAATGTTGATACTGTTTGTGACTATTGTCTATTTATAGATATCAAACTATACTTTTTTGATTATGGATAGTATTGTAGTTATAATATGATGTAACTGTGTCATAATGTTGGATATATTGTTTTCTCATTCTTTTGGGTCATCTTATAAATGTTTATTTGACAGTTGCAATATAGAAACAATTAATTTAAGTAGCTTTAATCTTTGGTTGAATAGGATTCATGGTTTGGCTGAGGGATGGAGTCACAATTTCATTACCTATTCTATAAAGTAATATGGTGTGAACATAAGCTATGTATGGTTAGAGGAAGGAAGTGAAGGAGCACAGTCCATAGAGTTGATTGTGTTGTGAGAGAAGTCAGGTTTCATTTTCAAGTTAGGCATACATCTGTGAAATATAAAGATAATTAAGACCGAAAATCCAGAAATTTCATTGCAGCAAGCGTAGCCAGAAATGTAGTTTTGCGAGTCAAATTGTGAATGACGTCATCATAAAGATTTCATAAGAATATGGTGGAAATACGTAAAACACTGTTTTCGTGTATTTTTTTTTTTTTTTTCGTTTTGTCTACAAATAACGGAATTGTAAACAAAAAAAAATTGTGAATTCTTAAACTGTGAGAAGGACACGCGCTACTCTAGTGGAAAACTTTTGGCTATGGACTTAAAACATCCCGGTAATAAAGACTAATTATATTTAGTAATTAAAGACTGCTTCTTATCATCAAAATTTGTTATTAATCTTATTTTCTCCGTGGAATCAAAGCCTCTCCCTTCGGACTCAACAATAATCTTTATTACGTTGATTTGCCAGACTTTGAACAAGCAAGATCTTAGTCGCGCACAATCGGTAAATTTAATGCTAACAGCCTCCCAGTAATTGTTGAAATTATTTGGTTGCTAATATTGATCAGCGAATTGTTTCTTAACTGTGTGCTTCCTCTTGCTTGAGCCAGGGGAAAAAAATGTGGCGCGTCGGCCGTAATTGTTTCCATGAAGGACACGAATGTTATATGTTTATATTTTTCTGTTATCAGATTTCGAAAAGATAAGCAGAATGCGGATACGATGGAAAACACGAACTAAAATCTGTTTATTGATTAGCTTGGCGTTGTTTGCTAGTACCTCGTCATTTTCCTTTTCATTTGGTGGTTATGGTTTCAGAAAAATGCTGGACTCTATTCTAGGGACTAGGTAGTCCCTAGTTAGTGGGGTAAAAAACTAGGCTATGGAAACGGCCTTTTATTGTTACTAAATAATATGAAAAAAAATGCCAATACCACGCAGGTAACTTAACTTGGTCATCATGTACGAAAAAGTAACATTCTCTGTGACTTATGATTTCGCACGAGTGTCAACTCGGGGACTACTTGTTGTTAAAATCCCAGATTTTTCCCTTTTGGTCAAGGACGAGTTATATACTGTAACTCACAATTTCAAAGGTAGCCTTAAAAGTAAAGTGGGTGAATAATTTAAATTGCGTATTTTAAGGCATGTCTATATGTGGCACGATTGTTGGCGTTCCTTACAAATGCTCGAATTGGCCAAACCCTGAATGAATAACTATCGCTCAGAAGACACAAGGGATAGAGAAGGTAGAAACGGTGAGGGGGGGGGGGGCAGTGAAGAGTGGCCGTCAGGTATTGATTAATGTTCGGTCCTGCTTCGGCTACGTTCGGCCGCAGTCGGCTATCGGCCCGATCCATTCCAGGCACCTTATCTCTGTCATAGGTAGAGTATTATTTATCTAGAACCATATATCTAACTGATATCTTGTAAGCATTTTATAGACCGGTCTTACATAATAATATGTGATAGTTTTTTCCTTTTTAATGTAGCTATATCTCAATTTTTTTACATGATGTCCTTTACTTTTCAAGGTTTGTATATTGCTTTAAAAAAAAAAAAAATTTTGAAGTTGATATATTGTTATTTTTTCCAATGTATCCTAATAAACTTAAAAAGTTATTAGTATTGATTTAATCTTTATTTTTCTTCTATTAAAATTACAATTAATTGAATTGCAAGCATATATCATCCTGCTTGTGTCAAAGGTTTGAATGTTAACTTTAGAAAATCATTTGAAGATTCCTTATGAAATTTGAATTGCACTGTTTTTTTGGTTTTTTTTTTTTAATGAAAATTCCAAAAATTAATAACAATCATTAATTATGATATTGATCCTATTATTTTTATTTATTGTATCAAAATTTTGTGTGAGCGTAGCTAAAGAGAGTTGATATTGACTAGGCTAGTGCTCGGAAAGAGACAGCTCAGTGGAAGCGCAACCAGCCAGAGATCAGGGGATCCCAAAAGTAGTCTGGTTTCTGATCTAGAAAACGGAAATAAAGGCTGTGATATGACAGTCTAGCATTGACTGCTAGCAACCTAGATCGGCCTTATCTTTTCATTAGGTGTTGTTTTATGGACTTATATTTATTTGATTTTTGTCTCTAAGAGTTCAAAGTATATATATTTTTTTTTTTTCAAATTTCTTTCACTTTTTTGCTAATCATGGTGAGTCATTTGCTTGACCTAGAGTTCTGAACTTTGGGTACCAAATTAAAAGTATCAATTTGCCAATAAATATTTTGTAATATTTGTTGGCACTAAACGAATTAAAATGTTAAAAGTGATAATAATGTCTTGTTCACAATTTTTTTACAGTCCCTATCTGATCCAGAGATACGAAAATGTCTGCTAAACAAGAAACCCTTTACAAGTTTAATACATCACACTTGATGAATATTATTGACTCTATTATATTATGTAATTTCTTTATTTGTATTTAACATAAGTATTAAGGATCATAGTAACAATCCAATGTTTTTCTTTCTGTTTAAACAACTCTGAATTATTTTGTTGTTGGAGTCTAACTTCTCCTATCTTGGCCTTTGAGTATATATAGTTCCAAGGGATTAGTCCCTCCGATAGAGAAAAAAAAAATACAACAACCAGTCAATGGTCACTATTTACCAGATTCTTTTTACAAATAAATCATTATAACTAAATTATTAACGTAGAGGCAATTTTAGCATAGTTATCATCATTAAAGATTTTTATATATTATAATTAATTAATGAGGCTGTAGAAAAATAATTTACTAATATCATCTATTATTTTCACCTTAATTATTTTCTATTTTTATATAATCATATATGTATAGTCTACATTTGGCCTATTCAGGCATCTTCCGTATATTTTCAAATCATTCAAAGACCACAAGATGCCCAAATAAGCAAACTGTTGACTATTTGAATATGAATAAAAATTAACTGAGGAGAGACTATTGGTCTATTTCAGAAAATTATTTTTCTACAGGTTCATTACAAAAAGTGTCTCTTTCTTGGAGTGTTTATCAATCTCAAGATTCTGACTATTAATTAAATTCCTTCAATTAGTATAATATTTTTTAGATAGTATTGTTATTACTATTATTATTTTTTCCAGATAATCGTAAAAAGGAGTTTTATACTAACAATAAACTCCCAAAGGAATAAAAGATATGTTGAAATCAATTTTTCTGGTAATTCAATTACGCTCCCTATTACATTTTATATAATTTATGTTTAATAATTACTTAATGGTTATAATATCCTTAACTAGCTTCTTATTAAGGCTTTTAGTTTTCATTTATTTATATTGTATAAGAATGATAATAAATTCAAGTTATTTATGAGTTTAAAATTATATTTGAGAGTAAGAGATCGGGCATTGGTCTCACCTCAGACACTGAATGAACATTCTCGTTAATAATAGTAAAGAATATTTAAAATACTGGTAGTGTATTAAAACAAAAAAATTAATTCAATAAATTATTAATTAATAATATCATTTATTGATATATATTTTTTTTTTAGAGAACTCAGGATTAATATTGGTCTATCTGCTTTGTATGTTATATCATTTACGTGACATTAGTAACAAAAGCCAAAAATAGTATTGAGTCGTTAATAAATGAAGGACGGGATAACATATAAAATGTACTTGCTCTTCTACAAAAAATTTTCTCCTAAGATGTTGATTAAATCATTCAGTTTGTTGACGAGGGTCTCCTGTGTAATAAGTGAATTATGTTACAAGGATTTTATAACCTTATATATATCTATGTGGTAAGGAAATCATTATCACCACACTGATGCTTGTCAAAGTTGCTTACTCCAACATTACTAAATGATGTTGATAGATTTTTAATTTTGTTCTCACATCAACTGCTCAAGTCATGAGTAATTGTCATCATTTTCTTTTCCACATATATTTCTTTGAACTTAGTGTGGTCATCTCCCCCCTGTTTTATATTCTTCTGAAATAATTTAATTTACTTATTGTATCTAATATATTACACTTTTATTGTTTTTAATATATTCTAATATTATTTAGACCAAATTTTTCGTATGAAAAAAAACCTGCAAGATTATGTTTTCAGAGAGTTAACAAGGCATCATTTTTGGTATTCAGCCTGGATAGTTTGTTTGGCAACAGAGTCCGAACAGAACCAGAAGATACTAGGCTTAAATCCAACCTGTGCTACTGTTTTTTTTCTGTAACAATAATTATTAAATTATATTAAAATCCCGGATTCTGAGAGTTGCAGTTGATCTCTAATGTCTTACAAGAAATGTTTAGAGAAGAAACAGTTTTTTAAACATGTTCGAATCACCTACATGAAAATTGTTTGTATAATAAATGTAAGTTATAAATAGATTTTCATAACTAGCCAGTGGGTTTTTTTCTCTCTATCACTACCTCCATCATATTGCTTTTAATCGTGGAGGGCAAGTCTAAACCCATGCCTCACGAATAAGAGATACCACAGACAGGTGATAAGTGCAGAGCCACTGTTACCTGACCACCTCAGGTCGTGAGAGGGTAGGTAGGGTGTAGTCGGAGCGAATGGGATCAGAGTGGGTACATGTTTAATGTAGGAAGTGGTGTGTTCTCAATCAAGAGCTTTTGTGTTCAGGGTTGCTCGTGTCCTGTTCTCTGCTGGGATCATAAAAGGTACCCTACCGCTGCTTCCATTTAACGACAAACATTTACCACAATAAAGGCAATAAATTGTGATTTGTAAAGACTAAAGTTAAAACGAATTGCTCAAGGTAATTAATTTTATTTTATATATTTTAATTTGTTTGTTTTATTTATTTCTTGTAAATCCGCCTGGTGGGGGAGAATATATTAGATTTTCTCTCCACTACATTATAATGAAATAGCATTAGTTATTAGTACAGTACAATGTCGATAATCCCCATTTGCCAACTTTCCCAAAACAACAGCTAAGCAAGACAAAATAAAAAAAAGCCCTACTCGGTTTCAAAAAATGGCGTGTTATGTGATTTAAGCAAACAATACTGAGATATTCAGTTCATATTTTTCCAACCTTGTCAGTAGTGGCCAGCCAACTCGCCACTTGAAAGAATGATATTCATTCATCCCATAACAAACTTTTACCTGGTCAGTATGATGTCTCAGTAAACCGTTAATTTAAAAAACAACAACATATAATTGTGTCTTCCCAGAAAGACATATGGGCTAAAAACACTATTTTTTCTAATATTGAGTTGACCAATAAAGGATATAAATTCATGTCTTTAGTATTCATTACATGAACATGCTCAACTTATGATGTTTTAATATTACTATAGATGCAGGTCCTTACACAAGATAAATAGATGTGTGTGTTAAATGGTTTAACTCATATTGGTGGACTTGTAATCATCCAACTTAACACAATATCGCAACAAATACAGCCTCAAATCTAAATTCATGGCTCTTAAGATCGATCTATGGCCTCGCTGAAGAAATATGAATATGATTTATTTTTTCTTTGATGCGTGTATCCACTTTTAATGAATGACCAATAATTTATGTGTGCTACTCGCCAATAATCCTGTTCTTTCTCTTGGTGAATTGTCGATATTGTACTGTATATTATTAAAATAAGATGCTGTTAAATCAAACATGAAGCAATATCGCTGAAATTTATGCTAGGTGAAAAATGGCTTGGCTCCGTAGGAAAGTGAAAAGGTCCTGCCGCCTTGATAGTCGTAAACCTACTCTTGTCCAGGTATAAACATTAAGATAATTTTTATTTGTCATCAACCTCTAAACATCTAACAAGTCCTGATGTATTAATGTTAATCATTTTTCTTTGATCCTGTTGTTTAATAAGAAAATAGTTTATAAAAACCTATTTTGTTTATTGTATCTGTCTGGTAATCTTCGGTTAAATGCACCACAAATTCAAAGTTCTGTTCACTAGGATGAGCCTGGTCGCTGTATGATATCAGTACGGTAATCAGAAAGGCTCCATTTTGGCTCTCATTTTTCCCCTATTAATTAATTAAATAATTATTAAAATATGCATTAAATTTATTATTTATTAGTATCAAAATCTTTTAACAGATACACTCTTGTTTTGTTTCAAGAAGGGTAGCTCAGCCTAAGTTCAACAGTATGATCTTTTCAAACTAATTTTGTTATCTTTATTCAATCTAAATTATTTTTCATTTACAAACTAATAACTGCACGAGTACAAGCACGCTTGCGTAAGTTTAGTATTCGTCTATTATTCCTATTTCACCATAACTGCTACAACTGCTCTATTACCCCAACACTCCACTTTCAATCAGGTTAACTGATAAGATGAACAACTTCTTTTTTCACATTTTATTTTATATCAAAAAATAAATCTGGTCTATATAATATACTTTCTTGTCAAAATGTAACCCAAATATCACGGTTTCTTAAATATATTGGTTCTGTTGGTCATTCTGGTTAAACTGGTGATAGAGTAGTTGATTGATGAACAGCAGTTGTGACAGAGTGGAAGTTATAGACGAGTACTAAAAAGTCCTCTTTCGTTACAAATTGCCATTGACCCTTCAATCAGCTGGACATATGATCACTTCAGGGATTTGGTTTACCTAGTTGAATGGATCTTTGAACTGGTAGGGCACTATCGGAAGAATACCTTTTTTTTTGTTAGTTGTTAGTTGCTCTTAGATGCTTTAGTCACCTACATATTTTGGCTCTATATCTCTGTTGGGCTTAAAGTCTGATTATGCACAGTAGATGTAGGTTGCTTATTCTTAATGTCTTTAGAACTGTAGGTTCATAGTTTGCAGATGAATTTAGATTTAAGTGGATGTATTTGTTTAGGATATCAGCTTAGTTAGGTTGAAGAAATTAAGTTGTTTGATTATCAGCCAAAGAAAGCACAGAACGCTTCAAGATCTGGCCAGACGCTCTGCCGACAGAGCTTTCTCTGTTCCTTTCCGTCTAGTAAGTTTCTAATACCTTTAGGTTGTCTTGTATACCTGTGTCAGAGAAAAAGTCTTTCAGAGGAGACTACGTTGTGTTCTATTTATTAGTTATTGAGAATGTCCTTGGTCTCCTGTGAATTATTTTAGCTCTGATAGCTGATTTTTTAGAACTATAAGAAATGAGTTAAACAGATTCTAAATTAACTAGGCTGAGGTGCACAATTGGTAGGGTGACATCAGATATCGGACGTTCTCGTGTTCGAATTACAGATCTCCTTATTTTTTTCCCCCTAATAATCATAAAACGAATGATATTACTATGATAAATAGATAGTAATTATTAATGAAAATAAATTTGCTGATCCAATCTTTGGCTATTCAACTCAATATGTCTAAGGTTATTTTAATATTAAACTGTTACTTGCCTGTGTTTGTAATTTTAAGAGGAACCTAAAAAGGAATTATTTAAATACCGAAAAGAGAAAGAGGATTGAAAAGGCCAAAAAAAAAAAAATAACCTGTGCCGATGACTCATTGGAATTGACAATAATGCAATATGAAATCAGCTAAAGACATTGACTAGGCCGAAAAGTGTAGGGATAGGCAAAGACCCTGACAGGAGATTAGGTCCCATTTTCAAATCCTGGCTCTTTCAATATGTTTTTTTTATTTGGCTAATAATTATTAAAGATTTTCATCGAATATATTTATGAATGACTTGTTGACGTATTTCTGCTGTAGATCTTCTGACCTTCCCATACCAGTTATATGTCGAAACATCACTATAGAAATTTAATTTAAGTCTAACATCTTTCTTTCATCAACCTAAGCAAATTCCCGACAAATACATCTACTCAGAATAATATTACTTAATTATGAATCACAATGTTAGAAACATACGGATAGGGGTAGGAGCTTTCTTAAGAGTACGGTTTATTCTGCAGCATCGCCTTTATGTGATGCCGCGCCTATGACTATAATAGAACTATCCCCTGTTTGTATTAACAAGCTGAAAAACTTGTACTTTGACGTTTTCCAGAATTTTTAATATCTAGTTTGTCAGGTGGGACAAAGATGTACCTGTTAAATTTTGTGAAATTAAAGGAAATCCTTTATGCATACTTCTCAGAAAAACTTGATTTATAGGAAGGAACAAACGTTCTGATGATGAAGTGAGCCCTCGGATATGCTAGAGGGTAGTTGTGTCGTTGAAAAGAGATTTTTTTTGTCTCTCCTGCAAAATTAGAGTATATGCAATTAATTAATTGTTCCATTGGATGACTGATATTATCAATAATCTTATTATGTATATTAAAATTGTTTGCAAAAATCTATGAATTTCTTAAAATATTGTAACTTTTTGATTACTTGCTTAACATCATCTATAGTTCATTGAACTAGAAAGATATGAATCGCTAAAAAAATATTGTAAATTTTACACTCAATTACGTTATGGTATGTCACCTTGAAATTGAATATTGTTTTGTATCATATGGAAGCTCAAACAATTAATAAACTAAAAATAATTTTTTTTTTTTCCCCTCGAAAAAAAATAGTATCTATCAAGAGATTTCAGAGAGTTATTGACCAAAGTGATTTCAAATTTGGAATTTATTATTTAGTTGAATCGATTCTCTTCAATCCAATTTTAAAAAATAAATGAAAATGGTGTGGTAATAAGCGGTTATGTTTTGGACTGATGAAGAAGGAATGACGGGAAGATATTCATTTTGTATAGAAACATTGTTTATTTCTAAAGTGAATTATTTCTATTTCATATGCTATCTGCTGTAGAGATAATTTATATTTCTTGACATCTTTTGTACTATTGATTTATCATCATTGATCATTCCTCTAAGTATCTTCAACTCATCAAAATGGCAGGACTCCAAAAAAAAAATTTTAGGAAGGGGAACATAAGTGTTTTTAGAAAATTAATGTAAAATAAAACTTTTTTCACAAAATTATTGCAGTACACTTTTGTGTTAATAATATGTTGCCTAAAGCAATACTGTTAACTCTAATACCAATGTGTACTTTTCAATTTTGTATGAATTAGTAATATAATTTATTTTTTATGATTACTTATTGGGTTTTTTTCCTATATTTTAGAGATCAACTGATAATGAAATAATCGCATCTTCCAAAATTTCTGATAAAACTCATAAGGGCAAAAAATCAAAAATGATTCAGAAGGATACTCATATTGATAATTTGGTAAGTATGATATTTATCAGCTTTGCAAAACTTTTCTTGTACTTAAACCGACTCTAGAAGGTTACACTAAACTATAGACTAGGGCTTAAGTTTTTTTAGGGGGGGAGGAAATTTTTAATGCATTGAATTTTTTTTTAACCTTTAAAATTTTTTAGTGAAATTCAAACGAGTAGTTTTCTTGATCTTCTCATATGTAGCCAACTTGCTTCTTTTTTTTATAAAAATTGAAGATGTATGCTATTCACTTATCTCGTTTTTATAATTGAATAGCTTTTGCACATGATCATCTAAAAGAATAAAATAATATTGGTCTTAAGAAATAAATTTTTAGGAATAATAACAAAAGTTACTCACAATTTTAATATATATATATCTATGGCCCTTCAATGTTCAAGCATAACTTTTAGCGGTCTGTATAGCGTATAGTAAAACTTTACAATTATTTGTTCACTGTTTAGACATTTTAATTTAATATTTTTTTATTAGGAGCTTGAAGAAAGCAAAGAAAATTGGGGAAGTGATGTCATATTCAGACCTGACACTACCAACATTCCTTCCGATTTGGAGATTTTTCCGGCTCATAAAGGTTAATAATGTTTTTTTTATAGCTTAGTCTTATGTGTGTATGTGATCATGCTATTTTTGTAAATAAAATATTGAAACAAAGATATTAATTCAATTGCACTGCTGTTCTAGCTGAATATATTTAGGTATCATCATTAGTTTGTCGAGGAGAGGGAGTTACCCCCTCCATATTTAATAACATAAATTAATATATGTGGTTTGAGATCAGTGAACTGTGCAAGATATTCCAAGCCAGGTAGAGACCGGGCATGGGTGAACCAAAGACTGTGATGACTATGTCAGGGTAGAAGTACATCAAACATCGATGAAAAGGAAGAAACATTGTTGCCTTGTTACTTAAACAATGTCATTCCTTTTATATCGAGAAATATTTTCAACGAGATATTTGATATAGTAGATGTGGCAAGATGTAGTTGAGTTGCTGCAAAATTTATGTATAGTAGTTGTAGATTAAAAGATAGTTAGTTAGTTTCTTAGTATTGAGCTGTGAGAGCTGGTCAGGCTGGATGGTAGAGTGGGATGGGAATAGCAGTTCATCCCAGACAAGTGCCTTGATAATAATATGTTATATGATGCAGCCATAATTCTACTTTTCGGCAAGTTGATTTCTGCTCTCCATAATTATTATTTCTAATATATTCCTCGAGATGACTTAAGTGTATTTTGGTTGTGCTTGAATACTAGCATGTCGTTATAGTATTAAGTGTATTTGTCATTTTATTTCTTGTTATCTGTTATGATACTATCTTCTGTTCCAGTATTTTAACACTATAATTTTTCGTTATTGATATTTATTTTTATTTATG
The DNA here is from genome assembly GCA_930367205.1 of Acanthosoma haemorrhoidale. NCBI lineage: Eukaryota > Metazoa > Arthropoda > Insecta > Hemiptera > Acanthosomatidae > Acanthosoma > Acanthosoma haemorrhoidale. Next base: position 31,759,515 of record OV884015.1, read on the forward strand.
TTTGTTAGTAGTGACTGACGAAAACGAAGTGAAGGACGAAGGAGACAGAGTGGTAGTTCAAGCAGAGGATCAGTACATGACCTATTATAGCTATGAGCAGCCTATCTGTTCGGAGGCCACTCAAGAAGTAAGAAATATAATCCATTTTAAATCTTGTATTTTATCAAATCTATTTTTATTCTTAATAATACTCTCAACAAGTAAAAGTATAGTGATTTAGTTTCCCAATAAAATTACCCAGTGGCATGGTTGTTAAAATAGGATTTATAGCCATTCATTGGTAATGAGGTATCCTAATATGGTGGTGAATTGTAAAAGGACTGTTCTATTCTCTCTTAAAACCCTAAGGTCAAATGTCCGTAAGGATGATATGAACCAATAACTTTATTTTTGGACAATAGTACCCTATGAATAACTAAAAGAAACATAGATTATTCACTGTCTAGCCTTTAATGTCAACATAAATAAAATAGATAATGTAAAAACAGACTGATGAAAATAAATATTAACCAAAGAAAAATGATGTCAGGGCTGGAATTCGGACCGAAAATTTCATGATCATTTGAATGTTCTCCCAACTGAGCCAATTCTATTAGTGCGGATGCCTCTTTTGTACTTCTCTTTAATTAAGCTAAAGGCTCATTATTATTATAAAATTATTAAATGTGATTTAATGGATAAAGTTAGATTAAACCAAAAGTCTTTAAATGGCCTTGTGCAAAAGGTAAATTTATAATCGATGACCAATCACGATTCATGACATAGATAAGAATGGGCTAATATAAAGGAAGGATGATAAAAGGTGTCTGCGGGATTGATATACTCTTCTCTTGATTACAAGGCAGTGGAGAAAGAACATGGAGACGGCATAGCTGATAGTTTGAGATGCTGTATGTGAGGTACCTTTAGATTTCCCTCTTGAAATATGTGGGGCACGTGGTGGAAGAAGAGAAAAGAATAGGGCAACGACGCGGATGAAATACTTCTCCTATCAACAAGTTAACCCCGGCACATGTATATAATTAAGACAAAACTGTGAGTATTACCAAATAATATACATTTCTCCGCGATTAGATACAGTTATACAGTTAGTGTTCATAATTTGTGTTTTCCCAGTGAAGTGTATTTCATTAGATTAAAGTGAGAGTGTTTAATATGTCAGAACCCAACCTTAAGAATTAGTAAAAAGAGTAGATTCATAAATAAATCAATGATTGAGAAAGTTGTTTATTATTATTAACATATTGGAACCTGGTACAGTATTTCTTTGTAATGAAGCCGTTACTTAGTATCCCCAGATGTCGACTTAACTTTGATAATTAATTCACCACGTGCTCATGCATTAACCTATGACCCTAAGAGGTTAAAGTAAGTATTTTCATATGTAAGTTATTTTTCCCCTCTAGCGAGGGGTTTTCATAGCAGGTAAAATTTATTTTTTAAATAACATATTACATTGGCTCTAATAAAAGTTAAAGGTTTATTTATCCCAATTATTATCACTAGTAAATTAATTAATTTTTTTTTCTTTAACTTTTAGGGGGATTGGGAAGGTTTTGATCCATACCTATTCATCAAACGACTGCCACCGTTGACCAGAGAGAGATGTCCTGCCCTCCCATTGAAGACTCGTTCCTCACCAGACTTTTCCCTTGTCCTTGATCTCGATGAGACGCTGGTTCACTGCTCCCTCACAGAACTTCCAGATGCATCATTTTCTTTCCCGGTTCTCTTTCAGAACACGGAATACACAGTGTTTGTCAGGACCAGGCCGTACTTCAGGGAATTTCTGGAACGTGTGTCGTCATTATTTGAGGTTATATTGTTCACTGCGTCTAAACGCATTTACGCCGACAAGCTGCTTAACCTCATAGATCCAACTCGAAGACTTATCAAGTATGTGTAAAATTAAAGATATACTGAATTTTTTTTTTAATTTGTTTAAGTAGCAAAATTATGAGGTTTATTTGTTTGGGTTGTTTTAAACCCGATTATATGTTATGAATCGCCTCAGATTGAAGATGCTAGATTTTCATCAAATTTATTTAAGAATAGCATTGAAAAAACTATAAATCAACATCAATCCTGGTTGCAAAAAAAACGAGATGTTAAAAATGGTGTAATCGTGTTTTTAACAAGAATAATAAAAACAATGGTCTAGTAGTTTCCTGGAGAAAGATTGAAACTAAATTTACTATTTTTTCATAAAATTTTAATTTTACAAAATTAGCCATAGTAATAATAAATTGAGTAACAATTATAGTCTTCAGTGATGATCCTATAAAGCTTCTTGATAATTCACTACATCAATTATAGTACACAAACCGTATTTTATAATAGATTTAAAAAATTAATTTAATATTGTTAAACAGGTACAGGTTGTTTCGCGAACACTGTGTCTGTGTAAATGGCAATTACATAAAGGATCTCTCTATTTTGGGACGGGACTTATCAAAAACCATCATTGTTGATAACTCTCCCCAAGCGTTTGGTTACCAGGTATTTAATATTAAATCATTTTTTATTGTTTTTAAAGTGACCATTATTTAATCCTATGTAATGATTTGTTTTTTTAAAACATGTTTTTTATTAGTTCGAATACTGACCGTTTTTTATTATTTCTGATATAGTTAGAGAATGGTATTCCGATAGAAAGCTGGTTTGTAGACAGAACGGATTCAGAACTAATGAAACTCCTTCCGTTCCTTGAAGACCTGGTTTACATGGTATGTTCATATTTCTATTTCTATGATAAATTATCTATTCTTTCTGCCACATATTGTATAAGTGCAATGAAAAAAACAAAACAAAATAAAACTTAGTACTCCATTATTCTTTCTACCTCATTTGTGTCATGTGAATGAAAATTACTCTTATAAAACTTAATTTATATTCTAAACAACAAAGAACATAAAATCAGATTATGAGTTCATTGTTAGGTATGAACTGAAGAGTATGTTGAGAGATCGGGTTAGGTTGATGAATAAACATTTTTAGGTTTTTGTCAAGTTTTTATTAATGGATAATGTTTCGACATTATTTTTTTTATGTCTGCATCGGGTCCTTTTATGAGAAGTAGGATGGTGTCAACTTGTTTAAGTGAAAACCTAACAACACTTTTTCATCAACCTAAGTAGTTCTCCTGACAAACCTCCTATGTAAAACCAGAATAATTACTTTTTTTTTTTAATATTAATAAGGGTGTCCCAGAATTAACACAAGATTTGAATTTGCCGCCATTTGTGCAGTAAAGTGCTGGCAATCCTAAAAAAAAAAAACAATTTGACAGCTGACAGTTTAGAATTAGTAAAAATAGAGCGTTACACAATAGAATGTGTCTTTATTGTTGAACATTATCTCAAAATTAATGAAAGTTTGGCGGCCACAGTTTGAAAATTTCCTACAAAATATGGTCGGAATAGTGTTTTGACTTCATCAACTGTGAAGAGATTAATTGAAAAATTTAGGGAGACTGGCTCAGTTGGAGACACTAAACACACTGGCCGTTCGAATATCAATATCGAAGCAGTGCGTGAGAGTGTCAAATGAGGCTGGTCAAGCAGTGGCTTACTGGTGCTCGATATCGCGACATGATAACACAGTTCTTTGAGCCGAAATTGTATGATATTGATGTGGCCAATATGTGGTTTCAACAAGATGGTGCCTCATGCCATACAGCCCATGAAAGAATGCAAATACTGCTTGAGACATTTTCAGGTCGTGCACTCTCTTGTTTCGGTGATCAGAATTGGCCCCCTAGATCGTGTGATTTAACACCTTTAGATTTCTTTTTATGGAGTTATTTGAAGTCAAAGGTGTATGTCAACAAGCCCACATCCACCCGTGCATTAAAAGAGGAAATTCAACCACATTTATGCCAAATGGTCATGGAAAATTGGACACACAAAAGAGTGGGTATGTGCCAGCAAAGTCGTGGAGGCCATTTGCCCGATTTGTTATTCCATAAATAACCCTATCCTATTTACTTTATAATACAATAAAAAAATAACAACAAAAATACTAAAAACTGTGTTTTCTATTTAAATCAAATCTTGTGTTAATTCTGGGACTTTATAAAACTGACATGGCCATGTTTACAAATTCCCATATAAATCGTGTTAGATTAACTGCATTTGTATGTGCATGTTCAAAATAATTCAAGATACTAATAATCAAGATAGATAGTAAGATCATTAAAACACTTTATTGTGTGATGCTGTACATTAACTAACTTTATTTTAAAAATACCTAGTGAAAAGTAGTTAAACCATGAAACTTATTTCCATAACCAAAGTCGAGAACTAAAATGAAAATAGGTTCTCATTCATAATAAAATTTTATTGTAATTGAACCTTAATATCGTACAGTACAGTTAAATATAACTGACATTTAAACAACAGTGGTAATGCAGTATTTTATGTTGTATTTTAACTAATTTTTGTTACCTTTTTCTTCAGAATGAAGATGTGCGACCACATATCAGAGACAAGTTTAGGCTATTTACTTTTCTTCCACCTGATTAGTCATTGTCAATGGAACCGTCAACTGCTCCTGACCTAGCAGTTTAATTTTTTTTTGTGTTATTTTTATTGTTAATGTGTTGTTAATTAATTTTTAAGTTATATATTCCAAACAAAAATGTTTGGCTATTTTCAACAAATTCCAAAAAGTATAAAAAAAAAAAAAGAAGAAAATAATATGATATGTTTAGATAGGTAGAAACTGTAAATATTTAAAATTTGATCTCTTTTGATTTTGGGATTTGTTCTATGAAACAAGTAAGCCCAAAATTTGTTTTTGAAACAGTAATTCAGAAGGCATGAAGATAAAACTTAAGGGAGTGTTCCTGATTTTGAAAAAAATCATCGAAACCCTAAAAAATGTGCTTATTTAATTGCTTCTTTAAAATCACTGACAAATTTGTTAGTTGTTGCTTTTTTTTTAACCGAATTAAATTTTATCTTAAGTTAAAAGTGACATCAATTTGCAAATAATAAATAACAAAGAAATAGCATTTTTCAAAAATTAACCCGTCCTATATAAATATAGTACATTTACAATTTATAACAGACTGTTTTATTTCATGCCTTCTAGATTAATTACCTCATAACCTATTAATTCGTTTTTGTTTTTCCTCCATGTTAATTTGCTTTATTGATATTCTCAGATTTTTTCTTTCATTTTCATCAATTAAAAAGGAGGAATGGTACATTGCAAAAACTATTTTCAACTATTCCTTTTAAAAAATGTAATCTGGTTAATACCTTTTTTATTTTACCATTGGATATTAATTAGATTTTGTTCTTTTCAATCATAATGCTTAAGCTGGTTTTTCCTTTTTTTTTATTACTTAAATAATTTGATAGCCCTTTTCTGCAATATGGCCATTTTATATTACCTTGTAGATTGCATTTTATTGCTCAATTTTAGTTTGTTTGAAGGGATTTTTTTATTGGCGGTAAGAAGAACCTTAGGTTAAATGTGAGATATTAAATAATGTGATATGTATAAAACGTTGTTTGTCGCCTTCTAAATGTTCCATTCCTTCTTCTAATCCATGTTATAAGGATAAGCGGGGATGTGGGCAGGGGGAAAGATAAAGATATTTATTGTGCCTTCAAGAAGCAGAATAGTATATATAATTTTGTTTTGTTTTTATTTATGAAAAAAAATTTATAAATATTTTTCACAAGGTTGTATTGAATAATATTTTTAAAAAAATACACTAAGTCTCTCAAATGTGTATATTTCTAATTAATACATACTTCAGACAAGTCGACATTTCGCCTATTCAGTTGTATTACTTCAAAAATATTCAATAATGTAGTTTAAATAATACAAATAGTAACCACAAAAAAAATGGTAGTCAGAAATGAATTTAAGTTTTTGATTGCTGTTTGTTGGAAACTAACTAACCTGTATCTTTTGTTTTTTGTTAACTAAATTATAATCTGAAAAAGATTTTTCATCATTATCATTGTTAAATATTGGACTAGAATAGGGGGCATGTCGATGTCTGTAATATGTTAGTTAAATAGACAATGTCTTTTATTTTTAATAGTCTTCAATACTACCTTATGAAGTAAAGTTGTCTCTATTTGTATTATTACTCCCAGAATAATTTTATTACATTCATGTTGAAATTATGTAATCGTATATCACACTTCTGGGGAAATATGAAAACAAAAATAGCACAGTTGTTACCTTAAACGAACACCTAGCAGCACTAAGATCACTTTTAACTTTGTTTTATAATTACATTTTGTAAAAGCAATATGTAGTTCATATTGTAGGACATATTAATGGGTTTAATGTTTTCCTATGGAGGAAGTTCACAAGAGAATAAAGAAATTCAATCTTATTGTATTTGGGGCCAGGCAATAGTCGAGCTTACATTTATATAAATAAAATGAAAAAAAAAATGTACGACTTTTTCCTATTATGTTTGTTGTGCAATTATAAAATCACTATTATTTATGTCTTTCACTTGTCGAAAGGTTAACAAAATCAAATGTTTGTATTATTTACCATGTTATAAAAATACGCATATTATATTTTTTAAATATCCTTTTATTATTAAATGTTTTTATTTAATTAGTGTTATTTGTTGTAGAGTGATGCTTGCATATGATTAATCGTAGCAGAATCACTTATTTTTGTGTAATTATTGATTAAATATAGTTCAATGTTGCATAGACGTCAAATATAGCTGATGTGACATTCTATCTTTCTTTTTTTTAATATCAGGGCTGTTATGTTCTTACTTCAAGATTGTGTTTAATGTTTATAATGGCCCCTACCTTAATTTTCCGAGAGCTAGTCTGCCAATCTTAAGGCATCATATAAAAACATTGGAAATATTTTAAATCATTGCTAGAACATAGCAAAAGAGGATATATATTAAAAAGATTGTTAAGTCCTATGCAGAGGCTTGCTCATTTGGTAGAGGGCTCGACTAGATATTGGGGAGGTCCCGATCCTGCCATTATATTTCTCTTTGGCTGTTAATTATAATTAATAGTAGGACCTATACTGTACAAAAATTATGATTTGTCTATCCGCAAATTATTGATATTGTGGGTTTATTGTCAAAAAGTGACCAACTCTAAAATGTGTTTTGTATAATAACACATTTAAAGTTTCGACTAGGAGGAAAAAGTCAGGATTTAATGTGCTCTTCATATTGCAAAGTTTTTCTTTCTTGCTAATTTCATTTTTTAATAATATTTATTCCTACTAAGTGCAGGGGTTTAGGCATTGGGGGGAGGCCCCCAAAAGCCCCTTTTGACTTGGTCACTCTTTTCCGACTATCACCAATTAATTTTACTTTTCAGTTACTATTATTGCAGGCTATTACAAAAAGAAAAGAATATCGGTGAAAAACTAATAATAAATGGACTATAAAAAAATGTAGCAGAACTAAAATTTTTATTTTGGAAAAAATAACAAAATATTTAACAAGAATTAATTATTATTGTTACATAATGTATTGTTCTATAAAATAAAATTCAGTAATGTCAAGAATGATTATTATTTTGTCACACTTCATTTTAACTAGAATCGTCCAAGTCAATAGATGGTTCTGGAGCACGGTCCTTTTTTTTCTTGTCCACTGGAAGTGACTTTTACCTTGCATGGGATTCTTCAGGTATAACACCCATATACCGCAGTCTAATTAGGTCTTTTTTTTTGTTTGCTTCTGAAATCGGTAATAAGTTTTTCGCAAATCAGCACCAAGAACAGGACAACACGGCATTAGGCTTGAATAGTTCAAAAATTCTCTTGACTATTTGAAAATAATAACACGTGGCTTTTCCTTTTCATTCCTCAACCCTAATTTATAGCCAGTTTACTCCTCACTCGCCTTCATTTTGTCCGTTGTTCTGTTGTTTTTTTTAATTTTTACTGCAAAACTTTTTAAATCAATAAAATCTGAATAATTTAATTTCTTGATGCTATATCCGTCACTAGTTTTGTTTTTTCCTCAACGGGAAGGGGCCATAAGAAAAATATTAATCCAATTGTTTAGTGATTAGACAGAGAGATTTTTTTGCGTTCTCTATCAAGACATGTATAGAATCACATTCCATAAAGGAGTGACCTTTTTCCATGAATTTGTGTTCGACTAATCTGATGTGAGTAATTTGTACTGTATAAATAAAAAAAGCTGCTAAGTATTAATTGTGGATCTGACTCCTGCACGTGTCTGAGAATAGTAAAATTTCAACTACCTCCTTCGAAACTCGCTTTATCCACTGCAAAAGAGCAGTCCCGATCTCAGTAATTTCTGATACAATTGTATTTGAGTTTTTTTTATTTTTATTTTGCCTCCTCTAAGTATAACTGGTACATTTTTCTCGTTAGGGTCTAAGTACTGCCTCTTTGATTCCTTTATAATGGGATTTCATTGTAGGGAAGCTTACCACTGAGCCTGACAATATTCCAGTTTCGTCTACTGGACCATGACTTATGCATCGTGTCTTTTAAAAAACTGTTTGCTAACAGGTATTCTGATGTCACCTTTTTTTAAAAAAATATGCTCTCTCGTTCCTGTCCTTGTCCTAGTTTTAGGTGGTTCATTTGAAATATGATTTACTATAAAATCCTTTGATTTCAGAAATATAGTTCTATAAATGTTGAATAAGCTTGTTTTCTAAAATCACTATCCAGTTTTGAAGTCTAATCTAAACCTACAAGAATCGCAATCAATATCTTTCGGTATTTTACAAGGCTTAAAACCTTTTTTCGCAGTGTAAGATTGTCATAATTTTCGTTTTTCTTTATTTATACACTTTTTCTCATTTTCTGGGTCTGATTTAATCCATCTAGTTTATGTTTTCTTTTTCTCTGCTTCAATATTCATCAGATGAACTATGTTTTCAGAATTCATGGGCTTCTAATCACTAAGTGTATCAGAAGTTGGTTCATCTTGGGTAATTTGAACTATATTACCAGGTGGGTCAGATAAATTTTGAGCACCTTGATTTATAACAGCAGGATCTCCTTGGAAAAAAATAAAATAAAATTCAGACAATAATTTATTAAGTTATCAATATGATTTGATAATTATTATTTAACATACAAATTTATAACACGCCTTAATTTTTTTCAAGCAATTATTGCTGGGATAATACTATAATTGATTTCTTACCTTTATCATTTTTTATTCGTTATTTTACTACCTCAACCATTAGTCTTCCACTGTTCATGTTTAAACTGAAAACAAAACAAACTTGAGGAGAACACACTATGGAAACCTAAAGCCTGAACATGAAGGTATATGCTTATTATCATAAGCAGTTATACTGTTTGAAAAATAATTAATACTTCTAAAATTAGAATTTTATAAAGAAGCTAAATGGTTTAAAAATTATTAATTGTAGTTTCACGTACAGTCTCATTTTAAGTAGGAAGAGCTCCAAATATATCTAATTTAAGGTGCTACTGTTTTAAGGTAAATGATCCATGACTTTAAATATGTAAGTTAAGTTAGTTAATAAAACACACAACATTATTTAATCAATTTTTTTGGTTACAGTTACATGTAACAACTACCAAGTATTATAGTGTAAGTCACATAAAATATCAATAAACACTATAGTACATATTTCAATCTTTAAAACTTCATCCTAAACATTAAAAACCTGTTTCATATACCACATTTAATATAAAAACAACAATTTGTCTGATAAATTAGTTATTTAGTGATACATTTCACTCTCCTAATTTTAAATTTTGCTGTCTTAAGTAATAAAAGTTAAGGGATTTTTTTTATGTGAATAGTTGGATGACCTGTTGAGTGGAAAGAGAACTGGCTTCAGCAAGAGAGATTAAGAGCTTTTTTTTTTTTTTCATAGCCCCTTAAAAAAATAGGTGGTTCTTTCAATTATAGATTCTCAGTCGAATCTATTTACATATGTTTTTTATATCTTTTTTTTTTTTTTTCAAAACAACAAAATAATACAATGTACAAAAATAATAAAATAATTGGATTACAGATTTCTTCTCTTTCTGCATTTATATCTCCTGTCGCGTCATTACATTATATACAAGTTTTGTTGTAGATTTAGAGCTAGAGAAAGTATTTCATTAAATAAATTGACATTTAGCATCGTCTGTTGGCAGATAGTAGGAACTAAATAGCAATGTTTGGCATTTTAACTGCACTGTAGCGCAGTCTGTTAAGTGGTGGAAAAACTACGTTCCCGTTATTAACTAAATTGACATGTAGCGCTACCTGTTGGCAAATATTAGGAAATAAACAGCAATATTTGTCATTTTAATTCCAGCGTAGCACTATCTATTGAGTGACGGAAGAACTACATACCCGTTATTAACTAAATTGACATGTAGCGCTACCTGTTGGCAGATATTAGGGAATAAACTGCAATATTTGTCATTTTAATTCCAGCGTAGCGCTATCTATTGAGTGACGGAAGAACTACATACCCGTTATTAATTAAGTTTACATGTAGTGCTACCTGTTGGCAGATATTAGGGAATAAACAGCAATATTTGGCGTTTTAATTACAGCGTGGCGCTATCTATTGACTGATGGAAGAACTACATACCAGTTATTAACTGAATTGGCATGTAGCGCTACCTGTTGGCAAATATTAGGAACTAAACAGCAATATTTAGTATTTTTATTGCACCGTGGTGCATTCTGTTGAGCACTAAGAGAACTAACTTGTCCTGGTAGGGCCAGTATTTTTCGTCAGAAAATTTTTATTTAGTATCAGGTCTTCAGGATCCCACTGGAGCTAACTACTTTGAAGTGGAGGGGGACTAAGCCAAGATGACTGAAGATGTGAGCTCCTGCGGGATCCTGAAGACCTGATATTAAATGAAAATTTTCTGCTATGATAGATTAAGCCCTGCCAGGTCTAGTTAGTTCTTCTGCCGCTCAATAGAATGCACCACGGTGCAATAGAAATGCCAAATAATGGTGTTTAGTTCCTACTATCTGCCAACAGATAGCGCTGCATGTCAATTTAATTTCTGTTTCTCTCTCGCTCTTCTACTAGCCTGTACTGGAGCTAGTTATTTTTTCTCTCAACAGATGGAACTGTAGTCCCATTATTTATGTTAAATAATTTCTCTCTGAACTCTTCAGGCCGCGAAATTTAATATTAGGGGAGTGATATGTATCACTCAATCAGCAAATAACTTATTTATCAATTAATTTTTGTTTTTATATTATATATGGTTTCTGAAATAGGATGAAGTATTATAAATTAAAATATGTTTCAAAAATAATACTAGGAAGTTTATTTTACATGGAACTATTATCAAAATATAAATTAAATAATGCTGTATATGATGTTTAATTAACTTTACCAACATATTTGAAGTCCTGGACCATTTACCTAAGTTCGAACATTTAGCTCCTTAAATTATAAATATTTGGAGCTCTTCCTATTTAAAATGAGAATATATGTGTATTTATAAAATTCCAATAATAATTTTTAATCCATTTAGCCTTTTTATGAAGATTCAGAAGTATTAAATATTTTTTAGGCACATTTTAACTGCTTATGATAATAGATAAACTTAAATCAGTATGGTTATGAACTATTATATTATCTATAATAGTTTTATTCATAAATTCTATACACAAGAATAAGTTATTACCATGTAAATAAAGCATTGAAGTATCCAGATTGATAATAAATAAAGATTGAATCAGTTATACATTGTTTATACTTACCATCCTATTTATCCAAGCAATGGAGTTTTTTATTTACAACAATGCTTATGTGTTAACTTCCATATCTGATGATCATGGTATTAAAATGTGATCACATCAATATACCCACTATTCATTCTAAAATATTTCTTGACTTATTGCACTTTTTTTTTAAAGTTGAGAGATGGTTCAGTTCGACTTCTGTCATATTATTTTTATCTCACACATTCATTATTAAACTGTTCCCAGTAATCAGTCAGCTAAACATAAAGAGAGTTTGTCTAAAATTCATTTTCTTTGAGCCTAATAAACTTCATTACATCACATTCATGGCTTATTGTAATTGTTCAATATTCAGAAAATCTGCCATTGATTAACACACATTTCCTTTGCGAGAAGAAATTGAGACAGATTGTATACAAATATTGATACTTAATTATTTTTTTAATCTACTATATGACACATAATCAAGAACTCAGGCTGTTACTATTTGTCCTGAATTGGTATCCCTTTTGAACTTTTCATTAATGTAAATTTAATCCACTGTATTAAGGATAACTTTCTTACGAGGTCATAGGCGCCAAAGAAATTATATTTTGCAAGTAAATTTCATTCAAATCCTAGATGTTGGCAAAATAAAACCAGAACAATGGTAAGTTACTAGTTAAGTTAATTAATAACTTAATAATTAAAACAAAATCCTTACCTATTGAGAAGGGTTTCAAAATAAAGATTTTGTCACCCTGATTAATAATGTGTAATTTTTACTGTAATTACATAGTTACCAAAATTGTGTCAAAACTTGAACTCAACCAGATATTTTTTTATTTGAGAGAGGTATATTTTACATGAAAGTCCATTTGATGCCCCGATGGTGTTCAAAATAATAATTCTATAAAAAGTAACAATTGTCATTAAACAATTAGTTGACATGTAATGAAAAAAATATTTTTTTCCCTAGTAAATGTAGGAGGCATCAAACTAAAGGTGTTGTGTTGTTTAATGTATTAGTGGTTAGTAAACTATAATCACAAAAAACATAAAATCAGATTAATGACCACTTTTTTGAAAATATTTACTACCGTGGCCATGGTTACAAATTTTTTTTTTCTAAGTTCTATTATTATGGTTCCAACACGAAATAATCACCATAAATAAATAATAACAGATTGCGTATAATTTACCACTTGATATTACAGCAATATATTATTGTGATATTTAGATGTTCCTTTTGTTTTAAATTCAAAATTAGCAGGCATAAAAGGGCGGTAAACAACCCGTAGATCATGGCTATGAAGGGATAAACATTACTTGTTGCCGTTATATCTAATATTAATATTTATCATAAATAATATCAAGAATTAAATTTAAATATTGGATTTGTTAACTTTAAAATAAGAAAAGTTAAAAATATCTGAGACAACTGGCATTGGAAGAAAGAACATTGAAAAAATCAAGGCAAGAAAAAGACCGAGTGCTAAAAGGACGCGGGAGCGTCCTTGTTCTTTTTGATCATCCCAGGAGACAAGGTGAGTCTTGTTCTTTTTGATCATCCCATGAGACAAGCATATGGAAGAACTGTAGATGGAAGATTTTGTAAAGAAAGGATTGAGAGGATAGCAGTGGACGTTTACTGATAGCGTGGCACAACAGCAACAAAGGAAGAATTTGCGGAAGAACAAAGAAGAGAAAGGACATAACAATTAGTAAATATTAAGGTAAAATAGAAAATTTGTTTTAACAATGTAATTTTGTCACAGACGTGCTTATGTATATAAATTAATGAATCGTTTTATAATTAAACAATTTTCCTTTTACCAGAATTCTTTTTTATATTAACAGAACCTTAAAACCTCAGATAAAAATTAAATATAAGTAAATAGATAAAAAACAATATTATATTTGGATTTTTATTAAAACATTATTAATGTTGTTAAAATTGAATCAAAGTTTGCAGTTGGTTGGTTTGTTAGGTCAATGCCGTTGCTTGATGTATTTAAATTTATTTGGACATTCTACTGATGCAAACCAAAGAGTGTACTGTGAGAGCCTAGGCCCCAGGAGACCAACAACAAAAACAGAAAGGGAAACATCAGAAACAGTGTAACGACTAGAATAAAAATAAGAGACAGAAAGATGAGTGAAATATAGTCAATGAAATAATTATGTTTGAAACTGTTGAAAACATAAAAATTAATGATTGCAAATATATTAGCATGCATATTAATAATATAAGACAGAATATCAATAAGGGTTTAGTAGTTTGTTAAAGAATACATTTATAAAATGAATGATTAAAAAATACTGACAAGGTGAGAATCGAGATAGATGTGAGAACAATAGAAATTTAATGAGAAAGGAATTAAAGTATTCACAGAAGATGTGATAATGTATGTATATAGTAACATGAGAACGAACTAAAATGATTTACTAATCATTAAACGATTCAAAGTTACATACATAATAGCTTTTAGATTATAGGGTTGTGGTAACCAAGGAGTAATCCTTTTAAATGGCTTGATTATGTCTACTGTTAAAAAGCATCAATCACAAAACTAACAGTGTCGTGAAAGTTTAAAAAAATTAATTTGCATCATATTGATCAAGCTATCAAATTAATGGCAGTGAAGTTCTGATCAATAATATGAATTATAAGTTGCGAATTTTGTGGTTTGTAATAACAAAAAGTAAATAAAACTGTCACTGTCACAAAAAATAAATATTTTTTATCATACTGTGTTGAGTTCCACAACAAATTCTTAACCACCTCATTAATCGAGTTTAGTAATTTTAACTACAATTACATGAAGTCATTAAAACTATCATTTAATCAGTATTTTAAAACTTTAGTTCAATCTGTAATTGACATTCGAGTCAAGATAGATCTATTTGATGCCCCATAAAATCAATCCCATTAAAAATAATGTATTCTCATCCAAAAACTAACGATCAACATAAAATAATGGTGTAGTAAAAAAATCTTGACATCTTGAGTAAGTTGCATGATACGCTGGGGCTTAGATGGACCTTAACTACAAAAAATCATATTTATATGTAACAGCTGTGGCCTTGATGAACCAATTGCGCTTGTTAAGAGAAATTGTTTTTAAATATAAATATTAATAAAATAAATTTCAATGAAAATTATATCAATTAAGAGAAATTTACTAGAATTATAAATGAAACCCTTGTGTGTTACTGAACTTTTTTTAAAACAACTCTTAAATTAATGTTTTGATTTAACCTCTTGTATGTTGGGTCTTTTCTCCAAGGATTTCCCGGAACCTAACCTATATATCCATAAAATAGTAAAGTTTTACTGCATTACCATACGAAAATTTACAATGTCGTATTAAGTTAAAATATTTTTGAGAATAATTACTACAAAAACACTACATTCTGCGACAAGAATAGATTCATGAAACAGTATGACTTATAATAATTTGTGTAACAAACTATTTTTTTTTATAAGGATTTAATATCTAAAACTTTTTTTTTTACCAACACACGTTTCATAATACATAAATGAAAAATACAATATAATAATATCTTCTTTCTTTTAGAATTACTTTATACAAATACGTAAAGTAAAAAACTTTTACGTAGTTTTTATTATCTTTTTTAATAAAAAATACAGATTTCAAAAATGAAAATAAAACCCCAAGACAAATAAATGGGTATATTATACATCATGTATATAACTTCATTAACGGTTCAAGCCGTCCAATACAGTGGTGAACAGTTAACTTTTTAAAACCTCATCATATTCAACTCTTAAACCTATATTTACAGTTGAATTTCAAGTGTTATATAATTTAGTCAACATTTACCATATATATGGCTAGCTGTTATTTCTTTCATTTGTTTAAGGAATACACATTTCTTTCAACGTTGCATTTTTTTCAACCCTTTGGCTAAAAAAGAAGGCCTATATCCGGCTGGTAAGTGCTACGGTTGCTAAGGCCTACTTTAGCAACCAAAGGGTTAACACTGATTATATCAACTGGAGGATTTTTCTAATTGAAGAAATTTTTTTTATTGTAATTTATAATATATTTATACATGTATATATTTATAAAAATACATATTAAGTAGATTTCGCTCATGGATAGATGCATTTAAGGATACATATATATACACACTACAAATTTATCTATTTCCAACTAAACAAAATTTATAATTAAAATATATTTATGTAAAAACTGAAATAGAAATAATTAATAAGCTACAATAATAATAATAATAATAATAATTAATAATAAAATGTATGGCAAGAGTGAATAATACTACAAAAAACTTACACATAACATTAACATTTTGGAAAATGTAATGCAATTCATAGTTAAAACAATAAAATTGTACTAGCGAATACTTATAACACAAATAAAACCTGCATAAATCAATTACCAATTCATCTTAAATATCATCATTACAATTTTCAAGATTTGCGTTTTGGCATCTGGTGAATCTTGGTATCACTTAAAGCTTTTATATGTACAAAGGCAATACGACATCATTACAGTCCACGAAATGAAAGTTCATTACCTGTCCTTTTTTTTAATGTTTGATTTAGTTATCATTTCATTATAATTAAAAACAATTTAAATTAAAAAAGAAAAGAAAAAGTATTCTACGGTCTTAAATGGCTATTCCTTCTTAACAACTCTAAAGCATAAATTAAAACAACTAAACTTAATGATAGAAGTTTTAAAATCATAAAAGTTTAAAATTAATTTAATTTAAAAGAATATGGCTGATAAAGACCCATTTTAATTCTATAACTATGATGGCGCAAGTAAACGAAAGCAACGAATCAGGTTCAAAGAAAAAATAACAATTGAAAAATATAATTAACAAAAAAATGGATTTAAATCAGCAACATTCATTTTTCTTAATAAAAAAAAAAATTACGAAAAACCTATCAGCTAAAAAAATTTCACATAAATATTTACAATCAATTGGTAATATTTATTTATATATGAGGCAGCTAAGAGCGAAACACTTAATTTTTGATTTGTTTCATCGCACAAATGGGGGGAGGGGAGGGGGGCGGAAGTCAGATGTATCTGGAAGCCCAGTCTCTCTCCTTGCCTCTCGGTTTGAGTCCACAACACATACACTATCTCGATATAAATGTCCTCAATTGCCGTCAGTTAGAGATGAGAAAGGAAGACAAGGGAATGTATAGTTATTGTCAACGATCATCAATATTAGCTGGAAATGGTGCTATTTAGCTCTCTTGTCTCTAACCGAGGGCAATACTATCATACTGCCACTATGTACACAATTATAAGTATATATATATATATGCATTTGTGTGTACTTGTTTTTTTTTGTTTTTTTTATACATCGTTAAACTTAATAATTTATCATAAAATAGTTTATAGATATTTACACAGAGTTACGACGAGGGAAGAGAGGTATATAAAATAAAAAGCTTGCCCCCCTAATTGTTATTATTCTAAGTGTGCACGTTATGCACAATATCATCACATGTAGGTATCAGCGCATGGGCATGCGATTCTTCAGCCTGGCTCAGTTAGTAACAGTTATCTTCTACAATATATATTATATTACGACATATCATTCTTTAAGGCACCAAAATTGTCAACATAGATAGATATAGAAATCAAGCGATGCAAGTTTTTTATATATTTTATAAAATATCATTACGAAATATATAAAAAAATGTACATCAAACTGTATAGGAAAGTAAAGAAAGAAGCGGGAGCCAAGGCTGAAGAGTCGAGACCGACATACTGTAAAGGTTAAGCCGACACTTCTAAGCAGTGGGGACCAATAAGCTTCCGAACATACAAGTTTTACATATATATACATACATCTTTTGATATATTAATGTATGTAAAACGTACATCACAATGTTTTATATATAATAGTATATATACAATTAAGGCTTCATAAAATAGGCAGCCTCTTCTCTATCATTCACCTGCAAAATAAATAGTTCTATTTTATTAATATAAAGGTAAAATTGTTCTAATATTAATTTTTTAATAGATAAATGAAAAACTATTATCTTCCTTAAATCCCCATTATATAAGCTCCATTAAAATTTAAAAAGGATTATTGTCATTCAGTTTTGGCGGATCTCTGTACAGGTTAGACCAACAGTAAAGTTCTCAGCCAATAGATTAGTCACAGCTACAAATATATAAGGTGACTTAAGTTAAGATTATAGATTAAACTTATAATTATTGTCAATTACAAATATAAATAAAATATATTTTTATTAGCCAAAGACTATAAAGGGCAGCAAATATTTTTATTTAAATTAATAAAATCAAATGTTATATATATGGTATGGTTAAAGTGATAAATGCCTATATTATGTATCGATGATGCCAGGGAAAAAGAAGACAAGTCATAATTAGATTAAAAGTTAGAATAGTGGAAGAATAAATTATGCTCAATTGAATGGTCCTATTATTATAAGTCCATTACTGTTTAGAAGTATATTGTAATTGTTGCATGAAAAAGGTAAGTCAAATTCTCAGCTTCAAGTTGGATTTAAAAAAAAATTTTTTGTTCCTCATGAAAAATCAAATCTTTTTTATTTGTTATTTTTTCCCCTGGCACCCACCCTAGATATAATGATGACTAGGTTATTAGGTCAGTGTGACAATTATTTGTCATTTGCAGAGGCATGGAGTCTACGTGATCAATAATGAGAGATAGTTGCCAGTGATCAGGAAATAAAAGTAAAAAAATTCCATTGTTGAAGATTCGGTTAGAAAAATAACAGTTTGTTCATGATGAATTAAACATATAGAAAATGTATGGATGATTTACCAACACATAATATTTTAAACTGTGCTTCACAGCAAATTTGTAAATAATAAGTCTTTGAGAAAAAAAAACCAAAAATCATTTAATTACAATATATAAGTTAAAAGTTACACTAACAGAGGCTACTGAGGAGGTATATGAGGTGGGGGCGGTGGTTGTACGGCTTGCGTGAAGCCTGTTGCCGCGAGGTGAGGAGCCATCAAATGGTTCAGCTTGGGCCCTTCCTCCGATTTTTCTTCTTCACGTCGCTTCAAGCAGGCTGCTTTAGGATTTAAATTCCTCTCTGAAAATAAAATTAAATTTAATACTTATACACAAAAAAAAAAATAACTTGCATAAGAACAATAAACCAAAATTTAATACTTATACACAAAAAAAAAAAATAACTTGCATAAGAACAATAAACCAAAGATAAGAATTAATAATTACTGCTGATTGCAGCTCTGTTTTAATGCTTACTGCCGAACAGTCGTTTCAGTTATCTTTTATATTATTGATTCATTTGTAAATGCACTGTTTGGACTTGCCAATTTAGATTGACTTACAATTTAATATCCATTATTCCAAATGTGTTATGTAAAACAACTTATACAGGCGCATACAAGCCAATCAACCAACTGCCAGTTCAGCAATCCAATTGTGCATTAAACAAAACCACAACTTTGATTTTACACACATAAAACAAAGTAAATAAAATTAAAAAAAATAAAATAAAGACTAAAATCAGTAATAAAAACATACTAATAATAATACCTACCTCTAACTTGTTGTTCGAGGGACATTATTACTTCAACTGCCATGTTAAGTATTCCGAGTTTCGTTTGAGGCTTGTCTGTTTTTAGGTGTGCCATGCACATCCGCCCTAACTCTTTCAGTGCTTCATTTATGTCTCTTATTCGTATCCTAAAAAAACATAAAAAACATTTAAGCATTATAAATAAATAATAGTTATAAGTCACGATTGCAAATATTAAAACATGTAAATTTATCTTAGCTAGAGATTCAATACAAATATTGAACTCTCCCTCTAGTTATTACTAAAGGAACACCGTATGAGGTTCGTCCTCTGGAAGGGGAAAAAAAAAGTGATTACTAAGGTAAGCTGTCAACCATAGTTTAACTGTTGCCAACAATCCACACGTAAACAATCATAAATGAAGCGTTGTGATGATTGTATGTTGATAAGACACAACATTTAAACCATTATTAGCCTGACCTTATTGTAATTATCCAATGGAGAAATTGAATGAAATAACCTATTATTGAATAATTTGAACACTTATAAGTGATACTGTTAAAGACAATATTGCCCAATGATCATCTGACAGTTAGCATAAATTAAAGTTAATTAAGACATATTATTGCTGAGGCCTTTCATATGTCTATCAATAGTTGTAATGAAAATAATACAATTTACCTGAAATCTTAAAGCTATATAAACGACACATTGGAATAGGCTGATTAGTTTTTACAAAAGATAGTTTTGAGAACTCCAACAATAAAAATTAAATAAATTCCACGCCTGTTATAAAAGTTTTAAAGACAATATTGCAGCTATTTAAAAATATTCTTTTGTTAACAAATATCATGAAGTATTTTGGGTCAAAAATATTGCATAGTTTTTTTTCACAATGATTGGACAGACCAGCTGAAACGCTTGGATACCAACATAGGCTGCTGTTCAATATGGGATGGCTTGATGGACGAAAGTCAGACCAAAGATCAGGACCCCCAGTCACCACATATTTTCTTCGGTTAATATTTTAATATTCATTAAAACAGTGGGCTTAAAGACCACAACTAATTATTATTAAAAAATAAGATTATGTATGTAGGTGTTATTTAGGTTAATAGCATCTTCATTGAAATAACCTTTGTTACTCAAGGAGTTATACTAAACCAGTAACTCACACTTTATTTAAAATCTACTAATTTCAGAGGATGTCATTGAAGCAATTAGCAAACGATCTTGATTATTATTGCCAAGACAATACACCGCCTAAACCTCTCTGGTATGAATTAATTATTGATTGAAAAGAAAAAAAATTAAAATTAAAAAAAGAAACTTTCGAAGATCCTTTCAGTATGTTTGTGAACTCACCTTTCCCTGATGTTGTTAGCCTGCCGTCTCTCTTTCTCTCGGTGAGCTTTAACAGTGACGTCCTCTTCTTCGTCCTCAACGCTCGAACAGCTGGTAAAGGAAAATCCCAAAAATCACAAGCCGCTAGCGAAATGGCACTAGAATATTTGGATGCAACAACACAATTTCTCTCTCTTTCTCTCAAGGCACTCACTCATTATCAATCATTTTCTTTATTACTTTTATATTCAAACAGCCTGCTCATCAGTTGATAATCAATATTATACTGAAAACCAATTGAGCGGGATCAAAAAATTTGTTTGTTATCATGTGCTCCCCCACACTATACACAAAGTGTGGACTCATCCTAATTTGTCACTTGATAACCTCTCCAATATTTGGAGTGATGAGTGAACAAATAAAAACGAGTTTAATAACTTAAAGAGCTAAAAAATGCTTTACTGTTGTTAATCTGATATAAAACTGAGAGATTAAAATTGAAACTCACATTAATCACAGTAAAAATTTATAAAGTCAGTATAAGCAATGAAAATATCACTATTGGAAGAAATTAGCTGCACCTACACACATTAATTCATTTTAATTTTAATAAGGATTAAATTTAACAATTTTATATGTGAATAATTACAGATTATAAATAAAAAACAGAAGCATTGATAAATTGTGAGCATATTTTAATTCTGTTTGAATCCCAATAAATACATCTACTCTAATCTATATTCATGGCTAACTATGAGCTCACAGTTAAGAGACTCCATCAGCCTTTCTAGGCATTCCACACCCCATATCCTTCTCATACATCCTTCAAATAGGGGTCTCCCCTTAGTGAAAGGCACTTTCCAGCCAAAAATAATTTTCCTTATTTTTCCCACATTCCTATTTTTTATAAGTTTGAGAGCTCAGGAAAAAAAAAAAAAAAAAAAAAAAAAAACACAGTTTTAAATTATATTTTGAATTTGTTTGCTATTAAGATGATTAAATTATCAGTGTGTAGGAACGAAACTGCAGTCAGCGCACTGGTGCATATTTTGTTGATTCATAGGTGCAAAAGTTGAAGACTTCTTATTGATGTCGGATTACATAATAGAACAGATAATTATTAATAACCTATATGTTTAAACTATTTTGTAATGAAAAAACTCATAATAAAAAGTATAATGAAAAAAATTTCACGAGTTTTATAATTTCAGCGGGTGTAGGCCTAGCTGAACTGAAGTCTACCATCTCAGGCATAGAAAATGAGAAATTTTAAACTTTTGCACCATAAAATCAGAATTTCCTGATGAGATGTAGTGAGGAGCTAGTGTTACTTCATTTGTAAAATACTGATTACTATTAAAATTTACATTGTAGAAAATGATAAAATACTTTTATTAGCAAAATCATTACTTTACTCTTTATTATTATGCGCAATGGTAATAAAAATGATGTATCATCAGTTTTTACTTGGTTTTGTTATCATTAATATATTGCATATTAAAAGCAGTAAATTCTGGTTGACCGATTATACATAGGGTGAATATTTTCAACTATTGTTCTTGTTAAATAAAGTATTATTATTGTACAGTGATACTGACTATCTTCTGACTCTTTTGACGCCCTTCCCTCCGCTGACACTCCCTGGCGAGCCAACAAGAAGATCACTAGAGCTAGGCTTAGAGTCGCAATCTCCTGGCTCCTTTCTCTTCTCTGCAACAGATATCAATTTATAGATATCCTTCCCTATTTAAAAAAAAAAAAAAAAATCAAAAAATAAGTTACAATTTAGAAACATGTAGTAGATTATAATAAATAAATTAAAAAAAAGTTATAATAAATAAATCAAATAAAATATAACAAAGAATGGTACTTATACTTTTCACTTATGCCAACTGGGATGGTTGCTCTATTCAATATTTAATGGGGAGTCTCTATATAAGACCAACCCCACCACTTAGTATACTGATATGCTTTTATTAAATGTTATTCATGTTTAGCAGTCAAGCCTGAGATGTATTTGAAAAAACATATCTGAATGATAATGTTACATCTCCCCCACCCAAAAAACAAAAAACAAATCTTTACCACTTTGCTAATGTTTCTGCTAGCCTGTTCTGGCAATTCGAAGCCTCAGTTTATTCTGGTAACAGAAAGTTTTAAAGGTTTGAACCACATCCCACTAAGCAAAAAGTATTGTCTTTTAGAAGATAATTTTATCTATGAATAACAACCCTTGCTATATACCTTTATATAACTTTAATGATAAAAACATTAGAAAAAAAAAATACTTACTCGCATTGTTTAACCTCTCAAGTTTTACAGCGGTGGCGGGGTCTAACTCTCCTGGAGGAATCCCTGGATAAACTGCGTGACCAGCAGCAGCAGCCTGAAAGCCGACAAAACCACACCTTTAAATCCAACAATGCGACCAATACTACATATCGATATAAGTAATTTTAATTTTACGTTTGTCAAACTAAAATATGCTTGATAAATAAATGACTGAAGACTATAATAGAAACCAGCTTATAATCTACTATCCAATTAACATTTTCACCTACTTATCAACATACATACGTCACTACTAAAATACACTTCCCAATGAAAATATTCTCTCAAATCTAAACTAGCAGCTAATTATCAATTACAAATAATTGTTTATAATATATAACACAAATAAATGAAGTTGTAATAAGATATGAAGGTATACCAAATCTAGAGAATTGTGGTAAAGAGGCCCCGGGGGACAATGTCCTTGCCCTATCAGCTGTTGGCTCTCAGCATGGTTCCTCAGGACGTTTATTGCATCGTCTAAACGCTCCTCCATTCTGGCACCCTGCAAATAAAATATTAATGATAAGATGAACTTCTGTAAATAATAAATAACTAAACATAATTTTCTCTATAATAATGCTAATAAAAGGGCCTTTACAAGGATGCTAATTATCTCAAACATTCAGCAAAATAAATGTGACCGGTCACGGAGGACCAATCATTTGACCATACACCCTACTGTAGTCCAGGGTTAGATGATACCAGATTTATCTGCACAAGGTGTTAAGTCAGATTAACCAAAATAAAACAGAAAGCTTCTTAACAGAGTAAGAATATCTACATATGCAACCTAGATGCTGCCAAGCATCAAGCAAATTATGGTATTTTGTGCATTTTATAAAGTAATTTTTAATTAAAATAGAGTATATACTTAGGATAATTTGAATCCAGGGCTGGAGGTTGATAACATATACATGTAAGAATTTTTTTTTTAAGTACAGTAACATACAACACATAAACTATCAAGGCCTACTTATAGATAACCTTAGGTCAAAAATCAAACAAAGAGATCCCTTAGAAAAACAAAATTACTGTGTGAAACAAGGCGATTTTCATTTCAAATGGTCTAACAATTGGGTTGACAGGGTTTGAGAAATAGAATAGAGACAGAATTTCAGGATTCATGTGACAATAAATCATTTCATGGAATCTGCCTGATTTTAACTAAATTAAGGAGACAAGAAATATTTAAATATTTCCACAATAAATAACTTGATATATAAAATGGCTTGACATTGACTAATTCTGAAGAATTTTAGATTACAAGGATTGAAATTTAAATTCATGAACTGCAAACTTTACAGATTATTTATTCAATTACTAAACATTTTACCTATCACCTAAACTATTTTAAGTATTAAGAAAATTGATTTTGAAGGCCTAATCAGAGTATTTTTTTTTCTTTAGAAAAAAAAAGGTCTATCCCATAAAAAATAAATCAAGCAATTCATTTTTTTTCTAGTTTGACACAGTTAATTGCATTAAAAAATTAACTAATTCTCACCAGTTTTTCAAGGTATTGACACACATGAACCATCATGTGCACAAAAGGAATGCAGACCTGATGTCGATAGGAGAAGTTAAGGAACAAAGAGGAGCCATAGATTTTGGGTTGAGTTCCTTCTAAAGGAATCTTTGAAAGGAGTAAGGCTCCATCATAAAAGCAATGGAGATGCTCTAAATAACACTGAATACAAAGAACAAAAATATGAAAAAAAAGGTAAAAAAAAATAGTAAAAATATGAAGAAAACAGGGACAGGGGGAAAAGTGGGGAGACAAAAAAAGAATACAAACAGTAACATATTGTTGTGATTTTTGTATTGTGTGATTTAAATTAGAGAATTAGCGGGAATTAAAGGGCGTTAAACGACCCGTGGATCAGGAAGGCTATGGAAAAAAGGCGGGAAAAGGAAGCTGGCAGAGCAGTTGTTTGTCAGAGATTGTGGTAGACGTCACAACCGTGGAAAGAAAAGAAGAACATGGAAAACCTTGAAAATGTTGTTTAATGCGATGGAGTCTGAAGTAGGAACAACCAAAGGAGGAGAAATTTGTTGAAAAGAGAGGATTGAGGAAATAGCAGTGGAGGTAACTGACCGCGTGGCGTACAACAGAAAGTGAGCAATTAAGGAAGGACGAGAACGGTAGCGAACTGGCCAGTCGCGAGAGGTAGTGGGTGAGACAGTAGTTTGTAATAACCATGGTTAATTGTTAAGAATGCGCATGTTGAAAAAAGTTGATAAAGTTATTTATTAAAAAATTCTCCTTTTGCCAGTTATTCCTTTTTTCTATTAGCAGAACCAGAGCCCTCAAATAATTTTAAAATAAATAAAATTATATAAAAAACATAACAATATTTTTGAAAGTTTCTAAGTGAATAGGGAGTTAGGTTTGTGAAACTTACAGCACAAGGGTAATAGGGAAGATATTTAAAACAGATGTTTTCAATGTATATAACATTATTATAAACAAAAGACAAAAGATGTTGATAGGACCGAGTTACGAACCGACTGCTGCTACTGAACTGCAGTCAGGGGCAACTGATAAAAAGCAGACATCAGAACAAAATCCATACAGAGGAAACTGCAATGTAGTCTATTGTATCTCTTATTAAAAAAACCAAGACTACTTCATAGTTTTTTTACATTGAAACATAAAATGTTAATATAATAAAATAAATGAAATAAATCAAAATATAATATCTTACCTCTGCATGGTCCCGAAGGACCCCTATGGCATCGTCAAATCTCTGTTGCTCTGGTGCAGCCTAACATTTATACACACAACACAATGCATAAAAACATGAAAAACAAAAACAAAAAAAAAAAAGAACACAAATATAAAGCATTTTGGATATTATTATTCGTGGCACAAAATTAATTTGTATTAGTGAAATTAGAAATAAATGATTTTATCAACATTAACGAGATAGTATTAAATAATTTTAAAGTTAGGTAAATCAAACAAACCAAACTTTTTAGACATGTTAGATTTACTTTGAGTGAACTATTTTTAGAGACCTAGGACCAATTACTAAATGTCACTTCATAAAAGGAGAAAATGTAATATGATTTTTTTAATAGTTTTATCTCCTAGACTATTCAGCAGATGACTCTCGTAAAGTTACTTCAAACAGCGCATAAAATATTAGTGAGGAAAAATGGACACCCATGGAGAAAAACTTAAGTAGTGAAAAATCCTTTGACAACCAACCGCCACTTTTCCAACTGAGCTAACTATAATGTAGTCTACCTGAAGTTGATGAGAGCTTTTTCCTTAAAAACTTATTATATTATAATTTTATTAATAAGTGGAACAGGGTATCAGTAAAATGTAATATTATTGTCTAATGTTGAACGGCTCATTGAACAGAAGCAATGGGAGAAATAAAAGCGTAAATGTTAGCATAACTCCCAAAGAACCGATGTACCCTCCTAGGAATATGAGACTATCTACCAATATAATGGCAACGATCATATTTTCCATATATAAATGGTAAAACCAAAAACAGATCATTTCTTTAGCCTATAATAAAACTTTAAAAAATCTAATATCACTTACTTCATGAGAATAATAATATCCAGTATAATAAGCATTAACCAAATCAAAACCGAAAAAAATAAAAGTTTGCAATCCCAAAAGTTATATTAAAAGTTAAAAATAAAATAATGCTACTAAACAAGCAACCCCATGTTAAAATTATTCTAGTCTATTTTTATTAATGTACGTTAAATAATATTTCATTGTCACGTTCCAATGAGTAAACAAACTTATATACTGCAAATATAGTGCCACACAAACAATCCAGATATTTGGTGCAATTAATTGTAATTATAATAGAACATAACAGTATCCATCAATTTAAATAATAATAATAAATAAAATAGTGATCTAAACATAACATAAATGTAATAATTAGCCACTTATTAAAACTTGTTTTCAGCAGTATAAAAATATAAAAAAACATAAATACTTCTTTCATGAATATTTTAATTAATAAAGTGAGTAAAAAAAATGTTTTTCAAGTTGTATTGTAATCCCTGAACTCTTTATTTATTAAAATAATGTTTCATGAAAATAATTGTCATCTGATTGTTCAATTTGGTTTCTATTTACAGGATAGAAAAGTTTAGTGATTTTAAGAGATTATTGGGAATGATTTGAAGCCTAAGCCAATTGAGAAAGTTTAATAATCTTTTGCCCATTTTTTGGGGGCCGATGAATAAAACGTTTTTTTTTCTCACCCTATCTTATAGATAAATCTATTACCAATGAAAATATGCAACACAAAAGAACCATTCAAAAAATGAAAACATAAAAAAGCTGACACTTAAACAGAAAAGACATACCTTTTTTTAAAAAAAAGATGACAGAGTGAGTCCTCGTGAGTTGTAATTATCCCAATATTTTCTAGATATTTAATTATTTACAGCTCTAAATAGCCTGAGGCCCAGTCCACACCTAGCTGGTCTACATATATATTTACAATCAAAATCAAACGATTTCAAACTTTACTCAAAATTGTTTCGAAACAAGGTTAAATCAGAAAAGATATAATATATATGAAATGCTATGGGTGGACTAGGCTTTATATAACCACTGTTCTGAAATAATTTTGATAAATGTTTTATGGTATTTCAAAAGTTACAGTGCAATTTATTGGTACTAAAGTAAATAATTGAGATATGTGAATTCTATGTAATCCAATGCTAAGAAATCACGCTTTTAGATACTTGAAAATGGTGATATAACCACTGAACCTAGTGTTTATATAACTGAATAATTGATTTACTAAAATATTTAATTAGATATAACATCATCTGTGAATGCATACCATGTGTAGTGGAGGTTGGGATGGGACCGGCCTGTCCTGAGGTGGAGGTGGGAAATGCGGGGACTGCCAACCGCTCACTTGCTGACCAAGTGGGGGCGGAGAGCTTACAGGCGTTGATGGGTTACTACTGTAGCTGCTGGCGCTCTGCTCTGTTGGGTAGATCTGCAACGACAACAATTGTAATAAAGGGTTGCTTATTGTCTCAGGGTTTCTATTCTCTACCTGGGAAAGAAAATTATATTTTGTCAAACAGATGGAATAATATTAACATTTCATATGTTTTTTTATAGTGCTTTGTCCATTAAGACAGCGACTTCAAAGTGATGAGATAGGCTAAAAAGTTGTTATAAAGACAAATCAACTACAATAAGCCACAGCTGGTATATGAATGATCTTAAAGTAATTGCACAAAATAAACAGCAGTTTGTGATAAATGTATGATTCAAGTTGTTTCCTCGTTTATTACCACCATATTGTCTGGTCTGGGTAAATGTGCAGTATTACAAGTAAGTAAATATCGCTTGGGGTTTTAAATACATTCCACAAACCTTTAATTATGCTGATTATGTTTTAGTGAAAACACAATAACGGGGAGTTTGAAAATCAAAAGAGACTAATGTAGGTTCACCAACTTTTAGGATTCCTCAAGTCAGCTCAGCTCAGCTCATCAGAAACTATTAGAGATAATTTTTTTTTCACCACAGAAATTTAGGGAAAAAAAAGAAAAGAAGCCCACAAGATATTTTGCATGTTTAATATTTTCAGAGTCGATTTAACTGTTTGAAATGAATTAACTAAAAAAATGAATTATTTTTGGCAAAAAATATCATATTGTTCACTATATAAGATATTGTTCTTTAAATTTCTTTATTTTGCTGTAATAAAAAAATAGATTAAAAAGAAAAACGGGAGACAACTGATCCTCATCAACTAGTTTAAAAATTTTAAATTATGACAATAATAATCAACTTTGAAGTACCCATTCCTGAATAAAATTGGAAAAGACGTGATCGAGAGAACCAGGCTCCGCAGTGAGGTGGAGATGGGCCATAACTGAGACCTTAATCTAAGGCGGAGACTATATATACAGAGTAGTGATGTTATGGGATCACACGGATGGGCGCACTGGTCATGACCAGAAGGGTAGATAGTTATTGGAGGGGATAAGTTTAATTAGTTTGTCCGCGACACCACGCCTCTCACCTCTCAGCCTTCCGCCTTCCTTCTGCATGTTTGCATTAGTTAGATCAAACCAAGTTTTTCAATATCATCATGTCCATTGTCACATTATATATTAAATAGAAAAAAAGCATTGCAATTGTAGGGAGAAAAATGCCTTTAGAAGTCAAATGTAAAAAAACAACTAATATTCTTAATACTAAAAAGTATTTAAATTTCTTTTTTACTTTCACAAATATAATTACAAAAAAAAATTCAATCTATACATCCCACATCAGCTTCCTTGGTAATGGGGAATTTGATATTTTGTAAGCATTATCATATGTTGAAATTTGGCATTTAATAAACTGTCATTAATTACTTTATATGATGAAATTTTATTGGGTTCATAAACCTGATTTTATATGAGAGTTCTGAATTATTAAAACCTTTATAATGGCAATATTTTAAATTTCACTTGGGATGCTTACCTTAACCAATGTAAATAAATACAAACCTAAATACAGCTATTTAAATAAATAAAGTTGACCTGGGTAAAAAAAATATAAATTATTTATTGATTGCTTGACTTACAGAAGCAAGTGCCTTTCCGACAAGTGTGTCGCCTGGAGGTTGTGTTCCACCGGCGAGGTATACCACGGGTGGGGAATGAGGAGCTCTAAGTGACGACATTGGTGGGAGAGGATCTCTCGTAGGTGATACACTTCGCACATAACCACCCTGAAAAAATACATTTTAAATTTCTGCAAATAGTTTTACATGTTCAGATGATGGATTGTTAAAACGTGGCTTATAGACTGAGGTAGAATTAGATATCAGTTTTGGAAGTGAATGCATCTATATTATAGCAAATTTAAATGCAAAACAGAGAGAAAGTAATATAAAATAAGGGGAGACTCTCCTTAAGACAAATTTTAAGATAAATTAAATCATGCTGAATGAAAATGAGTTATATCATGTCGGGCAATGTAAGAGGATACAACAAGAAAACAATGTTAATATCAATGATCATTACCTTGAAGGATCAGAAAAATTAAAACCAATTAAATTATACAATCAAATAGATTATACATAGAATCTTACAGGTACAGATAGGACAGAAGGTATGGAATCTTAGTGGAAATGATATGGATCTTGGATTAAAAATCAATGGTATCAGTACTACATCATTCATACGATAACAATAACGTTGATTAAATAACACAGCTTTTAACTTTCCCCAATATGGCATTTATTCTCTAAAATAACATTTTCGACACCTCAGAGCTGTCATCTTGAGTTTGCTTAGATGAAAAGTCACATGATGAAAATCTTGACTGCACATATGGAGACAAACCAAATTCTATCATTATAAGCAAGAATGGTAACAATCATTAAGTCAAATATATTCAAATTATTAACAGTGATGAATTGCACATAGCCCGAAATGTAAAAACCCATTTTACTACAATAATTAAACATTTTTAAAAATTCGACACATAAGTAATAAATAATTAAAAATTAAAAAACACAATACTCTAATCTCATGGCTACGCACCCACGATGGTGTGGAAAACTTATAATATTTTAAAATAATTTATAACACTTTAAACTAGGTCTGTAATATCTGCCATCTTTACTCTACAACTGGCTTTATTTAGGAGGTATGGAGGGGGTGGGTGGGTTTCTTAGCACATGTGTGTTTATTATTTCTTCCTGTTCCCTTTCCTTTTTATTTATATTATCCGATATTAGGGATTCTAATTAAATTTCAATACTCTACAGGCTATTAATTATTTTTTTGTTATTGACTAATTATCATTTGTACGGTGTAGCAATGCAACTCTTATGTGGTGCATCATGAAGCCCATCTTCCTGTAGATGCTCGTAGAATTGAATTGTTATTTGTTCAAGATGTTCTTTGCATCTATAATCAATAATTTTAAATTGGTTCATATTAACATATGATTTATTGCATTCTCTGCACTTTATTCCATACAAGCCTGATCTATCTTTTAACTGAATCGGGTCTTTAGTGTGGGAAATTGAGTAGCATAAAGTTACTAAGACTAAATTTTAATATAATATAATATAAGTTACGAAGACTACACCAATGGCCACTTTTTCAAGTTGTTTCCTAATTTGTGGGATATATTTCCAAAAACTATATCCCAAATATGGGATGGGATAGTGCACTATTTTAACATACAAATTATTGTTATATATTTATCTTTCTTCTTTAGTTTTCTGTATTCAATATTTTGTTTTATTCTCCTTATCGTGTCTTTATCAAACCCAATGGCTATTGATAGTGTCCATTTCGGACTAGATACAGATAATATTGAAGATACTAAAGTTTTAATAAATAAACTCACATAAATGTGGACAACAAGCAGGGTTAAATTTCAATTAAACAAAAACTAAATACATGATTTTAAGTCACTTGAAGAATAGGCACACCCCCCATTACTCTGTCTCAATGGCCCACAAATTGAATGGGTAAAGGAGTTGAAATATTTGAGTACCATTGTCACAGAAAACTGTGTAATTGGTCCACATTTAATAGAATTACTGATTATTTGTGTATAATGACAACTCAAACATATGCTCTAGGGAATGTCAGTTATGCTTGATTTATTCTTTTATATGTCATGGAAGCATGAACCTCATGGTGAACACTATAAATTGACTATAAACTAACAATGAATGTTACTTTTCTCCTGGTTCGAAAGTCTGTTTATTATTCTGATTAAGAAGTATTAATAAGAGCAAATACACACCGAGAGCTACTCAACACCCTCAAATGCAGAAAAGTCTCCTACCTAAGCTGTATATTGGAGAGGCGAGAAGTACTAATTGGTTCAGCTAACTATAAAAGAAAAAGTCAAAGGTCTGGTTAAAATAGGAAGAAGACAACTCTCACGATTGGTATTCAGAGTATCGAGGAGCTTTTCCATTGAGCAGAAGATAGAGAGGCCAATGTTGGGGAAACAGGTCTAGGCACTTAAAGAAAGAGTACAAAAAGAAATTGAAGTAGGAGATGTTATTTGATTAAGGTAAGCTAGATAAAATGAATCTGGCTAATACATCATCAGTGCAACCTCAGAGGTGCCCGAAATAACATCACCCAAGAAGTAATATTCCCTTAAGACTTACAATGGAGTCATGGTGAGGTGTGGGATATCCGGGGGTCGTAGTGGGCGCCGTGTAGTATGTGGGAGGGCCTCCTGTCCAGGTCTCACCGCCACCATTGCTTGCGCCATTTTCTGAAATATCATCACCAACTACAAAACAGTCCATTATGAGTACCAAACCATCAGATGGTATGTATGGTATCAAAAATATAAAAGGTGTAAAAATAATCAATTATTAATAAAACCTACCTAGATAATAAGGAGGCTCACTGGGCTGATATACCGTGCCAGTGGCAGATTTTGGAGATGTGTACCGAGGCGAATCATCTCCGGCAAAGTCTTCAGCCCCACTCCCCGTGTACTGCAACAAAAAAAATAGTATATATATTAATTGTATAACAATATGCAGCTACAACAAGTTTTTTAAGTAACCATATTTAATAGCTTTTATAGGAGTAAAAAGACTTAAAGCATGTTACCCCCTCCTCTCTTATAAACCACTTTGGCTAGTGAGGATTCAATGCACTTATATTATCTATAGTAATATGTTTTCATGAGGAGTGATCTTAAAAGTATAAAAAAATTTTAATTAAATATTTATATGTAAGACAATCCAAATTATTTTACGCCAATGGGGACTATACATTTTCATATTTTGATTTTTTCAGAAATTTTGAGCCCCTTCCCCAGACTGGGTGAGCGGATTTTATTTCTAAGGCGACACACAGCAGTCACACTGTTAGAGAACGGTGGAAACCTATAGATAACCTCCACATTTCATGTCCTATGCGTGTACACAATGATACCACACCCCAAAAAAACTTACTAAGTACTAAAAATATAAATAAAAAACAACGGATGAAGAAAACTCTAAAGATGACGTGTTCATACAGTGTTGCCAGAGAGCGATGGAAGGCGCCACCTGCCCCGGAAGTTTCCCACGGTCATCTGTACAACTCCCTTAATATACCTCGGCTAAGTCCTCTACCAACACCTCTTGGCTCCAACCTAATCGGCAATGGAAGGAAAGTGTTTGTAATAATCCCAAGTCGGTAGGCGCTTCGAAAATAAGTCAGATGTATTCAAAGACTTCAATGATGGGCTGGTTCCAAAACACCAACCAACATGGATTTTGCCAAAATTTCGTGTCAATATTATAATTAGTTATTATAATGATAATTAACAATTATGAGTATTTTATAGTAGTAATAGTTTACTCCCATTAAATTTTGATTGTCCAGACCTGGATTTTTTTTAATAAATTAAATTTATTTAATTGTGATGTACAACATGTAAGTAAGAAAATGGGTTTACATCAATTTCAATAATTAAATTTTTTTTTAAAACCAATATGAATAATCGTCGTGCCATTAGTGCGCAGAAGCTACTTGAAGACCAACTAATTTAGTTCGAAACATCGCAGTGAAATAAGTTTTGCACAACGTTTTTTTGACAATGAAAAAAATAAATAGTATTTTCCTTTCAAAGACACCTGCTGAAATTTTGTTCAATTGGCTGGAATTCGTTTGATTTTCTTTTCCCTAATTACACGAATAAGATTTTATTATGCTAAGTATAACAACATTTTGTCGCAAAGAACAAAGTTAATTTGTAACTGTGCTATTTGTTTTGTCACATGGTTACTGTCACTGTATATTATTTTTCAAATAAAATTCTTATGAATCTATTCAAGTTTTTTCGAAGTGATTCTGTCAATCGCTGTCGGCAATAACAAATGTATTCATTCACCAAAACAATTTGTTACAGTTACCAAGAAATAATTTCGCATTAAATATAGCCCATTTAGAGTTACATTTGCTAGAGCAATTCTTAATGCTAGCGATGTTTGACAACAGCGTAAAGCGGCGAGCGAAAAAGAGTCTTTCACCAAGCTTTTTCATGGACCAAGTTTCGACAAACTATTTATGTCTGCATCAGGTCCGTGTGATCCTCAGTTAGCCAAATGTCTTTAACAGTCGACATCAAACCTCTTTACACGGACCTTACGCAGGCGTGGCATAGTACGTCGAAACGTTGTTCATAAAAAGCTTGGTGAAAACCTTACAACTTTTTATCAAGAACCCCTCAAAACCTTCAAGTCAAATGTATACTCACGATTAACAATAAGCTCACGGGGAACAAATACAAATTTTCCGGATGGAAATATCAGTATAGAATTGAGCTTGTCACTCAGGACAATGCAAGCAAACCTAGGCAAATCTGATAACTAACACATTCATGGAAGTTAACACTGGAGAGGAATGGCCAATGGAAGACAAGGGGCGACGCCGGACACCGTATTGGGACAACCAAAAAGGAAACAGTCGGAACAGAACATTTTATTTCGTCCAGCACATAGTGAGTTGATTAATGCGTGTAGCGACCGCTAACTACATAAGATAAATCACCCTATACACTATGGCATATATATTGTAAGCAAAAGTAAAATAACATGAATTAAATGTATTATAGACAAAGGTAAATAACATGAACAAATATAAATCATTGTAAATGTGTTAAGCAATAAAAGGCGGAAGCCAAGTAACAAGAGAAGGGCAACAGCTGTCAGTCATAAACAGTCAGGTACCCACCCGCAGGGCCTAAGAGCCAGATGAGGAGGGTACCACAGGTCATAAACAGTCAGGTACCCACCCGCAGGGCCTAAGAGCCAGATGAGGAGGGTACCACAGGTCATAAACATAACAACCCTTTTGGGGCCTCTCTACCTCCAGGGCTTGTCCCCTGGTCGGGTAATCAGGCGGCGGTCACGGTTTATCACCACATGTGTGATCATTGGAATCACCACCGCCGGCCTAGACCCTTGCAGCCCCCAGTAGAGGGATACTTAAGGCAGGCTCCTGGCCCTGTTAATTAGTCTCTCGCGACCTTTACTCGGTGACACTTGGTTTCCGCTCGACTTCTGAAAACTTGAATAATTCTTTATGAAAAACCTTTGTACCTCTTCTCTTGAACATAGTGCATTGTCGGGGCACATACCTATCAAAATGGAGTCAGATAGTAACGCCGTCAATCCTCACTTGTCAGCACGTGAAGACTCGACAAGCCGCATGTATCTGCATTTAAGGACAGCCCCATCTACTGGTTTATGTCAAGGAGATGACGATCCTCGTATACAATTTCAACACTAGAGCGAACCAGCATCCAAGTCCTAACCAGTTAGTAGTTGTAACCTTAAAATCTTTAGTATGAAATGGAAGCAGCATCGAGAACCCAAGTGCACGCGAGACGGACTCACAAAGTTGAAGCAACAGTTTGGATTAGCGGATATTGATGTTATCAGGCTAATGTTGGCTTTGCATTGACGCAGCGTCCCCTCCCCTTGTGTAGCGGGTTCAGGCAACTGATCCCATGCTGCAGGGTGGATTAGAACCAATAAACTGAAAATTAGTAGATGTTTGATGATCCCTCTGTTCAAAATGAGATAATCCACACAAAAAACAGATATTGAAAGTGGACAATCCGTATTGGTAGGGTCGGACACATGTGCCGAAGATTGCTCCTGGTAGTTTAGTAGGCACTTGAAGACGGTTGGATGGTAGTGAAATGTTGACCGCTTGAATCGTACTATTCTCCAACTATTTCATACTAGGCCGCAGACATAATAATTGGTGAAAATCTAGCATATCTCTTTGATCAACATGGTCCGATTTCCTAATAATCCACCCATGCATGCTGAGATATATAAATTCCCATGTAAAGTTGCTTAAAGATCAAAGAGGGTGGACTTGTGTAGACTAACCAAGTCTTGTCATGACGGCCACTGCCACTACTCACATATCTGAGCCTAGAACCTTCATTGCTATGACCTGCACACTATACTGTTAAATAAGACATCGATTATAGAACAATCCCAAATGAATCATGCCTGCCTTCGTCAGTGTAACAGAAGACTATTGCTGATGTTGGCATAACGGCAGGTGAAATAAAGCTGTGTCCGCCGCATTCACACACACGACACACGCTGTTTCCAGACCTTTCCCCATCATGGCTACGAAAGTCGGGCTCGATTGCCCTAGCTCTCTACAAACCCGTACCCCAAAATTCAGGTGTTCGCATAGGCAAATCCTCGAACTGGTCAAGCAATACTAACTACTGGACCTATTCCAGGGCAGTGGCCCACTCCACATCATTTACGCAAGAATTAATAGCAAGTGAAGTTATCCATATTGTCTAATACAGGGCTGAAAATAAACACCAGTAAATTGAATTTACTGGTCTTAAAATGTATGTCTAGAGTAATTAAAAACAACGTTTAAAGATTACTCTTATATTAATTAAAGATTTATAATAGAAATAAGCTTTACCTCGAGATTTTTTTTTTATCTGTATCATATCTGACGGATGAGTCATGTTTCTCCACGACTCTGTACTTTTCCACAACATTCCCTTGGTCCATAAATCTTATTAACTATTATCTATCATCATAACCCCCCTCCCTCACACAATCCCCTACAATTCAAATCTTCAGTCCCTCAACACAACATTCCCTCTTTCTCTTCTTCTATCTCATATAATAACCAACATGCTTCCTATCCTATCTTCGAACCTCTTCCAACTACAATACTTTCTTTCTCGCCATTCAGACTTACTTTGCAAATTATTTATTAATTGTCATTATAAATTATTTTTTAAATATCCGACTCTGCGTTTCCCTTATTTATTTATATTGTATGTTTAAGACCCTCTGGCCGTTCGGTATATACTCGTAAACTCTACTTATAATAACTTTAAACAGAAATAGCCACTCATCTTTTATTATTCATTATCCTCCTCCTCCTGGGGCCTGGGTTTTGCTCTCGTCCTACCTAGTATCCCTCTGGGGCTAACATCGGTAGACTGTCGAAATGAGTTTATTAAATTTTACAGTACTATTATGAGCTGGTAGTTGTACACGGAAATAAACACAATCAACTGTATGTTTATTTACTTAACGTTTGTGATTATTATTCCTTGTTGTTGTTGTTACATAGCCTGAGTATATACAAATTTACGGGATTACATGTACCAAATACTTATCGTGAATATAACTATATAAGAATAATTGCTGATTGTTGTTAACCTATTAAGCTAGTTAGTGTCTTCGGACCTCAGGCCTGGGCGACAGAGATTCAGAGTCACGAGTTTCAATCCCTAATTTAATATTTCTTCATTGGCTTAAAATTATAAATCCAGAGGTATTATATTCCATAACCAGCTCTGTATATAATATATTTCTTATAGCTCTGTAGTTAGCTGTCATGTTCTGAGGAACTTAATTCTTATAACACTCAATAAATAAGTTAGTGGTAAGACACTAAGCCATCAGAGGATCGGAACGCTGGCCGATAGCCAAGACGTGAACTCTATCTCGCTGGCCGGGTTCGAGGAAGAAGAAGTTTTGTAAGAAGAATGTGCTGGAACAAGCTTTCCTAGGAACTAGGACGCAAGAGGCCACGGCAGCTCCTGTTGCAAGGCTGCTAGGATAATAGCTCTTCCTTACTTCCACGCACCTGTTGCGTCGCCGGCTGGCTATCTGTTCCAAGTAGCAGAGGAGAGGGCGAGTCCGGGCTATCCAGAATGGTCGGGGGATGTGGGCAATTGTTACCGAGTACGAAACGGGAGAGGCTAAACTATCAAACAGGTACCAAGTAATCGACTTTATGGAACTGATTACGGCCATAAAAAAAAAAGAACCATTTGATTTTAAATCTTTAAGAATATATTCAACAACCCTGTACAGTTTGCTGCTCCCTACCAACTGTCATACGCCTCTGCGATTTCTCAATTCAGAAGCTATTTAACATTTAAAGTTCTGACCCCAATGCTTAAGACCAAACGACGTTAACGAAAAATAAAGTTAATCCAGAGAACAAAGTTTTCAGAACCAATTTTAATGCCGTTCCAGCTAGTTCCTATAGATTGTTTTTTTCAACAGTTTTAGTATTCGAGAGGCCCTTATTAAGTAAAAAGTACTATCTAGTTAAAATATCTTATACAATTTTTAACAAAATTATAAATGCAATAAATAAAATTGAAGGCTCTCTCTAAATATATATATATGGTGTAGTCGTCAACCGCTTCATGATTCAATAGGTTCTGGATTCAAATCCCTAAATGGTGAGCGAATTTATTTCATGATCATAAATAGAAGTGTGTGGATCCTGTGTTATGTGTTCAACCCCCGACATAGGGAAGGTAGTGTACAATTGTTAAATAACGTTAGTAAACTGATGCCAGAGGGTCTGGGCAGGCCATAGACCATTCTTTTGATGTAGGCCGACGGATGTACCGAACCCCATATTTTTTGGAAGGGTAGTCCAAAGTGCAACATGGTGCGGGAAAGGATCCACGGTCACTAAGGGCCATAAAGAAAAAAAAATTCTTCTGAAGAACAGAAGATTCACCCCATGACGAGAACATATATACGTCGGGACGAGAAGGAAAAGGAGCCATAAACCTGTAAATTTGTTCATGTTATTGTTCATTTATTTGTAAATTTTTTAAATAAAGGGGTTTTGAAACAAACAAAAAATATGCTGGGCAGTGCGGCTTGTCAGGCTCGACATCGATGTACACTAGTATAATTTAAGCTTTATTTGTAGCTAGTACAATAGATGTAATCTGTTCATCATTTTGAATTAATAGTGAAATCAGTCATTCCTCATGAAAACATTTTAACCTTTTTTGTTGTTTTAGTGAATAAAACATTTTGTCTTGTAATTTCTATTTTACCATTGAATTCCTTCCATTTGATCACCACGTTAATTTATTAAGGTAAATTACTTTGAGTTTAGAATCAATCGAGACCAACAGTAAATAAATTGAATAAGGTATAATGTTAAACAACTTTACGCTAATGCAATAGCCTCGAGATTTGAGGAATCAAATCTGGTTAGTTGAATAGTTAGATGGCATCCCTAAAAATTAAATATTCTAATTACTCAACTAGAGTGTAACAGCGTGGTGTTCGTGGGTAAGTCAGGTAAATGGATAGATAGAGTATCCCAAAATAAAAATAGTAACTAAGATTAAAATATTTCAATGAGACATTATCAGAATTACGTCCCTTATGTACAGCATCAAAATAGATTCAGTAAATAAATGTAAGATTTTCATCATTTAATGTCTCAAAATGTGAAACTATCAAGGTAGCATTCAGTATCGAATATATAATGCTTAGGCCAAATACAGCAATAAATAACAATCACTGATTAATAAAACTTACCACACTATTGAAATGCATTTGATAGTACCTTTGAATTATACTAAATCATTGAGCAAATGGCGTAAGCCTTTTATAGGATATACTAAACACCCCGATACAAAAATGAACACAAACTTTTT
Organism: Acanthosoma haemorrhoidale; assembly: GCA_930367205.1. Taxonomy (NCBI): domain Eukaryota; kingdom Metazoa; phylum Arthropoda; class Insecta; order Hemiptera; family Acanthosomatidae; genus Acanthosoma; species Acanthosoma haemorrhoidale. The sequence goes on from OV884015.1 coordinate 31,798,893, forward strand.
AACGATATTTCCATACAACGTAATTTAAATTTCAAAATAGTTTAGCGAGGGTATTTTACTATAGTTAATATCATTTCACTCAACATTGACGCGAATTAAAGTCATATTGAAGGATAATAAAATTTTAATTAATTTTGGTGAATCTGAAAACATCTAAGATTTTAAGCAATGTTGCTAACATTAAAACAATTCAATGAGACATTATCAGAATTACGTCCCTTATGTACAGCATCAAAATAGATTCAGTAAATAAATGTAAGATTTTCATCATTTAATGTCTCAAAATTTGAAGCTAAGAAGGGTGGTTTAGGGCATTCAGTATCGAATATCTAATGCTTACGTCAAATGCAACAATAAAATCATATTCACTGATTATTATAACCAATCATTCTATGGAAATGCATTTAACTTTGAATTATACTAAATTATTGGACAAATGGCATAAACCTAATGGAAATGGGATATACAAAACACTCCAATACAGACATAGACACAAAAGAAACTTACAAACATTGGTATTTCCGAATTACGTCCTTTAAATTTCAAATTTTATTTGCAAGTATATTTGATCGCAGTTAATATCTTTTCACTCCACATTGACGCGAATTAACGTTATATTTGAAGCCTCTTAAAATTTACGTAGGTAAAAGCTCAAATCGACAAAGATATTAAACAATGTTATTACCAATAAAACAATTCAATGAGACATTATCAGAATTACGTCCCTTGTGTACAACATCAAAATAGATTCAGTAAATAAATGTAAGATTTTCATCATATAATGTCTCAAAATTCGCAACTATCAAGGTGACATTTCAAACTTGGAAACTGATTAAATTTCATTATTATTCAAAGTAGTTAAATGTTTACTTGAGGTAGAGATTTGATGACAATTTATAAGATCGGAAGGTATCTATCTTCCACACCGTCATTTTAGAACCACGGAGTTAGCTCAAATGAATTACAAATGCCTATATGTTGCGCAATGGTTAGGGATTTGGAGGTTAGCAAGAACGGAGGTGTCATTCTGCACAATCCCGAGCTCTTGATTTCTCCACTTGCTATTAAGGTGAAATGGAACTACGCCCCTAACACGATCTTATTCACCACGACTTGATCCCTTCGGCTTCCCTGTATCATGACAGGGACACCTACGTGGAAGGTAACGGACCCTCACCTGTCTTGAGTACCACTGTTTCAGAGGATGTTTGTATTAGGCTCACTCTATGCTATGAGGTTTTAATTAAAAAGCTAAAATATTAAGTAAAGGGTCTATACTAAAATGGGTCTACCAAATTAATGTTGTTATATTTTTTGCGTTGATATCTTTGATTAGTTCTTATATTTGCGGGAGAACATTGAAATTGTTACTATAAATAGCTGTTGCGCCTACCTCGGCAACTAGAAGTGATAGAAAGCACGTTGGCACACTAGTGCGAGACTATAGTACATTTTCAATTGTTAAAGATTACACTGTTATGAATGTGGTTATTGGCTAAAACATACTGGCAGGATTGGGACTGGAACCAGATGTCATCCTCCGTACACCATGGTTGCTCGTAGTATTGGCAAGAGAATAAAGGGAAGATCCTCATTCGTTCAACATTGCTGGGAAGCAGTCAGAACAGAACATTGTTGGCGAGTTTAAAAGACAGATGTAACAGCTGCAACGATGAGCCTTGATTGTATTTCTATTATTACCACCAGTTGCCGGATATTCCTCCGTTATTGCTTAACAACTATACAGCAACAATAATATAAATACTAATTGCTGATATTATTAGTTGTAAAGAGCTGCCTATACTGGAGAGGGCAGGGGAGGAAGTAGGAGCAGCTGTTGCGGCGTTGCCACTTGTTGGATATACCTGCCTCTTCCTTTCTTACCCTCTACCCTACTGTCGGCTACCGGTCCTCCACCCTCTTGCAGGGTGTTCACGACCACGCTGCCGATAGGGGAAGGAGCCTAAGAACTATGCATGACAGATCGACCATGAAGTAGGCAAAATTACATGAGCCAACTTATTCATCCACGTCCAGGAAAGTACGGCAAGGACGAGATGAAGTGAACACATCTCATCGCTCTTAGGGAAATATGAAGCAATCTGTGACAAAACTGGCCCAAGGACATGACATGTTAGTCGCTGGTAGACTAAGGCGTTAACCCATGCAAGTACTCGAGAGATGATGAATGGCAATCAGAAATCTTCAGTTTTTAAGAGGGAATTAACACATTCTATTCTTTAAAAACAGAAAACAAAACGTGACATTATTATAACTTTTTCAAATATAATACCATATTACAAGTGAGAGCAGATGAGTTACTATCAGTTGTCCGTGGCTTAGATACCTTCGCAATGGGTCGTCATTGCTAAAAAACAATCCCAATACAAATCTTCTGAATAAGCTGAAGTACTCCGTTGTAGTATAGGACGCACTGCTATTAATAATTAATAGCCAAAAAACAAAAAAAAACTTCAATAATTCATTTAGAAAATTTATTATCTGAAAACTATCAGATATTTTCTTATATTCGTGTTATTGTTGTAAATAATTAAAACTCCATTGGAGACTATGAAAAATTAGGAGACACTTATCTAAAGTATCTTCACGTGGCAATCAGCGCTTCAGGAGTGTCTTCTCTTGCATAATAAATCCTTTTATCGGACTAAACAATATTCACACAAATGTTTATTCAACATTTTCCCTTCTGCGCCATAGCTTCGAAACACGTTAAAAAGTGATATCATCAACAGCCTCAAACGACTTTTTGTAACTATTTTTTAATTACTACGTAATTGCTTAATTGATGAACATTAATTCCAGCTCTTGTAGTGGCGAGCGAGCACGCTACGCAAAATAAACGTTTCACCGCCCTCGAGCCAAGACATAAAGTTAACTGTTAGCGTGTCATCGATGCCTGCTGCTTACTCCTCCGGTGTGTAACTTGGACCATCTGCAAGGAAGAGACAAGAATGGGATCCCATATATACCACAGCTTTCATGAAGTTTATAAAACTCCGACTTGCGCGCTAGAATGTTTTTCGTAATTCACCTGGAGCATATGTTGCAATACGGATCCCATTTGTTTGTTTACACTGCCATCGTAGCCCGCCCGAGTCTGCAACTTACCGTGATGGAATAAACACGCAAACAAACTGCTTTAGTTCTAATCGTTCAACTGTTCATCACTGTAGAGCGAATCATCGGGCTTCTAGTTCTAAGGTAAGTAACTAATGACACACTAAAAATTAAATAAAAGTTAGCGAATTAACTTTAGACATAGATAATGAGCATTTAATAGTAGATATGAAATGTCCAGAATGAGTTTTTTAATAAATCTAAGTGGAGAAAGCGCTCAGGGAATCAAGTCCACCCCACTCGAGATAAAAATTTGATACCGAATAATAGTGGAATTTCGCAGTTAGCATTAGTCCAATCGGGCTCCATTAGATCCCCCCCAGTTTAGAAAAAATAAAACTATTCTTTAATAATATATGAAACTAGCGAGAGGTAGAGCATACAGGAGCAACCGACGTCCTATATATAGCAAACAGATATTAGCATATCAATAGGATTCATTAAACTGTTTGAGAAAACATCGTGATTACATCAGGTCGATCCCAACATCAACTTTCTAACCAACATTTAGCTGTATCCAAGTAACGTCCCAAAATGCAGGAACATATTAAATAAGGAATTATAAATTAGCTCTGACCGTAAAATTTCAATTCAAATTCTGGTGAACTTTAAAAGGCACTCGAACTTTGAATTTTGTTACATAAATTGAAAAAAACAAACTACGGCATCGAGGTGTACTGTCGTAATCGGTAGACATGAAATACTTTCAAAACAAACTAGCCGATTGATGTTTAATTTCCCTACTTTTATTAATTTTTTAAGTAGACCTACTGTCAATAGAACGAGAGAAAAAAACTACATTGGGTTACCTTAATTTGATTATACATCCTCATTAATACGTGAAAATTGGAGCAAATCTTTCTTAATATGAAAAAACATGGGAGTGCATGGAGATGTACATAGAACGGTACTGAGGGATCCACTACTTGCCGTAATACAACACATTTCTTTGAAAAAATTCTTTTGCATATTATTTTTGACTTCCTCGCGGCTCAATTTTAAAATCACTACCACCCACTGTTAAAATTCAAAATATAAATCAAGATCAAAGTTGAATTGATTCCTCGATATGAACGAATTGGCGTTTACCTTTTAATTCAGTATTTGAGGGTTAACTGAAAGAAAGGTTTGGGCAGTGTTGGTCTTTACATATAAACAATCGAAAATTCGTACCGATTGACGATTGAAACTTTCTACAACGGCAAAATATTTTCAGGGAACCGACGAAAATTCCGTTTCCACAATAATGGGTGCAACAGGTTTGTACTTTTTCGGGAGCAAAGTTTACCATAGTTGGAGTTGGCTCGACTTTAGGCCACATTACATTTCAGGTAAGATAAGGATTTTTGAACCATCCCCGTTATTTATCCCTGTTTTGCTAATATGAGTACACTGTTAGAATATCTCAGGATCCCATGCAATAAATGTAATATTAAGTTGAATATATTACTTTTTTTTATTTCACGCTTTTAAAAATAAACTGTTTAACTGAACTTTTAATGAGATAATATTCACTTTCAATATTTCCCTAAAGTGTCGCCATTGAACTTTTCGTTTCGAGCGCGACAGTCTCACCGGTGACAGATAGTATAATTTTCGCTAGCCTTATCGCTGACATAGCGGAGTTAACACGGGAAGTAAGACAAAATAGGTTTGACGCTTAACGTGTCAATAGCAGCCAGCTCAGACGCAATATATGATCAACTAACGCCTTACCAATTTATATCAAACGGTGGTCATCACAAAAGGAGATCAAAAAATATTTCGATGACTGTTTGTAAATATAGTCCAATAAGACCCTAACATTGTTAACATACCTAACATAAAATCCTACTATTGTTATTAATCAGGGCAACTTGATTATTAATTTGATACTCTACTTATATAGAACCTTTCCATTAACAAATAATTAATTAATGAATCATTTAAGGTTCTTCATTATTGTTAATAGGCCAGAACGGGGAAGGTTTACTTAAAAAAAGGTTATGTATGTTTTATAATAGCACTCGTAAAAATAATACAAAAACTAAATTTTTTAAGGTTTATTTTGCAAAACGTTAATCAACATATGCTGATTATTTGTTGAAATACAATAAAGGGTAAAAGTATTTAGGAAAAATAAATATACCATCTTACATTTTTGAAGTTACAGCTCTGTCATTATTTAAGATTTTTTTTTCAAATGGCTAAGGATACAACAGTAAGCTAAAGAGTAAAATACGGAATGAAATAAAATTGCTAGCACGATTTAAATGCTGTGTGCCAACTCAGTTAAAGAACAAAAATTATCTAATATTAATCAGGGCAGCGATATGACATATGATAGAAAATTTTTTTTTTTTATTACCAAGTAATTTAATTAATGTTTTACGGAGTCGAAAATATAGTTCATGTTAGTCGGGCAGTCCAACGAAATCTCGATTTTAAACTGCATGTAAAATAATAATGTGTCAGGTAATAAAGTTTGAAGTGTCCGATTTTCATAAAAAAAATTAACCAAACACTTCAAACTATAATCGGGTGCATAATTGATGGCTAGAAAATTGCTCTTTGTAGTCAATAATACAAAAGACATTGCCACTAAAGCCTACAAATGCAAAAGGGATACAGTCGATGGACTGCTCGTGTGAATAGCTCGTGACTAGCCGACTATCTCCGCTGCACCAGCTGACGGCTCTCAGGCCCTGCTAGCTCTGAGGCGGTGTATCTGGACTAGGTTCCATCCTCCACTGTCAGGTCATCAGTGCTATTACTGTAGCACAGAGGGGAGAGGGTGCTAATCAGCCAAGTAACAGAAGAAATCGTAAATATTTTCATGCAATTTTAATGACTGACTGTACATGGTTCGGGGAGCACGGAGGGGATGGTTACAGGACAGAAAAGAAAAAGGGGGGCAAGAATATGGTCGACAATCGAGCAGTGGATGTCATGTACTGTACCCAAAAAGGTTTTATTTCCATTTGACTGCTTGCATGAACGAAAATTTATCTAGCGAGCGACTGGCATTTATTTCTGGCTTCTCTTCAAAGAACACCATGAAAATAGCCATGGTAGATTTCACTTAAGAATATAAGGGCTGCAATAAAAACTTAACCTACACCATACAACAAGAGAGGTAATTTTATTAATAGCCTTCGTCATATTAAATACCAAGCTACCCTGAGACATTCATTTACGCCAAACCCTCTTCTTAAAACCTATGCTATGTCTTTTTCGCTACGGTATACAGTCCTATTATCCTCATGGAACTCCCAGTCATACTTCCGATACCAGAATGTACAGTTATTTTCCGGAAAAAAAACTAAAGAATAGATGGACAAATCTAAATAAATTTGCTTTATTGTTTGGCCCGTTTCATTATCATGAAACATGGCTGCAGTTGTAAAACTAATGATATCCTTAGATTACACTGCAACGTATAGATTTGTTTTCTTAACGACATTAATTTATTTATGAATTTTAGTAGGTTCCATTGCATATGGATATGTAGGTTTATACATAGTTTATATTTTTCTCAACGAGATTCCAATGTAAATTCGTTGAAAAATTAGCAGGGAGTAATACTTTCAAGGAATACTACCTGACGTTAACTCTATTCTTAAGGGATGAATAATGTATTATTATGCCAATATTTATCATTCAAGTTTGTCACCTAAGAAACATATCTACCAGTTATGTTATTATTAAATTTAGCGTAAATGGGTATCAAGTCCATAATACGAATATTCTAAGCCATATTTGTAATGTTGCAGATCACTGAGAGGAAAAATAGGCCAGTATGTCTACTTAATTCTAATTCATCTTCACTTTAGCTAGTTTATAAATTATCAAAAGACTAATTGAGAAGGAAATTGAACTTCTTATAGGCATACAGCTTCAGTTCAAGAACCTGACCCTATGAAAATCGGTCAACTCAAGTCCTCCTTTGTTCTTACGAGGTCGGTCGGCCCTGATCCACGTGTTGCTAAGTACTATCCAGTTTCTTTCGAAGAGGCTGTCTCGACTGTTCATTTTGTATTAACTTTCGGAGTAGATATTGATGTATATTCTTTACGACTGCCACAGACATAGAGGATACATAATTTCATCCGGTTGAGATGTGGAATAAGACCGATTGTTTCCATTCTTTCGCAGCTACGTAGACAATTGCAGATGCGACGGGCATAAATAGCATCGACGATAAGCCACTCTGTACACTATACCACAGGAGACATAGAGGGTAGCCTAGAGTAGCGGGATACCGTTGGTGTATAAGAAGAGAGTTGAATATTGGGTCAGATGGAGAGTGGTCGGAGGAACATCTGCTCCCAGCTCGGCTCTACGGACCGTCCTGCAAACGTTGTGTGTGTGAGCAGCTCTGTCTATTGTCTAGCTATCTCTCTCTCATCGTGGAAGAATAGTAGACTTTAACTTTAGTAACTGTCTACTCTAGGTGTGTACGTACTGGGTACAGTATGGTAAGTACTCGCACAAGCCAGCACCACAAGTAGGGAGGTTAACAGTAAAAGGAAATAGTGGCAGCTGAGCATTGCGCAAAGGCAGGACTATGGCTCGATGGATGTTTTCGGCTATTTCATCTGCTTTCGATAGTTTCAGTATCAAGAATATTCCAGTAAATTGCACCCATACGAATGGTAAGTGCAAATATTCGAAAATTACACCACTAGATGGAATATGCCCACCCACCGATAAACATATACCGTCTACGATTTCAAACTTGTATAGGAGGCAATAATAGCAAAAAAACGAAATGTCAAAGTCGGCGTGAGATCCATGTATAAATTGCGCGGATGATGATTTCTTTTTTTTTAAATATTGGCTTAGGTTAATCAAAGGGTAAGATTTACATTTTCATCTTTATTAATGGAAAACGTTTCGTTGTGGAATAATTATAAGTTTGACATACTATATTTGATGAAAACCTTACATATCCATTTCATCCATCAAAATCTATATCCCAACAAATTCATCCACTCAGTTATATATAACTATGAACTCTCAATATCACGTTAAAATTATTTCACTCGTATTCCCGGGGCATTGGTTAATAACATACATTATTCCTGTGATGTGAAAACATAGAAGACATTAAATGGTTGGGAGGTTTCAGCAGCATTTGGTTACACCATTCACTACACTACGTCCGACGTCCTGAGCAAGTACACCATACAAGTTGAAATAACCATATTAGCAACTGGTAAGGGGGGGTGTAATGAAAGAAAACGTAAGTTCCTAGCAGCAAACGTCATGGCGCAGAAAATATGAACAGAGGATACAAACCATTGTGGTTTTCGTTATAACGGCAAAAAAGTTGTTAACAGGATTTTAATCGGGGTCTTGGATTTTTACCCCATTAAAAAGGACAGGCAAATATTTACTTAATTTATGAGGCAATCAAAGAGTCAAAAATATTTGTTATCCCGTCAGGTCATCATCAAATGGAGGGAATCATAATTACTTGAACTGGCTGGCACACAGAAAAAACACAACCAAAATATCCAAGCCATACAGCAATTGTCCTTTGCAAATTTCTGGTTTTATGACAAATAGATGGAATAAATAAGCTAACCATTTATGATTTAAGATTGGCCTACCGGTGTCACAAAAATAGTTGATTTCATATTGGCCTGACCAATGTTCGCATACCGTTTATTTATCATATCACCTACTAATATGCAGTGTTAGGGCATCAAACAACATTTTGTAACCTACAAATTAAAACGGAGTCGCAATTTTTAACACAAGACGAATACTGTGACTCTAGTGAGAAAAAAAAGGTGCTTTAGAAGGAAATTCACGATTGAGAATGTCAGCTCGTCTTGCTCAAAAAAAACACACCAACCCCTAGTAAAACATTAACTAAGGCTTCGGAATTCAGGCCACGAGTTCCACGATTCTGGGAAAAATTTTTTTTGTTGCCTGAACGACCATCTACCTCTACCCAGGCCTTACCCACCCGCCATCTGTAAATTGTAAATGGTACCATTGGCCACTGGACCGCAAAACCACCCAGGAGTCTGGGCAAGAAAGAGCACGTTCTTAGTTAAAATTGAACTTACAAGCACTCCTTGAGGAATATGCCTACTTCATACATGTCCCCCCCCCCCCCAAATATAAAGAGAACAAAAGTCTGCAGAGATAAATTTTATTGATTGTTATTAGCTACAGAAAAAAGATACGGACAGACAAGATCGGGATTCGAACCCGGGACCTGCCCTATGTATCCACAATATCCAGTCGTTGGCTTCTACGACGGTGAGCCCATCACCGAGTACCATTTTACTTTATATAAATTTTAGCCAAAAAAAGATTTGTTAGTTCTTTAAGACATGCACTCCTTAAAATACATGCAATGCAGTAAAGGGAGAAAACCTCATGTAAAAATTTTAATCAATTAAAAAAATTAATACTTAAAATAATAATTGCCCAAGGGGTTGAGGGGGGGGGGCTGGCTTCTACCACCTGAGCTAGTCCTGCACTACTGATGGGATCTTCCCCTCACATTGTGCGTTCGAAGGCTGACAGCGGGGTACTACGGCACTGTATGGAAAAAACTTCCGTATTTTAATACATATCGCATTTATATAGTTTATTTTTGCTGTAATAGGATCGGCACTCAAACCGGGAACCTTCCCATCTGAAAATTGGATCGTCCCAGTAAATCTTACCGCAGGCAAAATTGATAGAGATAAATATTCTGAATAGCTGGAGGTATTTATCTAGGTGCTGACACGTTATAGAGCAGATCGTACGAGGTGATGATTGCAAGTGTGTTATTGCATGAGGTATTGACATTTAAAATTCAATTAAAAAAAGGTGTCCCTAATCATAATGGCCCAAGACTCTTTAAAAAGCATAGTTATAAGTAATTCATCAAAGGATCAGATAGACTGAGAAGTCATCAAACAGGTATTTGTTATTATACAAACGATGGCTCTAATAACTGTTTAAAAGTTTAGCAGTCGACTTCTCACGGTTCTAATCTGGTTGCCCCAGTCTTAAATCATATGAAATTCAATGCGCTCAAACTTGTTTTACCTCGCCTTGATTGGGGTTTGCTGCCATTCTGGGGAAAATGTATTTTCGAGAGTTTTATGAGCATTATTTAAAGAACGAATAGGTATGTAACCATCGACCATCGATCCAACTGTATAGTTTGCTTTGACTTGAGCAATGATTCAAAATTAAGCACGATGATTGACAAAGTCATCAGTGACTCACTAACCCATATCATTAATGTATTGCGTAAAGTAAAAGCGACAGCAGCGAACCCACGTGCATGTGTGATGACCTCTCGGCGCAGAAGAGACAGTTCTGATTGACAGGTATTGATGCTATGTTGTTAGGTTTAGATCTAAGAGAGAAGAGAAAGAGAGAGAGAGGACCCAAACTAATAATAATCAGTTGAACAGTTATATAACCGTGAAAGATGTCTTCTTTTTTTTTATCAATTTAATATAATGATGTAAGGGGTTTGAATGAAAGATAGCAGAATATCAAGAATCCATTTAAAAAAAGAGAATCCAGGAGGAAAATGAAAGGAAGACAAAATCTATCCTGGATAAAAATGATATTTGGAAGATACACTACAACAGAACCGAAACTTTCCCATATCGATCTATTAGAGAACGAATCCATGAGATAGCAGCCACTAATATAGTTTCACGAGGTACTTGCAGTTATTGCTGCTATATTTCTATTGAACTCGGCGCTCCGTGTAAAGAAATAAGAAAACAGGTCCGATCTCTATAATAGGAAAAAAACGATTAAAAGCGAAAGTAGAGTGTATAATATTAGTGAATTCAAACAATTTTATACGGTTAAGGTTTTTATTTTTTAATTGCTCCTCATCCCCAGAAATAATGAGACACATTGCCGCCCCTTGTTGCATCAGCGATGGAGATAGCCCTAAATGACTGCCTACAGCTGTCGCGGTATTTAATCCCTTACAAATGGCAACTGTTGCCAAAGGTTCAAAAAATCGTGAACGGGTCACCATTCAAGGCTGTTATGTCACAGGGTTCTGTAGAGGTTGAGTTGTGTAAAGGCTAGAGCTACGAAGGAAATGTATAGTTTTATAATCGGAGGCAAAGCACATTCAATTCATGTATCTTGTTAAGCAAACTGAGAAACAGAAAACTGGCCAATGCGATAATGATATGTAATAGGAAAAATATTTGCTAAAACAGTCAACTAAAAGTGATCGAAATTTTAGTAATCTTCCTTAGTAAACAAAGGCACGTACCGTTTTACCTAGGTAGATGATTAAGAAATATCTACAGCAATTTAAAAATGAAAACCAAGGTAACAAATTATATGCAGATGTATACAGCCACGTAAACGAAACATTAGAAGTGGCGGAAAGTGAAAAATGGTTCTTAGATGCTTATAAAATAATAGTCGAAAAACCACTCTTCATTACATTTTATCAAAATGACTTTACTTTGTTTGTCAATGCAATTCGGATTCGGAACCCATTACTTTTGAAACTAAAAAAACATTAATGGAATCGTTACGACTCAATAGGAAAGCATTTAATTCTGAGTGCTAATAGCGATAGTATGGACAAAATATAAAAAACACTAATTCGACATATTTTTTAATAAAAATTTTAACAACTTCCGACTAGTTACTAGTTACTTAAAGTTGTAGCCAAGAAAACTTTATAAGAGCACTTATCTTTACCTCTCCCTCAAAATCCCCTCATTTCGAGAATCCCGTTGGGTTTTTTTATATTATTGAAACTTCTTTATTGCGCTAAAACTACAATCTGCCTTATTAGGCAATAAGTAATTGTGATAAATGTTCTCATTCATACCATGTTTACAATTTTCATTCACTCGCTCATTCATACAGTGCTTACAAACAGCCCAGAGACTTCCAAAATACACATGACTATCACCTCCCTCGCATGCGAAAGAGGAAGCGGAGTCTTGGGAAGTCCCCCACGCTCCTTCGTCAGCCGCGTCACCGGATACGAGCCAGTGGAGGCTGACGAAGAGCCACATGCGCTCAGGACATGATTGGAGAAACTGGCCATTGCCAGGACTACCATTGTTACGCATTTATAGCAGGTCACGAGGCCACTGCCGGTTCAGTCTCCGAGGAGGATTATAGGAACGAGTAGTGCAGTGCAAAGACTGTGTTAGGGGGGTTGGACAGATTAGTGAAGAATTTCGTGAGCTTGGAAGGGATGAGTACAAGAATGTAAGGTATATTAGGATCGTTATGAAGGTTTTTTTTGGGGGGTTTTCAAAGTGCAAAAACAGTAAATCGCTCGTATTACTCACATACCCATAAATGTACAAACATATCGACTGATTTTATTGTTTGTTCCCCTTATTTCATATCATTTTTTTGTTCAATTTACACTTATTCCACATTTAGCCGGGGAGTGTTACTAATAACTTGTCATGATATCTAAAAGAAATGTTTGCTCTTAAGGGACAAAGTCCTGGGATAATAAAGATATACTATTATTATTACAGCGAACAGCACTAGAGAGACTTTCTTTATTTCATTTGATGTTACACGGGGTCATTATCATATTTGCCAGACGCCAGAGCGCCTCTGAACCAAAACTTAACACAATTAATAAGTACAATTAAAGTATCTACTTATTTGTAAGGAAGAAATAGAATCAAAAGAAAAAACACTATTGCACCGTAGATAGAGCACTTAGGCAGGTAATTGAAGCCCAACACACAACGTCAGGCCAAAGAGTGTCCCACAGACAATAAAATAGCGTAATAGAAGAGTAGAAAAGATACGCCTGTATTCAGAAACATTCCTGTGGAACTATATCCTTCTTATTTCTAAAAACATTGTTCAGATCACACTTAAAAATAATTTTTTCTTCAGCCCCAGTTTCATGTGTCTAAAAGGGTAAAGACCACATAATGGAAAGCTTTAAACTAACAGTAAGAAGTTAACCAACTAAAGACTAAAGTAACACTAAGAGGTGTGGAATCTGCCCATTAATGTCCATTGCACATCGGGGATCCGTGCATCACTTTTATTTTTTAGCGTAAATGGTTGCCAAGAGGGTTATTATTATTTTTTTTCTTTAATAAATAAATACTACAAATCCCTCTACCCATAACTAGTTAAGAGATTTATACAATACGGAAATGCGTGATCCACGCGCAACAATGTTGTCGCTACCATCCGGAAGGAAGGCAATGTAATGTCATCCAAATGGACGATGATCTTCTCCTATAAATATGTAAGTTATAAGATAGAGATCGATCTGAAATTCCACGTCACCAATAAAGTATATTCTACGTCACCAATGAAGTATATTATACGTCACCACCAAAGTATATTCTACGTCACCACCAAAGTATATTCTACGTCACCACCAAAGTATATTCCACATCAACTTGAAATGCGCTGATTAGTTTTCAGTTGAAATGAAACAGTGTCATGTATGCATAGTTCTTGGAATCTAGTGCACTAAAAGTATTGTTGCACTAGTCGCCACCGGTTGTTGCTACAACCCCGTGCCTCACAAAGTTGACTAATTGTGGGCTATTTTTTTCTGATCAAATATAGTGAATGTAAGGCTGACACTTCCTCATTCCGCTCGTCCATTTTTATCCCATAAGAAGGAATGTAACAAAGACAATTAAAGAAGTGTTGAAGCAAATGAAGAAACAAAGGAAATAACCATTATAGTCAGGGAAGGTCGCTCCCTCGCGGGAGATATGGTTAGTCACCGCCGCTCACCGATAAACAGCCTCTATCGACCATTAAATTACACAATATAAAATAATTACCTACTATAAAAAGTGGGAACAATAAACAGCTCCTAGCGGCCCTGTAAACGTTAATTGTTAACTAGTTCATCCGTAAATCGGTTAGCCTACACCACTTATTTATAATACAAATATGCAGTACAATCTTAATTACCTGGGTAACCGATCAACCGTTTTTTTTTTTTTTGGATGAGTTTTTAAGTACTTATAAAGATTCTTTTTTTTAAGAAATTCGTTCCATATGTGCGAATCCAGCGCTGAAAACAGTCTTACTGAATGCAACAATCCGCCATCATCACATGAACAAATCACCCGTCTGAACCCATTTTAAAAACAGACGAAGAAAAAAGTTACTATCTAATGTAACTTGGTTAATTCAGCCCATTGAAGGCGTAATATTCAATTTGAAAAGAAGGTACAGGAAGACTTCGATTTATTCTTAAAAAAAAAGTGGGCAAAATCCACCAAATAAAAGATTTTACCTGTTTATCGTATATGATCGTTTGATGATCAAAATTATTGCTGAATGTGCAAATAATAGAACTTTAAGAAACACAATGACAGCACAAATCTGAGGTAAAAAAAAATAAAAAATGATAATAGACTAGAATATATTTTAATCAAATTAAGTATTAATTTTTATTTTTCTATATGTATGTGTACATATACATGTGTACTTTTTTCAATATAAAAATCTATTAGCGAGTTTTTTTTTTTGGTAATTTACATCAAAGTTAGGCTATAAAAACTGCCAGTCATTGCCTCGGATAATCGAGGTTGTACTGTATAGTTTCTAAACTGTGCTTTCAGCTCCGTTACTGTAAAACAGACTGACAGTGGAGGAGGATTGTCGCGTACTTTCTTCTCAGAGCTTGTCTCTTCGGGTTCTGCAATAAAGTAATTAAAAATAAAGTAAATAGCCCAGTGAAATGACCAAAAATTTCTTCATCACATTTCTTTCCGAAAAAAATAAATATATCATTATGTGAGTCTTATTGTAGTAGTGGAAGGGACTTCATTTGTCGTACTCGACTAATGACTTTCACGGAAAATGTGAAGGTATCCAAACCGATGGTTTTGGCGGACATTGTATGGTAGAAGAATGTCGGGGCTTCTCCGGTCTATTGAGAGAGTAGGCAGGTAGTGGCCCCTATTCAAGTCCGGAATGATCCGTCCCTCTCCCTTTCTGATCCACCGTTCATATCTCCCAACCGCTCGTATAGGCATCTGTGACCCTTAACATTTATGTGTGACCAATAAAATATATTGAACTTAAATTAAATATAGAATAAGTATTTAATGTTTGATCGAACAAATCCAATTTAGAAAGAATTATTAAGTTAAGGGTTGATTTTAAACGTGGGGAAACTAAGAATTAGTTTGATGAATTAAACGTTTAAAGGAGAAGAATAATGAATTAAATATATATTTTATTAACTATAGAACGATCAGAGACATATAGTTTTATTACACTTTCGGGCTGATAACGATTATTTGAATGATTCCAGAATTAAGAAAACCAAGATGTAAATAACAATAAATAGAATGTTCTGGTAAAATATTGTTTCAACATCTCAATAAAAAATAGCTGTGCCAATAACACTTTTTGTTGAAAAAAAGTTTAAAACTCCTCTCCTGTAAAGTTATGAAAATGGACATAGTGTTGTATCCCTCCGAGGTACAGAAATATATTTAAATGAATATGGCCTATGTGGTAAAAACTAATATTTTCAGATAACTATTTTTTTTAAAACTTAACGAATAAGTTTCTGGCGATAAGTCCACATTTGGGACCCACTGGTCCATTTTCTTTGTTTTCTCAATAGCATGAAGGTGTCGTATAAAAGAAATATGGCTGACGTTTAAAGGTTCTGAAAGTTCTCTATTTGTCTGATGTGGATTGGCCGTTACTAAAGCCTTTAATTCATCATCGAGCATTGTTTCTGGCTTCCACGAGATTCATTCTCGAGACTTGTATTGCCGGATTGAAACCTAGAGAAACAACCGATAAACAGTTCTTTCATTCATTGAACAGTTGTCAATTAACTGAAAGATATAAAATGACAATGAAAGAGAAATGTCTGCAGATTAAATTTAATACCCATTGTGTTAGTGAGAGATGGATTTCATGAAAATAAATATATCTGACATTTCACCCCTTCCAACCGAATAAATTCCTCTAATTAAATCGAGGCAAATTGTTACTTATGTTTTAATATAAAATTGAAAAGGATTAAATATGAAAAGCAATTTAGCTCATAAATGATGTATTTAAAAAAGGGACTTCGAAGTAGGCAATGAAAAATATTAAATTTAAAAAAAAAAAAGATTTATAGTGATATATTTTCGTCATTTATTTAATTGGTAAGATTTAGCAACAGTTTATGACTGAGCAATGTGACCAGTATATACTATTCCCTACTTTCTGCTGTTCTGTTTGCTGATTGTTTTTTTACGGAGTATTGAGTAAAAGGTTAAAGAATAACTGATTGGACGGAGGCTCTTCTTTTAGTCGACGAATCGGTTACTTAAGACTGCTCCATACAATAGAAGCTTCCCAAGGGACACTCCCCCCTCCCCCCATGTTGTATGCAGACCAGACTTACTGTATCCATTAACGGCAACGGCCAAGCATGGGAAGTGATGTGGTCAGCGCTACGCTTCAACCACTCGTTGATGCTCATGGGGATTTAATTATTTTACTTGTGCCCTCGTTGCAATAATGTTTAATTTTCCCCTTTGGCGGCTTTTTCAATTTTTTTTGCTTACTCCCACTTAAACGCCGTAGGTTTTATTTTTTTCCATTATTTTTCTGTTTATATAATGTTTTTTTTATCTTGAATTATAACGGATATAAAATTAACTGAGTGCATATACACGTTGGATATATGGAAATACGTTGAAGGGGACATTATATAAAAACCCTTGTTATAGGGTAACTTATAAGGGGAAACAAATTTATGTTTTTTCCTCCACGCAGAAAACGGCAAAAAAAATTTTACTCTTGTTTGAAAAGCTTAAGATTAATAAGACGTGTTTTTCATAAATTAATACTCCTATCTTTTCTATCTACAAATTATGCACAAGCGCTTTCACTGCCATTCTCTAGAACTTATGAAGTGTAAGGTAAAAATGCGAGCGGTAAATATATTTACGAGTATTTTCGGGGTACCGAAAATATGTACATGGTACATACCTATCGATACGGACTGGATATCTCGATTTCCATTACCGTGCATTTCTATGTACCAGTCTTTGGTGAGAGGAACATGGTGTGAACAGACTGGTCGACGAGAAATCCTCCGAGCCTTTCGTGTGTAGAGGAGGGAAAACTCGCTGGTTGGAGCGTCATACTAAACACACCGGTTGCCTTGAATAATCCGTAGTCACAAATTAGATCATCCCTGAATAAATTTGATCACTTAACCCATAGTCAAAAATCTACGTGCTAAATGAACCCTTGCGGCACCTCTCGTTCACTTCATCTGTTGGAGGCAGTCTTCGAAAGTGAAACAATTGTACATCTATTTTTAAAAAATCGGCGACATTTAAATTAAGCAAACATTTCGGTAAAATTACAAAAGCTGTGGCTGTCGACATTTAAAATGCAATCAGATCGCAGGAATCATTACGAGTAATAATTTCAGTAAGGTTCCAATGCATCTTAGCATTCAGTACACAATCATTGATTTGCTCGTGAAAAATAAGAAAGGTTTTAGCTTCGAATATAGATAATTGAATCACTCTGTGAACCGTTGAGTTTTTCTACGTAGTTGTTAAGATAACCTTACCAATTACCTGAATGGTTATAAGCCTCAAGTGCCTATAAATATTTGTTTTTAAATTCTATGTCCGAAGAGAGAGGCTGTACTTTCATACTGGTACGAAGATGTTGCCTTTAGTATCTCATAAATCGCACAAATGGTACATCTTGCTGTAGAGTCTATTAATGATACATGTAGTGGTAACACACTCTTTAAATTTCAAAAGTACACTCCACAACACCTCAAAAGATGCTGATCAGGTGAAACACAACAGCGGAAAAGAAAAAAAAATCGGGCCCAGTTCAGAGGCTATTTAAATCAAGTGCATTTAATATCCCTGCCGGTTTTTTTTTTAATTTTATTTAAACTATTTATATTTATTTAATTGTTGAAAAGTATCTTTCCAGTGACAAAGATAGTTTGTAAATAAAATTAAGCTTTTCGATAAAAATACAGACTAGTTTTTTCATAATGATATAATTAAATTTGACGGAGACTTTGGGTGACGTACTTAATAATATTTAACAACCAATGAGTCAATAACAACACTTGATACAGTAGAACTGAATTATTTGACCTCCGTAGGCTGTTGTCACACCTCCTGTTGATCCGAAACAACCTTCTCTTCTATTAGAAGGCATTTCTATCTTAAATAATAAATAATAATAAAACTATTTTCTAAACTGGAGTTCATAGTTAGCAGTGAACTGAAGATTTGTTTGCATATCGTCAACATGTGATGGAAACCTAGGATATTTCTTCCATTGACCGAAGCCAATATTTCAATCCAGGCTAACTATGAACCTCCCCACCCCCCACAGTTGACATATCCTCTGACCTGGTAATGGTAGTTGTTGTCTAAGACAGACGTCGCTTTTCGGATGACCTCCAGGCTGAAGAGCCCCGTGGAGGCTAAAAGACCCGCGTCGGATCCCAACATTTTGCTGTAGAGTTTGTCCATGGTACACAGTCACTCAACGGTAACACATAGAGAAGAAACACTACACATCAGACCACATGTCGACGAGACATACGCGGACCGAACACACAGCACTGACTGGCCTAACCGTCTTTGCCCCCACCCCTCTAGGCCGTGCACTAGCAGTACCGAAAACATTCGACTCCCCTAACTGACACTTTCCCCCTCTTAATGTTGGCAGTCTTTTTTTTTTTTTTTTTTTTTTTGTTCCATCTTATTTTAACATTCATTCTGAGAGGACAATTACACTATCTCGATATCAATGGCAGCTCTTGTGAGTGTTTTCATTAACGGTTAAAGAAGACGTTTGGATGAAGGGACCCAAATACCATGTAGAATTTTCATAGGAGCAAGCAAACATCTGTAATACTGAAGTAAATAGTGAAACTAATGATCGGATTCACTGGCCCAATATCAACTATATAGATAGCTATACATACAATCACGGCCTTGAAATATGCCGATTCTAGGTTGCTTAAAAAACAGAATCGAAAACTACAGGGAAAATTAAGCATAAAAAAAGGTAATGTTTCACAAAGGGTCAATTTCCATCAAGCCACGAGTCAGAATCCCGGATTAAACAGCTGTAATATGTTCCATAGAATTAGGGAGAATATTAAAGACGGTAACGAAAAAGAGTTTTTAGGATATATATTACAAAAGTTTTGAGAAGCTATTTTCAGTAACTTCTAGATTGTTCCTTCATTTTCTACAGCCTTTATTTCGTACATACATATTTAAAAAAACAAAACAAATTTGTCCATAGCACATGTAAACAAAATTTGGTCGGCAAAAAACAGCTACTTGTTGATCGAAGAGTGGCCTTCACATATTTTTTTTTCGTTATGCCAAATTACTGAGGAAGAAGCTCCAAGATTCAGCGTATATATGTTGTCAAAAAAAACTAACTTTTGACCTTTCAATTCAAAAATTATAAAACATTCTTTTCCCTGTAGGTTGATTGCTTGATTATTTTTGTATAAATGACAAAATATTGACATAAAGCTGTTATTCAAAATTTATATTATCAAAAAAAGCAGGGAAGTAACCACTGCTGTCACACGAAAATTGTGTTTTTGGGATATCTTTTAACTTATTTTGTCTTTAACCTCTTTAATGTTTCCTTGGTCATGGAAACAAATAAAAACTTTAGACATCAAATAATATCAGAGCTATATATCGAACTCAAGAAAGCAGAAAAGTCCGAGAAAATGAATCGACATTTTTCAAATATAATTCTTTTCTCAAAAAACTTGTCATTGCTCTTTTTATGTATGAACCCCTATCATCCTTTGGGAATGGTCAACATATGTTTATGAAAAGGACAATAATAAAAAGCTGGTGTTTATCCTTTAGAAAGCTGTATAGTAATGGAATGAGAACAGTTCTATTAAGAGAGCTTCCATCTACTTCTCTATTAAGAGCACTCTCAATTCCCATTACCGACATCCAAGAGGTTAATGGGCTATTTTTATTGTGACCAGACAGTACTATCTATTATGTCATTATTATTTAGTTTATATAATCTGTTATATATGCGTTTATTAACATATTAAAAACCAAACCAACCTACAAAAAAAAAAAAAGTAGATTTGTTCTTGTCCATAGCTATTTCATATACGTAACCTGTTAAAGGTAATAGGCAATTGTCAAAAATACTACTTTCTATATAACAATCAGGGGACACAACCCTTCTTCCTTTTTATTTCTCGCAATTACAACTTGCAACAAAAAAGAACAAAAAACAATTTTTTTTTTATTACATCCATTAAGTTTGTATTATTATTTAAAAAATTAAAAATGTTTTAATTATCATACATGTAGTATCTAATACGTGGATCTGCAGTTGTAATAAAGTATTTTAAAAAAAAATGGTGCGTAGCCAGGATTTTTTCCGGAAAATATCAGTCAATTATGGTGAGAGATAGATAGGTAAATTATAATAACACACATTGGATTAAATTAGGAATACGCAGAACGCAATTAGCACGTCGGCTACAATAACGCCAAACTCTAAAGTCCAAAAAAACTTTATAGTATGAGAAAAAAATATATGACAATTTAAGCACAAAATTGACTAACTACAGAGTACCGACATATCTACTTCTTAATGCCAAAGTATGGTATAACAGAAATATCTTATAGCATGATATAGATTCAAACATTGCCAATTTAAATGCGTTTTTTTGAGGTGTGAGGTTATTCTTGGCAACGTGCGATATAATAAAAATACTTTTTATATAATGTACCCCTTTATGCTCCAAAAAGCCAATGTTCAACTGAACTATTTATTGTAGCAGGCCTGTGAAAGAGTACTGTCAATTGACCTTCTCATACAAGTTTTAATTAGTTAAGTGGTCTTCCAATATCAATATTAGAGCAGTGATACAACTTGAGAAACTGCACGTACTCAAGAGGTCATTTTTTATCCTGTCTACAACACATTAAAGACGGTAACGCAGAAATATATTTTTTTTCAATCCCTCGAAAAGGTGCTAGGGGCCAAACAATAGATATTATGTAGATAGATATAAATGTCGTAACGAATTGGCTTGTTTTTTTTTCCGAAACAAATAATTTCTTTTCCAATACATCTGATGAAAAAAAATATAAATATGTACTTCATTCACGTAGTTTTTTTTAAAAATGATTTAATCAGTTTTCCCCGAATATATTTTGATGATGTCTCTTTATTTTGTTCATACATTTATTTGAAAAAAAAATCTATTTAATTTATGAATGATGTAGTTACTATAATCATATCTCACAGTGAATTTTACTTTTGTAATCTCGTTGAATATTTTTTTTCCCCCTTATCCACCATTAATGGGTTATTAGCCATTGAGTAATATCAGATTAGCCTACCATTGGAGCGTTTCAGAGCCGTATTATGATTTTTTCTTGAACATGATTTAAGGAGATATTAACGGCAAAAACAAAATATATATATATATTAAAAAATTATTTGAAGCCGACTTTGGTAGGTCTTTAACATAGTATATGTGCAATTAGTGAAGGGGTATAGGGAGATGACTAGCAGAGTTCAGTTGTCGGTGGGCATTCATTGGGTCGGTTTCGTACAAGTCATGAGATGGGGAATATTTGCGAAAAGAAAAGCATTTGAAGAATGAATAAATGTGACACTGAGATATATATTGTGTTAATAAAAAGTATTTTTTAACAACAATATGGAATGTTTGTTTCCATTATCATTTAATTAAGTATTTATGAAACTCCAGAGCTATATAAATATCTCTCGATACTGTTATATTTATATTTTTTTTTAATTGAATTTAACCAAAAATACAATCGATCAGTCGGTAAAACTTAAGAATGGAATAAAAAAAAAAAAAAACTCATCCTTTGATCAACTGGTATTTCCTTTTTAGTTTTAAGAACTAACACTTTGAAACTTATAATTTTTTTATCGTACAAGATCCATAAAGTTGGGCGCTCTAAAATTCATCATTATGACGCTGACGGTGAGAAGCAGAAGATAAAGCAAAAGCAGAGAAGAGAAGTGAGAAGGGGTAGTGAGTAAGGTGCTAAAGTTCCCTGGTTAATAATTCCGATCCTACCGTGTCTTCTCTAATGGCACTAAACTCCCCTCCTCTTCCCTCTTCTCCGGGGACCCTCTCTACTTTAAATTGTCAAACTTTTTCCTATTCTCCATTACTTATCCTTTTTTTTTTTTTTTTTTTTTTTGGACACATTAATCACTTCTGATTCTACGTTTGTCCTCAAATGTTACATTCATAAACAAAAAAAAAACATACATAAAGCCCTCTTTAAACTGATAAGTTGTAACCCATTACAGGAACAGGTTTGAATACATTGCTCCATTGCAGTCACAGGTACTGCATAGGAGGGGGGGGACTATACAAACATGTAACGGTCGTTACTGATTCGATCTTATCCTGTACTACGATTCGGTACAGCACGTGAAGGTTCGGACACCCACTTTACCCGGCTGATTGAAATAATTACGACTCAGAATCATACTTACACCACATACTTAAATAGGATATCGTTATCAAGGTTAGTTGAGTAAGCAAAAGGTCGGTAAAATCTAGAATTAGGGGTAATGCTTGGACCCCATTTATTCGAGTGTACCTCCTAAAGGAAGCCATTAAAATAAATAATAATTAAACAGCTATAAAATGCTCATCAAATTTATTGAACGAATTGAAATCCATCTTTAGTAATATGTTACGTTTTTAAACCGGTAGAAGGGTTTGTTGGGAAATCGGCTTAGCTCAATGAAGAAGAGTTGTTACATTTTCATCGTTTCGTCATTACTATGTGTGGCTGCATCAGGCCCTGTAGCGTGAGAAGGAAATCGGTGTCAACTGTTTAAGACATGCTTCTCATCATACACATATATACTCATGGCCAACAATGAATCCAGGTTTTTTATTTTAAACTTTTATTTATGTTGCAGCCCTCAATCAAACGGAAGGGGGGGGGATTAAGCAGTACCCTTATTCTTCAGTTACTCACATGCTGTCTTAGAGCCACCATCATAATCTTATTTACTGTACTAACATTTTTAACTTACAAAATAAAACTACTTCTCTACTTAAAAAATCATCAAGTAATTTTTTTTTTTAGACAGACCACCGCGGCTTTTTTGCAATGCACATTGGTTTCTCAGCCTTAAGAAGGAAAATGAGTATGTACACAAACGAAAATGTATCGAAACCGGCCTAGAAATCGAAATAAACACTGAGAGATTTACCTCCTGGTATTGACAATGATTTACCTCAACGCCATTATCTAATACCAAGGGTATAATAATTTTCTAATATTTAACGTATCCATAAAATATTATTTACCAGTTGTTTAAAAAAAAAAAAAAACATTTTTAGGTAAGGTTGATCTAGCAATAAATAATTGTTCAATCAAATATAATTTAATAATTTATTATGAGTATTTTCATACTACTTCTCTTAAGAGTTTTACGATAAAATTTCAAGCTTAGTATACCATTTTAGCTAATTATAAGAATACTTTCGAAAAATAATTATAATAAATTAAGGGGAAAAGGGAGTGAAAAAATAAAATAAAGCAACTGTGAAGAAGCAACAACTCACCCAATTTTGTGTTGCTGCCCCTTCTACCGGCTCAGCTGCCATTGAATCGATCACCTGCGAAACAACCGCAAAAAAATAGAACAAAAATGAGATGAGCAATACAATCAAACAATTATAAAAGAAAAAAAAAGAAAATAACTTAAAAAAAAATAACAAAACAAAATTAAAAGTCAGTTGTTGTTTTTTTTGTTAGTTACAGATTCGTAAAGGATTAGAAAGATGAGAAATAAAGAAAGAAAGAAAAAAAAAAAATTTCTATAGAATGTTTCGGACAGATGTAGGATATAGAATTTCAAACAGCGAGTTTCAGAAACAGGTAAATAATTACAAAATATAGAATTAATTAGATAATAAATAAATTACTTAATACAGGCGAATAGTCCGCAAAATCGGATCCGATGGCTCTCAAAACTTTATCTTTTAATATTTTAGAATTTTACTTAACATACTAAGGCCCTCAACCATGGCCAAAAAACAAAACATAAAATTACTTAATTTACTTAATTACGCCAAGTTTGATATTTATATATTTGTTCTACCGTATGTTACGTTGATTTTATTTCAGAGTAACGCAGTAAAAAGCATTGGCTCTTAACAAATAAATACTTTGTGTTGTAGCATTGGTTTTATTTTAATACAATGAATACATCACCAAAGTTCGGTTATACGAGAAGTTTACACGATATAGGCTGAAGTTTAATTGAGATCAGAAAATTCTGGAAAATAAAATCCTCAGGAAGTACACAAGTAGAAGAACTGCTAATGAAGAGAATATAGGATAATGTAGCTAAGCTGGGAAGACAGAAGACATTGGCAGGGGATGGAAGTTTACTTATGAATCAAGTTGGACTCCCCCCCCCCGCTAAGGGGGTTAGGTAGGGGGGGAGGGTACATGACTTTTACATTTGGGACTCTGAGGGCTTTGCAACTTCTCTCCGGTCTCCACTTCTGTATCTGCACGGGTCTCAAATCTTCTTTGTATCTCCTTATCGACCCGTCGCTCCTTCGCGGTGCTCGATGCAAAGCAAACAGTAGCCGTAATTATATAAATAACGTTATATAATATGTGTCTAAGCCTAGGAGATCGCTCGGCAAACAGGGATCAGTGAACCAAACATACAACACTTAACCTAACCAAGTGCCCAGCAGGATTGCATAAAACAAATAATTACTAGTCGATTCAAGCATCAGTAGTCCCTTAACGTTATTAAAAATAATGTGTTTTTTTTAAATACATATATATTAAACATTACAAAATATGAAGAATGTGAATAAACAAAACCGAGTGATCATGGCTCCCTTCGTAAGTTATTACGAGGCGTAAGGCCGTCACCGAGTTGTTTAAGGTATGGCCACGGGTCTAATATTTAGGCCAGGATAGTTCTCTGGTCACGAATTGAGATAAGACACAGATAAATTGTATTATTAACGAAATAGTAAAGTACGGACTAAAACACATAACTAACCTACAAATGTACAGACAATAACTAAGATATTAATAATAAATTTACGCCGAAAAAGATAGTAATAGGAGAAAAATTTATGGAAAAAGACACCTCGACAGAACAGTTTTTATCGTGTGAAAACACGGTACACCAAATTACATAGAGCATAATTTAAAAGTGACAGAATTACCCAGCGATTTCCTTCAAACGTGAGAGAAAATCTCACGGTGCGAGTTCTCCCGGGTTAAAGAGAGAGCTGAATAAAGCGGAAATTTACACGGTCATATGTTGAACAGCCTGCAGCTGTAGGCACACCTACAATGCACTGGTCACCTTCTTACTGTTTGAATCTGCGAGAAAAGCATTGAGCGTGAGTCAGAACTAAGTAATCCCTATGCGGCTTATAGAAATACCGGTACATTATCGAAGAGCAACTCAATTTCACCTTAGCCACGAAGAAGATGCCCGAGAAAGCCAGGAATCGGACCAGGGACATATTCACAAGTGGAATACCCAAATCTTCGACATGAATGTATCTACGCTTTGAAAGCTCATCCCAACACTCGCGATCATCAGAGCCCGTAGAAGTGAATCTGGTTACATAAGCATTTCATCCTTAGGGACTTGAATGAGCATGACAGTTCGGCGGGCTCTACCCGAGTCAACCTTTAGGGTCCATTTCGAGATACAATTTACTAACAAACAGTTGCTCGTAATATTTATACGATAGAGGTTCCGAATCATAAGTTGGAACCTTCAAGCTCGTTGAATTACAATTACAAATATTTTGTTTTAATAGCGTATTTTAAGGTACTATTTCACTATAACTTCCCGCGTTAGCGGTAAGCAATGACTGCTGGCAGTTAATTGCTTTGAGGGAGATCAAGGGGCCAGATTTTATTGGAACTGTCGGCAGCCCACTGTCAACCGCTAACGCGGGCAGTTCCAACGTAATAGTAATTTTTACCTTGACTATTGGACTCTAATATAGTGTAGTTGTTACGTTGCTTCATGAGATGCACGTTCTTAGGGTTCAATTCCCCTAAATAGAAAGCTAATTTATTTAATTTCCATAAATAGAAGTGGGTGGCTCCCGTCAGAATGTCCCACTTTGAGCCCTAAATAGATATGGGTGTAAGTAATTAAACTCTCGCTCCTGGGACGAGAGTGCCTTGCCATATCTCGACATCGGTAGTTGTTACTGAACTGTACAACCTCAGTTTGATGCGGATCAGCGAGTACTGCATAAAGTAAGTGCAAAAACACACCATGGGTGAATCATAATGCGTCACAATATCAGGTATATTAAAGGAAAGCTCATATTTAATGTCTCTTCGTTTATAATAATCTATATTAATTTGTTTAGTCTCACATTAACAAGTTGAACATACATAAGATTAACAACATTGTTCCCTTTCTTCTCAAGACGTTGGGAAATTCGATGACAGGTCCACATTTCCTTGCTTATTTTTTTTAAAACTAAGTCGGGAAACTCATATGAAGTTCTTCCTGCCCGTTTGTTTACACGACTATCGTAGCCACATTGATTATTGTACATTCGGAAATGTGCTGTGCCTGTTGGCCCCGGTACTATATGATCGCCGAGATTCGGCAGAAATTAGATCTCGGGTGGATCGCGGCTGTATCGGGATTCGGTTCTATTCAATCCGTCAGTATTTATCTCCATAATTTCCTAAGAACAGCATTGTTGCTCGAGTTGGTTACTTTTTTTTTTTTTTTTTCAGTGCGGTTTACGTTATTCTGAAGCGCCGTTCTAAGGCTAGACGGTACGTAATGTTCACGATCGTGGCGATCTCTTGATTCCCCCATCTCTTATATTAAAGGAGACTGATGCCTTTATCCTGATCAATGACTTTATCCTTCCCATAACCCTAAATACTCTACCTATCAACTGACGACATCTTTTGACCAGTTGCCCCAGGACCTCCAGCACTGTGGTAATCACTCAGTTGGAGTATTGATTATAGTTCAAAGGATATTCAAAATTAAAAAAAGCTTGAAGAAAAAACATTTTAATAAAACGTCAACTACGAATCCACAATAGTGGAGAAATAAGAGCTTAAATCTATTTATTGAGTAAATGAGGTGATTTCTCTACAAAGGAGTAGTTTTCTCTTCCACCTGCCAGATCAGAGACTAACAAGCCATGTACTTATAAGCACACACACACACACACACACAGCACAAGCTAAGACTTCATCCGCTTAAGTGGCTTTGCCCAGCCTACCCACAGCCTCCTAAATCAACCCTCAAGGCGGTGGTGCATACTGCCTCATCCTCCCCTATCAATTTTATATCATCACTAAAGCGAGCTATGTAAACTTTACCTTTTACAACGAGACACAAACTGTATTTTTCCCACCCTTCACCTTTTATATCCTCATCAATTATTGATTGAGGGGAGGGACTCCCTTATCATGACTTTTGCAGATCCTGAGATAAAATGTCTTTTCACATTTTAAAATGCACAGTGTTTAGGATGGCATTTGCTTACTGACGATTCAATGTTATTCTGACTATCATGTAATTCAAAGGCTGAGTTTATCTTTATTAATTCACTTTTAAACTAAAAAATAAATAAATGTACATATTATTCTGAAAGAATCTCTCAGACACCAAGACAAAAGACAACATGACATCCATTATTATCATGATGTTATCAGTCAGAATTACAAACCAATCCAGATCATCGAACTACATGATCGTATTCAGACCCCAATCGCCTCAAAGTCCAGCCATTTTGAAGGAAATATTTCACCAACTAAACTGGTGTTAAGTTAAATAAATGATAATGTATTTAATTTTATTTATAAATTACTATGTTAAAATTAATCACTAAAAATTTTTAAATATGATTACAGACCAGCAAAAAAGACAATAGATAATCTTTTTTAAAAAACATGACACACTAATTGCATTATTTTATTTTGAATTATGTACATTAATATAGATTATTCAAATAAGTGAGAATGTATCATTGTGTCTGTACCTGTGTTGTTTTTTTTATTTCCTTCTATCCATTAATCTGGTACATCATTACTGTTTGTTTTGCCTGAGTATCATCATTTATTTTGAATAGTGATCTTTCAAAAAAGTATCCTGTGTAATAAAATTCTTTTAATTAGAACTTATCATGATACAATTAATTAACATGTCTTTTCTTCTCTTAATAGATGCAGAACACAATCAATATCGTTGATGTTGGGATTTTGAATACATATTTGAATAACATTAAATGACATGCAAACAAACAGGACCTTCATATGGTTAAGATAATGAAGGTTTACTGAAGCGGTAACTATTTTCAATTTCACTATGACATTTATTAGTCTAAAGATAACTTTTATCTTTACAAATATTCTACAAATTGTACCACCTTTCTCTTCTTATTAGCATTAGCTTAGTTAATGTTCACCGATGTTATCAGTTTATGTTAATGCTATGATCACTTTATTCTATTTTTATATATTACATTGTCTAGTTGCTATAATAGGTAAATGACATTATTGTCCCAGCACGCCTGTAATTCATTAGCAACAAACACACTTTTTTAGGTACAGTTCCTACAGCAATTATGAGCATATTACAAGTTTATGATTTTCCTCTTAATGAACAAATACTCAATGCAGTACTGAGAATGTACAAAAGAAATATTAGTACACACAAACTTAATTCAGAAAAACTCAACTTGACAGACGCAGTAATCATAAGAGAGAAAAAAATGTGAAGAAAACAAAATCCTTTTAACAGCAAATAAAATTAACAATAACCAGAAACAACTTATAAGGAGGATAAAGTAACCCGCAGAGGTAGAGTGCTTGGAAGATTATGTTGGGTTAATTTTCAAGGTCCGTTCTCGGTAATTTATATTTTGTTATTAGTTGTCTAGAAGAGATTTCAAACTCTTTATTTTAATATCTACTCTACTTCCACTCCTGACATCACCCGAGATTAAGTAAGAACTTCTTCCGGAGAAAAAACCTTTAGGGGGGACCTGGGAATCAATCCAGGGTTTCTGTAATACGTAGCAAGCGCTAACTACTAACAAGTTATACTACTACTAAAGATATATTTCAGTGCATTTAATACATATTTATGAAGCTCTTTAGAGAAAAAGCAAAATAATCCGTACACATCGATGTGGAAGACAAGAAGAGTATTCATTGCAGCCCATCAAAAACAACTGGTTAAGCATAACAATGTTTCTTTTGTTCAGAAAGGTTTACACGTAGTTTACAGTACTCTCAGGACTGTTTCTTAACCAAAAGTTACTTGTGAGCTATTATCAAATTTTACACCTACATAAAATAATTAAATCAAATTTATCTAAATGGCATTCCGCCGACAGGAAACTTGAAAAAACCGTTACGTTACTGTGCTTAGCTGAAATTTATTTTGAATACCTGCAATTTGTGATGCTTAAAGGTTTAATAGCTAGAATAATGTTTTGATTTGTTTCTGTAATGAATACTAAATATCATAGAACAGTTCTGTACTTTAGATTTAATGTATTAACAACTTAAATAATCTATCCACTATAAGAATAGTAAGCCATGCAAATTTTTTCATACCTCTAAATTGAGATTAAAAACATAAATTTTCTGGTAAATGAGTATATCATTTTCAGTTGGAGGATTAGTTAAATCAATTTTACGAAATGATTGATATCTTGTTACAACACCTTTTTTTACTTGTTTCATAATATTATCTTACATTCAACTAGGTTTTTCAGTATAAATAGAAATATTTCTATAAGAGTAGATAGAACTAACTAATATAAATTGGATACAGATAGTAAATAATGAATAAATTGAAAGTAATATTGTAAATAAAAGTTACCTCTCTCTTTCTTTTAACTGCCGTCCCTGTAACAATAAGTGAACATTAGTGACTTCATAATTAAATAAATATTTGTAATCACAAATAAATATGTATCATGTTCAATCAATTCATATATTTTAGACAATTATTTTTTCATAAAAATCATTTAGTTGTTGTTTCTAGATGAGAGTTTTAAATATTCTAATGGAGGATTGCTCTTGCGTTCTCTTTTAGCCTTCACTACCCCTTCCTAGCAATGATGCAGTAGAAGGAAGAGGATGGAAGATCTCCCCGATCCTTTCCTCCTATGTAACAAAGAAGGTGACGGTTATGTAGATAATTGGAGGGGACCCCGACCTATGTTTATATGATTATATTGTATGAATATACCATATGAATGAAAGAGTGAATGCAAATTTGTAAATATTGTATGAATAAGACAATTTACCTCAATTATCCATTGCCCTTTTAGGGTCGATAGTAATTTTCTTCAAATAAAGATTTAAAAGAAAATGGATGAGTGCGACACCGTACAAAAAAAAAATTCTATTCCATTTCTTCATGGATAGTGTAGACATGTATTCATCAGATACAAGGACAATAACAAATGATACATTAAAAAAAATACTTACAATCGAAATGTAATTTGCATATGGAAACTGATACCTGGAGAGTACAAGCATGTACTAAATACCACAGATAACAAATATGGCAAATCAATGAAAAAAGGTTTGATGCACGATAGAAACCAAAATTAAGTTGGTATGGGGCAATGACAAACAAACAAGATTGCTTCACCATATTCCATCAGAAAGGAAGAAAATAGGACAACCAGCAAATGTATGGAAGGTGTAACAAACAATGTGCAAAACACTTCTTCTTCTTTTTTTCTTTTTTTTTTTTAAACTGGTGGATAAAAGGCTTTTATTGTTTAATAAATCTGTTATATGAATAAGGAGGTTACACTGATTACATAAAAATAAAATAAAAACCTTCATTGAGTATTTCAGGCTTGATATAACATCTCGAAGAACTAGTCAATTGTCCATGAAAGTAAGATCACTAGAAAGCCTGACAACACATAGCACATTCCTGCAATAACAACAAGTAGCTCCAGAAACAGTGATCATTAATATTGGTGTGGAAAATAGATCATGGAAGAGTAGGACTTAGTGCTTACCATGTGCTATTACAATGCTGTAGTCTATCATTCAATTACTCCTGGTCTAACTTTCATTGATTCCCATGCATCAGTGAATTAGCAGCATACCCCAGTCATCTCAATCAAGTGCAGCTATGTTCCTGTTCCATTATAGTGGAGTCCTTAGCTCTGTGAAGACTTTACATCCTTACCTCCTTATGGAGGCCTGTTTGCACGGAGCCTTTACTTTACGGAGCCTTAAAAGTATTGTAATGTTTAATCAGCATTAACATTTTGTATTTTGGTTAGTTCTTCTTCTCCAATTCAAGTGATTGTGGAGCTACAGTTTGTTGGTGGTAGCTCTGGACAGCAAATTGCATTGATCATCCAAAACGATTTTTAATTGTGATGCACAGTCTTTTTGCCAGTTGTCTATCCAAGTATGACCCATGGGCTGGTAAAACAGACAACACTAATCAATTTATGCTACCTCCTTCCTATAAACTGATGTTTTTGATACAACTATTGAGTTCGCTATGACAAACATCTACTAACTACTGGCCAGGCTATTCAACCAAGTGCTTCACAATAAAAATATTATAATGTTGCTATATATTTTAAACAAATAGGCTAATATGTTAATAATACATTACTTACCGGGGGTCGAGTTATGCCTCCGGGACGTAGGAGCTGTGCTGAAAGGGAAGTATGGTGATTCTGGTGAGAAGGATTCCGTTCCAGAGGTATATCCTCCTCCAGCAGGATAAGCAGCAACCGCAGCCGCTCCCTGAAACAAATAATCACATCAACATTAAGTAACCTTTAAATTAAAAATATATGAATATCTAATGAATAGATGAACGAATTAGTGGATGAAATGTCCACAGAAATTGATTAAAAATGGAGTCATTCCGTCCAATGTAACGCTCATATGAAGTGTATGAAGTAATAGTGTGACATTTTGTAACACTAATAACAGACCTAAACAGGCTTTCTACTGCCTTCTGAAGCAGCTGTTCAGTTCAGGATTATTTTTATTTTATTTTTCTTGTGAGCACACCATCTTGCAATCGAATCTTGTGTCTAATAACTCTTCAAGTTCAATCATGTTCCATTGTAATAACTTTTTTGCCAATTGTGCTGTCTTCTATTCTAGCAGCATAACTGGCCTAATCAATTCTTCCTAATTTAATAAGGTTGACCACATTAATACCATTATGTTGTTCCTAGATTTAAGAGTTCTTATGTCTTAATCAGGTTTGGCCTTCCCATATCTATCTTTAATGTGGTCCTCTCATACATTATGAACTTATTTTCATCAGCCTTTAGACCGAAGACCAGGTATCCAAACCATGGTAGAGTTTTGTTTAGATTTAGAGATGAGCTCACTCAGTTTTCTTAGCCTGAAGGAGTGCCAGTTATTCTCCTTATTTCTGGACCAAAATCACTTCTAGAGTTTATCTCAGTGTCTAAGTCGACAATAGAACTCAATCCTCTCTAACAACAGATAGGCTGAATTTTGTACAAACTTTTGTTTTTATGATAATAACAACTATTCACAATTAAGTAACCCTACAGAACTGCTATATCTTTGGAACAAGATAGAAGAGAGGGGCTGGAAAGCTGCACAAGAAATTAATGGGAGAGAGAGAGAGATGAACTAGAACGACGACTAAGAAGTAGCAAATAGCCTCCTTACTTGAATAAGTAAAGAGGGGGGAGGGGAGGTAAGACCCCATAAAACACAGAGATAGGCAATTAGCGCAAGTTCCCGTCTCTGCATTGCTCTTATCGTTTTAACTACCAACCGCATCTTCAACTCCTCCGGGTTCGGGGAGAATCTCAGCGTTGACATATGAGAGCAAGAACTCAACACTCTCAGTAAGGCTTTTCTTTACCTTCGGTTTAGAACTGATGGTAGCAATTTATTTATTTTTTTTTTATTTTTTTTATAATTTGATGAATATATTCAATCAAAAAGTTGAGTATTTAAAAATTTAATAAAATTATAAAATAATTTTTTTTGGGTGGGGGGGGGGGGAGAATAATCCCAGAACAGGAATTTTTTGACAAAAAAATACCCAAAATATTCATTAAAAAAATTTGCATAAGTACTAATTGATTGTTATTTCTCTTCCTGGGTCAACATTTTTTACTAACGGCAAATGTTTGCTTTTTCCTACAGGCGACCTCGCCAATTTGACTTCCAGCAGCCCACTATAAAATGTATTGATGAAATTAAAAATACGTCGTCAGTACTTCAATTAGGGGGGGAAACAAATACGAAATTCCGAAGATATCTAATCAGTAAAACAAATTAAAGCCGTAATGTCATGTTTATCATATTATGAAATGTCACTTCTTCATTTTACATTCAGTGAGCGTTATATCCGTCATTATATCCTCTTTATTAAAAAAAAACTTTTAAAATATCGGTTGATGAGTTGACTAAGTGTCCTTTATGTATATTGTTTTAAATAAACACGTGACGTATATTTCAGGACATTAGTTCTGAACATTGAGGCCGCCGTGGTTGAGAGAAAACTTGTTAAAATATTAAACTTCTTTGAATCTTTAAAACATACAATAAAATCTAATGGTTTGGTAGACATTGGCTGTAGCTACCACATAATACAATAGTACCGAGAAGATTATCATCAGTCTCAATCTCAAGGGAGGGCATGCTTTTTTGTGTTTTTTTTTGTAGATATAAAAATAATTACCAAGTCCCTTTATAAATATAAATTAAATAAAATCTATTCGGACCAATAAACAAGAAATATCATACAACAGAAAAAAATAGTGTGTAACCCTCAATTAAGAAATTAAAAAAACAAACTTTAAAGCATATAAGAAAAGAAGTAAAAATATAAAAGAACAAGTCAGTAAAATACGAAATTATTTTTTTTAAGAAACTTAAAATTAATTCGTTTGATAAATAAACAAAAGTAAAAAAAAAACAAGGATCCCAGTCTAGCATCTGGATAAATAAAATAAGAAAGGAATTGATGGTGAGGAGGTGTAGGAATAGACGGGTTTTGAAGCAAGGCGATTATTCCAGTACCCTGTATTGTAGTTTCAATACTTCTAAATCCTATTTTTATAAGTTTGAGAGCTATGGGGAAAAAACTTTTTTTTTTTTTTTAATATGACGCCTCTTCCAAAGGGGTATAGAAGTTGTTTTTTTGCTTTTTTAAATTAAGTTTTAAAGGGTACCTCAACCGCAGATTTAATAATTTTAAAGAAAGACAAATATGTTACAAATAATACTGAGTAGATAAATTTTCAATTTTCCCTGCACTCATCGAAAGTCAATTGTCCATTAGGAACCGAGATAAGACAAAAGAGATTTTTTTATACGACATATTCTTTGAAATGGACACGCAATGTGTTTTTTGTGATAATAGCTGAGCAGATACAGCACTAATTGTTACCATATCTAGGACAGATTAAAATAACGGAACACTATACACAAATAGTAGTAGCTAAGCATTATGGTCATGTACATTGAAAAAATTAATCACAGTAATAAATTAAAATTTTATCTGCAGACAAATTAGTTTCGATTTTAATTTTTTTTTTTTTATCTGAGAGGGAGGGCGATACATACGAAATATAGAACATATCTAATCACAAGAACAAATTAAACGTATCAATGTCATGTTTATCTTATTACGAAATATCACTTCATTCGACAGGAAAAAAAAGAAAGAAAAAAACAACAGTTGATAAAACATCGACAACAGGCGAAGAAAACGGAATGTAACTAAGCACTGTCGTGCAGCCGTTTTTTGTTTGTTTGAGAGTCAGTATCCTTAGTATCATTTATAGGCTACGTCATTTGTTTAGCTCGCGAATATAACAACTATATTAGACAAGACGGTCAAGTTCTAAGTTAAAAAAATAATAGACTCACTAGGCCGCAGATATTTTCCTTTAACTAATAATACAGCTTAAGCTCGCTTATCAGAACACTCCAGTAGTCCGAATAGCCGAACTGTATCTATTCTATCAGCTGTTTTAATGTGAATTTAAAGACAATATATAGAAGTTTTGTTTTTTCTGGTAGAAAAAGGAGAGATGTTCAATGAAGTGAGGTTCACGCGGGGACGGACGAGAGGTTACAGTGAGCGAAGATAACTAAAAAAGTATTGAAGAAAACGAGTTCACGTTCAAAACAGATGAGGAAATCATTCAAGGCGTTTGATAAAATGGAATGATGAAGAAGAACGAAACACGCAACCATTCTCTACGACTACAGTAAAACATGAAGAAGGTTTTGGAAAATTCAACCAGTGCATCAAACTGCCTAAAGAGAACGATGTGGCACCAGATTCTTCTTCTTCGAGAACAGGACTATATTCGTATGCGAAAATTCTGTACCACGGCTTCTCTTCGGATCCTAGGGGGTATGAAAATACATATTACAGGCGTCGGCAAGGGTATGTTAAGTCAGGAAGGGTAGGGGGCGCAGAATCGCTTGCGCCTCCATATTTCGGCAACCATTTGTTTTAGAGAAATGCCATTGGTCTCATATTGTTCATTTTTTAAATGAATACAACTTCTGTCATATAAAAGAACTTCGTAAAGTCAACCGTTCCTCTATAAAACTAAAAAAAAAAGAAAAATGTAGAGATTTGAACCTCTCAACAAAAGCTTAGAGGGGTTAGAGGGGAGGAGGTACGGTATCTTTGTTTTAGCCTTCCTATCACTTTTTTTCTTTTATAATTTTTTATCTTGAAATACCCAAAACGTCAGGCTCAGGGTCTTTTTTCTATTCTCAAGTTCCAGAGAAAGTTCACTGCTCAAAATTATAGACAATCCTCCAGGCTAGAAAAAAAAATGACATCCACGTTCTATAAATAAACCGTATGTTAATTAATTCCAAGAGAAATGACTCACCTCTCTATTTGATCTAAATAGACTCATGAAGTAATCGAGATTCCTAAATTTGCCTACAATCTAGAACTCCCCAAACACAAATCTGAAGAGAAACCGCAGTGCGAAATTTTCCCATTCTCAGGCCCCCCTCGTAGCCCGGACTAAATGGATAAAAATAAGAAATGCATTTACCTTTACTAAGCACATAATTTATTGGCTACTTGAATCACAAAAATATTTCTGCATGTAGTTGGATAACTCGACCCAGCGCACTTTGGCATAGCAGCATGAGTGTTAGGGGAATCTGTGGCTTTTGTCATTTTCTGGGGAATGTACCCTGTATTAACTTTGAGGTATCCGAAATTTGAATAATTTAAGGATGAAAACTGGGCATTCCTTGGATTTGTTCCACAAATACTTCTGCCACTCTTAAGCAGGGGAGCTAAGGGTACATCGGAAGTGTAGATGATTCTGGGGATGTTACCTCTAGAGCCCACCAGTTGGTAGGAATATCTGTGGTGTGGCAACTTGGGGTGCAGGGATGAGGGGGGAATCGCACCCCAGTGCATGGTTTGTGGGTAAAATTTCTGTAAATGCCGTTCTAAGATTTTCAGCTGCTATGCGACAGGCTAGGAAACGCTTTTTCTTTGGGGAACCCCGCAAATACAAACTGTTCATGATATATGTAGATAACTCCTTTTCAATACATCATTCCAATAATGGATGGCAACTTCAAATACTTCGGTGTCGGGGTTTAAAACCATTACATCATACTTCGGATTTGAATTTTCAACCACGATAAATGCATATTGAACATCTTGAGTTGCTTAACAGACTCAACCCCTGCAGCTTGTAGCACGTTGTAGGGTCGTTGAGTCCTCCACAGATGAAACGCTCCTTATATCTAATCTTTGCGAAAATAGGATGACAGTTGAAATTAATTTCCAATACTCACAAAGAAGTCACCGCCGCCTGAAGGGGTACTTGTTATTGGGCCTCACGTCATTATTGAGATGGGGGCTCTGACAACTCTTATGGAAATATCATCTTATCTGTGAGGGACTCCCATATGGAGTACAGATGATTAGGAGGATGAGCAACGTATTGCACGTTTTAAGTTCAATTTGTTGAACTAGAGCTATTATTCCATCAATAACAATTTTCAGAGAATCGGAAGAAAAAAACATCTATTTCGTCTTTACTGCAACTGAATTTCGATTCTATTTCCGAAGCTAATATTCAATTTGCAGACATTCTGTAAAGACTCTCATTGTCAATTACGTATGAAGAAATCTCAATTTGTTCATGAGACGCTATTAGCTTTAGGTATAATAGAGAGGTAAGACATTTCTCTAGGAATTATATAACATACGGTTTATTTATAGAACGTAATTTCACTTTTTTTTTTTGTTTCAAGCATGTACGATTTTCTATAATTTTGAGAGTAGGGGACTTTCTCTGGAACTCAAGGATAGACAGACCCTGAATCAAAAGTCTTGGGGAGCTCAAAAGAAAAAAGAGAGGAAGACCCTCTAGGATCCTCCCCAACACAAATCCGAAGAGAAATCGCGGTACGGAATGAACACAAGACCACACATAGCCCCTACTATTAATTAAATCTAAACAGACATCCAAAGACAGAATTACCAGTTTTGGTTTTTTTACAAAAAAATAAAAGTGTAAATAAAAGGCATATGGACACATTAAGTACATGTTATAGATATGTATGTACATATGTGTATTATGGAGTTGTGTTGAATCACATACGACAAAAATTACACCTATTGTTTATTTTTCCCCTAACTTCTATAATCCGAACAACCTCTAGTAACATCCAGATTGTACTTATTTATTGATTGATTTTGTAACCGTGTTACTTTTACATATTACCACTTGACTTTCATACTGTTGAAAAAAAAAATTGTTAATAATCAGTATAGAGCAATTTCTTCGCACCATTGAGACATTTTTTTTTTTTTTTTTTAAATGAACGATACTTTTTCCTACACACCAATTTGGTTTCCGCCAACGGCATTCCACTGCTCAACAAGGCCTTCGCGTTGTTGATCACATCTCCTCAGCCCTTGAAACCAAACAGTATTGCACTGCTGCCTTTCTTGATATAGCTCAAGCTTTTGACATGGTTTGGCACGCAGGTTTACTCTACAAGCTCAAAAGATATTTACCACAGACCCTTTTCCTAATCCTACAGTCCTACCTTTCAAACCGCTTCTTCCAAGTCCGCTGTGGTTTAGAATATTCAAACTACTATCCTATAAATGCAGGAGTTCCACAGGGCAGTGTCCTGGGCCCCATCCTCTACAACCTATACACCGCTGATGTCCCCTCTACTCCCAATACCTTCTTGGCCACATTTGCAGATGACACTGCAGTCTTGTCATCTAACCCAGACCCCGACACAGCATCCCATAACCTTCAAAAACACCTTGACGAGATCGATTATTGGTGCAACCAATGGCGGATCAAAGTTAATGAAGCAAAATGTTCCCACATTACCTTCACCCTTTGTCGCAAGTCTTGTCCACTAGTTTATTTTAATTCTATTCCTCTCCCTGTATCCGAGACAGTACGGTATTTAGGCTTCCATCTCGATAAACGACTGACCTGGAACCCACATACGAGACTAAAAAGACAAGAACAAAACAGACGCTTTGGACAACTATACAGACTACTTCAAAGGACATCCCATCTCTCAATAGAAAATAAACTACTAATCTACAAAGTTATACTTAAACCAATCTGGACATACGGAATAGAGCTATGGGGGACAGCAAAAAAGTCGAACATCAAGCGTATCCAATCCTTTCAATCAAAAGTCCTGAGAACAATAGTAAATGCCCCTTATTATGTCAGCAACAAAACCCTTCATAACGACCTTAATATACCCTACATTCTAGAACTTATCCCTTCCAAGTTTACGAAATTCCACAGTAGCCTTTCCAACCACCCTAATCCTGTAGCACAGTCACTGCACTGCGTCACTCATCCCTATAATCCTCCTCGGAGACTGAAACGGCAGTAGCCTCGTGACCTGCTATAATCAAGTGACAGTGGGAGTCCTGGCAATGGCCAGTTTCTCCAATCATGTACTGAATGAATGAGCGAGTGAATGATGAAATGTAAATATGGTATGAATGATCGTATATCTTAATTACTTATTGCCTAGCAAGGCAGATTGTAATTTTAGCACAATAAAGGAATTATATATATATATAAATGAACGATATACAGAGCACGTTAGCTAATTAACAAATTGTTATTCGGAACCGCCCTAAAATTCCTAAGAGAGAAAGGGGAAAAAAAATACGTCAAAATTACTTGAAATCAATTATTTTCATTTTATAGTCTATAACTACGGAGCGTGATTATGCCTCATTAATTGTCTCTAAAAAAAAAAAGATAGCATATTATGACTTATCACGAGACTAAATGAATTACAGACCAGGCCCATCCCCCAAAGAAAAAATACTACGACGGGGACCGAGAATCGAACCCGGATCTCTGCAGTCAAATGTCGGCAATCCTAACCACTGCTGACTATAGGGAGGGGACCTTATAATCAGAGCGCCTAGGTCTCATTAAGGATCGAGTTCGCGTGTTTTTTTTTACTAGTGTCTTTAAGAATTAGAGAACTTGCCAAAATTTTATTTTATTGGTATATTCTGATGATTTTCAATAGCTGAAGGTTGAAATCTTGGTTCGGCCTTCACAATGACAATTATTACAACTGGCCGAAAGGTTGATTTTGATTATTGATCCAAACATGTCCCGTGAAAAAGAAAATCACAGATAAGTCATATTAACAATACAAGTGGAGCACTTTTGACTTTCATTACATGACCGGGAAAACATTTATTTTATTAACATCTGGGATAAATAATATTACCAATATTTTTTTTTGTTTTTAAACATTTTCATTTACTATTTTTGGTTTGCCATATATTTGTATTATTTGAATATTTTAGAATTTTAGAACAAAACAAACAATTTTTTTTTTTTACTAAGCATCAGTACATTTTAAGATTTCAACTGTTTTTTGCTGCATAAAAAATTCTGGAATGTGATGGATGGACACTATCTTACAAGTAAGGAACTGAGGGAGGAAGAACAATAGTATGAGAATAACAAATAATAAATAAATACAAAGGGGTTGGAGAGCTCTAGTGAAAGTTGTTTATAATTAAGACAAAGTAGACAATCTGTAGATGGGCTGGCTACGGGCCCCAAGGGAGCAGCATCTTCAGCCCCAGTCATCTACTTAAATCAACTGCTTCTTTATCTCACAAGGGGCACTTCTTTCTTAGCTTCTACCGCCCTACACAGGCACCGACTGCATAACGTTCAGAGCAAAGTACTCACTTGTACCCATCACAGGCATAACAGGGAATATTTTCCCCCCTGCATAGCAAACTACTAAGCCAAAACCAATAAATAAAGATATTATAGTGAATAATACACTGATGATCTTCTTACATTTGACATTATTTAAACCGCTACCTGACTGACAAAGGTAAACTCTTCATAACGTTACTTTATTTAGTACTATGCCTGCAGCAATCTTCCTTATCATTTCTTAATAGATTTTGTTCCTTTTTTAGTTTTTAGTTTAATAGATTCCTTTCTCTTTATTTTCCACTGCTGCCCTGCCTACTAAGCGCTATTATAAACTTCAAAAGCTCAAAACAAGTTCTTAAGATTAGTAACAGATTCCCCTCGGAACACCAAAATCAGTATGTACATTAAACGAGGATGTTAGAATATCACTTATAAGTGGTTTTGTATAAGAAAAGAGTCAATATTTCTTTTTTTTCTCATCAAGGCAGTACAAATTACCTTAATGGCAATATTTCAGCTAAGGCTATATAGATTTTTTTAAATATAAATAGTATATTCTAGTTATAATATATTTTTAGTTTAAAATAAATATAAATTAGTCCTGAATAATATATGTGTTAACGTAAGTTTCATTCTGATAGGGCAGATGCTGGGGGAATATTTTTCCATAATGCATATAAGATTTTATTAGGCCAAGTACGATAAAATTTGGATTCTACGATTAGATAATAAAAGTTTAATTGCAACGACACTCTTTGTTCTGTTTCACTGCCACTGACATTGTAAAGCAGTTGGCCAATAAAATTATTGTTTATCTTTCTATATCCCATAATCGACTACTGAGGCCGTTTTCACTACTGTCCGGCAAAGCCATCAATACCCGTGCCACTCG
This sequence comes from Acanthosoma haemorrhoidale, assembly GCA_930367205.1. Classification (NCBI taxonomy): domain Eukaryota; kingdom Metazoa; phylum Arthropoda; class Insecta; order Hemiptera; family Acanthosomatidae; genus Acanthosoma; species Acanthosoma haemorrhoidale. The sequence continues at coordinate 31,840,181 of OV884015.1, forward strand.
AGTGTGTGGGAAATCACACCTCATTTTTAGGAGTCTTAATTGTAAAATTTCTACTGCAACAGACGAAGGGTTCCAACAAGCAGGTAGGTCTTCCTGTAGACACAATCAAAGTATAAGCTATTTGAATGAATTAATTTGTTACGGTTGATTGCTGGTTGATTTTTAAGATATTAAGAAAATAACGTGAAATTTTGTCTTCCCATAAGTTTAAACTAGTGGCAAGAGAAAGTTTCACAAATTAATTAACTAAACCTGGCAAGAAAAAGTAGCAGTTTTAGCAAAAAATTATTTTCCAGCATATTTCCACATTTCTCTGTAAATAATTATTAAAATTGATCATACCTTTTTAGAAATTTTGTTCAGAACTTATTTGTTGGATATTCAATTTTTGTTTGTTTGTGTTAGGATATTGGTTCTTTATTTTCTATAGTTTCTTATTTATCAATATAGCTTACATTGTGATAAGTTTGTTGAATGATCTTGTTTTTTTTTTAATTTTTCTTTTATGTATTTCAAATATTTTGGTTTTCTACTTACAATTTCCGCCAAAATATGCTTTAAAATACTTCCGATCATTAAAAATTAATTATTTTTATAAATTTTCATGTACGTCCCCCTTAAGGTACTATTTCACTGGAACTCCCCGGCAGTAAGCGGTGGTGACGTCATCGATTCCGCCTCTTAATTGCCGTGCTTACTTAATTGCCAGCAGTTACTGCCGACCGCAACCGCGGGCAGTTGCAACGAAATAGTAACCTTTACTAATCCTTTCGCCAGTTCCCGATTGTTGAGTTCAACGCCGGCTTCAAATAGTGTTCGTTAGGCCGGGTATAGTTAGTAAGTGCGCAGGTAGTACGAATCGAGTCGAATTCGCTTGTGACGACGAATAGGGGAAATTCCCCCTCCGACCAACGATCCTGCCAAGGCCGGACTATTGCCGAATACCCTCTGATTAGCCCGGTGTTATTTAGTGCAGGCAGCAGCACAGTCCACATATTCCAGTTGATATCCCACTATAATCTGCTATAGAGTGAGATCTTCCTTGTCCTGTATTAATTCTTTCATGACTCCCTTCTCCCTCAGGAGAAATTCTACTAATGTTGCAGAGAGAACCCTTCAATATTACGAAATTGTACAGATCAACTCATTTTTAGTCCTTAAAAGCTCATGCTCTTGTCATTTTTACACCCTGTACAACGTATTTAGGTAGTTGGTTTTTTTTGGGGGTTTTTTTTTCATACAAGTGTTGAAGGTGAGCCTCATCACCTAGTGTTGAATATGAGACTATGACATTTTAACCACAACAAAATTATTATATATTTATGCATATACATGCACTCCTCCAAATGCAGGAAGAGGAGAAATCTGTAATTCAATATTTTTATATTCGAGCAGCGGAGCAACAGTGAGCTTCGCGAGATCTTTGTGCTGCTTACGGGGGATGAATTCATCCAACGTAGACATATCAAATTTTTCGGCTCCTTGCAATACTTGACAAACCCGGTGTTCAACACTATAACCCCCGCTCCGTTCCCCCATCGATGGCAGGACGCTGTCGCGGCTGGAACGCTTTAGTCTAGGTTCTAGGTTTAGGTTTTAGTGTTAGTGTTTTCCACGGTTGCAAGCTGAAGGTGAGCCTCATCACCTAGTGAGTGTATGTGTATTAACTTCTTAACAACAATCTGAAAGTATTATAGTTTATGCACTCCTTCGAATGCATCTGCGGATGCAGCACGAGGAGACAGCTGTAATTCCAAATTTATATTTGCCATTGTATATATATTATCAATAAAGAGGTTTTGAAAGAAACAAAAGGGGAGGGGAACACAAAAAAAAAACACTTAAAGCTACTCGGTGGGGATTTATTTTTATTCTATTGCTTTATATATTTATATGCAGATTTATTATTACTCTTTCAGTTAGTTTAATCCATCTTTACTTTACTAGTTTGGTAATAGAATAAATTTTACTAAAAAAAATTAATTTATTACTATTTTGTGATGATACTACATTATTGAGCTGAGAAGTTTTCTAGAGCGGTAGCGTAACCAAAACACCGCGAAGGGCTTACACCTCGTATTCAATAGTGCTACGAGGATCCTGCAAACAATTCGTGTGTGGTGGGGTGGGGGGATTCCCGCTGATCGCGACCATTGGCAACCATTACTAAGCTTCATATTCATGGTAGATCGCGCAAAATCACCACAAGGCTCAAAAATTGCTTAATTTAAGCAAAGAAGTTCATTCACAGATGGAAATTAAAAATGAATATTGTAAAAACGGAAGCAATTCCATTCACTAAACTTAAATGACACAAGACTTGACCTTTACACCTTACATAAATTCTATTAGTGTAAAAGGTAAGGCTGATTACTCTTTACATCTCTTTGCGAAATATCTAATCTGCCGATAAAATATAAAGCAATCATTTATAAATATATCATAGGCCTAAGAAGGGCCTTTATCTTTAACTTATGCTTCACCATCCTGGGGTATGACATGTACTAGTAACTTTCTTAAACTGCAGAGAACACAGAATAATTTTCTGTATAATAATAAATTCACCTAGGCATACTACCATCTCCCGACTACATAATACCCCAAACATTGGTTTTGTTTATAACATAGTGAAAGAGACCACTTTTGGTTTCTTGAAAATTGTAAACGCAAAAGTAAAAAGTGTTGTGTCCAACAATTTATCAACCAGGAAGATACATAAACACAATCATATCATTTTTAAGAACCACTCTTCAGTCTGTTAGTTGTAGGTATTTTTGTTTTTTCAGTTTTCCTACAAAAAGTGGATATTATAGTTTTACATATCATAATGCATTAATTGTGTTTTAGTTTAGAGGAGCTCCATAAAAAAAATCGAAGCTTGAGGTTTTCAAAAAAGCTCACCATTACAAAGTTACAATTCCTAGCTATTAATGCACTATATAAGAGAAAATGATTAAAAAGGACGTGATCTTTATATATTCTTCCAGATGTGACTTAAAAGAATTTTAGAAGATCAGCAACAAAAATACTTCAGTCGGATAAACTTTCTGAAGAAGGAGTAAAATTACAGTAATATTTTTTAACTTGGGACAATACAGAATGACTTCTTCCTTATAATTATAAGGGCAACTATCTAAGACGATCGGCCATATTATTACAATATTTTATGTGGTAGTATGTTTTGAAGCATCAATTACACATGATAGAAGGAAGCCAAAATATTTTTTTTAAGATGAATCTTTGAAATATATCGAAGTAATCATTTACTTGAGAACCATACCAAGCAACTGAATATAAGACACCAAGCAGAAAGATGCTGTCATGGCCGAGTATTCTGATTGAACTGATAAAGATAAGGCAGAGAATTGCTAGACTAAGCACAAAGAAGAATGACCGTTGTCCAAGTCATAGCTCAAATCAAGAGGACTAGACAAAGGTAGAACAGGACAGTGTTGAAGTGATAACCAACTAAAAAGAGAAAAGCTCTTTATTTTTAAAGTATTATTACAAATGAGTGTAGTATAGCTATAATCCCATGCACATCACAAATATAATACAACAAGATCATAAAATATCAATAACACATTATGTAATAACATACATAAATTTGAGGGTGGAATGAGGATGGATTATGTTAGTCCGGAATAACAGTCTCAGCAATTGAACATAATTGTCATTGATAGATTCTAATCTTGTCAAAGTGTGTAGTTTGGGGGTCTCATTTACGAAACCACAAGTGATCTACATCCATACCACATACTTTGACCTCGAGGAGAGTTCAAGTGTTGGCGACCAAGCCATTAATCAAAAACCACAGCCCCAATTGGAAAAAAATACAGTAATGAAACAAATCTGTCATGTGATATCCTGCAGAACATTAATTCATATAAAACAAAATATGAATTTACTAAAATGAAAAAATAGTATATAATATAACAGTAGGTGGGATCATAATTTAAAATGGAGGTCCTCTATGTTTAGATCAATGCCTCCAGGTGCTAATCCTCCTCTTTCTTGGCCATCAAGAGGACTCTCGAACCACTTTTTCTGGAATTATTTTCCACTTAATCAAGTTGTTGCTCTGTAGTTATCTTGCCACAGCCTAGGTAACCTCAGTAAATTCTTCACATTCTCCCAGTTTCTTCTTTGTCCTATGGCTGGGACAAAAGTCATTCTCAGATAAAATACCTGATGTAAGGTTTATGTTTTACCAGCTACAATTTATCAACCTAAATAACAATTATTTGTCTGAGTGGGCTTAGAGCACCACTTGGACTGTCTGCAATTAATGCTTTTTATCTATTCAGGACCACAAACATTGTTCAAGTATGGAAGTAAATAACTAACTAATATTAAAACATTTAAATAGAAAATTATTTAAGACAACTTCATGCTTCAAAATGTTTCAATAACAATACTAATACAATAAATGTATTAATAATTTACTTACCATCCCATTGTCCATGGCATACGGAGACTGGAATCCCACCTTATCTGAAACACAATCAAATTGTATAATAAATGAGAAGATAAATAAAATGATATAAAACTTGTAATTCATACTAATTATACATAAATTTGTATCAAGTTAACTTTCTACAGAGATCAGTATACGACACATCACGATATTCAACAATACATTTAACATAAAATCAATGCTTTATTTGAACTATTTATCATAAAAATAAATTTTTATACACATTGTACTAAAAATAACAAGAATAAAATTGAAACAAAATATCTAGCCAAGAATCAGAAAACATGCACTCAAACCGGCCACTGCCAAATGAATCGATAAGAAATGACCTTTAAGACAGAAATATTGAAAATATAATTATCTGCCTTAGGTGAGAGGAGAGGAAGGGTGGTTGATTGTTACTGTGCTATGAATCATGAAGGCGAAGATATGAGAGAGATTACTCCTGGGCTCTGGTATTAAGTCTACTCAGGTGGAAAATAGCCATTTCCCACCCCCGGTATCGGGGGCCATCCTTCCCCCAACAGCCCTGCTTGCTCACCTCAATTTTGAACAATCTTAATGTCGGACAGCAATTCTTACACCACAAACTTACGATCATATGCATAATCGGTCATTAAAAAACAATGATTTCATGATGAGCAACATATCATACTCATAAACCTCATGTGATATAGAGAAACAAGATACAAGTAATACTTCTAGTGGATTGATAGTCCTACTTTCCTTATAATATATTTGGCATTTCTACTTTGGGTTGCTTAAGAGTGTGTAAAGATGTGAACAATTTCATAACAGGATTTATTTATTTGTTTTATGGACAGTTGAACTACTCCTAGTGTCCTAATTATAAAAAAAATAAATTTCGAGATTTAAAAGTAAGTAAATGCTGTTATTTGACAGATCATAATTAAATTAAATCAATGGCACAACTCCTCATAAAGAGGTAGGTTCAACCAAAGATTGTTGCCATAGTTGGTAGATATGCTGAGTGAGGTTAGTAATAGGCGTCACCTCAACCTCAAATTCAATTTTTGTAACAAGATCCACTTTTTTTTTATTCAAGTAGAAACTCATTTATGCGTATGAGGCTAAATCAGCCACTAGACCAGACCCATTTCCGAAAGAAAAAATATTTCTTGGACGAACCCGGATCTCCACACTTAGGAGTCAGCATGCTAACCACTACATTACAGTAATGGTCAAGCAGAGATTTCAGATCATAACTATGTTTAGTTAAATATTGATTATATCATATTGATAAAACATGATACTTATTTGCAATATATTCTAATATTCTGATGCTTAATGAGGGCCTATGTACCCATCATGCACGGTGTTAAAGAGTTTACATCTCACTACTATCTTCCAGACCATTACCAGTAATGATTTGATACAGACACACAAAGAATATCGAAATGACATCAATAAATAAATTTGGTAAAATGTCTAATATTTTCTTTCATTAATTTTAACTGATTTCCAACTAATAAATCGCCTAAGTATGAACTCACGGTTAGTTAAATTAACTCATGACAAGAAGATTCTGGTGTACAAGTCCCTGAAAGGGCGGAGAATTTTTACTCCTGTAAATATAAATTGGTGGCTTCTGACAGAACAGGCCATCTTTTCCTACCTTGAATGGGAGTAATAAAACTTTAATATATATATACATATATATTTCACCTTAGCACATATTGAAAAATTAAAAAAAAGTTTTCTACTGGCAAAAATATGTCACATTTTTAAGAATTGCATTAAACCAAGTTCATTATCTACTATACATATACGTGTTTAGTATCGTTCTTTTAAAAATATATCCTTCTATAGTAATATAGTTGGAATTTGAAAATTTGTACAGTCTTTTGAAATTATCAAAGAAAAATATAACCCAAGTTTTATATGTATAATGTATATGGACGTATGTCTCTGGTATGAAAAAATACTCATAAAGGTAAGAATTCAGTTCAATACATCGGGGAACTTTTATTAAAAAACGGCACGCAGAGAAGAGTTCACCTCCAACCCAAACAAAATGTCCGATAATCCTGACTAAGTTACCCATATTTTTTATAACATGGACATTGTACTTTGAGTTGATAAACGAAGGTTTTATAAAACTTTTCAAAGGTCCAGTGGTTCTTATTTACATCGTAGAGAGAGATCTACATTAAAAAAAAAATCTTTTGGGGCGAATAAATATGACGTCTTTTGGAAAGAGGATTCTAGTCTTGTTAAAGAAAATAAGTTACACGAAATTGAAGTAATTTTTGCACTTTAAAATACAAAGTTAACAAGTAAGTTTTAGTTTATTATTATCATTATTTTAAGTGTTTTCTCAGCCCGAAGGGAGAGTTAGGAGTTCAGGAGAGAAGGCGTCATCTTTCGTCTGTCTTACGTCTATTAAGCGTTGAAGTATATTCCACAACACCTAGAAATCTCCTGATTAGTTTACCTTTTAAAATAGAATGAAATGAGGTAAAAAGATATTATACATGAAAAAAAAGTCGGGCCCGTTTCGCTAACTTTTAAAATTTCTTGTGTAACCGGGTGGTTTAGAAGTTAGAAGTTATATATTATAACCCAGTTTAGAAGTTATTGAAAATTTAAAAGTTCTGATGATTTTTTTTCTCCGGAGGTTGTAATCTGAAGGACAGACTAAAAATTATTGAACCTATAAAATTTTAGGCGCCAACCATAGAAACCATGTATTTAATAAAATCGTAGATATTGATGGAGTTTGGGAAACAAATCGTGGCGTTTCACTAACAGCCCTGTGATTATCTATGATATTGTCTCGTTCAAAAATAAAAAAAAAAATAAATCAATTTAGTTCATAATAGATTCATTCATAATAATTTAGTTCATAAAGTTTGGTTGTTTGAAAATAAATTGTTTGAGCTAAAGGTAAAAATATCTAGGAAAATGATCTTGGGATGAATCAGTTATTTTAACTCTTCTTTTAAACTTATCTAATATATAAGTAATTCTGTGGTGTACTCAAGGTTAACAACCTGTAGATAACCTGCCTTAAAGAGGGAAAGGTTATGTTTACTACTTTTGCACAGATATAACGTAAACTTCCCATCCAGGTGGTCCTGATAATGGGAAAGAAATAATTCTTTTTAAATATTTCGGCAGTTTTTCAATAATCAATAATTTTATTCGTAAGGAATTTACCACTAAAGCTCCTCTTCATTCAAGACATATATAAAAACTATTAAATCTTGCTTGGGTAGCAGATGTTTCATTTTTTTGGCATAAATATGGATACAAATACAAATACTTTTTGTGTTACTGTCTTGAGCATGTGCTTACCATACAGAAAAATCAGAACTTCAAAAATCTTACAAGCAGCAAAAGGTCCCCCCTGGTCAACAGGATTTTATTTTTTCACAATAGTGCAATTTAACCGATTCATTTTTAAGACAGCTGCCACATTATGACAATAAAGAGTGTAATTTGCACATATATGATCTTTTATTGCAGAATTAAAAAAAAAAAAAAAAAAAACTAGGAACAAAATACGCAACTAACTTGATAAAACGAAAGAGAAAAAAAATCGGCTGGAGATTGGAGAAGGTAATTTGAAAGATACAATAGCAGAAATAAAGAAAGAGTTGGACTTACAGGTTTTAACAAGGGCCTTATCAATTTTCCCTATTTCCATTACAATATGGTAATAGATGAGTTATTCTATGTTCTCTAAAACTTGATATATAAAATAAATATTGGGAGGAATCATACGGCTATCAACAAAGATATTCCTCTAGGAACAAAATCATTTGTGAATGGCGTATTACTAATAAGTACTATCAAGCCAACTAGTTAATTGTAAATTTAGATTTGAGTGATTGTAAATGTTGGGAATAGGCTCAGGTTGATGAAACAAATATTCTCATCAAATTTCTGACTTCCGTATCTTAAGCCATTCACATTTTACTTTCATCCTTTCCATACATAATGTCGAAACACCATCCATTATTTTCATCTTCCAACCAACCCGCGCTAATTCCTAACAATTGCATCCACTCAAGAGACTAGTATTTTAGTAGGTTTTTTTTGTTTTTACAATAAGCCAGATGTAATATGTACACTTAATTTTCTTCAACATGATAAAAGGTCCCCTTCCCAATAGGTGGTTGAAACTCAGAGGAATGTTTTGTTTACCATACATGAATTGATATGTATTCCCTTAACAGGTGGTTACTCATAATGAGAAAGCACTGGTAAAATGATGGAAAGAAAACTATTGAACATTGCCTGATAGTCTGGCACTAAAGCCCTGCTCAGGCCCCAGAACTGGTAGGAAGCTCCATTTCAGGTAATGACAGATGGCAGATTCAGGAGACCTCGACTCATGTAGTGAGTTTTATTTATTCCAGGAGTAAGTAAGTACATTTTGAAGAATGTATCCATGCAACCTATGTATGTATATTTTAAGTGAAGTGAAATGTACTTCATGTGTCGAGTAATTAATAATTATCATTGCCCAAAACAGGAAACATAAATTAATTGAAATTTGTTTAAAAATAAAATTGGACCAGGCGAGTGAATGGAGCTGTAATATTTCAAAACATCAATATTTTCAGTTGCACTGCAATTAATTTTAGTAATACTAACTAAGTCAAGTGTGACGAAGAACAAAACACACAGAGATTCATTAAGGCTTTTTAATTTAAGATTTTTTCATATTTTGCAATTGTAGTCCACTAACTCACAATAAGTATTACACATTATTTAATCAGTATGACAAGATTTTTGAAATGATACTCTATTTAATATGTGAATGAGATGTTAATACCATTTTTAATGATTTTTTTGTAATTAGTGTTAAAAAAGACTAATTCCATAGGTTACATCATAAAGGCATGAGTTTTAATTTGACACTCGTCAAAATTAAAGACAATACTTTTATTTTTTTTCTACTAATTAATTAATTATACTTGAACCACTAACGAAACCCCAAAAAATGTTTAATTTCATTTATGTTACTCGTTATATACTAAATAATTGTTTAAACAACCATAATTTGATTTCACGATGCAACATTTGTGACCTCAAATCTTAATAGTGACATTATTTTATTAGTGGCTGGTTGTCGATAGGATAGCCCCACTTGTGTCTCTCCACAGGATTAGATAATTTAAAACAAAACTATCTGAAATCACTTTAGTTGTGCATTAATCTTTATTATTTTCTTTAGAGGTAGTAAATTAAGTGCTTATGTGATCACGAATTAGGTTTATAGGCAGAATTCTTCCTTAAAACATTATATAGAGAGTTAAATAATTATTAAACTTTTTTATTTAATATTTTATGGTGAAGTGAAACCAAAGCCACCAGCAATGGGATCAACTAAATATTAGATGTGAAAAAATATAGCTTCATGTTCTGTATTTAGGACTATTTTGAGATTTAATGCTAGAAAAAAACTATACAACTACAACTAATGAAGGAATAACTTAAAAAACATCTCATTAAAACATTACTCCTAGAAGAACCAAGTCAAATCCAATTTAAAAATTACCCAAAAAGGTTTAAATGACAACTACTTTACAAAGCAGATTTCCAATTAGTTGAATGTCCTGACATTCTGGAGCTGGATATCTAATCAAACAAAATAACATTTTAATTGTTGCAAGCAAATCGTATCTGCTAAAGAGATTTTTTCACTACTGCCTAGCCAAAGGTTAAGAGCAGTACTTTCAACTTGATAATTACATGCCCAGCATTCTGACAGTTGAATAACATAAAAATCAAAGTCAGAAATAGAGTAAAACTGCAGAATAAAAAGAAGATTGAAGGAATTTGTTAATAGAAGGAATCTTCATGTATAAACATACTGACAATAGATCATATATCTGTTCCTTATGAACTTGCTAATCATAAATTATTATCAGAGAATAAATATAGCAAATTTAGTGACAGACATTAAACATAGAAAAATATCACGAATAAAGGTAATAAATAATACAACTGTCAACGGATTGTAAAACGAATCAGATTGCAATCTGCTAAACACAATAAAAATACCTAACAAAAGCACACATAATTTTAAAGAAAATCATTTATAAAAAAAAGTGTACTAGAGTAACATTTGATGATACAGGATTCATTAAAATGAGTATACATATGCAGCAGAAAGGATATGTGTCAAACATACAGAAAAATATACCCGTGATAGTTTTATATTATTGAAGTATTACTTAACACCCATAAGATAACAGCATCAGAATGAATGGCAATAACAATTGTATATTAAGAATGGGCCATCCTAAAATGAGCTTTAAATGTCACCATAACATGAACACTTAATATAAAATTTCGGTGACAATTAACAATTCTAGGGATAAGATATCCAGGGATGAATGAATCTACTTCAATACTGTTGATAAACATAGGGTTACATGTCTGCACCCAAACCATACTGGACCAAAACATTCTCATAACAATACATAAACATGACCCATATAACCTTATCACTTCAATAACTTAAATCTACCATCCTCAACGATGTTTCCTACGGGGCATTTGTGCTCGAAAATAAAAAATTCTCAACAGCATTTAGGATTAAACTAGCAGTTGGGATGTATATCGCAAGTAGGAAGCTGAATGCACAACTTAAAGTCACTTCGGCGATCCACACATAGCGGCCTGTATTTTTCACCGAACCTAATATAACAATAACAGTAATAAAAAACACTATCAACTCACCGTTTTTTGTATTCGTAATTTTATTAAAACAGTTCTGAAACACTTCGTAAAGGTGCATAGGTTCATCATCACTTGTCGCCATTTTGGCTTACACACATACACTCGAAAGCTAACAAGCCCGATGAAAACTTAACAGATTAGTACGTGGAAGAAGCACAGAAGCAGCACTCTGCCATTCGCCATTAGATATGGTAAATAGAGGTTTAGTCTATTTTGTACTAAGTGTGCAATCGTCACCGAGATCCCAACAGCAGGCTGGACAATTCCATCTAAACAAACCTCAGGAGAGTTACAACAGAATTAACAAGAACATCTGGCAGCCAGGAGTAATGACCAAGCTTGGGTCATCTGCAGCTAGGTAGCACCACTTTCGCGGTTTAACTTTGGCGCTACACGGAACAATACAACAGGATATTTCCTTATACAGCATCATGTGCATATCAAATAGTACCCAATCCCTATTTCAAGTTGCTAAATAAATTACCAAGCTCTTTTCCTGATTTACGTCAACTTAGTAAAACTATATAGCGATAAAACTCGTGGTTCACCTAGGCATTGTTGATCGCTGGGTCGCAAGCGCACGACCGATGCACGTTGCATGTGTATTTCACAGCAACAGTTATGATCTTGTTGGACTGCTCGCAGGCTTTCAACTCAAGTGTGTACCACGGGATACTGTGTCGACAGCTTTGCGACTGGGAATGCCCAAAACATTTATATACACCACGTCTGTTTCCTTCCAGAACGGTGAGTGACTACCTCTCGAACCCTTTCCCTCTAACCTTGGCAGTTCTTCAAGGAGTGGTTCTGTCTCCGGTTCTATTCAGCATGTACACATCTGACATTTTTGGGACAAACTACAAGAAAGCTACTGTAATCTCCTTCGCTGACGACATTGCAATTCACAGTAGCAACATGGGTGCATAAAGAGCTCTTAAGCAGGCTGGGTCAGATTGTAAAGTAATCGTTGACAAACTGAGTTAGTTAAACATCAGCGTGAACGCAGGAACGACCGACTACGTAATTTTCTTCCATAAAAAAGGGAAAACAGCCTTACAAAATCCTTTACAATTGGAGGGCAAGAGAACTGCCCGGCTTTTTCCATATACTACCTGGGTATACAAATATATAGGCATCTCCATTTCTCTATCCATTTTAGGAACAAGATAGCAAAAGTACACCACAACTTTTACCGGCTTTCGCACTTACCCCAACTTGTCGCTGCGTCTTAAGCCGTTGATATATAAATATGTCCTCCGGCCCGCTCTGGAGTACGGTGCCCCATTATGTACGGGAAAGTGAGTATTTGACTGACGATGAAGCTAAATATTTCCTACTATTTCAGAACAAAATCATGAGAAAAATTGTTAGGCATAAATCCTTGAGGTGCTAAAAAACACTGACCTGCACCCGTTCCTTGGTGTACCGACGGTAGGTGAGTTCATCCACCGGATGGACGTCAAGTGTTATGACTCGTTGCAACGCCTCCAAAATCCGGCGTTAAACACCATGACCCCCTCCCTTTCCGCATCTATGCGCATGTGTGTTTTAAAACCTTGCATGGTGTTCTCACATTTTTTTTTATACATATATGTTGTAGGGTTCGAACTATTATTAAATTTAAAATTATTAATAATAAATTATACACATGGAGGGTTGCCTGGTTAAATATTATACACCTACATATATCTGTGAATAGTGGAATGATTTATTAATAGATAAATATTTTAGATTATCACGACGACTGAAGACAAAGGATGAATCAACTCTGACTGAAAAAGGTCAGTCCCAGAGACTGAGACCCAGGTAGCAGTAGCGAGCCCAAGCTGACTAGAGACTACTAGGACTGGAGGAAGGTTCCTATCTCGAAAACTCTGTTCACTTTCATTTTCAATATTTCTGGGAGTTATTTGTTGTATGATTGTGTCTACCAATTGGTTTTACAACTCTTGTTGGCTCCGAGAGGAAAACTTTTATTGGGGTATTCCCTAATTGTTGAACCTGGGTAAAATCCTTTTTTTTTTTTTACAAGGTAGGGAAATCAGCATAGTAATAAGATAAGGCCATATAAATAGGCCACACTCTGTCTGTTAGAAGGTTCACCTTTGTCTACGTATAGGGCTTATTCTTATTCTTTTAAATGTTTATTTTATATAATAACACGAGATAAGGGGTTGTACACTTCAATATAATAATAACAATAAATAACAAATAAATTAAATAACAGTATAATTTCCAAGTCTATTTAAACCTTTTCCGAGTCAAGTGTAACCTTTTACCAATCAATTGTAGCCATTTGCAAGTTACAAGCAACCTTTTCCAAACCAAATGTACCTTTCCAAGTTAGAAGCAACCCTTTCAAAAACAAATGTAGGAACCCTTTCCAAAGGACAAACAACCCTTTCCAGATCAAATTTAGCCTTTTCCAAATCCTACGAAACTCCTCCCAACGCAATTGAACCAGTTTTCATTTCCATCCATTTGTAACCTTAGAAAATAATCCAGAAATTTTTGTGAGAATTTCAAATGTCTTTTAAGTCATTAGCAATCCTTTCCAAATCAAATGGAAGAAAGTTAAAAAAAAATGTAAACTGAACTCAACAGTTTTGTTTCATTGGGGAGTTATCACATAAATAAAAACTTCTTTATCCCGAAGGAAAAATTAAACAAGTACCATTGGTTTGCTTGCCTGCTGTTAGTGTTACGATTTGTAAACGAAGAAGGCATTTGAGTAAAAAATCAAGTTGCGCTCTAATAATAGCTCTAGTGATATTTTTATACTTTAATCACAGTTCAGTACGATTCATTAAGCGGACAGTTTGCCATAAGTATTTCAATCAATACGAAAAGTTAAATTAATTGATTTCTTTACTTTTTGATAACTAGTTCCTGGTAATCAATAAACAGATATGAGTGACATTGCATGTGAACAGCAAAAACAACCTCGGCCTAGAAGGCAAAAGAATGAAACTAAATTACCAAGCAGCAAAAGATTTTGTTCATTAAACTACAGTAAGAGGGCTTCATTGTCAAAAAAGCTGCACCAAAATCCAATATGAAGTATGGTTCTGTGAAAGTAATTTTAAAAAGATATAGAGTCTGAAACTGAAATACTAACTGGCCCTAGAGGAGGACCCCGCCACAATAAATCAAATTCTTAAGTTCTTGAAACTATCAAGCGGTTAGTTGAAGAGAATCTTGTTCGGTGTTTAAAATCAATTCAATGCCTATTACGATTGTCCAATATTAATTTCAGTAAATTTACTGTAGCTAATCTACTTAGAACCTTAAAAATTACGTCAAAATTGCATCAATTTTGAAATCGACCGGATGAACTCAGCTGAAACCATTCCCAATTACTTTCAATTATTGGGCATCTACCCAAAGAGAAAAACATATTTATCGATGAGTTGGGTTTTAATTTACGCCTTAGAAGAAGTCGGGCAAGGTGCCGTAGAAATACACGAGCCATTGTTCATGTTCCAATCATAAGAGGGAGAAATATTTCATTTGTGTTAGCTCTAAACAACGAGGGAATATTGTCTACTCTCCATAGCGGTGTCAACTGAGAATTGTAACTCAACAAGGCCCATATAGTTTTAACCGAATTTTAAAAAGAATTGACGGATCCCCGCAATTATTATTTGATTATGAATGATGCCAGAATCCATCGTATACATGCTGTCACCCAAGCGGTGGGGGAACTCGATTTCACATTAAAATACCTCCCACCTTATTCAACAATGTTAAATATAGTGGAGAAGGCTTTGTCAAAAATAAAATTTACAGGAAGAGATATTCTTAGTGCGGTGGGTATGATGTTACTGCTTTCTGTAGGAGCAGCTGAAAATCCATTACATTAGTGATTATGATATTGTTAACTAAACTTGTTGCACTAAGTTAAACCACTGCTGCCTTTCTGGACATAGCTCAAGCCTTTGACAGGGTTCGGCACGCAGGTTTGCTTTTCAAGCTCAAAACATATTTAACACAGACCCTGTTCCTAATCCTACAGTCCTACCTTTCAGACCGCTTCTTCCAAGTCCACTGTGGCTTAGAATATTTTAACTACCATCCCATAAAAGCAGGAATTCCCCAAGGCAGTGTCCTGGGTCCCATCTTCTATAACCTATACACCCACTGATGCCCCCTCTACCCCCAATACCTTCTTGGCCACTTTTGCGGATGACACTGAAGTCTTGTCATCCCACTATATAGACCCCGATATAGCATCCCATAACCTTCAAAAACACCTTGATGAGATCGAGCATTGGTGTAACCAATGGCGGATCAAAGTTAATGAAACAAATGTTCCCACATTACCTTCACCCTCTGCCACATGTTTTGTCCACTAGTTTTTTTTTTTTTAATTCCATTTCTCTCCCTGTATTCGAGATAGTTACTTATTTAGTTATTATATTTATGTTATATTTATTAGTTACTTAGGTACTTAGGATTCCATCCCGACAAACGCCTAACCTGGAACCTACATACGAGGCTAAAAAGACAAGAACTTAACAGACGCTTTGGACAATTGTGAAACTACTTCAAAGGACATCCCATCTCTCAATAGAAAATAAATTACTGATCTACAAATTTATACTTAAGCCAATCTGGACCTACGGAATAGAGCTATGCAGGACAGCAAAAAAGTCGAACATCAAGCGCATCCAATCCTTTCAATCAAAAGTCCTGAGAACAATAGTAAATGCCCCCTATTACGTCACCAACAAAACCCTTCATAGTGATCTTAATATACCCTACATTCTTGAACTCATCCCTTCCAAATTCATGAAATTCCATAGTGACCTATCCAACCACCCTAATCCCGTAGCATAGAAAATGTATCACAATTAATTATTGCCTAATAAGGCAGATTGTAATTTTAGCACAATAAAGAAGTTTCAATATATTTCAAAGTTAAACCAACTTTCTCCTTAGGCATAAAAAGCTTTTTTTGTTAATAATCTTATGAGTATAATATTAAAAAACGAACTAAGAACAAACTGTTGCAACTGTTAAGTTCAGATTCATGGTCTATTGCTGTATGTACGAACATTTTGTATAATCGAGAGAGGACAGCTTGAAATCCACCTTATTTCGTATTTCCGTCCACCCTGTTTCAGTAGAATTCATCCTTTCTTCACTTGATTATACAGCTTATAACAAGTTGTGCCCCATTGTATTTCCGTGCCGAACACCCAAGCATAGGAACGTTTCTTTCTTACCTCTTGTTAAAGCAGCTTAAGGAGTTGTCTTACAGGTAGATTGTTTCGGATCCGTTATCCAGCATTTCATTGGAATCCGGCCATATCTTTAATACTAACAATGATGTCAATCATAAAGGAATCTATGGCCGGGATGCATGTGTGAGTGGTCCAGATAAATAAACCGTTCGCGTATAACTTATAACAATTATAACGTTTATTTTAAAATTAAATATACGGTAACTCTACACCAAGCCTTGATTGGTCATAAGAATGTAAAAACGTTCAACATTGTTGGTGCATTGTAGATCAATGATGGGGCTCTTTGAAAATTAGACCTGTCAACGAACGCCGAAATATGACGATTAGTAGTTCTGATTATACAATTTTTGGAAGGAGTGTCCTGTACAACACACCAAAAGTCCAAGAGGGTGGGAGTGAGCACAAGGTGAGCGGGAAGGTTTAAAGGTCTTTTTTGGGGGGCTTTCTCAAATATCTCGTAAACTACTGATCTGGGCAAAAAGTACTTTACATAGAAAATTTAAATCCATAAAATGGCCTATAAAAATGATTTTATTAATTTTTTCCCTTTCGTCGATGATTTAGAAGATAGTGAGGGAGGGTTAAAAAACCGGAATTTTCATAATTTTTGTTAGAGCGGTATATTCGTGAAAATTCCCGTTTTATAACCCTCACTATCTCCTAAACCATTGACTCGGCATAAAAAAACGAATGAAAACATTTTTAAAGGCGATTTTGTTTACTTTAACTTTGTATATAAAGTACTTTTTGCTCAGATCAGTAGTTTACGAGATATTTGAGATAAACCTAGGAAAAGGACCTTTAAACCACTTCCCTCGCACTCACCCCCGTGGGACTTAAAGTATGTTGTACAGGACACAAACCCCCATTAACTGTACCAAAAAATCAGAGCTACATCGTTTTTTTTTCCTTGGTTGCCTGGACTTAATAGGCCGCTCAATGTGGAAGTTCGGGAAGCACAATGCAGCATGGTGCACAGATGTAAGCCTATCGAATGCTCATGTGAACACCTTGTCAACTTCTAATCTATATTGTCAATGATCTGGCAAGTGTTGTTTTTTTCATAAATAATATCTAATATATGTTATCACTAATTTATTGTTTTAACATAGTGAATCTAATGAAATTTCATGGAGCGGAGGGCTGTCAAAGTGAACTGAGAGAAGTGGTACTGCTCAATAACATATGTATCTGTTTGATAGCGGTCAGCTGATCCTCTGTTGCTGCAGTTCACACTTCGGAGATGTCCTAGCTACAAAATGTCTGGAGTCTTTGGAATGAAAACTGGACGATCTAGTGGGAAATCCCTGTCTTTCTCGGCCTCAGCCTTTTACGAAACGACATGCATTTCTCACAGGAAGCCTTCAATGCAAGTCATTTCAAAATCAAAGCCGAACAGTCTATTTGTTTGGAAGACCTTAAGCCTGGCTGCTCAGCCGGTGGGGAGGCCGTTTTCTGTCAGAATAATGAAGAATTTGTGGCATTCGATGAGCTTTGTCAAATACAAGAGCCAGATGATAGGTTCAAATCACTCAAATACTTTTTTCCCGATGTAAATAAAATAGAAACAAGCCTGAACGATAGCGACAATTTGACTAACTCTGTACAACAAAATATTCCGTGAGTAGTTTTACAGTAATTATTAGGACTTAATAACTATTGTCAATCCAAATATTAGATGAAGCAACTTATGGACAATATACTTTCTTGTTTTAGTACTAATTCAAAACTTCTGATTGAATCTATTCTTGAGCAAATCAGACTTCTCTCTCCTGTGGAGAAGTTGCTACTGTATTTAAAGTTACCCACAGGAAGAGAAATTCCAGACCCTTTGAAACAGTAAGCAATTAAATTTTTGGTTCTTTAATTCATTATTATTATACATTGTAAGTTAACATAAATTTGATGTAATAAGTATTATTCTCTTATAATTACTAGTTGTGATCTACATTCCCAATGTTTTAATATTTTTTTGCTAAAGATTAAAGGAGGTGATAGGGTTGTGGTTCGAACCTCACTCCTCTTTTTCTCCGGCCTACTGTGGATCAGATGGTTCCAGGTTCGAAACTTAGCCCTGCCACTATAATTTTTCTATTAATGATTAATAATTATTAATTTTAATAAAACTCGCATCAATCATGGTATGTTTGATAACTTACCTTTCCCTTCTTTTGTTTAAACTTATGTACAAATTTATTTGTTTTCTAATAAATATCTTTTGCATTATTGAATTACTTTGTTTGCCTTAGATAGTGAAAACTTCAGCCTTCATCCCTCCATAAATTTGGTTCCTCCACTGACTGTCCCATCCTATTTGTCTGTATTTTTTCCCCTCATTCAGCACTTCTTTGCACCTCATTTAGATCTCTTGCACTAGAGGTGGAGAAAGTGGTGGCAGTTAACACATTAGTACGATCAAATCTGTTTTGTTTACTTAGTCATGTGCTCTTCTACAAAGTGATCCCAGATTCTATGTAGTTAATACCTCTCCTTAGAAAATCCTTCCATGATACATCTTTCTAAATTATTAATAATCAACATACAAAGAAAAATGTGTGACTTGAGCTCTGGACCTCCCCAACATCCAGTCAGATACTTTACCAACTGAGTTAATCCTTTACGATTGAGGATCTTCCAACTCCTGAATATGTCAATATATTTTTTAATTTATTAAATAACTTTCTAAATCTACTTAAAGCATTTTTTTAGCAAGTATAAGATGATTCTCTGGCATATTTAAGGCTCTATGCTATTTAAGATAAATAGGTTAAATGTTTTATCACCTTTTTACTATAGAACCTCCATGCTTGGATAGTAAGGGGTTAAGGTAAACATTTTACTACATACAACTGTATTGATTCAATTAAGTAACAAGATATTGTGCTTACTCTTACCTTCATTCAACCATCCTGTATACCTGGTCTTTCCAAGCCGTTAGTTTTCAGTATTCAGTTTCTTAATTAGATTTTCAGCTTGTTTATTCAACCAGCTACTTATTTTCTCTTACAAGAATGATTGAACCCACATCCAAATACTTTTGCTGAGATTAGAACCAAGGAATCCGTTTTAGTAGTCAGGTGTGCTAAGAGTACTGGATTACATCTGTCTATATCTATCCGGGCAGAGCTATCAGTACAGAGATTTGTTTTGGTGATGTAGAATGTGGCATTTACTATTGTTCTAAGAACTTTGAATTGGAAGGACCGAGTGTCCTTGATGAGAGCTCATAAGTATTTTTGGTTTAAGTTCAATTTTTTTTTTGATTGTTGATAGCTATGGCTTAAAAAGAGTAAATTTTATTAATTCATTTATATTGATTATTTGCATGAGTTCTATTTTATTATAGCACAAATTTAGTAATCACTTTTTTTTTACCTTTCAGACCACTAAATCCTTTGGGGAGCCGCCCAGAAATATCTCAGACTATTGCATGGATAAAAACTCATTTGGAAGAAGACACAGAAACTTCGATTCCAAAGCAAGATGTCTACACTGAGTACCTGTAATTAATTAACTTAATTATTATTTATATTATTGACCATGGTTGACAACATAAAATTCTCATATCCTCACAGAAGGAGCCAAATAAATTCCTTACTCCCAGGTAGTGCTCATCCCTCATCAACCGTCATACCAAGTCCTTTCATTGTCTTGCAGTGTAGCACAGTGTTCATCAATTTCTTTATTATTTTTCTGTTGTATCACCTCCATACATCTATCTATCCAGCAATGCTCACATCACTTATATGTTGACGACACCCAAATTTACCAACCCTTAACTCCTAGTGAGCTCCGATCCACCTTTCTATTAATTCAAGAAGACCTGGGCCTGGACCTCTCTTCAGAATGTTAAATTGAATGCAAAAAAATCTAAAGAAATTATCATTGTCTCACATTCGCTCCTTAAAACTCTTAATGATATCCCCCTTCACCTTCAGTGGACGTCCTATCCACTTCTTCCCAACAGTCTAAAATCTCGATTTGGTTCTTGACTAAACTATCCATGAAGGATCACCTTTCCATAATCACCTGCCGATTCCTTTCCACTCTTAAACTGCTCAATCAGACTCATCCTCTCCTCCCACACAGAACGCCAACTCCTGGATTCCTTTATTTGTCTTCCCCCATTTTGACTACAATTGTGTGATGTATGGTGGCCTCTCTGATAAAATCTGGTACAAAAACATCCCACCCATCTTACATCTGACCTGTATTTCTGAACCCACAAATATGCTTCCTTTGTCCATTTGTTTCTTATCTGTACCGCAAACCTTTGGATTTCCTATCACTATTTGTTATTGTTCACCTTCTCTCCCAATCTCTAAATCTACACTTTACGAGGTCCTTATTCTCATATTCCCTCCATTTATAATGTCATTCATTCCTTAATTTAATACATACCAGCAACTTTTTACACTCATTTTCCACTTGTAATAATTCCTATATTTCCCTTATGTTCTTAGTTATGAATGCCATTTACC
Source organism: Acanthosoma haemorrhoidale (assembly GCA_930367205.1). Taxonomy (NCBI): domain Eukaryota; kingdom Metazoa; phylum Arthropoda; class Insecta; order Hemiptera; family Acanthosomatidae; genus Acanthosoma; species Acanthosoma haemorrhoidale. The sequence continues at coordinate 31,861,105 of OV884015.1, forward strand.
TCTACTCATTTATGCTATGCTATTTGTTTCAATAATGTAATGTTGGTTCATTGAAGTCACCACTGTGTAGGTCTTTTATTATTTATTAGCTTATCACATCAATGTAATTTATGGTGTAGCAATTTCTTTTTCGTCAGCTAACCATACCTATTTGTTCCTTTTTGTTATTTAGGGGGCAGTATCCCAGAATAAAGTGTTTTTTCATTACATTTCAAGAAGCAAAATAGTAATTATAGTCGGTTTTTTAGTTCAAAATTTGCCCCACTTAGAGGTGAAGAGAAGTATCTTTCCTATAAAGTATTTTAGAAAATCATATCTGACTTCAATAAAATTTTATAGAATAACACAATTAGAAGTAAATAGATTAGCTTTTATAGGGGTCATTCAACTACTGAAAATTTGGGTACAATTACCAACAAATTTAATTTAGGGAAGAATTCTGCTATGGTACTATATTGGAAGAAAGATTAATTTATAAATTAGTTCAATTTTTTTTTTCTTCACAGCCCCTTTAATTTACAGATAATTATATACAATTATAGATCCTCAGGCGAATCTATTTACAAATTATTTTTGTACTTCCTATCAAGTGCCCAGCTACTTAATTCAACTTATACATTCTTACTTGACAGGAATGTAAATACAAACAGTAAAAGCTTTGCTGATACCCTAATGCTATTTAACCTGCGGTGCTCCCTCCCACTGGAAATGATTATCTCACCTCATTTATTATTAACAACTTTGTCTTTACTGATCTAGTTGATTTGCGTATGTTCGCCAACAATATGAAAATGGTCCATCATTTTGATGTGTCACAATATTTCGAAAGCTCCAGAAGTCCCTAATCAAGCAAATACGTTTTTTCACAGTTGGAAATTAAAAATAAATATATTATTGAAAACAAAGCAGTGATAATATTCACTACCTGTAGACCCAAATTAATCAAATTCATATAGGAGATACTGCACTTAAATGGTCCCAGACTGTTAAGTACTTAGGTGTGATTTTTGGGAAAGACTTAACCATTACACCACGCATTAATTCTATGAGAGTAAAAGGCTACCATCTTAGTGCTGTTTTCATTCCTTTGAAAAACATAAAAACTGCTTTTAAAGTATTTTATATTACGTTCAAGTTTCATGTTTTTTTTTAATTTCTTTACAGAGAATATTCTAGTCAAAATGGAATAAAACCACTTTCGACAGCTGATTTCGGCAAAGTTATGAAGCAAGTATACCCTAACGTGAGGCCTAGAAGACTCGGTACTCGTGGTAATTCACGTTACTGCTACTCCGGCATGACTTGTAGGACCGAACTGCCCTCACCATCACTGCCAAGGGTAAGGATATAGAGTGTAATAATTATTTAAAGCTACTTTTCATTTAAATTTTCATTGCATGCAGGGTCTAAACATTTTTAACACTGGAAAAAATTGCCCGGATTAGAATCAAAAGAAAATTTAATATATCTTCTATTACCAGTTAGTTAAAATAATTGTTAACCAATTAAATTGTAGCTACTTAATTACTGCTTATATAAGTATCCAGATCCAGCCAATCCCAACTGATCAGTTGATAAGTGATTGATTTTATTATTACCTTTAATGTATTTCCAACATAGTTAAATTATTTTATCATATGATAACCCCAGAAAATTTTGTAGAGTTTTAAATTCTAAAATCTTAAGTATATATTATATTTCACTCAGTTGAACTAAATTTTAGAAGAACATCAAATAACACTTTGTTTAAGCAAGTTTTTTACCTTATTGCCTTGAAATATTTTTATGTTTACTGATTGGGCAGATATCTTTGACGAGCAAAGAAGAAGGAGGAAGAACGTGTGCATGGGCTGCACAAGTCCTCGGCACTCCAATAGCCAGTCTCACCGAACTTGAGGCTCATCTCGCTTCTAGAGGTCTCCCAACAACATCAAAGCCTGTCGCACTACCTTCGATCAATGACAGTATGTTATATATGATCATCATGTTTTATTTTGCCATAATTAATAATTAATTTTCATCATAAGGACAGAGTTATTTTAATTTAAGAAATAATATTACAATCCTGTATGTGGTATTTGAGCATTATTGTATTTTTGTATCTAGGTGCTGCTTATATTATGAGTTCTAAAATTTGTAAAAGTATGGAGAACAAGCAGTTTGATAATGAAAGTAAAAGAAAAGTTGAGGTAATTTTTAATTTTTAAGTCTTTAATAAAGTAGTATTGGAAATAAATGTACAGAATCTCTTTCTTAAATTTCTTCCCAGGGATGTCAGATAATTTTCCTTTCCTTTGACTTCTTCTCTGAAGGGCCCACCAAGACACCTCCGAACAAGCCCCCTAGAATGATCGGTAAGTATCAAAAAGTTTCAGTAAGAGCAATGGACAACCCTGGAGGAAATGCCTAAGGAAAAGAAAATCAATTGTATAGAAGTACAGTAACCTGTCCAACTTCACAGATTGGGGTTTTGACAATGTGTGACTTGCTTTGTGAGTCGCAGTTAGTAACTTTGTTTATTTGCTGACAATGAACCTCGATTGATAGCATTCAGCATTGACTTTTTGGGATATTGGCTTCATGGTCATGTTGAGAGTTGTTTGTGCTCAGCAGCTTCCCAGGCCTTATTCTTTGTTTATATTTCTTAATATTTTTTTTTAGATCCAATTTCAGATGAGCTCACTAAGCCATTATTATGAAATGGCTAGGATAATCATTTAGTGATTCAGATGAGAAATCATGTATCCTTTTTCATCTCCTGAAAATATCCCGGCCAAACAGCTTTAAAAAATTAGACAAATTTTAACATGGGCATACCATTAAAGCAAAGTCTAAGTACCTCGTTCTAAAAATTAATTTCCAAATAAAGGTTTCCGTTTGTAATATTCTAATCTTTAAAATTATAAAACAGCTTTATTGTCTTTCCACAACTGATAATTTCTTCTTTATTAATAAAGCGATTTTGACAGCTCTAAGCTGTCATCTTCAGTTATCTTCTCTTAGTGTAGGTGTCGGTAGAATTGGCTTGTTTTTTGTTTCAGATATCTTTGTATCCAGTTGATAATCTTATATTTGTTCTACCAACATACGATATATTGCATTCCCCTCACTGTAATCTATACATGCCCGATCTATTAATTGAATCGGGTCCTTAGTGTGGAAAATTAAGTTGCGTAAAGTTACTTTACTTCCGTAGGCTACACCATTGCCTGTTTTTTTCAAAATATTCCCTAATTTGTCAGATATATTTCTTAGATACGGTATAGTTATATCCATATAGTATATATTCAAACCCTATGTAGCACAAAGGCTGATTAACAACCCATCAGCCCCGAAACTCTATTGCAGGAGGTAAAATTAACAGAAGACTGCATCTTATTTTCATTCGATATAGTCATTATAGATTGTTCTCCAATATCCCCTGGAGGAGGTGTACAATCTGCTAGTAAAATACATGTAATGTAACCAATATAACCCGGGAGTCAGCATTTGACTTTTTATTTTATTGCAGAGATAACTGAAGATGACAGCTTAGACCTGTCGAAAGCGCTTTTCACCAAAGAAGAAATTATCAGTTTTGGAAAGACAATAAAGCTGTTTTATAATTTGATTATACCATTTCACAATCTGGCATATATCTTTTAATGCTGACCTTTGTTGTATTACTTCAAAACTTCTTCCCCGGAGGATTTCACAAAAATTTAACTGTTGTTTTAAAATGTAATTTAGGAGCCTTTTCGAACACCGAGGACCAACTGTAATTTTATCATTCATAATAAAAACTTAATACTAAGTATTTAAAAAATGGATATGGTAAATTGTGAGGCACTGTAAATTAAATTACAAATTAATATGTTAGACCATAACACAAAAACTTTAAGTAACATTCTTCTGAACCATATCACTTCTATAATAAACAAAGCAAAAAAAAGGAATCTTTGCTCATACTTACATTATCTTTCTAAGTTTTAATATAAATAATATTTCTTTGGTAGTTTGGAGCTTAATTATTTTTTGTTTGTTAATAGGACAATTCTAGTTTATCCAATAAAACTCCGCCAGAACGATGTAAAGGTAAGAAGCGAAGTAATGGTAAAAAGTCAAGTGAGGGCAAAAAGCAGTTAGAAGAAGAAGTGAAACGTAGCAAAGGAGTCGAAACAGAACCGCAAAAGATTCCAGCGCCAAAGTTAATCAGACAGCAGCAACCAGAAGATCACATACAATTACCTAGAAAACAACAAAGGTGTTTACAACCGAAGCCAGAGCAGTCGTTCCTTGAAAATGGAAATTCACTTGAGCAAGAAGAAGAACTTTTAAGGTAACCCTATCTGTTCCTTTCTTTTTTGTTATTTTAGCAAGTGTATATTAATTGCTATTATTTTATTATTATATTACTGTATATATTATATTTACTATTATTTATTATTATATTTACCTTTTTAGCCATTGTAAATATATCAGTTACAGTTATACAATATTTAAACTTACTTATACATACAATATTAATGAAAACTGTATTTTGTATTGCTTTTTTATTGTATTTTATTTATGTGCTTACTTGATCTTAATTAGTTGGATGAGTGCATAGCAGAGATTGCCAGAGAGCCTGCCAGTAGATTAGCAAAGACCTGGTGCTCCTCTGGGACCTAACGGGTGCACAAAATGGTTTATGGTTCATGCTTCATCCCTTGAATAGCCAAAATATGAAAAAAAAAAATAATAAAATGGGACCGGCATTAAGAAATAGTTAAAATTAGAGCAATATTTTTCAATACATTCTACTATTAAATAATAATGTGAAAATTTTCATGAGTTAACAAGACAACAGTGTAAACCCCCGACTTTCTCTCTCTTCCTCCTCCCCCTAAATGTTTACAGGAATCTGGGGAAAATATTAATGCCAGGAGAGGGCATTACCCAAGGACAGGGGAACCTGAAATATTACAGGGAATTGACATTTAGATTACCGACATTTTATTAAATGATAATAAACAAAAAAATCCTTGAGCTATTTGATAAAAAAAAAAAATACTTAAACTATTTGAAAAGAAAAAAAAAAATTAAACTATTTGATAAAAAAAATAATTAAACTATTTGATAAAAAAAATAAGTAAACTATTTGAGAGAAAAATTACTTAAACTATTGGACAGAAAAATACTTAAACTTTACTAAACTGGAAACTTGTAAACCAGAGTTTTATTAACTTAAAGTTTGCTGATCGAAGAATGAGAACAAAACAAATACATCACTGTCCGTGTTTATCTATACGTATGCAAAGTTGGTGTTATTTGGTGTAAACTGATGAACGACGTAAACAAACAACATAAACCCTCGGTACGTGGAAGCTACGTCCAACGAGGTTACCTGTCGTAGCTAGATAGTGGATTAGTCATTCAGCTGTGAGGTTCCCGGTGGATGGAATCGGTGAGTCGATGATCGATATGCTCATATCCATACTAGTTCCAAGTCAAATCTCCAACCAGAGGTGTTCCCCATAAACCATAGGCCGATAAGGTGGTGAGATGAGGGGGGGGCGCTCCGGCGGGTGTTGGCCAACCCAGCTCTGGATACACACACTGACTGCAAGCGACTGATCCCGGTGCTCCGTCCTTTTAATCCTCTATAAAGGATGTAGGGTCTTACGGGGCCTCGGAGGCGTCCCGCACCGTTATTTGTTTTGTTTACTTTCCAGCATATTTCCCATAAAACAAAATCAATACACTCACATTTGAAACACAAAGATATTCTTAGAACATTTATAATATTATCAATAATTATTAATTCTTTATATAAAACTAACCAAATACAAAAAAAATATTTATCTCTAATTTACACTTTTTTTTTTTTTTTTTTTTTTTATCATAAATTTTACGAGGGTACTTTGTTAGATAATTACTTGTCAGCGCAAGACCCCTTATTCGGCTTAAACAATGACTGATAATTTTTTCCTTCAATAACTAAAATAAACGAATTACAGGCGTAAACAATCGCTAATTTACATTGGCTATAAAAGTCTATCGGTCACAACACTCCCCGTTTTCCAAAAGTGTTGACCCTAGGTCAACACTTTTCTTTCTCGTGACACCCTCACTCTTTGTTTCTCCCTCCCCGGCTAGACCGGCGATTATTTCTCAATAAGTAGGGACTGCGCGGCAACATCGGTGCCTCTGTACTATCCGCCTCCCAAGTCGGGTCTCGATAGTTGGTACTGTCATCTTCCACCGAGGTCTCTCCCGAGACCTCCGATGTGTTCACCAACGGGGTAACCGGGCGGGTGGGCTCCTTTTCGCTCGATGAAACATCTTCATCCGTACGGATAATACTCGGTCGCCCCTCCGCTTCGCCCTCAGGCCACCAGCTTGGAGCCACTACATCCCTCCTTGGCGAGCTAGTGGCCAATAGGGAATCGTTCCCAATGGCCCTTTCTCTAGGATGGGGCTCTCCCTCCTCGTCAGAGTCGGTTAGGGGGATCGGCCAGAAGTCCTCCTGGTCTCTTTCCTTATCCCTTACTTCGTCATCGTCATCTTCCGATTCAGACTGTTGCTCCTTTGGATACTCCGTTTCGAGACCACTGTTAAAAGCCGGTTTCAAGCGGTTCACGTGAACTACCTGGGTCCCGCCGGTTTCATTTCTGATTGCATAGGTTACCGCACTGCATTTCTTGACTATTATCCATGGTCCCGTCCAAGGGCAATGAAATTTTTTTAAATTTCCTGGTTTTACCGCGGGTACATGTAGGTATACCGCGTCGCCCTCGGTGAAAGTTCGGGATCTCCTATCTTGGTTTACCGCCGCGGTTCTGCGAGCCCAAGTTTTCTTAGTCCTTTCACGGGCTTCTTCGTAGGCCTGTTCTACACGAACCCTAATCCTTGCAGCTTCATCTTGTGTTAAGGCGTTTTCCAACGCTTCCACAGGCTCTATCCATTCCCCTTCCGGAGTGCGGAGCTCTCTGCCATATAACAGGAAGTTCGGCGAAAATCCCGTGGCAGAATGTGGTATGGAGCGATAAGCCATTAGTGAATAGGGGACCCACCGGTCCCAATCTCGCCCATCTTTTCTGGCAAAGTGAGCCATGGAATCTCCCAGTGTACGATGAAAGCGTTCCAGCATTCCATTACTCTGGGGATGGTAGGGGGTGGTTTGGAGTTTTTGTATGCCTAAGCCCTTGCACACGGATTTGAACAACGCCGACACGAAATTCCTGCCTTGATCAGTAAGTAGTTTCTTTGGAGTCCCATGTCTGGTGATTATACGCTCGACAAAAACCCGAGCGGTCTCGTCCGCCGTCTGTTCTCTTATAGGTTCAGCTTCAGTGTATCGGCTGAAGTGGTCTATAAAAGTTAACAAGTATTTATTCCCGCGGCTACTCTTTGGGAACGGCCCCACGATATCCAGGGAAACCATTTCGAATGGCTCCTTGGGAAAGAAGGGGGCCTCTAGAGGAGCTGTTAACCCAGGGGGGGTCTTTCTCTGAGCACACGAGTGGCACCCCTTAACGAACTCTTCTATATCTTTCCCCATCGAGGGCCAATAGTACTTACTCTTTATCAATTCCTGGGTACGTTCTCTTCCCGGATGTCCCGCCCATGGCCGACTATGGTGTTCCTCCATGATCTGTTGCCGGCGATCTAGTGGAACCAAAATTTTCCATTGATTTGGGTCATCACTTATTCCGTAGTGTATTATCCCATCCGCCCCCGTCCGTAACCCTCGTGGGTTATTTTTGACCCATCTCTGGCATTCTTCGTCCTGTTCCTGCCCTCTTTTCCAAAGAACCCGTTGGGCTCCTTCGTCGAACGTCCTTATACCCGCTACGGCCCTACTCAGGGAGTCCGCGTTGGTATGCTTCTTCCCTGGTTTGTGGACGACCTGATACTCGAATTCCTCGAGTCTGAGAGCCCACCTCATCAAGCGTGAGGACGGGTCTCTTAGGGACAGCATCCATTTAAGTGCAGCGTGGTCAGTGACAAGTGTAAACTTTCGACCCAACAGATAGCACCTAAAATGCTTGGTTGCCCAGACTACCGAAAGTAGCTCTCTTTCGGTAGCCGAATAATTTTGTTCCGCTGGGTGTAGCTGTCGACTGGCAAAGGCGATAGGCCTTTCTTGTCCGTTTCGGAGTTGTGAGAGGACGGCCCCTACTGCCATTCCAGAGGCATCGGTCGCCAGAATGAAAGGGTCCCGGAAATCAGGATAAATCAGCACTCGGTCAGAACACAATATCTCCTGTAGAGCGGTAAACGCCTCGTCTTGTTCTTTCCCCCAGTGAAATGACATTCCCTTCCCCGTCAACTGGGTGAGGGGCTTGGCAATTTCGGCGAACTGAGGTACGAACCTCCGGTAATATCCAGCGAGACCCAGGAAGCCTCTCACTTCCCGAGCCGAACCGGGTTTTGGAAATTCTGTCACCGCCGTGATCTTTTCTGGGTCAGGTTTCACCCCTTCACTGGTTACCAAGTGGCCAAGGTATTTTACCTGCCTGACCACAAACTTACATTTTGGTCCTTTCAACTTCAGATTAGCACCCCGCAGTCGCTCCAGCACCCTTCTTAATCGAGTGCAGTGCTCATCCATATCACCACTGAAGATGATAATGTCATCTAAATAAACATAGCAGTCAGTCCCCTTAACTCCCATCAGTACCTGGTCCATAGTTCGCTGGAATGTGGCTGGGGCCCCAGCAAGCCCGAACGGCATTTTATGGTACTCGTAGTGCCCCCCTAGGGTGGTGAAGGCAGTTTTCGGTCGATCTTCCTCGGCCACCGGTATTTGGTGGTAGCCGCTAGCAAGGTCTAATGTTGTGAAAAGCCTACTCTGTCCCAACATCTCTAATGTTTCCTGAATCAATGGTAGGGGGTAAGCATCCACCTGCGTTACTGCATTCAGCCCCCGGAAATCAGTGCAGAATCTATACTGGGTCCTTCCGTCTTCACTTCGTTTGGGTACCAACACGACAGGTGCAGCCCAAGCACTGTCGGAAGGAGCTATCACTCCCTTGCGTAACATTTCTTCTAAGTGTTCCTCTACTACCGCTCGTTGGTTGAAGGGCACTCGATACGGGCGCTTGATCACCGGGGGAGCTTCCCCTGTTGGTATTCTATGCTTCACCCCAGTAGAGCAGCCTTCCTTTCCCGGTTCTTCGAATAGATCTTTAAACTCTTCTAGCAGCGACTCGACTACACCCTTATCCGACTCACCGAGGTGGTCTACATTCCATAGTTGAGCCCCCTTTTCCAGAGCATTCTCGCTACCCTCTACTCGGTGTATCCGAACGTCCCTTTCATTTCTTTCCTCCGTATGCCATTCCGCGCCTATTCCCAATAATTGCCCTTTATCGAGGTAGGTATCCACCGGCCCCAAGTTCATAAGTTGGATCCAAACCTCCCCGTGTTCTACGAGCCCAATACTTCGCCCTACTCTTAAGCTACCTTGTTTCAAGGGTACCGGCTCGACAACCACCACTGCCTTCTCTCTCTGGTGGATCGTTGCTCTAATGAGTTTCTCACTACACGAAGGGATTGCGATTCGAGCAGGGCTGGTAATTTCTAGCCCCTTGGTCTCATCGTGCTTGTCGGGTTGTTCGCGGGATCCCGGGGTCTCTACTGCTTTGTTCGCGGCCTGCTGGTTTCCGCGTTTGGCCCTCTTTTCCCTCTTCTGTTGGTGCTTTCTTTCTTGGGCATGGATTAGGTCGGACGTGGATCCATCCTTTGGAATTGGCTCCTCCTGCGTCGTTTCCCTTGTACTTCTCCCTTTCGCTTCTAAGGAATTTATTGCCACTCCCAACTGGTGAAGGGGATGTACGTTGACTGGTTGCTTCTCAAAACTCAGGCCAGCGTCAGGCGGCGTCACTATCACCTCCCGGTTACGAATATCCAGTTTGGCTCCTAGCTTTTCTAGCAAATCCAAACCTATGATTCCGTCTCCGGGCAAGTTCACGCTGATTATCATCACCTGATGTTTCACTTCCAGGCCGTCTACTTGGCACATCAACTCTTGTACCCCCAAAATACGCAGAGCCTGTCCTGTTACTCCTCTAGCTCGGACACTGGCGGGCCTTAATTGAACTCCCGGAAGCGCTGTGCGAATTAGCGTCACTTCGGCCCCCGTGTCTACTATCATGTGGTGGAGATATCCCCCAATTAGCATGTCCAGTTTTATCAATTTACCTACTCCGGCTCCCACCCCTGTAAGCCATTTCTCATCCACAGGCTTGGGTTTCTCCGGCCCAGACGGGGGGTGACCGTCGGGTCTTAAGCATTTGGGGGGCCCCTGCACGGGGTTCAATTTCTTTTCGGCGGGCAGCTGCTGGGATCTGCACTGGTTCGCTATATGCCCTTGCCGTCCACACCTGTAGCAAGTTACCCTTTCTCTGGGGCCCGGGTTATTGCTTACTCCTTTAGCCGGTGGTGGCATTCTGCATCCCCTTGCGTAATGTCCTAACTCTCCACACCGATAGCAACGCTGAGAATCGGATTTCCCTAGTCTCGAGGGAAGCGCCTTTTGAATCGCGCTGATACAAGCGTCTTCGATCTGTTCCCTTAAGCTAAACACCGCTCCCGCTCCCCGTGCCGAGGCCTGGTCCTCGTTTCTGGCGATAGGATCCACTGAGCTTCTATACCTATTTCTCTCACTCTCTCGTTGCTGCTCATGGCAGGGGCCGGACCTGCCCCCTGCCTCTTCCAACACATATACGTTCTTTCCCCGTTGATGCTCTTGCAAGGCTTGTTCTACCTCTAACGCCAATCTCACTGCATTCTTCAGTGTATCTGGGCGTCCGAACAACACCTGTTTTCCCACCTCACCCGAGAGTCCCCTCATGAACGCTTCTAGCACTTTTCTCTCTACTTCCCGCGCCCACCACTTTGCTTCATTCCCAGATAGATCGGACCTGGTCATTCTCCCCCCCAAGGAAATGCATCTGTCCGAAAATTCTTGGATCCTCTCTTTTGGCTGTTGACTCGTCTCCTGCAAAATTCTTCCATAATATTCAAAAGTATGTGGATCTCCAAACCTTTCTCGCAGTGTGTCTGCAAACTTCTTAAAGCTGACAATACCCTTTAATTCCTCATTTCCTCTGACAAAGGCGGCTGCCGGGCCCTGTAACTTGAGCCTACAAATCCGAACTCGGTCAACGTCCTCCCAAGCTCCACAAGCTGCTACTTCCTCCACATACTCTAGGAATTCGTCAACCGGCCTGGCACTCGCCTCCCCTCCCCACGTCTTGATCAGACCCTGCAAGGACAAATCCTTCCTTGGTGGCTTAGGTGTCCCTCCTTCCTTTATCTCTGTCCGGCTAGCTTCGAGTTCATTTTTCAACTTTTCTTCCGACTGGGCCAAAACCAGGTTAGCCTTCTCTAATTCTTCTATCCTCTGTCGGAGGTTACTTTCAACCGACATTTTAAAAGGGATTTATCAAAAAAAATTTTTTTTTTTTCAAAATAAAAGTTTATCCCGGATTAGTGGATTTTCTTGCAATCCACCCCACACCTGACACCACTTGTAAACCCCCGACTTTCTCTCTCTTCCTCCTCCCCCTAAATGTTTACAGGAATCTGGGGAAAATATTAATGCCAGGAGAGGGCATTACCCAAGGACAGGGGAACCTGAAATATTACAGGGAATTGACATTTAGATTACCGACATTTTATTAAATGATAATAAACAAAAAAATCCTTGAGCTATTTGATAAAAAAAAAAAATACTTAAACTATTTGAAAAGAAAAAAAAAAATTAAACTATTTGATAAAAAAAATAATTAAACTATTTGATAAAAAAAATAAGTAAACTATTTGAGAGAAAAATTACTTAAACTATTGGACAGAAAAATACTTAAACTTTACTAAACTGGAAACTTGTAAACCAGAGTTTTATTAACTTAAAGTTTGCTGATCGAAGAATGAGAACAAAACAAATACATCACTGTCCGTGTTTATCTATACGTATGCAAAGTTGGTGTTATTTGGTGTAAACTGATGAACGACGTAAACAAACAACATAAACCCTCGGTACGTGGAAGCTACGTCCAACGAGGTTACCTGTCGTAGCTAGATAGTGGATTAGTCATTCAGCTGTGAGGTTCCCGGTGGATGGAATCGGTGAGTCGATGATCGATATGCTCATATCCATACTAGTTCCAAGTCAAATCTCCAACCAGAGGTGTTCCCCATAAACCATAGGCCGATAAGGTGGTGAGATGAGGGGGGGGCGCTCCGGCGGGTGTTGGCCAACCCAGCTCTGGATACACACACTGACTGCAAGCGACTGATCCCGGTGCTCCGTCCTTTTAATCCTCTATAAAGGATGTAGGGTCTTACGGGGCCTCGGAGGCGTCCCGCACCGTTATTTGTTTTGTTTACTTTCCAGCATATTTCCCATAAAACAAAATCAATACACTCACATTTGAAACACAAAGATATTCTTAGAACATTTATAATATTATCAATAATTATTAATTCTTTATATAAAACTAACCAAATACAAAAAAAATATTTATCTCTAATTTACACTTTTTTTTTTTTTTTTTTTTTTTATCATAAATTTTACGAGGGTACTTTGTTAGATAATTACTTGTCAGCGCAAGACCCCTTATTCGGCTTAAACAATGACTGATAATTTTTTCCTTCAATAACTAAAATAAACGAATTACAGGCGTAAACAATCGCTAATTTACATTGGCTATAAAAGTCTATCGGTCACAACAGTAACCGGTATTAAATACCTACTTTGCAAGGACCTATATATCCAGTGATATTAATGGGAATTTTTTTAATAATTTTTTTTTTTTCATTCATTTTATGTATATTGCTTCACTTTAAATAGTTGACAGAATACTTGGTAATTGATAAAAAACCTTTCTTTGCCCATTTTGTTTTATTATATTATTACGTTTTTAAAGATATCGTAATTTTAATTTTAGTTTTATCTTTTAATTTATATCTTTTATTTATTATCTAAGGTTTTTTGAGGTTCTGCTAATAAAAAATAATTCTGGCAAAAGGTGAACTTAATTACAAATAAAACAAAAACTTATTACTATTTATATAAATATACTTGTCTATTTTTTCTTTTCCTTTTCTTCTTCAATTCTCTTCTTTCTTTAAACAAAATTAACACTTCTCTTCCGTTCCGCTTCAAGTCCAACAAAAAATAACATAAAGAAATTTTGATCACAATCACTATATTCAGATACATCCCAAAACTAGAGTCACGCTAACTTACTGTGTTCCCATCACAACAACAACAACTAACTAATAGCCATTTTGTTTTTTCATCCTCTCAATTGTTTTTATTTTCGCCTTCTTGATACAAGGTTGGATTAAATCTTTATATTTAAAATTCTTGATATATAAAACTTATGTATCAAATATCACAATAATATTTATAATAATTCAAGAGCTTTCGCTGGTTTAAACCATCTTCTTCAGGTGTTACAACATGAAAAAACATAGATACATATTTATCAATCACTAATTTACTTAAAATTAAAAGACTAAAGTACATTGTCATTCATAATTCAAACAAGTTAAATGATTAAAATTAAAGTCTTAAATTAAAGGTTAAAATAATAATTAAAATGTTATAAATAGTTATTCACAATAAAATTAGAGTAATTAACATAAATAGTTAAAATCATTTACGGTGTGGGCTTCAGAGTTTAAATGTTTGCAGAACATACTTTCTTTTGTGACCAAGTGCTCATTACATCTGGCCTTTAATTCATGTCCTACCCATATTCGTGGCACCATGTTCCTCACATTTCATTTCGTACCCCCCCTTTTTTTATTTCATGCTTATTTTATATTTTATCTGTTTGTCGAAATGAAGTTATTAAGTGTTACAAGATATTTTTTAGGTACTTTCAGAGTGGGAGCGATGAACCTAAGGTGTCGCAGTTGAGGCTATTACTCGAAAGGAAAGAAGATAAAAGTCAGACTAGAAGGAGGGTTTCATTCGAAACGGTACCTGAAAGTCCTAAAAAATTCAGCTTTGTCCCTATTTCTCCCGTGTCACCATTTTTACAACCACAGCGTGTATTACACAGGTAAATATATGGTCTCAGATCGTTATATTTCTATTCTTATTTATAAAATATTTCAATATTATATATCCATACCTGATCCCTGAATGTTTTGTTACAAACTGGAAATTCTTTTGAATATTATATAGGCAAGTTTTAGGATTCAATATTTACTTATTGTGCTAGTGCTGGACATGAAATCGTATCTTCATAAGGATTCCTATACAACAAACTTAATCCAAAATTTGTGGAGTTAAAAATCCTAATTATTGCTGAGTCCGAAGGGATAGGATCTACCCTAATTCAGGCATCATCTATCGTCTGTCAGTCTGCATGTTCTAGGAAAGCAGTTATGATTCAACCTATCTGAAATTTAAATAGCTTCTTCCACAAAACCATAAAATATGCTTATTAGTTTTTGGTTAAAATATGTGGGTTATGCCGTAACAATTTGAAGATTGACAGAATCATTTATAAGACTGCTATCATAGAACATGTTTTAAAAAGCCAGAATAAATTCATACAGACAGAATGGCTATTATTCTTGCTTTGACTGCACCTTAATGAAAATATAGCTTCTTCCTCCAGGCTTGGCAATGAATACACTTTGTAATATTCAAACTTTATTTGAGAACCATAAATCAATTTGTAGGAATTTTCATCAATTTTAAATATTTATGTAAATAAGTAAATGACAACTGAAAAATTAAACAGATATGATAATATAGCATGTCTGTTTATATGATAAGATAGCAATCAAATGTACGTCTGATTGCCCAGCATCACTTTATGTCAACGACATGAACATATATATTACAGCAAATTTTGTTAACACAATTACACACGGAGCTGGGTGAGAGATTTCATTCAGTAAGTTGTTTTCAATACAGACAAATACACTGGCTGCTTTTCCACATGTCCATCATGAAAATTATTTATTATATGGACAGTACATTGTAAACTTATAGCACAACAGTTTTCAATTTTAGAAATAAAATTTAAAACATTAGTTTTGCTTAAATTAAGTTAAATAATCTATTTTAGATCCAGTTCTGTCAATTCGCCAGTGGATAAAGGTCAGAAGAAAGCTGTTGTCCCTTTGAAAAAAGAAGAGCGATCGCAGTCAGTGCCAATGGTCCTTCCGCAAGATACTCCAGTTCCAAGTGAAACCATTGACTTTGGGATCGATACAGATTCGTCTAATCTATTGATAATAGATGAATCTTCTGAATCGTTGCTCATTGGTTCTGGTATGAACAACGACAATCTAAATGCAATATTTTCCATTATTAGCGAAATGGAAACTCGTTCCCGGTCTTATCCTAACACACCAACGTATTCAAGATCACTGCAACCATCGAATATCCCGTCAACCAGTTTCTTCGATGATTTAGACGTAGATGTTTCACTCGGCAATTTGGCAACTGATGTTAACGAGCTTGGTCCTAATATACACCAATAACACCTTCGTGAGTACATTACCATTGTCATACATTTGTTGAAATTACTTATTAGTTTTTAAGCGTTTGTTTTTTATAGTTTTTTTGTTCCAGCAGCTGGCCCAAACTGTAAACAATTTATTTGCATTATGAATAGATCTGTACCTCTGTGAATAAGTGGCTAACTAGACTTTTGATAAAATTGAGTTACATCTAATACCGGGTTGTAAAAGGTGACTTACACATTATATATAAATGGGTTAGTCAAAAACAAAGATTGTGGGGAGATATTGTGATGTGAATAAGTTTTGGAAGTTAATCAAACTTGAAAACTGCTCTCTTGACAAGCTTGAATTTTTTACTTAACCACTTATTTACTGGTGGTACAGATATGTTCTTACATAATATCAGAATTAAGTTACTTACCATGTTTTTGTTTCATTGGCAATACTTTTTTTCTAGAATTGCCACTTTTATTGACTTATATCATTTACAAGGGCAGGCTGGTATTATGTTTTATTTTCAAGTTTGTCACCATATATTAATTATGACAATTATAACTTTTTTAAAACGATTATTTTCATTCTGAAGAAAATACTAAGTCTTGTGAAGGGAAATGTTTAGCTACTTTTAATTAATAAAGACTTAGCAGATCTGGTATAGAAAACTGAAATTAAGGTTGAGAGACAAGAGCCTAGTGCCAGCCCTGCTCTACTTATCTCTTCATGAAGTGCTTGGGTTTAATTTAATCATCTATAAAACAGAAAGGATCCATACTTGATTACCCTTCTAAATTACTATTCCTTCCCCTATATTGTTTAGTGCCTTATTAAAAATACAAGTAGGAGATATGGGCCAGCTGTATTAATAGTTTTTTTTTCCCATTTATGTGAATGTTAGGTCACCCCAATAAAATCTTAAAAATAATCTTGCTATGTTAATTGTTGCTATAATGGTATGTAAATAGTAGTTGGGCCCTTATTGATTATACGAATCAAACATTGAAATGTGTTCATGTTTGAATAATAATTATTATTGTTGTAAATTTGTTAGTTATTTGCAATTAGTTAGTTATGTTTATTACAATATATGAGTATAAGTTTATCGACTTCTATCCTTATTAGAGTTTCAAAAAAATGAAACTGCGTGGTAATAATGTCCATGTAAATTTGCCTGAATATTTGTGATAACTAAACTGTACGTCTTTATTGTTATAATCTAGTTATCTGCTTGTCATCCCTGTTAAGTTAATTTTTACGTTATTGTATAATTTTTGTGGTGTATTCAAGAGGTTATTTTTCCATGTGATGTTGTCAGTTTGGCAAACTATAAAATTCTAAATGAGATAACCGAGATCTTAAGTGATTCCAGTAATGTGTAGTGTTGATTTAAGATGTTGGACTTGATTTATTGACATCTTTGAATATTACTATACTGTTCATATAAACTTGCTGAAATGCTACATTCTGCTGTCATAAAATATATTTAAAAAAAAAAAAAAAAGAAAGAGTAAAACTGCCATTTAGGGTACGTTTTTCATTTTATCTAATTAGTCATATTTATAATATGAGGGTGTCAATTTCAAAACCATCAATATCAACTGTATGGCACATTAACTGTTTGTTATACATGACGTTCAAGGAATGGCTACATTTAGCATTATTTAACTTCATAACAAGGTTTTATTAACCTCTCCTGAAATATTCAGAAATGTGAATATTGCTGGTTTCAACAACACCCTCATGTAAATAAATAATTTCAATGTTAGAATATTTGTTTAGAGACATGTTCTGAAAATATGTCATTTTTTTAACACGAATAAGTTGTCTAGTTAGATACCGCAGTTGAAAGACACAAACGTCACATTAGCATATATGTGCGCACTTTGTACGTGTTAGATCGTTCAGTGTTGACTAACTGGAAACTGATAAAATAGCAAATGCACTAATAAATCGATAAGTGTGTCTCATTTCAAAAATTTTTTTGGAACATGAATGGTTTTGATTGTGCCACTCAAACATTTTCAAGTACTGTAACAAATAAATATCGCATGATACATTACAATATTAGGTGAATCACAGGTCATTTAAAATCATTTTAGTGGAGATCTAACATTAGTTAACAGCTATCAGTTAATTTTTTTCAACTTATTAAATACATTAATTGATTAAAATGTATAAAACCAAACATTCAGTGGAATGGTATGAATATCTTTTAAAAATGTAATTGATAAACCTATTTAAAAGGTTTCAACTAAATCAGTAGTTATCCACTCTGTTGGCTGAATTCCTATTACATATTAAAACATAAAATTACAAAAATATCTGTGTTAAAAAAGAGATGCTACAGTTTTCTAAAGGTTACTGCACTAAGAGGAAAAACTTGAAATCTAGTTTTATTTTGAAACTTGTTTTTTCTGTGTTGCATCTCAGTGTCCCTCCTCTTCTAACTGTTGACAGAATTGACTAATCTTTTTTGTAAAAAAAAAATTTGTGACCCAACAAAATTTTTCCAGAGAGACAAACTTAATGATTCATTAAATAATTTGTGTTTAATCAGCACCTAAAAAAATAAAATGCACTAACGTTCTCATTAAGGCTAGTTACTGACCAGATCTACATCACCTTAATACATCGGAACAGCAGGTTATAAGTCTTGTAACTGTAACAGTTGTTAGTTTAGACACATACACTGCTCCCTCGGGATCCCTACAACACAGTTTCCCTTTTTTATGCAATAGTCTCTCCAGATATCTGCGCCCTAGGATTATTTTTTAGAATGGCATCTTTAATTAGAAGACCAGGGCTAACCTCAATTTATGAATTAGCGTTTTACCGATGGTCTTTCTTGGGTAGCCAATAAAATAAATGGAACCCAATATGTTATTAAGACCCATGTTTTTGAAGTAACATTAGTGAGCTCAAAATAACATCAGTGCTCAATCTCAGACTGAATTCTAGTGACATTTTTAGACCTGATGAAATTATACAAATATAGTAATATGAAATTTTCAGTTTTTGCTACTTTCTGGTTTATACCTGGGATGACTAATCCCTTGTTATATTCATCTCCCGTTAATACAAATGGTTGCAGTTAGCCACACAAGTATATTATTATAATATTTTTATTAGAATTTAAATGATACAAGGTTAAGGTTATATTCATTAAGTCAAAAGAGGGTCAAAGAGAGGGGGGAAACATGTTTTCACAAATTTTTATCTTTGATTCTTCAAAATCTGCTTCCCTCCCACCTATCTCTTCCTAAACAGAATGCAAGCAAGTATACCTACCTCATCTCTTCAAAGTGTCCTTTATCTGTTACCTGAATTGCGATTTACCTTGGATGGTTTGAATAGACCAGTGTATTCAAATTAAAATGCAATCAATTAAAAATTCTTTTATAAAACATCTTTACAGCAGTTTGAGACTCCTATATAGAAATCTGGTCCTTACTTCGTAGGAACGCTTCCCAGCCGTTGCAGGAGGGAGCAGTGTATTTTCCACCAGATCAAACCAATTTTTGCTAATAATTTTATTTGCAGTTCTTCGTCATTTCAAACATTTAAAAACAAAAAAAATTTTTAGCTGTTACTGACCAGCAAACCTGATAATAAAATCGAATAGGTTACCTATGGATGTATTACCAATGCACGATCACACGTTTGTTCTCGTACTTCTCATCAACATGCTAACAAATGAATGAATTTTATTCAAGTAAGCAAACTTTTAAAATATTGGAGTAACATTATCTGTTACAGGCACTTTTTTAAATTTGTATTAAGTTTATAATAAGATGATAGAAAGTGGTTTATTGTTAGTATTATACAATGTATGTGTTAAGTACCGTTAAAAAATAATAAGTTATTGACAATAACACATCGATATCCTTTACTGTCAAACAGATGTATTACAGCAGCCACCGATCATTGCATATTTGTTATTAGGTATAGATAAACTGTGAGTTCATAGTTAGCCGTGAATTTTTATTCAAGTGGATGTAATTGTTGGAGTTATCAGCTTAGTTTGATACAAATTTAACAATTTTCTATCATCAACCTAAGCCAATTCACAACAAATTCATCCACACAAATTAGATATAGCTAGTTTCTTGGAAAAAGGACAGCACACACTTTTGAAGCATCAATATTAGATTTTTTATATGTAACACTTTCATGCCAGTTAAAGAACTGTTGGTTTAGATGTGCAGTCGCTATAAAAAAAAAAAAAAAAAAAAACGTTTAATACTTTTTTTAGCTAGGGAAGCTGTCCCTGAATTACAATGAAAAACAAAATTGTTTTGTTATGCTTTAACCTGACCAGACATGAGTACCAATACTTTTACTTACACACTCTTGAGCGTTATTTTGTACCGTCTTCCGTCTAGCTTTCTATCATACCAAATGATTCAATTGATCTGAAACTTTAACGTTATATTCTGCTATTCTGGATCCTGCTACTTATAAACATACAAGTATAAGAAAACACGAAAAAAGTTGGACCTATTTTGCTATCTTTTAGATATTCAAGTCACAGCTCAGATAATAATGTTATCTTTGTGTACATTTTAGGTATTCAAAACTTTTTTTTTTTTAGATGGTTTAACAAATAAAATGAAGTATTTTTTTCAAAAATACTATACTGCATAGTTTTTCCCTTGTTCAGCTTAGGGTATTTGTCTCCCTAGCTAGAGTAGCACCTCACTTGATAGCCTGCCATTTATATAGAGCTGCGGTGGGGGAAGAAGCTGCTCTTCCGAATCTAGGTGCCACTTTCAAATAGGATATCTGCAGCTCAATAGTTATTCTTTTCTAAAAAGTATCACAGTTTTCGCCTTTTGTAGTTAAATTATTATGCTAGGCTGGGATAAGACAAATCGGGGCAAAAGCTGAAATATTTAGTACGAAATCAGGCTGCAGGAACAGATTGTACTCTATAATAATTACTATTGAACTGATCAAATTGAAATGTCGGCTGCTATTCTAAACAATATTAAATTTATTCTCAGTTATAAAATGAAAAACAAATCAATATCATTTCATGAAATTGGAAGTAGAAGAGCTTGTGACCTGTGATTAATATTTCTCAAATGCCATTGTACATATAACTTTTTTTATCTGTGTTGTAACTATGAAATGATAAAATTCTTTAATTTGTTTTAGTTGATACCAAGTGATTTGATATCAAATTAAGTTGGTTCTATGAACTGGGTTTTTTTTTTTTTTTTTTTTTTTTTTTCTTTTTTTTTTTTTTTTTTTTTTTTTTGCCCCTAATCTCTCTTAAACCTAGTTGGATGGTTTTATACTGAACACTTAAAACAAATTTTTGTTGACAGTAACATTTCTATTACACTCTACTCCCGATTGATGTGATGAAAGAATAAAAAAAGTCACTTTTTTTTATATTAGCTTGAAAATTAATATTAATAGTGACTTGTACACTAAATACATCTTAAAAACTAATTTTTGTGATATTCTTCCAGTGGTTTTAGTTAGTGTCATGACTGGTATTCAACATGGGTTCCCTAGTTGGTAAGGGTGTAAATCACTCTCACCAGAAGATCCGGGGTTCAAATACTGGCCATATTGGTATTTAGTTTTTATTACCAATAATTACAGCCAAAAAAAAAAAAAAATTGACAAGATCGGGACTCACACCCAGGACCCTCCTCAATATCTAGTCAGAGACTGCCAACTGATGACCTTTTAATTTTAAATTATCGTGGGACCAATACCTCAATAATCACTAAAATAATTAAATAATATGGATTAAATATTTATTAAAATCATTGTCCTAATAATTAAAATATGTTTGGCTTTTATGTAATCTAATAAGCAATAATAAATGTTTGATTTTAGCATCTTATACAATGATTTATTACGATAATTATGGTCGATAAAGAAATTAATAACACTTTTATTTCTCAGTTTAAACATCTTAAAATTTTTGAAATTATAGCAATTAAATATTTCCTTTATATTATTTTTTTATCGTAATAGTCCAGCGTGCTTTCTTTTGTTTCTTAATGTGAATATCGGAAATACTTGATGGATTATCAATCCTTGATGTCTCTGGTATACTCATCTCAACCTCACAATGAAACTGAGCTGCAACCAGGTCATTATAATATGTTCCCTCACCTCCAGATAGTCGGGAGTTGAATGTTCTCAAAAATGACTAGACAAAAGATCAATGATGATCCTTTCTAGACAAGAATCAATTGTTTTAATTGTATCAGTTATTGATATAAAGCTAAATTTATGATTGAGCTTAACAAAATGATATAGTAAGTTTTAGCTCGATATATTGTATTGTTTTATTAATAAAACCTTCCAATTATGTTTTCCTTCATTCAATTCAATTTAAAATTATAATGGGTAAAGGGAAGCTCATATTATTTTTAAATTGTGGAAAAGATAAATTTCTAAGGTGTAAATAAACATTAAAAATCTATTCTTTTAGGGGCTGCAATAGTATTAGAAAATAGAAAATGATTTTAACAGTTTGAATGTCTGAATTTCATGTATAAATTCTATAAAAAAATATTCTGGCGTGAATAAGTTGTCAACCATTACTGCTATTTTAAAATTTAACCACAATTAGTTTTAAATAAATATCTGTAAAAAAATAACAAAAATTTTTACATAAATAGTAATTAATAGATTTACTTGTCGTTGCTCTAATTAATTATGTTTAGTACAATCATTTGTTTCATTTTATGTATAATTATTATGTTAGTTTTGTTTAGATTGGCAAATATTATAAATAGCTTAAAAAGAATAAGTTTTCATACATGCAAATATTTGTTTCCAAAATTAAAAATCTACACTCATTTTTTTGGTACCGTTTTACTATGTTTTATTATATTTAATTTAATTAAAATAATAACACTTTTTTTTCTGTTTTGATCTGTAAACCTATGATTTATATGTTTTTGTACCTGACAAACCAGCACGCCATATTGTTAGATTAACGGCAATTGTTTATGTATGTCTGTGAAGGCAACTTGTCAGTTTTTGCATTGACTGATGCGATATATTTATCATATATACTACTTAAATATAGTCCACTAACAAATCTCCTAGTTATATTAGCGTTACAGTTCTAAATAGTATCATATGAAAGACAGAGGAAAGTTAAAAGTGAAAAGTCTGTTTTACAGATTGCGGCAGTGCGGACCAGCTTTAATACGAAGGACCAATTTTTTCAATAATAAAATGTGATGTTAAAACTATAACTTAATGAATTAATACATGAATAAATTTGAGGACTCCTCTTATTATTATTATTATTATTATTTTAACTGCCATTCTGAGATCTCATTTGAATTTCCTACGAATAACTGATAATAAATTGTATATTACAGTAACATAAAATTGGTGGGAATTCTTAATACACAATTTTTTTAAGTATATAAACCTGGGAATTTGCTCAAAATTGTTATAGTGATGATCTGTTTGTAAACTTAGTGGCATGGACGAAGGGACCATTTTCATTTTATTTAAAAAGAACCGCTGACTTAAATCCTTCATAGACATATATATTTGTTTGTGCTTTATATGTTAGAGATGATAAACTTTCATGTAAATAGAAAAATAACATAGATTTGGAAACCATGAATGAATTGATAAAATAGTATATTATTCAGTTTCGTACTGATGAGATAAGTTATGTTCAGAAACAATGAAGTTATTGGTTTCCGAATCAATAGATGTAATACTTAAGAACAAAGATGTGATGATAGAATCTTTGGTATTTTTTCAAAATTGTAGATAATATTTGTAAGTGGTTTTACATTACATGTTTTTTAGCACTCAACACGAATTAATATATGTACTGATTATGTTATAAATGTTGATATAATAAAATGTGATTTTGTAATATTGTGTTTTCTCAATTGTCTTTCACTATTGTTAATAATTACGTGAAACTTACTTCTTTTATTATTTATTGGGTATTACACTAAGCACTAATATATTTTTTTTTTCTAAGAATAATTGCAACTGAGGAAGTCATAGAAGGAATTTGGAAGAGTTAACAAACCTATTTTAAAAGTCTAAATTAATATAAATTATTTCTAATGTAATAGATTTTTCACACCATCAATTGGTATCTGAAGATAACAGCTTTAGAGCTGTCAAAAAAATTATTGGTGATTAAAGACTACATTATGGAGAGAAGGAAGATTTATTATTTAATTGACAATATTACATTACATTCATTTTGCCTTTCATATTTACTTCATTAATGAGTAGGAGCAGTGTAAGGCTTCCTTATGGAATAAATAGGTAAAATAGTAAAAATAAATTTGATTGTAATTATAGTTGAGAATTTTTCTTTAAAAAGCATAAAGCTTTATTTTTTTAGGTGAAAATGCTTTTTGAAAGAAGCCCAAAAAAAAATTGGGCATCCACAATCTCTGCTGCACTATCTTTATTAAGGGTCAAGTCAAACCATCTCATTGTTTATCGAATACTATTATGATATGATAAAATAAATAGATTATAAACTAGGTAGCATCAACTTAAAAATTTAATGCATATTATTTATTAAAGAAAAAAGGTGGTGACTGGGCCGAGATTTGAGTCAGGGCATAGCTATTCCAAGTTAAATGATACTGTTGTTTCAATGACAACATAATGATAATATCATTTCATATGGGAGAGTCCTAATGGAAAGGCACCTTTCCGATCCATCTTCTTTCTTTAGCAAATATTTATCTGTATTAGTTCACTTGATAAACAAAACAATTAATATAAATAACTGTAATAAATGAAGCTTTTTTATGTGTAAATTATTGACATGTGCTATTTTTCATCTTTAAAATTTAGATTTTATGACATAGGCTTTTCTTGCCTAAACAGACATGTTTCATACACTATGGAGTAGGTATGAAAATATAATTTTATTTTATTTTTTTTATTAAAATATTTTATTTAATTGTATTAACAATAGTATAATTTCAGAACATAAGCTCAGTTTCTGGAATGATATGGATTCCTTTGTAAGAGTTTCGCCACACTTCAAAGAAACAAATGGTAGAATGAAAGCGATAAAAGACCACTAAAGGCATAGAGACATGAGTTATAATTGTCCACGCCCATATCCCATAGAAGCCGAGTTGCATTGGCCTCAACTCGGCTCTGTTCCTTTCCGTAATGGTAATCGTCCACATCGCCATATTCACCAAGCGTAAATACGTTAAACTCTGCCGTCCTGGCTTCTTTTCTTGTTCACTCGGAGTAGCACACCTGTAAAACACCAGAGAATTTGTTTATTCTAAATAAATTTGAAGCATTATTCACAATAAATCCCTAACAAAAAGGAGTCGCCTTGAAGAAAAAATAAGACATTGACCCACAAAAAAAGTCTTAGCCATAAGTTGTTATTAAAAAAATTTATCATCATTTGCTGTTGTGATTTCTTATGTAACAGAAGAAAATTCAGTAAAAGGTTTTTTATTTTAATTTAAAAAATGGTTTTGATGGTCGATCAAGTACCCATGTTGTTGCTTTAGTGGATGGGGGTCAAACCCAGAGATATGCATGCCGCCTGTACATGAGGTTTACCTGAAACTACTGTATGGAGAGCAATTGCATGTTACAGTGAGACAGGTTTGCACTTCACATGCAGACCCGGTTCAGGTCGGTCGCAGAGTGACAGAGCCAAGAGATGACCGGTTTATTGTACTACACACACTGCCGTCTTTTAATATTATATTACCATTCTAATATTCTTAGCATTACAAAACTGAGGAACACTCATCCATCAACAACCATCCAAGAACATTTGCAGCAGATTGGTAAAGTAAGCAGAGGAGGTGTTTGTGTCCCGCCTAATCTGTCCGAAGAAAACAAAGCTAACCGGTCCACCACATGCAACTTATTGCTTCAGCAGCACAATATAGAAGCGTTTTTCGATAGCTTGATCACTGGAGAGGAAATATGAGCCCTCTATGATAATCCAAAACGCGACAGGTCCACTTGTACTATAATGGTATTATCCGGTACTAAAATGTAATTTTTTATCATGATCAGAAATTTCTGCATAATATTTTGGATATTTATTGGGGTTTTCCTTCATATTTATAGCCCCTTACCACTGAAAACATTTAATACTAATTAAAAAAGAATTGAAAACTGAAATAATTCAATTAGGCAGCAAATATTTGAATTTTTCTAAGTGTGCCAGTTTTTTTGTGGAACAGTGCAAGTGGCTAGAAAGGAGATTATCCTGAAACATTGCCAAATAAAAATAAATATAACACAGAGACAAGCAAACTGAAGAAAGACTATTAACCATCTATAAAAAATTTAATTGATGTCTACATTAAAATTACAATCAAGGCTATATTATGGCTTCTGATTTTACAAGATGTTCTCATTTATATTAATGCCAAACCATCCATTCTTAGTCTCTGTAAATGCACTCATTGGTTTTTGTTGTTAGTCTTAATAAGTTTTAATTGTCTATTTACTGACGAAAGGCTAATACTTTAGTAAACATACATTACTTACAATAGTTTGTATCTACATCGTAAAAACAATAATGATGTTTGTACCTTTTCCACCAGGCATCTAATATGAATAGTGTTTGAATAGAAGTCTGAGTAATTGAAAACAGATCGGGCCATATGGAGGCTTCCGGTGTGAAGTAGCAAGCTAGACCAGAAAAGACGGAATACAGGTACACCCCGAACTGTGCCTTCAGAAGGAGGGAGATGTCAAGCCCTAACTTGAGGGAACCTTTCTCATCTGAAAAGAAAAATAACTTGATATTTATTTATTATATTTCAAATTAATTCATATATGCTGATTTTGACTTCAAAGGCCCTCTTCTTTCACTCAGCTATATGGGCAATCATCTTTGGTCTGTCTATATGTTCTATAAGTGTTCCTAACAATCTGCTATGTCAAATCTATTATAATGATGTCATTACATACAATAATTTATTTAACATGATATACAATCAAACATTTGAATCTTTTTTTAACTTTTTAGGGTTGGATTCTGACAACCAAACATTCACACTACTAAACATATATTTTTACTTGAGCTACTTCTTGAAGTGCAATTAGAACTTGTTCCAGTTCTAATGGTGTCTTGTGTTGGTCTTGAACTTCCAAATAATGATAACTGTCGTGTAATTCACAAACATGCTAAAATCTAGGTGAAATATTTCACAAGCCATAATTCGCTAGCGAAAGGAGATTCCAGACCTATGTTTATATGAACTTTTTTCATTATTTTGATTAGGGAAATAAACCTGTAAATTATGGCAGATTCATCTTGAAACACCCTGTATAATACAAATTAGAAAAGTGTATATAACCCTACAACACCAGTACTTACTAAACCTATGTACACAGTAAGGCAAGTTCCTCATTTCTACAGAAGCAATGAGGATCGCCAGCAGTGCCGTGGCATTGAGTACACTGTCGCAGATGGTAAGGCACCAGTAGGCAGCGTCTGCCTGTGTCTTATGTAATGCAAAGAAAACCAACAAACTGATGAGTGTGTATACATTGACGAGTAATCCTCCGATGAGTCCATTCTCTGAGTGGGTGCAGTCTACTGCATACTGTTTACTTTCTTCTGAAATATTAAAATTATATTGATTTAAAAGTGTTTTCTTATATTGGTGTTCACATATATATACCATGAGTCTGCTATATTAAATCTATTATAATGATGTTGTTACATACAATAATTATTTAACATGATATACAATCAAACATTTGAATATAATTTAATTAGAATCTTCTTTAACTTTTTAGGGTTGGATTCTGACAACCAAACATTCACAGTACTAAGCATATATTTTTACTTAAGCTACTTTTTGATATATATATATTATTAGCCAAAAACAAAATATAGTGACAGGCTAGAACTTGAGCTTAAATTAAATAATTATGAAATTTTTTTTTATATAAGCTATCATACTAATCTCAAATACATACTATATTAAAATTATCTTCATTGAGCTTACTTCTCGTAAAAAGTTCTTTTAAAGGTTTTGTTTCTTCTTCTTTTTCCTTCCTCTTCGCTATGTGTACATCCTTCCACATTTCTATCAAGGTAACGGCACATATCAGACTGTTAAAATCAAATCAAATTATTTGTTAATACAGATAATAATTATTAATTTAAATAAATAATGTAGTATAATACTATAATAATTACATAAATTTAAAGAATAATTTTTACATCATGTACATGCATAGACAAGTTCAAAACAACTTTTAATTCTCTCAACAATTTTCAGAAACAATGTTGAAACACAACATAAATCTGTCTAAAACCTAGAATTCTACATTAGTTTAATCATAATGTCATTGGCACATTTATAATATTTAGAAAACATTTAAATGGCCTTGATAAAGTAAGTAGCCTTTTCCAAAGAATCCAAATATAGAAGCAATTTTTATTTTATAAGAAGCAGTGAATTTTACTTTTGATGGTTAACAGTGGTGATGAAACTATGCACTACATATGGAGTAAAAATACTTATAAACCAATGTTACCTGTATTCAATGGTACATGGGAAAAGGTAGGCAGTGGCCCCTTGGAGTAGAATACCAGAAGTGGAGTTTGCACAACTTGAAGTGTTGTGATTTTCTGTTCCTGCAAGTTGTCATTTAAATAATGTTCATTATATAATTTTTAGGTAGTAATACTTACATTTTAGAAACAGTATCAATAAAATTTTATGTTAACATAGCTGTTTCAGAACTGTTGAAAGGAAATTCATTTAATTTCTAAGCATAATATAGATATAGTTATAAATTTTATTGAAGGACTAGATAAATCTTTCGAGAAAATGAAACATAATCAACTAGGAAATGGCTAAAAAAAGTGAAAACCCCATTTGGGGATCAAGGCAGAATTATATATTACAATTGCAAGAGAATATTTGATCAAGGACAGATGAAGTCTTCAAGATAATGGTCGGAGCAGAAATAACTAGCCAATCTATAACCTTTTAGAGAAGGATTCGTTAAGAAACTATAATGATAATATAAAATAAATCATTTTATAAGTAGTATAATACACCTAGTAGATTGTCAACCCCAAAAGGAGGGGCTCTATTTTTAAGCATGACAAACATCTATCGATAGTCCGCCTATCTGTGTATTCTATGATTCTATGGGTTCATAAAAATATACAATAGAATAGAAATGGTAAAGATATGTTCTACACACTTCAGATTATATGTTCATTAATATACAATAATGTAAAGAATGACAAAAAAGTTTCATTAACTTCTCAATTTTTTCAATGGCACAGAATTAATGATTAATAGTTCCAATTTCTCTCTTTTGTTTAAAACCAACCAGTTGTACCTTGATGGATCTTAACACAAAAAGAATTTAAAAAATATAAAGAATCAATTATTTAGAGTGATCAGTGAAAATAATCTATTTAATATCGTTTAAATCAGTCCAATAAATTTTTGGTCAGCTTTAAGCTATTTATAACTTTTTTTTATGTGATTGTCAGTTGAAATTGTTTAACAAAGCGTATGAAGAGCGGCAGAAACTAAATTAGTAAACATTAAAGCATATGAAGTACATTACGATCAAAAATGTCCAATAGTTTTTCACAATCATCTATTTAATAACTATTTTAAAAAAGCTCATATTAATTGTTAAAAATAAAGAAGAGTGGCGCCAATGTACCCTAGGTTAGCCAATGTAATCCTAGATTAATGATCCTAATAAACGACATGCCCTAAAGCGAGTGGGTATCAAATGATGATTGCTTGCTTCTATTTGTTTTAAAGTAATGGTTTACTCTCAAGGCATTTCATAAACAATAAAAGGGCGAAGAATCATTCATAAAAGCGCAGCAGCAACTATACACCAGAAGAAACAACACATAATTAAAAAGAATTTGTGTGATGTCAATGAAAGAATAGCTGCTAAAGAGATAAATAAAAAATAGGGAACTTTCTCCTGAAAAGAGTAGTAAACTGTGCACAACCTGCCCTTCAGAACATGTTGAAGTATCCTCGTGCACCAAACCAAAAAAATTAAAGTTAAACAGTTAAGAATTTGATGCTCACTAATTAAAGGGGCCACACCAGACCTGAAGTAGATTACAGTAATAACCTTCATAATAGTCTGGCCCGTTTAATAAGCAGGTAGCTAATATTTAATTAAAGTATAATTTTATTTGAAAGAATGAAGAAAGTTAATTTGAATGCTAACTTAAAAAAAAATTAGTGATGATAGGATAAATCTTAAAACAAAATGTGAACCATCATGATGGGGGTGCGAAGAGTGTAGGTGATGTATCTCATGCTTCGTTTCCTCTACTACGACAGATAGCCACTCTGCAATATTGGTAGCTAACATGTGACCTAGGCATATTCTCATTAGGCCTGAAAATCGGCCGTTTTTAATAGCCTAGAAAAGAAACAAAAATATGAGATGTCATGTCGGTGCTGGTTTGCAGGAATTATAGATTTATGGTGTATCTTAAAAAAAAAAATGATGCATTAATAATTAACTTTTATTTTGAAAAGAAATTATTTTTATTGTATAAATCTATAAGTTCACAACCAAATACCACTGTATTTATCTAACCTCAAAAATTATTTAGAATTAGCATTTGATATTTCTTTATTATCCTCTAAATATATAATTGTACTGGCAAGTAACATATTATCAAGATAATTATCAACCTTTCATGAGAGAACTTACACTTTCACTTAGAAATATAAACTGTATCTGAAGCAAGGTAAAAAACATTCTAAGCCCTGACTTGACAGCGCTCAGGAATATATTGTTGCATGCATTTGCAGCCATCAAGAAGTGTTCTCCAAGTTCCAAACCAGAATAAACCATGCTTCCGATTCCGAATGCTGAAAAAGCAATTAAGTATGCTTACTTATCTGAATACTTACTATGTATTGTTTGATGTAAAATGTAGTTTTATTATTAAACTAAATAAATAAATTCTGTGGACTGAATTAACAATTTAATATAAAAATAAACAGTTAATCCTTACCAGATGCACCAAGGCGCAAGTAAAAGCTACCATAATGGTGTGTTTTTTTTTTCTTATCTGCTGTATAAGGATGACTTGAAGATCCTCCTAAATGTTTTAAATAGCTATTAAATAAATCAAAACTTTTATGTAAACATAAGTCAGTAAACTATTTTATAAGTTTTTTCATACCATTGGAGAGTAGCTATGAGATGTAAGTGTATTCTTATGTTTTTTAATTATTTTATTTTAGTAAAATGGATTTACCATTTCTGATTTGGTACGATTCAGCAGTGTTGATATTTTGAATATGTTTTATTTATTGAATGTTTTTTATTAATTTTTAATTAATTAATAGATTTTGTTTGTCTCCATATACACAATCGAGGTTTTTATCATGTGACTTCATTCTAGCAACTGAAGATGGCAGCTTAGAGATGTCAAAAACATTATTGGTGAATAAATACCATATTGTGGAGAGACAGAAGATTTATTATTGAAACTATGTTATAGGTTAGGTACCTAATAAAGCAGTACTTTAAATGAATAATTTCATTTACTTTTATTTTGTTTTGAATTTTTTGTTTAGTATTTATTATGGGTAATAACGCCTTTGAAATTTATAGCACATGTAGATAGGTCTTTTGCCTTTTTTTTGTGTTTTTGAAAATAAATGATTCCTTCAAAATCTAAACATGGCTGACAATTGCAGATTTTGCCAAAAAATTAAAATACTGTTTAATTATTCATGGTATTCTATTATATTATAAGATTTTACAAACCTTATCTTTATGTATTTTTGTTTTTATACTTCAGGAAAATCTCCCATCTTCAAGAAATCTTATTTTATTTTATTCAATTACTGTTTGTGGTTTGTTCCATGATTGCTTCTTCAGGCGGAACATACCACAAAAAAAAAAAGTAGCAGTAATGGATATAAGACTTCCATCTAAAAATGATAGAGGACAAAGAAAAATAACAATCTTGAATGATCTCAGAAAGCATTCAACTTGATTTTAGTTTATTATTCAACTAAACCATATTTGGAAAATTATTCTTCAGTATTTTAATATAATTTATATTCACTTATTTTTAATATTATTTCATAACTGATCTGTATTATATACAATGGTATATATATATATATATATATATTGCTAATGTATTACATTTCTTATTTATGAAGTTTAGATATTTTACTGCACCACTGACTGTTTTTATGTTGTGTGTTATAAAGCATCTGAGCTAGGACCATTATTATTGTTGTTTTTTTCCTCTTCTTATTTTTCTATGCATTAAGTTTTTTTTTGTAGCTGTTATTATTGTTTGGATATTATTTATACCACCACATGTGATAGGTCTTTTGATTTTTGATTTTTTTACTGGCTACTGAACATAAATGATACCTTCAAAATCTAAAGACAGCTGACAATTGTAGATTTTCCCAAAATATAAAAAATTAAATAACTGTTTAATCTTCAGCATAGAATAATTTCATGTAGTATATATTATTTACTGGAGTGTAATAAAAAGAACTCTTTTTTTTATTACAAGCTTCAGATTCATAAAAGGACTAATGGTCACAACAGACCTAAAGAATACAAGTGACAAGTGGCCTTCAAGGGACACAACTTGCAGTATAGAATTTATACATAAGTTACTCACCCTGAGCTCTAACTATTTTCCGCACAGCTTTCTTCCTAAATGCAATTATATGAAGTGAAATCATAAACGCCAAACTTCCTCCATATAAATAGACGTAAAACAACTGAAACAGAATTATTTGACATTCAAAAACCAGAAAAGGAAAACTTATTTTAGTTTGAAATGTGAAGGCCATGCATGCTTAATATTTGCAAAAAGTCTGAGCTCCATACATATTCAGATTTGTCTGAGTAGGTTTTTTAAGATGAAGATATAACTTGTAAGTGGTATAAATAGCACTGAATTCCCCAAACATGGTCAGATTGATCAACTCAAAGAATGTCTACACAAACCATTGCAAATATTTGAGCGTATTAGGCAGCCTTAAGAAGAAAACATATTTTAGCCTCTTATATATAATGCATTAGCAGAGGTTTATTTACACCTTTGGCATTGATGAAATTAAAATAATTAGCATAATAAAATGATTTTAACTCGACATCATAACTGATTACCATTTAAGTAACTGCCAAAAGGTGGATTATAAAATAGAGGTGAAGCCTAAAATATTGTTCATCAAAACTGGTTGAAAAATAGATTAAATTAAGCAAGAATTACATCCAATCCAAATTTCAATCAATGTTATATATTTAATTAATCAGTCAAGGAATTATTCCTACTCTACATCATAAAATTCTGAAGGTATGCTTGTGGATATGATCTTAGCTATAGGAAGTGCAAGTCCAAGGACTACCAGGAAGTTGCAATATAGCACTGATAGTAATACTGAAAGGGTGTCTCTGAAACAAAAAAATATTGTTAGACCAAAGCTTTCATTCAAATGATAGTAATTTAAATAATAACTGAATCACTGACAAAGTGTAACGCGGGGTCTTTGGTATTTCAATAGGAGCTTCGGGTGTTTCCAACTGTTGTAGAGTATCAGCTTCCTTCAACCTGAAAAAATATTTGAAGGATTAAGTAAAAACTTATATTTAAGGTGCAAAAAAAAAAAAATTGTTGTGGTCAAAGAAAGGATTTGGCCTGTTCACTTTCTCTACCAGCTCCTAGATCTGTGTGTTGCCACCACCTTGTGCTGATCAACAGTTAAACACCTTAAACATTCTATCTTTTTTTAAAAAATAACTGCTATCTAGGAATGTTTCTTTTTACCCCAGTTTTTTTTTTTTTAAATGAGTTTTGTTCTCTCTCTAATAAAATTATGTGTATTTACTAAAATTAAAACATACATCAGCGTTAAAGAATTATTCATCGGAAGGCTCAGGGATGAATGTTGAATTGAAGGAGAAACAACGAGTTGTTGAGAGACAGGAACTACAGCAACCATCGAATCCTCTTCCATCTTAAAAAAAATCAAATAAAATATATATCGGATTTATTAGTACAAATAATTTCAATTTGGCTCATCTTTGTATTGGTAAAATTATTCATTGAATATTAAAAAACAAATTAATTTTGAACTGATATTAAGTTCAACCCGATTAAAAACTGTGGGGACTAGTTGAAAGTGGACAGAATAAGTATTTTATCCTTCAGTCTGGCAATATTATTAGTTCTGCCATTATTATAATTATACAAGATGACATTGTCATGTAACTAAGCTTTGTGATAACCTTTTGCCTTTTGCTCAGTGTATGCCCTAAAAATTATAACATGTAGATGTAATAAAACTTGTTCTAACCTACTTTTTTATTCAGAGTGAATGGTTTTAACAGTCTATGTCTGAAATCTTCAGGGTATGACAATATACAATAAAAACAACAGTAATGGATCGTCCTTTACCATTCATATACAAAACAACAAAGTGTGTTTGTATTATACAATTAAAGATAACATTAACTAAAATATTATTGCATAAATAAATGATACAGATATAAAAAAATATTTTAGAAATAAATAGTGCAGATAAAAAAGTCAGGAATGTTATATTGAAAAATATACAGTATAAAATGCTTGGGATATACTTGAAACAGAATAAGGCTAAGACAAGTTCTGTACTGAAAATCTAAAGAAATCAACTCTTCGAACTAACAATGTAAGTAATTATATATTCATTTTTTATAGATTTACCAATTGGAATTAAACAAATCTGAAGTCACTATTGGACAGGATTCTGTAGATATTTAATGGCTTATTGGTAGAAGAAATCAATAAGAGTGACCTTTTTAAAATTCTATAGTTAGACTTAAAAAAAAAAGAAAGCAAGTGATGACATCAGTAAACAGCACTCATGTGCTGTTGTTTTTGTTTTCTCCACTGGTTTTAGTTTTTTGTGGCTGTTTTAAAGCCTGTAAACCATTTTGATTAATGCCCATGGCCCAAATGTGTTGTTTGTAGAAAAAAACAAAACAGTTTAAACCTCCAACTTTAAATCAATTTCAAATTGATAAATGTCAAGTTCATAGATCTTGTTTTTTTTGTTTTATCAAGTGAATATGATTTAGTTCTGTTTAATAACAGCATAATTTCAGTATATTATCGAAGATCAATATTATCATTTCAGTGAAGAACCATTTTAAATTACTGGATTTTGGAGGTTGTCAACAAACATAGCATGGCACTTGAGGAACTAATTAAAAGGCAGTTCCAATTAATCAACATAGATAAGCAAGCTTAATAAATTCACATCAGCATTCAAACCCCCACTTTTCTAATTATGCTTGATAAAAAAATTGTCTTTCACACTTTAATTTTCTCAGTGATTATCAGATTAAGATAAATAATTTTGAAGGGGACTGATAAAAAGCTCGGTAAACTGTTTAAGTTATTAATTAAACTTATGAATTCATATAAAATTTACATAGATGCTTTATCAATTCGATCTTCTTTGGCAAGATAATCTATGATAACGTAATATTGAGATCTAAGATAGCCTAAGATTACTAAGTCTGAAACTGTACTATGGGTAATAGTAGTAAAAAGTTGATTGTAAAATTAATCGTAAAATGAAATGGTGGGACTAATATAGTAATTGTTGTTGTTTCTTGTAGTTGCAGAAGAAAAAAAAATCTTATATTATTTTAATTGAAGTGTGTATAATTTTCTGCTACATACTCTATGTTCTTACCACGTAGCGTTACTCTGCCAAGAAGGGAGAAGTGAAGGATGAAGGAATCACAGTCGTATTCATAGACGAACTCGTGACTCGAGAGCGAATGATGGTATTGTGGGTTCAACGGTATCCCAAGTTACACCCCCTCCCGGCGAAATGTCCTTGGATGAACCAGTTCTGGCGAAAGTGTATCTTTGCGTGTTTTGTACATGTCAATCCGGAGAGCAGGAAGGGCTTACCGACGAACCCGTGTCCGCTGATATCTCAGAGCACAACCGACTGTTTTTGCAAAACAAAGTGAATATGATTCTGGTTGGAGTTGTTTATTTCTTATTGACGAGCGGCTAATTTTAATTGCAAATGAGTGAATACTAACGCACTTATTATTCCGATATAAAGGAGGAAGCCGTCGTATTCTGCTGTATTTAATTGAATTTCTATTTAACAGAACTTGTTGATTTATTCAAAGATCAGGGGCCAATCCAGTTTATTTGTTTTTATGTATGACATATACTTTACTATATATGTCTATTGAAATAATTGCAATGCTATCACAATACAAATAGTGGTATTTAAGAATAAGCGTAATTAGTGTTACTTTTTTTGGGGGGGGGGAGCTCATTAGCCAAAACGCCATTCACTTGTAATGTTATGAGCATCGCCTTAGTTGCTTTGGGATTCCGGTGACGAGATGGGAGAAAGTGGCCAGATATTATAAAGGGACGTTCAGATTGGACACTAATGATTACGAACTAAATGGAATTTTTTGATATATTAAAAATCATTAATAAAATAAATATAAATAAAATAAGGAGTAATTAGTTAAATGTGGCTGTTGATATTTCAGTTCTTCAAAAAACTTCTCTTCATCTCTCTTTAATTCAGAGAATGAATTATATAAAAGACCCTTGTCTGGTCTACTGTCGACAACTTTTTCTATTCTTCCGATAAACTTGTATAGATGATGAAATTATCGCTTCATTATCTTCTTTCATTACTCACCAACTTCGAGGTGTCGTCAACTGACGCGATAACCGCTTCAGTCAAAACCGATGTGTTAATCATTAGACCAAATCTTAATCAGTCTCTCATTTATGACTTGAGGCATCTTACAATTTATTAAATCGGGCACAGTTTTTTCACGTTATTTTCTTTTTTTCATACTTGTGTTACTGGGTTTCAACCAGAAACTGATCAGCATATTTTGAGGTGTTGTGGAGTTTACCATTAATATTTAAAACGATTGAATTATTTGTGTGACCACTGGCTTAGTAGAGCACACATACATGGTACATACGTGTACTTGAATAATAGTAAGGAAAGTTTCCCATTTCGGCAAGCAAATTATTGACTTTTTTGATTTGATTTTGCCAAAAAAAGTAAACTTGTAAAGTGGGGTATATAATAAATTAGATAGGATTTTTTCTAAATTGACTTCACACAAAATCTAATCTATTTCTGGAGTTGGATCTTTGCTGGATCTCTTGAGGTCGATTTAAATCAAAATTGCATTGCACGGAGTCTGTAAGTGACAAGAAATGAGTTATTAGGATCAGGTGACCTGATCTGGCTGAAATACGAACTTGACCTGTATTTGACCCTTAAGAATCACTACAAAATTTGGAGAATGTCTGTTGAGTTTGAAGGGACTTAAAGTATTAAGTTGGTCAGAGATTGATCTGAATATCTACGATTATTACCATCTGATTTGACGCCAATAATATCCGGTAATCTAGAAAAAATACTGCGGAGATCGCGAATTAAACCTCTCCTTCCGCCTTAACTACAAAATAATAAAATTTTCAATTAGATTCCGGCATTTTTTTTACATCCTCTCAAATCAATCTCTAGCTGCTTTTCGAATTGCGACAGTAATTTCAAAGTTGAAAAAGTGCTCGTTTACTTATTTTGCACTGTATGCTTCGCAATCCAAGCATGCACACTATATTTACCCCGGCTTGCGCGAAGTCTGCCGTACCACCTGAATGGATGCTTGTTCCATAATTGATGATGCTTTATAGTATAGAGCTGAATATCCGAAAGAACCGGCCATAACAAGCTGGTAGTAAATAAACACTAAATAATATTGTCGATATTGATCGACCAAGCCCCGGCCCCCTAACACCGCGTTATTTTTACTAAGTAAAGGGGGGGGGGCGCTTATTCATCTGTCTTAATAAACATAATCAAATACAATAATTTTCTTCAGATTTATTATCAGAAGTTACAAAATTGGTTCACTTGGCTGGCAAAACGCCACGTTGTAAATTCATAGATTTGTTTTTAAAATAATCTATGTTAAAATTAATCTTACTTCAGTTATTTTATCTGCACTTAAATTAACATAAGTTTTGAATCAATTTTGTTTTATGAAATCTGATTATTATTAGACAAGCCAGAAATTCTTTAGTCGTTCTTGTAAATGATTTAATATATTATTTGTTTTAAAATTTGGAAATCTTTTCAAAACGTGAAGTTTTTATTTAAATTATTCAATTTGGTTTAAATAATTAAAGAACCATAATCTCTTAAAATGTGAGTACTATAGATAGGTGAATATACAGGAACTTAAATGTTTTGTATAGCTCACAAGCCATACAGGAATGAGTTTTTAAAAATAAAGTTAATATTACCTCCATATACTTTCAGTTTAATTGAAAGAATTAAAATCAGGTAAGTATAGAGTAGGGAGTTTTGCCAGAGCCGAACGCCATTTTAAACGGAGAGTAGCAATTGTAGTGGCAACAGTTATTAACCTTACCGATTTGTTACTCAAGTTTTGTGTTAACAAGTTTTTATTTCAGTATTTATTTGATTTTTCGTTTCGACGGTATTGAATCTTGTTGAATTTCTAGGCGGTGTCAAGTTAAGAACAACAAAATGGTCTCTCTTCCTCGCCGCATAATTAAGGAAACTCAAAGACTACTCCAGGAGCCTGTGCCTGGCATTAGCGCTGTACCAGACGAAAGCAATGCCAGATATTTTCACGTTATAGTCACTGGCCCTGATGATTCACCCTTCGAAGGGGGACTTTTTAAATTAGAACTCTTTTTGCCCGAAGATTATCCAATGTCAGCTCCGAAGGTAAGGTTTGTCACGAAAATTTATCACCCAAATATTGACAGACTTGGTAGAATTTGTTTAGATATCTTAAAAGACAAATGGAGCCCAGCTCTACAAATTCGTACTGTATTACTGTCGATTCAAGCTTTATTAAGTGCACCGAACCCTGATGATCCTTTAGCAAATGATGTTGCGGAATTGTGGAAAGTAGATGAAGCAGAAGCTATTCGCAATGCAAAGGAATGGACTCGCCGCTATGCTATGGACAATTGATCAAGCGAATTGTGATAATTACAAACAATATATATACATATACACAAATGTTCCTTTATATATATTGTTTTCTGTTAGTTTTAACAAGAATACATGCCATTATGATTTTTAAATTCACTTAGTGCTAATGCATATAATTTGCATGATTCTAAGTTGGTATATTTTATTTTGACAATGTAATAAATATTGATTCTGTATTGTTTAACTTAATGTATGATGAAGTGTATGATACAATTAAGCGTAAATTGGAAACAATTCAGGAAACGCTCAGGGCGTTATTTTCTATCAGTCATAAAAATCAACTCAAAGACTTAAATAATGTATATTTAGCTGTCTGATTTTTCATTTCTCACAGTTTACTGTTCTGATTAATTGGAATTGAAAAATAGATTGATTTTGTTTTAAAGTTTTCAAATTTTGTTCATTACATTTTTAAATGATTATTGAAGGACCATGTATAAAGAATATTGAAGCTTGGTAGCTAACTTATTTAAAGGTATTGTATTATTTTTTCTTTTTGGTAATTTTTAAGTATATTACATCCATAAATCATTTCTTGAAGAAGTATGTCTTATTGTAATATATTATATAAATATACTTTGTTATTGTAACTTTTTGATTTATTTGTTCGGCCGCTGCATTGATTTTTATTTAATTATTAACTCATACCCCTGATAAGGATTGATATTGGTTTAGTGTCCTTGTTGATAAATAGCAGTATAGATTAATTATCTTAGCATCCAGCAAATTCGCCTATTTAAATCTCTAAAGTTGAAGTGATCTATTTTTGGCAGCCTGGAATAAGATTATTAAGATTTTAGTTGATGTTCTTTTTAACTGGCTTTAGTCAACTTAAGTTAAGTTGGCGATGGGAAGATGTTAGGTATTTATCAAATATATGTATGGAGAAAGTTTTACATGCAGGAGTAATATTAGTTCACAGAGGATAGTTATCTACAAATTAGTGTCAGCTTCTGTTATAGTTTTACAATCAGACACATATTTACATCTGCAGAAGTTTTTAGCAAAGGTACTTTTGTATTTCCTACTTCATTAAAAAAATTGATAAAGCTGTAAATATATAATGACTATAGCTCTCATCATATCTATATACTTGCCGAAGTAAAGAGGTATGTAATCTGTATTAAGACACTTTATTTTTAAGTATTCAATACAAGTAATTGCATTTAATAAATATGATCTGTTTGAAAAATTACCACTGTATTTTCTTGTTATGATTTCAAAAAACAACCTTAAAAGTATATACTAGGCTGATGTCTAGATTATTTATTCAACAGGAATAATTTAACAAGAAGGGTGCAATAGTAGTGATGCCTGATAATGCAACATCACTATGGAAACCATTATCAACAAATTTTATTTACAGGAAGGACTGTTATTGCTAATTTACCTTGTCTCATATTTATTTACGTGTGATTTTGTATATCTATCAAAACAAAAACTTGTTAGCAGGAAAACTGATATCTGTCATGTATTGTTTGTGGTTCTGCTTGATACTGTCTGCATATCGACTTCAGCCAGGATATTTCTTATTCTAAGGAATGAAGATCCATTGGGTCATTTCAGGGATCTGTTTTATGGATCATAATACATCAGTGGATCATTGTTCACTGAAGTTTATTCTCTTTTTTAATTTCTTTAACAAAACCAATGTTGTTAGCAATCATAGCCTATAAATTTAGACCAGGTTTATTTAGCTCACAAAGAAGTATAACTAACATACTTGTGTTATAGAAATTAAAAATGTTTACATTTAAGTACAAGTCCATGATCTGCTGATTGATTTCAATCATTGGTGGTACATTTGTATGACCAATGAATATACATATAGAATTATAAACTGCTTAAAATTTCTGAAAGTACACACCACACCGTTCAAAGCGAGATGGTTAATTTCTTTCCCCGCCACTTTCTCCTATATATTTCTAGTCGCATTGCTCCACCTAGAGTGTGACTATTCTGTCTTCTAATCTACTACTTATCAAAATAAAATATTTATTGCAAGGCATAGAAGTAAATTAACATCCAGGTTTCAGCTTCTGTTAACTTCCTTATTTGCTGGAAAACATTCTTATTCAGACGTACTGGAATAATTCAAAAGGAACCAAGCAAATGAGCATTGAACTACTTAGCTCATATTAATTCTTTTTCTGGTTTGTTTAGGTGCTATTAATTTGAGACCGTAAGCACTTGCACACCTTTAATAAATAATTGTAGAAGCTGGACATTATTTTTGTATTATTTGAAGGGCTGGCTAGAAAGTTGTATTAATTTGTGATATCTATTTTTAATTTGGCCAAGAAATGAACATAAATAGAATCACAACTTTACTAATATACATTGCTGTCTAACCAAACAGAAGAAATGACTGAAACAGGTTGCGTTTGTAAAATTTTATCATATTAATTAACTATGAGTCCTGTATAACCCCATTTTGTTAAGTGATGAATCTGATATGTAGTGATCATTCTTCATATAAAGCCTTGAAGAAATTCAGTTGGCGATGCAGTCCCATATTTTAATTAAAATAGAAGAGCAAAATAATAAAAACAATATTTTTGCAAAATTTGGTGCAAATCTAATAATTATATTAGATGTTAATTGAAAGAGATAAAATTTTCTTTGAAACAATATTTCCTACTTTAGAAGGTTACAGGTTACTTGACAGCAGACAAAAAAATTGCAAAAAGGTAACAAATTTTATTACAAATAACATATTAGTAATGTTAACAATATAATAATAAACAAGTAAATATTAAGTTACTATTTAAAAATTATAATAAATAAACATCTTGAAATGAAGTATGTCAGGTGTATCAAAAAGCTATCTACTTTTATTATTGAATTTATGGTTGAGGGAAACAACATAAACAAATGCGGTCCTAATAAATATTTACATTACAGGAAGGTGAGGTTAGTTCGAGCTTGATTAACCTGCCAGACATTAAGCTGTTCATATTCGTCGAGGCAGTCTTCGATCTGCCCAGCTTGGAAACCCTTTGTTGCACAGGCCTCTCTCACTTCGGATAGTTTTACTACCTTACTTCCTCCTGCCAGTTCTCGGACAATGTTGAATATTCTGTCTATAGATGATTGAGGCCTGAAAAAAATTAGTTTAAAACTTTAATTAATTAATTTATGACAGTTACATAAACTTTACTATGGAGTTTTCAGAAACTAATTTAATCTACAACTTCTGATCTCCAGGTGAAAAACAGTCTTTATTCTGAGACTTTACTAATCTCTCAAAAAATAACAAATTGCCAGTTGGGTCAATGCAGGAGATAAAATAAACCTTAGTAACACATAAAAACTAGTGAACTAAAAAGTTAAATACAAGCTTAGGTGTATTCCTGGATGAATTAATTAACATTATATACCAAAAACATAAATGGGTCAGTACATTGAAATTGAAAAATCAAAATGTATGTTATTTGTGTATCTTAACCACATTTTAAATTAAAAAAACAAAACCAATAACTTTTATTATTATAAATGATGAATTTCTGTTAATATTAACAGCCACAAATATTAAAACCCACTCTTCTATCATGAAGCAGTTAAGTCAAACATACAATAAGAATGAAAGCCCTAAGAGATATTGGAAACACTTGTTCTTCCAACTAATTTTCAAAACTATAATAACTAAAGATGATGAAGAGAAAAACTCCATGAGCTGAAAGGTGAAATCACCAGCTGTGAAAAAAAATAACATATATTTGGGTTCAAATCGTGAAACAAGTGAATTTATATTAATTTTCTCACTTCCCCTCCTCACTCACTCGCCGCCCTACCTACAATACTGCCTAAGATGTGTGCCCAAATAAACCAAGCTTATATAGTCAAAAGAAAAAATTATGCAGCTCCAGAATTCCCAAAGCTTGCTGTTATAATAAAAAATGTTTTCTCTTTAAAATTGAAACCATTGCCCATTCTTAAATACATTTTGTTCATTTAAATCATAATTCTAACTGTTGCCAGTCTACAACACAAGGGATCCATATTTCACAGCATAACTTAAGTATAATCTTGCAAATCCATATAGTGGTGTAGCAAAGTATTAAACGATAAAGAAATTTTATTGTACATATAACTAGTTTGTGTACTTTAATACTTTTTAGTAGTTCATAAATTCTATATAAAGGGCAATACTGAGGTTTTCATGAACATATTGTCATATCGATTGATGTCTGTCTACAGAATATGTCAGGTTTTGTTGTTATTAATTATTATAAATTGCAAATTTCTAGTTCAAAAGTACTACACACAATAAAAAAAAGTCTTTGTAAAAACAAATAAAAAACCAGTGTTGTTATAACTGTGTGTTTGTTTATCTGATTCCTATTTTAAAACTATTTACTTATGTTCCCCTACTTATGTTTTCTACCATGAACCTCCTTACTAATCCTTCTTTCTATTTCTAGTAGCTGGTAGTTAGGGGTGATGACATAATCCACTTTAATTATAATAAAAATGATTTTTAACCTGGCGGATCTTTCATCAGTAGTTGTAAGTGACGATTTGCTCATTTCAAGCAGTCTCATTGCCTCAGAAACATCTTCTGCTTCAACTGTATCAGCCAAACGAAGTCTTGCAAGTGCTGTGCAAAGTCGCAGGATGGCAAGAAGATTTCGGGCAGATGTAAATGTCATATCACGGCTATTCCGAGCTTCCTACAAAACACAATTTGGAATATGATAATATGAAATTTAGTTTAAAATCGATTTACTTTTTTTTTTTTTTTTAAATACCTTTCTCATGTTGACATAGGCTTCGACAATGGTATCTGTTAATGCCATAGGAATAACTGGATTTTTTCTTTTGCATAGATCAATGTACCTCCTCATAAGTGACATTTCTAGAGGTTGACTCTCCGTTGGGGGCTGGCAATTGTGGCGATGGACATAAGTGATATGCTGGGCGAGCCTGGAAATAGTGAATGAATAAAATATTATAATTATTCTGTGACATAGTCTCCTTAAAATGACAAACATTATCTGACTATCAATTGATCATCATCTGACATATCATGGTAAAAATTATTATTATAAACTCATCAGTACAAAAATTAATGACTAAAATCCAGATAAAAAATCAATATATCAATTAGAATAATGAATTTAATGATTAGTGATCACCAATTTTAAATAATTTATTTATTTAACCCTTCAGCTAAAAACCTAACTATTAACCTGTAAAGTTAAAAATACAAGTTAAGGATAACATTTACAACTTTGTTCTACTTTAGAATTGCAGTCTAGGATCATTTATTAACTATAAAGCTCTTTGTTAGGAGGCAATACCATAAATAAATTCGCAATTTACCAATATTTGAACCAATGATTATTTTCAACCAACCATAAAGATATAGGGACATTATATTTCCTATTCTGAATATGAGCAGGAATAGTAATAGCAAGAACCACTATAAAATGGATAATCCAAATTGAATTAAGATAACCTAGATCATTTATCGGAGATGATAAATTTTATAATGTAAGAGACATATACCATAAATAAATTCACAATTTCTCACTTGATTTCAGTCACCTTATCAAAAAGTGTATCAATGATTATTTTCAACCAACCATAATGATATTGGGACATTATATTTCCTATTGGGAATATGGGAACCACAATAAAATGGATGATTCAAATTGAATAAAGATAACCTAGATCATTTATCGGAGATGAAAAACTTTATAATCTCTGACTGTCAAATATGAATTGTATAACTATCACTCATAATATTACATTAGATTTACAGAAATTTGATTTAATTGCCCTCCTTTAGATTAATAGTATTCTCTACCTTAGAATATCAAATAGAAAACGAAAGAAAATGTATATATTATTATTAGTTG
The DNA here is from genome assembly GCA_930367205.1 of Acanthosoma haemorrhoidale. NCBI lineage: Eukaryota > Metazoa > Arthropoda > Insecta > Hemiptera > Acanthosomatidae > Acanthosoma > Acanthosoma haemorrhoidale. The sequence continues at coordinate 31,905,488 of OV884015.1, forward strand.
ATATATTACTTTAATTAATTGTTTACAACAAACACTGTCGGAGTCAAAGATGTTTGAAGAAATACAATTATATTAATCAAATCAGAGACCAAGTTTGGGTGAAAGATAAAAGAACTCCGATATTCACATCGAAGTTGTTATTTCAAGTACTACCCTTGAAAGTAATTTTATTGCAAAATAGATTACTTTCAAGTGCTAACCATGGGTGTTGGCATCTGTAGATAGCTAACCCCCTTCTGGTTACATGCATGGTATGTCTACATAATGAAATATTTTAAAATGAATCACATTACCAGCTTGCATACAGCTCATATGCCAAAAGTCCTAAAACCAAAATGGACAAAAAAAAATTAAGTTATAATTTTTCAATCAAATGCAGAAATAAAAGTACAGTAGCGCCCATTATTTAGAAGAAATAAAGGATATAAGAATCTTGGCACTCAGACACAAATATCAATTTTTATGTTATTAGACATTTTAATATCTAATTTCACAGCCATTGGTCTAGTTTGTAACAAAACAAAAAATACAGCTTTATTTTAAAAATTAAATTGTCAATTGTGGTATAAATAAGAAGTCCTTAACCAAAAAGGGGTAGGTAAAGGTCCTTGGTTCAAATTCCAATCTTATCATTACCGATCAATATATTTTTTCTTTGGATGGTAATTATTAATAAAATATAAAACCAATGTTTTCTTACCTCAAATCACTGTCCCTGTCAGCCTTATCTTGAATCAGCCATAAGAGGTCAAAACGTGACAGCAATGCTGCGGGGAGTTGAATATTTTGTTCGATAGTTCTTTTGGCATCGTAGCGACCATATGCAGGATTTGCAGCAGCCAATATGCTCACTCTAGCGTTTAGACGAGTCATTATACCCGCCTAGAGAACATGTACACTTGATATAAGAATAATCTATTTAGTTATATATTTTGCTCAGGATTTTGGACCTGACAAATCATATCATATTTCCTAACAAATGCATCTATGGAGCTTGCACGATGTTTTTCATGTCGATTGGGGTCTCATAGCCCCAATCCAACCTGCTATTTATTAATAAGACTCAAATATCTAAAATACTGAGTTCAGTAAACATACTAAATTTTTATAGAATACTTTGTTGTGTGACTTTGGAATTCAATTAAATTGTTTTCTGATAAAATAAGAGCATTATGCATGGTTGAAAACGTCTTTACAAGACAATTTGCTTTTATTGTATTCAACAGTATATTGTTATTTTTGAAGCTTGATGAGTGCGGACATCTGGGCGGAGACTTGTTGGGGAAATATATAGCTTTCATCATCAAACTATCTCTGCAGATATACCCAATGTGTCGATTTCATCCATAAACTTAATTTGATGAAAATTTAATATGTATTAGCCAAAGAAAAAAGGTGTTGATAGGACTTTGGCTCGGGCTCGAAGCCAGAACATCCTCAATTCCCGATTGAGTACACTACCTCAGAGCTATCTCAGCATGAACACAGTATTCTTGTTAATATCAAGTATCTTTATCATTCGTAATAACAAATTTAATAACCCTAAACCAAAAAAATATATTTGCTTAAGAAATAAATTATTAAAATATCTCACCTTGGCTATAGAAATAGTCTGTTGTTCCATAACTTCATGAATGGCAGTACGGTCATGATCAGCCATTTTGTCAAATTCGTCTATACAACAAATACCCAGATCAGCAAGTACAAGGGCTCCACCCTCGAGAACCATTTCTCCAGTGAGGGGATCTTTCATCACTGCAGCTGTGAGACCGACCCCTGATGAACCACGACCAGTAGTGTACTGTGCTCGTCTCGCTAAACGCTCGATAAATGACAGCATCTGAGATTTAGCAACTCCAGGATCTCCCATTAAGCAGAGATTAATATTGCCTGCAAATTTATGATAGTTTATTTCACAATGAAATTAAAAAAAAAATGGTGCTTAGATAAACTTCTACAAAAATAGAATACAAGCTATTAAAAATAATTAAATGCTACATGGAACATGGCATTTTATTGGTGTTAATAAAATTTGTTGAAACTCTATAGCAAATAAACTGAGTCTTTCATTTGAAGCATGAGAAAGTTATAAACATCATCAGCAGTATAATAGGGAACAACCTTTACAAATGGCTGTTTTCATTAGCAATCAATATTTTCTGCCATTTAGCTTGTTTTAATTTTTAATAGACTGGTTTAAAGACTAATATATTAAGGGTGCTCATCTGTAAGTACAGTTTTTTATCAATGTATATGTCAGACTCAATTTTTTCCAAATAAAACATTAAAAAAAATAAAACTTAAAAAGTTACTCAATATCACAAAAGCCAAACATATTTTAATTAATGAGAAAAATGATAGGGGTAAATTTTTAAAGAAGCACCACGATTTCCAAGCTAGAAGAAAATAAGTGCTTCTTATGCAATGATCATTTCACTACTTATTTTCTGTTCTACTACAACTTTTGTCTGTAATGAAATTTATTAAGAGCTCATTGATTTTTATACCTCTAATTTTCATTCCATCGGGACTTTTGTCTACCCCACCAACCAAAAGCAAAAGCAAAGCCTTTTTCACGTCTTCGTGACCATAAATCTCCGGTGCAATGCTGCTCGATAACTTTTGATAAAAATCATCTCCAGCCAGCTGCCTTACTTCTTTCTCGGTCAGTTCCCCTTCTCCTAACGTATCTTCTTCAATACTATTTAAGCTAACAACTCTCTAGAATGAAAAAAAAACAAAACAAATAAAGCATTTTATAAAACTATGGTGATCTTAAACCAATAAATATAAATAATCTAAGAAGTGGATTGTCATTAACAAACTAATCATTTATAATAAATAATATTTAATTAAGCTAAAATATTTGACCAACTAATCTATATTCTATTAAACATTCTTTGTTTCCTTCATATGCATAATGACAGTAGCTTGTAAATTAAAGTTGTTATATTTGCTAGAAATTCAAGATAGATTGTATTAATTCTACTGCTTAAAGTCTAATGTGGCTTACATGAGCTTCAAGGAACGTTTCTGAAATCAGACCATAATAAATTTGTTTCCACCCTGACCGGAGAAGAGGAAGAAATACTCCAGTAACTTCTACATGATCTCCAGGTACAGATTTTCTAGTTGTTTCGCCACGACAAAATACTGTAATAGATCTAGGAATGTTACCCACAGGTACTTGATCACTCTAAAAAAAACAATAAGTAGATCAGAATAACTCATGTGTTCATAAAAAATATAGTTAATAATAAAGCCTAAAAGTCAATAAATAAATAATTTCAACAAAACAAACATATTTGAAGCTGTACTATTCATAGCCAAATGAATAGATTTCTACAATGAGCAATTAAGCTATTTGTAAAATCTTAGAGTCAACATAAAACAACATGTTAAAACAGTTGACAAACGCACAAACTTGTAAAATTGTTATGGAGTTCATAGATTACAATGAGTTTTAATTTGAGTACATATTCGCTGGGAATTGGCTGAGGCTGATAAAAGAGTAGTTGTTCCACAATGTGTCCAGACCACTTACAACTTAGTTCCATCCTCAAACCATCTCAAAACAGGACCTGATTTTTCTTTAATCAACATAATCGAATCCCCATTCAAATTTAAAAATGATTAACTGCTAATTTCTAGTGATTTATTCTTACATGTTCCTGGATACGAAGTTCTTGAAACTTTATAAACTTAGAACCTCTTGTTTGGAGATAAAGACGACCGCCTGACTTATTTAATCTGCAAATGTCACTGGGGCACAGAACAATGGGCATGAAGTTCATAGAATTCACCTACACAAATCAAATATTTTTTATATAAAGAGCATAATTAATGTGTGTGAAGGAAAACACTGGCACATTACCTGCTGATACGATTCTGCACCACATTGATCACAGGTGTAAGTAGCGACTGAGATTAATGGTTTCACTTCAGTAGCTCTTGTAACAACCCCTTGAATATTAACTAATTTCCCAATGTAATTTGCTTTAACATCTCTGATAGGAACAGGCTTTGTAGTCCCCGTATTTTTAAAGTATAATTCACTGAAACAAATTATATGAACTCACATAAATAACCAAACATTTATTGACTAAGATAAAAAAAATAATAATACTAACAATCTGCGCATAAGTTCTGGAGGATGAGCATTGTTAGACTCTCTCACTTCACCATTTTGTTTGTTTCTCGAATCTACCAGTATTCTGTGTTCTATATACACATCAAGGGTATCCTTTACTGTAATCTAAACAAGAAATATTAGATAATATTCGTTTCACTTTAAATATACAATTTAACGAAAGCAAATTATTAATACCTCATGCGTTTTATAATTTGGTAAAAGTTCATAAACTAAATCTGAAAACATATTGTTGTATCTTCTAGCATTCTGAATAATAGGTTCAATAAGACTGTTATCATAATCAAAAATATCGTCCAACTCTATGTAAAGGGAAACCTACACAAAATTGATTAGTTAATACAAAATTACACTCAATTAAACATGAATCAAACATGACATATTACTTGTTCTCGGTGAGCTATTTTTGTTAGCTGATCAGCATATTTGAATATTGTGTGACCATCGTCAGTAGTAGTTGTAAATGTAATCAAAAACTCTTTGAACTTCTCTGAAAACATAAATTGTGTTACAAATGCCAAATTTTTGAACATATATTGAATAATTACTCTGTTAACACCTTTTATTTCCGCGTAGGCTAAATCCTTCTTTTTTGACATTTTGGCCAAAACTGTACGCTAAATATTAAATGTGTTCACGTATGACTATTAGTCATAAACAAAAATAAGCAACAGATCCAAGCGAAATCCCGCCAGTTTCTGCCTGAGCGGGAAAAATGACGGCAGATCGTTTGTCAGATTTTAACGGTCTGAATTACTTCTTAGGCCAAGAGACTCTAAGTATAATTACGGATATTAATATTGTAGATGATCCCATAATTTAACTTATATTTTAGCTTTATAACTTATTTATTAGTATACTTAACATATTATGTTTACAGCTTATATTTGTTTATCTTTGCTGCAATCTCTCAGTCCAAAGAGTATATAATGACAGCTTATGGTAAAAACTTACAGAGTTTTTAAATGGGCCAATATCACAGGTTCAATCCAGGGATTCTGTCTGTTATTGCCCACTAACAGGCCGCGTCCTTCAGATTTCTTTTTCAAATCCACCAGCGGTCCTAACTGTATGGAGCAAATCTGGAAGGAGCAACATTTTTCTGAGTAGATCCTCAGGACCAGGATTTTCGTGCATGCTAAAATGTCTAGAGAGCTGGGACACGATTTCAGTGTTTAGATAACATATATAGTTTCATACTGTGGAATAGATTTCTAAATTTGCCTCCAAATGAAGAGAACGAAGAAGGACACGATTTTATATTAATAGGTGATGAGGCGTTTGTATTGCATGATAATATATTGAAGCCATATTCTTAACGTCATCTCAATTATACAAGACGATTTTTCAACTATAGGATCTCACGAGCCATAAATGTGTTAGAAAATGCGATTGAATTAATCACTGCTAGGTTTGGTGTTTCCCACGCTCCGATTGATCTGGAACCAATGAAAGTAGGATATATTGTTCTGCAGCTTGTGTTCTAATTTGTTGGTGCGTCAAGCTCTGTGTACTGCAATCCTGAGGTATTTGACATAAAAGATGTGGTTACAAGCATGAGATGATGAGCAAAGGAAAATCTTAATTATTCAACGCATGTAATATTATACATACTTAATTATATTCATTGTACATGGTGAAGTTGTATCTGTATATGTATCCTATTATGTAAAAAGTGAAGAAATAAAATTTTTTAAAAAGTTGAACTTGAGGTGTAGTGTATAGTGGTGGTGAGATAAAACTGTCAGTCCAACCGTTCATGTGTGGTGACTTGACTGCAGTCCCACCCCTCGCACATCCGTCACAGATATATGCCTCAAACCACTCCACCTCTAACGTACGCCCACCCGCGGGCTCAGCCATTTTTCCTAGAAAAATCCGTTCATGTATGTCTAGCTAACCCTTTAACATTCGCGAGGGTTGTGCTCCAGGAATACCAAGCGAATATCGAATTTGTGAATACCAAGTCTACCTTCCTGTGTGAATAGGGGGCTATGTTTTACGATGGCAGACAAATACGAGAACACTTGCGATTTTTTCAATGGGCTTTTTTTTTATTATTTTTAATTTACAGTATGAAGCTAATTTACTCATGTATGTATGTATATGTAAGATTGCTCTCGATAAATAAGCTTTCATATGGTTTCATATGGCAACATCTATATAGGTCGCCTGTGGTGGTAAATTCAAGATCTTGTGGGACTTTCCATAGGCAAAAAACGAACAGATGATATAAATTTTGACAATGTCATTCAAGAATTTTCTAATAAAACAGCAAGAAAAATAAATATATAAACACGGTTATATGTTAGCATTACGTGCACAATCTGCTTAAGCAAAGGAAATACAAATTTTTATTTATATTCAATTGTTTTTAATCACCACTCTTAATTTTGATAGAGTTAGAATGGGTGGACAAATCTCATAGTACGCACGTTTTCACAGGCTCTGATGACGACGGCAAAAGGCAAAGTCCAAATTAATTTTATTATTTGATAAACATTGGAATTTTCGTTAAATGACATGTTTTAAAATATGGAACACAAATAACTTGTGATCTGAACCCTTGTCAGCCCGCCCTTTGGTGGTGCTGCTACCTGTTGGTAGAAGATGTTGCATCGGCTGGTGCAACCTCCCATCCCTAGATTATAACCTTAGCAAGAAGGCCTTGCCCATTACATCCATCTGTCAATTGTGCATTGCTTCTATTCAGTCAAGGTATTTATTGTCACCACAGGCCAATTGTCAGCCCTCTAATCTTGATCTGAAGGCTACTTATTTCAATAATTTCTGTTTCAGAAACTTTCCCTATGATGACATCTTATCCAGACCCACAGAAAGGGATGTACCCGGCTCCTTATCCAGGTTGGTAGATGAACAATTTATTATTTTTATAAAAACCTATATTCGGCAGTTAGTGATTCAATATAATTTCTCACCGTTTTTTAATTTAAATTTAATCTGCAGCTTTAGAATATCTTATATTGTTTCTTCGATGTGTTACACTTGTATTACTTTGGGTGTGTATAACTTATTACAAATTATATTTCCCACTCAAGAGGCTATTTTGTAGATAAGAGTCAGCTATGATCAAGAAAAGCTTATGACTCATTTAATTCATTTGTCATCAGATAAGACTTGACAGTTAAATCTAAGCTGTAAAATGATATATTATATTTGTTTTTTTGCAAAGAAATCATGTTTAAATTACAGTATGAATACTTCTAAATTGAATGAATGCATAAATCATTGCATTTAAACAGGACTTTTTTTTTTCATTCCAATAGATCTGATAATGTAAACAGGAAAATCCTTGATAATTATACTTGTAAATAACATGAAAGTTTTCATTTTTCTTATTCATTTTCAAGTTATGCTATAAATATATATTTATCAATTAGTATCTAATTAGCATGTTGTTATCCCACCATATATTTATAAGCTGATTAGTTATAAATAATTAATTTGATATTAGTTGAGGTAATCAAATAATTGATTCAATTTATGGAAGAGTAGTAACAATAAATGATGATACAATTACAACAGAAAATTAATAAAATATAATCATATGAACTTGGCTCAATAGTATAGAAATAATCACAATAAATAATTTTATTTGCTTTAATAACATTATATTTTGCATTTAACACTTAAAGAAGATTTCTAAATAACTTTATATTTCTTGATAATTTTTTTCCCCAGTTAGTGTATATTACATTAAAATGAATTTGTATGTTATTAATACTAATTTACTGGCGCTATTAAATTATTGTATTCTTGAAAAAAATTGTAACTCTGATTAAATAATGTACTACTTACTAGGTCTAGGTTTAAAGTTTATCGAGCTTTTTTTGACAATATGTCGGAATTAATATTTATTTTTAAAAAAGCTAAATGTGTGCATGCTCAATGCTTGAAATATTGCAGATCATTAATTTTAACAGTTTTAGGTCCACATAAAACAGGTACATGATAAAATATACTAACAATTCATAAGAGCATGATGCATCTAAGGTATAAAGAAAAAGAAGGTATAACATATGCATGAATTTATGAAATAATGAGGTATAGAGAATGTTTACTTGTATATGATAGAATAACATGTACATATTATCTTGACTCTTGTAGTTTCTTCAATAAATGACTGGTCAATACTGTCGCTCACTAATTAAGTGCCTCTGCTCTTTGTCCTGATCTGCACCAGAACTCCTCCATGTTAGAAAAACGATAGTGACAGTGAGGAATCGGAAATTTTTATTGGATAGTGGTCTTAGGCATGTTTTTCAAGTTCATTTTTATCTTCATAAATTTCAGAACAGCATCTTAAAGTTGTCTATTCAACCTGGAAGAACAAACCAAGATGAAAGCTTCTAGTCGAAGCGTTGGATCTGTTCGGTACAGATGAGAAACACAATTGCCAGTATTCAATCTTAGATCATTTGAGGCAGGAGAATTGGGTTACCTGAAGTTTAATATTTTTTTATTGCAAGAGTAGGAATGCTGAGTTTATTCCACACTATCTTTTTAGGGTTATGTTGGCTATTTCAAAACCAGAAACCTATTATAGACTCTTTTTTGGGGAGGGGGGAGGGTATTAACTGTTCATTAACTGCATTAACGATAAATTAAAATAGTCTGACCTAGTCTGATCCTTTTAAGTTTGTAAAAGTACTGGAGCGAGCAGTGTTTCTTATGATTTAATTTGAAAATTAAAATATGTTAGACTTCATAGTTCAGCAAATCATTTGTTAGGGTTGGCATGTTTTTTTGAAGGGAGAAACCTTTCTTCCTCTGCCTGTTTTTGCTAGTCTATAGCCAACTGTTCAAATTAGAGGCATGAAAAATATATACGTCTCCATAAACCCTGGACTGGAGTCTGGAGTCTCTAATTTGCTTTTTTGGACTAAATTGAGAATAATTCATAATTTTGTGCACCCATTAGGTTCGCGATTCATGCAACCCATCAGAGTTGCCTCTGATCCCATCCCATCTTACCCTGGGCAGAGCTAGATCAACCAGAGGCTGCTGAAAAAAAATAGACTATAGGGAATAGTGTTTAATTAAGCATCCTAGGTCTGTATAGCCTGGGTAAATTAATGTTTCAATATGTATAGTTAGATGATGAATAAATTTATATTTTTGGAGAAAATTCAAAGTTTTAAATGGAAATAATGATACTTGAAGATAATTGTTATATTGTGAGTATATAAATGTTTAGAAGAATTTGTCAGGAGACCAGGTTAGATTGATGAAAGAGATTTGTCAGGGTTTCATTAAATTTATTAATGGACAATGTTTTCACGTACATTGTACTGTTCTGATTTTAACTTATTTGTACTTTGATGATTAGTACTTATATGATACATATGATATTCATTTCTAATACTGAACAAATAATGCCTATGTTCCATACACCAATCAAATAACTATTTACAAAAACATTTGATTTCTCCAGTCTCCAAAACCCAAGTGATACTACTCCTTTCCTCATTCGGTATATGTTTGCAAGCAATAGCTAAAAAAAAAATCTAGAATGCAAAGCCTCAGTTTTCCAATACTATATGAAATATTATGTATTTTAAAAATCATTTATTAACCAAATATCAATACAGTATGTTTGCATTAGGTCCTTGTGTGAAATGGTAAGGGATGTTGATTGAGTCCCACAAAAATTGTTAAACTGTCAACATATTTACATATTTACATATACATAGTATGTCGAAACGTTATCCATTAATACATTTTTATTAAAAACTACCTACGCTCATTTATCAACATGAGCTGATCTCCCTACAAACTATTCTACTCATTTATTACAATTTAAAAATTGCTGGAATTCTTAATGGAATTAATTATTTATTTATTATTTTTGTGGTTTCAATCACAATACATTTGTGCTTTGTTCTTGTAGAAATAATAAAGCTTTCTGAAAGCTATTACTTTTTTATTTTATCTAGCTCAATGTCACATCTAATCATTCCAGAGATTTTATTGTCTTCCTGAAATTTTTTTTGGTGATTCATTGCTCGATGAATCGTCTCTGGGCACCAATAATAATCAATGAATTTTCTCGGAACTTTGTCCAAACTGTGCAGATTCCTCCATTATATTATTGCGTTTACAAAAAGTTAGCAACAGCGATGTTTTTCATTTTAGAATCCTCATCAGGTAAGGGCTCACCAAAGTAAAGAAACTCCATAGCATACATTTGAAAAATTGTTCAAAGCTTTTTAATGATTTTTCATCATGACCACAGGCACTGATTCAGTAAGCTCACCCGAGCTGTACCCACAGGGTCTAACTGATAATCGCACAAAGGTGCCTATTCATTATAACTTTCAGTGGATGACCAGCCTTAAAAATAAATTACAGTGCTTTAATTGCATTTATCATTCAAATTAGTATTTTGTGTACAGACACCAATATCTGCTATATTCTAAAGAATAAATCTACGACCATTTTCTAATTGCTTCATTGTGTATAGTTTATTGCTTATCTTGGTGAATTCTTGTAAAATCACTGATAAAATCTTTTGTAAGTAAATGTAGTACTTTTTTAAAACTAAGTTGTGCATGACAATCTATATTCTATTGGTGTCTTCTGTAAAATATATTAATTTCTGTACAGCAACTAATCTTGTAATATTGCAGCGTGCCCATACCCTGTAACTGCTTATCCTCAACAATCTGCTTATAATCCGGCTTTTCAAGGTTATGGTGAGTGGATCTGTTACCATTATTCCCCAAAGTCTTTGTTTTAACTACTTACCTTGTTTATTTTCATTCGACGAATATCGTGATGAAATAAATAAAGTTAACTTGAAATGGTGAACCCCCAATAGACCCCTAAAAATAAACCAAATTAATGCAATCCAGCCTAGCCTAGAAAGGATAGATGAAACAAAAGCAAGTGAGTAGAAGAGTTTGTTGGGAGATCGGCTTAGGTCGATGAAATAGAATTGTAACGTTTTCATTCAATTTATTAATGGACGACTTTTCATCCGTTCCTAGTGTGATGTGATATGGTCTGGAATGTTAACTGTGTAAAATATTTGGTGGAACTAGCGATGAACAATACTTGAAGAATGGTCTCCTATCATATTGTGTATGACATCGAATTGAAGATCTCAGCGCCCTGATTATTATATAAATGTGCTTGAACTTTAATGTACTACAATAATAAAATCCATCATGCTTCACTTGAATTTTTAATGGACAGTGTTTTGACATCTCGTTGTGAAGAACCTGATTCTGAAATATGTACATATTAAACGTCGAAATGTCTAAAAAATAAATTTGACAAAAGATCCTGGACTTAATTTCTTTTATCGTCCTAAGCTGATTTCCAATAAAACAACCATCTATTATGGTCATTTGAAATAATAATTTTTTGTTTGGATTAATATATAATTTATATTGAAGTAGTTGTTTCAAATAATTTAGTTTGAAATTTGTTCAGAAAGTATCTTCAATTATTTTAATGTCATGCTCTGGTATGAATGAAAAAAAAACCCAAAAAATTATGTATATTTTGAATTGAAGATAAATGAGAAACTTATGTCTCCTCTGTGAATTATGATATCTTGTAAACACCATTTTATTTTTTCTATATTGTCGATAAACAACAAATTATAATATGGACTTCGATAGTGCAGCTGGTCAAACTGGTTTCTCCTTTCGCCCTTCTTACCATCTTCTTCATCAACTCAGAGAAAATGCTAGTTCCTCAAAAAATAAGATTTAGCTTTAACTAGAAACTAGAAAATAGAAATAGGATAGCTGGTAAGAAAAGAGGAAGCAGAATTCAGTCTGACCAGCACCCCAGCTGAAAAAGAGATAACATACATAAAACAATAAGAATGAAATAAATGCCAAGTGTGGACCAATTATCGAACAATTGTCATTTTAACAGGTGGACCGCAGGGATACCCTCCTGCACAAGGTTACCCTCCTGCCCAAGGTTACCCTCCGGCACAAGGATACCCTCCGGCACAAGGATACCCACCTCCAGGAGGCTATGGACCGCCCCAAGGAGGTGGATACGCGCCATCTCAGGAGGGAGGGTACCCGCCTGGGCCTGGATTTGTAGCTCCGCCTAATCAGGCTCCATATCAGCCACCAGGAGGCTATCAACCTGTCCCAAGCAACTACCCTCCTCCAGGTGGCTACTCTGCTCCAAGCGCTCCCGTAATCTCAGCACAACCTACTATGGGAGGCCAAGGTTCGTTTCTTACATTTTCTTATTTTCATTTGTACATTTAGAATACAACCTTTTAAGTTAAATATTAATAAGTTACTACCGGTTAGTTGTGAGAAGTGATATCTTAAGATTAGCATAATAATGCAAGCCAACAGCAGGTGTTTTGGCGCCGTAGTATTTGGAGCTGATTTCATATGATTTTGAAGCCCAGAATTGAAATCTGGCATTAGTTTTTGCCTAGGAGCTCAAATTTTTGAGGCATAACATTTTAGTGGAATATAAGTTACACTAATTTAAGTTAAATTCATGGATCAAATAAAAAAACTAAACACAAAATTTTTAGTATTATATTATAAAAATAGCATTATATACAAAGATAGAGGAAAAATTCATCGATGAAACCAACCACTCACTGAACACTTCCTAAGCACTGTTCAAAACACTTATTTTCTGTGATATTCTTGAATGGATTTTGGAACAGTTCCTTATTAAACTCTCTGCCATCATGTGCAGATTAGCCCATTGTCCTTGGTAGCGGGCCTCCATACTTTTAATATCCTGGTGTAATCTTTCACCTTGTTCCTCACTGGTGTCTCCTAGATTTTCAGGAAAACGGTCTAAGTGGCTGTGTAAATAGTGCACCTTAATAATCATGTTACCCATTCCCCAATTTCCATTCTATAGAAGGACAGATTTGACACTTTGAACAGTCAACAAATAGGCGCCAATCATCTGGAAAAAAGTCAGGAAGACCCATTTTTTTCCAGGATTCCTCTACAAGATTGTCTTCTTGAGAGAAGAAGGGTAGGAGACCCAACCTTTATCGTTACATAGCTCTGGTAGCTGGTGAAATGTTGGGATCTGCACTTTCTTTGAGTAAGGGACCAGATGTCTTGCAGAGACTAAATCAGGATAAATTCACTTGCTACAGTTTTTTCGATTCATTCCAGTAATATTTACTAGGGAGAAATAGCAGTCATCAAAGTGATTTTGGGGTTCTCTCCAAACCATCGGTACGTCGAATTTCAAACATTTTCTTTTCCCTGTAGTCCGCTGTTCTAAAGGGTCTGTACAAGTTTTATAGACCTGATGTGCTTCCCAGGTTTTATCATGATCACCAAGCCAAACCTCAAAGTATCCAAGATAAGCTCTGTTCACAAAGTCACTAACAGTTTTCCTTTTTACTTTTGATGTATATTCTCGGCATATTTAGCAAAACACATCAGGATGATTCACACAACTAAAAAGTTCAACAAAGAAAATCTTCTACTTGAACTCATTTTATTTCTATTCAATTACACAAATACAACACAGTATGTTTTAGGTTAACTTTACGACAACATTTTCCTAAACACGAATATCACACGAGGCCATCTTCAATCTACCCTGGATGGTGAGAACTCGCAAACTAATCTCAACTCTAGTTGAAGTGTTGTCAGGTAGATTTTCCTGTAACTAACTAGACATCAGACTGAAAATGGGCAAATATACAGGAACCAATCCTTGTATACCTGGTTTAGAACTGCACATTTAAAAAAAACTCTGATCTAAAAAAGTAGAGCAGATAAAGAAAAACTGAATTCATATTTAGATTCCGTGCCCCAAATATAACTAAAATCAGCTCTAAATTTCTAGACAAAAAAATTTTTTTTTCTTGGTGGCCTTTGTAATCAATCTTTGGAGGTTCTTCAATTTTTCTCTCATCAAGCATTTAGCACACCCATTTTAGTCACTCCTCTGAGGAGGTTTTTGTGCCTAGTGATGCTTGTTTTTGTCTAAGAATGGTTTAAAATTTCTGTAAATTTTATATATTAATATAAGTTTCTTAAATTATAAATTAATTAATTTCTATACAGCCACTTTTTATTCATAATTTTTTTTAAATGAGTACTATTTATTGATATGTTAATTGTTTAATTCATATCAAGGTGATAAAGATTGCTAATGTGTTTTTATTATATAATGTCATAGCCAGAAGAGGGCAGAGAGGGGCTCTGTGTCATCCGAACCCATACTTTGTTGATAATTATATTTTATGCATATGAAATTTTTCATATAACCTTTATAATTTTAATTTCTTAAAATTTGTTATTAGATAAATGATTTATTTATAAATTTAGACGGGTGGATGGGGGTGCCACAGGTGAGACCTGTCAACTGCCCTCCAGGATTGGAATACCTGACTACAATCGACCAACTGCTCGTTCATCAAAAAGTAGAACTTCTAGAAGGTAAGTTGTCCTGTTGCTTTGTTGTTGCTTTCTTCACTAGTACGTATTTTAACTTACCTCCCATGGTTCAACCTATTATGTGCCTTCATGTTGTATTTCTGCCTAGATGGAAAACATGAAAAATATAGCCATCTTCAAAAAAATGAATAAGTAATAATTAAAAAAATTACTTAGCATTAAAAAAATATATATTTTTCTATAAATTTAACTCTGGGGTCAAATTAAAGCTCTCGACATCCTGATTAATGATAAGTAATATATGTTTATTTTTTAAACTAAAATTGCACAAAGCCATGATATTTTGTAAAGTAGTTGATACTGGTCCTGATTAATAATAACAACCTATAATAACCTAACGGAAGCAAAGAAGCACTTAACTAAAATAACTTCACAACTTAAATAATTTATTAATGACATTTAATTATGTTGTGTTGGTATTATTTTCAGCATCATTGGGGCATCAATTAGAACACAAATTATCATGCCTCTATGTAAATAACAGCTGTTTTAATGCCTTTACGTAATTATAAACCACTTAAGCCCCAAAACATACTGTACATTATTGATCAGTATGTCAAGATCTTCGATTTGATATCCTACTAAATATCATACATTTTATAAAAAAAATACTTATTTTTTATTACAAATTAGTTAATGATGACCATTGAGGGTTGATGAAAGTTTTAAACATGATTAAAATGAGTGGAAGATTTTATTTTTGTTGTAGCGTTCACTGGATTCGAGACTCAGAACAAATTCACAGTGAAAAACAGTCTTGGGCAGAAGGTGTTCTATGCTGTGGAAGACTCCGGATGCCTGACTCGCTGCTGCTGCGGCCCGTGGAGGCCGTTTGACATGAAGATTTTGGACAACTTCAAGAATGAAGTCATCCATCTCTACAGACCGCTCGCTTGTGACAGCTGTTGTTTTCCTTGCTGCCTGCAAGTATGTATTTTTATCTTTAAATCGTGTCCCCATAAGATGCGTTCCGATAAGAACTGGTTATAGAAGATCCTCAGTGTAAGAGAATTGCCGTGCCTGCAGGGAAAGGCTCTATTTTTCTCTTTGTCCATACCTCTCGGCTCTATAATTATAAATATAGTATATTCAAATAGTGAACATGAATATTATACAATGTGCTTGCTCACTAATATGTTCAACTTCGTTATATACTCTGCACTTAGGTACATAGTATGTTTAAAAATATTTAGTAAGTTGGCAATACCATGGTTGAACAAAAATTGAATTTTGTTCACTAATGATTTAAAAAAACAAAATAACATTGGATTGATGATTTACCACCAAATAAAGCATTAATATTAACTAATTACTAAATCAATTTTGTTCTATCTTGGCTGTCTGTAATTGTAGAGCAACAGCAGAAAATTGAGGTTGAAGCAAGGTCCTGTCTGTTAAAGGGAAGTCATCAGCAGAGTCACGAATATCCTTTTTGTTTTTTTCTGAATTCCCCATATTCTAGTCAGTCAAGTTGGCAATTTGTTTGCCTTTTTTTAATATAAACAAACCTTTTCTCATTAACTAATTTTAAACAATTCAATTTTAAATCAATGTCCCGAGAGAAAACCAATTTCAAAAAATTATTTCAGTGACAAACCTTCATGATCTGCTGAATACACTAGGGAACAAAAAAGGTTTTTTTTTTGTCTTGGGAAGAAAAATATGTGATTCTGATAGTATTTTTTCTCCCGAATTCAAATATATTGTGTTTTCCCCATCACACAAGGTTTCTTAGAGACAGGCATTTATAATTTTAAACATTTTAATACTTTTGTGTTCTTAATTACACAATACTCAAACATTTGACTCATCTAGAAACTAAGAAATGACGATTTTCTGCTATATTTTGCCTGAGGAGCGAGCATCTCTCTTGACGATCTAACAATTATTGCCCAACATTTTACGATTCCATTTGCCTTGATACCTCTTTTTCATAGCTGAAGTCTCCTGATGAAACTGTTCCCCTTGCTCATTGCTCACATCCGCATTTCATTGAGAGGTAGACATAGGATACACTATGTAATTGTCAATTACGGTGTTGGTTATGTGAACAGTTCATTAAATCCTGCCTTCAACACTCCACAATCTTCTAGAATCTCTGTTTATCGTCTATTTCCATGGCCTCCTTTCCAATATTATGCATTTAAATATTAATTTTTTTCACAAACCCAAAATTTCACTACAATGTAGTCACAGAGTCGATGTTAGGCAATGTAATACCTAGGTAAATTACACAGTTCCCCCTATACAAGGCATATTGATTATATGAAGGTTTTGTTTTAGTATGAAATAAAGGGATTCTTATAACATGGTTCCTCTCATATTACGCACATTTATTGTGTGGATCGCCAACCTTCCATTGAAGGTTGAGAGAGTCAATACACATAAAATAAATTAATGGGAGTCACAATTTAGAAGTATAAGTACTCAAGAAGTCAGGCAATTCATAGCAAATAAATTATTCAATCCATATGGATGGTACCAAAGAGAGAAAACATCCAACAAAAACAACCTTATAACTATTTATAATTCTTTATTTATATATTTAATTTTAAAAATGCATTATTATCAATTTAACAATTCGAAGGTAGGAACAGAACCCAGCTGAGATATTAAACGTCACTTTATGAAATAAATTTATTTTTGTCAAACGTATATTAGTTATTTATTTATTTCAATTCTTATTTTAGCTCATTATAAGTTACAATCAGTACTAAATATTGTTTAAAAGTGTATTAATATTTCATACGTCATTCATTTTTCATGTCACTGTTTAACAACAATTAGAGATTATTTAATATTTATTTTCAGAATTGTTAACAAAATAGCTGTATATTTTCAGACTATGGAGGTATACTCTCCCCTGGGAACATTAATAGGGACTGTGGAACAAGAGTGGAGTATTCTCACTCCTCAGTACAAAGTGAAGAATGCTGCGGGGGACACGGTTCTTAGGATCGAAGGTCCTTTTTGCACTTTCACTATTTGCGGAGATGTTGAATTTAAGGTATTTAATATTATTCTTTATTTTCATTTTGAAAAAAATCTATCTATCTCTATGAGTGTGCTATTTTTCTGTAATTTAGCTAATTTCATATTTCTTCCTTGGGTTGTCATTTTGCTTTGATCACTTCTAGCTTCTTCTCCAGGATATAATATGATAAACAAAATAAAATTGTTTAAATTATTTAGGCACCTAATGCAATAGCTATGGCAAACAATTAGACATTTAATGATTGAAAGAAAGGAAAAAAATAATATATTTAAAAAGAAAATTATTCATAAATAACAATAACATGTTATATATGCTGCTATGTTTACAAGAAACTTATAAGGGCAAAACATAATGATTAATTCTTAATATAAATAATATAGTTAACTATTAATTATTTTTAATTTTTTAATTAATTTGTCCATTACAAATCCACATATAACAATCCCGACATTTATTCTCACTGCTTCCTATTTGAAACTCGCATCATCTCTGTCAGTCACTTCTTCCCCCTTTCCTTTAGGATAAAGTGGAGATCTGAATATCAATTCTTGATCATGTCGTGTATTTCAGGTGCTAACATTAGAAGGGCACGTGGTTGGCAAGATAACCAAGCAGTGGTCTGGCCTCTTGAGAGAAATGTTCACCGACGCTGATTACTTCGGTATCACTTTCCCGATGGACCTAGACGTCAAGATAAAAGCAGTCATGCTAGGAGCTTGCTTCCTCATTGTAAGTGTAGTACCAAAAAAGTATCTAATATTAACCCTTTCAGTGCCAGGGAATATTTTGTGATTCTTCGTTGAGGCCACAAGTAAATTTTCTAATTTATTAATACAAGATTATATTTTTGCATTAGAAATTCAACCTACAGTGTAAAAAAATTACAAAAAAAAATCTTTTCAATTTCCTTACGAGAATAATGTTTTCCTCTGTGAAGTTTGCCCATTGCTAGTGTTGCTCCTAGTTGAACACTTACGCAGGAATTAAAAATAAAATTACATGTCTTGGTACGGTTAAACCGGTTTTACATTAACTGCACTGCTGTCTACTTGGCCAACTGTGAAACCTTTGTGTTCACTAAGGTATCTATAAGTGGAAAGTATTTTAAATATAAATGGGATGAAAAATAGGAAGGATTATTATCATAAATAAAAACAAAGCATTAAATCGATTAGAAAATATTTTATTACGTCATCGAGATAAGCTGTAGGTATGTTTTAATGCAGCTCATCGCCAGCCGGTGTTAATAGAAAATTTATTTCCAGGAAGCCTCCTGAAATATATTGTTTTATTTTCAAGTATCTTTAAAATATGTTCTATTTTGAACTGTAATATAATCCATCAAATACCATTGTGTTACAGTCAACTATTTTTTGAAAATTGAATTAAAAATTTTTCTCCTTTAAGATAAGACATATTCTGCAGAATACAAAAATTAAAGAAGAAAAATCAATACACGACTTTTTATTATGAATAGTTTCAGAAATGAATTTATTGGAAAAATCAGTGGTTAGATAATTGTTGTTAGTTGTTGTATGTTAGTCAATACAGTTTAGTATTTAACCACAACTAATAATTTAATATAAATATAATGCATGTTAAATATTCAATATAAATTGTGCTGGTAAAAGCTAACAAGATCTTCTAAAATTTAATTATAACATTAGTACATTGTAATCAATACTGTTGAAATATCGCAATTTGTGATTTCATCTCAAAATATAATTTTGCTAGACCACAACTAGTGCTTTGAGTTCACTGACACAATTACTCATAATCAGTAAGGTAGGTTTAATTCCGATATATATGTTTTAAAGATTACACTGATTTAACACGTTGACTGCCAGGCGCATTTCCCATGGTTTGCCCAAGTGAATTTTTCATTATGCAATCGATATTATTTGCAGCTAATAAAGTGAGTTATAAAGCATTTTTTGTACTGGGGGTCACCGGTGACCCCCACGGCACTGTAGACATTATAATTGTCCTTTAGTTTTCAAACTGTACTGCTTTGGTTGCTAAGCAGCTACTCTCATTATTTAGTCTCATTCAGTGCGTCCTACAATCAAGTAAGTGCGTTTGTTATATTTTTTCACTCTACATACGTTTTTGCATTTTATACGTTTTATTCAATTTTTTAATTAGCCCTTAAAAATATGGCTTCAAATGAAGATTATTCATCAAGTACATCATCTGACGATGCAGTTTTATAAAGACCCTAAAGACCCTCAAAAATATTTCGACTGCTATCACAGTGACTCACTTCATCAGGTAGTTCAGCCGATATGATAAGAGCTTCCACGGTACGTCAGCGTCTAATTGAGTCTGACAGTGAAACTGAAGCTGAAGATGATATACAAGAAGAGTTTGATGTGAATTTGCGTATTCCGTTAGGTAATAAAACCAATATCACATTTTCGGATTCGTTAGCTATCAACGCATATCAATCAGAAATTGTTGCTCGTACATAACCACATGATTTGTATTTCCTTTTTGTTACTGAAGAAAATCAGAACTGCAATCACATCGTTTAGATCAATGGTATGAAACAAATGCTAATGAAATAAAATGTTTCTTTGGTCTCATTATATGGATGGATTAGTGAGATTACCAAAAATTGAGCTGTATTGGAGTAAATATGAAGGATATAACCTGAACCTGACACTTCCACGCACAATTATGCCAAGAAATTGATTCGAATTGTTATTGGGGATTTTTCATTTCAGCAATAATGAAGAAAATGATCCTAAAAATAGATTATCTAAAGTTGCTCATATTATCAATCATCTGAACAGCAATTTATGAAATATTATAATCCAGATGAGATATTATGCGTGGTTGAATCCTTAGTGCCATTTTGAGACCGCATAGTATTTCGTCAATATATAAAACAAAAATGTCACAGATATGGAATTAAAGTTTTTAAATTATTTAGTGGACCAAGGTACACTTATTCATTTCGAATCTACACAGGCAAAGGTGACAATACAAATGAAATATCTGGAAATAAGTCAACTGAGATTGTAATGGCTTTTTGTCAATATATTATTCAAATATTTATTATTTCTATATATTTTAATTATATATTTTTTCATATAATTTAAAAACTTTATATTTAACTTTAACGTTATCTCAAGGTTTTGTTAATAAAATTTTAGGAAACTTCTGGCAAAAGGAATAATGGTTTTATTTACACACATTGAATATATAAAAATTGATATACAAAAAATAAATACGTACGAAATCAAAGTATAATATTAAATCTAACATTAAAATGGTACCTTTAATTATTCGTAACGTTATACTAACACTGGCCAGTGGTTCTTTGTGGATAATCTTCGTGTGGTTGTCTTCTATTGCGTGATTCGGATCGTCTTACTTGAGCGTCCTTTGTCTTCGTGCTGAGTGAAAGTGAAAATTTCTGACCTCGTGCACCTACGAGGCAGTAGTCGCCGTGCCTTCGCCTACCCAGGCTACCTGCTCTGCCGGGTCCTGATGAAAGAGTGAGTCCTTTCGTCCTCTGGCGGTTCATTTATCTCGCTTCTGTCCGATGCCTTACTGATCTTTCAACTGGTTATTTAATGCCAGTTGTTTCGTATATTTATACTTTGCTTAATTTTGAAGTTTATATAATAAATGTTTATATTAGTTATGATATTATTTTTATTATAAATATTAATAATTAATATGACGACTATAAAAACGTTCATACTTTCATAGACATGAACCACGGATCGTTATTACGTTCTTCAACGCTTGCTTTTTCCGAGTTTATTTAAACAAACACCATTAAAAATCATCATATTAAAATATCACAACAATATTTTAGGCAAAGGCCACACTATCTGCACAGATAATTGGTACACAAGCGTTGACCTGGTGGAAAAATTAATTGATATGCACACAAATTTATTGGGTACCCTACGAAAAAATCGGCGAGGCAATCCAAAAGAAGTAGTGGCCCAAAAATTAAAAAGTGGAGATGTTATCGCGCGAGGAAAGAAAAATAGAGTAACAGTTTTAAAATGGAAAGATAAAAGAGACGTG
This sequence comes from Acanthosoma haemorrhoidale, assembly GCA_930367205.1. NCBI lineage: Eukaryota > Metazoa > Arthropoda > Insecta > Hemiptera > Acanthosomatidae > Acanthosoma > Acanthosoma haemorrhoidale. The sequence goes on from OV884015.1 coordinate 31,927,128, forward strand.
TTAATGCTATCTACAAAACATTGCGCAGAAATGACAACTATACAGAAAAGAAACTGTTCAAAAGAAAAGCCAAAAATGGTAGTTGAATATAATTTAGGGAAATCTTCAGTCGACTTACCTGATCAAATGATTGCTTATAGCTCACCACTCCATAAAACTGTAAAATGGTAAGAAACTGGCAGTAGAGCTTTACTAAATACTTGTGTTGTAAATTCAATAGTGTTATTCAAACAAGTAACCTGGAAAAATATTGCAATTCCTGGTTTTGATAAAATTAGCAATGTATTTAATGAAATGCTCAGATAATGATTGTATTTCTCCAATAAATTGCATACAGAGAAGATCTCGTCATGAATTTAAAAAAATGGCGGGAAATGCACGAAATGTAAGGCGATTTTATAAGGTGTACTATAAAAAAATTTCAAAGCAGCTAGGAAGAACTGGAGCAAAGAGTTCTACTTAAAAAAGTGGTGACACATTGTTCCAATTGCGTTGATTCACCTTTTCTTTGCCTTGAATGTTTCCATCTGACTCATCGCAATATGCACTGATAAAATGTATATTTTTTATGTGCCAATAAAATTATTTTTGTATGTTCCATATTGCATTTATTTTTTCAAACCATTGTAGTAACGATGGTATTACTGAAAAATTTATCAGTATCAATATTTACTCTAATTATGTACTTTTATTATTTGCTGCGTCGTCGGTCACCAGTGGCCCCCATGGCAGTCAGCGTGTTAAAGACATGAACTTTCAATAATTATTTTGAACCTTGCTTAATGAAGAAAGAGATACAATTTTTTATTACAACAAGTGTGTGGTCAAAATTATCCCTAACACAAATATCAATTCTCAAAATTTATTAAGAATTCATTTATTATTTGTTAAGGTTAATAGTAGACTTAAACTGCTCAGATTTTATTAAGTATTTTTTTTATATAGTTTACCAGAATAACATCATCCTCGCTAGCTGTTAATTTATAATTTTTAACTCAACAAAGTATTATTTCACAATGCAGTTTATTTAATTATCTTCTTTTTTTTTTTTTCAGGATTATATGTTTTTCGAGAAGAAAGGTAACAAAGAGTCTGACCGTCCTGGGATGTTTTAGTTTCCTTGTTTTATTTTAACTCTTTTAGGATTGTTTTATGTTATATATTCCTATATAAGGGCTAATGTGTTTTATTGTTATACTATATGTTAATAAAAAATATATATATCTTATAATCTCTTTAATTAAATATGATAGATCTGCGTGAATTCATGTATAAGGCTGATTAACTGTATTTTGTTCAGGCATTGTTTTTCTAATCATTGCGATTGCTTGTAATTGTACTGTAACAGTCATAATGGCATGCTTTCATTTATTATTATAATACAGTGATTTGTCTTTTCCACTACCTTGATAACCAAAGATTACATTTCTTGTTGTAATGTAACATTTAACATCACGTTTACATTAAAAATGTTCTCAATTTTTAAATTTGAATGTTGTTCAGTTTGTAAGCATTTATTTTTCATGGTTGCCAAATTTATCATTTTGCACAAATTATTCCTTGAGTAACAGATAATTTGCACAAAAATTAATAAGATGGTGCTTTTACCTGTTTGTAGAAACCCTATGCTAATATCTATGTGTATTCGTTACCACAAATGTGCTATGTTTAATAACTACTGTCTATTTTTGAATTTTTTTAGTTTTTACTAAAATATTAAAAAGAGAAAAAAATGTTGTTTTTAAGATAATTATTTTAATGTTATATGTGTTAAATCAAAATGTTTTAACATCTATAATACATTTCAAAGTTTACATATGTATGTTTAATAAAATATAAATTGTAATTTTTTTTTTTTTTTCATCTTTTTTTATCCGAGGCCTTTCTTATCATAATAATTACAAAACTGAAATAAAGGTAGAAGGGCCAGTATAAAAAAAATGAGGTATGGGAAGAGGTTTGAGCGTAGTCTAGGAGAAATTTTCAACTTAAACTATGTATCATAAGATCCATTGAATGGGAGGAGTTTGATTATCTGGAATGATTTGACAAGAAGGTTGATCATCATTTTCAATTGGAAAGGATTAACAAAATTATTATGATATTATTAATTGATTAGACTAATAGTAATTCTTTTAACAAATACTCATTTCCACAATTTTGGTACATCTATATTTTGAGGAGTGCTGTTTTTGTGTTTTAAATTAATCATTGGACTGAGCATGCATCTATGATATTGGTCAATATTTCCTTCTTAAAAACCTTCTGCTTCGGACAGATATAAAGGGTGTCCCAGAAGTCAAAGGTGTCTGTCAACAAGCCCACATCCGCCCGTGCATTAAAAGAGGAAATTCAACCACATTTATGCCAAATGGTCATGGAAAATTTTGACAAAAGAGTGCGTATGTGCCAGTAAAGTCGTGGAGGCCATATGCCCGATGTGTTACTCCATAAATAACCCTATCCTATTTACTTTATAATTCAATAAAAAAATAACAAAAATACTAAAACTGTGTTTTCTATTTAAATCAAATCTTGCATTCATTCTGGGACACCCTATATGTACACAACATAAATTTTAAACGAAGTACTAGGACAATCTAGTTATACCTCTGAGAAAAATACCAATATTTTAACAAAAATATCAATGTTTTAAGAAAACATCAAGACTTATCTAGCTAATATTGAACAGGAACATACCAATAGAGGTCATTTCCTGTCATATCAACTCTTGACGATGTTCGATGAAAAATAATTTTATTTTTAAACTAAAAAAAAGTCAATTAAATTTAAGAAGTGAAAAAATAAGATTTAATCTCTATTTACTAAGTCCCTTATGAGTAACAAAAATATTAACTAGCATAGGGTCATAATGGCTGTGATAAACTTGATATTACAGATAAGTATATTAAAATGAATAACTTGATTAGGGGTGCAGAGTTCCAGCAAAACCTTGGAATCCATTTCGGAACCGGTTCTGGAAATAATTCCTTTTCGAAATTTAGTAGGTACAAAAACCGTGGAAGGAGTGCGCGCAGAACGTACTAGTTGAGAATCGATTTGGATGGTTTCTTACATTTTTTGTTATTCATGGACAAACTTATATTCCTTAGAATAAAGAATTAACAAGTTCTAAAACTGAAACCCTTAATTGTTGTGTGATGCTGCACACTTCTCAAAACTATTTTAGTTAAAAGTTTATTGAGATTCTGGTTCAACCAAGAAGTCGGGTTGGTGATAATATTGCTTGTATTTACATCTGCGCTTAGCAGGAGAAAAATTTGTCAATTCTTTGTTCATATTTTTACACATTGTATAAAAATTAAAGGTGTTAAGGGAAATAAAGGTGTTATTGCAGTTTAGTTCCTACTATCTGCCAACAGATAGCGCTGCATGTCATTTTGGAATACTTCTCTCTCTCTAAATATCTCTATTTTAGTTCTCTTTTCTCTCGACAAAATGGCACTGCAATGCACTCTGTTTGCTAATTTTTTTAAATATTAGTTCTGAATATGACTAATAGATCGCACTAAATTCCAGTTATTTACATAAAATTATCTCTTCACATTACTTATAACCGCGAAATTCAAAATCAGAAGAGTAAAATGTATCCACCACTCAATTCTCAAATAACCTATTCATCAAGTTAATTTTTGTTTTTATATTACATGTAGTTGATGAAATAGGTCTTTAATGTGTAGGATGAAGTATTATAGATTGAAATATGTATGTACTTTTTGTGATGTAAATATTACATCTCTGATATAAATATTACATCTCTGATATAAATATGCCCTCGTATTGGCATCAATTTCCTTCATGATCTAGAGCAGTATATATGTGATTGGTTAACGGTACCTTGCCATTACACATTCCATGAAAGTGTGACTACAAGTAGTCATGCCGTAAAGCATGTTATTCCCACAGCTGTAATGGTACTTCTATTTAGCATTGTGAGCCTTCAACTGGGTCTTCAAATTATCAGCTTCTCTAAAGCTGAAAGTATTTGAATAATTACTAGGGTCTTCATAATTTAAAAGGGTTAATTCTTATTGAGTTATAATAGAAATCATTCTTGTGACATTTGCATGAAATCAACTCTCAATATCAGTTTTGTCAAGAAACCGTAGTGCGAGTTGCTGTCAGATGAAAATTGCCTCAGCACAAAAATGGGCACTTTTGACATATGAATGATACAATTACTGCACGTTTTTGAGTTTTTATAATCCAGCTCTTCTTCTCAGACTGGAAGTTAACTCAGTACCACACTACTTTGTAGCCCCAATAGAAACACTGACACGTCTTCAATCAAGAATGTATATGTTTCTTTAAATCACTGGCTTTTACTGTTGTGTAGCAACAATGGGAACAATGAAGAGGCTCGCCTCCTGTATGGTGAGCCATTATATGGGATTTCAAATTACTAGCTTGCGCTGCTTTATATTCACAATGAGGGCATTGATGAGGTTTTTCTCCAGGATGTAGTGGCTTTATGTGTTTCTTTAAAGTACTGGCTGCAAGCGCTTTATAACTGCAATGAGGACATTAGAGAGATTTTTGACCTATATGGAATCCCATTAAATGTTTTCTCAAATCACCTGTTTGTACTGATTTATAGCTGCAGTGGGGACAATGATGAGGCCTCTTTCCAGTATGTGGAGACATTATATGAGTAATTAATGTACTAGCTAATGTTCTTTTAATTCCACAATAAGGACACTGGAAAGGCTTCTCTTTGGTATGGAGGGACTTTATATGAGTCTTCAAATCACCAGGATGTACTGTACAACAGCTGCAATGAGGGAACTGTTAAGGCCTCTCCCCAGTGTAGTGGGCCATTATATGTTTCTTCAAATGAAAACCTACCACTGCTGTGTAGCTACAATCAGGGCGCTGATGGGGCTTCTCTCCGGTATGCATTGACACAATGTGTTTCTTTAAAGTGCTGCCCAATACTGCTCTATAGATGGAATAAGTGCATGAATGAGGCTTCTCACCCGTATGGAATGCCATAACATGTTTTTTTTAAGTAGAAGCTTCTAGTGCTTTATAGCTGCAATGAGAGCATTGGTGAGGTCTTTCTCCTGTATGGAGAGACATAATGTGGTTCTTCAAATGATGAACATGCCTTGCCTTGTAAGTACAATGAGGACAATGATGAGGCCTCTCTTCATTATGGAGAGTCTTTAGATGTACCTTAAAGTCAGCAGTAACTATTGTGTTATAGCTGCAGTAGGGGCACTGCCGAGGCTTTCTTCCAGTATGGCGAGCTACAATGTGCTTTTTCAAGTGAGTAGATTTTCCTGCTTTATAGTGGCAATGAGGACTCTGATTAGGTTTATTTGCAGAACTGCTCTTTACTTTTGGCTCTTCTGAATTCGGGACCAAGTGTCCAGAGTTGAACTCCGACTTGATAATCTTCTGGGTGTTTTTTTGAGACAATTATACAAAACAAAGGCCACAATGTAATATAAGCATTTAAAATTTTATTATTATGGTTGAAATGGCAGTAGATTTTCAAGTGTGAATAAACAAATCCACAATCAGTGAAGTTGCAGGGTACTTCAATTCAATAGAGACTGGCTGATGTTAAGAGAAAATTCAAAGAATCCCTAAACGTGATAAGCACTTGACGGTAATGTAAGATTACTAAGTTCAGGAGAAGTGACTTTGCTGTAAAATTACAAGTGTCACTGCTTCCTACTATTAAAATCTTTAGATATTTTTCTACAACCCTCAAAAACATAAACATCATATCGTAGCCTTCCTGCATATATACTACAACCCTGTCTGCCTCCCTCCCTCTCTGCTAGCCAGTATGCCGTCATTGCTCCCTCTCTGCGTGCCTTTCCAGCGTGCTAGACCCTAGGCATGCCCCCTTCCCGCATTTAAACCAGCGTGATTTCCTACCTGGTGGTTAAATTAACATTATTATTGTGTAACGTTGTTTTGAACCATTAAAAGATTTTTGAATAAAGTAAAAATTACTGACAAGAAATACTCAACTTGGGTTGTATATACAAATCTCCAACTCCAGGTTTTGAAACCTTTTGCCCCACATTTTTCAAACTCATTCAAAATGAGCATTAATTACGTATTTATACCAACGGAAAAATTATTTTATGGCTCCCAACACTCATAATCAAAAAAACTCAAATTTGTAGACACGCGACCTTCAAAGGTACGCAAAACCCTCCCACATGTTAGAATCGACCGAATAAAGCACGATCGCCAACCAGAAAATTATTAGCTATAATGTCATAGAAACAACATAACCTAACACGACAACCAATTGTTTTGTTTGTTAATACTTTATGTTTATAGGTGATATTTAATAAATAAATTAACTAAAATAAGCGTAAAAGCGTAAATGTATGAAGGCTATTAATTATTATTATTGATATTATAAGACATTCTTTATTGTGCAATAATTACAATCTGCCTTTTATAAGGCAATAATAATACAGATAAATGATCTCATTCATACCATATTTACAGTTCATTATTCACTCGCTCATTCATACAATAGGACATGATTGGAGAAACTGGCCATTGCCAGGACTCCCACTGTCACGCGATTATAGCAGGTCATGAGGCCACTGCCGTTTCAGTCTCCGAGGAGGATTATAGGGATGAGTGGCACAGTGCAATGACTGTGCTACAGGATTAGGGTGGTTGGAAAGGCTACTGTGGAATTTCATAAACTTGGAAGGGATGAGTTCTAGAATGCAGGGTATATTAAGGTCATTATGAAGGGTTTTGTTGCTGACATAATAAGGAGCATTTACTATTGTTCTCAGGGCTTTGGATTAAAAGGATTGGATACGCTTGATGTTCGACTTTTTTGCTGTCCCCCATAGCTCTATTCCGTATGTCCAGATTGGTTTAAGTATAACTTTGTAGATTAGTAGTTTATTTTCTATTGAGAGATGGGATGTCCTTTGAAGTAGTCTGTACAGTTGTCAAAGCGTCTGTTTAGTTCTTGTCTTTTTAGTCTCGTATGTGGGTTCCAGGTCAGTCGTTTGTCGAGATGGAAGCCTAAGTACCGTACTGTCTCGGTTACAGGGAGAGGAATAGAATTAAAATAAACTAGTGGACAAGTCTTGCGACAAAGGGTGAAGGTAATGTGGGAGAATTTTGCTTCATTAACTTTGATCCACCATTGATTGCACCAGTACTCGATCTCGTCAAGGGGTTTTTGAAGGTTATGGGATGCTATGTCGGGGTCTGGGTGGGATGACGAGACTGCAGTGTCATCTGCAAATGTGGCCAATAAGGTATTGGAAGTAGAGGGGACATCAGCGGTGTATAGGTTATAGAGGATGGGGCGTAGGACACTGCCCTGTGGAACTCCTGCATTTATGGGATAGTAGTTAGAGTATTCTAAACCACAGCGGACTTGGAAGAAGCGGTTTGAAAGGTAGGACTGTAGGATTAGGAAAAGGGTCTGTGGTAAATGTCTTTTGAGCTTGTAGAGCAAACCTGCGTGCCAAACCCGGTCAAAAGCTTTAGCTATATCAAGAAAGGCAGCAGTGCAATACTGTTTGGTTTCAAGGGCTGAGGAGATGTGATCAACAACGTGAAGGCCTTGTTGAGCAGTGGAATGTCGTTGGCGGTAGCCAAACTGGTGTGTGGGAAAAAGGTTTTTGGATTCAACAATTGGAAGTAGACGTTTTAGTAGGAGTTTCTCAAATATTTTTGAGAGGATAGGGAGTAGGCTAATTGGACGGTAAGATGAGGCGTCATTGGGTGGTTTACCGGGTTTGGCGAATAGGACAATAATGGAATGTTTCCAGAGGAGAGGAAAGTGCGTCGTTCGGATAATGCAGTTATATATATAGGTTAGGAAGATTATGGCTTTAGGAGGAAGTTGTTTGAGAATTTGAGGAGTTAGGAGATCATATCCAGGGGATTTTCTGTAAGGTAAGTTTTTCAGAAGGTATTTGACCTCTGGAAGAGAGAGAGGAATAGGTGGAATGAGGAAATCTTCCACAGTTGTGCAGTGAGTATGGCTTTGATGAGAAAGGTGAGGTGTGAAAGTATGGATAAGATGCAGAGCAAATTCCTCCGACCTATCCCCATCCGAAGCCACCCAGGACCCATCATCATGACTGAGTGGATGTGATACTTTAGGATTTTTTTGGTCACATTCCACAAGGAGTTATCCAATTATTATTATTAACATTAAATTTTGGGCTGTCGTTATTACTCCTCTTACAAACTTAATCGGTAATAAAATAACGATAAAAAATGTAGAACACTACCTAAGCAAAATTTTCAACGATAGCAACGATACGATGACAATATGACAAACATTGAATACATTTCACCTCAGAAGAATAATACAAATACGACTAATGTTAACAGCATTAAACAGGCCATTTAATGGCTAAGTCGAGGTATAAGAGGGGTTTTTTTTTATTTTATTTATTTCTATAAATGTACAATTAAAATGCTATTTACAACTTGTTCTAATTTACAATTCAATATGTTTGTTGAACTACCATCTAGACACTTACAGTTTGGCATACAATTACTTGAAGTTACTAATCAGTTATTTACAATGTATCGAGATAAAAGAATTGTAGATCAGGCCTGTTTCTTTATCTTTCTTTTAGTTTTGGACTGCTTTAATTTTTCATATGGAGGATTTGTACCTAAAAATGATAATACATATGATATTAGTTTTGTCCACTTTTTCTATACATATAAATATTTTGATTAACTGTAATTTATTAATTAATTACTTGGTATTATTAATTATAATTTTAACAGGGTGTCAAATTAAAGAGATTCGACGTCCTGATTAATTAAATTAAATTTGTGCTTTTTTTTTTGTAATACTATAATTATAAAGGGTCACTAAAACTTTCATGAACATAGTGTTCGCAACATTTAAACCAGTGATATTTGATGATTTGATTTTGTTGATAATAAAAGTGATCCCTGGTAAATTAATTAACGGTCACTAATTAATTACTTGGTAATTTAAAAAAAAAAATATTTTCCTTTCATACCGTGACGTGAATCGAATCAAAGAGTTTTACGCCCTCATTAATGACTGGGATTTAAAAATACTATGCAATATTTCATCCCGTTCGAAACTTAGCTCAACCCACGTTTTACTTAAAGACATATTATTTTTATGGTAGTTCCATTTAACGCCCTGATACAGGTACAAATAAACTCAGCCCCATGAATAATAACAAATGGTCGTTAATAAATTAACTGTCTATAAAAAAAAATAGGTATGTTTGTATTATATCGTGTAAGGTATCAAATTAATGATCTCAACCTCCTAATTAATAATACGTGTTGGGATTGCAGAGGGCGCTAATAACAAATAGTCATTAATAACAATAATTAAAATCATTTTCTAAATTCGCAGCTGAACTAAATATCAACTTCTTGTTGTAGCGCAATTGACTAGCGTCGCAACCAGTGAATGTGCTGTAAATATGACAAAAAGGCATGTCTGACATGAAGCCAGAGTTTCCGGTTTCAGTAGAAAAATGTATTTCAATATTATTAATATATGAATAAGATTTAAAAAACACATTACCCCATCGCAGTTCATTAACGACCCGTCCAATTGCATGGAACAATAATGCTAAGAGGAAGGTTGAAAGTAGAAAACAGGCAAGCTGTGGGTAGGTCAGTTTTTCTAGAATCGGATACAGCCATTTTCCGTACGTGTAATAAGTCTCAAGCAAGCTGAAAAAAAAAGAAAAATTATAATAACCTTAACAGTAAAGCTCCAAAACGAGAAATATAAATACTATTATTAACAGTATGAAAAGAAATTTTCAAAAAGTCTTTCACTATAATTAATTTAGCTCGTACGACACACTAATTTGGCGATTTTATGCCCATACTTTGGACTGGGAATCAAAAGCCTCCTTAGGCTGATTCCCCGCATTGTTAACTTGTCCATTTCGAACTGGTAACTGTCAAATTAGCAAAAATAAATATAGTTTTTTTTTTTAACTCATCAAAAAAAATGCTGAAATCCACCACACATGAAACAATATTATAATATTGATAAATTATTACATACAATAAAATTTCAGTAATCTAGCCATTTAAAAAAATGATTAAAAAAAGTGAATAAACGATACAAAGTATATTATTACTACATGAACCCCTCTTGTCTGCCATTATTTTATTTTTAAAATTAATTTTTTTACTGTAATTAACTTTTGTTAATTACTTTACTAATTATCTTGGTTTTTGGCTTTGTCTATGAATACGTCCCTTGAAGAGTTGAATTGATTTTATGATTAATTAGCTGTAATGTGTAATTTATAGACAAGAGAATTCAATAATAAATAGGATTTTTAGAAAAACTTTACTAAGAACTGCATTAATTATTACTATTTATTGTATACTTATAAATTTGAAATTGACTTGAATGAATGTTTTTAAATGAATGAATTGCAATAGAAGCATATCGAACGTATGCTTTGGTTATAGCCATTTGGTTTTATCGTCCACATGAAAGCCTCTAAGGACTGTTTACGCTTTCAGCAGTTTTTTTATATATATATATTTTTTAATTTATGGTCCAATACTTGTTTGTCACAGTGTGTTTTTTTTGCGGGTCTTAAAAATCGTAGAGAAGCTTGAAAGACTGTTAGGATTGAATATGAAACGCTGTTTTTTATTATTATCGGAGATTGAGTAATATTTTTTTTAATCTATTGACGATTTCTAAGGGGTGACTAAATACGTCTATGACTTTTTAAGGGATGGAGCTATTAATAGCAGAAACTAGTTTAAATATAATTTACTGGTTTCAGGCCTTTCCCTTCATGTAAATTAAATTAGTAAAGTATTTTCATAATGTTAATTTTGTCTCGCAACTTCATAAAAACATTTTGAGTGGCCATTCAAATCTAATAAAGATAATTAAATCTAAAAAAAATTATATATATATATATAAAGAAAAAACTTACCAGACCATGTAGGCTGCCAGATACCCCGCTATGCAGGTGACAGAGAACGGCCAAGAAGAGAATTTGTGGTTGACGACCATCATGTCCAACAGAGGCAGGAGGGAGTTACCGGTGTGGATGGCGTGGTTCACCCAAGGAGGAACGATCTTGTCCATCCAGACGGGGAAGATCAGCTCTCTGTCGATGTTGTATATCGTCCAGAAAACAACTGAAACTATCTGAAATTTTTCAAATATTTAGGGTAAAATATGAAAGAAACCCAGCCCCAAGCTAATAAGAAATAAGTTCACTCATTATGAATAAGTAGACGGCGGTATTTAAAACTACGTTATATTTTGTGGATTAGTTTCATTAGTGTTATACAAAATGTGGTTCTAAAAACATATTTATACCTTGGGGGTATAGATTACTTTACATGGTTTTCAGTCGTTTGTCAATAGAGAAAGAAGACAGCTGTTATTTAAGAGAAAGGGCAGTTGTATTTAAAACTCAAGCGAGTATAGTTGTTAAATGATGAGAAATGAGTGCACTAGTATTGATATCGTGATCAAAAGTGTAAATTAATGTTCGGAAATAAAAGTAATTTGAAAGTAATAAGATTTCAGTAACCGGTAATATTTGAGTAAGGTCGATAAAAAGTAAAGCCGATGCTGTAAAAATATTTAATTTACAATAATATTTCAAAATTTTTAAATAAAATTTTAAACGGAGAACCAACTGTAATAAATTCCAAAGAATGGACAGTTGAGAAGAGTTTAGGGGAAAACGAAAATTAGAAATAAACTGAGAGTGTATGAACATGAAATGACGGAAACAGACGTGAAAACAACAAAAACAACGAGAATAAATATTGAAAGAGAGCATTGGTGAACAGTGTGAGGGAGAGGGATTCTGAGGTTGGATGGTAGACCTAGGAATGGAAATGGATGGGACCCCCCCCCCCTCCCATCCATATCCCCTTGTCATTAAAAATTATAGAATTCAAAATAAATTCTATATAAATGAATCTATTCACAAAAGGTATATATTATATGTAGATTGGCTACATTTTATACAATTTTACACTGGGAATTGCGATATGACGAGGCTCACTTTATGAATCATAAAACCTAAAACTTACACCTAACAAACAAAATCTTAACCTACTTTTCCCCGACAGTCTTTTGCTATCGACATGGGAAGCGTGGCGGGGTCATAGTGTTAAACGCTGAGTTTGTGAGATGCTGCAACGAGTCAAAAAAACTAGATGTGTCTCCGGTGGACTAACTCACCCACCACCAAGCAACGGGTGCAGGTCGGCGTTCTTTAACCTCTCGAGAGAGGTATGTTTGACCACTTTTCTCATGATCCCATTCTAAAATTGCTGGAGACTTTTAGCTGAATTGTCAGTGAAGTGAGTATGTAGCGGGGCACCGTACAGCAGAGATCGCCAGAGGACACATTTATATATCATCAGTTTGAGACGCAACGACAAGTTGGGTGAATTTAGCAAGTCCGAAATCCGGTAAAACCTGTGTCGTACTCTTTCTATTTTGTTATTTAAATGGAATCATCAAAATTAAGCAAAGAATGATTGGTCAGGAATATGGGACGGAGTGGAAAAATCCCGACAGAAGTGGAATCCGAAGAGGGTAATGATTAGATTATAATGCACTATTTGGCCTGAGAAATGTTTGAAGATGGAGCGTTGAGTGGTCTAAAAAGCATGAAAGGATCTGATATCAATGGTTATCATGTTTTTAACTGAGAAAATATATTGACATGACATATTGGCATGGGCCCGGTACCTTGTTTTTTCCGCGCTTAATGTCATCCTGTCATGTTGTCCCTAAATGCTAACTTTTTCCAGAGTATCCTGAATCTGAGAGATAAGATATGAAGGAATGGGACATACCTTTGGTTCGTATGAACTAATGGTAAGGAGTATTGCTTTAATTAGTGAAGATTTCTAGGAGGGTTTTTCTTTGCCAATAACCTATTAGAAATAGTTTGTAATTTATAGAAGGCCGTTTGGGAATAAAAATGGGACGAAACCCATCTGGGCCTTTAAGCAATAAGTTGCAATCATCCGTAGAGGATCTATTCATCAAACATTACCTGAAATATCAGACACTTCTTGAATATAAAATAGGGTTTATTCATTATCGACGATAGAATTCAAAAGGTCCATCACTTACCAATCCAACAGGAATCGCTATTGTCGTGAAAAGGACATTAGCAAATCCTCGGAGTTTGTCACTCGCACTTCTGGCGAACGGTATCAAACACGACCAATCAGCGAGGACGATGCACAAGTAGTAGATAGTCTGCACCGCCTGGGAAATTATAACCGAATTATTAAAAAATCCATTTCGATTTTTGTTAATACTCTATCGATCACTTACATAGGTCCATTTCGTCAAAAATCTGGCCCCAAATCGACTATAAAGTTTGATCTTAGGATTATCAGACTCGATGTTGCCACCGTGCATGGACACAAAGTGATTCCAAACTGCCAAGTACACTACTAGAATAGCTAAATGGAGGACTTTTTCATACAGTGCCATCGTCAACCTGAAAAACAAATATATCAACTCTTCTTTTAAAGATAACCAAAAGTTATTTTTAGCTGGGGTCACTAACCCTTTCAAAACTCAGGATGACATAGGCGACAAGTTACATAGGATGATACAAACTCAAAACTACAGTTCAAACCAGTATACTCAAATTAACCAAACAGATCCCCCAGTTTAAGCAAACTTAACAGACAAGCAGTCTTGCTGTCTCACATATAACAGCTACTGACAAATAAAAGGACGGTAAGAAAGTCTTGGCACCTTTCTCCCAAGTGACTTAACAACTTACAACTTCAGGAGGAATTGCAAAAACGCTTCAATAAAACTTTCGTAGAATTCAATAACCGACTGACTTTTACTAACCATTCGGTATAGGGCAGCTACCAAAATAATCTTATCATTCCCTAACAATTCACATTCCCTGCGTATTAATGATGACTCCTGGGAAAACCCGGTAATCACAAATCGTTTCTACCTCTGCTATGTAATGCTAATACTATATACTGATTACATGTAATCATCTATCTCACACGTATCTCTATTACATTAGGGAAAAAACTGAGGTATCTAAAAGTGAACCGATAGTTTAGTTATGTAATCCGGGTTAATAAAAAAAACAGGTAATAAAAAGAACACTAAAAAATACATTATCACATCTCATCAAGAGTGCCTTCCTCACTGGGACCGAAAAATACAGATTAGGAGTAGTCTAGTGGATACGTCACCAGCCACTTTAATGATTTTAGTTTTTAAAATTCGAATTCAATTTCAAATGATAATAACAATTTCAAATTCAAAGTCATAAAAGAAAAGACTAACATCGCCGATATTCAATATGAATAAACTATACGTTGAGTACTGGTTAATTTTAATTTAGGAAAAAATACAAATAAAAAAACCTAACCACAAAAAAAAAACTAGATTCTAATGGGAAAATTGTCTTCATACCCCTAATTTATTCATACCTCATAGCCTTTATTTTTGAGTAATTCGTCTATGTAAGTCGTTAGTAGAGTTTGTCGTTATCGTTTTCAAAATATCTTGATCGGTCAAATTTTCAATATGTCAATACGAAGTTGCTAATATTGATAGACCGACTGAGCTCAAACTAGGTATTGACGTCATGCGTAAGATAATATCGGCTTTACTAACATACTAAAAATGAGTAGTTTAGTCTTAGTATTAAGCTTCGAATTTCTATTGATAAATGAGAATAGGATAGAAAAAGCTGAATTTAGGATTGTGCAGATATGGTTTATATGTGGTGTCAAAGTGTGAAAGGTACTTAATTATAGGCTGCCACTCAAATCCAGTATTCCTAAATATCATTTTATTTGAAATTTCAGGTGATTTTTTGGTGAAAAAAATTACTTCAGTTTTGTTGGCATTGATTTTTAATTACCACTTAAAGACATATTAATCTAGCTTACGTAAAGAAGCCTGCAGCGTTTTAGTTATATTGATATGGGCCTTGAAGGTAAAATGAGACTCTGGTTGAAAACTGTTGAAAGTGTAAACCTAATCTAGGAAACATGGAGGGACCTCTCCAAAGGGAAATAGTCACTGCTCAATTGACGTTGACGAAGAAGAAATTAAACTTAAAGAGATCAAGGAAGCCATTGTTTCTTTTCGGGGAAGAATGGCCAAATGACCACAATTCATTTCCTTAATCCACAACTTGGTACAATCCATAGGACCCGATTCTCCAACCTACTCTTGAATATAGCGCGTAGACCCATGTACTCCGATGATCAAAGGAAATGAATTTTACACCTGAACTAGGTTTTATTTACCTCACGAAATTAGCAGTATAACTCACAGCGTATAAGACAACGGAAAACTCTCAAAGATAACACAGCGTGACTGACAGCATATTCACTATCAGACATCATAGAAATAAATAGCTAAGTGGTTTGCGACAAAAATGAATTTACGATAAAAATTTCCTTACCGGACTAATGCTATCCGTGTGTTTTGAAGAGAATTATTTGTACGATATACCCTGTTCAGGAGGAAAGATGACAGTCACCCGGGTCACGGACAATTGTATATCGACCATTGAAGAGTCCCCAGATAGTGGACTCCTCTCGAATAAAAGGTGCCAGTAGTGCAGCGATAAGAGAGAGTGATTAGGCCGAGATAACCACTGCACGGACTCACGTAATCTATATATATATATATATATATACACACACACACATAAACGGATGTGTAAGTGTATGTGTTTATTCCAGCATAATTGATATTAATTACAACAAATAATGAACTGAAACAAATAATGAGGGTACTCCTGCATCATAAGGGACATCTATGTAAAATTACAGAAAAGGACCGATTTGGTATTAATGTCAAATCAATATTCTCCAGTGTTTCTAAACTGATTGGTGTCCCGTTGACATTTAAGCTCAAGTTTAGTTTAAGAGAGCTCCGTAGTACATTCTAGAAGAATTTCAGAGTAGGTTATTTATTAAATATATTGGAATAAACCATGTAGTTTTTTTATGTTTTTTTTCTTTCAAAACCTCTTTATTGGTAATATATACAATGAACAAAAATAAATAAATTTGAATTTACATCTTTCTCCTCTTGCTGCATATACAGGTGCATTCGAAGGAGTGCATAAAATATAATACATTTTCTTTTTGAAGTTAAAAGTCCAATAAAACCCATACACTCATTAGGTGATGAGGCTCACCTTCAGCTTGCTACCGTAGAAACACTAAAACCTAAGACTAAAGCGTTCCAGCCACGACAGCGTCTTGCCATCGATGGGGGAACGGAGCGGGGGTTATTGGGTAAAACAGCGCGTTTGTCAAGTATTCCAGGGAGTTGAAAAATTTGGTATGTCTACGTTGGATGAATTAATCCACCGTAGGCTGCTCAAAGATCTCGTGAAGCTCACTGTTCCTCCGCTGCTCGAATGAAGTATGTCTGACCACTTTCATCAGTATACCGTTTTCGAATTGTTGGAATCGCCGAGCAGTCGTATACGTCAGATGACGAAAAATTGGTGCTTCAACTTCTTCGTAAAATGGTTACTAAAATGGAGGTGTCTGTATATTTTAATTCCCAGATATACTAGGTTGTTGGCTGGTGAATTTTCCTCCGGTCCTACTATGTAACTTTCCCCCCCCCCTTCCTGAGGCTTGGCCTCAAACGGGCGACTACTATGTAACTAGTAGGTAGCGGGCTTTTTCCCTTTTGAAAAGAGAAAATTACGCAGTCAGTCTTACCCGCGTTTACAGAGATATTGAGTCTCCCCAATCTCTCACTGATGTGGTTACAGGCTACTTCAGCGTTCTAAGAGCTACCTTGGCGCTCATGCTGCTACTGTACACCGCTATGTCATCAGCGAAAGCAGTAACTGTTGTGTTTTTATATCGGGCTCCTACAATTTCAGACGTGTATACGTTGAATAGTACAGGGGATAAGACGGCTCCTTGGGGTACTCCACAGGTCAGTGGCACAGCTTCGGAGAAGCTATCACCCACCCGCACCCGCATCGATCTGTTTTTCAGGAAGCTAGCCAGAATTGAATAGAGTTGTTCCGGGCATTCTCGGTCACAGAACATTTGACACAGTGTCCCGTGAGACACCAAGTCGAATGCTTGAGAGCAGTCAATCGAAATCATAGCCTTGGCTATGTTTCTATTCAAGTTATGGCTAACTTCTGACTGTACCTTCAGAAGGGGATGTTCTGCGCTCATACTGGATTGAAATCCAGTCTGTTCTGGTGGAATAATGTGATTTTCCGAGCAGTAATTTTTGAGATAATTCAAAAGAAATTTCTCAAAGATTTTCCCCATCTGTGGTAGCAAGCTGATCGGGTGGTAGTGGGCTGGGTGATCTCCGCTCTTGGCTGGCTTTAATGATGGAAACAAGATGGCTTATTTCCATGTGTCAGGAAAGTACCGCAATCTTATACAAGAGTTGTATAAGTTTGCTAGTTGTACTAAACCATGTAGTGTAGTTTGAATTGATGGTTAACTGATTCCAAGCCGATATTTGATAGTATACTTAGTAGCTACCATTGCAGTGGCATCTATGAAAATTATCCTCAACTGAGACGATCTGTTGACAATTTATTGAACTACTACGTTCCGGAGTGGAACCCGTTCTTAAGCTGGAATAGAACTGGTGGAACCTACTCCGGTGTTTTCCCCGCAATTGAGCACCCCTACTGCAGTGTCACTGACGTACATTAGCGCATTACCTAGCGATCTCCAGAATTTACAAACCACAAATCTGGAGATCCCAATTTAAATAAAAGACGATTTGGTAGCAATCCAAAACGTTTGCAGATGGTATTGCAGATTGTTTTTCGTTTCCACAATCTTCTAGAAGGTCTTTCAGAGAACTAAACTTGTTATTCTAGCGGTATCGAAGGGGCTTATCTGTTTATTATAATTTAAGGAAAGGATATTCATGAAAGTTAATAGAATAAATCATCTATTACGTGTTAATCTGATTTTTTTTTTTTTTTAGGGCATGTCAACCACGAGGATCATTGTCACCAGCGTATATATTTGAATTGATTCCTAATTAGTTTCAATGTAACATTTGTC
Source organism: Acanthosoma haemorrhoidale (assembly GCA_930367205.1). Classification (NCBI taxonomy): domain Eukaryota; kingdom Metazoa; phylum Arthropoda; class Insecta; order Hemiptera; family Acanthosomatidae; genus Acanthosoma; species Acanthosoma haemorrhoidale. The sequence goes on from OV884015.1 coordinate 31,945,203, forward strand.
GGTAGACTTATGAACTACCATAATAGCTGTATTTATCGTAGCTACTCAAATAACAAATTTAGCGCTTTCTGTTAAAGGTGTTTTCGGAAATTTCTTTTCAAGCTAGAATGTAACAGGTCGAACGCATTCCAAGGTTTTGCTAGAATTTGGTACCCCTAAGGGGTACAGTTCTTCTAGGCACTAAGTCACTTTAAGAAATTTCTGATGTTTTAGCTTATTTATTCGTGAGAAATCTAAGAAAATGTAACATGTAAAATGCGGATATGACAATAGACGTTGATCGCTCCTTCATAAAAAGAAAGAAATGTATTGGTTTTAAAATTGAAAAACATGTTCCCCTTAGTGTAGACTTGCTCTCGTGGAATCTAGTGAACCAATTAAAGGTGTACCTCTGTGTTTACAGTCATAGTGGCCTAACCTACCGATCCTGTAACCGCCGCGCACTTCACCGGAATCCACTGATTTATAATAATCAGAGTAATTTGTTAGTTATTAAGTCGTCATAGAAGGATTGGGCATAGCCCATTTATAAATAACCGATACTCGTTTAATTTCTCTAGGGTGACAAACAAACTGTATTATTTATTTATTTTTTTTCAGTTATTACTGTTTCAATGTATTCATCAAAATTAGTCAAAATCAGACCGAACCGTCAGTACTTTCACCGACATGTCTCATACCAAACTGGTAATGAATACACTAATGTGCCTAACTACCCTGAAATCCTCGACACATCTAATAAAGAGATAGCCAAGAGGGCAGTCTTGTCCAAACACAAAAGGATAGAGGCCTTAAACACAGTCGAAGAGAAGTTGTTTGTTCTCAATTTGGACAAATACTATGGTTGGAAATCATTAATATTTAATGAGGGGGCATATCCTTACAATTTCCTTCCTTTTGTTAAACATACCACAAGGACCTACCTTAAAGAAGTAGACAGTTCACAGTTTCATAAAGCACAACGGCTAAATTTAGAAGAATGCCAAGAACTGTTGAATAGAGTGAGGCCACATTTGCAAGATGTGCTGTTGTTTGAACTCATTGGTAAAAGGCTAGTGGAATTATTATTATTATTACATATTATTTTTTATTTTTATATTAGGCGGCATCGTGTTTAAATGTATCATTTTGTTCCAGGACGGATGAATTAAACAGTGAAGGCAAGAGTTCGGCAAATCTCACAAGTCAGAAATGTTCCTCTTTAATTCATCAAATCAACAGGGTCCTATTGACTTTCTTTTCAAATCATTATCCCCATTTAATGGAATCAATGGTACTTCAGTTTCATATTACAACTTTAATTTTAAATTATTTAGAAAATGCAGATTTGTTCATGGATGGTGTTTTGGTTTCATTTGTTAAAGAGATGCCACAAACCAGAAGTAAATGTATGAAGTAGTGCCCTATGTCATCACTCATGCTAATAGCTGAAGTTGCCTGCAATACCAATAAATAAATATGTTAAAGGATCTCAAACAATCAACCTTAACATTCCCTAAAACCAACAAAAACATAATATGTCAATATATTATTGATTTTTGGTGCAATGTTTTTTTAATGTTTAATTTGTCAAAACCTGTTTGTTAGAAATTTTTTTAGAAACAAGTAGTTAACATTCAAATAATACATTATAGTTTTTTTTTAACATGGATTAATGATAAAGTGTTTTTCACTCCTGCCTTCCTGCACTATATTATGATTTTACAATAATTAGTATTGAATACTGGCAGGACATTATTGAAAGTACAGATTTTTATGTGATTTGTCAAAGCATACTGCTGCTGTTGTTAATATAAGTATCAATCTAAATACTACAAGTTTTGTATTGATCTTACAAATTTTGAATCATTGATATTTTACTTTCTTTGATGTCAGGTTGACTATGAACCACGTCAAGAAGCATTTTGGTTTAGTGGAGGCTTCCATCCAAGTGATGAGGAATACAACAAAAGAAAAGATAATAAAGATCTATCAGATGCAGAGCTAAATGAAGAAGTTGAACATTGTATTCAGTATTTAGGAAATCCAGTTGTTCAAGTCAGACATAATTTTCCATTAGATGTGCTAGACACCGAAGCTGTTATTAATGAACAGACAGAAAAGCCATTTAATGAAATTTCTAAAGTTTTTTCTGACCCTTCATTGACTTATGGGCTTGAGTTTGGTCGAAGATTTGGCACAAATATACCAGGCATGTGATACATTAAATATTATTTATATTATTCTATACGGGTTGCATAATTTTATCTGCCAATACATATATAATGAGCAGAGTACTAAAGGTGTTTACTAACTAGTACCAATCATGGTCTGTTGAAAACAAGAATGTTTCTCCCTATTATTATTCACACTGAACATTCATTTCATTTTCGTTTGTTTACATGATCAAAAGGATCATTAAAGGTATTCTTTAAATTATAGGTTTTGAGCCTATGGCATACATATACTAATAACTAATTGATGACCAAACCATTAATGTATAAATATCCGGAAGGTTTAGGCTAAGAATAATTCTACTCCCCTGTCCTATGTAATAATACACACTATCAGGTTGATTATTACCTGAGAAGATTTTCAATAGTTCATAGTTTCCATACTGTCCCGTCCTCATTTGTACATTCTGTATTAATTGGAAGGCAATATGTTAATATTAAATTCAATTATTTCCATTCTCATTTAAAATGTACTTATAGCCTATATCTACCGCAGGTTATGTTACAAAGGGTGCCTGAACAGAAATAAGAAGTTCCCGGGTTTGAATCTCAATCCTGTCACATTTTATTTTCTTGTTAGCAAATGATAATCATGGAAGTGTTAACAAATATATATTAATGTTTAATATTGATTGATGTACAGGATTTTGGCCAGGTGACAAAAATGAGTTTGGTCTGATGTCTTATCACGGAATAGAGCATCTGTCAGGTAGGCCGACTCATTTTGGTGAAAAAGATCAACAAAATACCCTTCACTCTCAGGCTCTCTTGGCTTCTTTCAGCTGGCTCCACTCACAAGCTTGTTATCAAGGTATGTATTCCTGCTTCTATATATTATTGATTGTCTCAACCAGACAGAGCTTTAATATAGTGGCGCACAGTATGCTAACTGGTTTCCAACACGTATCACTACACTGAAAGCTTTCACTGTTGTTTAGCGGATGTTGGAGAAGCTTCAGTATCGATATAATTTTCTCAGTACATTCATTTTTACAGAGACATTGTGTACAATTGTACTAAGTTCTGAATATTTAAATGTTCATTAAGGGCTATTAAAATGCTGTATAAATTGTAGTCGAGACAAATAAATAATTCTCTAGCTTCTATCTGGATGTTGAGCAGGCGTTGTAAGAGAGTTTTGATAGCATCTAAGCTATGTCAGATATTAAGATGGAGATAATTCCTGAGAGAATTTGAGCAAATAAGAAAGAAATGATTGTATGCAGTGGTTCCATGGGAAAGAGCATGAGGGAAAAATGTGATCTTGAGTTTTGGGATTTTTTTGTTTTATTTGGGGAGGATTTCAACTGCAGGGAAGAGACACCATAACTCGACAGATATATGAGATTCACAGAAGCACCGAAGACAAATCTTTGATCTAACTTCATAAAGATATCTTCCTTCTGCTTTACCCTCTTGATTAAAACGCTGCTGCAATTCTTTTAATGTCTGTCCTTTGATTATACTAAAAAATATGAGGAAAGGTGAAAATACCCACTCCTTCCTTTTAGCTGTGGTTTAACCTGCTACAGTCTAACCTTGTTTTTTTTGTTTAGGGTTTTCGACGTTCAACGAACTTACTTACCCTCTGGTGAACCAATGTGTGCTGACTGATGGAAGAATATTTGCATTCTACCTGTATCAGCTCAACACAATGCTGCTTCACTCATTATTCACCCAATCAAATCCCAGGACAAATGTTTGTTTTGCTCTCAAACCTGTTCCTCTCTATCAAGAAATCAAAGGCACTGAATTTGTTGGTATGTATTTATTTTAACATGTATTTATTCTTATTTCAAATAATTAAAGGAAATGAAAAAGAGTGTTATATTTTCACAAATTATTAACCTTTTTTTTTATTATTCTTTTATTGTTTTACCTACTATCAGTCAGAGCCCGAGATGGGGTTCGAGCCTCACTAGGCCAAGTGAAGCTGTGTTCCTAATTTGCTGGTCAACGCACCTTGTATTCTCTTATTATTTTCTGACAAATTTCAGATTAGCAGGATGCATACATATATTTTTGTACAAGCTAATCTCCTTAATGAACCCTTCTGGAGATTATGAAGTGTCTTCCAAAAATGCCGTGAAATTTTGTTCACTGTCCACCAATATCAGGTCAGTCTCCTGCAGGTTGCAAACATGTTGCTGTCTTCTGGCCTGCTGCTCCAGGGCTTAGTGGGTAACTGCCCCCTTCCCTCTACAATGGCAGGTTGGTTTATCCACCCTCCTAAATGTCTAAGGCCTTCTACAGAATTCTCTATGCCCTGTGAGGCTTTGCATGCTCCAATAATCTGGGGAGACCCATCTTCTGTCACAGACTGATAAAAAGTGTTTTTTGAGGGTGCCTTCCCTGACTGTGCTGGTCTGGGTTATATTTAATAACATATTATTAACCACAAAATATACATTATTTTTTATTGAGCTTTTCTTTTTGTCAATCTCTCTGCTTAACCACTTTACATTTATAATTAATTTGAATCTATTAAATAACATTTGTTTTTCTAGTTGTGGTTCTCTGGTTCTTATAAAAAAAAAAAAAGTATATATAACATTAGCCTATACTACATGGAATTCTCACATGTGAATATTCAAAGTGGCCTGAGCAATCCGCTTAAAAGGTCTGTTTTCCTTTGAGGTCACATTATAAATGAAAGAATATCTGTACCTTTTAGGTTTTTTACCTAGTTTGGGATTTCCTAGGCTGCTCGGAATAGACCATGTTGGCTTATAAACCATTTTCTTTATCAAGTCCATATGAGTGAGCTCAGAAAAAAATTAGGGTGGTAACACTGTTTTTATAGGTATAGGCAAAACTAAATAAGTTGACCTGCTTTTAGGAATGTAACATAGCATTTCTTATTTAAAACAGGGGGGGGGTTTCTCGCACACCCCACTTCAAAATATTACCTACCTCAAGTTCTGAACTCAAATGGGCTCTATTTGTTTAACAGCACGAAAATGTTTTCGACCCTACATTCAAATTAAAATAAAATTTACATCAATCTGGGAGTTCATAGATAGTTGTGATTGTAGATATGAATGGACTATTTCTTGTGATAACAGCTTTGTTGATGAAAGAAGTATGTTAGATTTTTTTTTCAAACTTATTAGTGGACAGCATTATTTTGTTGATAGTATTTATGTCTGCATTGGATCCTAGTGTGAGATAGTAAAATGATATCAGTTAGATGTGGTCTGCTTACCGGTTATTTACTCACATCCTCTTGTCTTATTTTATCATATTTTTGTTGTCCATAAGAGTGTTTTTTTGTATTTTATAGCAAACAATTATTTCTATCATATTTATTTATTTGTTACTTATCATGTATGTTGGAGGCCATCAGGTGATCAAGGACTAGACCAAGGGCGAATATGCATGGTATGACGTTGGCTCTAGGTGACCATTGTCTTCAGCCAGGTGTCCATTTGTCAGTTTTATGTTAATTTGATTCTATATCCAAAAGTCCCCTGATGGTTGCACAGTGATCAGAGGGAGAGGAACTTGTGTGGTCTTGGAATGAATTCCAAAGGTGATTGTGAGCCAAAGATTGGACTACTATAGGAATGCCATTGGGAAGTGTTTGGTGCCAACATACTATGAAAGTGGTTCCAGGAAGTCTGACAGGCAGAGGACAAAAGTATCCACTATTTATTTATATCCAACATCACAGGAGAGGTGTTATAACTAAATGAAAAGACATCGGATTGAAGCCTAGTAGCAAGCACTAGTACACAGGTGGTCTGAAAAGTTTCCGACCTTGACATGAAGATGATAATAAAATAAATAAAAGCTAGTGAAATAAAAGCTAAAATAAAAGTTTTGTTAGGTCGGAAACTTTTTAGACCACCCTCGTAGTAGCCATAAGCAACTGTTCAAGAGTGAGGTTAAAACTCGCTTCCATCCTGTTTCAGGGGGTTTATATGATCTGTGCAAACCAACCAGACAACAGCGGCCCTGGTGCCTTTAAGTTGATGGTCTGTGAACTAGTATTTTTACTGGGAGGCTGTAACTGGCATATTTGATTATATAAAGTTTATGAGGTATACGAGTACCATATACATATTACAGGTGAACGCTTTGTGTTTACTTAGTAAAAATAGTGAATCGGGTTTTCAGAGGAAGGAGAGGGGGGGGACCTTCTCTTAGTGCTGGTAGCGGTAGGGTGTTTCGAGCTGGTACCTTGATTATGTATGTCCCTACCAGGTCACAATATCCTACAATATAACAAATTTTAAATAGAAAAAGCTGTTTTATAAACCTTCTGATAGTAATTATGGCCAATTATACCTGCTGTTGACTGTGAAATCTCGCCTTTTTCAAATACTAACTTAAAAATTGCTCTTTATCTTAAATCCAAATTAAAATTACTTCTATTTTAGATAAAATTAATGACAGTACACATTACAGAGACTTTGATGAGTCTATTGATATATTTTCTGCCTTTTGCTTTATATTTTCCTGTTCTAAATAGAGAAAATCGGATGATGAATTTTGCAATTTTAAAAATTTATAATTTTAATTTTTAACTCCTTTTACACTGTTATTTATAAACCTGTATTAACAACTACATGATTTCAAGGATATATATATATGTATTTTCTATCAATGGCTTTTACATTAAAGGTTGGAACGACGATGTGCTGACATCACTTATATCGTTATACCTCTGCAGGCCAAAGATGAGGAAAGGTGTCGACATGAAGCCATATCTAAGCAAAAAAGAACAAATCTTAGCTCATATAGAGGACGAAGACAGGAGGGAATGGCTCCATTGCCAATTCAGGCACATGTACTCGAACAGGTGATCTTTTTTTGTAATCTATTTATTTTGATTTGATATTTAAGTCAGTTAAGATTGTTGCAAAAGAATCACATAAGTGAAGAATATGGTATTGAACATACTACGTTATTGTATCTACATATGAACATGCAATAGATATACAACGTTATTGTACGTACTTATCAACATACAATAGAACTTCCAATGTTATTAGGCGTACATATGAATATGCCTCATTGCCGTACGATTACAAGTGCTGTAGATTAATGTTTTTGTTTAATTTATAAGAATTGTTTTTGGACTTGTGCTGAAAATGTAGTTAGTTTACTGTATGTCAATAACTTATGAAATCTGAAAGAAGTTTGCTTAGTTGGAAGTACTGTACTATAGGTTATATATTTTCTTTTAATTCCAAATAATTTTAATGTGTTTTATCTAGTTATTAATGTGACTATTTCTGTTGTTTTTTTTTCATGAGAAAACGCAATAACATTGTTGTTTTTTTTAAACAAAGTATAATTATTTGGAATAAAAACCAACATGACTTATACCTCTCAATAAAGTACACATTGTTCACATTATGATATCAACATTAATTTTAATAATAATAAACTTTATCAAGTTGGATTTGTTTGCTGTGAATATTAAACACAGAAAACTTGTTTATTTATTGCTAAATATACAAAGAAATCTGTAGGTTATACCTCCATACACTCACAGTTTAAAATATTTGCCAATTATGTAACCAAGTACTTGTAACATGTAAAAAAAAATATTTTACTATGTGAACTTGTCGTGAAACAGCATATTGCCAGGCGATCCAGCTACCCACTAACGTGAGTACCCTGTTCAAGCATGTTCAAGGAAAACATGAAAAAATAATTTTGTTATAACTTGTAAGTGTTATTATTCAATTGATTAACTGCTATTGAAAAAAATTGTTAAGCAACGTATTAAATTAAAGATATCAACGTCCTCATTAATACTTTGTAATTTTTCAATCTATAACCACAATGAGTCATTAAAACTGTCTTTAACTTGTTCGCAACTCATAGATTGATTTTTTTAGAGAGGCACAAAAGTTTAAATGATAATTCCGTTTAATGCCCTGATGATGCTAAATGTAACATGAGCTCCATTAAATACAATGGAGGGTCATTAATAAATTAATTTGTAGTAAAAAAAAAATATATTTTTGCACCATATTGAGTTGGATATCAGATGAACGGTCCTGGCAATCTGATGCACTGTTATGGACTATTTGTTAGGGTTAAACTGGACTATAATTAAGTTAAGTCATAAAACTGTCATCAACTTTTTTTGTAACAAATAAAGGGATGATATTTGGCACTTAAGTTTTACTTGTTGCCCCAGAGATGCTAAAAATGAAATCTATCCTATCTAGAATAATAAAGAATCATTTATCTGTAAATAAAAAATAAATATTTATATTATGTTAGGTAACAAATTAAATGTCTCAATGTACTGATCAACGTATTATTTGTTAGAGCCTTAGTGTATTATTATTACAAAAAGCCACTAAAAGTGTTTTTCTAACTAAAACGTAACCTTAATATTTTGATGAATCTCACTTGGCTTGAAATTTGTTTTTATCGGGTATCCATTTTCATTATTCTATATTTTTTTAATGTAAAAATATAGTTTAATATCCAACAGAATAGAAATATGTGAAAACATTTAAACACTAAGAGGCAGTTTCTTTTATGCTTATTTTTGTCATTTGGAAATTGGAGATAAATCATTTAACATTTTTTACAGGTATATCTATAAATTAAGCCATATTTTTTAATTCACTTTTATATGGGCAGAGTAGATATAAACATAATATAAATGAAAATAAAATGAATGTTTCAGGCCGAGACAAAAGCTACCTTATGAAATATACGACTGGGAAAGAATTTTTAAGATTAAGTTTCCGACCCGCCCGATGGAAGCAAGGTCTAGACCCTTTGAGCGAGACGAAGACCCTCTGGAGGAGCGGAAATATTATGAGCATATGCATTCTTACATACCGAAGAGTCAGCGACCTAAAAAGAAATACTGGAACGGCTGGCGAGCCAAGTTTTCTAAGACTTATTATCCGGAAGTGTAAACAGTGTGTTTATAGTCGAAGAAATAAGAAGAACTTATTCACATAAAAGCTGTGTGAGTATGTTTATAAATTTGTAAATATAGTAATTTTTTGTTTGATTTTAACACTTTTATATTAAAAGTATTCAAATTGAGATGTTATTGTAAAATAAATAAAAATATTGATTTATGTTTTATCCATACAAATATAACTATTTTACGGTTTACAAATTAGTTAATCAATTGGCAAGTATCGAGGGAGAGACACTACTTTCATTTAGACACGGGGATTTCCATATCAATCATAAAAATTATTCAATGCATATGCAAATTTTAAGGATTATTTGTTAACACCTTAAAATATGCTGATTACTTTAAGGTTAAAAAGAGAATTTCAGGAAGTATAGAGCCTGCTAGCTTTTAAAATTTTTCAAGTCCGACTCAAAATTAAGGTCAATTTGTCCTAAAGCTTGCTAAATTCCTTTCTTATAAACAGGATTGGGAAATAATAATCTAATTACACATTTATTTAAAAATATATTTTTATATAAATACTGTTAATTAATAGATACAAATGCATTCAGGCATACATTTACCTTATGACAGAAGGTATCTTAAATATTCCTGAACAGAGATCATTTATCTTGATGATTTGACTCATACCTTATTTTTATACACATACGTTTAATTTTCCAATGTTAAAATAGGAACATTTTTTGCTATGTTATCTCCTTGTTTGAAATTGATCGACAGTACTTTTCCATCCTTCGCTGCTGTAATTATATACTGAATGCAAAATAATAATCAGTCATAATTTTATAGATGGACATTTAGATTATTAATATTCAATCTTAAAACATGTATGTACAAAAAATTTAAACAGATCAAATATTAACAAAAACTACTCATATCACTTTATTATAGATAAAGATAACCTAACCTAGTTCAACCTTCATCTTAAGATGAATTATAATCTTGAAAATTTATATATTGATAAAGCTATCTATGGTGATGATCTATTATTGATCCAAATCCAAAATTAAAACTTTTATATCTTTTAAGTTCATTGTCATTTTTTTTGTAACGTGTTAATGAGAGTGAAGAAATAATATTGAATGAGTTTAACGGGACTTGGACTAGATTGTTATAGATTTATTAAATTAATGATTCATAGGGACTCGTGAAAAATTAATAGTTAAATAAAATAAAGAAAAATAGTGGATATGGATTGGTTATTTATTAAGTATTAATTTGGTCAAACTGATACTCACTTCCATTTTCATCGCAATTATTACTGCAACACTATCTCCCTTCTTAATAACGTCTCCTACTTTGACGTTAATTTTTTCAATTATACCAGGCATCGGAGAGACGGTTTCACTGTTAGCATTATCTGAAGATTGGTTTATCTCTTCAAGATAGTTATTCCTCACTTGACAGAATTTATAATTCCCTTCCTAAAAATGAATCTTCTTATTTATTAGAATATTAAAATAGACTATTTTTGAAGCTGGACTAGTTTGTACTTACATCAGTGAATAGGTAGACTTCATCTCCGACGAATCCGATATTGTTATGAGTGGTTTTCTCAGGAGTGAACAATTTTAATGATATTAATGAATTGTTTCTTCTGATTTCACCTCGAACTTTAACTTCATTTTGTCCGTTAATCTTCACGTAATACCACTCATTATCAAATGAAATGTCTGCTGTATATTCTAAAACAGATGAACATAACCCTGTAACATTAGAGCCCAAAGAGGACTTATGGACTGGCATGAACTTCTTAAATGACTGTTAAAACGACTACTAGTTATTGAATAAGTAAAGATCTCTGATTATATAAGTTTTATATCTATTTTCCAATGTTTCTAGCTGCATTTACTATTGTTCACTTACCATATTAAAATTATTTATACCAGTCAACTAATAAATGAATACATCGTTCAGTTTAATATGTCATCTATGTTTATTCACCAAATATAACCTACTCCAGGGTATATCCAAAGAAACAAGAGTACATACAGACATCAAAGTATAACCATTATAAGATTGAAATAAAGGTTTTCTTGGCAAGGAAATAAGTCAACTTTTATTTTTACATAGATCATACATTTGATGTGTTGATTTATTTGGAATATTTTACAAATATAATTTTTATGCGATAAATGTACAATTGTAGATGCAGCTTAAAGTTAAACATAAGGTATGGAATGTTTTTCAAACAATAAGATTAACTGTAAATATATATAGAATACATTGATGAATATCTCTCTCTATGTAAATTGGCTTAAGGGGGGTTCTATTGTTAGCTGTCAATACTGACATTACGTAATATCTTGGAAATTCTACCAGCATTACATCTATCAATGTGTACGTACCCACCCACAGAAAAAAAATCAGGATTTTTTATCTCTAGTTGTTTCTTGAGGCGTGACTTGCGCTTTCTAATTCACTTAATTACTTCCTGTTATTATTTTTTTAAAAACACATAATCATTATAATACAAGTTTTTATGGGCTACATTTTGAACGTATTCAGATCATTTTATGACTGCAGAAAGCCAAAAATAAGATTTCTCACCCGTGTTTCAAAGTAAAGCCTCTCAGCTATTATTAATCAACGTACACATAAACAGCACTTCTTACATAGTAAATTATATTCATCATACAGATACATACCCTTTTCATCACAAGTGAATTTAATGCTCCTCTTATAAACTTGATTGAGCCTGAACGGGCCTAATAGAGTGAAGGGGTCATTTTTATCAGATTCCGAGTGTGATTTTGAATTGAGCTCTTCAAATAGTACCAAACCCATAGCAGCCTGTAAGGTTAAAATTTAAATTAATCACTATTTAAAATTAAGTTAATCTAGAAGTACGTGACTGATTAGTTCCAATAAGATTGCTGATATCTCCACTTGTATTATAATGTCATTGTAAATCGTTTGTTGATTTCATTTCATAGCCTGAAGATGACTGTATAGCACAGAGGTGTTTGTTTGTAGTGAGACTATTTATGTCATAAATGAACTATTGTTTTATTGTCCACAGAAATAATATATAGGGCTCCTACTCCTCTCAACTAATCTCTGCTCGGTCGGGTGATCTAACAACAAAACTTGTCCTGCACGACAGACCACTTTGTCAATATCAGTTCTCTTTAATTAGATTCTCGCAACCTTGTTAACATAAGCCTCGCACTATCGAACTTTTTTTGGCCAATAATTATTAAAATTAGTCTGATCAATACAACTAAAATTACTAAAAACATTATTTTGCTAACAATTTTTGGGCTATCTGATTGATAAAATATATATTGTTATGATATTTTTTAAATGGTGCTTATGTAAAAAATATCGGAAAAATACGAAATTATAAGTCAAGAAGGCATCGGACAGGAAATGAACCTCCTGACTGGTCGTATAGAGTAAGTAGTGAGAAGTGGGGGATGAACCTCCTGAGGTGGTCGTTCGTGGTGAGTCGTTGGGCAGACACAGAGGGAGACGGTGGCGTACCCAAGCTTGCACCATATAGTTCTTTTTTCATTTATCAACATCAGGACAACTTTAATAATATCAACCAACATGAAAATAAGTCAGATCGATCAAAGAGTGATATGAACAACGAGGATATCAACGCGAAGAAGCGCTGGCCAGCAATAGAAGAAATTATAAGTACGTCATTATATTTATATGTAAATTTTTAGTTGTAAATGCTTGTAATAATTAAAATAATGATAGCCAACAGTTTCCTATATAATTAACAGAACCCTGGATTAAAGTAAAAGTTTGAATATAAAGTTTTTTTTTTTATAAATAATTAAAATAAATATTATTAATAGAGTAATTAAGAAAATATTACAATATTTGGCGCCCGAGAACAGGCAAATGTTAATATAGGAAATCTGGCTAAAGGATTATAAAGAGTGTCACGAAAATTGTGTTTTAAATTTGATATAAAGGTTAGGTCAAAAAGTGTTAAAAATTTGTATTTGTGATTAAGGTTCATATTAATAGAATTCAGTCATGGAAAAAGATAAGCATAGTGTAAATATTAATCCAAATGAGCAAACTATAATAGATAGATACGTAGATAATAAAGAGAATGAGTTTTACAATAGGCAACCACGTGCTAGTACGAGCGTATCAAACAATGATCAAAATTTTAGTTTAAATGAATCAAGTCTGAAGAAAGTAGAAATGAACACAATACAGTAATGCGAGAAAACAAAATTACAACACATACAATGGTACATCAGAACCACAGACAAAATGAATTAGAATGACTATATGAGTTTGGAAATGAGAGTTATATATTAAATAATCTTTTTGAGGATACTTTGTTAATTGACGAGCCAATTATGGAAATTAAAAAAAAAAATAGATGCCCAGTAATAAATATTAATTTTGGCCAGATTAATAATCAAGTACTAATCGATACAGGAGCTGAAATCTCAGTATTAAATAAAACATTTTTTGAAAAAAATAAATCGAAATTTAGGAATTTGAAATTATTACCGTTAACAAAAACCAACATTATATCGGTATCAGGAAAAAAGACAGCATGTGCAAATAAACAACTGTTTATGAAAATAAAAATTGACAAATGTAAATTTGATATTAATTTTTTAATAGTACCCGGAATAACACACGACGTTATAATAGGAATAGATTTTTTAAATAAGTATAAAACGATAATAAATTTTGATACTAAGATGATATCATTGAAAAATGAAAATAATAATGCAAGTGTCAGTTTTAAAAATTTTAATATCGGAGAAAAATTTAAAATTTCGGAAGAAACACATAATAGTATTAATTTAAAAATTACAAGTTTAGAAAGTAAAATTACAAGAAATAATATCAAAAACGATATCGATTTTATCTGTTCGGAAACAAAAAACATTTTAAATAATAAACAGCAAATCGAGTTTAGAAATGTACTTGAGAAATATGGTGAAATATTTGAAGAACGTCCTGGTTGCATCGAATGCTATGAGCACATATTAGAAGTAAATGATAATACCCCATACAAACAATTTCAATACAAACTAAACCCTAAATTAATAATAAAAGCAAAAGAAGAAATAAATAAGATGATAAATGACGGAATAATTGAAACATCTAATTCGTGTTATGTTAACCCCATTATATTAGTAGAGAAAAAAGATGGTACTGTTAGAATATGTTTGGATGGACGATTTTTAAATAAAAGACTTAAGCCCTTATATGATGCACCACCAAATATAGACTCAATACTATATCAATGCTCAAATTCAAAATTCATAGCAACGGTAGATTTAAAAAGTAGTTTTTGGCAGATTAAATTAGATGAAAATAGTAGAGAATTTACAGGTTTCCAATTTTTGAACGAAACTTTCCATTTTAAAAGAATCCCTTTCGGCTTATCAGTCAGTTTAGCTGCATTAATAAAAGCATTAAAGAAAATAATACCAACAACCTTAATGAATAACATTAAAGTATATGTAGACGACGTCCTCATACATGCAGACACATATGAAAAGTTTTTAAGTGTTTTAACTGATCTATTCAAAATTTTCCATAACAACGGTGTAACAATAAATTTAAAAAAATCTAAATTTTTCAAAAATAGTATTCCATTTCTAGGTTACCTGTTAACATCGGACGGTATTAAAAAAGATCCTGAAAAAGTAAATGTCATAAAACAATTTAGAGAACCAAACAATATGAAAGAATTGCAAAGCTTTCTAGGGTATATTAATTTTTATAATAAATTCTGTAGCAACTATGCCGATATTAGTAGACCACTATATAAATTAACTTCAAATAATTCCAAATTCACATGGACAAATGAACAACAAGTTGCATTCAACGAAATTAAACAAAAACTGAGTGATGATATCCTGTTAAATTACCCAGATTTTAAAAAAGTTTTTTACATAGAGTCAGATAGTTCAGATTTTGCTTCAGGCGCTATTCTATATCAATTAGACAAAAATAATAAAAAGAAAATTATATCCTTTTGTAGTAGAACTTTTAAAAATTCGGAACTAAATTATTATTCAACTGAAAAGGAACTTTTAGGTATTATACACGCGATACAAAAATTTTATAATTTAATAGCAGGATACAAGATTATAGTGAAAACAGACAACAGTGCAATTACATTTCTACATAGCTGTAAAAATCCACCCAGTCGTTTGATCAGATGGATTAATTATTTAGGGCCTTTAAATATTGATTATATTCACATTCAAGGAAAGCGAAACAAAATCGCTGATTTCATAAGTAGAAATCCAATAGAAATCCCGGATCGATTAGGAAATGATTTTAAATTAAATGAATTACAAGAAGAAAAATTCTTTGAAAATATAGCAAATAATCAACAAAATAATGTAAAATTAAAAGAAAAATTTGAGAAAAAGAAAGAAAATTATAAAATAATCAATGGTATGATACATAAAAAATTAAAAAATAAATTCTATATTGAATTAACAAACAGTGATATGACAATTCTAATAAACATAGTGCATTTAAAATTTTGTCATGCAGGTATGAGTAAATGTTTAAACATTATTAAAGAAAGATTTTATTGTGTCAATTTAAGAAAATTAATTAGTAAAACATTAAAAACCTGTCATAATTGTCAGATAAACAAATCATCCGTTAAATCAATAGTACCGTATCAGCCAATAATTCCTAAAATGAAGCTAGAAATTATATCTATAGATTACTTGGGTCCATTTATTAGTAATAAAAATTATAAATATTTACTAGTAGCTATAGACAATTTTACTAAATATATCAAAATCTATCCAACAAAAAGAGCAAATATAACAGGTGCCATATCATCATTAAATAAATTTTTTCAAGAAATGGGCACACCACAAAAATGTCTGAGTGATAACGCAACTTGTTTTACATCAGACAAATGGGAAAAATTTTTAATAAAAAATAAAGTAGTTAGAATCCTTACCTCAATAAGACATCCACAAGGAAATATTTCAGAACGGGTAAATCAAGATATTTTGAAATATCTGAGACTTCTCATAAATGAAAACCATAAAGACTGGCTAAGCCAAATTAAAAAAATAGAATCTACGATAAATAGTCTATACCATACGACTACCAATATTACACCAATTCAAGCTTTTTTCAAAATAGAACCATTACGTTTTTGGTCAGTATACATTGGAGACAACCCAAACAAATCACAATTCAATGACCCGGAAGAAATAAATAAATTCATATACGACAAATTAACTAAAATAGGAGATATAAATAAAAACAAACATAATGAAAATAAAAATTTTACCGAATTTAAATTACAAGACAGAGTCCTTGTTAAAGCTTTACGCATTCCGAAAGCAGGGATAAGAAATGCAAAACTTTTACCTATTTTTGAAGGGCCATACAAAATTGTTAACCAAGTTGGTAAATCCACTTTCATTATAGCAGATGATGGAGACAACATTCGTGGAATGTTCCATGCCACGTTATTGAAGCTCTATTATGAGAAGGACATAAGTCAAGATCATATAAAAATTTGAAATTAAAATTTATTATATTGTATTAAAATGTTGGTGTGTTTATTTGTTCAATTAAATTTGTCAATATGTTAAAATCTATCTAAAAACTTAAATTGAAGTTATTGTATTGTATTAAAATGGTATGGTAGTGTCAAATGGAAACATGTAAAAACTTAAAAAAATTGAATTTTATTTTAATGTACTAAAATGTTAGTATGTTTAATTTGTACAATCAAGTTGGTAAATGTTAAAAGGTATATCAAAGTTTGAAATTTAAAAGTAATTAATACTTTATTATAAAGATATTGCCAAACCAGCAATGTAAAAACTGGGAAATTATAAATTTATGGCACTAAAGTTAAAAAGCTAATATGTCTGTAAGGTACAATTACATTTGTGATGTAAATGGTTGAAATGAAATATGTAAAATTTTGGTGACACATAATCTGATATTGTCATTTAGTAATAAGAAAATGCAAACTGTCAAAGTGCTAAAAAAGTGAATAAGTGAAATCAAAAGTAAAGTGGAATGAAAAATTTTTATCGACAAGCTCAAAAAATTTTTAAATCGGAGCGGACCCGAATGTTATGATATTTTTTAAATGGTGCTTATGTAAAAAATATCGGAAAAATACGAAATTATAAGTCAAGAAGGCATCGGACAGGAAATGAACCTCCTGACTGGTCGTATAGAGTAAGTAGTGAGAAGTGGGGGATGAACCTCCTGAGGTGGTCGTTCGTGGTGAGTCGTTGGGCAGACACAGAGGGAGACGGTGGCGTACCCAAGCTTGCACCATATAGTTCTTTTTTCATTTATCAACATCAGGACAACTTTAATAATATCAACCAACATGAAAATAAGTCAGATCGATCAAAGAGTGATATGAACAACGAGGATATCAACGCGAAGAAGCGCTGGCCAGCAATAGAAGAAATTATAAGTACGTCATTATATTTATATGTAAATTTTTAGTTGTAAATGCTTGTAATAATTAAAATAATGATAGCCAACAGTTTCCTATATAATTAACAGAACCCTGGATTAAAGTAAAAGTTTGAATATAAAGTTTTTTTTTTTATAAATAATTAAAATAAATATTATTAATAGAGTAATTAAGAAAATATTACAATAATATATATATATTTTTTTTATTTAATGACTTTTTAATTTAAGTGGCTGATGTGTACTTAAGGTAAAATACCTGAACAACTGTTTCATCATTGGGCGTCGGCAAAGTTAAATCTTCTCTATTTTCTTCAATAAAGCCTGTGTGAACATTCCCTTCAATTAGATTCTTGTTAGAGCATAATGACGCCAAAAAATTTACATTGTTTTCAATTCCAACTATCTAACAATGAAATGCAAAAACATGTCCGTTAATTCATTTTTTATAAAAATTATGTGTACATAAAAATTTTATCTTATATTAGTGTTAACATTACATTAAACTTTTTCAACGCTGCCTCCATTTTTGAAAAGACTTCTTTGCTGTCAGGATGCCAAACAATCAACTTTGCAACCATTGGGTCATAATGTACTGTTACTTCATCACCACTTGTCACTCCTATAAGATAATTTCATTAGAAAATTTTTAATTAATACATTACCTGAATTGGTTTTGCATGCTTTTAATCAACATATAACAACCAGTTTATTTTTTGAAACATACCAGCCTCTGAAAATTGGCTTCTCAACATTATTTTTAAATAGCTTCCCACTGTAATTTGAGAAATTCAAATATTTTCACGAAGAATATTTCTTTTTGGCATTCTTTATGTATTAAACAAAATATATTCAGCAGAAACTTAGGAGCTGTTAAATATACCTTGGAAATTTAAGATCAATTGTTTAATTATTATAGTCGCGTTATAAGACAAAAGTCAATTTTGATTTTCTAAACTGGATTTGCTACTTCTTAAAACAAGTACCCACTCATTTTCCCCCACAAGGCTGAAAGAACTCTTGGTGGAGGAAGGGGAGTTGGAATGAAGCCTGGCTTTCCTCAGTTAGGTATACTAAGAGCTAGAGCACAGAAGGCGGCTTTACAATACAAGTTCATGATTAAATTCTGTACTATCGAAATGATTTAACTGCGTATATTACCAGTTTCAACACGAATGTTTTCTCCTTCGGGGAAAGAAATCGCTTCAATTTTCCCAGCAGTGGGCATAAAGTGTTTGTTCTCAGCATATATCCTGGCTTCTACTGCATTTCCAGTCAGAGTCAGCTCGTCTTGCCCTAGAGGGAGAAGTTCACCAGTGGCCACTCGCAGTTGCCATTCGACCAAATCGACACCAGTCACCATCTCGGTCACTGGGTGTTCAACCTGAAAATAAAAGGATAGTTAAAACGAGATATAATTAATAATGTTCTAATTACAATTCAGCATAACTTAATAATTTAATTCTTTTAAAAAATGTTTGTTAATTGTATAAATTAAATGTCTGGTCTGGGTTCACCCAGCCTCATGGTTGAAAATGAGTAGCTACTTGAACAAAGAATTAGTTAATCTTTAGAAAATGTAAATAAAGGTTGAGAGGTAACAAACCTAGCTCCTCAGAACTTTCAATTACAGATAATATTATTTTATCTATAGTGTAGATACATAAAATGATTTATCTTCAGAAAATGTTAGTGGTGAATACTTTCATCTACTCTCGTTTATTTGGAGTATTCCTTTAAGTAGTGTCAATAATATATACAATAAAGGTATTCTAAAAATATTTTTAATTTAAAATAGAATAATCTTTATTTAATTTGAATCCACAGAGTAGATAACATTTTTGAGTTGTGATAGATTTTGTTAACTACCCGCCTAAAAAAAAGTATTTTTGGTTGTGTGAAAGAACAGTAATCACCAAAAGGTACAACCTCATTCACTCAGAAGAAGCCAAGCGGAGAAAGCTGTTTTTAATGGTAGCAATAGTTTAGTTTTGATTTTAAAAGTTCACAGATTTAGACTTAAAAAAGCTTTAACAATAATTAAGTAGATTCGTAATTTAAAATAAAATCTTAGATACCTTTTTGGTTAATAATTTTAGTATATATATACCATGCAGAGCCTTTTAAAAACGTCTTTAAATAATTTTATTAATTAAATAATATGACTTTAATACAAGCTTGATACCTGAAGCCTTGTGTTCATCTCCATAAAGTAAAACATGGAATCTTTTGTATCCAATATAAATTCTACTGTGCCTGCTCCGACGTAGTCAACAGCTCTGGCAGCTCGTACACCAGCATCTCCTAACTCATAGCGCTTGTCTTCACTGATTAGTGGCTTCCATGAAAACAAATTTTTTTCTTTTTATTATTTACTTAATTATATTATAAAAGGTAATGCTTAGCCATGTAAACATTTGAGTTATTTTGATACTGATTGAGTTAAAAGAAAATACTTACAGCGGGAGCCTGTTCGATGACTTTTTGATGGCGTCGTTGTATACTGCAGTCCCTCTCAAACAGATGTACATAGTTACCATGCTTATCGCCGAACACTTGAACTTCTATATGTCTAGGCCTTTCTATATACCTGGGAAGATAAATTTATCAGTTATAGATGAACTGGTAAAAATGAGCACTTATTACTGATCTATCAATGCAATGATGATGATGTAGACTATTCGATTGAGAGCTGTTAAGATTTTTGACAAATTTATAAATAGACGTTTTGACTTACATTGCATGTCTGCATCAAGTCCTAGGTCCTAGTGTGGGATGGTAGGGGATGTTGACAATTAAAAACCTAATAAATCTTTCTTAAACTTTAACTCAATATCATTTTATGAAAAATAAACTTGATAATGAGATAATGGTCCTCTAAAATAGCATTAAGGAATACATGTTGATTAAAGTCTCTCTCTAGCCATGAAAAATAAATTTCAATGCAGTAATATAAACAAATATTGATTAATGTTAATTACAATATAACATAATTTATCTCCTACCTTTCGAGTAAAACATCTTGATCACCGAAAGCTCTTAGTGATTCCCTTCTAGCTGAATCTAATCCGTTTTGGAAATCACCCATTGATTTTACAATTCGCATACCCTATAAAAATAAATGTTTGTTATTCAATAAAAATTAAATTATAATAAATGTATAAATTTTTTTTTTTCCATAGCCCCTTTAAATTTACAGATAATTACATTTATAATTATAGATCCTCAGGCGAATCTATTTACAAACTATTTCTGTATTTCCTGTAGCATCGCTACATTATATACAGATTTTGTTATTTTATAAAAATTATATAATGAATAAACAAGTATAATGATATACATTATACATGACTGGACTAAACTGACTAATAAAGGTGATGGGGCTCACCTTTTTGATCAATCTTAAAACTAACTTACATACTAATTCTTAACCTAATTTTTCCCCGACAGTCTGTTGCCATCGATGCAGGAGGGGTGGTGGGGTCATAGTGTTAAACACAGGGTTTGTCAGGTGCTGCAATGAGTCAAAAAACTTAATGTGTCTTCGGCGGTTGAACTCACCCACCGACGGCACAGCAAGCAACGGGTGCAGGTCAGCATTCTTCAACCTCTCGAAAGAGGTATGTCGGACCCATGTATAAATAAAATCTTTAAAATAATAAATAAACCAACAATCACCATTTTTAATGGGAGTAAAAGAATCTGATAATGCCAACCTTTTTTTTTTTTTTTTTTTTAAGATTAATTATTTAGAAGTTATTCAGAAGCAAAACCTAACATTTTACATGCTTGATCAATGGATCTATGTTTACATCATTTCTTGATGTATTGTTCTACAAATGGTGGAATGGACACCATATAAAACTTACATATATAATAAAAAGCTACATACAAAAATAGATAAACAAGCATGACTAAATTTATAAAATTGATTTTAATCAAACAGTATTTTGTTTGTAAATGGATCTTTTAAGATCTGCTTGTTGTAATCAGGTATTACAATTATGAATGGATTTTCAGATATGGGTCCTCTGAAAAAATAAATTCTCCATTTGTGTGTCCTAGTTGTAGGTTAGCTAACATTCTGGCAATCTGCCTGGAGATATTTTTTAATTGTGCTTATACATGTGTTACTCCAAACTGGTGCAGTATATTTTATGCTAGATAAATTTCTCTTTTTGGTGATAATTGTTATTACTAACTCATTTAAAGTCAGCAAAATATTTTTCTACCTTAGTAATAATAATTAGTATTTTTATTATTTGGAAACCAAATCCTATATCCATCATATACTGCTCGTTTAAAAAGCAATCAGTGTACATAACTCAGTTTTAAAAATATGTATATATTGCAATTAATCTTAATTATCTAAAATTAGTCTATTGTTGAAGCAAATCAGGTAATATTTAAAATAGATTAACTAAACTTGCCTACCTTTCCACCACCTCCTCTCACCGCCTTAATCATGAGCGGATAGCCGATTTTATCAGCTTCTTCTCTCAGCCTGTCATCGGTCTGATTGTTTCCATGATAACCCGGAATTATTGGGATGCCAGCATCTCCCATTAGCTGTTTAGCTATACTGAACATTATAACATTGTATGTTGAAAGAACATATTTTGAGAAAGTCAATAATATCTAAGTCTATTTTCTCGATTACGGTATTGTTTGTTTTACTATATTTTAAATACCAAGGATACACATTGTGTAAACAGTAAGTTTTTGGTAATTCATTGAACATTAAAGAGAATACATATCCTGAGACCGGATTTATACTATGCCAAGGAAAGTTTTAACTTGGGACAAGGATGGGAGTTAATATTAAATTATACTATCAACTTTTTATTTAAAAGATCAAAAAATATTAATTTAACTCTCTTAAATATTAATTAAATATAGTATACAAATCTCCCACAAAAGAAGAACATTAGCTGATAATTTATTATATTTGTAAATATATCCCAATGAGGACTTTAGTTTATAGTACTGCATTAAATTGTTCAATTAGAAAACAAACTTTCAAGAAGCTAGCTAGTTTCTAATATGATGGTATTTTTTAGCAAAGATTTTTTAATAATTGTTATTTATCCTAAAAAATTAATTTTTTAAATACCTTTTAATGCCCATATCCCTTATGGCTGATGCAGGTGGGCCAATAAATATGATTCCCAAATCTTCACAGCGGTTAGCGAATTCTGCATTTTCCGATAGAAATCCATAACCAGGATGTATTGCCGATGCACCTGATTTCTTTGCGACTTCTATTATTTTATTACCTGAATCGGTTACAATATGAATATTACTATTTTTCTTTATGCGAGTACTGAGAATTAATAATATTTGTAGTGTTTTCAGCTTTTTCTACTGGGCTCTTTATCCTGGAATTCTTCTATTGCTTGTGTTGATTTTTTGAGAAGCAGGGTCTACCCCTCAGGATGGATGAATTCAATTGATGAATTATTATAATTATTGTTATTAAAATATGGAAAAGTAAAAATTATTAAATCTCATTCACACATCACCAGGAAAAATTATTAGTGCCTTGAAAATTTGACGATGTAACAACAGAAGAAAAGCTGAAGTGGAAACCAGTCATCAAATGTGCTGAAGACAATTTTTAAAACAATACTGAAATAAAATAAGATTAATATGTAATAACAGTTTACAAATATTTTAACAATAATAAATTGGTCATAGTAATATTTTGCATTCTTCTAAGCAACTTAAAATATTGTATGAAACATATAAATGGTATACTTTTTAAGAAAATTAAATAAAAAATTCTTTCTAAATAACTGTAGGAATTCAAAGTAATGTACATAAAATTACTACGTCAAGATGTTTCTGAATATTTTCTTTCACTTAAAGTTTTGCAAATTAAATTAAGGCTATAATTTTATAGCCTGGCTTGTTGGAGTATATAAAAAAAGAGAAATTAAAAATCCACAGTGCCCTTTCATGATTTACTTGCAATAGCTTCTTCTTCTAACAGAGTTAAGGTCACAAAGTAAGATGGTGTTTTACAGCCATCTTGAAATTTCTTTCCCTAAACTAAGCCTCTTTGGTGGAAGCTTCATCATTTCCTTTAAGATTTACCCAAGAAACACAATTCCTCATATATTACCTTTCTTTTTTTTCGCCACATCTAGAACTTTATCTCATTTGAGAACGATGTTTTTTGGCTTCCCATCGCGGTCATAACGGTAATGGCGTTTCTCTCAAAAGTGTAGTGGAATCATCTCTGCAAAAATCAATAATTTAAGAAATAGATATTTCTTGGATCCCGCCTTGAAATCGCTCTTTTCTAATTGCGAATGTGTTTATTCGAATCAATAGCATCAACTTCGACCAACAATGGATTCTATGGTTGAAAATCCCAACTTCCTTGTCATCTTTCAAGAATTCCATGTCGGTAAATAAAAACACCTCGTGCTCTCTGTTTAAACTGGACAAATCAACAACGTGAATATAACACGATAGCATACTGAAAGATAAGCACTTCTTTCTTGTGGTATAGGCCCCACTACTAGTTATAGTCGTTACTAATTTACATCCTTTGAAAAAATATACCGTGGTTCGAGTCCCAGTCCTGCTAATGTATTATTTATTTGTCTGTTAATTAGTTACTTGAAGATTTTCCGATCTACAAGACGTCAAAATGGAAAATCCCCCTTCCGGTCTTCCCAGTTATATTTTACGAATTTTATCCTTATTTTGTATCCTCTTTATTATCTATTATTATTATCTACAGCTATCTATTTATTTTTATAACAACTCCATTGTCAATTTTGATAATTTCTTATTTTTCAATATCATCACCAAACAGCTTAAGTAATAAAATTATATCATTTCTGTTGTATAACCATTATATCATATAGTAAGTTATGTAATCTTCATTAATAACTGTATATCTGACGCTGTCAGAATCTCTTTTCCGATGCAAAAGTAAATTTCATTCAAGGTGCTGACAAATTATAGTATAGTGGCGTCTATTTCTTGTTTTATGCGTTACAACCAACCATCCTTGTATTATTCTATGCCAATTACCATGAAATATTCAACGTTAATTTAATGGCACAGAGATATGCCATGTTTATTTTTGTTTAAACCCCTTTATTTTGATACATTTGGATTTAGAATCTATAAAGGACTAAATAAGCTATAATTTGAGCTAAACAGCTCCTGGTGTTTCTTTTCTGTAGCTTTGATGCATTTTATATGAAGTAATGCAACCGATTGACTGATTTAATACATTAATAGAAAACAAGCTTTTTGAAATTTGAAGGTGATGGGGCTCAACCTCCAGAAAGACGGCGTGCCGAGACCAGTGCTCATCTTGTGGCTTAACTCTTATGTCTACTATTTACGAGAGCATGAAGAAACCTGACTGACTCAGGATATCACTCGCACCGGGTCAGAGTTGGAACACTGGATGTTCCTTGTAATATAAGAACCTGTAATAAATCTTAACTAACCAGGCTTCTCGGGCATCAGAGAAAAATATGCTACATCTAAAAAATAACGATAAAGTTGTCATACCTTGCAAATAACTGTCCTGAGCACTAGGCAAGCCTATATAAAATGCTTCATCCGCCTAAGGAATCATAAAAAAACAAAACAAGAATCTATTAAACAGCAAGGGTGAAGAACGATAATTGTTAGAGAGTGAAACAAAAAATAAAAGCATTATAAATCAAAATTTGTACGGGGGGGGGATTCAATTATAGTATAAAAATTACCATCTGAACATGAACTGAATTGAGATCCACATCGCTGTAAACTGCGACGGTTTTTATTCCAAGTTTTTTAGCTGAACGAATTATCCTGCATGCTATTTCTCCTCGATTAGCGATTAATATTTTTCTTAATCCAACAGAAACAACCATAATTATTAGTCTATGTGAGAGATTTATTTATGTGATATAAGATCGGCACTAAACACCGGCGATTTAACTCCCGCCGTAATTCTTCAGCCACTGCATTATCTCATTGTTTGGAAAATATCTTCAATTTAATCTCAAAAGTCATTGGCGATAACAGTGTTGAAAGTTAGAAATTTGAAATGGGGGAAGTTCACTGAGTCGTTCATTTCGTCAGATCGGGGCCTTGCTCAGCCGAATGTTCTTCGAAAACTTGACGAGAAAAACATAAATTATTCGCTGTGGAAAATACTTTGTTCTGTCTAAAAGAAGGCAAGCCTAAATGGAGAAAAAAGAATAAATGTCCGCTCCAGGCTCGTCAAGTGGTTCACTTCTTTCTTTCCAATAATGATTCGTTCATTGAAGTGAAGTGATCTCGTTCATCTGGATAACAAAGTTAAAAATGAAACCTTCATCCTCAATGGTTACGTGTTATTTTATTTGTCACTTTTAAATAGGGAATTTATACCGTTTTTTATTTCATGGAATTAATATTTTAGTTGATTTGAGTTTAATGTACAACCAAATTAAAATTTGTTGTGTGTTACTCAAAAACGTTTTACATCTGAATCTTCAATCTTAAAAGGCTGGAGGATTTTAAAGTTCAAAGATGGATATTACAACTTTATTTAAAAGCACTGTGAAGGAGAAAAGAAAACAATTAAAATCGTCAGGGTGTATTATTAGTGACACTGATATATTTCATAAGTCCAAAGAAAAATGTTCCTATATTTTGAAATTCTTAGACCTGGTTGAACAAATAACTAAACTTAGAGACTTTCTTCTAGACAAGCGTAAGTCCTATATGAGCCTTTCTCCAGTCGATTTGATTCAAACCGATGACATGTCTGAATTTGACAGAGACAAAGTAGATAGTCAAGCCCAATATATCATTAAGACTTGCACACAGTTGATTTCCTCTTATAAAAAAGAAACATATAACTGCATTGAAGAGAACCAAGAAATTGAAAATAGGAGAGGCATTCTCGATTTAATTGAAGTGTACTTAAAAGCAGTTTGTAAAATATACACTGAACAGAAAGCCATACGTGTGAAATTAACTGTCGAATTACAAAAAATGTCTAAACTAGCTCACAGTAATACGGATTTAAGCCAAACTGAATTTTTTCGAGAAAAAAGAGAACAAGAAATGAGTGGTTCTCTAACAGAAGATAAGGAGGAAAAGAAAGTACTAGATTCTGATCGTCTGCGGTACTCAACTTTTGCTGCTGCGAATCAAACAGAAGAGAATGTTCCTTCGGGAGAAGAATTGCAGATGTTTGAAATGGAAAACGAGCAGCTGTACAATGAATTAAACAGCTTAAATGATGAGGTTAATATTTTACAATTTCTATTTTATTTACTTTGTATAAACACTGATTTTAGTAGTCGGCTTTGCCTGAGATTTTCTGATGATAACTTTTTAATGTAAAACATAATCGTTAATAGATAAAGAAGTCCCATCAACTTGCACTCTCCTTGGATTTTTTGTTAGGTACTGAATAATACACGTGTTTGGCGTGAATGGGGCAATCGAGGTAGATCTGAGTTAAGAAAGGGGGTCGATATCTCAAGATCAAAACCCCTTAGTTATTTTTGTGTAGTACTGCGCTGTATTTGTGTCAAATTTAAATTTAGTTCCTATCTGACTAAATAAGGATGGGGGTAGTAGGGGTAATATATGAAGTTTCGGCCTCCCCAGAATTTTTGTAAGACACAGTATTTCCCCTATGGATTTTGATTTATAAAAGGTCCAGATGGTGAAAAAGAATTCATCAGTTTTTATAAAACTCATAATTTGCTGGAATGTTAAAATGTCCTGAAAATATGCCTTTTAAACTTATCTACTGATTTCTCAAACCCGCATATTTATACTTTTCTAGTTTATATATTAGTTTAAATCATTGAGTACATGGAATGAAAATTTTTAGTTATATTTTTCAATTGTATTAAAAAAAAAAATTGTCTTTGACCGAATTCATTTGTAATTGAGGCTAGAGATTTGATCAGAACTTTTATTTGCAGAATTGAAATAATTCACTTTCAATCAGGGATCCAAACCAAGACTTCCAGCTTTGAAAAAGAAATTCCTCATTAAATCACATAAATTATATTGGCTTATTTTTAGCTATAAATTTATTGGCTCATGATTTTGTTTAGTTTTATCCATGAATGCTAACTTTCAATTCTTTTTGTAGGTGAAAGACATTCAGAGTAAAGTTATAAAAATTGCTGAATTGCAAGAAGTATTCACGGAAAAAGTAATGGAGCAGGGCGATGAAATTGAAAGGATTTCTAGTACTGTCGTTGGTACGACAGAAAACCTAAAGGATGCTAATGTACAAATAAGGCAAGCTATACAAAGTAGTGCCAGTCTTCGGATATATATATTGTTTTTCTTATTAGTCATGTCATTTTCTTTATTATTTTTAGATTGGTATAATGATTAATCAATAAATTATATTTTTTAGACTATTTCTGTTCATTTATATATTTCCCTATTACCTTTTAATGAATTCATTCATGTTAAAAGTTCTTCATGCTTTTTGTAGTACAGGATTGGAGCTAAACTGGATGTTGTACTGTTAACCTAATTTGGAACTTTTGTCGCTCATTGCTTGCTGGGTTCCCTTTAAAATAAAATAAAAAAAGAAAATTCATGGAGGTATTATAATAATTAACGTACGCAGAATAATTTACATTTAACCCAAAACTTAATGCCCTTAGCTTTCTTTTTGATAGACAAATGTACTCCAGAACAGAGCCTCACTAGCAGTTATTATTTAAATAGTGATTTGGCCTACAAATTATGATGTTAGGATGCTGTCCTATCTTCAACTGGCCAGCTCCCTGATTCACCTTTTTTTAACTAAGTCTGTGGCTGGATTTTATGCTTCTATTTTATTTTACAATCCACTGAGTGTTCAATCATTCTTTGCTTACAACCTTTAATCCTTCATTTGAGGACATATCAATTTTAATGTACCAAACTAGATCCCAACCGACAACTGTTACTTGCTCTTGTATTCTCCTTTCTTAACATTTGTGTGAGTGGGGCACTACCATGTGATGGGTTTTCATGATGGTACCTTTGGCATAAAACATATTCTACTTCAAAAATGACTAAATTATCATTTAAAATAAAATAGAGTCATTATATCATAACTGCCCAATTCTGCAAACCATTTTCTGTTAATGAGAGAGCTGTTTGAATTGTTTTCTAATCAATCTAATGACTACCATTTTGTATTCTATAAGACACTGCTGATCAGGTTTAAGGGAGTCACTGTACATTCCTAATAATAAGTAAAATGTATCTTCGTTTCCAGGTGATTTAGATAGTAAAATAAAAAAAAAAGACCAATATCCATAATTTTAAAATTTATTACAACGGTTTCAATACAGTAAAACATTTATCACAGCACCATTCTTCGACAGGCTTTCTACTTATTTATACATCTTGCTTTTTTCATTTTAAAATTTAACTTGAACGAAAATTACATCTAATAATAATGGCAATATACATGGAATTAAAAGGCCTATTAATTTGAAATTATAATATTTATAAAATTAGTTTCACAATGTATACACAAAATGTGTTAAGTGAAGTCAAATCAAAATAATGAGAACCGTAACTAAAATAATGATATGTAAGTTTATTATTGTCTTATCCTTTGTATAAAACAATTGATTTTTCATTTTTTAAATTATATTACCCTACTTTATTTATCACAAATGTGCTTCTTGTCTTTAACTATCTTCTTAAATAAATAAAGTTCTGATGCACCTTTTGACCTATATTTAAAAGTAGTAGGTACTAAACAACAGAATACTCTTATAATCTGATGCTTCTTTTTTCAGAAAAATCATATTACAGATAATGGTCTATAGGATAGTAATATAAATGTATAAGCTTAACAGTTTTATCCAATATAATATTAATCTTATATGGTTAATAAAAAGTAATAACAACAGAAAATGTGCTGATCACCATTTACTAATGATTGTAGTATTTTTTTAACATTTAGTTTTAAAGGATGTTACTTACATGTACTAAAATAAAAAATATTGTAAAACAAACAGACTTTGGTAAAAAGCTATAAGAATCATTAAAATAATTTAGTTATTTTGATAAGTGATAACATGATGCTTATGTGTGCTTATGTTACCTGTAGAAATTAAGTCTGATTATTATTCATTGTTTCAGGAGAGATGGGTTATACAACCGTTATTGGCTTAATAGTGGTTTATTACATGTTAAGGATTGTTATAAAGCGTAAATATTTTTTATAGTTATAGTAGTAAAATGAAGTGTTATTATGATTCAAACACGATAAAAAGAGATAGGAAATGAACTATGGGATTGTTATATATTTATTTTAGAGGCTGATATTCTTTTATTAAAAAATACAACTTCTGTGAGCAGCACGCATTGTAAATTATTTTAATGATGCATTGATCACTTATGGATATGCATCCTAATTTTACACAAAAGTGTACCCAATCCAATATTTTACAAAAAGAAACAAAAAAAATGACTATAGATATACGCAGCCAAATACTCTAGTGTATCTTGTTGTCAGTTAAAGTGATGAATACCGATGTCCTAACCCCTAAGAAAAGTGTACATCATCATTTTCGAGTAAAAATTAGCGCCCCCCCCCCAAAAAAAAACCTGTTTCCTCAAATTCATGAGAGCAATTTCCATTAAAACTATAGAAAACAGTACACTCCGTGTATATTAGAAATTATATCGTGCATCCAGACAACACATAAGTATCAGTTTTCTTTTAATTCAAAACTTCGACACCATTATAAAATTAGCTTTACTTCTAGCTCGGTGGTTGCTAGAGAGGTCGCTGTTTTACCCGTGATGTTATTGATTTTTCATTCGTAAAAAAATAAAATCAGATAAATAAAATTAAGCAATATTGAACATAGCTTTAAATACATATTCAAAACCTATAGTTTTTACCATTACACATTATCTCAATACATAATTGAGTTGATTTTAAAAGGGTAAAAACAAAAGAAATTTTATTAAAAACAAAAAAAAGTAAATTTACATACAACAAAAATGAGATATAGGATGTTTACTATACAATTAAAATATCTTTAATATATATATGTGTAAGAAATTTAATCTAAATGAAATACTGTTTAATGTGTTGACCTTCCAGCACTCCCACTTCTTATTCTTAATTGCTACATTTCTTAAGGCTATCATTATTTTTTGTTAAAATAATAACTTTTTGACACAACTATATTATGCTAACAAGTATTCAATTTAAAAAATAAATAAAACATACGAAACAAGTTTCAGTGACAATCAGTTGCCAATGTTCACTTGCCCATAAGTGCTGCAGGGTCAACATATCTAAACACTTTGAATGGCAACTTTATAAAAACAGAACTAAAATTAATATTGTAGCTTTCAAAAGTTTGTAAAAAATATTTGAGAAAAGTATCTTCATTGAAGCACTTTCCGCATTGGTGCTTCATACACCAGTGGGAATTTGTGTGCTTATATCTTCTATGTACTAGTCAATTGTCCTAATAAAATATTACACATGTGACGGTCTATTGTTCAGGTCAGGTTGTGAGATCGAAAGAGCAGCCATGGTTCATTCGATATTCTATGTACTTGATACCGGTGTTATGCCAATAGTACAGGGCTAGTACCACAAAGAAATGCCACCACTGGTGAGACGAGCCGATGTAGTCTACTTTACCTAAAAAAACAAAACAATTAATTACTGATTAGTGAATGAATGTATTGGATAATATAAAGCATTTGTTTCCAATTATTAGCCAAAGAAAAACAGCTATAAGGCTGGCCTGGATCCGGGATCTCCAATAGTTAGTTATCTCATATCAAATAACAGCTACATCAATATATTATCTCTTTACCTGGCCCGACCAAAAATTTAAATAGACCTAGATTGTAGTCACTATTGTGATGTTTTCAAAAGTTGCCAGAAATTCTATGAAAAGTGCCACACCTGGCACTGTCGCTGTAATTTTTCTTAAGCTAATAATTATGAACACTTGTTTGATTCGGAAGAGTATTGTCCACCTAATGTAACCAACCATAAATCTGTCAAATCTTGATAACATTAATACTGGCTATATTACTGACAGACAGTTGATATGAATCCACAGATGCAAATGGAAGAAATAAAGACCATAGTGGAAATGGATGTGGACATGTTCGGGAAATTTTAACAAAGACAGTGGTTTAATAGAACATTATCAAAATTATACAGAAGAGGATGTCATTCTGTCGCTAAAACAATCAGGCGGAACTCCCCTAATAAAAGGTACTGATGGAGCAAAGAAAGACACAGATAGTTAATTTTTCTTATCAGTCATCGAGGTCATAGAAACCATAAACTTGACACTTTTAGATTTTCTGGAAGAGAAAAAGGTGGTTTATTGCATTAAAATAAACCAAGGCTTTGAGGCAATGAAAACACCAATGAATCAATTCAAATTTATTTTTATAAATTTCTTGTATCTTATTATAACAATTTAATAGGGGGACCAGAAAGTAATGTCGTTTTTTTTTTTTTTTTTTACATTAAAGTCAAAAAATAAATTTTTAACAAGTTTTTGTTTTTAATCAATGATGTAATCACCCTCGCTATCTGCAACCTTTTGCAAATTGATGTGCAAATTTTGGACATCAACCGAATTTTCAAATTTTTAGGGATTGGAATTAATGGAAATCCAATGGTACAATATCGGGCGAGTATGGTGGGTAAGGCTGGAGATGGGTCCTCTGTGATAATCCAAAAATCTCTCTCTGCATGAATCGGCACGAAGTACAGTTAAACCAGGTTTACACTCCTAAAAGGCGCTTTTGTGTGTTTGGTGGATTATTCGCGGGGTCGTTCATCACTGATACCTGGAAAAACTGAATGCAGATCTTTAAAGTGAACAATTGGATCGAGTAAATCAATCTTTAATTGAAAATTGCCCGGCGATTGCCAATAAAAAAGGCGTTATTCTGCAACACAATAATGCAAGACCCCACTGCGCCTATTTTTTCCGCAAGAACCCTGTAAACAATTAATGAATTAGGGCGGGAGGTATTGCCTCAACCTCCATACTTACCTGATATCGGATTTCTATTTATTCCGATTGCTACATATTCTTTCTAAGTGGCAAAAAACTTCAAAATTTGGCTGACGTCCAAAGTGCCATCACCAGATATTTTGCTCAAAAACCAATTGATTTTGATCGATCAGGCATTGAAAATTTGCACACTAGATAATGAGGGTGATTACATAAAAAACAAAAACTTGTTAAAAATTTCTGTTTGAATTTAATGTAAAAAAACAACATTACTTTCCGGTCCCCCTAATATAAAGTATATATCTTATGACAATTTGTATATCTTATTGTAACAAAAATTGCATGAGCAAAGTATATATTTCATTTAACGGCATAGGAATGTAGAATGAAATTATCCATAGTTTTAACTTAATTACCAAACATTTCTCAAAACGTAAATTTTGGACTTTGAGCCTAAATATCTTTCGTTTCCACAAATAGAAATGGATGCTCCTGGAAGGACAGTCCGATTTCATCATATTTTGGGAACAGTACATCTCAATGCCTCTATTAAAGCACAATAACGGACTGGTTCATCACATTGTTTCTGAACCCTCTATAAAATTAAAATTAAACGTTTATAAATATTGGATAACATTAAAAAGAATATACCTGTAAAGAACCTTTCAGGAATCTTAGTTATATAGATTGTAAAGGCCATTCCAATGATTATGTACATCATTACCACCCTTGGTAAAAGCAGCTGCAAAAAAAAAACAGAAGGGAGAACTAAGTTGAGAATTTATTTTTCATTTATTTATTTTTAATCAAAATTTTTGTATGTTATATTTAAAATTTACATTCAGATTATGAATAATAGTGGGACCAAAACCACAGTAAAAATTTCTCATTTACAAACATTATATTGGGTTGGAACGGATGAAATGTCATATGTATTTATTTTGATGAAAGTTATTTATTAAAATTAAACACTGGTGAGACTATTACAGTTGCTCTCTTACTGTTCAGAAATAGACAAATTTTATGAAAAATTGAAACTTTTTCATGACAATGCCCGACCATATGTTTGTCAGTTAACTTAAAAAAATTACATGATCTCAAAATAGCAGTTTTACCACATCCACCTGACTTCTCCCCCCCCCCCCTACTGACTATCATTTATTCAAATCGTTTGATCCATTTTTAAAATACAAAATATTCCTAAATGAAAATGAGGTTTTCATTTTTCAAATTTATTGATTCAAAGCCATAACGTTTTTTTTTTGAACGAGGGATAAAAAACCTTGTTGGAAATTGGAATAAGTGTATTAAAGCTAACGCAAGTTATTTTGAATAAAAATAATATCGTTAAAGTTTGCTTTTTTTTTTCATTTGTCTCATATCCTAGGAATTAACATTTCATATGTTCTAACCCATTACAACAATACTATTAATTATATTAATAATTTTCTTCATTAAAACGCATATAATAAAAAATGGCTTAAACTAAAACATAAATAATAGAAATATTTACCGATACTATAGGGTTTTCGAGTCCTCCCATCATGATAGTCCAATGGAAAGTTGGCACAACTCCGTACGCTGCCCATCCAACAAATGTGCATAATTTAATGTTAGAATCAACGTTGAATTTTGGAACTTGTAATAACATCGCTATAAGAAATATAGTTAAAACAGTACTCAGGTAAAATGTTTGCCAGCCCTAAAACAAATACAAATTATTGGAAAAAATTATGGAATGATGTTCAATTTAAAGATTCATTTTAGTTATTATTTTTGTCATTCAACACAAAAACAGCTCTCAAGTGTTTCAAAATAATACTTTGGTACAAGGATGGAAGCATGCTTCATCCAGGCCGATATGGTAAATATGCCACCACAATATAGCTTCCTGATAATCATTTGGAAGGGAAGGAGTTTTTGCTACTCAGTGGGAGATGGTTCTATTATGAGTCGCTACAGCCCATGGTAGACTTGGGCCTGCTTTACAATTCAACTCCCACCTTCTTTCTTCAAGTTCTAACACCCATAACGAAAAGGGAAAAAGTAGTTCAGGACACCATTGAGCCTTTTTGTTCTAGGGCTAACCCCTTCTCCTTCTTTTGTTTCTTTTTAACATCCTCTCCTACATCATAGATTCAATATGGCCTAAACATTGTAGAATTGGACCCCAGGTGAAGTAGATAGCATGCTAGCGATAAATCAACTTGTCAAGTTCATGGCATTATCTTCTATTTCTCTCCTTCTCCTGAAGATCATATTCAGTACACTGAACACTTTAAGTGTTGACTCATCAGGTTTAGTCAGTCCTAAAAGAGAACACTTTCCTTCTTTTAATACGTCAGGAGGGAAGAAATTCCTGCTAAGCAAGCGGGAGGACATACATGTAAAAGATCCCAATCCATCCTAAGTGCAATATTACAAGGACAATTGGGTGACCAAACCATAGTTGATATGGTTCCACAGGTGTTTCCAGCAATGTCACAATGACATGGAACTCAATTCACGGATTGCATTGTCAATGCTGTTGATTAGGACTGCTACGTCTTCTCACAGATGACAATATTTTCCCTGGTCCTCCTCTTCCAGAACCAATTCATCATACATAACTCAGTCCTTAATTAGTGTATAACATCTCTAAATTTAAACCCTTAAACCACTTTCACTGTACAAGAACTCACTTGATCACCAAGTCTCTATGGAAGGAATCAATTTTCTTCAATCGCTCTAATTTATCTGAAGTATTAAGTTTACTTTCATTACCTTCATCAGTCATACTGAATCCCTATGCTTATTAAATCATATTTATTATTTTAAGGGTACTTATATCCAAGAATGAGATGATGGGATCTCTCTCACACGATAATAATTGTAGGTAACAGTAGATCAATGACAAACTGTCCTCAATATCCAAGCTTTACACTGCAATTATGAAACCAGGATTCCTGAACTACAGAACATTGTGTTTTGACAGATTGACCATTTCATGAAAAAATGGGGCTGGCTATTTAATCATTTAAAACTATAAGAAACTGCTAAACGATTGATTCAAGATATATGTTTCTTTCTAACCATTCACAAGTAGTTACTGTCCCTAATCAACCCCTAACTGTTTCCTTCACTCTTTCCTTATGTGTATCCCAGGGATCGAACATTTCTCCCCTTATTTTTAATTGTTACATAAATGATCATCTCACTAACTCTATTCATCATTGTTCTTATCACCTGTACACTGACGAGTCACATATATATTTATCCTCCCCCCCCCCTTCCGATTTATTATCTGCATATGCCAAGATTCAGCGAGACCTAGATCGAATAAGTGCCTGGGAAGGAACCTGAATAAACTGAGGTTGAACACAGCCATATGCTCCAGTTTCCTTCTCAGAACCTTTGCCGATATTCCTGCTTTAACCCTTAATATCCATCCCATCACTTTCTGATCCACCATTAAAAATCTACTGGCAAATACTCTTTATTGGGCTATAATTACAATCTGCCTTTTATAAGGCAATCATTAATTGCGATAAACGCTCTCATTCATACCATATTTACAATTCATCATTCACTCACTCACTCATTCATACAATTATTATAAATCTAGGGGTAACTATTGACCAAATGCTCTCTTGGAACCAACATATCTCCCAAATTTCCCCTCAGTCAATAGGTACCCTGAAACTATTCCAACTCTTTCACAATCTGCTCCTCTATCCTACACCTTGACTCCTTGTATCTTCCCTCACTCAGTCTCTTGGTGGGACTCGAGGAAAAGGTGAAGAGAATCATGAATTGCTTTATTAAATTTGTCTTTGGAACTCTGCGACGCTCCCATGTCTCTCACCTCTACTCCTGGTACAATATTTTCTCGGTTTACCCATCACCATCACCCCCCATTGAGATGATATTTTTTAGGAGTAATTTGGAAGAAAGAAAATATCTTATAAAAAGTTTAATTACAAATAAGTGAATGTAACAGCTGGGAAGTGTTGGCCAATAGAGCAGCTGAGAGGGATACTGGGAGTCAGTTGTTTAGAGATGTTTGTAAGAAGAAGTGATTAGTTAGAGTCATTTAGAATTGCTTGAGAAGAGATGTTGATGATGGAGAGTGGAGGATTTTTATGTTTGTGGCAGTTTAAAGAATTCAAAGATATTTATTGTGAGGACCATCTAATGTCATTTATTCATATTTCTCCTAATATCCTCATATTTAACCATACATATACTTAAAAGCATTACTCGTCAGATTGGCAGAATCTGCAGGAGGCCATTGAGGCAACACTATAGATAAGCGTCGGGATCCACAAAGCACATTACTTGGGCTGGAGCAAGACAAGTCGAGTATATGTCTTATTTTTATTATATGTTAAATGTATGGTTGTCAAGGACCCTCCTGAGATATAATAAATTATAAGTTTAAAAGTTGCATTAATTAACAAAACCCTACAATATATAATATTTTACAGATCAAATCCTCAGTCCGCTCCTCCCAATAACGCAAATGAAACAAGATCCCGTTTCTCTGACCTTTATACTCCTGCCCAAAAAACTGCAACATATGATCAGCCCTTTGTTTTACTACACTCTGGAATTCTCTACCTCCTAATATTCTCCACGCTTCATCATGCTCTCTTATTCCAATACATCCTCCCCATCCAAAGAGATTCTCGTTAGTCTGGGAACGATTCATTCATTCATTAGCTTATATTTCCTGAATTTTATTTTTGTATTTAATATTTTAATTTAATTGTTTATAATATATATATAGACAGACATAGGCTACCAGCTTGTATGTCACTATTTTTATTTCTTTTGTATTAAATTAATGGATTCTATTTAATCTCATATTCAATTGTACAGACTTCTGCATATTGGTTTTGTTTTGGTTTCTTATAGGTGGATCCATCTATGAATTTATTTACTAAAAGCAGTTAAACAATTTTTTAATTTTATTTCATAATTATTATCTTTGTAATAGATGCCTTTATTTTACATTGCCATTATTATTATTTTTTTATTATGATTAAATTGTTCTTTTTTTTCCAGGTGTGAATTTGTCATCTAAACATTAATTTTATTCATAGAATTTTTAGTCTATTCTATTCTGAATGACCATAGTAGCTGATTGATCTTTGTCAACAACAATATTTTTTAAACAAACTATAGTCGTATACTTGTTATGTGAGGTGTGTTATACAGAATGATTGCGATAGAAATCATACCACTTCCTAAGGATTATGGGTGACTTGAGATTTGTAATAAAAATTAATACTATCTTTAGTTTAAAAAAAAGTAACAAAAATAAAAGTAATTTAATTTACCTTATGGCACCAATAAGCGTAATATACTCCAGTCATATAAATTCCAAGCATGCTAAGAGCAATTCCTAAGAGATCAAACGATAGAAAACAATTGAAATGCTCTTCCGACCGACATGAAAAAATATGATACAATGATGACATCAGCATGCATATCTGAAACATAAAAAATTACATTTTATAATAACAAAAATTGATCAACATAAATTATATTGCACTTCAAATTGATAAACTTACTTGAAAACAGGCTAGAAGAAGTCCGACGATGAACTTGTCTGTGAAAGAAGCGTGGATGTTGAGAAGGCAAAGATCGTACAGAGTCAAACCAAGAAACAACATCCAGCCAAATATATGTGACCATATGTTAACAGTCTCATTTGTTAACCAAAACATGCTTGAATAGAAAATTAAATATATATATTAGATGTAGATTTGAATATTTAAAAAAAATATTAACAATTCTAAATAAATGAATGATGACCTATCTTATAAGCAAAAACTTGGAGTTTAAAATAGACTACTCAAAAAATTAAAATATAACATTATCTCAAAGTTTAAATTCAATTATTATTGTACTTCAAAACAATTTCACCACATAAAATAATCAATTTTTTTTCTGGTGGTAAATAAAACTATATCAGAATAAAAATAATAAATACCTCTCGAAGCACATCTTGGTCGACAGGAACCCCCTGTAGCCATTCCTAATGTAAGGATTAAACTGGAGGTATGCAGGGGCCTCATGGTACGATAGAAGAGTTAGAGATTGCCCTGTCAGCACATCTTGGACCTTGCCATTGCATTCGTCATTGTTCTCTTCAGCTTCCTGAAACATAACTACAATATTAGAAATATAATTTAACCTCTCGCACTACTTTATTTTGCTTATCAATATTACTGTGTAGGGTCAACAGCATTGCAATGAAAAAAAAACCCACTAGTAAATAAATGAAGTTTAGTACTGGGAAATGACTTTGTTGTAATAAATACAAACTGACAATAATATTTAGTCTTACTAATATATTATTTTTTTAACCCAGATCTGGGCACTGCTTTACTTTTAGCACAGTATCATCCTAATATCAAAAGGTAAGTCATTAATTTAGAAAGGGGAGGAGGGGGAACTTATATGATTTCGGGTCTGGAAAATGATGCTTTATATATTTAGAAATCGTCCATGGTTCATGATAAACAGAGTTAAAGATGTATATATTTTATAATATAAAGACGCAATAGACTTTGAATAGAAAAAAAATTAGGATTTTCTACAAATGGTGTGTATTTCTGAGAATTAACGACTAAAATGGTCGACATGTCTGAAAATGTCTACAACTGCGAACAAACTGGTTATTTTTTAGAACCCATGAGGAGAACCATAGATTGCATTAAAAGTATTTTACAGTCAATATTTTCTAAACATGAAAACTTTCTCCAAAGCAGAAAAGAATCCTATCGCAACCGATCTCCCTCCATTTTACGAGAAGTGTTTAAATTGATAATATATTTGGTTATCGCAGCTACAAATTGTTATAATATGTATTTCCGCATCTTGAACATAAGCACGTGGAGGGAACTGGGCAATGTGCCAAGCGCAAAGGGGTCAATACGGTTAGCCCAGATCTTAACTACTATCGCCTAATTACAGTATAGGACAGGTCAAAATGACAAACTTCTAGAAATTTTACTAACGCCCGGGGGGATCCGGCTACTGTTCAGAAACTATTTCATTTCAACAGAGAAATCCTTCACAATCAATCTATTCTCTTAGCAGGTTTCGTTAATTCTCAACGGGAACATCGCAAATACTGTGAATTATTTAAATTGACTCCAAATAATAGTATACCCCAGTTATGGTTCTTGTCAGTTTTGTAACTGAACAGATAACCACTTCATACACCCAAGCAGTTTGCCTTTACTTACATTGCTTATGCTTGGAGCATTATTCAAAGCTCATGAGCAACTATAGTTATATTCACGTTAAGGGGTATTTTCAAAAAAGTACCCGTAGATGCAGTCGAGTAGTTGGAAAATTTAGTGATAGTACCAAGTGATAGGATGCTCCCAGTGGGCATGATGTGATCACACGTTTAATCTCTAGGCCTAGATGGAGTCGTCACAAGACATCTTGCAACAGCGTGAAAGAGAGCAGTAGGAGTGGCGACTGATAGGAAGGTTCAAAAGTCAGCATATTTTGCAAGACTCTAAGTAGCAGTTTCTGTGGTCAGAAGTTTAACATGACCGGACAAGTACACAAAGCTATCATAAAATTATCTAGACACGCCACGAGAATATGGGAAAAGCTTCTGCAAAAATTGCAGTTGGTTGGCCTCAACCCGTTTACACAAGTGTCCAACTAAAGAAAAACATCATATTGCGTACAAAACTTGACTCGTTCATTCTCTTAGAGCACATGAAATATAAAAAGAAGCTAACTAGTCCTTGACACCAGTTATATCCTTGCTGTATAATATAGAGACGGTGTCTTCACGGCCTTCGATTGGCAAACCAACCGCAGCAGCTGATAGTTGACTAACTTCCAACATGTTGGGAAAGGAAGGCCTTGAGTGGGTTTAGCATCGCGGTAACAATTGTAGGATCGGATAATAAATACATTCAGGCGGGCACTGACTCATAATGAATAGAGCCGAATCTTCTGAGAGTACCCGACACGAGCCCCGAATAGTTAAAATTATCCCGCATACTAACGATGCACCAGAGGTCGCATTTTCCTCCTACTAGTTAGTTCTACAGGGGGTACCACCGTCCACACATATCCTAGTCTAAACGGTCGTTAAGAATGGTTTAAAGCAGTGGTCATAAAATGGCGGACCGCAGCCAAGTTTTGTATGGACTGCGACAAAATTGTAAACAGCATAAAATAATTATGTTTCAGCGGGCAACCGCTACCGAATTATCGAACAGGCGTCAATCGTGAACACGGGCGGGTAATTTCACCCCAGATAGAACGTAACCTCGGTATAAATGTAAAATTCAGAGTTTACGTTCATTGTTATAAATCATGAACCTATCAATGACTAAACAATAAAAATGTTCAGAGGCTTCTTCGCGTATTTCTTGGGCTCTAACCAAACATATGGAGCCATCTATTATAAAAGAATGCATGCTGAATGCTGGAAATGCTTTCTTTGATAATAAAAAGGATATTGTTGACAATATTCGACGTATTGCATACACTGGCTTCAAGCGGCATTTATATTGAATACGAAATATTTATTACTTAATTAGATAGAGGCTTTAATTTCTAACAAGACCGGAGCAATAGTTTTTTGTCTGTTGTATGCATTTAAAGGCTTATATCTCAGGTTTGGTTTTTTACGCTCAATTGAAAATTTCAAATTTATAAAAATGATATAGATTACTTTGGATTGGATCGTACCTGAATACATTAACTAACACTTTTAACACTCCTTTCTCCTCATTGAGTACTATACTTCCTGCCGCCATAGAATTTTGAATACAACTGTCCCCTATTAAGTCTGAATAACAACTCAATGAACATCTTTCCTTTAATCAAGACAAATTAATTAATCTAGGACCCACAGCACCATTGCTATGACCTCAATCCTTCTACTATTTACTGCCTTAAATATATGACGCCTTCCACTCATTTAAGTAAATGGTACTAATTTGTATTTACGCAATTTAATATAACTACAGTACATTATGGGGGACTCCCCTTAGTGAAAGGCACTCATTAGCCCAAAATAATTTTCCTTTATTTTTCCCACATCCTATTTTATAAGTTTGAGAGCTAAGGGGAAAAAAAAAACAAAAAAAAAAAACAAAAAAAAAAACAAACTACAGTACATTAAACAACAACCTGGCTTGAGCTGTGTAAGTTTTGGTTAAGATGTAACAGGAAGTATGGGGGGGGGGACTTATTAACTGATCAGCTTTCTTTTCAAGTTTCCTTCAGTTTCTGAATAGCAACAGTCGACAATTGATTTTTTTGATTAGTTTAGCATACATGTAAACAAAGGACAGTCATAAAAACATGTGTATATGCAAAAGTATTTTAGGATTAAAATAAAGCGAGAAAACAAAATTACATTAGCTATTACTGTGTATTTTTTAACTAGCCTTGGCCGGTTTTAATCAACAAAATGGCCGGGAGCCAGGTGGAGTCGTGACAAGCGACCCTCTTTTTAAAAGCGGTACGTATCCGTGCGGATGTCACTAGCTACCGATAAGGTAGCTACTTCAAACTCACAAACACCAGTCATTGTACTGTTTACCGATCATGTAGCACAATGATAAACCAGATTCCGTAGGATTTCACTCAGCCTCACGAGGGAAAATGAGTAGCTATTTGAATAAAGGATTATTGAATCCAGTCTAACAGAACCGAAAATAGGTTAAGAGGGACTTATTTCTTCATGAGATGATATGTCTGTAATAAATCGGCGATATACGTAAACCACGTGATTGAAAAATTCTAACATACATAAACAATTATTCAGTCAGTACGTTATCTTTACGTAACACGTTCCGCTCGTGTTCATGCTTGAGAATTGACCTTCATCCGCGAAATCTCACTTATATAACATTTAACAAAATATACTCAGTATTTAGTTCAGCCGTCTTTTGTTCGCTTTTTTTGTCTACGATGAGGATCACTAAAGACCTAGGTAGTCCCTAACCGCAGTGCTGCTAGGTCATCAGCTAGCCGGTGAAAAGTATGGAAAGAAGATCGGACCATTGCCCTACTCTAAAGAGAAGTGTCTACGAGATGAACGAATACCTGACTTAAATGAACGGTTTGTTGGTAGAATCGCCTTCTGTCGGTTATGAATGAACGGGCAACTAAAGTAGGCTTCCATCAGAAGTGAACAAACTACAAACATACGTCCCTTATCACAACCCTCAATAAACTCACCGTCTGTCTCCATGACTACGCCCACCACCCAAATCTAAATCGATTGTTTGACGTCAACTATTTAAGCGTTATTTTCAACCCAATACAACATCATTCACAAAAACCCTTTCTCAGACTAGTTAATATTATTGGCCTTCAAAAATTTTAATTTGAAGATCCCATCTGTTTGCGCTAGGGCTCTTAAAAATTAAGAAGTCCCCAAACGCCAGAAAATTGCGTCGGTTACGTCGTGAGAAGCTGGATGTTTGATTGTGTCGGTTAGCTCACAAACTTGCCAACAGTAAGGCATATGCAATAAACAAATCAAAAATATTAAAGAAATAACAATTCATTTTATTAAAAAAAAAAAAAAAAATTACTGATCAGCAACTTAACCAGGCCTGAATATTAGCATAAATAATTGTTAGTATAATTAACGTATAGAAATTACGAAAAAGTTTATAGTCACGATACGCTGGATGTTCGGATAGTCACCCGCAGGACGGTGATGTTCGGATAGTCAGCCGCAGGGCGGCGATGTGCACGGAGAGATAAACAGGCAGATAGACCGAGAAGTTCAAAGTTGTAGGAAACAGCGACTTCGTGTTCGCAGGGGAACAGGCCCGTATTCTATCTTCATCATTGATTAAACCAGGCTCAGGCCTAAAGCCTTGTCCTCTAATAACCAAAGACGTGTTTATTTACTTCCTTGAGCTGTATAATCCTTCGAACTATTTCCTCTGTATATTGATGTATCAAAATGAAAATTTCTGTTAAAGAGAAATAAAATAACTACATTTCATAACTTACTTTTAAAGTTTTAATCTCAAATATGTCCATGTATACAATATTTACATACTAATTGTCTCCAGCCGAAAAAATAAGAAAAGGAAAGAAAATAAATTTATAATTTAAAAATAATTACGATCATAAAAAAAAAATCCTCTCAAACAAAAAATTAAGTTCAATAAAAACTTATTTACTGCCTAAGGGCCCGAACACCATCAATAATTTGTAATTAACCTCAAAAGAATAACTATAAACATAGATTCACTTTTTGTAACATATATTAATATATAATAAATTTTTAAGTGTTATTGTATTTTAAATATTTACGAATTATATTTGTACAGATAGACGAAATGAATGGGGACCAATAAATAATATTAATAGTGTCGATGGGGTTGAAAAGATTGCCGAACGTAGTTTAAAAAAAACACAAATAAAAAATACTGTCAAATTAAGTTAAGCTTTCCATTGCTCGGGAGAATTCAAGTCAACAACTGTAGGATCAAAACCTTTTCAATAAAAGGCACAAAGTCGTACCTTGTACAGACGGAATTTATACGAAAATCCGAACCTGATGGGATGAAGTCGCAGGTCTCAGTATGAGAACGCTGATCACATTCCTAAGATGAGGACACTTCGTATGTAGTCGTTCAGTATGTATATATAATATATGACAATGGTTCTGGACAAAAGTCCGTCTTGACAGAAACCTTGGACAATTGATGCCCCACTAGATATGGCAGGTATCTGATTGCCTAGTCCTGTGGCAATTTGAGTACCTTGGGTTAACTACCCGAAAAGATACCAAAGACCCCAGGGGAAAATATCTAACAGGGAAACCGCACACATTACCTGTACACCAGGTACCTTAAAGGCCCTAACACTTCACCCGGTACTAAGTGTACTGGAGTAATACTTCAGGCAAAACTAATAGACCATAAACAAACACTGCAAA
Organism: Acanthosoma haemorrhoidale; assembly: GCA_930367205.1. Lineage (NCBI taxonomy): Eukaryota > Metazoa > Arthropoda > Insecta > Hemiptera > Acanthosomatidae > Acanthosoma > Acanthosoma haemorrhoidale. The sequence continues at coordinate 31,989,681 of OV884015.1, forward strand.
ACATCTTTTGATCTGGAGCTGTGTTAATAGTCTTTACTATAAATTATGCCATCATTGTAAGATGTTTTCAAGTAGTTAATGTTGTGAGATCGTTAATTGTACGACCAAAAGTAGGCCGTAGCCGTTTGCTGCCGAATCAGATGCGGATATGCCAGCAGTGAGGAGAGAAAGCAAACGAAAGGATAGGAACTTAATGGCAGAGAAGCGATGATGCGAACATATCGGGGAAGGCAGACAACTGGGTCGGCAACCGCGACACCGCCATTGTCAGTCCCTACCTTTTCCCTTTCGCCGTCGGTTCTTCACGCTTTTACTTTGGCTGCTACCTCAAAAGGGAGACACTTTTCTAGAGAGAACTTGGCATGACGGAATAGAGCTAATTTTTATTATAGAGAAAAATAAAAAAAACAAAAAAACTTTTACTTCACTTCGCTTTGAAGAAAATGGTTTCGTGCAAGTAGCTTCACGTTGGGCAAATAAAAAAACTACGGGTTGGTAAGTTTCAATGGGGATGACTTCCTCTGAATCTTGATTCTGGCCATTTTTGGTTATTATAACTTTTTAGAATTCAAATATCATGCCTCTTGATCAAACATGAGCCGTAAAAACATTAAGCAGGACATTGCTAACGATTTAAAAAACTACATATATATAATAAACCATCTAATTCAAATCAAATATTAAATATAACAACCAATAGGATTTTTATTTTGAAGTTGTTAAGTAATTGATTAATGAGTCAAGTGAAATTAGTAGTAAAAATGTATGCCTTTAAATTAAAAAAAACAAAAAAAAATACAACTACAGTTATTAAACATAGTTACTAAATATAGAACAGGACTAACTTTTCATGAAACCATTCTGATAAGTTTCATAAAACTCAGTGTGCCCATTCCTATTCATGCCTCCGAATGACACAGATATATTTGTGATATTATTAAAACTTATTTCAACAACGAGACTCAGGGATTACTTGGTTGTTGGACGAATTGGTAACTAGATCCAATTTCCAATTTATGCCCAGTAGTTCTAAATTAATTATTTAAAAAAATCACAAGGGATACCTTGGTTTACATTTATGGCTCCTAGCGCTGATATTAAGTTACGGAATGCTATAGATAAACAAACAGAGGTTTTTCTTATTGTTTGACATCTAAAAAGTCACTGCCCTCTCTGACATTTGAAAATACCAGCTTGGAATTTAAATCCTAGCCTTTAATGGTGCCAATCAATGCAGTGGCCTACAACGTCCATCCGCCATTCTCTGACAGACTGCGAAGTAGTGTTGATAGCATTCCGATAATGTCAACATTAAAAATATACTCTAGTAAATTTAATATAACGCTACTTTCATCACAAAAACGGACTATTGAAGAAAGTGTTGGTTTTTTTTTCATCAAATTTCCTAAAAACCTATGAAAACATAAATTTTTATTTGGTATTGAACCAACCTCTTAGAATGAATGAAGAGAAAAATATCACGGAATAAATCATCAATTTGTAGAGCTAGATATATGAAGTTTTTAAAAGATGTTCTATTTGATGGTACTTAATGACATGAAAAATGATTAGGGGTGGGTCATTTTAAAAAAATTCAGGAAACTCCTAATAAATTGGGTCATTAACAATACATATGTGGGGCTGAGAGATACAGTGGCATCTGTATTTTAAATTATTTACTTTTAACTGATGTTAATTTATAACAATTAAAAGAATAATCCTGAAATTCAATCAACTTGAATATTCTCTCAATTCAATTTTTGTCTGAAAATTAAAAAAAAAAACTAATTCAATCGTATGACTTTCATGCCCAGTCCCGCCATGATTCGGCACAAAATGAAGGAACTTTCTCTCTCATCCTTTATGACAGGCAGAAAGAGAAATAGGCACGAAGCGCCCTTAGGTCCCGAAGAGGTGCTGCTATCATTAAAATTACACCGCGTATTAATTGTCAGGTCAAGACAAACGATTGCGAACCGCAAGAGCTCTTTAATCAGGATGGCTGTGGTAATAACGGTTATTACACGAACCACTCGGGGCCAGCTGATTAATTATTTCTCAATTGCGTAAACATTCGTGTGTACTTAGTGATTACATCAATATTAATCTGAAGACATTAAGTAATCTCTCTGAAAAATAAATAAGGAGTTGAAATATTGAGGTTATAAGTCAGTTCTTTCACTGCTTAGTACAAAAGATATTAAGATTTCATTGAAATGGAGAACTTTTCTCTCTCTTGTGGATATTTCGTTTTTATTGCTGTGGTGAATTTACTCAGTAGATACGAACAAAAACAAACTGTAACAATAAATTTATCAAATAACTCGTTGTATATTTGAAGTCTATTGATTCTAGGATCAATGTTTTGAGAGGTTTGACCCCCCCCCCCTCGATGTATCAGTTTCAAGCTAAGGCCAGCTTTACTTTTATCGTATTGCTTGGTGATGCGTTAAAATAAATTCCAAGCTCAATTCGGCAATCTAGTCCTTTAAGTTATCTAGATATCTCCAAGGAAAAGTAGAGTTTTTTTTACAAATTAACAAATTAAATAGCATTCCTTATGATGTTATATGAAAATATGTAAGTAATCACAACTACTGGCGACGAAGACGAGAGGGTCCAATGCACATCATGTTTCGCCGCCGAATATATTCATAACATTTCATGCCGCGCATTAAATATATTTGTATAATAAAACCAGACAAGACATAAATATCCGCTGTAAAGCCCCTCGCCATGTCAAAGCTTCCCCTCAGGAAACTGTACAGAAGACTTTCTCTCACTTGAGGGGTTACAGCCACATCAACTTTCAACTCCCACTCGGCTAGCTTCAATATACCCGCTCGTTTTTAAATGCAGGAATGCTAAATCATAGAAAGAAAGAGGTTATATTTCACCATAAAAGTTAATCAATACCTTTTTTCACATTTCAGATAAGTTCGATAATTTATATCACTATTGTATTATGCTGATACACTGAGACAGACATACAGAAGAAATACGATTGCCTTTAGCTCTTTCAAAGAGGCCTCGCTCATCAAACATTCACTATCTCTGCAGATAAAATTCAGTATATAAAACTGCAAATATCCACGTGTATTGTCTGTAATCAGGGAAGAAACGGTTCACTTCTAGTTTTGTATTCTGCGCCATTGTGCAGCTGCTATCTGGAATATTTCAGAAGAAATTACAAACAGCGGTTCATTTAAGGGTCAATAGATCACCAAATTTTTAGTGACCCCTTGCGCAGGCGGCGTTTGTTGTAGGTGACCTTCTTTAGAGGGTTTCAGCTGTGTTGACATTGAGTGGGTACGTTTCGTCCATTCAAATTGATGTCCATTGTAATGAACATTTTACAATACAGTTTTTCTAAATGTGACAATTATTTGACTTTTTCCCCCTCCCTTCCAATAATCCAAAGTTAAATTATATTTTTTGTAATATATAAAACAGCAAAGAAAGCTCAATATCAAGAGATAGCGACGAGAATCCCCGTGTGTTTTATAAAAACATATTAAATTATGAAAAACTACACGATATTCTTGAACGAAAATTTTTGATTTTATCTGTAAGATCACTTTGGTCACTTAAAGTCATCTTTAAAAGAATAAAATGTAAATAGCTATAAACCCTGTTAAAATCGACTGGAGCAACATAAAATACGCTATTTTTAATAAAGTTTAAAAATTGACTGAGCAGGACCAACTGTTTTCACGTTAAACTTTCTTGTAGAATAACACTCTACTAATTTTATTTTTCAAGGTACAATATTAAACTAAAAATCATTCAACTTACTCTTAATGAAAGATAATGACACACAGATAATCAAAGACGTCAAAACCAGTGATGAAAGGTCACGTCACAACAGGAAGCAACGTCAATTCAAATTGATTCAAAAGGTTAAATACTAGTTCTTTCTAAGTAAACTTTAATAATACTAATACATGATAGTTAAGTAATATAACTATATTATATCACTATAAATATACAATACAATCATCATACATAAGTCTTGCTAGATAGCTTTTTAATTTTTTTGATGTTTCCAATCGAAATTACATTATGAATAAGACAAGATTTTCAACAGACAATGGGCGCTAATAAAATATTTAATAGGCAATTAAAAGCGAAGAGAATCCAATATTTTTTTCTTAATTGAAAAAAAAAAGTGATAATACAGATAAACGAACGTCAAGATCGAGCTACATACTTTCACTTTGTTTTAAGCTCATCGTCATGTTGTTTTCTTCTTCCCCTTTCACCAACATCACATTTTATCACAAATATGTCAAATCATAAGTAATAATATAAAAGTAGTGAATTGAATTACTATCCATAAAATTCCACAGAAAACAAATAGTCCTTGCGAGGTATTATAGTTCAGACATTATAAAATAACAATCGTAATTTTTTTTATCGGCGATGCTGGCTGGTTATTTCAAAAGCACGTTTAAGACTTAGCTAAAGTATTTAATGAGCATTTGTTATCAAACGACCATAGCTTTAAATCATTTAAAAGGCGGAAATAAACGTATTACATAAATTTAAAAAAATAATACTCTGAGACCAAGTCCTCCATGAATAATAAGTATAAAAAAAAATAATCGATTCCAGCAAACAAAAAAGAAGTATCAAATGACAAAGAAAAATAACGGCGGACCTTAAATAAGAAACAAAAATAGAAAACAATATGAAAAGGTCAGTATAGTATTAAATTAAACGTCAACCTTTTTTATTATATCACATTGTTAATGCGAGATAACAAAAGAGAAAAGTTAAAGCGCCTGTCTGGTCATCAGAAGTGAGAATCATGGAGGATATTAAGAGGGAGAGAATTTCAGAGAGTGAATGAGCGAGCAAGAAAGGAACGATCTAATACCGAAGTTCCGTAGGAAGGAGTATAAAGATCAGAGATCTTGTGTTCAGCGAGTAGACTGAGGATTTGAACAGTAGGAGCTAGTATGATACATATCAGGAACATGATGATAATCGATTATACAATGAACATGGCATGTCAATTTCACTCGACATAAAAGGTGCGTGTGATAGTGCTTAGTGACATCACCAGTAATTGATACACATGTTTTTCTAAAATCTTGTAGAATTTATTAAAGAAAGACTCTCCAGACAAAGAAATAACGTTGATATATTAAAGATAAAGATGGAGAGAGAATTCGGTCTGGTGTTCGAGGTTAACCGCTGTTTCTTGTTTGGCCGGCTGGGATTTATTTTCAATCCTTTTCTACACGATTTTCATTCGATTTATTCAATTTCGCCCGTATCGAAATTCATTGCCGATCTTCGTCACGCAAAACTTCGGTGTCGATAATATGACTTAATTGCAGCCCATGCGGTTAGACCTGCCACAAGGGACCCCTTATCAGTGTTTTGATAAGAGAGATTCCCCCGTTAAAGGCAAATGTTAATAACATGGAGCCCACGCAATATGACACAGCTCCGATAGCTGAGGCAGGCGTTCAGCACATGGAGGAACAAATTTACGTTATTCACAATATTATCTACCATTTGTTTAGACGTTCATTAATCATTTATTTCTAATATAAAATCATCAAAAACATGACTTTTTCCGTGTGTTATTTATTTAGATAACTACAAGCATTACTCTGGTGGTTGTTACATTGTTATCTTAAATAGTAAGTTTAGATTTGTGAAGGTCCCAGGGTCCTAAACTTACTATTTGCAACAGAAAAAGGGCAGCATGCTAAAGAATACCCTACTTTCCCATTTTATGATGGATGATACCCAAACATAATACATTTATAATGTCAATTTACATTTTTATTGTTAATTGATTTACAACCATTTTTATTTTAACTTATACTAATCACATCAGCACCTACCAACTGCGGTGACATCCTAGTAGGTCCTTCCTCATTGTGAGGAGTTGCGTCATGGATTTAAATTTTAAAATAATAAATATTGCAAATAATACTTTTTTTTTTAAATGTTTGTAATGAACTGAAATTATGTATGTCTAAACAAAATTAAATATCTTTAGTCGTTGTAGGGATGTTGCCACGAGTTTAATTATTAATGTATCCAAGAGTTAGAGTAGACGAGTTTAACCTTTAATCTCTGTAAAGAGACAATTGTTTTGTGTAAGCAGTTTTTCAACTATGCGAGTTCCCAAAACCCTATGAGATATTTAAGCAGAAAAAAACAGGCAGGTGATATTTTCTCCACCTGCGTATATTTCCTTGGTAGGATGCTGGTGTGACCTTGGCCAGCCAGTGAACCTGCCCTCACAGAATGGCATTTTATTTTTTGCTTCAAGTCCAATATGTCTCCCTTCCACTGCCGTTTCAAAAAGTGAATTGTCTTAACTGTAAAAATAATGGCATAGGAAATGTTGGTGTTGTTAATGGAGCTACTGCGCGATAAAAAAAAAAAGGCACATGGAATTTTATGTCACATCCTTAAATAGAAGAAATAGTAAAATAACCCCTACTTGATTGGATTGTAGAACTGTCCAAAATAATTTTGAGGGAACTACTTGACCCTGAGACTCGAATTTGACTCGAAGTAAAATTGATTTTAGTCCATCTTTGACCTATTTAGCTTACCCCAATTTATCTACAACAAACTGTGTGAAAATGCTCGGGATGAACTGTTGTGATATCCCTTGCTCTAATATCAGGAGTTACCAACTGTCACACCTCAGAACTAAGAAAATTACCAACATTTGTTTTTTAATAATGAACATTATTTCGTTTTTATTAACCAGTCATTAAAAAAAAAAAAAAAAGTGTCTACTAAGGTTAATTTAGAAAATAAACATTTTATACATCAGCAAAATATAAAATTTATGATAGTAAAAAGACCTAATTTAAAACTTTCTAATCAGTTAACTTAATTATAAAATTCAAAGAACAAAGCATGAAAATATTAGAAGTTCTTTGATTGGTTATATCTGTTGAGCTGGTTCAAGCAACATGGAACAAGTGTAAAAAATGTTTAAAGGTTTTTATAATTATACATATTTAGTGTTCAGTTAGCAACACTGTTTATTCTAGCAGGTTGGGGCTAGTATTTGTGATAGTTCAACTACATGTAGTACCAACCAAAATAAATAATATATGACAAAAATCTTTTTTTTGTACTTTTGTTTATTTTTTTACACTTATGCAATCACCGTGTGACGAAAGACATGATCCTAATTAAAATGCCAAATTGCATAAACATTACTAATCGCTGTAATTAATAAAAGTTAAAACTTGAATTTTAAATTGACGATTGTTTTTCATCCGTTGAAGTAAATTATGAAACTTTAAGGTCAAGCCTTCCTCTAAAAAGAGTTAGGTAAGAGACGGCATACGGCAATGTAATCTTAAAGATGGCATTTATTAGTTCGTAGATAGGTAGATAATCTTAATTATTGAATTACCAATTAGTGATTATCAACTGTTCAATGACAATAAATTATTAATCCCTCTGAGAAGATTTTCATTTATTTACTATTCTGTATCATTGATCTGTAGCGAGTAACAAAATATTTGCTTAAAATAAGAATTAGTATTCGATTATTTTGGTTCACAATTATTTTACCGGCAGTCTAAATAAAGTCTAGGTTGATGAATTTGGCTTTCCTATTGAAAAGGGCCTACTTTTGTCACTCGTTTGAATTAAATTTAACCATGAGCCAAAGGTAGAAAGAAGGAAAAGACATGTCGCGATATTTCGCCACCAAGTCGGGTTGAAGGAGTATTTACAAAATGTATATTACGATTAAGCAAGTTCGATTACATTCAGGAAGTTGAGGGAATCTCTCCTATTTCCCGTCGGTCAATAGACACCTTGAAACTATTTCATAGCTCTCGCCATCTGCTCCCCCAGGATACTCCTCGTTTCCTCTCTTCTGTTGGTGGGACCTGGGGTGAAAGTGGAAGCGAATCATGAATTACTTCGTTAGATTTGTTTTTTGGACTCCACTGCACTCCAATGGCTCTCGCCTCTAAACCGAGTTAGGGTGGCTCTTCTCTCCTTCCGTGCACAATATTTTCTCGGTTCACTCCTTTTCCAAACCACCAATTCTCCTCGCCCTCCTTATATATACAATATCCTACAGTTCAACTCCTCAGTCCACAAGATCCCACGTCTCTCTGACCTTTAGTGGGCGGGAGTATCTTTATATCCCTGCCCATTAAACTGCAGCATTACCCATGAAGGATAAATAAATACAAATATAATATTCATAGAATCATCATACTATATCTTTTCGCAAGAAGTTAAACTGTATTCTGGATGTTTCGAGGTCGTATCTTAGACTTCCACGTCAACGTTTATCATCCATATTTGCTTTTAAAGACAGGAGGAGGAAGACTTTACACGAATGAGTTAGTCAACTGTCAAGAGACAGCCGTAACTTGCATTATGTAAGGAGAGAAAACCCGGGATGTTACGGGCGATTTAGTCGCCATTTCATACTCGACATGTTAAAAGGCAGCATGAGACTCATGAAACAGGTTTGTATAATCGAACAACGCTACCGCCTAAACAATACAGAGAAAAAATACAAATGGGGTTTCTTCGTTTGTTCCGAAAAATTTCAATAAACGAAAGCCAGTTAGCTATCATTCAAATTTATTATAATATAATTACTTGACTGCACTGAGATGACCGTAAAAAATATGGCCGACTCCAAAAAACGCTACAAAGAAATAACAAAGACAGGTGACTACCTGTGACAAATTGTAATCTTGGTTGGGAGTTTGAGAACCATGAATGAAGCGTCAAGGGCCATCCACCCGCGTTGAATGTTCGAGACCCGCCTTTCGTGTAGAAGGTCAGGTTTGGAGAATGAGGTGGTAGATTATGGAATATTTGATTCCTATTTGTACAATGGAAGAAACTAATCCATTACCTCAAAATGTCTTAAACGGCGAACCATTTCACGCTAGGAACTGACAGAAACTCAAGTCGATCGATCACCCTAACATACGCTTCCACTCATTTCTTTTCTTTCACGATACTATGGTTTACCTTCAAGAAAACCCAACAGATGGCAGTAGCTGGCGATGTGGTTGGCCTAAAAGGTTCTAAACACAAAAACGGACCACGTGCAGCCCATTGCATGACTGGAGTCAGTTAAGGGTTGCTATTGAATCATAACAAATTCAAAACATTCAATAATACCCCTTTTTTGTGCAGCCCTTGTTTGACCTAGACTAATTAAATGCCTCCATTTGGTGGGCTTGAGGTTTATCGTCGTTAGGGGTTATTATTTTTAAAAACAAAAACAAAAAACATTTCAACGCCATTCAATAAGCAATGCAATTCAATAAATTGTATACTAATCAAGAATAACTTAAGAACCTGGTCAGGTCGAACTCTGGGATCTTGATTTCCCCCTCACCTATATTACGACAGAACTACATCCCTACCTCTCGAACCCATCCATTTTGTCCTTCCGTATCTCTACATCCTACCTACTCGTCAGCGAGTGAAGTGGTCAGCCACTTCAGGATGAACAGCTGTCCTACTGTTTTGTCCTGAATTATGTTTTAGATTATATGATTTTTTGCTTTTAAAATCCATTTTACTTACTCGCATTAAAGACCGAGTGAAGAAAATAAATTGAAGGAGACAAATAAGAAGGGCACCGATTGGGCTCGGGTTCAAACCCGGGATAAACCGATCTCCCTTCGGTGCTCTAGCCAGCTGAGCAAGCGCGCGCCTAGCCGATATCAAATCTTACTAGATACAGTTATCAGATAGATTACAGATGCATTAGTCAGGCTCATGTTAGGTGTATAGAGCTCAGATGGAAGAGCGCCCGATTTCCTTGCCTATACATCTACTACTAGAACCATAGGATTACAAGTCCCAACTAGTAATTATTGATAAACTGTACTTCTAATCATTCTGTTTTGGCACGTGCCAGGAAGAAAAAGTCATCTTTAAATGGGGAGAGCATGAAAATGGAAACGGAACTAACACGATTATTCTGTCAGGCAACAGAATCTTCCAAACTATCGCTTGCTTTCACATCAACAATAGAATATAAAAAGTTTTGTAATAATAATGGTGAGACCACTGATCCTCGAATTGACAAGTATAATTATCTCAGACAATCTTCTCGAAGTGGATGGAACAGGGTAGTGACCTAATGACACCTCACCACATTTACGTCGCTAATGCGGCAGTCGGTTTGGCGATTGCCACATCACTTTGAGCTTTCTTCTTCCTTATGGGTTTGGCCTCGAAAGCTATCTTTGACTATCTTTCGGAACCAAAGTGATTTAGGGATTTAGAACTTAGAACGCTCTAAGTTCTCCAGATTAGGGGAGGTAACTATACAATAGTCTTTTACTCACTTAGCAGTCAGTCTCACACTAATAATTTCAGCCAGCAGGAAAATTTTCTAGATTAACGAATGTAATAAATTAAGCCTTAAATAAACTTTGTTTTTTAGTAAATATTTTTAAAAGGTTTAATTTAGACCGAAGGGAGAGGTTTTACTTTACAAGGGAAGAACTTTATTGCCTGCATTTATGTATATTCTCAACCATAACGGCGTCCAAAATTATTTTTAAATTCTAATGGTATATTCCACAACACCTACTACTTACTAAGAAACTGGGTAATGTTTGACTTCGATTTTTTATTTCTTAGCAAAGCGCCGTTCATTATTGAAAACTTAATTTCTTTCTCCTGCTTTATGTAAAAATAAACTTAAAGACATAACAAAAACTATTTTTTTTAGAAGAGCCAAAATACATTTTTTTTTTTTTTTTGAAAAAAAATAACCATTTAATATTATTAATGGGTCTGATTAGTTTTCGAGCGGGAATTCATTCAATATTTAAGGAAAACCAGCCTTTGTTTTTTTCAGAACACGTTCTACGTCCTTAAATCTGCTGAACTGGTTATTATTAACGATGGTGTTTTGGGTTTATTCACGTATCGAGAGTAGTTATTAGGTGACCAGTTTAGTGTCATACAATGCAGTAATAGACAAGCACAAAGTAAAGAATTAAATGTTTTGGTAAAAATGTTTTTATTTAGAAATAATAGCTAAGACACAACAGACACTCTTGAGATCGATTTATAGCAAAAATGTACAGCACAGAGTCTGAATAAGACAATAAATCAGTTTTTATACGGTCTGACTGAAATACGAACTCGACCCTAAGGTATTGCGTTGCAGAATATGGAGAATTTAGTTGTTTCGAGGGGTTTAGAAGTATGAAAGAGTGACAGACTCCATCTTGCTAAATATGTAAATATGTCCGACTAGACTAGTTCTACCAGAGGGAATTGATACACTGCCAGCTAAATCGGCTAATCGGCTATATACATAAATAAAACCCCCTTCTGACCCGCTCATGGCAAGTGTTGACTGATGAGAAGGACATATATATATCCTACGAGCCATTTTGGCCAGTTGGTTGAAAAATAGCCATGTTTAGCGACCACACCGCTAAACTAACCCGATTAGAATAGAGACAGAAACAAGATGTGCCTGGTTATTTGTTTTAAAGACGATTCTCCCAGTTGATGTTAATAACATTACCTTTCAGCTATATTAAGCGACGTAGAGGAGTTTAGATAAGTGCCATCCAACATGCAAAACTGATGGCTGTTTGACGAATGGCTGGATGGAAATACAATTAAGACATGTGAAATACACTTGGAGGTACGACTGAGAGGGCAATGAATTAAATAATGCAGCATATAAAAATAATAATAAATAATCAGATGTAATTCTAGATTAAAATGAAAAAAAAAAAACTAGCAATTTTTGTCCTAATTAATGGCTTACTAAATGAAGTCTCATGGTTATCCTGTCTTGCAAAAAATTCTTTCACAATTTTTTCTCGAGGATACGGATAGGAAGTAATAACTTCCTCACTTCACTTTCATTATTTTTGTGAAGTGAAAGGATTTTATATCCTTAGGTACTCCTGTTCAAGGTTGAATGGCAAGCTGTTCAACGGGAGCCACCCAATTTTATTTTCGTAATTCACTACACATTTAAGGATTTTACTTAATAACTGACCCTTCAAACTATAAAACAGTGATGATTTCAACGTGTAGTAGTTGGATGTAGCTCAGAGTTGTGAGCATGCCCTGATCTTCGCCGGAGAAAGGACCAGTGAGCAGCTGCGAGGTTTCGGAATGCAGAACATACACAAAAGGGCTGGTGCTACCTCGCGAAAACCCTCAAGTTTAAGGCCTTCTCAACACGCGGAATAACTACAATGACCAGTAGATACAACATATGTTAACTACACGAATATAGCCGAATGTAAGCTATGTTGTTCGTTTGTGTTTCATTTTAAAAATTATTTTAAGTTCCAAGTATGTCTATGCCATACACCACATTCCTAACGGTGATTGTTGTGGAGATATTTTAATCGGAAGTTTTGAAGAGATGGCTTCTTACTTTACAATAAAAAAAATACAGTAACTATTCGTATGTTAGGTTAAACTGAAGAAATATCGTGGGTTTCATCCCGTTTAAAGCGAATAGAAACAGGCTCCACTCTTAACAAAAACGAATTTTAAACTAACTCCAACAATTTAAGTGGTCCGGCATAACTCTCTCGAGATGTTAAAAAAAGGCCAACCTGCACCCATTGCTTGGTGTGGCGTCGGTGGGTGAATTCATCCACCGGAGACACATCAAATTTTTGTTGACTCGTTACAGCACCTAGCAAACCCATTGTTTAACACTATGACCCGACCACCATTCCCACATCGATGGCAACAGACTGTCGGGTAAAATTAGGTTATGATTTTGTCGTTAGGTGTAAGTTAGTTTTAAGTCTATGATTCATAAGGTGAGCCCATCACTTTTAAACTTATTTAGACAATCAATGTATAATGTACATTATACTTTTAAAATAATCACAAATCGCAATGTAAAATTATTAAAAATTGTATAAAATGTAGACAAGCTACCTACTGTAGATAGATTCATTTATGTAAAATCTATACTGACTCCATAATTTATAAGAACCAAGGGGATATGAAAGGGCGAAAAAAAAACCCTCCAAAAAATAACTAATTTGTAATACATTATCTCCCATCTGTGCAAATAAATCCCTCCCCCCATCGCTGTGCACAATTCGGTCCCGATCAGCCAAACGGTTGGCGCATTAACATACAAACGAACTATTTTATATACTTATATAGGATATATCCATTAATAATAACAAATAAAATTAATAATTTGAACTAAATGTAGTGAGAGTCAATCATTGTCATTTAATATCCAACATAATGACAAAAAAAAACCTTCTAAAAATCGCTGAATTTTTTCTTGCCAGGTATAGTACCAGTATTAGATATTAATACCTTAACTAGCTGATGACGTGATACTTGAGAATGTTTGTGAAAGGCAACCAGCTTTGTTTTCAGATACTTCCATTATTATAACCTAACCAGACTTATATACAGGTTAATCTGACGTGATGTTGAATACAACTTCAGATAGATTTGGTGATTTTTACGACCACTATCTTAGAACAGACGAACAAACAGACGAAAGTCGATTACTTTCTACATGTTAAGAAGTAAAACCCGACCATACGGCCTCAGCAATACCGTAACTTCAACGTAATGATACATGCGGTCAGTCAGCCAAGGACAGTCAAACGCTCTGACCTTATTTAAACTAGTGTTGAATCTATTCAAAGGCGTTTGTTTGTTGGAGTGATGCTCATTGGCATCTTATAAATACGAGTGGAGATAACATACAAAAGTTTATCAAAGCAGACCATGTATTGTTTAATGAGTCAATACAGCACTTTGCAGCCGAGTGCTATTAACCTGTTAACCGAGCTGGACGTATAAATTCGTCAAACGTAAACAATATCGGGTACGGGTAGGACATATGAATACGTCCTTGAGATGTATGTTGCCCCCTGGAAAAAAAAGGAATTAGTCATCCATACATGTCTCGACATAAATTTAAGACACAGAGGGAATCGGTATCATTTCGCTATTGAGAGTGGTGGGGGTGTTCTGGATGAGCAGTGACGGGAACGTATTTACACTTACCTACCTATTTTCGTATTATATATTATTTACTTATGTTTTTTATATTTCCAACCTTTTTATTTTAGAATACATTTTTATAAGTATCCATCAAAATGAATGAAAGCTATATCAGTGATGACGAAATCAATGTACCGGCAGGTAGAATAAGGAGACGTATTATGAGTTCGTCATCGGAATCATCTGACAGTAATTTTGACTACGACACGGAATGGAGCGATACTAAGAATGAAGATGGTGAAGAAGTTGGTCCTAGCAACAGCATTGTTTCTGAAGAACGGCTACCTCAAAATGCAGAAAGACCACCATTTCCCTTCAATGCACATTCTGGAAAAACTTTCGATACTCCTCCAAAAAAAAGTATGTTTTATCTTGAGAAGTTTTTAGATCAGGGACTTACCAAATTAATTACAGAGCAAACAAATTTGTACGCCACCCAATTTTTTGATAATGATCCTGAGTTGAAACCACGTTCGAGAGTTCGAAGCTGAAATGAAGATTTTTTTGGTGGTATTCTTTTCTATTTGTTTGTAATTTTGTATTTTCCTTTGTGCTTTATATATAAATAAACGAAAAAAATTATATTTCAGTCTTTTCATTTATTTTAAGCATAAATAAAAAAAATAATAATATGAAATTACGTCCTCCGGGCGTGACGTATTTACACGTCCTAGTGAAAGAGTTCGCACCCGTTATAGGCCGCGTAATTAAAAAGGGAATTCCCCGGTTAACAGGTTAATAAAGAACTACAATTTTTTTTTTCTAAGTGCTATTATTCATTTATCTATATACAACTATCAAGCCTTTAATACTTTACTACTTAATACTTAAACTATCAAGCCAAACGTGTGATGTAAAACAAAAATAATATCAATTCAATTTAATGCCATACTAGATATGATAATAAAATTTTCATTTTGTAAATACTAATAAGGTTGTTTTTATTTTTAGCATATCTGCGGGATCAGGTAAAACATATCATCCCTCTATATGAAACTAACATGCTACATATCATCCCTCTATATGAAACTATCATGCTACATATCATCCCTCTATATGAAACTATCATGCTACATATCATCCCTCTATATGAAACTATCATGCTACATATCATCCCTCTATATCAAACTATCATGCTACATATCATCCCTCTATATAAAACTATCATGCTACATATCATCCCTCTATATGAAACTATCATGCTACATATCATCCTTCTATATGAAACTATCATGCTACATATCATCCCTCTATATGAAATTATCATGCTACATATCATCCCTCTATATGAAACTATCATGCTACATATCATCTCTCTATATGAAACTGGACTGAGAAAAAAATATAACACCACATAGTGCATATTATCAATTTGATACCTTATTCACTATGTTGAATATGAAAAAAAAAAATTATATGACTGTTTCTTAATTTAAAAATAACACTTCCTTATTTTTCATTAGGCCTGTTTTATTTTTAGCATCATCGGATCAATATAATCTCACTATGCAAAATATCGCCAGAAAAAGCGCCGGTTCAGTTTAAGGTGCTAACAAGATATTTAATACAGGTTTAATGACTTATTTCAATTGAAAAAAGGACATAAATTACATATTGTAAATCAGTAGATTATTCCTTAGTCTGTTATGCGACTCGAAATTGTAGACAGGTATTTATTTTGTTGGTGCCAAATAAATGATTAGTTACACTCAGTCATGTCTTCCTTTATCAAACAGCACCTTTATGCATATACGCTAATTTCCTTGATCAGATTAGAATTTATAATCTGTATTATACCTAGGTATATAATCAAACGCGTATAACATTTTCACACACAACGGAATAAAATAGTCTCATAAAAGAAAACGACAAACAATGCAATAGTTAAATAGTTCACAGAACGGGAAGGAAACTATTACAGGCTATTGTCATTCAAAAATGTAATTTTCATAAATCTACATACTTTGTCTAGAGCTACTCTTGGGAACATATTTAAAGTGGCAAGAACGCATTCATTGCTAATCATGTAAATAAAATGCTCAATAAAAGCATTAATATTTAAATTTATCGATTGATGAAATTCCTCGAATTGGGACATGTCAAAATGTATTAAAACAATTTTTATTCATGTTGTAGGATTGAAATATTCTAACATAACATAATAACGGAACCAACATGAATATTACTAATCTATACAATTAAAACTCGATGCTTTGAGGGCTCCTCCCCCTTTAGGGTTTAAGGGTTAATCAATGAGGATTGTTTGACACATTTGTGAATGGTCAGCAATAGTATGATTAATATTGCATGCTGGGATGTCATAATAAAGTTTTTTTTTCACTGGATGCTCTATATCTCTTTTACCTTTTTTTATTTCCTTAAGACAGCTGAATCGAAGAACGTACACAAATGAGCAAAACGCCGATATGTCAATGAAGACAGAGACCGATGGTTTAAATGTTATTAGTTTTGTTCGTAAAACTTTACTATCTTAACGACCTCCATTTGTAGTATTACTCTCAATTATTTTTAAATTATCTATTATTTAGTGAGATTCTGAGAGTGTGAGTTTTCAAGAGGTTTAATTTTAAGAACTCTATTTTTTATTTTTTTTACTTTTAAACTAGTTGAATTTCCGGTTAAAATCGACATTAAAAGTTCCAACAATGATCAAACTCAAGAAACAGATCTAATAAGGTCACGCGGTCTCTCTTTAATTTAAGTTTATCTTTCACTTACGTTTAGTAATTGTAGCAGCCCTACACCGATAGTGTTGTTTTTGCGTTAATGAGATTAAATTTTAGCGATTATCTTTGGCATACGGTTGGTTTCAAAGTAAAACAGGCACAAGTTCTTCCCATATACAGGATAGGTACAAGTTCTTCCCATATACAGGATAGGTACAAGTTCTTCCCATATACAGGATAGGTACAAGTTCTTCCCATATACAGGATAGGTACAAGTTCTTCCCATATACAGGATAGGTACAAGTTCTTCCCATATACAGGATAGGTACAAGTTCTTCCCATATACAGGATAGGTACAAGTTCTTCCCATATACAGGATAGGTACAAGTTCTTCCCATATACAGGATAGGTACAAGTTCTTCCCATATACAGGATAGGTACAAGTTCTTCCCATATACAGGATAGGTACAAGTTCTTCCCATATACAGGATAGGTACAAGTTCTTCCCATATACAGGATAGGTACAAGTTCTTCCCATATACAGGATAGGTACAAGTTCTTTCCATATACAGGATAGGTACAAGTTCTTCCCATATACAGGATAGGTACAAGTTCTTCCCATATACAGGATAGGTACAAGTCAGGCCGGCCGGGAATAGTGAATCACGCTTGAGTCCACCCGCTGTCTTTTTTTTCTACCAACCCTATCTCACGTGAGTACAGAGGAAATGGTGGTGCAAAGGACCCAGTCGGATTAGCCTTGCAACAGATGTACGGCATGGATCTATCTACCTTAACACTAGTCTTCAAATACATATTCCATAATTTTAGAAGATCAATATCACTTTTTGAAAACAGCCATTTTGGCAAGCTACCGATCTGAGATGAGCGATTGTACTGTTTTCAAACCGTTTGTTCAATTTACTTGGTGTTTATTGGTAGCCTATATACATTGATATATATACATATATGAACTTGTTTGGATATCGGCTTAGAATGAACAACAACAAAGTTTCGACAAAATGCACCAGGTCCTGTCAACAACAAATGAAAAGTAGATGTTAAAAATAGTTACAATCCATATATAAATATATAAAATGAGTGTCTGTCCGCCTTGAACACTTTTAAGTCCATACAAACAACTCGACAAAAAGTCTTTAAAGTTTGCGGTGCTAACAATCAGGGTCAAAATACCGGTCAAGTTCGTATCTCAACCAGGCAGGATTAACAAGTCAAGGCCTGGTTTAAACGGACTATACCCATGGTCTCGGGCTTAATTCTCTTAGTTATAATTGTGCAAGAGTTGTTAGGATTGACAATAGATAAAACACTTATTTTCAGCAAATCTCTTTCTTTTCTTGTTGTCCATTAATAAACTACTATATTTCATCATCCTAAAAAATTCATCTACTGATATATATGTCGTTCGATAAACTGCAAGTTGGTAGTAAGCCGTGAAATTGGATACGAGCTGCTATTTTGAAGTAAATCTGCTAGCTTAGGTTGATGGAAAAAATGGATGGATAGGGTTGTTAACGCTATCTATGCAGATAGTGCCCATAACCATTCCATTTCCAGTTCTTAACTCTCACATACACATTCACATGCAGACATACACAGGATGTCGAAATATCGCCTTTAAATTACTACTCGTATATTTTATTTAAGGGTAAATCGTTTTGTCACTTCCATCAACCCTGACTATGCATACATTTTCCCGACCCCTGCTCGCCCTGGACCGATGAGGGAAATGGCGTATGATGACTAGCAGTAGATGAACAATGAGCTCCTTAGAAAACAGACAAAAGAAAACGTTGACTGCCAAGAGATAATATTGTTAGAGGGACCGTTGTGGTGCGGTGGGTCAGCGGAGACTTGAATGGTGGGGAGGAACGGAGGACTGTTAGGTTCAGTCAACCCTCTCGGTGTAGCCTCTATGTAAAGAGCGATACATAATACATAATACATTAAAACATTTCATAGCCTCATTGTTGCCGGCTACCATCAACAGCACATCTTCACAGAGTATACTGTGCATGCTGCGTGAGAAACATTAGTGGTATTTATCACATTATTAAACATTTCTTAGATACAACTGAATTAACTGCGTTTTTCAAACGTTTTATGTTGTATTGTCACATAATTGATAAACTAATACAAATTTCTGTGTCATACGGCCATGTCTCTAGGTCTTTAATAAACCCCCCAACACATGTAAAATAACCTTTATCAAAGCCCTCCTAAACACCGTGGTCGCGGAGAGTAAATTGGGCAAATGAGTAGAAGAGTTTGTTGGGAGATCGGAAGTTGTTGGGTTACCAGCCTTTCGACATACATATATATGTATGCATTCGTTAGGTCCTAGCCTGAGGAGGTATTAGATATTCAATGTTTAAAACATTTTGTGGAGGTGAACGTTTTACAGGAGTTCAAGCTATTTATTTTTAATTTTAATTTTCCCCGATGGTCTTTAAATAAAAATAGTCATCTATAACACTTCAACATATTACATGACCGTATATATTGTAGGACTAAGTCTAGAAAGTCGATTATAAAGAAGTTTATTATCATTTACGAATATCATCGTAAATTATAAATATGAACTAATCATTAAAAAAAAAATATTCCAACGTTACTGACGGTCAAAAACAACACACGGACCTAAGACTTTGTAAGATTGTGTTTATGCAGATTGAACAATGCTTAGTTTAATTGCTGTTATGACTAAACGACAGAAAAAGCTGTTAAGTCGAACAAAATATTATTTAGTAGTTTTAACAAAGCTATTAAGATAAAAGGATTGCCAGTAATGAGATTGCGATTAGGAATGGATTCAGGTCAATAGCTAACAACACGCTACTGTTAGATGTCAGTCAACTAAGATATCTACCTGCTCTTCATATTGTACAATATATATATATTAGGTTTGTTCCAACACGAGTCCAAGCTGTGAGTACAATTGTACCGTTCCAACTCGCCCAAAACCCAAACTCACACTGTTATACATCAGTTCCAACACGCTCGAAACAAAGCTTGTAAACGGTCTGGGATTGTCAAAAAGATCTGAAGATTGGAAAAAGGACTAATAAGAATCAGAGACATGCGCAATCATTCTCCCCTCTTTTCCCGCTCGCGGTAAAAAGAAAGGTCATAAATATGGTTAGAATTAATTCTAGTTATGTAACTCTCCTCCACTTCAATTAGAAATTATCTTTAAACTTTAAAATTATTAATCGCTGGAAATATTTATTAGTAGAGGTTAATGTTTTTAATTTGTAAATGATTTTTTTTCTTAATTACAAATTATTGAAGCCAAAAGCGTCTCTAATAAAAAAAAAAAAGGAAAATTCGCCTTTTAAGTAGTGCAACAAGCTGGGTCATAAACAAATAACATGTTTTGTAAAGGTAATGTAGCGACCGCTAACTACATAAGATATATCGCCCTATACTCTATGGCATATATATTGTAAGCAAAAGTAAATAACATGAACTAAATGTATTATAGACAAATGTATATAAACAAATATAAATCATTGTAAATTTGTTAAGCAATAAAAGACGGGGACCAAGCAATTAACACGAGAAGGTTCAATAGCTGTCAGTCATAAACATAACAACCCTTTTGGGGCCTCTCTACCTCCAGGGGGCAAGGGGTCGGGTAATTAAGCGTCGGCCGTGGGTACATCACCACATGTGAGGGCAACCCCCAACCACAGGCCTAGCACCCTTACAGCCCCCAGTAGAGAGGATACTTAAGGCAGGCTCCTGGCCCTGTTAATTAGTCTCTCGCGACCTTTACTCGGTGACGCTTGGTTTCCGCTCGACTTCTGCAAACTTGACTAATTCTTTATGAAAAACCTCTGTACCTCTTCTCTTGAACATAGTGCATTGTCGGGGCACATACCTATCAAAAATGGAGTCAGAAAGTAACGCCGTCATGAAACGATTGTCCAGGTTATAAACTCGAACAATCCGCATCAGGCACCCCCCTAGTGACGACCCGACAGTAAAGTAACCTTCTACAGCAGTAGTCAGACAGTAAACTGGAAAAAGCGTTCCAACATATTCTCGGCCTGTGATGAGGTAACGTTTGCGCATGCTCAGTAAATAATCACAAACCAGTTTGAAACTAGTCCATGATTCTATATTGGAACAAACCTAACGTCTTTCAAGCAGGCACGCGGGGATAAACGACATCGTAAAACGATACAATTTATCTGAAATTTTCCATAACACCTTGGATTATGTTAATTGTGCTCGTTAGAATACAATAACGTAGAGAACGGGAATCGTAAAAACTGTCTGTCTCATTTCCAATAAATCTCGCTAAGAAACTACTTAAAACTTTAAACCTATAATGTTCCACCAAAAGTTAAGGGCAAATCAAAGTCAATAACAGTAAGTTGATAATAAGCCCCGTGTGAATATAACTGCTTGAATTTGTGGGGACAACGGCTTTAGGCGGATGAAAGAGTAAGGTGTTAGATTTTCATCAAGTTTAATAATAGACCATATTCAACATATCAAGTATGGCTGCTTCAAGTTTTTGTCAGAGACGGTAGGGGGGTTGTCGACTGCCCAAATCATACTGCAGAAATAACGTTTGTTCCAACCATCTCCCTTTCACAAGGACCTGATGCAAGGCAATACATACCATCTCGAAACGTTCGTCTAATAGTAAATTTAATGAAACCTCTAACATCTCTATCTTTCATCGACCCAAGCCAACGTCCCAGCGAATCCATCGACTCAGTTATATAAAAAAAAAGAAGTAAAGTGTTAATAAAATAAGCCTTGAAATTAACTATGAATAGGTATAAGAGTTTCTTGTGAACGAAAACTGAACATACATTTTTATTAAACTAGGCCGATTCGCAACAAATACACCCACAATTTTTATTAATAAACTATTGAAATCTAATGTCTAACTAAATAAAACATTTAACATCGTTCCATTTGATTCAATTTTAGGTTTTAATTAGATTTCACGGTCATCTAAGTAGAAGCCACAAAACTTGCACATCGTTCTATAATATTACATGCACAGTGAGTCCTTAACGCGAGCACAGCAGTGGAGGCGTTCAGAAGCCAAGATCTGATGTGAATAACGAATGAAGTTGAGACGCACGAGGAAATATACATATTTACTTTAACATTTGAAGCCAATAGACCTCTGCAACCATTATCGTATAGCAAACACATAAATATATACAGACAGCCAGAATAAATTAGTTCTTGAATGACATTCGAGTGAGCCCTTTCGGGCTGTTTTATAACAAATGGGGTTTAACCATGATAAATACAGTAAAATGTACAATAAAAGGATTTGATCTATATATAGTAAGTTATTGTCAAAGTATATACGAGAATAATAGACAAAATACATTATTTATATCTAATATGTAATATATACTATAAATTATTAATTAAAGCATTCGAACTTTGAAAATTGGTGATGACTCTTCATCAACGAGAGACAACTAACTGGTGCTTACCTACCCACAGATGTCATTCGATGACAACAATTTTACGATCATCAGCGGGAATGTGAACGTCTTGGCATTTGCCTGTGATTTTCTATTACTTGTGAATGAAAGTAGGTGATATGTGATGTGATCTACGGTTTCTGGAAGGAAGATTGCAACATCATTTTCAGATATGAGGTAACTAAGTAAACTTTATTTTTCTTCTTTACTTAGAATCGTAACTAGATAAAGGAAAACAAATTAAGCTTAGTCTTAGAGAATTCAACAGCGGATTTAGCATGCTATCAATTATTTGACTATCATTTAGAAAACATCGCGATCGTAAAGAGGAGACAAATATTTGTATAATATCTCTAGAGAGTTCATCTGATTAAAACGTAACATAAAAAACTATTGAAATAATTAAACTGATTTCTTTAATTATTTCTTATATTTTCTTACTAGACTCTTCTTTATATCACTTTATGGATTCATCTATGATTCTTAATCGATTTAAGATCAGTAAATCATAAATTTGTGATTGCGCATCGTTAATTATTAAATGACCTTAATTTTTGGTATAAATAAATCATAATTTAAATCATTAATATAATTTTTTGAAAAATGAAGAGGGAACTGTGGGATCTAGTATTATTAAATTTTAGTTGTGGTAATAATCCCGCTATTTGTTAGGAAAAAACTTTTTTTTCTCTGCCTAAAAATCGTGTGACAGGTAGTAGATCTGTCTTAAATACTACATATATGCGTAAGTACTCTACATAGGAGAGCACCTCGGTGTTTACCCCCAGGGATCCCTCAAGGAGGTGCCTCCTCCGGATTCCTCAAAATGAACAGCTAGCAAGCTCTTCTATTAAGATACAAAAACGCCATCCGCTAAAAACTTATGACTGCCAACATGGCGTGGTGGTTGCGAACAGTAGAGCATAGGGGAACCGCCCACATTTCACCAAAGAGATTTGTCAAATGTTGTTTAATTCTGTTGCAAATTAAAGCATAAAGACTAAATAAAATGTGATGAAACCAAGGTAGATACACACTGACGTGTTGTTTCCTCTGATGGACACTTTTTATACGTCACGCAGAGGAAGGTTGATACAATGTTTAAACTATAAACACTCAAATCATTTTGCTCTCAAGTCATGACCCGAAGAATTATAATTATTTTTTGTTTTTTTTCAGATCCGGACCTTACGGATCCGTTTAATAAAAACGGAGAACTGGCTTCGCCTAAAGATTTTTCAGAGTCTATTCAGCCTCGTGACTGACAATGAGTAGCTACTTGAATAAATCATTAGTAAATCCGGTTAAGGAAACTGAAATATAATTTTGAGAGGTAACTAAGACTAGTACCAACCACGCTTGCACTTCAGCGACACCTACCAACTATTATACTAGTGATAGGTTTCATTGTGTCACGGATGTTTTTTTGAGAAAGAAGCATAAGATAATGAGCACGGTGTACAACCCAACTTACTGCTTGGATGAATTCATTTAAAAAAAAAAAAAGTTTAAAAATTTATTTGTTAACGTTATTAGATCAGCGGAGTAGACCACTTTCTATTAAAGAATGAAATTTCTGCGATGACGATGTTATGTTGTCTGGTCCAAATTTAATCTCGTCTAAAAACAGGTTCGGGGTCCGGCACTCTCACCTACTGAAAAAGCGAAACTCATTATACATAGCTTGTTGCGATGTTTGAGAAATAAGATTCTATTTTAAAAAACAAATACTCTTTAACATTATTAGGTCATTTTTAATGAAATTCTGAGTTGCTTTAGATATATTTATGCATAGTATTTTAACATTCTGTTCCGATTCTCGCTCATTGGGCTCTCAAAAATTCAGACATTCTGAATAGTACGAAAACTACGGGGTACACAATTCTTTAGAACCGATTTATGCACTGTTGTAACGGTTACATTATCTCAAGGTCAAGATAAATAAATTTCTCCTTGCGCTTCACCTGGGTAGTCCATGATAATGATAAAGTACCGATTAGATAAGGAGAATTATCTATTTCTTGTTATCATTCATCATTAAGGGCAGACATTGAGGGTTATCGATTGGTTGGCACCCTTTCTGCTAGAAACTACGAAGAAATAATCGTCTGGAGACTCTGGACAATTATAAATGTTCAACAATCTAAGAACAGCGACAACACTTACACGCCCGTAATTAGCAATGTCCGACATTTGCACTCGTCTTACCTGAAAATAAAAAATAAACTATATTAGTTAACTGATGTATTAATTAAATAATAATTAAGTAAATGTATTGAGATTAAGATTAAAGGTCGGACGCCATGGTCCTATTTTGTAAATAACTATATATATGCTAAACCGTTTAAAGGTTTTTCGATAACAAATATTAAATCATATTTGTGAAACCGTCATTGAAACAAACTTTTTTTTAATTGATTCTTTCCCGATAAGGTTTTCCTTGGACAATTGTTCCTTCACCTATGTTCCTCCAGTATATAAGAGAAGTATATGTCTTTCCACATTCGCATATTATTCATTGTGAAAGCAAGGAGAAGAAAGAACGTCTCTACTTAGTCTTATTGAGGAAAATGCACCCTTTTAGTTCAGAACAGGTTCTTCTGAACTAAGAACTTCTGAATTATTAAACGAAGGCTTATTAGTTTTTCCGTATCCTCCCTGGAATAGATTTTGGCAGGGATAGCCTAAAAGTCCATCCCAGGAGCAGTTAACCTCTCCCTTTCTCCAGAAGCGGCTGTCCAGTTCTCACAGTTACGTAGAATACCTTCCACCATCGCTCTGGATGGTAAATTGGGTGTATTGTAGATGGTGAAATGATTCGGCAGGCAGAATAAAAAACATTTATACTGGGACTAAGTCTACTTTGAATAATAATAATAAAATACAGTACAAATCAAACAATTCAATTTAGGCAAACGAAAAAAAATCACAAGACAAACAAAATAAAAAGTGAATTCAAGAAAGTGATTTCGGTTTGCACCATCAGATACTGTTACGTTTGTTTCGTTATTCTTTTGTCAATGTTAGAATTTTTTTCTTTTGAGATTTGGTAGTAGTATGGATAGTAGGTTGGTATAGAAAGCAATTACGTATAATTTTGTTTACAACTGTCAGTTTACGGTCAGTTTTAACATGGAGTGCCAAAATAAGCATTTTCGACACATTTTACTTTTTTATTTTCATAAAGGCAAGAAAGCGGCTGAGGCTCACAAAGAGATATGTGACGTTTATGGTGTTGATTGTTTAACATAACGCACGTGTCAGAATTGGTTTAAAAAATTTCGTTCTGGAGATTTTTCACTGAAAGATGACCAAAGTGTTTTGGTCGACCTTCAGAAGTTGGACAAATTAAGAGCCATAATTAAAACGAATCGTCATATAACTTTGCGAGAGATTGCAAAACAGTTAAATGTATCACACACAACAATTGTCGCGTCCCCCATACATTCCCGACCGTGCACCGTCGGATTATCATTTATTTCGAAGTTCACAAAACTTCTTAAATGGTAAAAATTTCAGAAATAACGATGACCTCTAATCGCACTTGGCTGCGATAAGGACAGAAGTTCTATCAGCGCGGTATCATGAAGTTACCAGAATGATGGCAAGACGTCATCGAACAGAATGGAAGATATTTGACTGATTTAAGTTCATTTTTTGTAAAGGAAAAATAGAGTTTTGTTTCACACTAAAAAACCGAAATTACTTTTTTGCCAACCCCAATATAAAAAAGTATTAGCCTCGATAAAAAAAAACAAAAAACGAGGAACAAATGATATAAAAGTGTTTCAGTAAATAAATTGATATATAAAACGTTTCTGGATATATTCAGAGGAAAAAAAATTAAGATAATATATAGTTTAATAATACAAATAAATAATTAGTTCCAAATCGGCTGTCAAGATGGTGGTATGCAACTCCAGGTGGAGCACTCTGAAATATTTGTTAACTTCCATCAAATATTTTAATTTCCTGGGATTATCTTCCCGTGTATAAAACCTTCTTATCATCTCCCTAAAATCACACTGCAGCTCAAATCCTCATCCAACTCCCAGGCCACAAGAACCCGTCTTTCCGGCCTTTGTACAGATCAGAACTGCAGCATCCGACCGTTCCTTCCTTGCTCCCTCCAACACTGGAATTCACTCCCTTATAATATTCACCACATATCAAACCTTTATTAATCCCCCCCCCTTTTACCATACCTATAATAATATAACCATATAATAATATATATAATAATATAACCTATAATAATATAACCATACAAATAAATAATTAGTTCCAAATCGGCTGTCAAGATGGTGGTATGCAACTCCAGGTGGAGCACTCTGAAATATTTGTTAACTTCCATCAAATATTTTAATTTCCTGGGATTATCTTCCCGTGTATAAAACCTTCTTATCATCTCCCTAAAATCACACTGCAGCTCAAATCCTCATCCAACTCCCAGGCCACAAGAACCCGTCTTTCCGGCCTTTGTACAGATCAGAACTGCAGCATCCGACCGTTCCTTCCTTGCTCCCTCCAACACTGGAATTCACTCCCTTATAATATTCACCACATATCAAACCTTTATTAATCCCCCCCCCTTTTACCATACCTCCTTCCTCGCCATCCGAATGTTCTTATTCTTTTTTATTTTTCAAATGAGGTATATACTTTATTTTCTCTTTGTGCTGCACTGACAATTTACTTTTACCCGAAATATATTAAAAACTCGCTACAATATTTATATTTATAGCAGAAACAGTCTCTGAATAAATTTTATTTAGTATTTGAGTTGATTGTTACGGCATAAAATAACACATATAAATTTTAACCCCCTTTAAAATTCCAGGTCCACTTTTAACATTCTCACGTGATAGTACAATACAAACAGACCGGGGGGGGGGGGGGGTCGCATTCCTCTGTACACACCTGGAAGTATAACCTCATCCTTTCGGAATCGACAATAAACGGACATGGTTAAATGCTATCTCTCTCCTCAATCGCTTTATATTAATTACTCTACTGTAGCACTGATAGTGATGCATTGTTTCCACGTGCACTTATGCATGATCTATTGGTCCATGCACGTGCTGGAAGCCTGTATGTTGCAAAAGTTAACACATCTGACCCCGTTGTCTTGAAACTTTCTTTTCAAGATAGTTTGCATGATGATCTGCCCTATCTTCGCAATGGAGCAATTCATCAACTGTTTAGTGATTATCTAACTTAGATAAAACTTAAATCTTAGGATTTAACTTTTTATTTATCATTCCGAAATCTTCCTAGGTCTATTTAAAAATTGAAGGTGTGATTATATTTGAAATTTACAGCAACAAACCTTGTTGATTCATGGATTGTCTATGACCAATTCTTATACTAAATACTGTTGTTCGATTCCATCAACATTTTCACCGATTGTTCCTAAATCATTTATGATCTAAATTGTATTATTTTACAGAATAATACGTCGTAGAAAGTAAAGGAACGACGAAAGGTGCCAGAGTATGTTTCTAAAATACTCACTGATGGTGAAAATAAGTGATTTTTAAATCGTAAATAGTTCATTTTATTTGTTAAACAAACGGCCACTGAAAAGAAGCTTTTCAAAATATAAATAAAACTTAACTAGCTAAAATATTACATAAGACAGTGAGATTGAGAGTCGGTGCCTCTTTATACTTTTAAAGTCCATTGAAGCTGAACTTACTGACATGATTAAATCTGAAGAAATTCTTCGCATTTAGCTTGGTGTAAAAAAGTTAGTCAAGTTCGAGTTTCAGCCAGTTCAGGTCACGCGGTCATAGCATATGACTCTAAAACCCATTTTTTTGCCACTTTGACCATAAAGAGAAAACGCCACTTAAAACCTTCCGAGCTGTGACCCGGAAAGTTTTAAAATTAACGACACAGTACGTTTATTTTTTTTTTACATACATCCTGTCAGAGTAATTTCTTAAAAAAACGATGTGCCGTGGAATATACCAGTTGACATTTTAAATAGATTCGATCGTTTTTAGGACTGGAATCGGGTAGGACATAAGAGTTACTGGGTAACATTGACAAGAGGACAGTTCAGTTTTAAGTTGTGAAAATTCATGTTCGTCTGTATTTGTCAAAATTAGATCGGATCGTTAATTTAAAAGGAACAGTAATACTGATACTAATAATGCAAAGTATATTGACAGCGTCATGAATAGCTAAGCAATCCTTCAGGGTTGTATGATATTCATCGCGAATATTCAACTATCGACTTGCTTCTAAGAAGCTGCACTAGTCGTTTCGATGTACAGGTTATCCGTTTGTATTTCCGTGCTTAAAACACCGTACTGACGGATAATGAATAAATCAGAATTCCCAGGTGAATAGTCATCAGATCTGAAATTGTTGGGACAAACTACAAGAAAGCTACGGTAATCGCTTTCGCCGACGACATTCCTGTTTACAGCAGCAGCATGAGTGCACAAAGAGCTCTTGCACAGGCCGAGTGAGTTTGTAACGTTATCAGTGACAGACTGGATATGTTAAACATCAGTATGAACACCGGGTAGACCAACTGCGTAGTCTTCTCCGTCCAAAAGGGAAAAAAAGCCTTGACAAAATCATATAGTGTAGGAGGGCAAGAGAACTCACCAGCTTTCTCAATGCACTATCTGGGTATAAAAATGGATAAGCATCTCCATTTCTCTACTCATTTCAGTAATAAAATAGAAAAAGTACGAAAAAGGTCTTACCGGCTATCGCACTTGCTAATTTCACCTAACCTGTCGCTTCGTCTCAAATTGATGATATATAAATGTGTCCTGCGGCCAGCTCTGCTGTACGGTGCCCCACTATTTACCCACTTGACTGACAATACAGCTAAAAGTCTCCAACACTTCCAGAATGGGATCATGAGTATAGTGGTCCAACATATATACTCTCTCAAGAGGTTAAATAACGCCGAACTGCACCCATCGGTAGGTGAGTTCATACACCAGAGACACGTCAAGTTTTTTGACTCGTTGCGACACCTCACAAATCCAGTGTTTAACACTATGACCTCTACCACCCTTATCACGTCGATGGCAACAGACTGTCGGGGATTGCAGTTTAGTTATTGTTAGTTTTAAGTCTATAATAAATAAGGGGAGCCCCATCACTTTTAATAAATTCAGTCCATTAATGTATAATGTACATCATTATACTTTTGTAAAATGCAGATCACTATTAGTAGAAAACAGAAATGTAGACTTATATTAATTTTGTAACAAGGGTGTATGGGGAAAAAAATAAATGAATCCGTAAAGAGGTTTTTTATTTGGTTTTTTTTTTAAGTTTATTTCAAAACCCCTTTATTGATCAAAATTTTTACAATTTACAAATTTTCGATTTACAAATTTCTCCTCTAACGATGCATTCGAAGCAGGGTAGAATAACCAGCAAAGAGGGGATTTTCCGCAGAATCCTGGTACCAACCAGGAGTATAGGGGACGTTATAGATGGCTTTCACGTAATAGGCAATATTTAAATATATATATATATATACGGATTCTAGTTCAGACAGTAACAACAAAGTACTGTTAAAATGGGCATATCGACTGTATAATGCATTTACGAAAATTATTCTGGAAGAATGAATATTCGAGGGAAGCCTCGAGGGAATAATATATGCAGGCTCAAAGAGTTGAACATGTTCCAGTAAAATCCTTGAGGGTAAGGAAGGAGTTGTTAGAGCAAAAGTCCAAGTTTTAATTAAAGCTAAAGACTCTCATGTAGTGAATAATGATGTGTAGGCTTTGGGTTCAAATACCTAAAACCGTTTCACCAATGAATTTCATTACAGGGATGCTTTTAAATGATTTTTTTTTTCAGTTATTTATCCACATATTTGGTTGGTACCTTTCTTATTATTTACTATTGTTTATTTATCTGGTTGGTATGTTATGTCAGATCCATTTCAAAGTTGTCTTAATTTAATATTTGTATTTCACTGAACTTTGCTTATTGTTTTATAGTTTTATAAATTTCCATTCATGACTTTAATCACTGGAACAGTTTCAATAATTTTTTATTTATTTCTTAATTGAGTTACCGTTTATTTTAGATTGAACTGCGACATTTCGTTTTTTTAAGCTAGAACTAACTATTATTTTTTATTTGTACTTCATTATTATAAAGTTTTTTTCTATCCACAACTAATAATAATCCATATGAAACAACTAATAAATAGTCAAACAATTCATTAGTGAAAAAAACAAAAAAAAACACAGTGTCTTTATTTGTAAGATTATTTGTTTTTATGGTACATATCGCATTTTCTTCAATTTTCCCAGCAAGTCATCTTCATACGCAGTAAATAATTCAAAAGGTTATCAGCAGTTTTTGACGTCAATCAAACAAAAATAAAAGTTGCCTGGGACAAAAAATATCTTTGATATGTAGTTTTACGTGAAAAAAATTGGCTGAAATAGCGAATTAATAGATGAAAAATTATTTGTATATGGCCATAAATCCGTGTTTTTTTGTAACAGTTTTGGTACTACATTCAATTATCGGAAAAAATTAATCACGATTAATACGTTAATAGTTGATTATTTCGTGCAATAAGAAAGAGATCATGAAATAATCGTTTATAAGAAAAATTAATATTTATTTTTTGTTAGTATATATAAACAAATGACGTCATATATAGTGACGTAACAAAAAGATATTTGCTTATGAAATAATTGCGGAAAACAATCTGATATTTTTGGCTAAAAATAATCCATTCGGTAATGATTTTGAAAGGAGCTAAATATACAATTCAAATGTCGAAATATTTATGTTACAAACGCACCGAGAATAGTATGAAGAAACCAAAATGACGAAATCTTACCTGGTGCATTACTTCATTTGACAATAAAAGATTTTGCTCAATCGTCGGCACATGCATTTGTTTAGTACACGTTATTTGCAACCTATTAATTTTTATCTGGAGGAATAATCTGAAGTAAGTTTTTCGTTTTTCTTTTAGCTAATGGCACCATTACGGACAAACAAAACTAATGAAACATTTTAGAAGGTTTCAAAATAACCTAAATGCAATTGCAATACCAATGGATACAAACTTAATTTATTATTAATAATAAGTTTAATAAATCAAAATTTTGCCTTCTTATATTGTACGTCTCGGTTGTAATTCATATCTTTGGCATTTATTAAAATAATAATATAAAAAATACCATTTAGTTTATGATTGATTGTTAAAAACTTGACTGATCCTTGACTTGACTAATTAAAGAGGTGGTTTCCATCATATGACGACGCTATTTGCAATATTAATGCAAAGGTCATAAAAGCAATATTGGGTAAGTGGACTAATCTTTGAAATATAATTATAATGCATAAATCAGTAGTCAGTTAAATTTACTTAGTTGCAGTAAATAATAATGAGCTACAATTGTCACAGACAATTACTAGCAAGTTTCCTTATTGGTTTTCTGTCGCCTTCTTCAAGTGACTTGGTGAATAAGAAATAGTGTTCTATAACTTTCCGCCATAGAAATCACTTTGCCTACATTTTATAGTTTAACTGGCAGCCCATTGCATCAGCTGCCTCTCAATTGTTTATGACTGTGTTGTATCAAAGAGTAATTATTACATAACAAAATAAAGTGGCAGACGTAAAAATTATTCAAATCGATTTTAAATTTATATTGTACAACACATCGAAATATGATGATTACTTTTTAGTCAAAATAAAATAACAGGAAGTGTCTTTAAAAGCAAAAAAAACATTTAAAAAAAGTCTAACTTGTTTCGTTAACTTTTAAGGTTTCACAGGTCCCACCACCTCACAAGCTATTTAAAATTTAATTACCTTGATTTTTCCCCCAAATAGTTGAAAACGGATTAAAAATTAAACGCAAAAATAATTTATTATAATTCTAGTTTTAATACATTCCAGACGATTCCAATAAGTTTTTTGTTACCGAAATGGTTTAACAAATTAAAGTATTTTGAAGTACTTACGTCTAGTCAAATTTATTTATGGACTTTGTTTAGAATACCTTTTTTTTAACATTGGTGATAATAATTTTACCAGTTTAAGATCTAAAGAGGAATCCTTAAGTGTGAAATTGTAAAACCATTGGGATTAAATACTAAAATATATCAATAAGTTAGGTTCATTACCTTCTCAGCAGTGGCTTGAAAAATTTGTAAAAATTAAAAGCAACCATGTTGACGCTTCATCTATCTTCCTTCGTCATCATGGTCAACAACATATTCGAATGATTATGGTTTGGACAATTTCATTATTTTTTTTATTGTTCTTTTTTTACCCACAATTCCTCCTTCACCATACTTAAACGTAATGATGGTGGTGCTGGGAATTGTGCGCATACACGCTATAAACGTGAGATCAGATACACGCAGACAGGTAGAATATAGGAAAACTTCTTCACTCCAAAGTTCAACCTCTCCCTTCCGTCGAATAAGCTTAGTCGTAAATAATCGCTTCTTTTTTTTGAGCGGCTATCAGGTCACTCTTCGGAGGGGATAAACGTAACAGTTGTATAAGGTGATTGGGTCACGGTCTTACGCAGGCCCGCGATGTTACGCAACGCCCACTTCTTTCATCTCCTCAGTCCAACAGGTGGTCCTGGATGGCCAGGGGTCCGAGGGGCGACGATGTACTCAGACGTCACAAAGATCAACTTTGAGAATATCAGCCAAATTCATCAACACGGTCACAATGGGCTCGTTACATACTTAAATACTACAAAGCCATAAAATTGGACTGACTAACTTAATGGTTTAGTACACGGATTTATGACGACGTACTAAATAGGCTAAAATATTCTCGAAAGCCTAAAGCACGAAAACTAAAACGAGACTGTTCTGTTCTAATATAAAATTGGTTCTCCTACCATTATTGACATAGGTTTGCCAGATTTCGACTACTGCTTTAAATAAACAACACCACAGGCTACAAAGTTTCCAAAATAAAGTATTACGGATGATCCTAGTTGGTCGATGGTTAGAACACAATCAGGACGAAGAATCTCCCACTAGTAGTTTGGTACAACTCACTACAGCCAAGTTGCGACCAACCGAAGACTTAAAAGCCAACTATAACCATACCCAGCCCAGCACGCTATTTATCCAAAATACAGTACATACGAGGGTGGTCTGAAAAGTTTCCGACCTAACAAAGCTTTTATTATCATCTTCATGCTGAGGTCGGAAACTTTTTAGACCACCTGTGTACTTTATATATATATCACAAAGGAGAGCTCTGGTTGTTTTATTTGCGCCTTATTGCACTCCTATTGAAGGGAGCACTAATAAGATCTCTTACCGGCACTTGACCACTTCTTTTATGGGAGTAGAAAAAAAATGCTTAGCCAACACTTTCTGCAGAGGGGCGAGATGGATTTGGTCTTATCTAATGGTTTTAAATAATTAGGCAAATCCTAAATCCTAGATGGATCTATTGAGGATAACTGGCGAAAAAAACTCCTTCCCAAGGTTATATCGGTAAAGAGGACTACCATTGAAGAAATGGATGGAAGGTTCAAAAGATTGGCAAGACAAGATGTAAATATAGTTAATAATTAGAAAGAAAAAAATGGATTTCCATCTAGCGATTAGAACCCACAGAACCTCCATGGAATGAAATAGGAGAGCTTTAACAGTGGCCTTAGAGACTATCTGGTTGACATGAACAAACAAGATCAACAACACAGTTGATTCCGATCAACAACAACAAGAACCTTGGACAAAGCATCCAACAAGGCCAAGACATTTCCGCCAGCTGAGAGCACCAGACTGGAATAGCGACGACTGTCCCAGATATCAAACCACCTGGAAACGTATTTCTAGTAACAGGGTTGTTAAACAACAAAACTATTCATAAGCGTACATGTTCATCTAAAGCAATATACAAGGAGTTGTATTAGTACGTGCCCGAACCTCTTGATCAAACTAGCAAAGGCGGTTTAAGCCGTTACTGATTCAAAGAGGAGCTTATAATCATCATTAATTGTTCAAATGTCCCTACAAGAGTTATGGTAATGCTCAAACGTTTATTAGCCTAAGAGTAAAGATAGAGAATATGGATTTAGTGGATCTCCTTATCGTCTGAACAAAAGCCGGTTACTTACTCATAACGATAAGATTTGAAGAAAGACGAAAATATAAAAGCAGGGCAACAACGATGTGATATTGATGACGAAGTTTCTAAAATTTGTGACCAAAATAAAAGAACTTTGTAAAAGAAGTTGTAAGATACAGAATTTCCTGGTTGTTCAGTTTTGTATAATCATCTCTGAAATTTTCCTTATCGTTAAAATTTTGTTATGTAGACCAATTAGCTTTAAATCGTAACATATTTTAAATAAAAAATATTCCCGAACACCGTTTTCATCAATTTTCCAATCGCATGGATGTTCTTGGAACTATTTACAATTTGTGAAATAAATACTGTACAGTCTGGCTTGTTGGGTCTTGAAGCGTTTGGCTGCAGATATCCTTGGCGATTTAGTAAGCCCTTGGATTACAGAAAACCATATCCATCGGCTAATTAAAAAAATAATACTTCTGAGTAAGGACATCTTAACCATTCAAGGCTAGATTTAACTGCTGCTAAATTTGCAGCGGTGGTTCGCGAAAGAGGACCCAGTGACACGAGACGGCTGAGTAATAAGTACCACTATCGCAAGAGATCACATGATCGAATAATAACAAAGGATGACTCCATAAAACTACTTTTTGGGTACTTTCTAAAAATACAGGACAACATTCAGTAAGAATGTCTAATTGTTTTTAAACTTACACGTACAATTTCGAAGCGTGATAAATCAACATGATCCTGTTTCCTGTTTGCCAGTCATAATGGAAGTTATCGGTTATAATAAATGATAAGTGAGTACTAATAATGTAACAAAATACAGTCGATAAAAAACAATTTAACTTTTAAATAATTATATAAAACACAAAACGAGGACGTGGTCAACTATTCGTTATTGACAAATGATTAATCGTAGGCTAAATAAAAAAAAAAATTTTAACGGATAGATATACGAGATATGGCATTGACTATCAAGGAAGCGTTCCAGAAAGGAGGAAAACGGGCCGGCCTTCTGAAGGCGTTAGGCGGAAATGAGACCATAGGATACATTACTTATCGAGAAGTAACACTATCGACTTCGGAGAACTGTCAGATGAGAAGCTTTCTTTCGGGTTATAGTGTTTTCTTCGTGCCACTGTCATAACAAGCGGACATTTCACTTGATAACTTTATCTCTGACAGATGATAAAAAAGCTAAATATCTCCTATGTAATCTTAAGGTGCACTGGATCATCACTGGACATGTATCAAATCATCAATAACTCTACCGTTTTTAGAAACTTCTTAAAACCTTTTAAAGGCAATCAAAAAAGGCACTACAAGTAGTTACTTTAAAATTAAAACTTTTAAAAAAGTTTTGTAATAACCCTCCACTGTAGCCTCAAAATATGGAATAAATAAATATTCGGAACATCTAAATCTTTAATTTAATAACAGTCCTGAGTGTCTGAGGCTCTCGTGCTCTTGGTCAGCCTCCACTGGCTGTTATCCAGTGAACCGGCTGACGGAGGAGCGTGGGGAACTTCCCAAGAATCCGCTTCCTCTTTCGCGTGCGAGGGAGGTGACAACCATCGTACTTGGGAGGTCTCTGGGCTGTTTGTAAATACTATATGAATGAGATCATT
Source organism: Acanthosoma haemorrhoidale (assembly GCA_930367205.1). Taxonomy (NCBI): domain Eukaryota; kingdom Metazoa; phylum Arthropoda; class Insecta; order Hemiptera; family Acanthosomatidae; genus Acanthosoma; species Acanthosoma haemorrhoidale. The sequence goes on from OV884015.1 coordinate 32,025,583, forward strand.
TATCACAACTACTTATTGCCCAATAAGGCAGATTATTATTATATAATAATAAAGCTGTTTTTATATCTACAAATTTAATGACCAACTCGAAATTAAATTAAATTTGTTAATGGCGCTAACTCGTGTTGTTTTTATAGAGATGAGTATATTTTTCATATATACAGTGTTGGTCAAAAGTTTCCGAGCTTTTAACTTTTACAAACTTTTGACCACTACAAGTTTCCAGACACTGATTTTTTTTGGACGCGAGCACCAGATTTCCGCCTTATCACTATCAATTTTTTGAGTAGTTCTACGAGGCCTTCCACACATACATAGGTCGGCCACTCGAACCACCTCTTCAATTATATTTTTTTAATAAACCACTTACAGTACTTTTACCAACTTTTAACATTATAACTGAAAAACTAATATTTCTTCACGGATATATTATACTTGTATGACTAACCATTTTAATTAACCGAATGAAAATATTGTTTTGTACTACCATAAATAGGATTAGTGGGCAAACAAAATTACTCATGCCGTAAATAATTTTCTTATTTCAAAAATATGTTTGATTAATCTAATATTTTCTTATTTAATTCTTTAAAAAAAAAATTGTTAAATCCTCATGATTTTTGAGTATTATGAAATATATGACCTGTCCGGAAACTTTTTACCACTACTGTACGTCTAACTTATATGAAATGGCACTTCCATTCGAGTCAGCTAAACAGGCAGACGGGTAAAACAAAAAAAGTGGACCAAATTTTAAGTTTTATTTTGTTAATTTATTAAGTTCCAGACAACTTAAAACGCTCTTACATAATGACCTTGTAAAGTACACAAACTTCTACCCACTCACGATATAACGATTCGTTGGACTATATTCGGGAATTGTGCAGTCAACATCATGTCGGCCTTCAAGAAATAGCAACAGTAGCGAAGATTTGCTGACAAAGACGTCTTGTTTACCACAAGGTCCTCCGTCTGGTGTGTACACAGTCCCTAGGTGTACACACCAGACGGCCGGATAGGACACTTTTTATATTGCTATGTTAACAATAGTTCTTTTATCAAGTTACATAGAGGAAGTTGATAAAATTTCTGTTATTAATTATTCAGTTGTGGTGTAGATTTCCCCTATGTTAAATAGAGAACGAGAGAACGAATAACACGAGAGAAAAAAGATCGACATCCCCAGCTTCCGTCTGAAACTCCATCCTTGAGATTGCCGAAGACTCGGGTTCGATCCAGTCATCATCTTTTATTATTCTTAATGATTGTAACATTGAATTATTGAAACATAGTTAACGAGGAGTAACCCCGTGGCCCATAGATCTCTTAAGGTAGATTTAAACCATTGTACATATATAAGTGACATAAAATGAGTCTTACATCCAGGTTCTTAGATGGCACTGAGCTAACCTTTATTTCGATTTTTGAGGTCTAGGATTAGTAACTTCCATTGCCCTAGTAACTACTAACGTCCCCCCCTCGAGGCTGAGTAAACCCCGACAATAAGTATTGGGATGTAAGGGTATTAAAATAATCTGTAGACATATCTCCTTCGTTTTCATACTATATCTTTCAGTTAATTGTGAACTGTTAAAGTAGAGAACTTTCAAAACACTTAAACGTCAGCCATAATAATTCTTTTATAAGACAACTTCATGCTATTGGGAAGGACAGTGGGTTCCACATTACCTGACCGATCGCCAGAAACTTACTGAAATGTTTGTCAGTTAACTTAAAAAAAATTATGATAACTGAATACAGAACTTTTGCCATTTTCACCAGGCTTGTCGACAACTGACTATACTTTTTACAGAGCGTTTGAAGCATTTAAAAAAAAACATTCCAAAATAAAACGAGGTAAAATTTTCATTTCTCGAATTTATTTATTCAAAGGCAAAATGTTTCTTTGAACAAGAGATAAAAAAGCATGTTGGGTTTCGGGAGAAATGTATTGAAGCCAACGAAAGTTATTTCGAATAAAAAAAATATCGTTAAAGTTTTTTGTTTTTGTTTTTCTTTCATTTGCCTCATACCCTAGGAAATGGCATTTCATATGTTCCTCCAATCCGATATAAATCCAAACCTTCCAAGTTACAAGTCAGCTACAGTAACCATTAGACGAATACAAGGGGGAGGCAGGTGTATACGGTCTTAGCAGGATGTGAAACCTACAAATGCGCACGTCTCATATTTCGCAAGGTAATCTCTTCACACCGGTACTAAAATATTATTTGAGATTTCTTTTTTTTTCTCTCGAGTACAAAGGTCTCTCCCCCCCCCCCCCCACTGAGCTTTCACCAGAGCGCTTTCTTCGGCGTTTGATAGATAGCCTTATGGCTTTCCTTCGAAGCCATTGTGTCTACTTACAAATGCATCTACTATGAGCAGTAATAACACTCAAATGACTTAGTAATAACAAGTTATTCAGTGGCGGTTATGTATTATTGGCAATTATATTAAAAAAATGCAATATGAAAGTTGTGTATCGGATATCAACACATAGTAAGTAGTTGGTACATTGCAGAATGTAGGTAGGTGTATTTATGCAATGTTTAGATTATTAAAGAAAAACAACACCTAAAAGTACCTTTCCGGTGTTGATATCGCATATACGCTATTATGTTTGCAACTACTATTGACTTATTATAACAGGTAGGACAAGCGCGTTTGTCAAATGAAGAAAAGATTGCACAGGAGCCAGTAGTCGAAGCCTTCCCGGTCAAGCAATTTCGATTCCCGTCTGGTGGAGTGCAGGTGACCGAGAACTCTCTCGTTATAAAAGACTATAACACGTAGGAAAGTCATCTTTCCTGCTAGTAAATACGCACAATTGTGAGAAATTGATTCAGCAGTAACTTCAGTAATTTCAAAATTCGTCGGGCAATCACTTTTCTTTTAACAAGGGGAGGCTAATCGTCGTAAGGTCCGTGGGGGTAATGTCCACATGTCAGAGTTTTTGCCGATGCATCCTAAGAGACGAGGAAAAAAATATTTAAAGTTCGAAAAACTACATTTGTGAACAGCCCTTCTGCCATTGCCTTTAATTTAAATAAGGTTAACACTTGTTATTCGGCTGGAAGGGGGGGGGGCTATATTGTAAATATATATATTTATATATTGTAAATATATATATTTATATATTGTAAATACAGCTTTGCCCTTTTAAGGGAGATTGCAATTTTCTTTAGAAAGTTTAGCTTTAAAGAATAAAGAAAAAGGTAGTGATACTATTGATAATATCGATCTCACATACTGGGGAAGGGGGGGGGGACGCAAAATCTAACGGTGCAAAAATAGTTTACGTTCCTACAGATAGATTGGCTTCTATGTATAAATATTTGTCTATGTATTTTAGAGGGTGCTAAATAAAATTCTGAAATCAAATGTGATGTAAAAAGTAGAACAACAGAAAACAGTAGTTTATTATACTTTCATGTTTAATAAAATTCAGATACCCTGACAACCACAAACTTGAGTAACCGATTACGGTAGACCCAATTATTTTCAGGAATTACTAATACAGGGAAGAGGCTTTAGAAGGTCAAGATTTTCTAAAGTAGAGCAAAGTGTGAGTAATAAAATAAAATAATATCTTTTGAACCTGTTCCTTTTTTTTTTTGCAACGAATTTGTAAATAAAAGGATAAAAAACAACAACCGATTTTGCGAGTTCAAAAGAATGACTTTTTCAACTAAATTATGTCAGTTGGCATCAGCAATAGTAAATAAATAAATGTATACCAACCCAGCGAATTTGCCTAAGTTTCTGCGAACAATAACAGATGATTACTTAAACTTAAAGTCCATTTTTGCCTGTAAAATAGTTTGATATATACTTATTCGTGCCTTTACGAAAGTAATGCCCCTACAAGTGTAACATTCACAAATAGCTCTGAATTAGGGACAATATTAAAGCTGCATATATCTAAATGAGTACTCGTTGGTAGATGCCCCTGAAGCAGTTACTGGCTTTTCTTTAAGATGTTATGTCATCCACTGGCAACACACAGTCTCTCTCTCTATACATATTGGTCTTGATATAAATACTTTATCTCAATGTTATGTATGCATATATATTGTAAATGAGATAAGCCTATAGCTGAGATCTAACTACTCGGAGACACAAAGAGGAAGCAAAGAGTTGATAGAATAAGAGAGATTGCCAATTGACCATATATATTTATATCACTGGTAAGAACTTCATTTCGCTATACGGGAAATAATAATTCTTCTATTACTTTTAACGAGTAAAATTTTGGTAAAACAAAATTTTAGGTATACTTACACACGTCAATGAAATAAAGGAACAATATGCCCATATCAAAGTATTCTCAAATAGTTATTAAATAATAGAGACTAGTAAAAAAACGATTTATTTAATGCAAATAATTAAATACTTAAATAAAATTAAATAAGACGAATACCCAAGCAACTCATTGAAAAATAAAACTAGTATTTTTTTTTTTTTCATTATTATTTTAAAGAATGAACCTCCATAAAGAATTTTAAGTCTCTTGATCAAACAAGGGGGGGGGGTACAACTACAACTGATACTATAACGACTTGAACAAGACGTCAATTTACTCTCTTTTACAATAGCTTAATTAATGAGCCGTAACAATTTTTTTACGAAGAAGATATCTTGTTATTAACTGAAACTTTTAAGTAAATTTATAAATCTCAAAGTCGTCAAACCGAGGATTTTTAATTAGAGGGACCGATAAAATCTGAGAAAATACAGTTCTTGGCATTGAAAAAAAAAATTATTTGGGAAGGGATTAACTTTCGAACAGATACGAAAGCATTGTATAACCCCTGAGTGTTTTACGTTAGACGTAAAAATTATTCCATAAATCTGAAATTTTATATTAAAATATTTAATATTTACATTCTCAACAACAGTCCAAATAATGTGTAAGTTTAGGTAAACGTGTCAGAAAGCAACTAAAATCGACAAAATTTGTACGTTAATTCTCCTATATTTCATTAAAAATTCACTTCTTTCCCAAATTTAAAGGAAAAAAATCCCGAATTTCGTAATATTTTAAAAAAACATAACTGATATGAACAAATTTAAATAAAATAGCAAGGCTACTTAGGGTCAAGTAGTTTAATTTATTTTAAATTTGACACTCTCTCCCCTAAAAATAATTCCTAATCCCTGGATAAACACCTTGTCCATATAAATTCTCAATTCGTAAAGCTTTTATTTCTTTCTTAAAAAATGAAAGTCTGGCTAATTCGATCTTTTATCATACATACAAAGAGTAGGAAAAATCACACTGTTGCGTTATAAAAAAAATAGAAATATGTGCGTTTAATACATAAAGGCCTAGGATGTGTGGATGTCTTTTCTAGAGTAGCAGTGGGGGAGGTTACAACAAACACTAACCTGGAGCTTTGTAGTTTCCTGAACTTCTTCGAAGAACCCCTTTGAGCCGGTGGTGGCCGATGCTACTTTGGGTTTCATGCTCCGCCGTGTTCTGTGAATTTCTACCTGTATGTAGGTCGGCTATGTGTGCACTGACTGGTCCCTGACGAAGGACAGACAACCACGAAGACCGACAGTTGGCAGCCGACTGAGGCGCTCAGCTGTTAGGGGGAGGGACCTCAAGAGCAGTGCTGCCACCTGCACACTCTCCCCAGTATCATTACCATAGCCTTTCGTATTTCAAGTACAATTTTAAATTATTGCCAGTAAATAGTTCATTGAGAATCATCGGCATAGGTTGATAAAAAGGAATGTCAAATTTTCAAAATATTTATAAATGGTTTCGTCATCCAATGTTAATATGTCTCCAAAAAGTCGGTATGTATTGGCAAAGAAGTGGGGGAGGGGCTGGTTCATGATATGCCTTAACGTTGTTCATTAATTCGATTGATATCTGCTGCCTTTATTTCACAAACCTAAGCCAATATACCAACGAATAAATCCACGTCTAACAGTGAGTTGAGTGTTGTGATTCCATTAATGAATATAATAAAAATTTGGTATTTCTGTTTTATGCCCGAATTGACTTAATACTGCTACAAGCAATGTTACCAATTGAACAGATATAACTACTCAATAAACTTCAAAATTGACACTGTTCACAAAAAAAAAAATATCATACTCATTACTCATCGATGCAGGCCGATTCTCAAAGAAACACACACTTTTATAAAAAGTTCTATGAGCTATCATTATCAAATTCGTACTGTATTTCCTACTATTGCGTTAGTGCTACACTGTATAGTCCACTAGATAAACCGGTTCATGTGGACAAATCATTCAATTATTGACAATTGCTTTTAAGTAAACTTGTGGATAAAACTCTGTAGCCTGGCCTGGAGTCCTTCGCTAAGACAAAAAAACCTTGCTCTGTTTCACTTTTTTTTTAATTTTAGATTGCGCGAAAATCACAATACCAATAAATCTTGATATTCAGTATATGAAGCTTTAAATGACCGATTTATATTATTCGTTCTCAAAAACAACTTTTTTGAATGTTTATTTAAAAATAAGGAAAAAATCAGAACTTAAATGAAATGATGACCTCTTAAATGAAACTAACTTGACTGTATTTTAATCAGCATATTTCGTAGTGTTATGGAATATACTTTAATAACTTCTGATATATATAATCTCTCTAACTGAGAGGAAGAATTTGTTGTGATATCAGCTTAAGATGTAAGATTTTCATGAAATGTACACAAACATACATATGCACATTAATTAATAAATGTAATCTCTCTCTTTCATCAACCAAAGCAGAAATCCAAAAAAAAATGCATCCACTCATATATTCACCCATAACTATGAACTGCCAGTATCACTTAGAAGACCACTCACTCAGTACCTAAGTGCTATTGAAATACATTTATTCATGCATAAATGATAGCTTGTCCTTGTAAGAGAAATCTTCTGCATTGAGGGTTGACAACTATTGTTAGACAAACCTCCAATTTATCTGTTTCTTGTAGATCCTACATGTAGTATAATTTTTAAAGAATTCTAAATTACCTGTTACTGTTTTATCAAACAGCATTCATTAGTTGATTTTAATGTTGTCTTCAAATCTCTGGAACTTACATTTTGTAATTCCTTGTTTACACTAAATTAATACAAGTGATACATACTTCCTTTTTGAACTGACAGGTCACATGGTATAGTAAAGTTTACTTTCCTATTCAAAAAGGTGACATGATTCTTTTCTTTTACTGAACATATGTTAGTAAGAATTTAGCTAGTGATGAAGGAGGGTATACTATTCAATATTTTTAATGATTTGATCAGTGGCGTAACTATATCATCTGGGGCCCGTGGCAAATTCCTTTAATGGGGCCCCTATCATTAAGCTTTATTATACTTACGAGTAGTTTGGTTACCCACAACCAATAACAATTTTCAATTGAACCTATTTTAATATTTTTATAAATAGGTACAATATTAAAACAATATTTCTGAGCTCGCGGCCACTTGGGCCAGGGGCCCGTGGCATTTTGCCAGCCCTGCAGTTACACCTCTGGATTTGATTGTTCTTTCATTTGACTAAAAGACTAAAAATACTGTTCAGTTATCAATAGATTTGTCAGATAACTACGGAAAATACAAACTGTTATAATTTTCATTGTTCTCATAAGACATTGAAGAAACAAGATTCCACTTAGTAGTGGAAGTTTGAGTTCATACAGCCGTTAATTCTAAATAGTATAAATTTTAGTTGACCGGTGAGGTATTTAGACAATGAAAATTACTAAAATAAAATAGGCAAAACCATGCTTAACAGTGAAAAAATAGTTTATGGGAGTAAGGAGTAACTAAGTACTGCTTTCTCTCAGTAGTATGGAGAGGAAACACTCATATATGGGGAAAATTCTGATTCATATGCAAAGCAAATCAGGCCATTGTTTAAATAGATGTATATGCCTTGCTAGCTGAATAATACATACATCCCAAAGTGTGTTCAGGTTATCATTTTATAGTGACTTTGTGTTTGTTTCTCCATAAGCATATCCCTACTTTGGTTCCTTAATCCATCATAGCTAACAAACCTACTTCTATCATTCACTTTTGACAAACAAGTCTAGCACTAGAGGAAAACTGACATTATAGTATTTCATTTTTCTGACTAACCCAGAAACATCATCTTTACCTGTAAATTAATGTTCATAATTTTTGAGAAAGATTAACTAAAAAACAACAACTGTTAAACGGATCCTGAACTTTTTCCGCCAGTCTACTCTAATATTTACTGCTGCACACCAGGTTCTTATACCAAGGATGGATAGTGCTCGCCTCAGCAGAAATGTTCATTCAACCCTTCTATAATGTTCATCCCCCCATCTTTCATAATATAGCTGCTTAGACAGTTCCTTCTTCTTCAGAATGTCTTTCTGGTTTTGAAAAAAAAAATAATGTAACCCTAATAAAGTCAATCGACCACTAATTTGTAGTATCTGATGCTAGGCTTAAACTGTCGATTAACTGCCTACTCACACTGAACAGTAATGACCCAATATTTCTTTTACACAAAATTAAAAATACTCTTAAATTATTTTGTCAATATCAGATTTATTCACTTATTTTTTTTAACATAGTTCCATTTCTGTTCCCAAGAAAATCGCAAAATTGGTTCTCTGTAGTTTATGGCGATCAAATACTAAATTAGTCAAAGCTGAAAACACGGAGTTAATAGCTTATTTTTGTTCTAACATTAAATGAACTTCACGATTCTAAATACATAATCAACAAACAACATGCAGCTCTTTACTGAATTTTATAACTGTTGCAAGGAGAAAAAAAAATTATTGTGTGGTAATGTACAAGGCAAGCTGATCAAAAAAAGAATACTGCAGCGAGACATAAAAGCATATGGATGGTTAATTGAGCTGTTAAATTGTCTTTACTTCTTTAATATTGCTAATTTAAGTCTTAAATAATTCTGTAGGAAAACAATGATATAAGCAGTTTTAAGAACAAGTTTCAAATCTAACAGTAAGTGTATACATCATTGTTTTTAATTGAAGACAAGTGTATTTAACTTAGATTCAGATGAATTCATATTGTTTTTTTATAAGTAGTAAAATTTTAGTGTGGATGTGGATAAGTTGAAATCTTGTGTTCTGGACTGAAAAAGAAAGTCTATCAATATACAATTTAAAAAAAAAAAAAAAAAAAAAGGATGACAACTTTATATTGTAAGATTATTTATGTATTAATAAGTAATAAAACATTAATATCACTCAAAAGGCAGTAGTAACATCCTCGTGTAAATTACCCCATAATTAATGGTATTACTGCCGTTAAAAAAATTAACCTAACTTAATATACCAAATCCATAGCGACTTCATTGCTCACAATTAGTAAAATACTTTACAGAGAAGCAAGACAAAGACATTATAAACAATACAATATAAACTTGATTATGTACAGAAAATTGTAGGTTTATTTATTATAAAATTAAGAACAATTAAAGCCAATTAGTTTTTATACACTTATTTAAAAATAAAATAATATGATTAAAATATATCTGTGATAGGCCCAAAAAAAGATTATTTGACTTTTTTTGCTTGAATAAAATTAAAAAATATACTAATATGCAGCATAATAAAGATGAGAGATAACACAGAAACTTAAAACTCAATCGATATTATTGAAAAAAAAAAAAAAAATTATTTTTAGCTACTTTCGTTTAGTGAGGACCAGGCATTTTAACTAAAATAAGATCTTGGCAATCTCTCAAAAAGGTATGGAATAAAAATGCTGGATTTCAAGGCTTTTAGAGTGTGTTTTCAAGACGAACTGTAGCTGGTTTGAAACTAATTTGAGGCATTAATTTTAATTGTATAAAATAAACTATAGATTAGCTAGCAAGCATACTGTATAATTAAATCATATTTTTGTATTACATTCAAATTGAAAAAAATCATTTTTAAGTACTCAACAGGCAAGTCCCATTAATATTATTCAACATCTTGTCAAGTTGTAGCATTAACAACCAGAATAAATTAAAAAAAACTCTCAAGGTGATATGTTTTTTAACAAATGTATCTTTTATTACGGTCTAAATATTTTACAGCAATTATTTGTGTATGAGAGTGGAGCAGCACTCAGTAACACAACCCCCCCAGACATCAGCGGGAATAATTAATTTAAAAACAAAACAAAAAACAGAATCCTATCTAATATACATTTATACAAAGTCTTGTTAAAAAAAAAAAAAAAGAACAATGTAAGTATACAAAAATGCATCTCTCATACACAAAAGAAAAATAATAAATAAAGGAATTTAAAATAAATCAATTGCCTAAAAAGCGATGATATAATTAATAGAAGAGCAGGTTAACATGTTTAATGTTAAAAAAAATTTGAATATTAAAACTGAGAAGCTATAGAGTAATATAAAGGTAGGCGATTCATTAAAGAGATCCTTCATATATCATAAGGTATATTAGAAATTAACACTATAATTTAAAATTTTCTCTTTTTACAAATAAGGTGTTCTTATGCATTTTGTTTATTTTAGAAAATATATAGCCAGTTTAAAGAGGTTATTTAGGTTTTATCCTTTGTTTTTTATATGAGAACAATAAAGACAGCACTTTTGAGCCCCCACCAGGGATTACAATTACATAATTATAACTTGTATATAATATAACAGAGGAGGATTACAGCCGCACAATTGTGACAGACACTCACGTTCCCTTTGGGCAAGTAGTCCACCCCGTCTCGTGAGGGCTGGCGTTTAAAATTAAAGAGACGAGTCCAATAAAATATGCGCACTATTATATAAAAAAATTGTTTTTTTATTTATTTTATATTTAAAAAACATTTCGAAATCAAAATGTACAAGAGCTTTCATCAAACAGACCCCTCCCCTAACAAGAATATTATATTTTTGCACGAGTGACTTCAACTCTGAATCCACCTAATTACAGTTGACAATGAGAGCTTTCACTGGGGTTTGTATTTAATGTAAATGTTTCAGTAAACTATTTAACTTTTAAAAAACAACTGAACTACGACCACCGTCTTTCTTTTTCAAATTTATTTTATAATATAATAAATTAGTTGCTACCTCAATAAAAAAATTACTGAGGATATTCAATACAAAGATACAAGTATATATACCGTAAAACTTACAAATGACTTGATACTCAACATATATATATACATGTATACATATGAAAGGTCGACCAATTTTTTTTTTTTTAATATGTGCCAGTAAACTGGTTGACTAACAAGGTGAAGGTAATAGGATGTCAAGAGCAGGGCCACTTTGTTGTATGTTGATCATTTTTGTTGTTTGTTGAAGTTGTTTCTTACGAGGGACGGGTCGCACACGCCTTTTGACACATCACATGGCGTATTTGCGAGTCCATTCCCGTGCTAACTCGTTGTACTTCTCCCTGTCAGTTTTGTATATCCTTGCTATTTCGGGAACTAACGGGTCGTCTGGATTAGGATCACAAAGAAGTGAGCAGATCGACAGTAACACTGCAAATAACACATTCATTACAAATTGAAAAACAAAAAATTGATTGATGGGTATTCTAATAAAAAATAAAACAGAACCCTCCTAAAATTAAAGCAGACAACTAATTGCAACAGAACACGAGGTGGAGCTTATTTTACAGGGCTGCAGAAGACCTAACCTACACTGGCCAGCAAGTCAAAGAGGTTAGCCAGAAAACATCCTGGTCACTTAACTTGTGTTAACCTTAAAGACTTGCTGCCTCCCACTGAGATGTGTTCTGTTACAAGTCAGTTGCTGGCTTTTATTTTCTATAAACATACTTTTATTACAAATAGGTGATAGGAGTCTGGTTATCAAAAGTTAAACTCTATAGTTTAGAAAAACAGGGCTAAGCAAGAAAAAAAAACTTTTCAAAGCGACTATTAACCTGGCAGCATCTGAAAATACTGGTAAATGTTGAAAATGCTGGACTTTTGTTACAATCAACTACAATTATTTTTAATATTAGATCAACATAGACAATGTGCTATAATTGTTTTGACATTATTACAATTTATAGTAACTAATGGCCTATCAAACCTTCAATTCTATGTTATAATGGAATAGAAATAATCAGGTAATTGAGAAGGATTGTATCATCAAAGCCACTGATAACACATTATAACCTGACAAATAACCCAATGTAAACTGCTGCATTCACTCTATGGGGCTCTTTTTAACATTTACTATTGAAAAATTAAAACCTATGTTATAACAATCCAAATCTAAGCACTATTCCTCTTACTTATCTTTTAATTTATCAAGCAAATTGGTTTTTTACTAAGCTGCAGCCATTTTTTAGTGTGAATATCAATAAGAATTGATTTAGAATGGTATAAAATTTGTCTATATAGTGGATATATAATATAAAATAAATCAAAAATGTATAAATAAAGAATATTTGTTTAGACTATTCAGTGGAAGGAGACCTCTACAGTCAGGTAGTCACGAAATAGAGAGAAACAACTTCAGAACAAAATGTTTAGAAATAACTGATGGAGGAGGCTCAGGGGTCTAGTCACATATGACAATGAAAGAGGCTGATAAGGTGATCAGCAAGACAGATAGATTTGATTTGATGGGACATCACTAATTTATTGTATTTGACACAAATACATTTAAAAACTGAACCATTCCATTTTATAGTCTTATCTCGCATAACTCGTCAAAGATCTGATAGATTAGTTTAAGGGCCAAGAAACTAACAAGTAGAATATAACACACTTTCAGATTTAATGCATTCTTCACAAGTAGAGAACTTAAGATTTTAAGGCATTGTGATGAATATACAATTGCAAATAAGGAAGCATTCATCATGACATAGATGAACATTAAAGAAAAGGGCTCTCATATGGAGTACTGGTTAATATAACTGCTTCACAATATGAAGGAAATGAATGTTATCATTTCCATTAATAGAAGTGAGTCTTGATAACAGAACATGCCTTTCACAGTCCTCAATGGGATCTTATATGTATGCCTTTATGTGCTCTCATTTAGGGCTCAAAGGCAGTTTATGTTAACAAATAAACAATTTTTAAAGTTACTATAGCATAGTAATATTGGTTCATTATGAACCTTTGTTAGCATATACATCATCAGATCTTTATGTGATGCTGGTTTTTTATTTAAACAAACCTAGTTTGTTTTTAATGTTTCATCTAGCTGAATAGTTCTTGACTGGTGATTGTAACAAAAAATAAAATAAACAATGATACAACTAAAACATAAATATCTAGACCAAATTGCCTTTTAAAAACATCTTGTATTTAGACAATATTGATGATGGAAGGACAAAGAATAGGAACAGCTCAATTATATCTTTATTTATAACCATAGAACATAACATTATTGACCAAACCCACATAACTATAACAACAAACAAAAAAAACCTTCACATAAATTGATTAAAAAAAATAAATAGAGGTGCTACCATCATAAATATCAATGATAAGAAAAGTGACAAGACATTTAAAATCATGACTAAATTTTCAAACAATGTTAAACCAAACACCGTTTACAATGGTAAGTACAATTCAATAAGATTTAATGAAACATAATTTGCCATATTTTTTCTGACAAAATAATTTCACATACCTTTCGATATTGTGAGGGCTGGAGACCACTGTGATCTGAGAATGTCCAAACAAATACTACCATTACTATTTATATTTGGATGATAAATCCTGGTTGTAAATGCCACCTGGATAACAGACCATTAAATTAGGAAAATATTAACTGTGAAGACACATTTAATAAATGTCAATAAAAAAATAAAATCATTTGACTGAAAATCTCACTCACTTTAGGGGGTTTAAAAGGATAATCTGTTGGAAAGTGAATTGTTAAAAAGAAAACTCCACCTTGATAGGGGCTGTCAGGCTGAAACAAGATTAATTATCATAAAGATATTAAAGAAACAAATAACTGAAAAATAGGTATTATTTTAATGCCAATAAATATATATATATATATAGATATATTTACATTAACTAAATAACTGATGCTACAACAAGCAATAAATCTATCTGACAGAATAGTACTCAATAACAACATTCTAACATCTAAGCTAATCATTGTGATCTCACTTTACAGATTAATGCAAAGAAATTTATGTTAAATATACAAACAGGAGTTTTAAAACATTTTCATAATTTAAATTGATCCCACTATATTTATAAATTTAATATGAATAACAGCAATATAATGAATAAAATTTATGACTTTTTTCATTAGTAGTAAACATTCACATACAAAACAAATACACTGAACTACTTACTGGTCCCATAATAGTAGCTTGCCAATGGAATACTGTAATTAAACAACAAAGAATTATTTATATGATAAATAATACATAAATAAAAAGACAACTGGGTAGAAATAAAGTAACTCACAGTCGTCGCCGACAGGTCCTGCGGAGCACTGTGCAGGAGGATCCCTGCCAAGATCTTGTAATTCCTAAAAGGTTAAACATTACAATATAACCCTAAAATCGTAAATTATAACCATTAAATATTAATATTACAGTTACAATAAAATTTGATAATATAATAAAGAATATAAAAGTAGAAAATAAAAATAGAAAATAATTATAGATATATATTTAAAAAATTAAAACATGATTAAATAGCAGAAAACAAAATGAGCTTGAATTAACAGCAGATTAAAATGTAGCAATGAAGGTTTTTTGAAGGGAATGTTAAAGCTTCAATAATTAATGATTAGTTAATTTGGTATAGGATGTAAATTAGTTAACATCAGTTATCAAAGCAAAAGGTACTGGGACCATTTCGATAACCAAGGAAATGATGGGAGATAAAATGGATGGAAAAGTTTAAAACATGTCATAACTAATAGTGTAGTTAAGGTTATGCATTAGTTTTAAACAGATAAAAACTAAAATTAACAATTAAATTAAATAATAATAAAAAAATAAATTAAGAACCACGACTTAAAATCATCAGACTGATAGCTGCTATTTAAAATTGTTTTAAAACGGGAGTGCTCTACCTTCCTTCAATATGATCTTTAACCACCCTGTTCTACAGATAGATTACACATTACACAGAAACTAGAATAATAATCACTAATTAAATGATAATAAAGAGATAAAAGTATTAATAGAAAGGCTAATAATCCATACTAAGAGTTGAAATGAAGAAATATTGATTTAAAATATTAAATAAAAGCTGCCCTTCATGCAGAATAATGGTTGTAATCGGATCGCCTAAAGCGCAAGATATTGTTAAAAATGTAAGAAAATAATGGACAAAACACTCACCTTATTTATTCTTTTTAACGCCATATTACTGTCTGGATTTAATATATAATGCACTAACTTATTACGGACAACGAAACCGCTATCAAATGGACTGAAGATTGGGAAATTCAAGATGGCTGCCCAGCAAGGTTTATTCAGCTTAATATGACAGAGCCAATGACCTAACAATTACACTTTATCAAAACCGAAAATAATCAACACATTGAAAACGGAAGCTAATTATTAATATTAGAACAACATAAAATTTATAAATTTCTTGTACGATATAATAAGTTCGGCTTATATTACTATATATGACGGTCTTATCTCCCGGGCAGCAGTCAGATGGTCTCGTCAACCAGAACACACCTGGTTAGGGCGGCATTTTTAATTCATATAGCCATCCGGTACATATTTTAAAGTGTGCCTTTTCAAAAAAAATATTATGTAAAAGTCATTATTATTATTGCAATCTACGCGTTAAATTTTGTACTGTTTTTTAGGAACAGCTGTTCTAGTTTATAAAACGTATATTTATTTCATTGATAGCCAGATACTGTTATTATAAATATCTGCCTCAATTATTGACCAGCTTAAAAATGACTAGATATTGAATATCAACTTCCTGTAAAGAAGTAATATTTTTCCATCTAGATAGAATTAGAGGAAAGGACTCTCAGGCTACCAACTAGCATTGTGACAATTTGTTTCCCCAAACCTTGAGACATAACAATAGTAAACATCTAAGTTTTTTCAGAGGCATTTAACAATTTTGGGTTCCATTAAAAAAAAAAAAAAAAATAACTGCACTGACCATTTGATAAAATTCAAGCCAATTACAGATACAATTAAAGTTAAGTATTTCTTGACAACTGATCTTTGAAAATGTTGGAAGTGAAGCGAAAGTGACGATCATTTCTTATAATTGAATAATTATTTTTTCTAATGAAACTCAAAATTGAAAGGTGCAAGAACATAACCTTTGAGTAATAACTTAATGCATAATACTGTCTACAATTTTGTTCCTTATCAATTTTTGATAAATCCAATGGTTTTGGAGAAAATCCTGCCACAATGTTACTAAGTAGGTTGCGTTGATGTTCTTCTTCTTCCATACTTACAAATAAGGCATTTAGTTTCAAAACCAGCTCGATCTATTTTCAGAAATTTCACAGGAAAGACAAAATACAAACAGCTCTGAGCTGGGTTTGATACAAGGATGCAGTTCGGAAGTCATTCTTCAATGGAATGGAGCTGGTTTTCATCAAAATCACTCAAGGAGGTTATAGAATAGGTCTAATACTAAAAAGAAAGTTAGTGGATTGAGCTCCTTTTGGTACTAAATGCCTCAAATTAGCTTTTTTTTCCAAACTGAAAATGATACACTTAATGTTTTTACAAGAATAGTTCTCTTCTAACTAACAAATTTTAAATAACTTCTCAAAGAATTTATCAACAAATAACTAAACTTTATCATGACTTGTAAATTACAGCTATTAAATAAAGGTCCATTGAGTGATGGCTTTGCCTTCCAACATTACTCCTTAATACAACCTTATTTAACTGAACACAAACTGCAACACTTTTTTGTCTCCCATGTCGATGACAGATTACAATTGAATATAAAAAAAAATGTTTTTCAAATCACAATACATCTAGATAATGCAACTAGTATAATTCAAGTAGCATGTAGAGTACTTCTAGTTAATACCAGTGGGGCTTGTGCACCATGTACCTCATATATGGGGGAAGGGAGTGACCATTGAAAATTTAGGCATCTGCGTGTATTAGCACCACCAGACAAACAATATATTCTGTATTATTTTTAAGGTAATTTCCATCTTAAATATTAATAATAATTTGAATCCAAGATTAAATTCATTTTTTATGTATGTTTTTGTAATGAAGAGAGTAAATTTAGAAGATAAAAAAAAATGAATACATATAAAAGATAAAAATTGAAAGAACTGAGCCCAGTACTTTTGAAAAGCCCAGACAGAACAGACCCTGCCGGGGCCTAAGAATATGTAAGCATTACATTTGTCATATTTCCTCTACTGACAGCCAGGGAACAATAAATGAATAAGGAAAAACATTCATGAAAATATTTTATTTGAAAACATCTGTAACAAACTGATTTACGGCATTATAACTGCGTTAAATAATATACAAAATAAAATAACAACTACTAATTCTCATCAGACGCTGAATTTCACAAAGTTCAATCAACAACTTTTCAGAATCTATACTGTGTATAATTTTTATTTTTTTAACAGTTATTAACTAACTAGAAAAATGCGGTTACATAAGGTACTATGTATTTATTGTTTTTAGCTACATTTCAATTTTTAAAATCAAATTTTACCAATATTAAAAGAAGAATACAAAAATAGGTCTTTTAGTATTTTACAGATATACTTTAGCTGGGATGTGTATGTACATGTTTGTCTCATGATGAGGAAAAGTGCGCTGGGTAATATATAAGTGTCTGCTGTCCTCCGGTCGTCTCGGTTAGCATCTTCGAACTGCCACCTGCAATAATAGAAAAGGATAATTTCTTAAATAGATTCTTAATAGTTCTAATCTTTTGTTAAACTTAAGTTAAGAATGGTTAGAAAGTTGTCACCATTTTCAAGGTAAAAACTGCTATCTCAGTTAAGAATCAAACCAAAACTGAAGCACACTTAAGGGTCTCCCCCGACCCCTATAAGTTTTTGGTAAGGGCTAACAGTCTTTCTTCACTTATTTATCAGTCAAAAACTTATTTTATTAATTTTGTAGTGCTATAGGAAATTCTCCCATCCTCAAGACATCTATTTGCAACAATGAATAGTAAACAAAAATAGTCTGAAGTGAAGATTAATCCCTGAACTAGAGCCATGAAATGTTGGGACAAACCACAGTGACCAATAAAAGATTAAATTAAATAATTAAAAATATATTGGATGGATTGTGTACATATTTAAATGAACTTATGATTAAAGTTAGTAATGCTTCATTTCACTGTAGGAATTATTATAAGGAGGGTGGTCACCGAATCAAGAACTGGGTCTGCTCTACTTTGCCTATTTATCAACGGGTCTATTCAGCTTACCAGCTACATGACTGAAACATTGCCAAAATTAATAAAACAACAGAGTTTTATTAATAAATAATAACTAATAAAGCATGTTGGCCAAATATAAAAAAAAAAGAATTCTAAGAAAAAAATAGGAAAACAATTATGTTTATTTCAGAACCATAAAATAAATAGTTAATATATAAACTATTAATAATCATCACATGTGGTGTATGATCCCATTATTTTAATAATTATTAGCCAATGATAACAGATCAGAGCTTGAACCCGGAACCATCCGATCTCCGGTCTGGTGCTCTAACCACTTGATGAGCACCAGCCTCCACAATATCAATATATTATAGTGGGTTGATACTGGTTGTGAATTGTTTTCTAATAAAATGTCAAGCTTCAATCTTTACTATCACAAAGCTAACATTTTCAGCTGTCATAAACAGCCATATTCAGACTCTGAAATGAAAACAACCATGATTTACAAGTGTCACATAATTTGTTATAACAAATTTTATAGGATAATATGTTAGCGGATTAAAATGGTTTATGAGAATTATATTTAAAATCTGACAGTTAACATTTTAAAATCGTTTATTAGCTTTTAACCAACGCAATGCCCTGCATGAAAGTCGAGATTGGTAAATGTCAATATTTATTGGTATATCATATTTATTGTATTTTTTAGCATATTTTTCAATACATGTCAAAATAATTTAAGATTTATATTATTTTTTATGGTTTTATTCAGAGTCTGAAGACAACTGTTAAGCACAGTCAAAAACGTTAGCCTTGTGATAATAAATATTGTGAATAGACAATACCTTTGTTTTATTATATCAATATAGACATTTGATAATTTCTAGGCCTCAAGCTCGATATTATGTCGATTGGATAGAGTACCTGATAGATAAAAAGGTCCGCCACCTGTTTCATTAGGGTTTTTTTTTTGACTAATTACCACTACAAAATATAAATTGGTACTTACATAAAATCTGGACTCACAAATTATTGGTTATAATAATGCAAGCATCGCAAAGGAAACTTTTAATTTTACATAGTAGTAGAATATCAAGAAGATTTTGTGAAATATAAATTTGTCTAAAAACGATGCCAAATGTTGGTGTATGTTCTTCGTAGCAGTGAAAATTTACTCTATAGAGCTTTAAAGTAAAACCATCACAATGACCTGAATTAGAAAATGTACATTGTATTTTCATAATCTTTGAATCATTTAGTCCCTGCTAACAATTAAAAACAATTTTTTTTCCATATTTTCTTAGGAAAAATGGTCTATATGACGTTTCTAAAACTACCTACATATATATATGCTGGTAATCTTGAGTTTTGGAAGTTTTATAGACAAGGACAAAAAATGAAACAATGAATAATAAACAAATTATAATTTATTACTTTCTTATAAATTTTACAATTATTATAATAGGAAAAAATGGAAATAATTCAAATCCTAGACATGGAATCATAAAATCCAGTACTAGAACTGAAATCCGAATTTAAATTCAACTTTTGGTTAAAAAGTAAGCAGCTTTTTCAGGTTGGTTATTCTCGACTTTGCTTAAATATCTTCTACTCTGATTAACAGTCATGTGTTCATTATAAAAAACACAAAACCCACCAAATTGGTTTACTATTTTCTGATGGTAAGAACCTGTAGACATTCTAACATTAAATTTTTTTACCCGACAAGATATTTTTTTAACAAATCAATCATATCTTTGAAGAAATTTAAACCAATCCTTTCTTCAGTTTTGTTTTTTGGAAGTATATTTACAAATTTATAGCAGCTATAAGCTGATTAGGAGACCAACTCTACTGTACTTTAAACTTGTGAGTCAGAACCCACAGATGAATTTAGATATTTCCTATGAGCTATTCAAAAGATAAGTTTTCGGATTGTGTCAAATGAGATAACATATTTATTGAAATTTTTCTTTTGCCTATTAAGATCTATATAATCATTGGCGCACATTAGCATTGTTGATACTATAGTTGATAGATGTGCTGAGGTAACTAATGAGGTCAATGGTAGGTTCATAACTTGCACAACCCTTATTTATATCCACTACCAGATTTGTTACTTCATTAGTCTTTAATCACTTTTTTTTTTTACACTGAACAACCAAATTATACACATGCTTTGACAAATTGATTCAACAATGAATAATTAACAATAATGATAGTAATCTACACTTTGTGAAGAAACAAATATTTATATTTCTCGAGTAAATAATTAATCATATCCAGTATGTTATTAAGGCCCTCGGCAGTACTTTTTTCTATATTATTTATACATCAACTTACTGAACACTTCTTCAGAGACATCATCAAAAACATCTGTACTTCCAATCGTTCTAGGTACTCCCTTTGTTGCCTTAAAAAAATTCATGTGATTAAAATATCTAACAGTTTGACATATTAATACTGATGTAAATTCTATATTCTGGAATCAATATTATATATGTTTACTTAATAATAACTTTTAAAAAATACTATTGCATTTAGTTGTTAAAATTAATTCTTACTTCTCTGTATTTAAGTAAATACAGTTTTAGAGGCTCAACATAATTGTCAAAGCCAAGTGTCGTCATGGCAAATAAAATATCTTCCCCGTTAATAGTTTTTCGTTTCTCCATATGACACCTTTCAGATGCCTCTGAAGTTATAAAACTAATGAATTCAGAAACACATTCTTGAACACATTCACGAGCGTCTTTGGCAATCTGAAAATTGAGAAGTTATTCAGCGTAACTACAATGCATAAGTTAATAGATAAATAAACCTTATCTGTTATAATTATTACTGTATATAAAATGGAAAAATTTCTTCAGGTTTATCTGACAGGTAGTAGTTGCATGGGATCTTCAAGGATCTAGGGACTCAGCCCACATGAGCACTTGATTTTTCCTTTATTCCGATACCAGGAGAAATTATAACACAAATCCCTGTAACGCCCTTTCTTTCTCTCACCCCCCCCCCATTAGTTGAAAACTAGTTGTGAGGATAAAAAGCATCTAGCACAGGGCTAATCGTTTATCTAGAGTACCAAATGAGTACTGATTCAGAGTAAAGAATTGAGCTTATCCAAGACAGAGGCTAGAGCTGAACACGAAGAGGTATTACACACTTTTTTTGTTTAGTATAAAAAAAACTTCCTGCCTGACTTAGCTATCGTAACTCACTGTAGAATCAAAAAATGGCAGCTGCCATTGAAATCCAATAGACTATCGGTAAAAAAGTAGTCTTGAAAGGAAAAAAATATTTAAAAAAATATAGAAAAGTAAATTGGACCAATGAAATTGAAAGAAAGACACAAACTAAATACAAAAAATTAATTTCAATTTATAAACACATAAATAAAATAAATACATGAGAACAGAATAGAAATTGCATATCTATAAGACTTGTTTTGATCAGTGTTCCAGATCCCAAGGGATTATACCATTTCTCGGTTCTAAAATGAGTTGCATGCTTAATCTTACCTTTCATGTTTAAATAATATTAATTAATCTCTGAACTTTAAGCTATAAAAACCAATTTTTTTCCCTATCATAATTATTTCAATGAGGCAATAATGTGTGTATATTGCTATATACTTACGAGTCTCATATCATTAGCTTAAAAATAATAGAGTGTATATCAATAAGAATCATAAAGGATATTTTACCTTTCCACTTTCTGGTATCGCTTTCTTCATTATTTTAGCTACATTTGCAATAGGTAAAAATCGGTCTTGCTCCCTCAAGATGTGTCTAGTTTCAACATCATGGCTTGAATCATCGGTATTATTGTCATCTGCTAACTCTAATTCATCTAATCATAATTGGATATAGATTAGACATTTAGACACATATCATTAATTTGTAAAAGAACATCATATTCCCATTAATCCAAATTGATTAATTCAGAGGTTGATTGGTTACAGGTAAATTCATAATATCATAAGGTTATATAGAACATGCCCAATCGTAATTTCATTGGAGATTAATTATTTGATAAAAGATAGTTCAAGTATATTATGGAGTTTTTATAAGTATGAAGCATATGTGATAAGAAACATATTAGTGACAGTAAACTAAAAATTTTAAAAATCTACGGGTATATTAACTTTTTATAAACACCAGCCAATAATATTTGATTTAGTGTTTGACTCACGACTTCAAAAAAACTTATTAAGCAGAGAAAGGAGCTAGTACACATAAATATATATTTCCTTTTTAAATGATAATATTTCAATGATTGAGTGCAGCATAAATAATATTCTAAAAAAGTTATGTTCACATGAAGGGATTTTCACAGGTGTAAATTTAACGTACCTTCCATATCCTCTTGTACGAGAAATGCTTGAGGATCACTGTGTAAAAAAGATGTTCCAAGTTCATCACCACTTTCAGTAGTTTCCATGGTTTAAAGTATTTATATTATTTACAGTTAAACAAACTTAAAATATTGACATAATAATAAATACCTAAAATCCATAATAGTAAGAATTAAATAACAACAATAAATCTAGCATAAAAACCACTAATTAATGAGTAGTCATTCAATTTTAAATTAAGAATGATTAGTAATACATTAATTCTAAAACAAAGGCATTAATTGACCTTCAATATTAAGAAGTAGAATACCTATTAATTTTTCAGCGTTATTGTAAAAATAAAAAAATAAAATCCTTCAGTACTAAAACATAAGCGAGCCAAGAATCGTTGGTAAAACTTGCTAATGAAAGAATATCACTAAATGTTTATTTTGCTGTGAAGAAACATAACCTGTAAGATCCGAAAGCATCACGTTCGCCTTTAAACATAATAAACAAAGAGGTAAGAACTTGAGAGCAAGGGAAAGTTGAACTACTTCAATTTGGTGAAACAGTGACGAATTGATTCATACAAAAAAGAACCTTCATCTAGTAATTAACTAATGATGAAAAATACATGTTTTAATATAATAGCAGTATGAAATCTCATAGGATAAGACCAATTATCAGTCTAGCTATTTCCCTACATTACAGAACTAACATAAATGGCACAGTAACATGATATACATTTTATTATATTATTTATGTATGACCTTTATTGCACTAATTTACACGATTTGAAATTTTAGGATGAGAAGGTGCTCTTTTACTGGAAGGTCTGATACTCACTGAAGTCAAAGTGAGGTACAGTGCAATAGAAATACTTCAGTTTATATTTCAACTGTTAATAGATCTTGAAATGGAACTGTTTTGTCCATTACAGTTATGACCTAACATTCAAATTTAGTATCAAGCCACTTTACCAGAACTACCTGGTTGACAAAACCCCTTTCTAAGTTTTTATAATTCCTTTTCAGGAATTACTTACCCAACCTGTTATACCCTTACTGTACCAACACTGGTGGCACCAGAGGACGTTCAGGCCAAATTTTGTCTTGGAGTTCCTGCACCTTTGAGAAGGTATCAGAGTTTACTTATCTTGGAGAGCCAATACTCCCTTCTTTATCAACAACCATACCCTTCACGCTGATCCCAACATCGCATTCATTCAAGATCTAGCCACCAGTCAAGCACTACCCACCTCCAAACCAACCAGCTATTTTATTTAAAGTGAGCTTCATAGAGTGGTTATTATCAACCTGACAATGGAGTTGGGTTTGGCTAATGAGCCTTTGCTCCCCCCCCCCGTTACAAGACATTAGAAACTGAAGTCCTAAGCAGTGCTTAAAATACTATCGATTGATTACATGTAATTATTTTAATAAAGATATACACTCACACCTCTACTGGCTGGCGAGGCAGATCAGACTAGCAAGGAACAATGTCTGGTTTGCTGATGGTAGAGTTAAGTGCAGGCGGGACAGTGTCCAACTGGTTGTTGCCAATGGAAAACGGGATGTCTTCACATGGCTGCCCTTGACCATTCTCAATTTAAATTTTCTTGATCAATAGTAATATTTATTTCTATTGGCTACAAATATTCTGCTGTGCCTTACTTTATTTGAACGAGTACGTTCCAGAGCGAAATTGTTTTCGGAATGGGTTCTCAAGCCAGAAGGCATTCGGTTGTTATGCCAGGATTTTGCACCCCTACTCATGCTACAAGTTCCATAGAAGTCCAAGAGGTATTAGAGTTCAACTTATAGTAAGAAAATTATATCACAAAAGTTACGGCAGAATCATTCTTTTCCCATTGCTGGGTTTAGGGTTAATAACATTTATATAATAATAATTACAATTAAATTAATTACACATATATTATTATTTTTTTCCAATAGTCTGTGATCTTGGTTTAAAGGTTACTGACATAGCAAGGCTTTATAATTCCAATCCTATTTCAGAACAAGAAAAAGTTTGTGTACTCCACTATATTTCAATGTGGCTTAGGTGATAATGTAAACAGTCAGGAAATCGTGATCATTAGCAGTCAATACCGGTTTTATACATTTCATTCCTTAGGCTATAATTGTTTCTGCTATTTAATAAATAATTATCAGGATTGTTTTTCCTAAGCTTGTAAAAAATTTTACTAACATAATATATCTCACTCTAGTTTAATATTGACCACTTAATGCTCTAAAACCTTAAACAACAGTAAAGGTGTTATTTTTTAGCCATAATAAAAACAAAATAACATATTTTAAAAATACAGATTAATTTTAACTTACTAAATAATAATGGAGCAAATGCTCAAATTAGATGATGAAAAAATTAAGTTTGTCATATTACTTTTAAATTATTAAGGTTCAAGTTATTTTTCTTGGTTTTTAAAAAAGTAATTCCTCGTGTGGAGATAAATTTATCCTTTGTTAAACCATTCAATGCCCCCCTTTTAAACAAATATAAATCCTATTATTCCTGAAAAAAAAGTGCTTAAATTATAAAAAAATATAAAAGTAATTTAGTAAAAAAAAATGTATGCAAGGTGTTTTATTAATAATAAATATTACAGCCTGACAAGAGTTAATCTATGAATAAATTCACGTCACTGAATAATTTATTATCTATTAAGTACATTAAATAATTAGCTAAACCTCAAAATATTATATGGGCTACTAACTTGGAAACGATGAATATTGCAGTCAGTTAATCTAATAATAATTAATAAGGAACCAATAAATAAATACAATATTCTTTTGATTTTGTTTTATATAAAAAAGGATATCGTAATATAATTTACAAGATATTTATCTCCATACTATGCCTACAATACAGACATACCTTTCCTCTAAGTTTATTAATATTGCAGTGCTAGTGATACTTTATTTGTGTAAATATCTACTAATCAAAATTTAAATTAAAGGGTATCGTTTATAATGTGAAAGACATTGCCATCATGATTAACCAACTGTAATTATTTCAGTTATATATGTATATATACATTACAGAGTAATGCTACAATAACATTGGTCAAAGGCCTGTGTCTAATTTTAGAAGACATTTATATTACACCTTTATACTTAATAAATACAGCCACAATATTGGCACAAGTAATTAAAAAAAAAAATAATTTTTTTTTATTTAACAAATCCAGGAATGTTATTTTCTTTTTCAAAAAATTACTGGTGGAAAACATCAAAAAGAGGAAAATATTGTATATATGTATATATATATACAAATTTATAATTTACAAATGCATATTTATTTATAAAAGATTAGTCTTAAACATTTGAAGAAATAAATTTGTACAGACAACTAACTCAATGTTCACATCGATCGTGTTTCAGAATAAATACGTAGATACATACATATATTTATATAAATGAGATTTCATTAATGTAAATATAGAGAACATCTCCTAAAGTACAAAACTAAACATAAATAAATAAAAAAAGATTAGGTGGGTAGTAAATTTGATTAAACAAACATTTCCTTAATTGTATTGTACAAAAAAATTATAATTTATACACAATTGCATCTTATTATATTATAAAAAATAAAATAGTAAAAAACAAAAACAACTCAACCTTTCAGTTGCCCTTAAGCATTAACCAGCATGCATGCCCAATTCATTTGTGAGAATTACAAATTCTGCTAACATATTCAATGTTGTATAGTTCAAGTAGATAAAAAATTTGTGGTAATTTAAGTTCTTTTATAAATGTACATTTCAACAAATTCAAATCTAATTATGGTATAACTTAATTATTTAAATAAATATTTTACTAAATACAGGTTAGATTTTATTCCTCTGCCACAAAACGGGGAGTTAGGCCCAACAAACAAATAACAAATTTATCACTCAAAGCTCATTGACATGAATCAAATAAATGTACATCCATTTATAAATGAAAACAAAAAAGGCAAAACTTAATTAGAGCGATGCATATAGCACAGTGCTGGTTAATGTGTAAGTGCCCTGTTTTGTTTCTAAAACAATAAATTAGATCATAATAATAAATACTTACTGAGTATTTAAAAAAAAATATACAACCTAGTGTTAATTATATACTATACATATGTATAAATATATACAGAGGTACAGATTAAAAAGAAAACTAAATATATATAATAATAATAATAGGCAGTACGGTAGGTTTATTTTTAACTTTATTAAACCTGTTAACATATGTTAAATACCAACATTCAAAAAATGCAACCTAGAGATTCTATGTTTTATTTAGTATATATATTATTTAGGCTTATCTCAATTTTTATCGACAACTAACAATATAACAAAACAAAAATAAAACAAAAAAACAGTCAACAAAAACTAGTAAATATGACAGCCTTCGTTTATTACTTTTTACAATTGTTAAATGCACTCTAATTATAGTTTACAAATACAAAAATAAAACAGGTAAATTGTATACCGTAGATGATAACTATCCATATATATATATATATGTATATATGTATACCTTAACTACTCATCATTATTTAATGTTTTCTAAATTTTAACAGGTTAGAGATAATATATAATATCCGATTCTTAAATTAATTTTAGTGGTGCTTTATAATTACAAAGCCTTAGTCCAAAAATACACTCCTTATGTTTTATCGCTAACGAGGCACCTTCGTTATAATCTTTAAATAGTTTATAATTTGATCTCTATATAATCAAAAAGAGAAAACCGATTAAATAAATAAATATATATACTGAGATAAGCTCAGTTTTGTTTATTTTGGATAAAGGCTTTTTTTTTTTAAATAGTTGATTCAATGGTAAAATAAAAAGCCAAACCTCTTTCTTTTAAATATTAAACTAAACGGGAAGAATTTTTAATCCAATAATAACAATAAAACTTTTTTTTCTAAATTAGTAATAAAATAAAATTTATTTTAAATTTAATAAAAAAAATATGGAATGGCACCAGTAAAATATCATTTAATTTTTTTTTCTTAAATGTTTGTATAGAATAACAGTTCAAAAAACTACATTTATATTTATAGGGCAAGACTAACAATTATAGGGTAACGGTCTTAACTCACTAAAATTTTAACCTCAAGTTAAATAACAAGGAATTTTACATTCTGTGGTGTATTTCAATAGAAGACTTTTACTAAGAGATTTGTCTTGCAAAAAAAATAAATAGACTTTTACCCATCTTCACAATAAACTGTCAAAAGAACATTAAAACAGATATATATATATATCATAAATAATTATTAATTGCTGATTATAATTCCCAAAGACTTATGCAAATATACATTTTATTTGAGCATATTAAACAGAACAAAAGAAAATATAGGGCCCAAAAAAAATAACGGGGATAGTGCTATAGACCTTTGGGTTCCTCATAATATAATGGCTTAGAGGCAAACAAGAACACTGGCCACCATAGCGGAAAGGCTAATTCCGAGGAGTCCTTAAACATCCTCTGTACAACTACAAACCTCGACTTTTGTTGAAAGTATTAGTTGATATTAATGAAAAAAATTTAAACAAAAATACATCAAGCAAGAAATCATGTTAAGTGCAAAGATTTTGTTAAAATTTAATTAAATCAATTTTTTTTAATTTAATTGTCAGCAAGCAGATTTATTTTTTGCAACTTATTATAGATTACAAGGTCGTAAAAACAGACAGTTATTTCTAACAAGCCCTGAAGCACTCTTGTCTTTATCCCAATACAAAATACTATAAATTCAAAAATAACAGAAGAAAAGGGGATGTACACATGGATAAATAATAAATTACACTTGTCTTAGAAATGTGCTCAGATCTAAACTATGATAATTCTTTTAGTCATAAGTCGCAAACTTATCACGAGATCAGATGTTGCTTAATGTCGATCATTTCTCATATAACTACCCGAAGTTTAAAGTTTTAGCAAAAGGCAGTTGGCTAACCTCGCCCATTTCTTAAAAAGCCTGAATTCATTGACCAACCTCTTATTGTAGAAATTTTCTACAATTTCCAACCAAAGAGGCACTTAGCATGATGCATGATGGCTAACTAATTTAATTGTTATTATTACAAGTTAAAATAACAGATTTGACAATTGTTGAGTTTTTATTATTAACTAATGAGCAGAGCTTAAAGGAACAATAGACACACTTTACAACAGTTAGCTTGTATGTACATAAAGTTTGTTGTAGGTTCTTATTACCAGTGTAACTTTTGATGATATATTCTGACCATCTTTTTATTTTTAGCTACCAGAACAGAAATTTTGTTCATAAATTTAAAGTTCTTTTTTTCCTACAAAAACTAATAAGCAAAAAAGAACTGTTGGTAAACAGTGGAACACAGCCTGATAGGAGAAATATCAAGTTTGACAACTTGATAAATGTGAATTGTTGTGGAATTGAACTTATTGGGCTGGCTGTTAATCGTTTTTCACATAAGCCTCGAAACCATTTAGCCCTCTCGAGAAATGATCAACAATGTCTAAAAAAAATGGGAGCATTTTGGGAAAAGGCTGCACATTAAAAAAAATCCAATAACAATAGTTTAACTTTTTGATGGTATTTATGGTACTTCTAAGATTTTAAATCGTTTTAAAACAATTTAACAAAGAGCAGAATACCCTAGGGTGGGTGTAGGTAAGAAAAAAATTCATCAAGCTAGAGATAATAAAACAAAGCAGCTGGAGTTGTATGTGCATGTAGCATTTTAAAAATTGACTGATAGATTTGAATTAATCATATCTAAAATAATGTTTTAGGATCTTTTACAGTTAGTTTGTCACTTTTAACTCAAACTCTGATGCAACCGTGATTAAACACCTTCACCTCAGAAAAATCTTGAGATTGTTCTCGAGATGTTAACACCATTGTTTTATAATTGTAACTATTATATTACCTTTAAATGAAGTGCTTTCGAAACTAGAAAATACTGAAAGTACACATTTCACGAATATCAAACAGGTTGTAAACTGTTAATGCATTTAATATTAATTAATATATATATCAGTCTTGGATCATTTTTCCCTTTTGCATAAGAAAAAGCATTTAGAGAAGTTCTATGTGAGCAACACGCATATCGAATAAACGAATATTTCATTTGTATTGAAATGAGCATTTAATTGAGAACAAGAGATTTTTTTTTAGCGAAATAAGTAAATGCTACATGCCACCTATATAACTTTACTAGACAACTAGTAACTACTGAATCACCTAGGTCTAGTTAAAGTAAATTTAAAAAAAAAAACAAAAAAAAAAAAAACAACATTTATCTCATGTCAAGTTATATTACAATCGATACGTGTGTAAACTAAAATATCAAAACTACATATGAAGCGTTCAACACAGAAATGGAGAAAACCCATATGTGAAATTTAAAAATCTCTAATAGTTTTCTTTTTTTAAATGTTTTCCCAGAGGATTTGATCTCTGGTCATATGGATCCATTGTGATGAAAAAAAATGTAACTATTCAAATAAAGAAATAGAAAACTTAAATTAAGATATTAATGCGAGGTAATAATCTATTACTGACCTAAATCCAGAGATTCAAGTAATTTAATGTAATAATTAGCTTGAAAATTAAATATGTATTTAGAGTTTATAATCAATTTACAAACTAAACAAAATTCAATTTGGGATTCGCAAACTACAAAAGTCTTAAACGTGAGGTAAAATATAAAATTCCCCATCTCTTAATTTTTTATTACTACTCATAATATGAGTGGATGTATTTGTTGGGTAATGAATCAAGTCGATGAAAGAAAGATTTTAGACTTTTATCAAATTTATTTATGGATGTTTCGACATACTTTGTATATCTACGTATGAGATGGACCGAGGATTGGAAACTTCCGTCTCATATAAAGCCTATAAATAAATGTGATGAACATCTTACATCTTTCTTTCATTAACCTAAGCCTATTCACATCTTCTCAAATCTAAATTCACCTTTAACTATGAATTTACAGCTTAATAAATATAATATGTAAAAATAAATGATGTTTAGAGGGTAAAGTACATGACATTGAATCAAAATGGAAACAAGAGGAAGAATTGAACAGTATACCTACTTTCTAGGATCAATGAGCTAATAATGTTACTTCTCTTAGAATTTTTCAACAATATTTGTTTAAAGTGCAAATCATCTAACTGTAGGCATTCTTACAATCTTATATTTGTACAAAAGATAAACATTTAAGAACTATACTAGCTACATGAGATTGGTAACGACTAGGAATGTACATTATATAATAACCCGAAGGCAAACAGCTGATTCAGATCCATCAATCGAGAGGAGAGGCGTTGTTATTGCATTAGACAATGCAGGCAGATATGAACCGTCAGCCCAGGTCAGGAGCTCGGTAGGTGTACCTGCTCCTTCGTTCCCCCTCCCCGCCAGGTTCCTCTGCACTCTCTCCGATGCTCTCAATCAGTGAGCCCTCTATCATGTCAGGCAGCTGGCACATCCTCGACCGCAGCAGGTAGGCGTACGTCTTATACCGCTTTATCTATTTACACAACATTAGTAACTAATGTCAGTATGAAATAAACAGAAAATAAAGCTCTTTAAAATATTATATGTACAATAGGCTCAATGGCTTATATTTTTAAACTGATAATGCATTACCTCGTATTGCAGGTAGTTGTCTTTTTCTCTAAAATTGTAAAGTGTTAATTGCTTGGCACCTCTTTCCGGTGGATGTTTTCGATGAGTCTCAACTTCGGTTTCTAATTTCTGAACTAAAGTTTCATGATCTCGAAGCTGTTCTCTCTATGAAAAGAAAGTTAAACATTGTAATGAATATTTGTTAACATAACATTGGAATGGATATTGGTAAGATGATTGTACATTAGTTCAAACATAGAGATTAAGACAACTGGAAAGGACTAGAACCGAGGAACTTGAAAAAGTTATTTGACATAAATAGCTCAAAAAAGGAATCATGATTTTCAGTCTGCATTTAAAGTTTGAATTATGCATTGGTCTCGTGTAAGGTTGTTAAAGGTGAGGTGTGTCATAATCTTTATATCAATTTTTCAGTGCAATAATTTATGTTATTCAAAGGTTCTGAAGAATAAATAGTATCCGTAAAAGCATGTTATATCAATGGAATATGATCAAAGATGACAATAAGAAAGAACGAACTGGAGATAAGTTTATTTTTATATGGATGTTCTATGTATATAATTAGTTGATATTTTTATATTATCTTTAAATACCGTCAAAATTCTATAAATTTTTTATAACGATTTCCCGGACATAACACTCTTTTTCCTGGACCCCACCCAGTAGGGAATTTTCCAAGGTAATTATTCATTGCAACACTCCAATTTCCCGTTTATATCGCTCTGATGGAAAGATTAAACACATTTATTCTTAGTAGCCCAATTTTTCAAGAAAGGGCCTGGAAAGTGTCGAGCTCCTTGGGGATAACAGACTTTACCACTTCAACTGGGTGGCTTGATAGGTTTAAGAACAGGCATTCGATCATTTATAAACAAATTTGTGATGAGTCAAATTCAGTGAATCCTGACTTAACAACTGACTGGAAGAATAACATTTCGACCCTTACCTAGGCCCTAACCCTCAGAAATGTATAACACTCATGAATTTGAGTTGTTTTTTAAACTGATGCCCGAAAAATCTTTGGTTTTAAAACACAAAAAATGCCATAGAGGAAATTATGCAAAGCACAATTAACGAGAGGGAAAATGAAGATCAAACGGAATAATCCATTTATAACACAGCCGAAAATAATCAATGTTTTGGATGCATTATAGACGATTTTTTGTGTGCAATACGGAAATGGAAAACTAAACTTTCAAAAATATCAATCAATTAGAAAACGATGTTTTTAAACATAGCTTAGTTTGTGTTAAACAAAAAATAATGAATATTTTAAGCTAACAATAATATAATGTATTTAATTAATTTTAATTATTTAATTTGCATGTAAATTATTACATAAATATTTTTTTTATTCTGTATACACACGCCCAGTTTATATATATTTTTAAATTATAAATTTGTCTATCTATTTACGTACTACATATTGTAATAAATTTACTAGGCAGGATTATTATTATATATTTTACCTGTTGATGAAAACCCCAAATTAAATACTTAGTTTAACCTCTTAGGGTTGTGAGTCAATATATGGCCACGTGGGGACACCAAGCAACGTCTTAGTCAAAAATAAATAAGATTATCATATGTTAATATGTAATAATACATGATTTCATAATCATCGATTTATTTTTGAATTCACTATTGTTTATATTAAAAAAACTCACAGGTTGGGTTCAGACAAACTAATATTAGTAGTTTTATCTAAAATAACCTTATCAATCTTTAACATAAATAATTAATTCTAACACTTATACTGTCCCTAAACAGCGGAGAATCGTAGAATGAGTTTGGTTACTTACAGATCGAGTACGGAGACTTGCCTAGTGGACTTGTCGATAATGTCCAGTAATTAATTATATATTAATATGGGCCAGAGATGAAATGAAGTAATTTTCAATAAGTGATACTACACCCTTCCCTCCCTTCAACTATGAATGTAAGTGACATAGGTATTATACTAATTAATATTATATACATTAAAATAAAAGTAATACATGAGAATAAAAGTAAATTAAACTGAATTGAGTTTCAGCTTAATGTTGAATCTTTGATTGCTAAATTATTCAAGTTTTATCCTATAGTATTTATGATGAATAGTGAGCAAATAAAGTTTGAGAGCATAATCCAAGCTCTTACCAGAATAGGCCACATCTATTCCCCAGCTCCCTTATATCGCTATTTCCCCCCTTCCACATAAGTTCTTATCATGGTCTGTTTCTATTAGTCAGTGTTCTGACCTCTTATCTTCCCAGGTAAGGGATCTATCCATTAATATCTATCTTTAACATTTATTAATTTACTAAGAATAACATTACAATATGTACACACAAACTACATTTTGAAATAAATATTTTCCATTCTTAGCCGTTTTATTTTTTCCTGATAATAAAGCTTTTCCAGCTATATCGGTATTATTCTTTGATTCATAAGCTTAATAACAAAGTTTTACTGTAGTGTACGCCTAGTAAATTTAGTAACTATAGCTTTTGCTTTGGTGAAACAATCTTATTCTCTTAAGTATTCAAGGAATTCATGAACCCTGGGATTTGTTATACCTAATTCTTTAAATAAATCAATTGAATTTAGTAGTTTTTGTTAATAATAATCAATAACCATTCTATTAAGTTGGAAAATATTTATTAATAATCAATTTAAATTTACCGTTACATGGCAAAGAAACAATGTTTGACAACTCACTAGATTCAATTTGGTATGACTCGACGGAAGAAGAGGTCTTTGGAATTTCTTCTGAGAGCCAACTGCTCCGGGTAAGGGTTGAGCGGAGAAGCTGGCACAGACAAAGTTAATAGTATCTATCCACGACTGAAGTTCCTTTGAGTCGCTGAAAAGCAAACAAAATTAAAATAATAAGAAATCCTCTATCATTTACTCCCTTAAATATTCCTATTTAAGGTGTATTGGGTATGATATAAAGTATATATATTTCAAATTATCAGAAGTGATTGAATCAAATTTTATTACAATTCTTTCTTACTAGTCAATTAAACTTTTGCCATTGAAAGCATGTAACAGATTGAAAGTTAATTAACAGTTGAAAGAAATTAAAAATTTTATTCATTTAATGGGCTATATTTATTTATGAATTGATCACATTCTCATACACACATTTTAATGATAGTGGTTTTTATTTGTTTTTTAGTTCATGCTTATTGTTTCTATTATTTGATAGTTATAATTGTGTGAGCATTATAGATTTTGTATATTTTATTTTAACTATAAGTGGTATTATTTGTCATTTGTATTATCACATATCACATATTACAAGTTCTTAAAATTGAATTCTGTGACAAGTTTTTGCATCAATACACAAAAGTTATCTTTCTTATAGAATATAAATTTAGAAATGGAAAGAATTTGAATTAGTTGAATGCCTTCTGCAATGGAAAAGTCTTCTACTATTCGATCTATTATTTATCATAGAGTTCACTTTGATTTAGTTTTAGAAATAAAATTTAATACAAACCTCGTCTGAAATAAATACACAGCCTGGTCGGCAGTTTCAAGCCTGAAAACGTGGAGCTTTTTTGTGTAATCGGTAGCCTTAGTAGCAAGTGAATGATGTATTCTAATGGCATTGTGGAGATTGTCACTGAGTTGGGTTTTACGAAACCCATGTTCGTCTTTGTGTAGATAGAGTACAAGATCTCTCAAGGTGCAGTAATACATTTTCCAACCTCTTTTCCCAAGTGGAGCTGCAAAAATAATCGAAGAGATTAGTAATGGTATAACCAACTTTAGAGAAATACGATTGTTGTTTAATTTTTTTTAAAATTAAATTACAGAGCCAAACTGTAGCTATCTAGGTCCCAGGTGACGTAA
The DNA here is from genome assembly GCA_930367205.1 of Acanthosoma haemorrhoidale. Taxonomy (NCBI): domain Eukaryota; kingdom Metazoa; phylum Arthropoda; class Insecta; order Hemiptera; family Acanthosomatidae; genus Acanthosoma; species Acanthosoma haemorrhoidale. The sequence goes on from OV884015.1 coordinate 32,060,726, forward strand.
GGCTGCCTATCAAGGTAAATAAACTTACAAATGGGGAACAATACGAGCTCTTGTAAACATACACTGCTTTGAAAATTGTAATCTATGCTGTCTTATGCTGTGTTTTTCCAAATTTTGTTTATACTAATAATAAACTAAATTATATTTATATTTTTATAAAAATCTATAGTTAGCCTCACAAAATTAGAATTTTTTTGTTTTCTCTCTTCGGATTCGGCAATATAAAGTAAAGGATACTTACTTTATTATAGTTAAATTATAATATAGGTATGCATCATTACTTTTTTTGCCATTGGGCTCAACACAGCATTTCCTCATGACATAGCCCTTCTTATACTCAATCGCTGGCGCTGAAGAAGGAACGTCAAACAGTCCCTTGGCAGTCTGAACTATTGTGTTTCCACTTTGGTTTTCTGGACCAGGTTTTGCAGCAGGCTGTTCTTCACCTTCGCTGTCCCTGCAAAAATAAATAACCTTGAATATGTGTTACTTATTGTAAAAAAAAAAAAATGTGGCCGCATTTCTAAATTTTTACTATAGATACTTACAAAGCCCATTCCAAAGGATAATTCTTAATCGATTGATAAAGATTTTTTAATATTTCTCTTGGGAAATTTTCACCATCATTCAACTCTGCTAAATTGTCAATAAACTCATTACAGGTCATTTTACGACCAATAGTTTGGCCATGCAAATCTGTATTAAGCAACATTATGGCACATGTTAAAGTGTGTACTGCATCTGTTAACACACAAGTACAAATTAAACTTAATTCAATAATAAATCAAACATTTAAAAAAATAAATGGACATTTAAGAGTGTGAATGAAGAATGACTGATGACAACAATGCCTTTGTCTTATTGACAATCAGACAGAAAGAACTGCTTTCAACACATCTGGGGTTGGTTTGCATGAAAATTAAATAAATTATTATTAATAATATTGCTAACCAACAAAAAATTTATTTGGCAGTAGAAACGCAGATGGTGGATCTCACAAAATTTTGTCATGCTGAATTCAGATCTAAACCTGTTGTTTTTTTCAAGACACAAGGATTATCTGTTGTAGCTCTAATGTTTACCTACAAATTTACCCTAACATATTAGGGGACTACTGCTGATTTCTTACAAGAAAAACCAATGATGATTACAAATAGAAGATGAAGTAGTCCAAGAGAAAAACCTCATTTGATGGTATTAAATATGTAGTTGAATTTTTTGCATATTGCATTAATATCAAGGTGTATAAATACAAATGAGTGCTAATAAATCTCATTTCCAAGTGATCGGTTGATGAATAATTTTCGCCCAATGTCTTACAAGTATGTGTAACCACTTAAAATGATTTGCTAATAAAAAAAAGTATTTAAGGTCAGAATTTAGTGTTAAAAATAAGAATGTTACCTGACCCCGTTACCATCATTAGTGAAATATAAAAAAATTGTTGATAATAGCCAAAACTTTTTGGGTATCAGAATTCAAAAAGATCTGAATTCAGTAGAACAAACACTTTAAGATTGGTGCTTCTATCGCAATAATGGCGTTGGATAATGTTAATAGTTGTGGTGTGTAATCCTACAGGATACAGTTTCAACTGTTTGGTTTCCAATCAAACATTTACCTAATCAGATATTCCACAGTTAATTATTCTTATGTTCTTTTTAATTGTAAATGTTTGGTTGCCAAGGACCCTCTTGAGATGTAATATATTATAAATTATAAGTTTAGAGTTTAATTGATTTTTTCTTTTTATAAATTAAGGTGACTTCATAATATGCATTATCATTATCAAAAATAAAATAAATAAAGTTTATAACTGACCTTGAGAGCTGAAAACACCTGGATTGCAATCAAGATATCTTTTGCTAAAATGGACTAGAACTCTTTCTCTTTCTTGGGTTTCTCCAGTTAAACAAAACTGAGTTAAGAATTTTCTTAAAGCACCATCGAGCGTGTCACCGCAGAATGAAAAGTACTTTAAGAACTCTTCCGCAACTGCTCTACTAAAGTCATTACTGCAAAGATAAACACTGGTTAACAACCAAAAAAATATCATTAACAGGTTGAGAGCCAAGTTCAATTTAAATTTAATTCTTTTGCCTTCTGTGCAGCATGTATCAAAGGATGGTACCACAATAAACATAATATCAAAATATATATATTTAGATAATTCCAAAACAATCAAACTCCTAACAGTACAATTTGGAACAAATGTGCACAGACTAAGCAAGATCAGTTCAAGAGGATTCGGTACCCTTACCCTTAATCACCGACCATGGTGACCGAAGAGGCACTCAACCTGTTAATGATATGTGTGTGTTTATGTGTTACCACTTACAGCACAACATTTTAGTGCACATAACTATATTTTTAACTCCTTTACCCACAGGGAGAAACTAGGCTTTCAAACAGGTACATCTTTTGTCTGTTCGTCTGCGAGTTCTACTATAGCAATCATAAAATGATATAGTCAATCTGAAATTTCAGAGTTACACTCAACATCAACCCAGGCTGTGCTTTGGTCTGTACTCAGAAGTATGTAAAGAAGTCGGTCCAGTAACTATTGAGTGACCCGTCCCATCCTTCCTTTCCAGCTCAGAAACTTATTTAAGATTTAATGCTTTAAATTTAAATTTCATTGACTGAAATGGTTTAACAAATAAAATGAAATAAATCTAATAAAAAATACAAGTAGTTTTTTCACTCTCATTTAATTGAAATATTTTTAAAAATATCTAGGGAAGTACCCTAACTTCTCGAAACTGCGCGAAAGCGAAACCAAAATAATTTTCCTTTTATTTTTCCCACATCATATTTTTTATAAGTTTGAGAGCTATGGAAAAAAAAACAAAAAAACTGCAAGTTCAAATTCAAATGTTATTTTGTTTTTCTCTCTCAATATATTTTTTTAATTTATAACATTTTACAATTTAGGTTATTTTTCATATAAATAATTTGAGTCGGTAAAATTAAAAAAAAATAAATCTTTGGAATAAAAAAAAAAAAAAAGTCAAGGATCCTGATCAACTACATCAACTAGAATTATAAAGCACTTATAATTTTTTTTAAATAAATGTTGAATAAAATAAACCTACAAAATTTTTTTTTTAGCCATTTGTAATTATCTACATGGATAGAAAACGCTACTAACTTTTTGCTGAGATGCCTCGAAACATCCGATTTCTTAAAACCGTCCAAGGTGAACAGCCGTTTTGCAAGCCTCACAGCAGAGGGGATGTCTACCGCCTTTGGGCTATAATGGTAGCTGTGGAGAGAATCTACATCACTCTCTTCTTCAGGAGGAGATATCGACTTGGCCAAGTTCGCTGCTCCTTCGGTCAGATGGATCAAGCTCTCGTCATCGACATCTTCAAGAGCCTATAATTATTAATTTAGTTAGTTTATCTTCTTTTACGCACATCCAAATATAATAAAAACATGGAGTTGGTATGTCTTGGTAACATAAACACATAATACAGGTTAGACAACTGGCTATTGTAGGCATCTTTACTTAATAATGATAATCAGCTGTTCATGATAAAAATCAATGAATAAAGAAGAGTTCATTGTTGGTGTTTTAGGTTATGTTTTCCCTAATGGTAGGGCGGAAAAACATCTCTTTTTTAAGTTAATATATGATTTGTAAGAACTAGTGATGGTTATTTCATTTGTCATTTTCTAAAACTTTAACAAAGAAGCAAGTGTTTTCAAAGTGTTGACTAATATTAGGCTGTAACATACAATTTTGGAGGTGGAGTGAGTTAGAAGTAAAGGCACTTTTTCCTTTACTTTCTTTGGTACCTTTATATGGTTAATTTCTTTAAAAAGAAATAAAAATAACATTTCTAACTCTTATTTTGATAAGAACAGTTGCTAATTGTTAACCGTTTTTGGGGGAGGATAGATATATTAGACTAGAACCAAAATAAAAATCAATAGACCAACTTTCTAATGGAAGCATTTAAATTATTTCTATTGTCATTATAATTATTATTTTGAAATTTCAATATCCTACTTAAAAAAACAGCTACAATGATTAAAAGGAGTTCAATAATTCTTCTAAACACATTTGTAACAAAAAACAAATGTGTATTTAACAAAATTTAAATTACCATGTTGAAAATGTATTCTATCCATACAGTCCTGCTACATCAGGCTAATAACATTCCTATGTAACTTTAATCAGTAATACAATTACAATTACTACAATTGAACAATTTTCAGTAATCAGTAACAGAGACTAATGAAATAGAAACAACAGAGTGCTATTTATGAATTTTCACTTGAAATAGAGAAAGTTACTTAAGTAACCTTGAAACATCACTTAGAAACATCCTCTGTATGATACTTAAAATAAATGATTTCCTTTATTTTTATTTTTAAACAAGACTCCTTCACTCATCTGTTTGTCAGTCTCAATTTAGGTTTTTTCATGAAGTTACAACTAATCATCTGGCATCATAAAAAATACAGCAGACCCCATTAGAAAATTATCAAAGGTCTCAACTTCCTGATAAGTAATAAATATATAATACTTGTTAAGACTTTAGTGGATTATAATTACAAAAGCTGTTATAACTGAAAAAATCTTGTGAAATTCATTTTTTATGCAGCACGAGCGAGCAGCCCAGCCAGCCTAGAGGCATAAGGGGGAAAAAAAATAACGTAATAATAACTCAGAAATTTCAAGCAGAATACCAGGAAATGAGGTATCGTCTGTTGAAATCAAGCCCTCATATAAAATTGATTAATGTTTTTCTCCTCTTCTTTGAAGTACTTGATTTATTACAACAATTTATTGGGATATTTGACATCTATATAACAAATTATTACAGTAAACAAATTTGAATCAGTACAAATGTACATACAAACAAACATTTTGACGAACAAGATATGCACATACATAGTATAAAAGAATACTGAAAAAGAGAAGGGCATGATGTACATTTGCTGTTAGTGTTGCACATGCAAAAAACATTAGATAGACAGTTAATTTTGTTTCATTTCATGCTTCCTAAATTATTCAAAGCCTGAAAGAATTTTCGCAACAGCATACTTGATAAAACTGTTGACTACTTGGTGTCTTCAAGCCATTGACACCCAGCAATGTAGCATCCACCATTCGCAGCGAAGAGAAAAATAATGTAGACAAGAATGCAGTTTCAGATCGTTTAAGATTGCAGCAGTGAGAGCATAGCATGATTACATATCCTGTACAAGGATATTCTATTTCATAGCGGATCCACAGAATAAATTGAGCGATTCCACTCTGCCTTTAATTTAAAGTGTAATGCATAAAAAAATTAAGGGCTTCAAAAGCCTTTATTAAGGCTGCAAAAACCATTACAATATACCTTTTTTTTTGCGCCTATAACCTACTCAAGTCCTAACTCGTGATACGCATTATTAATCAAAATGTTGAGACCTTAATTCGTTCGACACCCTAATCAATACGATAGGAATTTATTTATTTTTTAATCAGCAAGTAATTGATAGATAAATCAACCTCCATTATTTTTCATGTGGTTGTTTTAATTTTAGCACCTCTGGGGATCAAATGAAAGTTTAAAACAAAATATCTAAAAATACCTCTATATGAAAAGAGTTGGAAAAATATTTCCCAACAGAATTTGAATGACTTTTTGTGATAATAGTCCAGTAACATGCGAACATATAACATATATTATTAATCAGGATGTTAAGATTAATGACTCCATTATTTCTCATGTGGTTGTATGCTTTTAAGCATCATAAAAGCATTGAATGGTACTACGCTACAAAATTTCATGCTTCAAAGAACTCAAACTCAAAAAGAACATAACCAACAGACACAGAGTGGAAACAAACGTTTGTTTGGTTTAAAAAAAACCAACAAAACCATTAAAAAGGGGTTCAAAAACTGTATTTCTTAATAGTATAAAAATAAGTTCCCTCCACTTTTCTAAATAACTACACCTAATGAAATGGAGACAAGTTGGTAACTAACCTCATATCCAGCGGGGTGTGGTTCACCTTGATACAGATCTGAGTCTCGACAATTCCCTCGAGAATACTTTCTTGGGCTACTTGCCCTCGTACTAAGGCTATCACTATGCTTATCAGCACCTTTTACCTATAAGTATAATTGTCAATTCATTAAAACTAATATAATGATAATCGTAACCTGTAATTGCTCTTGTGATTAGATGAAGAGTTGAAAGTTAATAATCATTCTTTTGTCAAAATACAATCTCTTTAAGATTCAAAATTAATTAAAAAATAAGACTACTTTCTTACGAAAAGAAGTAAATTATAATATTTGTTTCAATTGATATTCAGATGATAGAAGGACCTGTGCTTTATCTATCTTACTTATTTGCAATAGCGCGACTTATGGAAACTGTTATTAGTAACTATAACAGGAATGATTCCTAGGTTGAAATGATGTAAAGAGAAAGGAAGGTTTTGAGGGGATAACTAAGGCAAAAGGTAATTGAGTAATGATAAGGAGTGGCGATGATCGAAAAAAAGCTTGTGCCGTTTTGGTTTTTCCTGAATAACAACAGATTATGAGACTTAAGCCACTAAACATGGATCAAAGACGAAAAGAAAAAGCTATTTTCAATGGAAAAGAAACTACGAGAGATGGAAATTTCAATATAATGTATTTCCAAGTGGAATGAAGGAAAAAGACAAAATGAAGTTTATCGTTTCCACGGTATGTGAGAAAGTATTAAGGAAATTGACTTTGTGTGTGTGCTACATCAAATGATATGCTGACCAAGTTACCCTCTTTGTGTGGTATTGATCTCACTATCAATAAATTATATTTTCTTAAATGGGATAAGGCTTTTGTGACTGCATTTGAATGTTCAAGTCAAAAAATGACTTTTGAGATTTCAAGAACTAAGCTTTGCTGTTTGAGACTGAAAGAATAAATATAAAAAAAATGTTCGAAAAACTCAAAGAATGTTAAAAAAGTATGCATGCAAATACTGTAAGAAAAATGGACATTTTCTGAAGGATTGTTCGATATTGCAGAAGATATATACGGAAGTTAGATATTACCCTAATAGTGAAAAATCTGCTGATCATACTAAAGAAAAAGATAACGTGGCAGCAACAATACTTCAATGCTTTGAAAATAGCAAATTCACTTCGTTTTGATGAGTGCGTATTGTAGAAAGTGGAGCTACACAACATACGACTTGCAATAAAGACATATTAGAAAATTATAAGCCATATTGTAACAAGGAAATAATTATGCCAAATGGTAGTTTATTAAAAATTTTAGTAGTAGGTGATGTAAAGATCAGGCTCTTTGATAAAAGTATTGTACAGTCCAGAATTAAAATTTAATTTAATGGCCCCAAAACCATTCACAGATCGAGGAAAGAAGTCAATATTTGAAAATGAACAAGCAAACTTCTTGTTTAATGAGAATATCATTATGACTTCCTCATATCAGCATGGACATTATTTACTGGAGCTGGAAAGAGGAAATAAAAAATTGGCCTATGCAAATTTGTCAATACATGATTGGCATATCAGATTGGTTATCAAAATGTCTCTTATGTTAGAGATGTATTAAAAAACAATGAAATCAAATACATGTGTAGAAAACCTTTTGATATCAGAAAATCGAGAGAAAATCAAATTGGAGATCTAATTCGTATGGATGTTGTGTCATTAGATAGGAATAAATATTATGTTTTGTTGAAAGATGATTTTTCTTACTGGAGAACAGTTTATTTTATGAAGTGTAAATCAGGAGTTAAGGACAATTTTAAATGTCTTGTAGAATGGTTTCATACATTCATTCATATAAAAAGATTGAGAAAAGATAATGGGCTCGAAATGGTTAGTAAGGAGGAGGATTAAAGGTTTACTGTTGAGTTGCGGCATTGCTTATGAGAAAACTTGTCCTTATACACCAAAACAGAATGGTTGAATTGAGCGTGATGACAGAACAGTTATAGAGTGAGCTAGAAGAATGTTAGTCGGAGCTAATTTAAACAAAAATTTGTGGGCTGAAGCTATGAATTCTACAGTGTTTATCCTCAACAGAACAGGAAAAAGCAAAGTAGCTAATCAAGCATCTTTGAAGTTGTTTTGGTTATAAACCAGATTTAACCTTTTAAACCTTATGGCTCCAAGGTTTTTGTTCATGTAATAAACATTATTAGAAAAAAATGGGAACATTGTGAGACAAAAGGGTATAAGATTTATTTGCCGATTGAAAACTAAATTGATATACAAAGAGATGGTCATTTTGTGCAAATGTTTGCTGCTTATGAAGATACTTTCAACAGACCTGATACAGTTAACTGGAAATTGATTAGCTGTAAAAGATGAACTTAATGCAATGATTGAAAATGAAGTCTGGGAAGTTGTGACGTTACAAATTAAAGAACAGATCATAGACAGGAGATAGATATTTAAAAGGATTGGACAATATAAAGCTAGATTAGTGGCTCGGGGAGGTTTCCAAACTGATGTTGATGAGTCTAATTTATATTCTTCAGTGGCAAAACTTGAAACAGGCTGAATTATGTTATCATTAGCAATCAAGAAGAACTTAATAATAAACCAAATGGATGTGAATATAGCGTTTTAAAATGGTAAACTGAATGAACCTGTTTATATGAAGGTACCACAAGGACTTGAAGGCAATCCTAAAAGTATTCTGAAGCTGAAAAAGGCAATCCATAGTTTGATTGAAGCAAGTACCACAATGTTGGCATAGTGTCTCTGCAAAGAACTCGAAAAAACAGAATTCTGTAATTCAAAATGTGACGAATGTTTGTTTATTAAGAGGGATTTGTTTCTTATTGTGTATGATTTACTAGTGAAAGGAGACCATTTGGACGAAATAGAAAGTTTAAAAGGGACATTGAAAAATATTTTCAGTATAAAAGATTTTGGTGGGGTTAGTGAATTCCTTGAAAGATCAGATGACCAGTTACGCTTTGATCAAAGAGAGTTAATTGATAAAACTACTAAGAAATTTGATCTTGAAAATTGTAAGAATATAAGACCACCTATGGAAAAAGATCTAGTTTTTTCTGAAGAAGTTGAAAAAAAAAACAGGAAACCATACAGAGAATTGTTGGAAACATTGTTCTAAAGAGTGAATGCCAGTAGACCTGATATCAGTTATGCAGTCAATTATATGAGTTGTTTCCAAGATAATGCTGGTGATAAACACTACAATTTACCTATTTAGAATATTGAAATATTTGAAAAGCGCCCAAGACGTTAAATTATTTTTTACAAATAAGAGTGATGAACCCTTGAGTTGTGATGTGGACTCCAGTTGGGCAGATAAAAATGACAGAAAATCTACAACTGGATTAGTTATAAAAGTGCTCTGTAACCCTGTGCTGTGAAAAACAAGGAAACAAACCTACAGTGGCACTTTCTTCATATGAGGACGAATAAATAGCATTGAGCAAAGTATATGTTGATGTCAATAGCGCAAAGGTCTATGAAGATAATCTAAGCTGTATAAAAGTAACCACTACAGAGCTGGGAACCAAACGTACAAAGCATTTCAATGTGAAATAACATTACGTAAAAGCAAAAATTAGTGAAAACACAATTGAAATAAATCAGATGGACAGTGAAGAACAGACAGCTGATGTTTGACACTAGGAAATGTACTGAATTTAGACAAAATCTATATCTTGGAAACTAAGGTATTCCATCTAAACTGAACTTGATGATTTTTTGTGAAGCATCTTATGTTGACCTTTTTGGATAATTTCAACTGTTGAGGGGGAGTGTGATTGGTATAACAAGAATGATGCATTGGTTGAAATGGTAGAGGGAGAAAGAAAGGTTTGGAGGGGATAACAGGGGCAAAAAAAGGTAATCAAGTAGCAATAAGGAGAAGTGCCAATGAATGAAGAAACACTTGCACAATTTTGCTTTTTCCAACAGAATATCAACTGAAACATTATTAATACAAAAATCGTAGTAAACAAATACATAAAATATCAAGATATTAGAAGTAATATTTTTATTTTTTATTTATCATTATCTATGACCGCATCTCCCTCCCCCTGTATACATCATTGAAATAATCTCAGGAGTACATATCAATCCTTTTACCATCAATTGAAATGCAAAGTTTCAAAACAAATAACTTTTTTTGTAACAAAAGGCCTTGATAAAATACACTGAACTCTACCCGCCCTTACACATGTTTCAGAATGACGGACACTTCCTGAAGCATCTTAACAGGAGCTACACTACATGAGTATTCAGATTAACACGGATTCACTTGAAAATAAGGACCAATCCAGAGCTTAATAGTCTTTTTAATGAGGTAGACATTAAGCAAATTGTAAGGATAGGTTAACTAAATTGTTTGGACAAGTATCTGGACTAACAGAAACAAAATACTGCACAAGACACTTAAATAATCTTTTTCAGAACAATTAGGACAAAGCCAGGACTCAATCCCCATGCAGCACCACCTAAAGGAAATAAGTTTGAAAGCCTAATTATTTATCAAGCCCAAGAATTAACATGTCAATTATTAACTTATAATTTTACATCTACAAACAAATGGACAGACAATTTTAAATAAAAGCTATAACTTATCAATAAGTGACCAACATACATAGTAAGTTTCTTACAATAAATTTACTTTCTCCGAGAAGAACACTTTACAAGTCCACAAGCTTCTTCATGAAGGAAAATGAATATCTACTTGGAAAAAGGCCAACGTAGTCATGAAAACTGAAATAAAGGTTGCGAGAATAATCCTGGCACATACCTGCAAAACCACGGTGCCATCTATCAACTACCACAGCAAGCTCCCATCCTGTCTTTTCAAGAGATCAACCCTCAAGAAATAGCGAAAACTTTAGTAACAATTAAATATTTGTAAACAACTTACCTGTATGACGATCCTGTGGTCTCCATCTTTAGCAGATATCCCATTGTTGTTTCTCCTTGACTTGTTTGTTTCGCTTACAAGTAAAGTAGAGTCGCTATCACTTGGATCGCTCACCTCCATGACTAGATCCCTTGTGATGATCTCAGAATCCTCTTCCTGGAAGTCCGGAGAACTGATATTGGAGACAGCCTCTGACTGCGAAAGGTCACCACCCGCTGGCGCTGCGGATGTTACAGTCGGTGCGAGTCGAGCTTTTTCAGAATCGGATGAATTGGACGACATGACGGAGCTTGAAACTGAAGTAGGTGATGCAGGAGATCCAGATCTTCTAGGAGATTCGTTATTTGAGGATGATGTGGTCTGAGACGAAGATGAATCAGAAAGTGGAGCATTGTAGGTCCATACAATTCGTTGATCTTCTCCTTCACTCTCCTGCCTGAAAATGAAATAAATAAAATGAATGCATTAACAATTTCTAGTCACGGTCTATAATACAACTGTTTAAACAATTATTGGCCAAAGGAAAAGAATATAATGACAGAGCCATGATTTGAACTGAAAGCCTGCTGATCACCGGCCACAAGAAACATTGTCCTTTTTAGGTTCTACAAGACCAGGTAAAGAGATCAGAAGTTTACTAGATTAATGGTTTGATAGAAATAGCTTCAGTTGGAAAGAAAACCTGGCTAGATATCAGGTCACAGATTTGAATCACACTCCAGTCACTATCTTTTTTTATTTGGCTCAATAATTAAGTTTATTTATTATATGATTCTGTGTAACCTGGTATCTAACAGAGTATTGAGGGATGAAGTAACGTCGTCGTCGATGTCTATTGAAACAGTAGATACTGAATCTTTATTAAACTGAAGATGATCTTCCGACTTGGATGTTCTAACTACATACGATGATGAAGTAGGTGTTGGCGAGGTCCCGGCTGAGTTCGTTTTCCCCCTTGCTTCCCTTTCCGTCTCGATGGGACTTGTAGGAACTGAATTGTGTCTCTCGTGACTCTGATGAAGGCGATTGTTGTGATTGTGCATATTATTACGCAAAGAGTCCACTTTGCGTTGTTGCTTTGGAAGAACAGATCCTAAAAATCATAAATGTTTTAAATGATACAAAATAAAAATATTACGTAGATAATATTATAAGCAGTGTAAAAGTTATTTTAAACTTGACGGATAATTTATTTTATGCATTTCATTAAAAACACTATTTTGGATGGGGTCATGGAGTCTCACCTGATTATAAAATGGGCCGGTGGAACCAAAAAGACACATTTGACAAGTATTAATATTAATTTCCATTATCATACTCTTTAATTTTATTGAGTGAGGTTGGAAGGCACACTTTTATTCTGGACAGGCAAGAGCCTTCTACAAGATGAGGTTAGCTATGGAGTTTGATTTTGATGACTGGTTCCCCTGAGAAATTTTTCCTGAAAGGATTGGGCCTGGTCGGGTTAGTTCAGCCTCATGAAGGAAAAAGAGTAGCTACTTGAGTAAAAAGTTGTCCATTTTGGTTTAGATGAATTAACGAAAAATAAAGTAGAGACGTAATTATCCTCTCCCCCAGTGTAGTAACCATTTAAGGTTGAAAAACCTTGGTTGGCCATATCCCTTCAGGATAGAAAACGGATTTAATTTAATTCCAGGCAGGTAGATTTGATGCACCCACAGAAATTCACAATCGGACCTCATTATTAACAATGAGCATTATACATCCCATAAAACTATTTTAATTTTTATCCTACCTTGTTGAGTGCGGCAGATCTTCAAGACACGGTCTCCGGTCATGACAAAAGCCTCAAACTTGGGCTGGCCTGCTTTTTCCCCATTTGTTCGAGTGACCTCCTCAAGAGGTAGCGGGTGAATAGGAGGTGGTGGTTCTGAAGCATCACATTTCTCCGAAATCAGTTCAGGCAAATTCATATCCCCCCTGTACTCCAGGGGGGTTGACAAATAGTGTCTCACCCTTGCTTTTACTATAGGATCTGAAACAATAAAAAAAGAAACATTAATGGATTTATAACTTTTTTTTATGTAATTTATTAATTCACAACTAGAAAATAGGATGTAAATACGATAAACAGGAATGGCTAGCATGAAGGGTAAGTAATTCCTCCCCCATATTGCTGAAGCTACATTCGAAGACATCTTGATTGATTGATGAAGATCTCTAATCTGTCTCTTAAGTTGGAACGTCACTAGGTAAAATAGGTAGGTATGGACAGTCCTTGCATTGATAGGTTTGGGTATCCAGAGCAGTTTGTTATAAAAGATGCAATATTCTAATGCAGACATGAATGTAAAGGTCAGTATGAATAGTATGATTTCGTAGATAAAGTGATGCACCTATTTTAAGATCTGAGAGCTTTTCATTAAAAAATCTTGAAGTTTTCTTAGCGAATCCATAAATTTTGGATACATATTGCATATGTCCAAATTGGTATTGGTACGAGTTGCTTTAAAACACCTGTAGATGGAAATAATTTACCTAGGCAATTTATTTGCTTAAACAGAAAAGTACTCTCAGTTTTGAACCCTGGACCTTCCAACTAGGCTGTCTTGTGTCACTATTTTCAAATTTTCCCTGGAGAGTGATATAGTACATAACACTACTATATGGGTAATCTATTTTAAATATGTAAAAACATGAGCAAAAATATATGTTTTTATATAACGCATTGTACCAGCTTTATTTTAAACTCAGTTTGGTCTCATGTTTGTCATAATTAATGTAACTTTAATATAATATTGTTTGAATTTCAAATTTTTATTGCAGGCTTGAATTATAACTAAAAATACCACCAAAGCCAGTGTTAATAATTTCTTCTCTTTCCGATTTGTTACATTATGGTTATTTTAAATACTTTATATATTTCTCTGGTATCATTCATTTCAGAATTCATTTAATTTTAATGTAATTAAAAATTGACATTCAAATTTTGATTTCATTTTAAAATTATTATTAACTAAAAATTGCGCCACTTAGGTGTAGGTTAATATTATTCTTTCTCTTTATTAAATAACCCTAGTCTAGTATTATTTTATTTTGTATAAAATAAAAAGTAAACAAAACAATAGTCCAAATGTTGCACAAATAAATAATAAAACATACCTTTGAATAAAAAAGACATTAGCAATTCAATCCCTAAATCAAATGTGTCGACTATCCCGTATATATTGTATCATTCAGATATACTGCCACCAGAGTTTATTGTCTCGGCAATTCTCTTCTAGATAAGTTTGTTGACATGGGATGATAATACACAATATAGAAATGTCAAAAATTACTAAGAGACTTTAAGATAAGGTCTTATTTGCATTAGCCGGGTGGTCAAGAAGCCTTAATGTCTAGTCTAAGCTATTGATTAATGTTAAGCACAATTGTATCAATTAAACAGCACAAGGGAGTATTACCATCACATATAAAGGAATTTAAAAATAATTTAATAATATAAGACAGGAACTCGATAATTAATGAAAGTGATAAAAACTGATGCCCAGAAACACGGAGTAGGACTACACTGTGTTGATTTTCTGAACAGTTTAATTTTAAATAAGAAAGTTAAAGTCTGTAACATCCAGTCAAATCTAAATAGAAATAATCACAATCACCAGTACACAAATAAACTCAATAAATTAGGTCCATTAAATTTCAGCACCATGAGCTAAAAATTGACATAAATTGAATGAAAAAAACAATTTTTAGTAACAGATGTGACTATTGTTAAATTTTGATGGTGATTTTGGGGTGTAGATACTGTATGATGATAAACTGATATTGTTTACAATATCATGTAACTAGTATACATGTACTTATATGTGATGTAAACGTCACAATAAAACTTGGAAAGTATAAAGGAAGGATATTTTTCACATTATCAAATTAGATGGCCATAATACATGATACATACTTGATAATAATGTACATAAACTTTTTTCTTTAAAAAAAATCACCTTGAAAATTTGTGGGCGTGTCTTTACACTAGATTTCTTTTGTCAAAAAACTTGTTTGTTTAATTCTTTGGTAAGTGCATAACCTATAAACAAATATAATAATATAGAAAAAAAATCTCTAATCATCATGAAATATAAGAAGGCTTAGTTCTCGGAATATCGACAGTTGGGTGGGTTGCTTTTGCAGAAGTACACAATGGACATTCTTCTAAAGAAACCGCTGGAGCCCTATCTTCTTGCGACACTCAGGCTCTTTCATAAATCAATTTGTTTGGATGACTGGTAGATTTTCTTGTCAGCCAAACCTCAATTTCTTATATCCCTGCTAACATGATTCAAGTAATGTAATCAACTTAAGTAGCAACTTCCTTGAGGGTCCTGTATTTTTTTTATTTAAATGATAACCTTCCTGTTTTCATCTCCATGTGCCTGTCTTTTCTGGTCATTGAGAGTTCCCTGTTCGAACAGGGGAGACATGGAAGTTTACAAAGAGGTCCCATTTAATGCTGATTTTTAAAGAACTGACCGCGATCAAACTGAGAATTAGTGTTTTAAAATAAAAAGAATATTTACTTAACGAATGGAACTTCAATCATATTGAAACAAATGGTTAAATTAAAATTTGAATAATAAAATAGAGCCTATGTTCAGTTTCCAAGTTAATACATGCTTACAATTCCTTTAAACTAATTTGATGATGGGATCAATGGCCACGAACATTTAATAGTCTTTAAAAAATTAGTTACTCAATATGTCAAATAACAATCAGATAATTACATGATCCTGAAGGAAGGAAGGAAGAATATGCGTTTGAAAGTTCAGCTCGACTTTTTCATTTCGATTTGCTCATTTGTTGTCCTACAGATACACAACAGACACCTGAAAGACAATTACCATTATCTCAAATAGTCTGAAGTCTTGCTTTATAAATAGGAATCTACCCTAAACCTATTCTTTGTAGTAAGATAATCTTCAAAATTCGAAAAAAATACAGTTTAATAAAATAAAACTAGCAGAGCAAAGCTCATACTCCTTGTATGATATAAGGTTAAATTATTTATAGCTGGGTTTTAATCGAAAGATATCTAGTCTCATAAACATTTCCCCTCGTAAATATGTTGCTAAAAGGAATGAATAGATATAACATACATGAAGATGTTTAATTATGATTTATTAATATTTATCACCAAAATGTAAGCCCTGTAGAGGCACTAACAACTCTCGTAGAGGTAACTTATTATCAGAGCATTAGTCAGTGTTTTTGGGGGTCTAGATTACTTTACTTGACTTTTCAGATGTTTGTGCCTTGTTGATTAGACAAGGGGCTAACATTCAAATACTGATTGTTATCAGTAAGTAGTTAGCAATGGAGAAAGATGTCGGTTGTTGTTACTTGGATAATTAACACACTCAGTTGTTCTGTAGACTCAATAGAATACTGTTGTTATTAAAAGATGGGAGTTGTAAGTGTAAATTATAGTAGTTAAATGAGGAGAAAGGAGGGTGATAGTATTGAGATCATGATCAAAAGTTTATGCTAATGTGTACGGATTATATCTGTGTAAAAAGTAATCGGGTTTCATAGATAAACAAATAATACTTGAGTGTTTTCAACATAATAAGAGTCAGATGATCAAATCACTGAAGGTAATAATAGTTTGAACACCATCAGTGATCTAGTGAATGCACTATAAAACATCATTGACCAAGAGGATAAATACAGCCAGCGAAGACAATGGTTTAAATGGAGTTAATCATAATTTCAAGTTTTCAATTAAGAGTAAAGAATCTCCTGAGAAATAAATTTTTGGTCAAACATACATCTTTTTTTTTTTTTAATTCAAGTCTCATTTTAGCTCAAACTAAAGAAAATCTCCATATTTGTCTCCTTGCTCAGAGTAAAATTAACTTACTTCAGGATAATGAGCTCAAAAGCAGAGACAAGTTTCAAAACAGGACTTTTACAACCCAATAAGCACTCTGATTTCTTTACTTTTACCAGGCTTGGTTTCCCCACATTCTTGTACTTCTCTTTGTTCCATTCTAGAGATCTCCTGAAGACAAACATTATTTACATTTCTTCCTCTATGAGACCTTAGCTACTTGTTTCTACATTTCAGAAATTGAAGTCCTTCATGGTCAACAAATATAAAGTCGGTCAGTCAAAAACATGGTAAATGAAATGAAGGGAGGAAAAGATGATAGATATGTAAATTACAAAAAATAGAAATTTTTTTATCTAGAAGAAATGAAGTATATGTATTAACATAATGCAAGGCTACATACAGATAGATACAATACCATTGACACAAAATTACAATTGCTCAAATGTAAGAACTACTCAGAAATTCTTACATCAAAATTTATAGTAGCAATATTAAAATTCATGCAAAAAGGAAACACAAATTGACAATTAAATAAAAGAGTAGTACAACACTCATCTGATTAAGTACTAAATAGATTTTACTTACTGTCAAAACGGATATATCGATATCATAAAAGTTGCACATATCATCGGTCCACATAACTCTAAGATAGTATAACAATAAGAAAATTAGATTTCTTTTGTTGCTGTATAAGTTTATATATTTTTTTTAGCAATATTAAGTTTAATTCATTTTCATTTAAAAACCGAACTATAAAAAGCCAACCGTACAGATAACAAATCTATCAAAAAATTGAGGTGTATTCACTCTTGTGTGTGAGTTCTAAGGATTACCGCACAATACACCATATGCAGTGTAAGTCTGTCAGTCACAGTGTACCTAGAGTACCTGATAAGGTTATCAATATGAAAAAAAATATATTAACATTCATAAACTTTGTTTATAAACAGTGATGTTTGTGTTATTCTCCAAGAAATATTAGTATTTTGTGTTAAAAATTCAAATAAACGTTGTTTTCTTTCTAAATTTATTTCATAAATCTTGTTAAGTGGTTAAATGTTAAAACTGCACACCTCCTCGGGCACATCGACTATTCTAAAAATGGCTCCTAATTGATAATTTAAGTGCAGTGAGGCTGGCAGGCATAGTATACCCACAGAACGCAGAATAAGGTGTTAGAATTGCAAATGAGTCACACGTAACACAGCTTGTAGTTAGCCATGATTCCCTATGAGTAGATTATTTGTTGGGCTACCAGCTTTGGTTGACACAAATTCCGCCAACCAAAAACCATTTTTCAAATGGAAAAAATGTTCAATTTTCATAAAGTTTATTAATGAACTTAATTAAAAATGAAAATTTATTAATTTGACCCAACTGTTTCAAGCTTATATATATACTATTTATTATACACTAGTAGCCATCTTTTTGTTTTTTATTCTTGTTAATAACCATTGTAACGCTATTTGTAACATATCCCTTTCTTTCAACTATGTAGCTATCAGGTCGGTCTTACCGGATATGTTGAAATATCTTCCAATAATAAATTTGATAAAAATTTAGTATCTTTCTTTCATCAACCAAAGCCCATATACAAATAATCAAGTGCTAAGCCAATAATAGTTGTGTATCCCAATGTACCCACAGATTATATGACAGTGTAGTCAGTGAATCTGCAGTCAATACAACACAATGCAATTAATATACAATGTACATCAATTGTGATGATATTTTTTAGATAATTTTTTCTCGTATAAAAAAAAAAATGAGCATGATAAAATAAAAGCAACTCTTCTCATTTAATAAAACCTTACCTCTTTTTAGTTTGAGGGAAACTGGATTTTCGGAAAGACGAAGACATTTTAAAACTGAAACATTCAATAGAGACATATACTAGATATCTAAAACACAAATAACTAAACAAAAAGAAATGAAAAAATATATAGAGGTATAAAAGCACTAATATTTTAAGAAACAGAATATTTTTTTTTTTCAACTTAAGAAGATAAAAGAAGCATTTTTTTTGTATCCAAACAACATATTATGTATATAGACTTTTTTAATTAAGCACCTTCTATGAGAATCAGCCGTACCACTAGCCTAAAGACTAGCGTGCCTGACCGCAACTGCAGAGACCAGGGTTTGATCCCCAAGCATTTTATTATATGAGTGATGGATCTGGTCGGGTTATTTTCAACCTTGCGAGGGAAAATGATGTGATATGTATGAGTGGGATTTATCGTTTAAATAAATGCCATGCAACATGAACAATATTAAGCACAAAAGCAGAACAAATGTATAAATGTAGGACAGGTATTAAGCTTGACAAGAAGTTGATTCAATTAAGTTAAAAACTATGATTTTCAAAATTCCTGAAAAATATTTCACTACTATTAAGTTGTCATTAAAAAAAAAAATCTTGTGATAGGGACCATCCCATATTGAATCGGGCAAATGGAGTTGTATACACATGTCAATTGGCAAGATATTCACCAGCTTAATTATAACACGGAATTATGGCCCAGAAATAATTTCATTTTTTATACATATTTTCTATAAATAATTTAGAAGCAGTTAAACATCTTAATGCTCAGAATTATATCAGATGAAATGGATTGCTATTAGGTGAGAATACAAATATTGGTAAACTCAATCAATCAAGTCAATCAGTACACTTTAGTTCCCCATAATACATAGATCTTCAGTCAAAGATGAGTCAGCTCTTCAAGGCCTTGACTTGAAGTAATTTTTCAAGCTACATTCATGGTGTTGTTAGTGCTCTAGCCTCCTACTAGACTACAGAGATCCAGGGTTGATTGGGGGAGGGGGGCTTCATTAAGGATGGGCCTCCAGGTTGTCCTCAACCTGTCATCCTCACATTTGCAGATTACATTCCAAGGCTTACGTTTCTTAGGGTGTCCCCTGGCCAACACCATTTTCGTCTTTTCACTTGAGGCACTACCCACACTGTCTCTGCTCTTCACTACAATTGTATTTCAATCCAGGTTTGACTGTCTGCTCCATAAGGACGGTTTGAGCCGGCTTCACTGGCCTGCATGAGTAGCTACTTGAATAAATAAGTAATTAATCCAAGTTTATAAAACTGAATTAAAGTCCTTACAATACTTATACCTCAGTAATTTATTACCTAGGTCGGCAACTTTGTATACTGGAAGGTACAAAGTTTATATCCATTCATCAGGTCATACGTAATCTAATAGATAGAACAAAATTTAAAAAATCTTTTTTCTTCCAGGCATTGTGCAAAGAGGCACAAATCCTTCTCTCATCATACCTGTCGTATATCTTCTCCCACCCCATCCATGTATTGAAGATGCAAACCTTGGGGCGTCCTATAGGTCTATCTAATTTTTCTTGAGCAATACTCTACGGCCTTTGCAAGATCTCTGTCTCTCTCAATCCTACAGATATGTCCACACTATTTTACATTTCCTGTTATCAATATTTTCCTTTGAGACCTATTTTATTACATGTGAGATTTCTCTGGGTTTTATTGTTTTTTCAGTTCTTAGAGAGATTTTGTATTTTGAAAAAATCAAACAGTTTAATTGATATATAATTACTTATGTAAAAGGTAACATGGCCTTCTTAACCTTAACAACAGATATATTCCTCTGCATTGAAAGGAGCCAAATCTGTGTTGGTTCAATTTTTGAGAGCTGGCTCATCTTTGGTGAATTATACCAAAGGGCTTAAAACAACTTAAGTCATATATTTTACAGATGTTTAATAAAGACAGTAATTGAGGACAAATAAAAACACAAGTATATTCTACCACTTTTTTATAAATTGTAATAGTCAACATGGGACTGATACAAAAGAGTTCTAAAGGAAACCATCTAATGCAAAGTATACAAAATGATTATTTTTGTGACTGTGGAGTTAGCTTTCTAATTTCCTATCAGTAGTACCTTTTGCAACCCTAGTTCAGTAGTAACTAAAAATTAACCCTTAGTTAAAGGTGAACATGGTAGGGTTTTCAGCCTTTAGTTTAAAACTATAGTATTGACCGCTTAACGTTCTATTTAGCTATATATTTAACCGATTGACGTAAACTTAAGTTATTTTGATGAACACACTTATGTACTCTCCGACACAGAGCATTCAACTAAGTTAGGAATGATTAAAAAAAATAGGTAACTGTTTTATTCTATCTTGGCTCGGTAGAATTAATCATTTTTCAATTACACGTAAAAATTAAATATATATAGCGAGCTACTAGATACACAGATATTATTTAGTTCTTATTTAAAAGGACTTATTAACAGCTGTATTTCATACTATACTTCCTTCATATAGTTGATTATAATATTGTTAAAACAACATGAATCAATGTAAATAGATAAGGAAAATAAAATGAATATGATATACTGCGGCTGATGAGTGATCAAACTAAAATAGAAAACAAATCACCAGGGATAATCCCCCATGACTAAGCTACATCAATGAGAGGCTTGCATAATATGTAACATCAGATTGTTTTATTCATGACAGTTAACATGTATTTTTTAGCCCACTATACCTACTGATTAATTTCATCGGAAGCTATAACAACCAAAAAAATTTAATCGTGTACAAAAACTTATCGTTTAAACTAGTTTGAAATTTATAAATAGCGAATCTAATCAGATGATAAATTTTCTTACCCTACAGTTCAGAGTAATCACATTATGATTTTTTCTAAATTAAACATCTGTGAAATAGATATTTTTGCCTAATTTTTTACCAATAAAACTTATAATATCATGTTAAAAAAAATCAAAACAGATAATTATCACAAAAACTCAAATTAACCAATATGTTGGCTTTTGAAAATTAAATTTACCTTCTTTTGTGTTAAGTCTATTAACATCTGTTTCATTAACCTTTAAAATTACATCCCCTGCTTCAACCTGCAATTAAATTAAAATTAAATAAATAATTTCATTACACAAGACGATACATGCTAACCCTCCACAGAACAAACACTACAAAGAGACTGATACCCAAAAATATTGTGCCATCTCTCAATTTTTAAAATAAATTAAAAAAAAAAAAAAAAAACCCTACATACTAATATTTAAAATATTTGAGTATGTATCAACTTAATTTGAATAGACATGGCAGGTGTGAATCAACTAAACTAACAAACTAAAGAAACACTAGAGGCGATTTAAATCTTTCTTAGTGTTCGGCAGCTGAGGGTGATATTTTAGATGTTGACTTCTGACGCCAAGACATAAACTCCAGTTGTATCCTTGTGAAGACTGGTGTCGTACAGAAAGAGAAAGGTGCTTTCCTATAAATACATTAAGGTTTCTTCTAATACACTCATTTTGTACCACCCGGTGCAGTGTAAGTGAAATGTGCTAGGGAGTATTGAGGAATATTTGAATTCACAGGGCACATTTAAAGAGCAATTTGAAGCCTTTGAAACTCACTCCAGTAAACAAATTACAGTCAGCACACCAATTGCCTTTCACATCTCCTTTCTTTTTGGAGAGTGAACTGTGAGAAACCACTTGAGTCAGTCAACGTAATGTCTGGCAAACTTCGGTCTGTTAAATTTCTCATTCCATCATCTAATGATAAATGCTCACATTTATAAATAATCCTTCTCAGCTGGTTACTCATGCTCATATCTGTTCTAACATTTGGGCCTTCTAAGATTAGATACCAAGATGAGATTCACAAGAGGACTTATTAATTCTAGGCCATTGGCAATAGTTTTGTAGCTTAAGCATAATCTGACACTGTTACTTATTGGCATACAGTCATGTTACAATAATAAAAATGACTCATTTTGAATTTATTTCCGTTTTTTTTTATAAACAGAAATACTTCTAAAAAATCAAAACTAAAGAAATGTAGGGTGCATAAACTGAAGTAAGAGCGGAAATGGTTGAATAAACACTAACACACTTCACTTGATATCATTGAGTTGTATTCACTTGATATCATTAAACATAATTGTTGATTTAAATCACCGACCTCTGTCTGACAGTCATATCTCTTTAAATAGACTAGGAAAGAAATTTTCCAAGAAAAAGCTTCATAAATGAATTGGAAAAAATTAAGAGAGGCTGAAGGATTTTTGCACAGCAGTTTGAACATCAGTACAATAAAATAACATAACATAGCATACATAACAATTACTAAACTATATCATTATGCACAGCATTAACTCAAACAGTGAACTCACTTCGAGAAGTAAATAAGCAAGCATCAAGTTAACATCGACATGCAGTTGGTTCAAAAGTGCTAGGGGTAAATACTATCTCAGAAGAGATAACACTATAATTAACTTATGGGTAACTATCCATACACTAGAAAAGAGAAGAAAGTGGAGAACACATGTGAGAAAATCATAACTAGTGTAAAAGTGTGATAAAAATATATAAATAAAACAGATTTAATTAGTCTGTAAATATATTAATAAGATAAATATACGACAATAGCCCACACCTTTTCTCTCAACAAGTTTAAACTAATCCTTTACACGGTCAATCAGAAACAATTTCTCTTTACAGCTATCATTAATAGAAACCACTCACTTCTCCACTTTCTGCAGCTGGGGAATTTTCTACGATGTCATAGATTATCGGGGGAAGCCCTGGTGTTCCTAGTAAAGAGAATCCCAAGCCGCATGTAGGATCTTTTTTATTTAAGACGACCAATAATTCTTCAGCCATCGTTTGAAGAAATGTCAAACATTGTAGCCGCTTCCCAGATGTTCCAACGAACAGGTATCTTCCATTGATTACTGGCCCCTCGGCGATAATCGACTCACTTTTCATAAACTTTTAGCAGTAAAAAAATCGTCATCAGTATTACGGATTTGATTTAGATTTTTATAACAACAGTCACAGATTACGGAGGGAAAAGAGGTTTATACACCTTTCCAGACCAGCAGGTAACTGCCACCATTTTTTAACGACTGGTTATCCAACATAACATTAAGAAAATTATTGCACTACAAAGCCAATAAAAAAAATATCATATATTGAAAACTAATCAAGATAATTACCTCATTTTTATTTTATTACTAAATGAAAAAAAGTTGTAATGTACGCACTAATAATTATAATGGAGTTTATGTAATTTTTCATTGAAACAATATAAAAATTAATATGACTAAAACTCGTAACTTACAATCATTTTCGACCAAATCCCCATTGGATATATAGAATAATAATGTGTAAATGAAAGACAAAAGATATGTTTGAGGGGTTGTGTTTTAAGTTCTGATTGAACAGTCGTATAGCCTAGTTACCACTGAAAAGTAAGGGAAATTGTTGAACAGGAGCTTATAAAACTCACCAACCAAGAAAAATCTCATAAACAACACGCTACAAAACTCTGGAACTACTAATTATCTTTTACTTTATCTTCTTATCTTAACGTTATCTTTTGACAATGCCAGTTTATCTTCCAGCATGTCACCATAAAAAATATACTCCATAGTATTACATTTCTCAGACAGAAAACTACTTAATCCCACAATTAGCCAAGAAAATCTCCCTTAAAACGTCTCTCCAAAAAAACATTACCAACTATATAATTGGATCATGGATAATCGCACTTAGGTGATGAATTAGCGTGATTCACAGGTACCTAAAATGAAATTAACCCGTTTTCTAATTAGCTAAATGGGATCAAAAGTAATAACAAATCCACCACAGAAATAGACAACAATAATTCTGTTAACTTCCAAGACATCATTGAGACAAGAAGTGGAAATAAAGACATTCAAATTATTTCTACCCACTACCGTAGCCGCAAAATGGCTATGCTCTACTGCTTACTACACAAATTAAACAACCTACCACACCACTAGAACTGGAAAACTACAGGAGTGAACTGGATACATCAAACACTTTGCTTAACCAAACAGTTTTGCTGAAGGGAAAGTCGGTCGTGTTATAACCAAATGTTACCACAAGACGGGAAACTATGCCCAGAGCACCCCCTTCCATATTTAGAATCAGTTCCTGACAAATTGGAAAATGGAAGACAGTAGAGTGGCACGAGAGCCTTCCCAGCATGCACGATTTGGAATATGGGATAAGATTTGGAAGCTCTTGAAAGACCGCAAAAAAGAACCCGAAAATCCACTTTTACGGTACTGAAGACTTCACGGCTATACCAAGTGACTACTTCTCAACAACTGAAAACGAAGAGGAATTATACTATAGGTAACCAGACACCAGGGCACGGCGAGATCCAAAGCTACTGAAACAGATGCCGATGAGAGGGCACTAGTTAGTAGTTGAATAAAGTTGCGGTACTTTCCTTATGCGTGGAAGCAAGCAATCTTGCCCCGCTATTGAAGAGCGGAGATCGCCCTACCCATTAACACCTGATCAGTTTTCTACCACATATGCCAGAGATTATCCAGAAAATTCTTTTGAATTATATGGGAATGAGTCCCGTGTGGCAAACGATACCATAATAGACAGGTTGTCAGGTGAGTCTCAACGCTGAGCATCCCCTTGCAAAACACCATTCAGGTTATCCTGCCAAAACATTGAAGAATATCACTCACCAATCCCGTGTTTGACACGCTATCCCCAGACCCTTCCTCTATTAATGACTTAGGGGAATCAGTTTGTATTTAATGATGACCACCATCACCCAGTCTTGTTTGTATTATAATTATTTGCACCATTGATGTAAGTAATAATTACCTATTGATGTAAGTCCCTGCCTATTAATAAAAGTTTCATTTTATTATATTTGTACTTACTTAACTTCTTGGTTTATGTAATTTTTAGAAAGAAAAGTGCCAGAGTATATGCTTCCCCTAGCGCTCTGGGATTCCAGGTCCCACAGAGCACTTGTATTTTCTACTTACGAACTTGTACCACTTCGTAAACATCGGCGGACTGTGCTGGCCTCTGGAATAATCATAGGAACGTGATTTTTGTTCACATATTCCCATCAATCCACAAAATATTACTATCAGGATATATGTAGCAGCCTACCTAGCAGGTGGGTCTGGGGTTTGGGCTCTCTCAGATTCACAAGAGGCATAGTACTTTGAATGTATAGTAGCCGATTTCCCAGTATGCTCTTCTACTCATTTATAAGTATCCGCTATCAACTCCCGGACATCCCTGATAATGACTACGACGTTATCTTTCTCTACTAAATCCCACCGGAGCTATGTCAAAGTATATCAGAATCCATATCAGTAATAAGAATAAAACGTAACTAAACGAAAATTCATTTGAAACTATAATTCCTTGACAAAAGGGTAATGGCCTCTGTGAAAATGGGACATAACTAACACTTTATCTCCAGCTCTGTGATACTGATTGCTGATTTAGGTCATTTTAAGGTACTAGACTGGAATACCCGCTGATGTTGCTACAAACTGCTTTTCTTGGTAATCGAAAAATAAATAGCCTTAATTAAACTTTTTAAAGCCAATGAACATTGATTTGATTCACTCCTTTGGGTAAACCTGATCTCTTAATTTCTTTGTAATATTTATAGAAGGTCAGTGAAAGACAATCAACTGTACCAAGATGAAAAGAGGAGTAGGACACAGTTTGTATAAGTTGGTAACTCGTTTGAGAACAGTCATTTTTTGTTTTATTTGTTAATTGTTAAAGCAACATAGTGGTCGTAATGAACATTTAAGGAAACAAAATTAACTCCACATTATTTATCGAGCTTAATGAAATATTTTGGATGAATTAAAGAATATGCAATGACTAAATACCAGTAATTATCTATAAAAATATGGGTTATGGGTAGGATGACTGAATGCAAAGCGTTTACACTCGATTTATTTTACTTTATTGGATCACGTGAGTAATAGACTAAGTACTGCTGATGGTACACTTTTATTAAGAGTTGATGCAAATAGTTTTGTACTAGAAATCAGAAACAAGATCAGATCAAAAGATTAAAGGAAAAGTCTTGTAAGAAGTTCTTCATCAGTGGCTTGTCTAGAACGTTTTCAAATCCTTGTGGGTTTAGTAGTTCCATGATAAAATTAGCGTAAGATATGTAATAATATATCTATAAAAGCAATGATGATTAGGAAGATTATAAAAGAGGATGTGAAATTCTTTTGGTTGTTTTCTAAGATATGCAATCTTATACTAGTTTAAGCTTCCATAACTAAGGAAAGAAAATCTATATAGCCTAAATCCAAATTTGGATGGACCCATTGGCTAAAATATGTATATATATAACAAAATTCTTTTATAAAAACTGAAAAATTTTCTCGTTATAACTGACACGAATAGTAGAGCTATATCGAAGAAATAGTACATCAATAATATACACCTATATAAAATACGTTTATTGCTAACAATTTTTGTTATGCTTGTTTGGAGGTTGTGAGGGGGGGGGGCAATTAAATGTGAAAGGGTAGAAGGCAACACTGACTGGGAAGGTAGAGCTATGGGCCTCCTAATGGCAATCGCCGTCTCTACTCAATACATTCAGACGATGCACTTTTGAAGAAAGGAATGTCAAAAGTTGGCAATCTAACTAAACCTAATGGCACTCTAATGACTGAACCTGCCATTCAAATGACTAAAGGAATTCAAAGACATAAGGATAACAAAAAAAAAAAAAAAAAATGACTAGTTTGAATGTGTCAAGAAGGGATGGTTATTACCATATAAAACCCCACTGCTACCTTCCTAGCCACTGTTCCAAAGGTCAAGTTGGTTCGTCATTTTAAATTTGAATTATAAATAAAGCAAATTAAATATATTTACATTGTTGGCTTGTTTGCTGTTTCACCCTTTTGGACAATAACTTGAATACTGCATGTAGCGACCGCTAAGTACATATGATAAAACACCCTATACTCTATTGCATATATATTGTAAGCAAAAGTAAAATAACATGAACTAAATGTATTATAAACAAATATAAATCATTGTAAATGTGTTAAGCAATAAAAAAGGCGGAAACCAAGGCACACGAGAAAGGTCAGCCAGGTACCCGCCGGGCCTAAGAGCCAGATGCGCGAGGGTACCACAGGTCATAAACTAACAACCCTTTTGGGCCCACTCTACCTCCAGGGCTTGTCCCCTGGCCGGGTAATAAGGCGGCGGTCACGTTCCTCGCGACAGGTGTGCGCCGGCTTAGACCCTTGCAGCCTTCCAGCAGGCAAGGGGAGAGGGTACTTAAGGCAGGGCCCTTGGCCCTGTTAATTAGTCTCTCGCGGCCTTTACTCGTGACGCTTGCATGGTTTCCACTCGAACTCTGAAAACTTGACTAATTCTTTATGAAACCTCTGTACCTCTTCTCTTGAACATAGTGCATTGTCGGGGCACATGCCTATCATAAATAGAGTCAGATAGTAACGCCGTCATGGAACGATTGTCCAGGTTATAAACTCCAACAATCCACACTTGTCACCAGGGCTAGGGTGATCAGGCACCCCCTAGTGAGGATGGGGCACTGTATTTAGGCGATCACTGGAATATTATTTTGTACATATGCTCATTGCCCTAAAAAAACCTTCTATACTTGATAAGAGTTCAGAGGTTTTCATATGATGAGGATAATATGGAACTTCTCTTACATTTATTATGCTGGTAAAATAAAAATATTGTTATTAGGTCACCAAAACCAAATTACTTCTTATTTAGTAATATTTGCACATGCAAACAAACTTTTTTGATCATAATCTGAATATTACTGCCCTCATATACTCTCTTGAGCTAGTATAAAAACTTTACTCTATTGAACTAACAGAAAAACTAAGCATCTTGCATGTGAAAGTTTCCCCAAGCCAAATTAATTTAGGACCCAGGCACTTTCTTGTGCCAAAGGTTCTCCAATGCATCCACGTTTCATTGCATTGGAAATAGAATTTGAACAATGTGAAGTGAGAATTTTTCACAAAAAGGGAAATAGACTTCAAAATGCTAATACTGGGAGCCTAGACAAATTATGATGAAATGAAATTGTCAGCAATAAAAATGATAAAGGTGGCACATGAATTAATAATTTTTTAGTTTTATCAGTTTTTCAAAACCAGAAACCCTCGCATTTTCACCCATGTGTCTGTTCCTCTGTTATTCCATAAAGTTATAAAATTTGTGTTAATAACTGTAACTCAACTAATATTTGATGGACAGGCATGGTACTTAGTAATTTAAAACAAAATGTCTTAGCATTCTCATTAAAATCGTATTTTCACAACTTTTTTCGGAGATACAACTTACTTATGGGGCCGGGGCACAGTGGAAGTAAGGTGGGAATATGTAAAAAGGAACACTTGTCAAGTAAATCTGAATATTTTTAGCCTTTGTCTCTGTAGTTCATAGCAACAGGGAAGAATGTGAAATGAGAATATTTTCGTAAAAATGGAAATAAGACTTCAAAACTGGGAGTCTAGATATAAATTATGATGAAATTTCCCTGCTTCCTAGGCAATTCTCTGTAGGTTTATGATCCTCCCCGTAGGTAATTAATTACAAGTCAGTAGCTTAATATTGCCAAAAATAATGTGTGAAAAAAAAAAAAAAAGAATGTTTATGATCTTAGTTAACCTAGGACCACATTTTGACAGTTGTCAGTGGTGGGAAAATCTTACAAGTAACAAAATATTCCCTTTATATTAATAATAAAACAGGACGATTTAATGAAGTAAATTTCATATAAAAGGCTTGGCTTTAAGCCTATTCGATGTGTATACTTCTTCTTTGAACATCATTGAAAAATAAATAATAATTTGCATGACTTGGTAATTATATTTCACTAAAGTCCAACAAATAATATTATTAATCAGGACATACTCTTCATGTTTATTGCTTTATAATTCATTTAGTAATTAACTTAGACAAGGTTTTTTTTGCAGTCCACAAAACGCCCAAAAATAAATAAATATTTCAGTTTCGTTCCTATCATCAGCCAACAGATGCTGCTCAATATATTTAAGGAAATATTTTCTGCTCTCTTTTGATCTTAAGACATGCACTCCTTGTAGTGCATACAATGCAGTAAAAGGCGAGAGCCTCACTTGTAAAATTGTAATCAATTTTAAAAATAATTACCCAAGGGGTTTAGAAAAAAAAACTCTCTCTCTCTCTACCTCTGTACTCCAGCCAGTTATTTTTTCTCTCGAAAGATGGAATGCACTTGATTTGCCATTTTTTTCTTAAAAGTTAGTCCGAAATGTAACCAATAGATAGTGCTGCATTCTAATTATGTACAATAACTAGTCCCTTAAGACTAAAAGCTATCATTAAATCAGGAAATAACTTATTTATCAGTTATGTTTGGTTTTTATTTTATATGTGGATTAGGAAATAGGTTTGTAATGTGTAGGATGAAGTGTTATAAATTGGAATAGGTACTTTAGTGTTTATTGATCTGTTATGCGATTTACCCTATAATACTTGAAAGCTGATCTTACTTGTAACTGTTTACAAAATATGAATTAAATAATGATGTATAGGAGGTAGTAACAACTTAGCCTATAAATTTGAAGTTATGGATTATTTACCTGAGTGTGAACTTTACAACAGTTACCTCTTTAAATTTACTTAAAATGACTATATGTGAATGTGTGACACTCCGATTAATAATGGTTAATCTATATAACTTCTTTATGAAATGAGTACTAAATATTTTCAAAACTATTTCAATTACTTTTTTAAGTAAGTAAACTCAGATTAGTATGACGATGAACTATTACATTATTTATTCATAATTTCTATACATAAGAATAAGTAATTTTCATGTAAATAAATCAAGATTGAATCAGTTTTTAATTGTCTAACTGCGTTTATACTTACTATCTCATTTCTCCAAGTCCTTTTTATTTATTACGATGCTTATGTGTTAACTTCCATATCTGATGATCATGGTATTAAAATATGACCATTATTAATCGTAAAATATTCCTTAATTTACTGCACTTTTTTTCTTAAGTTGAGAGATGGTCCGGTTCGACTTGTCATATTATTTTTATTTCACACTTTCATTATTAAAATGTTTCCAGTAATCAGTTAGCAAGACGTAAAGAGAGTTAATTGAAAATTAATTTTATTTGAGTAATAAAGTTTTTCATTATATCACATTCATGGTTTATTGTAATTGTTCAATGTCCAGATAATCTATCCGCCATCCATTAACACACAATCCCTTTGCGAGAAGAAATTGAGACAGACTGTATATAAATATTGGTGGTACCTTGATATGTAAAATTGTTTTGTTTTTTATCAACTTGAATGTCTTCAGTGAAGTGGACAGTTTCGCTGACATCATCCACTAGTGATGGCTAAACAATGATGACAAAAATAAATTATAATTCACCTTGTTGAGGTTAATTAATAAATGAATTATGAAGCAATAAACATGAAGAGTATGTCCTGACTAATAATATTATGTGTTGGGCTTTAGTGAAATATAATTAGCAAGTGATACAAATGATTTTCATTGTCATAACAAAACCCTTAAATGTGGGTCTCATCTTATTTGAGATGATTTTTTTGTTTTTTCAATAGTGAAAAGGGAATCAAAAGAAATGCCAACAATACAAATTGTATATAAAATACATTATTTATTTAATAACTTTAACTGATGAATTTTCCACACCATAGATAACAGTAGGGATTGGTACAAAATTAACAATACTTAGAAAATTCATAATTCAGTCCATTCATTTCTGATACAGATACCCTAAAATAATTCTACCTATTCTTTAAAAAAAATATTTGAGCTTGTTATATTGCTATTAAGTCCAATTGACAAGCTCTGGTGGTATTCCTTCAAACTGTCTGCTATAAAGAGAAGTTTCAAGGTTTGAAATATTCTCTACATCTCTCATAATATAATTTCAACGATCTATCCTTAACAACTTCTTCCACCATGAGTTCATTTCTTAACAAACGTAGCTGAAAAAAAATAAATAAATAAAAGTAAGGTTTAAAAATTAGACTAACAGAAACTTACAATATTATGTTTATTTTTAATATAAACCAGCTAAGAGAGGAAGAGGTCCCGAGTGGGTAGTAACTGCTACTTCTGCATACTCATTTATATATAACGATGATTTGCTCTTTCAACTTCCATCACAGAGTTGCCATTTTCTTGAGATTTTTTTTTTCTGGGGGTGTAATTGTTGGTTTAAAACTTGAATGAAAATACCAATTAATGAAGTGGTTAAATAAGCTTTATTGTGGGTCTTAAGTCTCCTGAGATTCATAATCATAATTACTAATGTAGAACCACAATTTCATATGTGATAAAACAAAACTCGATATTTTAGATAATCGGATAAAATTAAATATATAGTGATCGAGAGAAAGCATCAGAAGAATGGGAAATAATAAAATATAAGGATATGGGTGTAGATTAAAAATTAAGGAAGTTAATTAAGTATACAGAAGCTTTGGTCGATATGGTTTGGAACGGGAAGGTCTCAACAAAGTATTGTCGTTTGGAGGAAGAAAATAGCAACTCTACCACTCACGTCAGAGCCCCTCTAAACTAAAACCAAAATAAGCACTTAACTAATAATAATATCTCATTATTTACTTGTAAGAAAATAACAAAACAAAAAACCTTCGACTACTCTGATTCATAGGACCAAGTACAGAAACTAAGGAAGCAGTTGATGAGGTGTTTTAGCTTTCCTTTGAGATGCCATGAGATCCATCATAGGCATCACAACTATAGTTAAAGTGTTGAGAGGAAGCAATGAGTTTGTAGGTTTTGTTGTGGGAAAAAGATAGCAGGAGTGATTTAACTGTTCGAAGGTGGTTATGGAAGCCTGGTTAATTAGAATTGGTTGTTTCTTGAAGGTCTATTGGTCTATGGTTAGACATAGTATGTAAGAGTATTACATAAATTGGGAGTTGTTAAAAAAAAAAAAAAAAAAAAAGGAAGGTCAGTGATTGAAAGGTTTTGAGTTTTGAGATGATGCATTTGAAAAATTTAATATGATGATTTTCATACCAGATATATTCACTATGTTACAGATAATACTAACTTTGGTTTGCTCCTTATTAAGAATTTTATTAATTGCCACATCATCACTTATTTCCTTTTTTTGTTTCAATTCTACGATTTTATCAGAAGTAACTTTAATACATTTTGTTATCGACAGTTCTCTTTTTTCATAGATGGACTGCAACTGAAATTTTTATAAATAAAGTAAGTTTGAAACTTGACATTAATTAGAATTTCCTTTATTACCTACTTCATCATATAACTGTTTACAAGTTTGTGATGGATTGATCTCATTTCTAAAGGAAGGTGTTGGCACTTTTACATTTAAAGCATAGACTATTTTATCATCAAGATCTCTCATTTTCTTAAGACTATCCTGAAAATAAATGTTGGGAAAAAAATCTCAAGACATTAAGATGAAGGATACCTACAGGTCATAATCTACGAATTTTTCTAGTACCTGAAATTCTAAAAAATCTGTGCACTCCATTACAGTAATTATTCAATATAAATAATTATCCAATCCTTGCATAAATAGCATTGGCACACGGTGTGTACAAATTTGGATGGAATATATTTGAAGGAAGGTAATATTTACAGCTGTCGGTCAGTGAAAGGCAATCAACTGTACCAAGATGAAAAGAGGAGTAAGACAAAGTTTGTATAAGTTGGTAACTCATTTGAGAACAGTCATTTTTTGTGTTATTTGTTAATCGTTAAAACCCCATAGTGGTCTAAATAAGCATTTAAGGAAACAAAATTAACTCCACATTATTTATCGAGCCTAATGAAGTATTTCGGATGAATTTAAGAATATTCAATGAGTAAATACCAGTACATATCTATAAGAATACAG
Organism: Acanthosoma haemorrhoidale; assembly: GCA_930367205.1. Lineage (NCBI taxonomy): Eukaryota > Metazoa > Arthropoda > Insecta > Hemiptera > Acanthosomatidae > Acanthosoma > Acanthosoma haemorrhoidale. The sequence continues at coordinate 32,094,251 of OV884015.1, forward strand.
GTTATGGGTAGGATGACTGAATGCAAATGGTTTACACTCGATTTATTTTACTTTATTGGATCACGTAAGTAATAGACTAAGTACTGCTGATGGTACACTTTTATTAAGAGTTGATGCAAATAGTTTTGTACTAGATATCAGGCGTAAGATCAGATCATAAGTGTTAAAAGATGAAAGCAAAAGCCTTATAAGAAGGTCTTCATCAGTGGCTTGTCTAGAACGTTTTCAAATCCTTGTGGGTTTAGTAGTTTCTTGTACATCGCTCCATGGGTGTTTTCTGACATTTGTTCCATGGATAATAGAAATGTGTCAGCTCCATACTCATGGAATATCCTTTTACAAGGAATTTGTGAACAGAAACACACATTTAGTAAGTAACACTGTTAGATTTCAATGGAAACTGCGATTTTTCTTTCAGTGATCAGTCAACATATAAAATAGTTTTCAGAAGAACTAGGCGTGACTTCAGATTATATCTGCACAATTAATCTCCAAAAATTTCGATGAATCTACTGAAAATGTTGTAACAATTCATTTTGCATATTCATGTTTCTAGTATATTCATTGGTGGTTCAGTTTAACAAGTATAGATTAACAACGTCAAAGTCGGTTCAAGCTTCCAATGCTGATTTTATTCTTGTCCCACTCCATCGAAGTGAACAAGTTTGAGCAAAATAGTCATAAACTACAGCTTACTCTTCAGCGCTGGCCAAAGTTTTTCAAGTTAGAGGCTTTATCTTGAAAAACCTATTCTTTTCCCCTTCACCTATTCATAGTGCCTTTTATTTCTACTCCTGGTTAGAGCTGCACATAATCGCCTCCGCGGGAATTCTGTTTCCTGGTTCTCTTCTGTCCTTTCATGAATTAATCCCAATTTCCTGTACTATCCAAACCTTACATTTTTTCTCCGAGATCATACCTCTCCACGACCTAGACGCCCTTACCTGAGAAAACATCAAACCTTGAATTGGAATGAAATGTCTACTCCTGTTCCACAGTTGACTCCACATCTCACTGACAACCTTCTTGGGATCCTTGATGGATACGCCCTTCTGAAAACCTCCGGCCTGTCCCAAGGATATGCAGGAGGTCAAGGGTTTTCAGGAAAGACGCGAGCCTTTAGACGCACTATGCTTGTAGATGATTACCAGGATATAACGCATCTTGACGCAAGCAAAGGGTTGGTGTGCGAAATTCTACTACTGGCATGAAGCCTTTTCACCCACTTCTGATTCCAAATCAAAATGGCAACTCCTTCGAAAACTTACCCTCTGTGACTCTTCTAGTACTTTTTACTTGGTAGTATTCCCAGTTTCATCTGAATAATTAAACTTATATTTTGTATTTGCCTCCTTAATCACTTCACCACCCCCTAATCTCAGGCCTGATACACACATACGGGCTCGAAACCTGTGGTGGCGTGATTACAACTTTAAGTACATAAGATAGTTGTAAGCACATACCTCCGGAGGAAGTTGGAGTAGCCTAAGCCCATGTGGCGATCGGTTTTTCTTATTGTTTTCAATAAATGGATGTACCTATTATCGCCTATTTTGATTTAAAGTATATTTCTTGTACACTAGGTAAGCACGTTTTCTCCGATAGACTTCCATCGTTGGCATCGGAATGCGTAATAAGTTCAATTCACGGTGATGTGTGTATTGAATTGCTACGGCCCAGCATCGGCACCGTACGTTAAAAAAACAAATGTGCCTACCCAGCGTTAATTTTCCTGTGAATTCGCTTTAAACTGTGGAAGTTTTTATTTTTCATAGATCTATGCCACAGACCTCATATCCTTTGTAATGAATTTTGCAATAATGCGTTTGAATATGTTAAAAGGTACAATATGTGTTATTTGTAACAACTCGGTAGTTATTTACCCTACTCCCGAGACTCGGGGTCTAAAAATAACTACTTATGTAACATGTGCTTATTTATATTACATGTGATAAGTATTAATTGTAATAATACTGTCTCATAAAAATCAATCTTGTTGAGCCCGAGAGACTTTACTATGTGGAAGGAAAGCACTAGCAATGAAGAAGAGAAAAAAACGAGTATTGGTGCACACAGAATATTGGTCAGTAAATTAATTATAAAGCAATAATAACTGTACAATCTTCAAACATAAATTCTGCCTGAGCATAGCGTATTATTTTTTTTAGTGGAGGTTAAATGTAATTTTGTTGTCTTGTATTAGTATTTTTATTCATTTTTTCAATACTTTTTATTTGTTTTATTAAAATAGAAGTTTATTCTTAGCCTTTATTTTAGATTTGAGTGTTTGTTTAGATTGTTGGGATGTAGGCTTAGGTTGATGAATAAAGAGGCTATATTTTTAATACATTTATTTATGTAGAGCGCTCCGATATTCTAGGTATGTCAGCCAGATAATAAGGCTTAATAGAAGATGATAAATGTAGCGTAAGATATGTAATAATATATCTATAAAAGCGATGATGTTTAGGAAGATTATAAAAGAATATGTGAAATTCTTTTGGTTGTTTTCTAAGATATGCAATATTATACCTAGTTTAAGCTTCCATAACTAAGGAAAGAAAATCTATATAGCCTAAATCCAAACTTGGATTGCAACCCTCTGATCCATTGGCTAAAACATGTATATATATAACAAAATTCTTTTATAAAAACTGAAACATTTTCTGGTTATATCTGACAAGAATAGTAGAGCTATATCGAAGAAATAGTACATCAATAATATTCACCTGTATAAAATACGTTAATCGCTAACAATTTTTGTTATGTTTGTTTGGAGGTTTTGAGGGGGGGGTGAACTTTATTATATAGCGTGGGGTTTCATATGCTAATAACCATCCTTTTTTAACATATTGATACGAGCCATTTTTTTTTTGTTATCCTTATGTCTTTGAATTCCTTTAGTCATTTGAATGGCAGGTTCAGTCATTAGAGTGCCATTAGGTTTAGTTAGATTGCCAACTTTTGACATTCCTTTCTTCAAAAATGCATCGTCTGAATGTATTGTACCCTTTCACATTTAAATGCCCCCCCCCTCTCTACCTCCAAACAAACATAATAAAAATTGTTAGCGATAAACGTATTTTATACAGGTGTATATTATTGATGTACTATTTCTTCGATATAGCTCTACTATTCGTGTCAGTTATAACGAGAAAATTTTTCAGTTTTTATAAAAGAATTTTGTTATATATATACATATTTTAGCCAATGGCTGGTTTCATATGGTAATAACCATATGAATATGTACCCCACGCTATATAATACGCTTCCCAGCCAATGTTCCAAAGATCAAGTTGGTTCGTCAATCTCAATGTTAAATTCGAATTTATTATAAATAAAGCAAATTAAATATATTTACATTGTTGACTGTTTCACCCTTTTGGTCAAAAACTTGAATATTGCATTTAGGCGATCACTAATATTATTTTGTACATATGCTCATTGCCCTAAGAAAAACCCTCTTTACTTGATAAGAGTTAAGAGGTTTTCATATGATGAGGATAATATGGAACTTCTCTTACATTTATTATGCTGGTAAAATTAAAATATTGTTATAAGTTCACCAAAACCAAATTACTTCTTATTTAGTAATATTTGCACATGTTAACAAACTTTTTTGATCATAATCTGAATATTACTGCCCTCATATACTCTCTTGAGCTAGTATAAAAACTTTACTCTATTGAGTTCACAGAAAAACTAAGCATCTTGCATGTGAAAGTTTCCCCAAGCCAAATTAATTTAGGACCCAGGCACTTTCTTGTACCAAAGGGTTCTCCAATGCATCCACATTTCATTGTATTGGAAATTCAAGAACACTTCATTTAATCAAATGCTATTAATTATTCTAAACTTAAATACCACTATAATATATTACATAGTAACAAGTGAAACATTCAGCTTATGATATAGGACAGGTGAATAAATGATTTTTTTAAGTTTGATCAGTTTTTCAAATCCAAAATTTCTCATATTTTCACCCACATGTCTGTTATTCCATAAAGTTATAAAATTTGTGTTAATAACACTGTAACTCAACTAATATTTGATGGACAGGCATGGTACTTAGTAATTAAAAAAAAATGTCGTAAGCATTCTCATTAAAATGGTATTTTCATAACTTGTTCATGGAGATACAACTTACTTACGTGGCCGGGGCAGAATGGAAGTAAGGTGGGAATATGTAAAAAGGAACACTTATCAAGTAAATCTGAATATTTTTAGCCTTTGTCTTTGTAGTTCATAGCGACAGGGAACAATGTGTAATGAGAATTTTTCATAAAAAAAGGAAATAGACTTCAAGGAAATGATTAATGGTGTTTCAACCTAAATGAGGTTTTTTATTCAAGAGGAAACTTACAATAACATGAGTAAAACCCTTAATTGGGATACTGCACAGTAACAAGGTATTTTGTTTTCAGGAACTTTCCTGTGTTGTATGCTTAACTGTCGCTTGGGTGATATCCTTCACCCTACAGCAATATGCCAAAGGCGATATGGTTTCGGCCAATCTGGGTAGTGATGTAACAGATGGCTGGGATCTTATCTAGTCTCATAATGAAACCCAAAATATTTCTACATCCTTAGGATTCTGGAAGCAAAGGAGAAGTTTTATGCTGCTGCAATAAATATAAACTGAAGCAGAATTTTGATCGGCAATAAAAGTTGTAAATTAAGGATACATTAATAAAGAAAACCATAAAAGATAAAAATTTATATTTAATTAAAAACAGGACAAAATAAAAATGGTTTCTTATCTTACATATTAAGATATATATATATATATATAAAATTAATAATTTAAATCATTATTAAACAATGATAAATGCAATTTTATATTAAAGCTAATTAATTTCAATAGGAATGTTTAAGAATATTATAACTTGTAGAAAAAATAATTGATTTCAATTAAATAAATTTACTAGCACTCAGTTTGTCTTACTTTGAGCCACTGCTCCACCCCGCTATGAACCCATATAACGGCTTACCAAACGTTCAGTTGATGAATACTGATAAGATTAATATTTATTAAAATTGTGTGTAATTCACACACATAGTTAAGTAAACTTTAGTGTAAAATTCTGGTGAATATGTAGTAAACATAACCTTAAGCTAACCTTGGTGTCCTGTATTATAATTTATTTTTTAATGTAAACAAGTAGAACATAACGATAATATAAAGTTGGCAACTTTAGAGAGGCCAGGGATATTATCCCTTCAAATGTGGAAACATGAATTACACTAAACTATCTATCATTACTGAAAATTTGTGATTTACAGTTGTTTGGATTTGTTTACATAATATTTGTATCCATATAGCAATAGCAATAGTCCAGTACACAAACTTTTTAGTTGTGCTGTTAAATAAAAAAAAATCTTAACTAAGCAAGTACCCTTCAAACCACTAATAGAAACCATTTAGGCACAAAATATGTTGACTATGTGGCCCTCTACTAAGTAATGCCAGGATTCGGCATAAGATCCGGCCTAATGTTGGTCAGCCTCGATTGCTTATTGGTAGGAAATTTTCCCTGTTTCCTAGGCAATTCCCTGGGGGTTTATGATACATCCTCACCAGAGGTAATTAATTACAAGACAGTAGCTTAATATTGTCAAAAATAATGTATGAATAAAAAAAAAAAAAAAATGATTATGATCTTAGTTAACCTAGGACCACATTTTGACAGTTGTCAGTGGTGGGAGAATCTTACAAGCAACAAAATATTCCCTTTATATTAATAGTAAAACACAACAATTGAATGAAGTAAATTTCATATAAAAGGCTTGGCTTGAAGCCTCTTCAATGTGTATACTTCTTCTTTCGAACATTATTGAAAAAAAAAATATAATTTTAATTATTTAGTAATGAAACATATTTTATTTAATCCAGCCACCTACAACTAACTTCTTTTATAGTTGGTTCAACTGATAAAATTTTGATTTTGACTTGATTGCTTAGAGGTTGATTACTTTTTATTTTATTATTTTGAACTATTAGATATTAGTTGCAAGTCCTATATTACCATTGATGAAATGGATTAATTTAATGATTTTTGATTAGTTAATTGTTCCAAGATCAATGAAGTGTTTTCAAATATTCCTATTTTTTTTTTTATGTGAACGTTCCATTTAATGGTTATTATGTGTATTATCAATGAATTTCAGGTGAAACTTAAGGCCTTTATTTGATATCTAACTACTTTGTGACATGACATTATCTCATTTTGGAGTATTACTGTCAGAATCATAAATAATTAACTAATACAGAATTATTGAGCAAATGGAGGAACCCATCCACCGAATACTCTCTCCAATTCTTCAGCCACAGCGATGCAAAGATGATCGTTTTTAGGGGCCGCAACAACCTTTAAACATAAAAATTATGTAGGAAGATGAAACATTTTATAATTAAATATTGTAATAAGAGCTGAAAGTATTTTTTGCATTGTTTGAACAGACTGTAACCAAAGCCACCAACCAGAGCATCGTGGGGAAATATGCACTGAAGTAAAAATAAAACAATTAGGAAATTATCACACATCAAACCGCGAGAAGAGGGAGTAAGTATTAATAATAGGAATTCAAAGGAAGATTGAGCGTTTTAGGATGAGATAGATGGGCCATTTTCATGAACTGCGTTTAGAACCCAGCAAGTCCTGATAGCTTTTTATAAAAAAAAAAAACTAGAAACCACAAATAGGATATTTTAAATTATCTAAAATAGACTGATTTCAATGTATTCAAAAGGGTTTAGTTCTGTGTAATAATGCTAAATTTTGTTTTTAAAAGACATAAAAATTATGATTAGTAACTTAATAAATTAAAATATAACATTACCTATCATAATACATTTAACCTTTAACTATTCAAATGAAAAGTAATTAAATATTATTATAATATAATAGATTAAGTGAGATGACACAAGTAACAGCTGATGCTGACAATTTACCTGTAAGCCAATCGGTAAACCAATTTTGGTAAGACCGAGAGGGACTGAAGTCACTGGAAGTTTAAGTACGTTGAATATTGCCCAATAAGCAAAGTTATAAGGTCTAAGGAATGAAGCATAGTGGTAAGGGGCTTCGCTAGGGCAGCTGGGAAATAGCAGAACACCGTTATCTCCCAAAAGTTGCTACAGAAATAAACAAGCATAATATGTAATAACAATTTTTAGCCATAAATATTATAAAGTTACAAAAATAGAAAATTAATTTTTTAAGATTTAAAGTCGTGAACCGAGCCTTTCATGATAAAAATACTCAGAATCAATTTTTTTAGAGTATTCAATTTTCTAGAAAATGTGTAGGTACCTTGCAATTTTGTGTTAGTTTAAGTTCTGTTATACAGTTATGGTAATAACAGGTTAAGTCTGTGTGCCAACGCTCTTAACCAAATATCAGGCAAATTAGCAAGTAATAATATAAACAACATATATAACTTCTCAAATAATTTATTTAGGGCAAAAAAGAAAAAAATGACAAATGAAAATAATAATACTAATTCATTGACAATAATATTACTAGGTATTAATTAATGTATTGTTATGATATTTTAAAATGATGATTTTGAATGTTGCTTGTTGGAAAATCTCGGAAAAATACGAAATTATAAGTCAAGAAGGCATCGGACAGGAAGTGAACCTCCTGAAAGTCGTCGAGGAGTGGGAGATGAACCTCCTGACTGGTAGAGTGGTGAGTCGTTGGGCAGACACAGTGAGAGAAGGTGGCGGACCCAAGCTGGCCCTGAGGGTCCTTTTTCATTTATCAACATCAGGACAACTTTAATATCAACCAACATGAAGATAAGTCAGATCGAGTAAAGAGTAATATGAACAACGAGGATACCAACGCGAAGAAGCGCTGGCCAGCATAAGAAAAAATTATAAGTACGTGATTATATTTGTATGTAAATTTTTAAGTTGTAAATGCTTGTAATAATTAAATCAATATTTCTTTTGCCAAAAGTTTCCTAAAATAATTAACAGAACCCTGGATTAAAGTAAAAGTTTGAAAATAAAGTTTTTTTTTTTTTTATAAATAATTAAAATAATGATAATTAATAGAGTAATAAGAAAATATTACAATAGTATGTAATTGTAAGTAAAATAATAGACAGTTTTGAAAACTTTTTTGATATAATAATAAGACGGACAAAAAAGTTATTGTTGAGAAATAATAAACTGGCTGAAATAGTGTTTTGATTAGAATTCTGCCTTTCTTCCTTTTGTATTCCTACAATGAAACAATTGAGCTCCCCCCCTTTTTTCTTTCGCTTTTTTGGCCTAACCTCCCACTTCCCCTGGTATTTACAGTTTTCAGTAACGGGTTTCACTTTCAAATCAAATTTCTTTTTCTGTGCTCAACTGACAACAAAGAAATGGAAAAAATAAAACCATTGGATGGTTGTATTTGAGGTGTGTAGCATTCAATTTATAGATGAAGAAAAACCACAACGCACTGCGTTTCTGCTTGTCACAATTGCCATGGTGACTGCACCAATGGAATCCCTCTAGATAGTGAAGAAGAGGAACTACTCGTCCCCTCAATTGAACTATGACTACCAATAGATAAGGATGAGTAATAAGGGAGAATCTGAATCGAAAGACTATGCCAACCAGTTCATTATTTCAGAAGAATAACTTCTTTGTCCGTCTTATTATTTCAAAACTGTTTATAATGTTACTTACAACATTAATTAATTAATACCTAGTTAATTATTGCCTGACAATTAATTAGTATTATTATTTTCATTTTTTATCCTAAATAAATTATTTGAGAAGTTAAATATGTTGTTTATATTATTACTTGCTAATTTACACGATATTTGGTTAAGAGCATTGACACACAGACTTAAACTGTTATTACCATAGCTGTATAACAGAACTTGAACTAACACAAAATTGCAAGGTACCTACACATTTTCTAGAGAATTGAATGCTCTAAAAAATTGATTCTGAGCATTTTTACTAACTAAATTTTTTTTTCATTCTGAGTAAGGTATCAAGTTGAAGATCTAGAAATCCTGATTGATAATCTATAATGTGTTGGGACTTTACTTATGTAATAACAACTTTGTTTCCTTTAGTAGAAAAAGTCATTAAAATGGTTTTTGAAGACATAATGTAACGCTTAATTGAGCGATGCGCCACTCGACTTAAATGTTCAAGATAGATTTACGTAATTTCATTCAGATTAACCAGGTTGTGAATGTAATTAATTTTATTTCTTGACTATAAGCTCAGGTAAATAGTTTTAAAAAATATGATAAATAAAATATATATTTACTATAATTTCTTCTTTTAAATTATTTCTCTCTTGTTCAGCCCATTTGCGATCAGTTTTCGGCAGAATATTTAAATCTACCAGGCGTAAAATTGCCGGGAGAGTGAACTGTGACTGGCAAAGAAGCATCTTGGGCAATTCATTTCTAAGGCACACTTCCCCCTATAATAAATAAAACATAATCTGACAATGCTCAACTGTGGATAAAGTATAGTTGTTTGCAGTTAAACAGTAATACAGTGGGGACCCTCACTATAATGTGGGACAAGGGTAAATAAAACCACTGCATTATTATTTGGGTACCTGCGATATAACAAGGGAAGAAAAACATGTATAAACCATTTGAAGAAGTACACACACACACATAAATATATATATATTTGTAATGAAAGAAGCTTTATTTAAAAAAAAATATACATAATAAAAATATTGTGAAAATTCTATTTATCAATATGAGCATGTGTGAATTTGTTGAAAAGAAGCAACTTGGAGCAATTTTACGGGCTCGATAGACGATATACACCCCGCCATCCAAGCCAATGAGATGTCGATTACAGCAAGTGCTCCTATCCTCTTCACTGTCTTCCTCTTCGCTTGGTTGTTCAACAAGTACCACAGCATTTATGATATCTGTGTCAGTAAGAATATCATATGGATTTTCATTAGAGTCAATCTTTGTGTATTCTTTTAAACAGTCTACAGTCAACCAAGTTCGCCAAGGATGTTACAAAGTAATAAATCACACAATTTTTAAAAAGGGAGGATACTTCTGCAAGCACTGAGTGGGAAGCTATTTGGGATAGTTAACAAGAAATGCAATAGAAATATTCAGAGAATCCTTGTTTAAGAAACATAATTACAGTTTAATAACACTTCTTGGCAGGGATTCTTAACTTCTATGCTCTTCATCCTTTTCCTAGAAGCTACTGATAGTTAGGGTGAGATTTTTACTTTAAAATCAATTTAGCAATATCTTTCTTGCTGTGAACATCCCCCCCCCCCCCGAAACAAAAGTCATCAAATATGAAACAGAAGTCCAACTTAAAAAGAAAAAAAGATGAGGAAGTGGGATGAATAATAAAGACTAGGCAAAAAAGTACAAAATTACTAGTACATTGACAATTGTCAAAAATTGTGATTCTGTAATAAAAAATTATTATGTGTTGTCATCTTACTTTTAGACTAATCAGTGATTGTGACCAGAGGTATATATATCTAACTTTGTGGATCCACGTTATAACCAGGGACGACTGTAATACAATAATTGGTTAAGGAAAAAAATAAATAGATACAGCTGATATTTGAACCTCCTTTTGTATTCTTATATAGGAAAGGATCAACCTATATAATGTTAATATTTTCAAATTTTAAAAAACATGAAATAAATAAAATCGAAAATTATTGTTGATATAAAGTAAAACTATGGACAATTTTTAAACCATACCACTGCTATTTATTCGCAACTGTTCATATGTACCCATGCTAGTGACAATGGTGAAACTAAAGGTGATTGTTCACACTAAAGCTGCTTGAACGAATGTTCTGATCTTTTTTTTGACTAATGCAAGTAAAAATTCAAATATGCCGCAAGGGTTCTCAATCGATTAAGAGCTTAGCATAACTGCTAAACCTAAGTATTTGCATTCCATGTTCAAATCCCTAGACTGACAAGTACATAATAATAAATCTAAAATTAGTTGGCTACCAATAGGATAGGTTCATTTCCAATTCTTAATAGAAGTAAAACTCCAATAATGATATTTATGGGCTAATTTTTTGAAATATAAATAGGAGTAATTTCAATCATAAGTATTAATTTGAATCCAAGATTCAAATAATTCTTTGTGTTTCTACTTAAAAAAATGAAAATTTTCAGTCAGCAGAAGACATAACCTGCAAAAATGTTGCCAGAAGCCTTTTAACTATTTAAGCAGTAACATTTGATAATTATTTAAAAATGTATTAATTTTTCTTAATTAATTTACATTATATTAGTATTAAATTCAAGTTTAAAAAAATCAATAATTACCTGCTTGTTGCCTAAATCATAGGCAAAGTTTGAGGGCTCTAATGACATTTCATGCCTCCATAAAGATAAACTGTACTTGAATCCATCTAAGCTGACCTAGAAATAAAAAGTGGCAGAGGGTGCCTCAATAAAATAGAATAGGTTACCTTCAAAGAATTTAACAAAAAAAATCACAACTGTTAAGCTATTTATCATATCTCAACATTACCTTTTCGACATTAAATTTAGATATAGTTGATAAATGGTCTACAGTTTTCAAAATCCCAGCGACAACTTCTTTCGACACTGGACTCACCCTCAAATCCTTTGGATTCAGACAATAAAAAACTTTAACCTCTTCCAAATTCACCTAAAAAAATAAAAGCAGTAATAATATTTCACGGTTGAAATAATAATATCATAATCTTTTGAGATATTATAAGTTTAAATTGGCAATGGCAAGGATTATTTGAAAGCAGATGAAACAATCGATTAATATTAACTTTATATTTTGATAATTCCTTAAATAATAATGGTTGTGGGAGTGTTCAAAGGTGTTGATAAATATTATAATGAGTTTTAGTTAAGATAATTTTGAAAGAAACATCATGAGGCATAAGAACTGCAGAAAAAACAGAATTCTTCAAAGCTTGATACATCATTGGAGAATGAACAAGAACCAGGAAGAAGAAGAAAACGAAAAAGATAGAAGATCCTTAAAAAGAAAATTACAGAAAATCTGATGCTAATACAGGTTCTTACTTCCTTGATTTGTCCTAATAAACAATTAACATGTATTTTTGTTTTTAAGTTTATTGTGATCAGATAAATAATTTATAACTAATAATAAAAATTCGATAAGTTATGGGAAATATTGCCATAAACTTAAAATTAAAACACTTACCTTTGTGTCTAGTTTTAATTCTTTAACACTATCTCCTAATAGAACTTTCAGAAAAGGAGTTATGTCATTAGCAGACCGAGAGATGGTACCAGCGGTGACCATAGTATTTCCCTCTTCACCAGTTCGAAATCCAAGTCCTTTGGTTGTTATTAAACCTGTATAAAAATGTTAAATGATTACATCAACTAATTTACCACTTGAATATAATATACTGTAATGATATTTTGACAACTATTTATAAAATAGAATCAATTTTAATAGTGGGTTGATGGCTGGTTGTGAATGTAATAGGTTGGCCAAAAAGTCTGTACAATAAAACACAACTTTTAAACACAAAGCGATATATTCAATCAATGATATAATTGCTGCTTTGTTCCAGTAGCTTCTGCCATCTCAAGGCCAGATTCATAATTCCATGCTCAAAGAATTTCCTGTATTTACAGGCAAAAAAATTTTCCAAGTGGCTTTTCACATCTCCTTCAGAGTTGAAGGTCTGTCCATTCAATGAATTTTGAAGAGACCAAAACAGGTGGAAATCTGAAGGTGCAAGGTCGGGCAAATATGGAGGGTGCGGCAAAACTTCCCAGCCAAGCTCCAGTAACTTCTGCCGTGTCTGCAAAGAAGTGTGCGGTCTGGCATTGTCGTGATGGGAGACAATCCCCTTACAGTTGGCTAGTTCAGGACACTACTGGTGGATCGCTGCATTTAATTTGTCCAACTGGCCACAGTACACATCCGCATTGATGGTCCTGTTCATGGGAAGAAGTTCGTAAAATACAACACTCCCCCAATCCCACCAAATCAAGAGCATAACCTTCTTTAGAGGTTGTTTGTGGTAATTCGCCGCGCTTCCCCCTTGAGCGTTTGCGCTCCACATTGTTATAGACAATACACTTTTCTTCCCCTGTCATCATTTTCTTCACGTTTCCGCAACTAATCGCAGATGGAAATCCTTTGGGCGAGGTTAGCCTCACTAAGTTGATGGGGAACCCAAACATCGAGCCTGCTCACTTAGCCAAGTTGATGCAGATGGTTTTCAACACTCGATTTGGATATTTTGAGGATATCTGCGATCTCCCTAGTTGTATAACGGGGATCGGTGTCGACTAATTCCTTCACTTTGTCGCTGTTAATTTCAGTTGGCCGGCCAGAGCGAGGTGCGTCTTGAAAACCACTTCTGGCACACATGTTCTGTAACAGCATCCTCTCCGTATACAGCGCATATCTTCCTGCAAGTTTCCAATGCTTTGATGCCTTTTTTTAAATAAAAAGGCATGAGGTGTCGATAAGGTTCGTTTTAGTTTTCCATTTTCAGGATGATCCTAAACACACAAAATACAATCAGTCTCGTCGGAATTTCGTGTCAAACTATGTTGAAGTGTCTAGTATCTGACGAGAGCGCACTCGCAAGGGACGGACTGAAGTTAGCTACATATTAGACTGCTTGAAGTTTCGTGACGACAAAAACCGAACGGACTTTTTGGCCAACCTGATCGATTGAATAATAAAAAAAAGGTGTGGATTCACATTTTGATGTCGGGTTAGAGTGGCTCTTCCCCTCCTACTGTAGACAATACTTCTTTGACTCATACCTTTTCCAAACCATTAATTTTTATCATCTTCCCCATATTTAAAATCTTCTACGATTCAAATCCACAAGTTACTCCAAAAACATGAGCTCCTGCTTTTCTGACTTTTATATTCTTCCCCACAAAATAGCATTCGATCGTTCCTTCCTTCCATCGTTCCACCATTCACTGGAATCCTCTAGCCCCTAATACCTGACCTGGTTCATCCTTTATATGACCTCAAAACCCTTCTGTTCCAATACCTGCCCACTATATAGACAGAGCTAGAGCTAGCTAGATAATTATTAATTTATTTCTATGACAACACTTTTTTATGCTTACATACATTTTCATTTTTTTTATCCTGATTATTACTATCCTTTATTTATTTTTTACTTGTAAATGTCATGATGTAAATGATAATTAATCCAACATTGGACTATACTAAGTTTTTTATTTCTTCTTTATTTTTGAAATGTTTCATGTATTTGACATGGAACTTTTTCTTGAATGTTTTCTTTTCTCTTTTTCTGTTTGTGCTGTACCATTCATTTTCTGTTAGCCACAATTGAATTAATTTTATGTACCAGATTGTTATTCATAGGGGACCTGGCCCAAAAATGAAATTCTTTTTCCTATTCTATTCAAAATTAATCGTCTCCCCATAATGTCATTGGGGGCATATTAGCATTAGATAATAAATTAAACCCTGAAAGCTGTACTATCGACAACCTTAAATCTAGGACAGATGACTCTTAAAAGCCACCTTAGTAACATCCACAGCCAAAATAAACTCAGAACTCTTCAGAATGATGTTTAGGTTTGTCGAAAATGTCTGCCAGATTAATAAATAAAACAGCAAAAAACTTCTTTATTGGCATCTGCTGTTGATATGAGTGATTTTAATATCAAATAACATAAATAAGCATGAAATGCAATAACTTGACATTGTCCTTACCTGTAGTGGGTTTGTGACCAAACAAACCGCAGTAGTACGCAGGCATTCTAGTTGATCCCCCAATATCAGTCCCGATTCCCAAAGGCGAGCCACATGCACTAATAATAGAAGACTGAAAAATATAAAATAGTATGTAAGTATATACTATGTGGGATCTGGATTGTCTACTTATTGTAGTGGTTAACATGTCCAATTTCTTACTCTGGGTTCAGTAAGGATTTTTGCCTATCATATTAAATAAGGTATCAAATTAATGACATCAACATTCTGGCTAATATGTAATGTGTAAATGTGTAATGCATCACACTTGACTTGATTTTTTTTCATTTAAAGTAATAATTATTATAACTTACACCAGTGGGGTGATTACGTAACAATACTAATTATCATTAATAAAATCTTTATAAGTTCTTACTTCTCCTCCGGAAGATCCTCCAGCAGTTCGAGAGAAGTTATAAGGGTTATTGGTTTGACCGTAGACATTATTTCTCGTTTCGCACCACAGATTCAGTTCTGGGACGTTGGTGACACCGATCAATATAGCACCACTCTCCTTCAACCTTTGTACGACAATCGCGTCCTCTGTAGCTTTGCTTCCTTTCCTAGAGATGAGTCCGAGTGTGAAAGCCATTCCTGTATACACAAGTAATTGTAATGCCCAACATACATTACAGTACAAATTTGTTATACTATGTTTTTCGATTATCCGGGAATACTTTCCCCATCATTACCCCGGATATTGAATAAATCGAAGTTGTACTGTAGTTGATAAGTAGTCTCACTATATATATTATACTGAAGATTATTTTATTTTATTGACTAAAAATTTCATCAATTTATAAAGTAGATTTTATGCATAACATAAATGTCTTGTATAAAACGTTGTGAATATTAAAAAGATTTAGGAGGGCAGAGGAGTAAACTATGCACTGTAGTCGGCCAGTCGTTATTATCAATACATACAGTATCGGTCAGTTGTAATTAGACTCAAGGGAATGTAGTTGTCTTGAAGATGTACACCAGTATGTATGTTAATGGGAAATAGTTGTAAATAATTGGGCATACAGTAATAGTTCAGTGATAAAGGCATGAGCAGTGTCTAATAATCAAATCGATGGATGTTGTAATATATAAAATATTATTTTTGAAGGATTTATTCAGCGATCTAGCGAATGAATTATCCAACAATCTTGATCCAGAGGGCAAAACAGCAAACAAAGACAATGTGGTAAATGTATTTAATTTAACATATTTTTAATTGAGATTTGTAAACCAAATTGAGGTATAAGTAGCTGTAGAAATATAAATATTTGTTAAATATAATTATTTTTTAAATTTCTAATTAACAATTCACTTTTTAGTTCAAATAATTTAAAAAAATGTAAAATAATCATGACTGTATATACTTATTTTATTCTCTATATATATGAGATTTATACATAAAAGTTCATATACATCTTAAATTAATTAGGTACTGTGTTTATTACCAGATGCTAAGTTTTTTTTAACTAATTATTAACTTTAATTTTAAAATTGTGAATTATTAGTATCATCAAAAAGATTGATTGATTATGTGCCTGTGTGTTTTAGTATCTCCTAGTAATTGAGCAGCTCCGCCTAAGTTTTGGAATAAATTAAATATTTCTCTGTGTGCCATTGGTGTAGTTAGTAGCATGATCTTATAAACAATATTTAGAGACTAAAATTTATGGTAGTATGCACATATACATCAATAAATTATTTAAAAAATAAACTATAAATGAAATGGACAAAAATTATGCTAGTAATTTACCTTTATTTTTTGTACTTTCTTTTGAAGTAAAAGGAACGCCAAGAAAAGGTGTTTTGTTTTTAATTTCATCTGAAGATTGATCCGTTTCGACAAGAAACTTGTCGACCTTTTTGGCTTCTTCGATAGCATCATCATACCTTTCATCAACGACAGCATTTAATAATGCATTAACTTCTTTGATACGTTCTATATGTGCTCTTACCACTTCTTCACTTGATACCTATAAAAAAAAAAAATCCATTGCACAACATTCCATGAAAAAGTATGTAATGTAGTAGTTAAAATTTTAGCTGTTAAAACAGTTATTCAATCATTATTGATTGGCCCACGGATTGCCAGAGGCATCACCGTATTAAGATCAGAACCAAAATTAAGGAAGGTACTAGACGCTGACAAGTCTGAATTTTGAGGAGAGAAATGGTTGATATTACTTGTTGATCCACGGATCAGAAGCCTTTTTTAAAATTATTCTAAATTGTTTATGTAATGGGATGAGTCCAAATGACCATTTTTCTTGCTAATTTAAAAATAATTTTATTTTACCACAATCTTTTTTTTAATATACAAAGTATATACCATTTTGTTCTAAGGTTTGGATTCCTTCATAATACCACCCTTTGGGTTTTGAATGGGAGAATTGTGGAACTCCATCTTGAACCTTGTCCAGAGAATTAAAAGTTTTTCCTTAAAGATAGTGACCCATTGACCGTAACAGATGATAATTGAAAGGTGCTAAGTTCAGGCTGTAAGCAGGGTGAGGGAGAAGCTCAATCCCATCCAGTTCTGTTTTTTGTTTTGTGAAACGAGAAGTGTGTGGCCGAGTTCCACAGTGCTTCCTCATTGAAAGATGATTTTTGTCTGGAACCCTCTTTCCTCTCTGGGCTAATGTAACCAGTTTCAAATTTCTGGAACCATTTACCAACAGTTCATTCCGAAAGAGCATCCTCTTCTTCGAAATGCCACATCAAACGGGTTGTTTCTGTGGTGAAAAACCTACGTTTTTAATTATTGATATGGCCTAATATTATCAATATTTCATATTTTAGAGTTACATTATTTAACTAAATGCCAAGACAAGGTAATTTTGTTTACAAATTCATTTGGAACAGTCCAAGGATTAAAGCTTTATCAACCTTAATTGGATTTGAAAAACAAATAAAGGTGATAAGTAGATTACAAGTTACACCAAATCTGTAATTTTTTATGACAACCCATTAATAGAATTAATTTTTTAAATGATAATATAAATTATATGGATTGGAATAATATAATCCAAAATAAACGAAGCAGAAAGCGAAGAATTTGAACTCGGGACCAACTCATCATGAACTAACACTTAATGATAGCTCCACAATATTTTCCCCAAGATACTAAAAAGGCTCCAGTAAGGTGTTATAATTAGTAGATGGAAAGCATATTTATTTCCCATCCATATCCTCCTTGCAGCCTAAAGTAAGAGTAAACACAAATAAAATCAATAATATAGATGACATTACCTTTTTTTCTCTAATTTCTTTCGCTAAAACTGTGGCACTCTTTAATAGCAAAGGATTCTTAACTCCTGGAAGTTTAGAACTATTTTCCTCCTTGTATATATAACCAAATATAAGATCAACGATCCAGTCAACAATAATTCTACAGATGTAAAACACTACTATGGCAAACTGCTTTGCATAGGATTTATAAACTTTTTTTCTTTGTTTCTTTTCATTTTTCTTCGCCTAGAAGACACAGGATAGTAATATATTTTTATTTTTCCAAATGTTACAAGAGTTATATAAATGACTCTGCTTACATGTTTTACAGAGCTCATGATGTTAATACTTCTAGCAGAATGAATCAAATAATTAATGTAATGTAATGATATGCAACTAACAATACATGACAGGCCACCAGTTACACTTAGTCATGCTTATCATAAAACCTTCACTGGTAAATAGGGTATGGGTTGGTGGTTCCAATTCTGTTACGTTATTTAGGAGCTGGTTACATTGGAAGTTCCATTTAGGAGCTAGTGATAGGTGGACAATGACGCAACGGTTCAGTGAAAAAGAGCATGATTCAACTGGCAGTTCATTAATAAAGAATTTTTTTTTTTTTATTTAATCACTTGCCTGGGAAAAATAAGATTCTGGTTCAAAACTTGCTGTGTCTCCGGTGGATGAACTCACCCACCGAAGGCACATGAAGCAACGGGTGCATGTCGGTGTTCTTTAATCTCTGGAGAGAGGTATGGCTGACCCCTTTTCTCATGAAACCGTTCTGAAATTGTTGGAGACTTTTGGGTTTACTGCCAGTCAAGTGAGTATATAGCGGGGTAGCTAACAGTATAGCTGGCCGGAGGACACATTTATTTGTCATCAGTTTGAGACGCAGTGATAAATTGAGTGAAGTCAATAAGTGCGAAAGCCGGCAAGACCTGTGATGTATTTTGTTTCTAAAATGGATTGGCCTTTGATGTGATGTGGGGGACTTGAAAGCCATCTTCATTGGTCTCCACCTCCTGTGCTGGTCTCTTGTGGGAGCACGCGAACTCCATCTTCCTGATTTTTTTTCTTCTTCTTTTCTTTTAGTAGGTTTATTCTTTCGGAGATGTTGTCACTTCGAAGTTTCGGCTGCTTCACACATAATACGATAGCGCCAAGCTTTCAATATTCTTCGCATCCGTTTCCTGCAATCTATAATCCTTCTTAAGATATGGGATGCTTCTTTCTATGTCAACAAGCGTATCCTTCACACTGATCTCAACATACCGTTCATTCAAGATCTGGCCCCCTACCGCCTCCCTGACCATCCGTATACTAATGTTCAATACTCTCATCTCATCCCCTGAAACCCAGAGTGTTACTACGATAAGAAATGAGTAGAATACTATTTAAAAAAAAAAAAATTAAGGTAAATGCACTAGTAGTTGACCATGCACTAGTAGTTGACCACTTTGGGTACAAATTCAAAAAACAAGAGTTGTGTATGATGTTAGCCAATTAAAATAAATTGTACATGTACCTGCTGCCATCTAGCAACATATACTGGAAGCTCAGCACTCAAATGCATTGTGGATAATAATGGCTGACAGTTGTTGAAGAGTGATTCACCATATTGTATAATGTGAGTGATTTTCTTATAAGATTTGACAAGAGGATTAGTAGCTTCTTTGTACTATTATAATTAATCAAGAAATATTTTGGGTAAGTTTTACATTCTATCTATTTCTATAAGTATTTTTTTTTTTAGATTCAAGTGTTTTGAACAACACAACCTATCTACGCATGTTTTGGTGGGGGTGGCCAACTACTGAATGCTATTTTCAAGAAGAGTTAGTAATTGACCGGGGTGGTCAACTTCTGATTCAATTGGCTTACAATTATTTTTGTGTTATAAATGTGTTTTCATGACTAACTTTAGTACTAATGAATACTGCAGTTATTCAGAAGCGCGAAATATGTTGGGTTTTAGTATTTGACCACATGGTCAATTACTGAAGCATGAGGTGGTCATCTACTAAAACACACCTTCTTCAAGGCAAGATTCATTTCATAACTTATGGAAACATATATTTTAAGTTAAAAAGAAAATGAAATGAAATGAAAAAGTATTTTTGTTTAAAATAAAATAATTATAATGGTGATTGTGTGCTTAGTTTTCTTGAAATGGCCTTGTTAAATTACTTACTTATTTCTGAATTTTTTTTTTTTTTCAGTGTGAATATTATTTTCAAGATGCCTGCAAACAAGAGCACATTTTTAAAATACAGTGAAGACGCTGTAAAAGCTGCCGTTGAAGATGTTCGCCTGAAGAGAATATCTATTCGGGCAGCTGCAAAGAAATATAGAGTCCCCAGAACAACATTGAAATACAAATTAGATGGTACAACACCAATGGAAAGAAAAATGGGCCCTCCTTCCACTTTAACACAAAAAGAGGAGGTTGAGCTAGTCAAGTGGGTGGAGAACATGGCAAATGCTGGTTTCCCAATCACTGTTGAGCAGCTATGTATCAGTGTGGAAAGGTACGTAAAAGAAATGAAGCGCGATTCTCCTTTTAAAGATGGAAGACCAGGCAGAACGTGGGTTATTGGTTTTCTTCGGAGAAATCCTTCGATTTCAAGAAGAGTTTCTCAAAATCTAAGGAAAGGAAAGGAAGTGATAGTTGAAAATGTAACAGAATCTATGTTGTCCAACGGATTCAAAAAATGTGGATTGTACCCATGGAACCCACAAGCGATTGAGGTACCAGGCCAAGGATTATCTAAGAAACATGATGAATATGACTCAACTGATATGAAAATACGACATTTGAAGCAAGGTTTACATTTTTTAAATACCATGATAGAAAGAGAAAAGCTTAACGTTTTTGAGGCATCATCTGAAACATGGTGTGGAGATCCACTAGACATCTCCTTGTTCAAATTGTGGAAGAAAACGAAAATGGATTTGGAGGAACTTTCTTCAGAAACTGAGACTCGTGATGTTGGGAATAATATTTCCCCTAACATTTCACAGTTTCCTGCTGACAAAGGCAATAATGATGCCTCTGTAACAGACATGGAACTAATTTATGACTTGCCAGAAGCTGGGTTTTGTGATGTAGAGAAAAATGTTTCTACTAGCATGTTACCAAGTGATGTTGCTTCAGAGTTTGTTGTTGACGGAAGCTATATCAATGAATCCCCAGTACCGGACATGGATAACATTTTTGAAGATTTAACACAAGCAAAGGCATCCACGAGTCACCATGATGGGTCTCATGGGGAACATTCACAGAATCATGGAAACATTGAAGGTACATCACAAGGTATACTTAGCCCATTTAAGAGACACTTTTTCTTTCCTGCGATGCAAGAAAACAAGAAAAGAAAAATTGGAAAAGAAAGAATGCCAACAATTGTGTCCGGAAACCTCTGTCAAAAATATTTCGAAATTAAAAAGAAAAAAAAAGAAGAGCTTGAGCGGTTGAAGACAGAAAGAGCCCTAAAAAGACAAATAAAGAAGGAGGAGAATGAGAGGATGATTCAAAACAAGGCTCAGAGGTTGAAAAATAAAAAAATTAAAAGGGTGTCTAACATTGCTTCAGATAGCTCTGATTCAAGTGTTGAAGTCTCCTCTGGAGGAAGTGCCTTGTCAGAGCCCTCGGAAAATGAGACCTCCACTAATCTTTCTCGGAAACCCGTGCTGAAAGAGATTAACGAATACGTTATTTTTGAGTACGATGGGCGATATTTTCCTGGAAAAATAATTGATGTAGCTGAAGCTACTGCAACAATTTCGTCTATGATAAAGTGTGGTCGATTATGGAAGTGGCCCGAGAGACCTGATGTGCTGGAATACCAGTGGAAGTCTGTGCAATCGCACATAAATGAGCCTAAAAAAACGAGTAAAACTCGGAATGTTTACTCTATTCCTGAATTGGACTTTCTCTGGAATTAAGTTTCCAAAACATGTATCTTATGTGCCTTCCAGTTTACAAGTTCTTAGCCAAAGTATTATAATAATTATCATGTATCATTAAGAATTATAATTAATTACTATTAAGTAAGTAATTATTATAAGTATATATTGTTAACTAATTATTAGTAAGTTTTAAGTGTTATTATTGTTATTTAGTGTAATAATCAATTATTATAATTAAGAATTATCAGTTTCTGACCATTTTTACCTTTCTACTGACTTTTTTTTATATGGTCAACTACTAGTGCAGAGGTGGTCAATTACTAGATATTTCAAGTTCTTGGGTGGTCAACTACTGATGCAAAAACCGAATATTGTAAAAAAAAAAATTTAGTTTTTATGGTTAATTATAATAAAATATTTACTAGCATTACTTATTCTAGTGATTTTATTTAATACCTTCAAGTATTCAATGATTCTATAAAAGGTAATGTATGTGGTCAAAAGATAAATAATATGCAGCAGTGCTCTTAGATGGTCAACTACTAGTGCATTTACCTTATATGCTATCTAATTATAGGATTATTCTAAATTAAGTAAAATGATTTTTTTGTTTTAATGTCATTTTAATGTGCAAAACGCACTCACTGAAAACAGAAACTCCCTAGAGTAGGTCACTTGTTCCCCTATCACTAAATAAGCGTGTGGGACTTTTCACATCTGACTGTATTTTCCTCGCAAAAACCCTCCTCGAAATTTGTTCATTCAATGGACTCTCAAGAAACAAATATATTTATTTACCCTACATTATCATTCCTATACTACAAGGCCTGAATACATTTATGAGCCCCCCCATATCCAATGACTTGGTTTGGCTCTTGTCACTAGTTCTCCCGGGTGCCGTGGTTCACCGGCTCAACAAAGAGAACCGTTTCGCTCACTTCTATTAAAAACATTCAATAAGGCTAGTCTTTAATTTTAGTAAACAAAATATTTGTGGGCAGACAAAAATGACTTTCATTACAGAAGACACAACCCTTAAACAGCTCTTGTTAGACATTAGTAAAAATCTTCACCAGCAAACGAGGATGTGTATGTACTAATTCTGTTACGTTACTCAGGAACTATAGGCGCCATGACCTCGGTTCACCTGTCAATGACTGCCAGGTAATGACCGGTAATTAAGCTAGAATCTCCAGCTTTGCTCAAACTTAATTTCACTCTAGTAGTACTAATGCTTATAGTTATTAATAAATATAAGGTGCAATATGTAATTGGACTGGTGCAAATATAAATAAATAATAAGTGAGTTGAGAAGTTTGTAGGAAAATCGGCTTAGATTGATGATGGAGAGGTTTGGTTTTCATCAAATTTCAAATGGATAATGTTACGACAGACAATTTACATATGCAATTTGAGATATTGACTGCTGACAATCAGCCACTACACTAAGACCTGATGCAGACTACTGTGTCAAAATGTTGCCCATGAATAGATTTTAAGGAAACCTAACAATTCGTTCTCATCAACCCAACCTAAGCTAATTTCTCACTCCTCTATATGCTCATGGCTAACAATGAACTCTCAGAATACATAATTATAAATGAAAGAGAAAAAGATCAATGATAGTCAGGGTTGGAGCCTTCGATTACCTGCCAAGATTCCAACAATTAATTAGGGTTATGTTAATATTCCTATAGCTTATTTCTCCTCCAAGTGAAATTAATATCACTTATTAGATTTAAGCTATCACCTGGTGCTGCAGTTCAACTTCATTATTTAGTTCCAACAGTCTGTAGTTGAAACTTGAACCTTTAGTTCATTGTCTTAAGAAATAAAGGGGGTTTTTGACCATGCTTGGTGGCCAAGGATTTGTAAAGCGTTACAGGATCAACTCTGCAAGGGCTCTCAAACAGTGATGGTGTTACCTGCTCCATGGGGAATAGAGATTCTCAGTTCAAATCCCTGGACAAAAAGTGAATCTTCTGCAGGAGTGGGCAGTATATTCATGATAGGATAGCTGCATTTCCTGTCATTAAAATAAATGAACTCAAATAATTAGACAAAGGGTCATTCCATGTCAAATCAACCAATGGTTTGGAACTTGAAATCTCAAAAATCAATGCTTTTTTGCACATATGTATGTAGTAAATCTAGGTAAAAAATAAATATTCATTTTGTTCGTTATACATTTTAAAAAAATCGAGTGTTTTGAAACATTAAACAGCGTGTACATAGCTCCAAAACTACTTGTCCCATAAAGCTGAAAATAGTGTCATTCTTTTCAAGATTCCACGGGCTTTAATCTGATATGGTACATGACTTTACCAAACCAATCTTCAAAATTTCCTAAACGTTATTTTAGGAAAAAAATACATATCATTAAAATGTATGGGGGAAATTTCATGATGGTTTTGGCGTGGAATGACTCCAAAAACAAAGAACAATATGCAAAGTTTTGTGGGCCAATAATGACAGGTACTAGCTATATTTTTGTGTATAGGGCTTGCTTAATATTTTATCTTAATTTTGTAAGAAATAAATAATGATGTTCTACCCAAATGACTTATTCTAAAAAAGGAGTAAGTTTGATTATAAATATCAATTTAAATCCAAGGTAAAAATGACTAAAAGCGGGAGATCAAAAAAAATAATCACTACAAAACTTTCAATCATCACTATCAAAATGTTTACATTATAATATACTTAAGTACAAATTGTAAACAATGGGTATAGAATGTCTGAATGCTTCTTTATTGGGCTGCTGTCAGGGGTTAATGGGTAAAACAAATACGCCTACTTTTCATAAAATTTATGTTTAATTTTAATTAAATTAGGTCTAATGTGTGCAGCGATATTTACACATTTGTATCATATAAAAACTGAGCCTATTCACCTTCTTTCAATATTTTTAAATAAGGTACTTTGTTTTTCCCGACAAACATTATATGTTTTTTGTAATTTAGCACATAATAAGGCTTATGTAGATAATAATAGGAGCATATTATTTTTATGGGCAGAAATCAAGTTTATTCACCTCCACATTTACATTTTATAAAAATAACTACACAATTTAAATAGAATAACATTTTCATAGGAGTCACATATCCTCCTCATCATAAGAAAACATAATAATTCTTTAAGAGTTACATAGGAGTTAAGAGGTTTTCTTATGATGACAACAATATGTATTATTATTATTTTTAAAGAGACCTTTATTTCAGTAATTATTGGTGAAGGAAAAAATGTGGTTTCTTAGTCAGGATTCAATCCCATGATAAACCAATAGGATCATACTGTTTTCTCATCCAGCAATGATTATTTCATGTAAAAAAATGTTTTCAGTTATTTGTCTTACTGCTTATTTGTTTGACTTAAATAGGAACCTTCTCATGGATATTAGAGACTTGACATGCATATAACATAAACAATTAGGGGTCATTGATCACAAAATTAATAAATCTGTCATGACCTGTATGTATTTTTTATTACAAGTTTGCTGACACATCATAATTACAAAGACGTGGTAACTACATAATTCTATAATCATTACATGACAAATAAACCAAATTATAATTATATTTACAAAAATATTATATACAACACACCATAACTTGATTTGTTCTAACTGGCCACATTCAATTTAAAAAATACTATAAAATGTAAAACCTACTATATTAAAATACAAATGTATCAATAACAATCCAGAAATAAGATACTGCTTATACTTTTGTACAGTTATTACATGCCTTAAGAGCACATTCCTATTCGCTTATATTTTGTGAAGAAGTCATAATTAATTGGTTTAAAACATTTCAATCAAAATTGTCCTTATTTCTTTTCATTATTACCCTGATATATTCTACATTTATTATTTGCTAAAACTTAAATCACAGTTGAGGTTTTTATAAATGAAATAAGACGTTGAGTTTATTTCACTTTTTACTCTCTATATTTGTCACAATACAGTAATATTATTAGCGGTGCTTACTTGATTTTGCTAAGTCTTGTTACTTTGGAGGGGTGGAGGGGAGAGGCTCACTAAACCACTTATTTTCTGATTTGAAGGTCAAAGAGGGTGAAGTTCACCCACTCCTTAGGTGACACTCTTGGTTACCGGTGATAAGATATGAGAATAGAGCATTGGCATTGGGAAGGGAAATCGTGGTAACGGGAAGTAGTTAGATATTACATGGAAGGGATGTTAAAATCAGAGTAATAGGTAAGGTTGCTGATAAAGAAAGGTACATTGGCTATCTTGTGGACGATTTTGGATTGCAGGGACTGCATGCGAAGGATATTGAAGGGCTTGGAACACCCCCATACTTCTATTCCGTAGGGCCAGGTGGTTTGTAGTATTGTATAGATTACACTCTTGATTTCAATAGCTAGTTAAAAACATTTGTCCACGAGACAAATCAGTAACTAATCTCCCACCTGCTTCACCCAACATGGGCTTTACTATGTCATCTCTTAACACCTCATATAACAAAGAAAGAACATTAACAATGAAAACCCCCTTTCACTGTGGTTTATGTCACATTTTACAGAGTTATGAGATTTTTAAGTAGCCAAGGATAAAACTCGTAGATTATATTTTTATGAATTTAGCATAACATAACTATAGAATAATTCATACTATCACACTTTAACAATTCGCACACTAATATGTGAATCAACACCCCAGGAACCTTCATCAGATTGTGGATTAACTTCAACATGAGCAAAACTACCTCTTGTATAGCCTTTAACTATTCTTTCTGGGTTTATAATAAGACAACCTTCAACATTCTTAACAAAAAAATGTAAATCAGAGGGAAGAATTAAAATATGAGGAATTGTGGGGATTCTGGCAAATTTGTACCATAATTTTAAGTCTATACCGACATCTAGATCTGTTGGAAAGAGTGGGTAGAAAGTCTGCTGGTTTAGCAAGTGCCCAGCAAGCCGTGCAAGTCTATTACCTTTGCAGTTTGATACTTCTTTTTTACTTAGATGGAAAACAGAATCAACAGATGTCAGACCGATTAGTAACCCGTCAATATTTAATAAGGATGGGTCAGATAAAAAATTGATTGCACTCTGAAACCCATTGCTATAGTTTAAGGGTGGTGTTGGGTAGACAGGTAGACTGACAACATCTTTTGGGCTAGAAATGAAAAAAATTTTTGTATGTAAACCTTTTAAACTATTAGTTATTTGAGATAAAGCTCTCTGATGATAGTCATTAAGAGTTTCAGCAAAATCTGAGATATTTACATTCTGGCTGGTCGAATCTAGCAATGGGCCTATGAGAAAGAAAAAGTTAGGTTTGTGTTGAACAATATACTTGATTATACCATTAAAGACTTCACTGCTTTGTTGATCAGCTCCTACAAAGGGACCCGCAGCGATGACAAATTGCAGAACATCCTTCACCTTGGGTGCTTCAGGAGAAGGACCTTTAGCAGATGAATATAACTGCGTGGCAATTACTTTTTTACCTTCCATAAAACCTTTAAATGCTACTACTTGGCCTGGAAACAAGGAATAGTCCGGAATTTGAGTCATATCGACATCTATCTTTTCTCGACAGGAAAGGCCAATCCCTTGAATTTCCACACTTTGAGAATTTATTCTAGCTCCTTCTGAACTAACCCGACCACAAAATACTGCATTGTCACTCTGTGGCATATAAAATTGAACAGGTTCATTAAGATCATGTTGCTTAATTATATTCTCAGCTAGTTCTTCACAGTAATCTTCATTTAAATTCCAAATATCATGCAGAACATCAAACATGTATTTCCAGCTATTGCTTTCAGTATTATGGTAAAGGTTCACTTCAGGATGGTAGGTATCATTGGAATTCCAATCATTAGAGGACTTCCCGCATGAGAGAAGAACCTGCCCGGAAGGAATGTTCGACTCTCTTTGTTCTTTGGTTACAGTTGGGGAATAACTTGTAGGAGAAAAAGTTAGGCCTTCAGTTGGACTACTTACATGAAACTGTAACAAAGTCCTTCTCTTGGGTGTAGTTTCTTGGTGTTTTGGCGTGTTTTTAACAGCATTTCTTCCTTGCTTAGGAGTAGAAAAACCTTTGGAACTGAATTCTTTTCTTTCCAGCTGTAGAAGTGTTTCTGGGGTTATCATTAAATTTGATGACAACTCATTAAAGGCAAAGGCCATCCAAGAATCAACAAAAGTAGCCTCATCAATACTATTTCGCAAGCAAAATTCATAACAAATTTCAAGGATTTCATCAGAAGATTTAATACCGACCCCAGAAAGCTGAGATTTTATTTCTTCTTTCGATATCATTTTCACTAATTATAAAGAAGTAATAACGCACATACAGTAAATAAAATTAAAACGAAGGTAAGGGTCTCGCTCTTTTCACTTTTTGGCGGGAATAGGATCGTAGGGGGGGGTTTCTACAGGTTATGTTTCTTACCCAACGACATAGGAATCTTCTTTGCTACAAGTGCAATAGGAGAGGTAATAATTATTATAAAAATAATTGCAAACATGCATTGATAGAGATTTGCTCCTTTCACGGCCTCAGGTATGAGTTTTATGGAGTTCTTAAAGCTAACAAAAATCGGATTATAGTAAAAAATAATACAAATGTAAACAGGACCAATTGATGGGGCTCACCTCCGGGTTACAAAACGTGTTCACCACAAGCGTAACTTTATATTGGAATTTTATGTATTTAGCTACATACGTAGTTGTTAATATTTGTCTTTTTCCCCCTTTCAAGGGACAAAGAACAACATTGGGCAAGTATTTCTGCATAAAATTTAGCTCTCCCATATTTGAAAAGAAGATAAAAATGGTCGTACTTTTTAGTTTGCCCTCTAAGCCAAGCAGCACCAGTGGAAGTGGTTTATCACTATGTGTAAAATAAAGCAGAATTTCACTGCATGATAAAGTACAAAGGATTACCTTTAAAAGAGCAATGCGAGCACTATGGAAATGAAATGTGTTGCCTTGGAGAAACCCAAGGTGTCTATTTATTTAACTTTAAAAAAATAAAAAAGGTCAACTGCACTTAAATAGTCGAGAAATTTTCTGAAGCCGTTCATTATTTAAAATATTACCCAGAGCAACTGTGCTAACACTATATAACATGTAATATAGTTCTAACACTTATTGCTCATCAAGGAAAAATGTTTGACAGGTACAGGTTCCTGGTAAACTGACAATATTCTACCACTGTCATGGTAAAAACCATAGGTCAGTTAAAGAAGTTTTTACATAGATAGAATTTTTACAAGAAGAGTTTATTCACAAATACAACGAGGTAATGGTTTTACTAACTACTGTCCTAGGCCTAGTCGGGAAGAGAGAGTGTTACTGTGTGAGGTGAGTCTGACTGAGTGAGAGTAGAATTTTGGGAAGGTATATATAGAGGAGAAATGGATCAGTGTATTTCAGCAGCATGGGGAGTTAGTTGAAATATTGCCTCACACAGGCGGTCGTCATCCGGAAGCAGTTTATTGTTTGCAAAACAAGCCCAGGGTCAGTGAAAAATAGGTCTCGTCTCAGCTGGTTAAGTGTTATCCGGGCCAGGCCACCGCCTGACGTTTGCATTCCATAATTGGTCACCTTAGTTAATCTAGATAGTTAGAAGAGGGGGGGGGGTATGCAACCGAAACTATCCACATTTTACAGGACATTTAAATCAACACACTACAAAAAGATGCCAGCTAATGCCATCATGATCAGAGGATGTGCCAAGAGATGTAGTCTTAACAAGCTACAGAGGCATGAGTTAAATGGCAGTAATATGGAGGGGAGGACATAAAAGAGCTATTCAGAAAGATAATATCTTTGCCTCACTGACAGAGCCTGGATCTAGGTTGTATAGAGGGTAGCTAGCCTGAGAGGAATGGATTGAGTAAGTAAGCTACATTTATGAACATGACTTGGCAAAGCATCTACATCCTATTGGAGTAGCAAAATATCCCATATGTTCACTATGTGATATGCTTGAGGCAATTAAAGAGTATCACATTAAATTTTGCCCTTGGCATGATCTAATCATGCCAAGGGCAAATTTAAAAAAATTAGCTGAGCTGCCAAGGTCAAGTTCTAATAGCAGGAATTGTAACAAAAATAGCCCTAGTCTGAACAGAGAGACAAAGAATGCTATTCTCTCACTTGACTAGATTGTATTATTCTGAATGCCTCGTAGCTGCACAAATCCACTTTCTGTGCTCTAATTACACTGAAAATATTTATACAACAAATTCAACTCGAAGATATTTTCTGTAAAGACACAAACTTAACCTTTCTTCTAACATCATATGTGAGATCAATATATCACGTCATATGACACAATTATTATTTAGGAATCAAAAACAAATTCACTGCCTGACTGATATCTGATTTTAACCCAGATCTTTTACAATATGGACAGGAACAAAAGGTACACTAAAAAGTGGCGGGAGGAAAAATAAGAAAAAAATATGATAAAATTGTTTATTTTCATCCACTAACATATTTATTCTTATTACTAAATAACAGCTAATAAAGTGACTATTTCTCAAATCTCCCCTCGCAGCTTCTTCTAGATTCTATCTAGACATTAATTAATATTAATTTTTTAATTCTTATTTAAAGGAATGGGTATAATTTATTCAAATGCATATTTAATAAATACGTGAGAAACAATTACAACAAGAGTATTTTTAACATGAAGATGGAATGATAACAATAAAAACATAAATTAGGATAATAGAAATAAAATTCTAAATATACTAATTTATAACAACGTCAGGAGTCTTAATATGAAAATACAATACAATTATTTTTCCCTAAACCGATAAAACAAAGGAACAACTTTCCGTACTTAAAAAATATCAATGCTTTACGGCTACACAAATAAGACAGTTAATGTAATTGCTTTTCATTCACTGGAAAAAAAAAGATAACTCGGTAACATTATATTGAAACTGTTAGTTACAGATCTTATTAATTTTCTAACAATTTAAATATTTCAACCATGCATGATGTCATTTATAATGGTTACCGCAACAGTGATGGATCAACGAAACGGTTTTTTGGACCGTTCAATTTGTCCAACACCGAATCGATGCACTTTACAGGTTTCTACATTCTCTTATCCATTTCCACCTGAAGTGACAAAAATGAATACATAACGACAAAGGAAGAAACACTCGAGAAACAAAAGATAAGGTTCAGCGGTAATTAAAAGAACTCAGGCGTCATAAATGAACCCAATCAAATAAACCATTCCACAACGGAAATAGAAACAACGTTATATTTCAAGATATTTTGTATTGCCACCAGGCGACAAAGAGATCTGCTGATGGGAGGAGGTAAGAGACTGCTTGGCGAGGATTGAGGAGGCTGGTGCTAATTGGATGGCAGCAGCACCAACCAGCAATTGACCCTCAGCTTGGGAATTTGCTGTAGAATGCGAAGCTGAGGTCATAATTGCGGAGCTGACAGAACCCGGCTTCTCTGCACTTGAGCTCTCCATACTTGGAGTATTTGTTACTGCATGTGGTCAATGAGCAATGTCTGGCTACAGATTCCTGATAACAAACAAGCAGATTAATGCTAAGAAACAATACATCAGGCAATTGAGAGTTTCATTTGTAAACTCACATAAATTATGGATAAGCAAGAACAAAGCATTAATTGCACTAAATAACAAATATAATCAAACCTGACATAACAAACTAGAAGGTTCATTGGAGAAAAAAAAAGTGAAAATAGAAAAACTGAAATGTTTCATCATTGACATAACAATTACAGATAATGGTTTTCAGAAATTGTGAGAACATGGTTTCTTCTTATTCAGATTTGATAATTTTAATTTAACTGGGTAATAGTTTGCTAAAGATAAGAGTGACAGACCCAGAATACAAACAAGCTTTCAGAATTGAAAGAGATTAGATGTCCACTAAGCTATCGATTAGACAGGGATGCCTCAGTTTCAAGATCATCTGACCGGAGACAGACTCCTAGGCCTTGTCACTCCTTTATTTTTGGCTAATATTATTTAAGCAGTGGCATTACATTTCATAATTATTAACAAATACAATGCTTTGTATAAAAATAAAATACCCATTAAAAAACAAAACGTCAAAGTCACTAGTTACAAATTAAAATTGTTCTTTATCACATGTATCTGTGACTTAAAGTTTCAAACAAACAACAATAAATGGAAAATCAGTAAGAACTAATAAAAAAGAGAAGCATGTCAGGCTGTTGCAGTTGTTTCCTATGGCGACTGGCAACTTTTTCACAAAAGCTTCCGTTACTTAAGAATAAGAATTACTATGAAAATTTGATGGAGGATGACATTTTGGACGCTTAGTTGAAGCGAATTGATATTTTAATGATTATTGGTTAAAGAGGAAGAACTATAGTTGCCATCACAAATTTATATAAAGCATGAGACCCGCATTACATAGTAAGCCTTATTGCCGCTTTGTGCACTACTTCTCTTCTATCCATGTTATCCCTTTACTTTAACAATGCCAATCATTAAAGCAATAAGCAAATTAGTGATTTATCTCCCGCCCGCCCGTATGTGGAAACAGTGCGTCCAAATAGCTCCTTTATCCCAAGCATCTAATTTCATGACGTTTAGTGAGATAGCCGAGATTCAAACCTGGGATTTTTGTTTCAACCAGGCTATATATATCACGTCCATTGCCCATGTACTCAAATGGTATATTTTCTCAACGGGCTTTGGTAATTCACTGAAAACGCCACAATTTACAACATTTTTACCAAAATGACTACAATATACAATTTTTTCTCTCTAACAAATGATTATTAAAATTCACACCAGTGGGACTGTTAGTCACAATTAATAATCATTAATACAAACTGTAAAAAGAAAGGATACAATTTGTTCCACAAAATTGACCAAACAAAAAAGTAGCTTTCCTATCCTAACCATTTATATTTTATTTGTGTAAGCATTAATATGAAAAAAAAATAAAAGTATAATATTAATCTAAACATTAAAGCCTTTAAATAAGTTTGACCTTTCCTAGTTAGTTAACATGAAAATTTATTTTTTAATTACCAAGGAATTAATTTTATTTTTAATAACTATCTTGCAAGAATGATAGTGTTTTCTAATGGCTCACCCCCTTATGTTCTGAATGAATTTATATTGTAAATATGGTTTGATTGAAAGAGTAATTGTAAATATGGTTTGATTGAAAGAGTAATTGTAAATATGGTTTGATTGAAAGAGTAATTGTAAATATGGTATGAAGCCAATCTATTGCCCTTCTAGGGCAGAATGTAATTTTTATTTAAATAAAGATTTTATAAATGCAATGGTTCACTTTTTAGTACCAATTGATAATGTTTGGAGAGTCAATGGAATGCTCGGTTAAACAAAAAAAATTTTTTTTTTTTTAAATTCTACCTTATAATGTAATTATATTTTTGAAATAAAAAGGTACCTTGTTTGTGAAAAGTGTAAGAACAAATTTCCTTGGCTGAAATATCTTGAGAACTGACTGTATCACCTCTACATAGGAAGCTCGGGGCACATTTGTTTCAAAACTGACATAAGAAAACTCTGGCTCAGGAGTGATATGGATAGTCATATAGCCTCCCTGGAAATAAATTTAACAACTGTTAAATACGGAAAGCATTATTTGATAAGGATATTTACAATTACAGAAGATAACATAAAACTTACAGATGGGCTTATTCCGTTCATCGAGTAACCGCAAGGTTCAAATAAGAAGTCATCAATTAGCATATTAGGAAAGATTTTATCAATCCCCGATTTCTAGAAATGAAAAAATTAATTAAACGGTTAATTACAACAATAATCATTAATTTAATAATTAAAAATAGAGTAAATCTAATTTAAATTTGAGTTTAGGCTTGAAAGCATTTGCGTGATTTTTAAAGCACACAAAATACATATATGCTACCAATGTTTGTTCAGAGAACCATTGGGGAAAAATCCCAAATCAGGTAAAAGACAAAGTGAAGAGAGGCATTCTTTCATTTGTGATGCGGCTACAGAGGACAAACCTTTTCAGGAAAACATAGCTCGGGACACACAAGAATCACATTTTGCAAGAGTCCCATTTACCATGTCCCACCTAGCACTGTAATAGTACTCATTTATAAGAGCAAGGAACCACAAATATAAGATTATAAATTAATTATTATTGTAAAGTTAGCGAATCAATGGGTTTTAAATAAAATACATTTTCCTAGGATACAATTTGTACTTGAAATCCCTGAATAAAAATATTATTATAACATACTTATTAGAAAAATTAATTCACCTTAGTTGCTTCTGCTGCTGTATTGGAGTTGTCCTTGTTGAATATAGACATCACGGCAGGATCCAGATCAGTCATTAAAACTTCTAATGTTTGATCGGGCTCTAATTTACTTCTTTTACCTTCTGTTTCTCCTATATTGTTGTTGGATACTGCACCTTTTAAAGTATAAAGGTACCAACGATCATAGCCTGAAGAGCCGAAGCAGTAGCCGATCCCTCCTGTAATGCACCATCATTGTAAAATAATATAATTTTTTAAAAATAGCAAGTGAAGAAAAATAATTTTCATTGGAACAAGCCAAATGGTCCAGGCATTTTCAGGGACCAACCAGCTTGCAGTATAATTCATTCGCTTTGGAAATATAAAATAAAAATATTGAGATCAATACCACAGCTAATAATTTAGCCTTTGACTAACTTCTGTCCAGTATAACCTGGAAGAAGAAAGATTTTAGGAAGTACTGGGAATGAAAGATTCAATTCACTTCACAGTATAGAACCGATTAAGTTATAAGGCAGTATCTCTTGGTATCCAAAAAATGATTCATAAGACCTGTTAATCAATTGTTTATTAGAGATAACTTCAACCAAAATTACATCTATAAAATAATTTATATTTCACAAACCTTTGAAAAATTTATCGAGATATGCTACTTCCTCTTCAAAAGTCAAGTGAGGTTGTTTTTGAAGATCGGGTCTCTTGAAATTTTTTCTAGAATAAAACACATCCTGCAAAATACATAAAAAATACAGATTAGTTACAGTGCATTATATATGGGATGTGTAGATGCAATGCTAGGAAAACATAGTGTCCTTCCAACTTTAAATTAGTTATCTTTAATAAATTGTACATGTAATCAAATAAATAAATGAGACTGGACAAGGATTCCTATATAAAATAATATGCTCTATTACTTAGAGAAATTATAAGAACAAAATATATAATCATATTAAAGTACTCTGCTGGAAAGTGGAATATCTAATATACCAACTTTTGAAGTATTTATTATGAGTATAAAATGTATAAGAGAAAGACTATGTGCAGCATTAAGAATGACTTTCCATAAAAACCATCATGTATAAAATAAGAAAACACACAGAGAAATTTTAATGATTACATTAATACAACCCTACATTAGAAAACAGGGTTAATAAAAATGTAATTATTAGTATTAATAATAATAACCTTTCACCCTACTTCAATCAAAAACAATACGTCAATTTCTTCTTAAAATAACTTATAAAAAAACACAACCATACCCCATGTTAGTTCTATAAGGCTTATTTTAAACTAGATACTGATCTTTAATAATCACAGATGACTTAGCTAGTGAACAGGGATAGTGCACTGCGAATATTTTCCAGTTATGTTTGATTGTTGATGTTGTTATGTAAATAGTAGATAGAAATATTCCCACTTTCGGGGAATCGTGATCATTATCAGTCAGTACCCAGCTTAAAGAATGCGCTTAAGGTTATGAAAATAAGAAACTTAGTTATACTGAAACAATATACAGTCCTGATTTCTTTTGCCCATGAAAAATAAAATAGATGGCAGGGATAACAATTTTAAAGAATTTGAATTATTCTAGCTCCGACATTTGATATTTCATAAAAGAGTACAAAGTCAGAAAAAATAATGGGATAACTAAGAAAGCAATGAGAAAGGCGGCTGTACACAAGTCAAAGTATTAAATGCCTTTTAAGTTTATTTTATTCACTGATGTACTATTCGTGATTTTGACCACTTTAATATATCTATAGTAACATAAATAGTAATTTTTAGTTAAATTAAAAAGAGTAAATTTTATTCTAATTTGAACTCAAAAGAATTTTTGTGTTGGTTTTAAAGTGCTAAGTTTTAAAGAGGATATAGCAGCATAAACCATTAGAATCTAACCAGAAACAACCAATGAAATCCCAGGTCAGGTAGAAAATGAAAACAAAGAGACACTTAGTAGAGAAGGAAGAAAAAGGGG
Source organism: Acanthosoma haemorrhoidale (assembly GCA_930367205.1). Lineage (NCBI taxonomy): Eukaryota > Metazoa > Arthropoda > Insecta > Hemiptera > Acanthosomatidae > Acanthosoma > Acanthosoma haemorrhoidale. Next base: position 32,130,417 of record OV884015.1, read on the forward strand.
GAGAGGCATAATAGGGCACCAAAGGGCAAACTTCTTTAGGAGGAGACAGTTGGAAGAAGTGCATGGTTCAAGAAATAGGACTTGTAACCGGCAAGTTTAAACTGTTTTTAATATACTCAAATTAATTATTACAGTAAAATTAATTAAGTTTTAAAATCAAAGAGATTTACAAAGCATGTGGATTGGACATAAAAAGCCCTGAATAAATTTATACATATAAAAAAGAACTCGTGTTGATTTGTCCTCTATCCAAATCTTTATTCTAAACCAATCAGAAAAAAAATTTGTATCAGTATTCTGCCGACCCCAGAGTAGACACTTAGACCCTCAAAATGCCTAAAGACCATCATTAAAAGAGTGGTTGGTCCAGGCTTTTCTTGTGGCTTACTCTTACTGGTTAAACAACAAAGAGCAACTCCTGCATAAATCATAACTAGCAACCTAAAGTATTCAGTGTGTTTGCGAACAAATCAGTAAGGACATTTTTATTTACTTTACGGAGAAAAGGAGATTCCAATTTCTGGTTCTGTGGTACAATCTTCTATCGAGATAAGAAAGAGCTTACATTTGGACGATTTTTCTGGCTAAGCAAGAGGGAAAAAAGTGTTAAGTTTAAGCGTGGAAAATTTTAAGTAATAAATGTGTATTAGAGTATGCAAATAATATCAGGCAAATAATTAAGAATTATAAAAGGGAACATGTAACATTGCGCCACAGGAAATATTAACAAGAAAGTCATACAAGAGAGTTCCATGGACTTTTAAAGTATCCTTTAGTCAGGTTATCTGTTGTCGGCCTAATGAGTCATTTCAGCGATACATTCCTTCATCAGCCAATACACCAGGCATAATTTAATGATGGGCTACACTATAAAAGATTACTTAAATAAGTTTATAGGTTATATATATGAAACTACATAAAATAATCAAATAACTTGCTAAGTTAAGAAGTAAAATATCTTTTATTTACAATAATGTTCAGAAAGCCTTCCATATATGACATATTGGAAATGAGGAATGTAAACCGCCATTAAAGTGAATGAACCAATCACTGGAATGCATCAGTGGTATCTTATCACTGACTGTATAACCTGGCACATGCATGTGTATACAGAACTCACTAGTAAAAAATCAAAATCAAAATAAATTACTTTGTATCAACAGTTCGACGCGAAGTCTTAAAGTTAATGTTAATAAATGTGAACTGATTATAATGTATTGATTTTAATATAAAAAATACCTCTCCCAAATCCTGATCAACCCCCACCCACATTAGTCCGGATCTGGGAGGGTCTGTTGAATTCCATTAAGAGAAATTACTAAAGGGAAATTTTCAACAAATAGGAAACATCACACCAATTAAATTAAGTAAATTAGCTAGTCTTTCTTATTATTTTCAAAATATTATTTTGTAATACCCATGCTATATTTTTACAAACCAATTATAACATCGTGAGGATGCGTAAAAATAAGGGCTTTTGTACAATCTTCAAATCGGAGAGTAGGTGCACTGGGGGCAACCCTAAAACAATTTCAATTATAATCAAAACAGGGACAATGTTAAGACAAAAAAAACTGTTTGGAATCCACTTATAAGTTTATATTGTCTCAGAATATCTGCAGCAAATTCATTCATTTTTAATTTTCCATTTTCACTTTTATATCACATAAGATAGATAATAGTGAAAATAAACTGCAGGAAAATTACATTGTAATGTGTACTTACGTCAACTTTTTTAAAACCTGCATATTGTTCAACTAACACTAGTAGCTGCTTCAAACATTCAAGTGGGGTTGTCGTCCCACACGTTTTCAATATAAATCTTCTTTCCGAGACAAACATACTGCTTTCACTGAAACATAAATAAAATTATCAAAATGTGAGTTCATAGTTTTTAGCCATTGTAATTAGATACGAGTGGCCATTGTTTCTTAGGCTTCGGCTTATGTCAATGAAAAAAATCAAGTCATGTGTGATTAATTAAGGGTTTTATTATCTGTGAAAATAATTTTAATGGTATTTGTTATTATAGTCCACCAAAGCCTAACACATATCAGGAAGTTAAGATACTCAATTTGATAGGCAAATATTTGTTTTGATTTCTAATTAATTAATGACCCTTCATTATTTGAAATATGCTTGTTTTTATGTTTAGCATCATCTGGGCTATAAATGAAACTTCCACGAAAAATATCTTGCCTCTAAAAAAACACTGGTTGAGTTGAAGTTGTGAACGGAATCAATGTTTTTGTCGGAATCATTTGTTGGCTTTATTTCATAGCCTTAAGACGACTATGTAGCAAAGTCGAAATTGTTAGTTCTTAAACAATGAAGATGTCATAAAAAAAAAAAAATTTGTTTGTTTCATTAAACAATCTACAATCAGCAACCAGCATTTACTCATTGTAATAATACAAATTGTGTTTTAATATTGATTTTTCAGTAAAAAAGATAATGTTATTGAAAGATACATAGTATGTGTAAACAATAAAAAATAATCATGATATTTTATGTATAACGTGCCAAGTTTAATTATAGCACTTAGTAGGTTTTATGGTTAAAGAACCTCTATTATTGAAATCATGATTTTGTATGTACCTTTCATTTTCAGACATTGTATTACAGAAAATCTGTTTTCATTTTCCCAAAAAAATTTTAAAATGTGATAAGATTTCACATTTTTTTTTTAATTATTGAAATGATGCAGAATGGTGTAATAATACATATTGGGAATATGTCATTGAAAATTACAAAAATGATATAAATTAATCTAAAAGAAAGCAATCCCAACTATTTATTTGTGATGTGACTTAATTTCTTTTTTTTTATTATATTAGAGGATTTCTTAAGGAGATAACAGAGTTCATCAACAGTTTAAGATTATCTCTATAATCTGTTATTTCTACACTATCTTAACAGTATTCATAAAAAAAATAAAATAAAAATTAAATGAGAAAATTACATATTAAATAATAATTTCATTGAAGTAAGGGTCATACAAAAGATAAATGTTATATAGTCAATACAGATAAATTAAAAAAAAAAAAAATTCGATTCTAATATTACACAATTGCTAATTTAATGGATTGACCCGAATGATTCTGAATTAACCCTAATGACTGACGAGAGATGTAGCAGGGATATATAGCCGTTAAATCATTGACGAAACTTCAAATTTAACCAATACATAAACGGTCAAAATTTACAATTAACAATCAATTTAAGTTTATACTAGTAGATACAAGGATCAGTGGCCTCAAGGCTTTTTTTGTTTCCAATGACTTAAGGTTTGTTACCCAAATAATGAACTAAATTAGTTTTTTAGGAATGCATATAAACAAAATAAATATTTAAAAGTGAAGAAACAATAGTTTTTTAAATGCTAACTAAACGATTGTGAAAAATTATAAAAACCAGCTAGAACATAAAAAAAAATTGTTGAAATAGGATTGAAAAATATTAAATAAGCAACGTCTGTTAAATAAGCCAACAATTTATTTATAGGAATATATTTGAATTTCTTTGTTGTTTATTGTCATTAATCTGTGCTTAACCATGGGAAGAAAATCAGAAATTTGAATCTTAAAAAGATTCCGAGCTATGACTTCAGAAATTATGACCTGACTATTCTCAAGTTAAATTTTCCTTTTTTTCAGATTTTTCATAGCTACATTTTAACCAACACATAATTAACATAGCACGTGTCTTAATTTATCTTCAATACTTCAAATTGGTTTTTATCATTTTTACAATTGCTTTCTTAGAACAGAAAGTTAATCGGTTGCCAAGTACCTGATAGAAAGTAGAACCTCTTCCTGAAGCTTGGTAAATATAAATCTAACACAATCAATGAAAGTACCTTGAAATAATATAGTATAAAGAATAAAGTTAAACATAAATACTATAAGAATAATGTGAAAGATATAAGAATAGTGGCCAAGCCATTGTTTTCCATTAGATCAATTATTAATTAAATTTGTGTATGTTTAGTGTAGACAAGCAAGTTTAATGTGCTACACTGTTACCTGTATTAAAAATAAGTGGTTCTCAATGGAGGTGATTTAATTTTTCTTTAGGAGGGGCTAGAGACCTCAAGGGGGGAGGATTGAAAAAAAAAATATTAATAATAGCAGTTGAAAAAATATAACAAAATGTAGGTTCCAGCCAATGGTGGTTTCCAAACTGCCCTCCTACCTAGGATCCAGTTCCTATCTAACCTTTAATTAATAAAATTATGAATAAGCTTCTTTGTATGACAAATTTGACTGTATTGTTGAATTAAACTTTTGTCTCTGGTGCTCAGTTTTTTGTTTTAATTACCTGATCACTCTGGAAAATCAAACAGTACCAGTAACAATTATTAGAAATGAGGCAAGGAGAAGGGGGAGTAGCTGGAAAGAGTACTTGAAAGTAGTTAATAACCAAAAAAATGTTGGAAACACTGGTTCGGGGATTACTTAAGATTTTCTCATTAGCGCGGTGATACATTGTACCCTTTCTTGCATACATTACAGACGTGTATATATATATCTCTAATTTACTAGTTTTTTTCAACTCTTCTTGGTGCTGAAAAGCTATTTACCATACCCACGCTTAGTTCCCCCCCTCCTAACATTAAGAGCTAATAGTAACTCAAAAATAAATTTTGAAAACTGATTTAAGGCAGGAAATATGTTAAAAATAATATTTTTCTATTGAGAAGCATGTCACTTAAAGCAACAGAATTGAACACGGTGAACCATTATGTTGAATTTAGGAATAAGCAACGGTTTAGGATAGGGGGAGGGGTCTAAGGTAAAACTTCCTGAATTTTTGATTAAACAAATGGAAAACCAGCGAATAAAGACTTGAAAGGAGCACTTTGCCTTAATTGAATTATTTATGCCATTATGTACTCCAATTTAGGGCTGAGATGGGCCACCCACATGTATTAACAGAAGTGAAATAAGTTCACTTTCGATTTTAACACAGAACCTATCATGAAGTAGTAGTACTAACCACTACACCATATAAGAGCCCTTAATTTAATTTTGGTTTGTCACTTGTACATGCTGTATAATATTAAAAAAATTGTCATAATTGGGATTCTATAGTCTAAATTTCTGCTTCTGCTCATAACAATTATAGATAATTTTTTCCCCTTTTTTATCAGTAGGTTGACCAAAGAACAGAAGTATTTTAAATTCATAAATCGAGGGCCAATTAGCCCAGGTAGGTAAAGCTATAAAAACTTATCACTATTTTCAAATAGATGAATAGTAATAGGTAAAAAAATTGGTGTATATAAATACACAATTGTTGTACATTTTATGGACTGCCGGGTAGCAGTGATATGGTTAAAATAGAATAAGGGGAATTAATAATAAAATAAACGTAAAAAGTTGGGCTAGTTACCCCCTAAATGTTAAGATTTCTCAAGTCTTAGCTCAGATGTTACTTAAGATTTAAAATTAAAATTCACCCTGTGCTTAAGCATACATTAAAGAGAATTTCAAAGATGTAAAAAAATTAGTCGCCATAAAAAAATAAGACAACTGATCCATGAATCAACTAATGTATATTTTTAATTAACAGATTTAGGCAGACTTTGATTCAGATTTTGTCTAAAAGCATCGGAGATAATATTATGCTGATTGGTATTTTCTTTTTGTTGATTCGTCAATTCAGAAAAAATCTTCTGTGATAAGTGAATAAGGAAATCAATGAACTCATTTAAAGCTAGCCATACTAAATGGTAGTAAAGTAACTACTTTATTTAAAATTATTATTTCCACGATCAGATTACCTACATAATTTATTTATTTTTTTTAATTTATTTCAATAATTTCATATTTAAAATTCTCTAATGATAAACTAATTCCCAGATAAAAAGGACAATTATTTTTAAAAAAATCTTGACTCTTAGGATTATTCTGTTCCTTTCAAATAAACCAATTGCACCTAAAAATCAGTTAGGCAGATTTTAAATTATAGATACAATAATTAATAACAGTAATAATTACAACAATTTTAAGATTGCTGGACACAACATTATAATTGTTTATTTTACATAAATTATAAAAAATCTCTGCCACCGAAGCTTAAACAAATATTAAAATTCTTTTATTTAAAAATACATAAATACTATTTAATAAAAACTAAAAATAATCATACAATGTCAATAAACCAGAAACATATTTATAGCTTTTTAAATTTAATACAAGATCTATTTCTTGGCCAAGTGAGTGGTGATACAAGAATATAGCTAAGCCTATACAGTTTGGAAAAGGTTTAATTGAAGAGCTCAACTAATTTTCTTTAACTGATTGAGTTTTCAAGCTAAATTGATACAAAATACTTAAAAATTATATATTGAAATATTTAATGAATCCTGGCATTAAATTGTAACAGATCATACCAGATTAATAATATTTATATACCCAGCACTCATACAAATCCTTAATATCTTAGAACCTATCTTTGGCTATAGACCAAAATTTTGTTTGTGGTAAGCAGAATATAGTACAACATTTAAGATTCACACATACAAAAAAGTGAAATTTAACAAACCTTAATACATAGGCATCAACTTCATTATTTCTTGAGAAACTGATCACTTCACAGTGTACAGTTTTCAGAAGGCTTTCAAAACTTTGCCTGAAACAAAAATACAATCAAGCGACTGATTAAAACCAAAGTTAAGTAAGTATACAAACTTAAAAAAGAGGTTGTGGATTCACTTGTCAAAAAAAAATATAACTATAACATCAACGGATATCACTTAAAGTTAAAAGGGTAAGGGTTGTCCTATCTGGAGGTATAAAACCAAATGAAAATAAATAGTAAACTTACCTTGGTATGTCCCTTAGATCGCCTGAGGAGGCCGGCGGTTTTTTAAACCATATCTCTAGAAGCTTTTCCACTCCTTCGAAGAAATTTCCGTCAGAGGCAGACATAGCGACCGGTAAACGGCTACTTCTATACGCAATGGCAGTTTTAATAAGCAAAATTCATGAGATAGAGGACAGACAGACAGACTGATACGAGCTGCGACTGGCCCGGGACTGGTCAAGTTGCACATGCGTCGACTCCCGCCAGATAAATCTATCGACCTATCTTCTCCCGCCTCTCTACGTCGTTCTTCGTTCGCTCTAGTCATTCAATAATTATCCACAATATTCTTCAAATCTAACCCGTGTAAGAACACATATCTATAATGGCATCCACTAATTATTACTAGGTTATAATTTTACCAAAGTTTTAATGGTAGCTGTGTTAACAGCCGTTGTTTTGTTGCTTGTGGTATTGCTATGTAGAGCAGAGATGAGCGGTTCATGAACGAGATGAGTGATTAAGCCGTTCATCATGCCATAGAATTCTGGAGAGGAAATGAACCGCTCACTGTAGTGAACCAATGGATCACTGAAATGACCGGGCGGTTTCCTCCTCTACGGTCACTTGGAGATCAGTAAGGTACATTACTAATTATTAGTAATTGGTTTCCTCCGATTGCTGTACACCAACTTAGATCAGTAAGGGCAGGTTATCTTAGAGTTTCCACCAATATCTAGCTGAATTTATCTAGTGGGTCTAACACGAAATAAAATCTGCTTTCTCAACTTAGATTCGAACTCACACCGTGCCGAATCAAAATTAAATATTTTAATACTTACCATAACAATAACATGTTTTGTGGGCCAATGAGGAATGCAATTTGGGTCCTTATGTATCATGTATTAAACAGGCCACGTCGTAGTCATGGTAACAATGAACAAATAACGTATCGATTTTCAATTTCAAAATTACCTTTATTTTCATTTCATTGAAACATTGAAGAAGTTTTTTCTTTTCCGTGGTAGTTGTAAAAATACTATAAAGTATATTATATATTATATATTGTAAGTATAAATAAAGTATGAAAAGATGGCATTGCATGGTGTAATGTGCAAAATGTTAGTAAATGCAGTTATACAGGAAGGTATTACTAATGGGGGAAATTAGTAATAGCAATGGTAGATAGGTAGGTTATTAGATCATCGGAATCCCATGAAGTTTGAAATAACATATATGACAGGAGTTTGCTTAAATAAGATAGCTTGCAGTATCGCTGCTAACAAAAATGGCAACATTTTTTTTCCCCCTCAAGGAATGTAAAATATCGGTAATTATACCATTTTTTTTTTCATCCATACGATGGTTTTTACAAGTGCAAAGTATCAAAGTTATGTAAGGTAAAAGGGACTCGACTTTCACACAAGTAGATCTAAGCCTATCTGAAATTAGTGGAAACTTCATATCAACCAGTTCATTGTTTATAGAATACTCCATTGAGTTAAAGAGATTGCAAAAAAAATACAAGGCCAAGAGAGCCAAAAAATAGACATTGATTTTATTGCAGTCATTATACAGCTTCATACATTCCTACTATCTACTCAAAGATTAAAGCGACATTGGCCTCGAGGCCAGCAGCAGATATGTTATTTGAAGTCCTAACAATGGCCTGTTTCTCCAATCATGTCTTGAGCGTCTGTGACCCTTGTGCTCTTAGTCAGCCATTGGATACAATCCGTTGTAACTGATGGAGAATCCTGGGGACCTCTTGAAAATCTGATTCTTTTTTTGCACAGGAGGTCTTTGGACTGTGTGTATTTGTATATATAACATGAATGAGATCGTTGCTCTTGGTTGTTCATGTCACAATGGGACACATAGTAATTTTTATTTCAATAAAAATATTTTATGTTTATCCACTATATATATTGAGATCGTCTTTGTCCCGTTTAAATACATCTAAATCCCTTCAAAAATAACAGAAATTATTCAAATTTTGCAGAGTAAATCCTCACAGGTCGTTCCTTATCAGGTCCAACATTTATCAAACTCATTAGAAATAGATGAGATCAGGTCATGAGGTCATGAAAGGTTTGACCCAATGTTGAAGAATCGCAGCTATATGTTGCTAAATTCTTCATATGTGGTCTTATAAAGTGGCTGTAACTAATAAAATCGCCTCCTGTCAATATAAAACTCATTTTCGTCTATTTTAAACTAGATAGCATTTTAACGCTGGAATTTTTCACATATTAAAAAGCTACTAAGTGGAGATTTCTATTCCTCTTCATAAATTTTCTTTCTATTAATATTCTATCTAAGTATACATAAATTTGTTATTACTATCATATTTGTTTAATAGTAATGGTGGTTATTTTAATTTATATTTAGTCAGTGCTTGACTATTTCGTTAATAAAACAATTTTTACTAAAACATTTTAATTTATTACATAGTGTCTATTCATTAATTCAGTTTTCTTACAGCCACATTATCATTATTGGTAGTCAATGTTCCATAAAAGCGGTTGTGCGTGCCTTGAGATAATGATAGTGATAGGCACATGGCTCCTGTGGGCTATGACCTGCACAATGATACAGACTTCTTCAGCCACTAATCGGTCTGCCGCCTAAGATCGTCTCGGGTCAAGGAATCTACTCCCTCTTATCCGTGAGAAACCATCTTGGCATCTAGACTATTGCCAAAATTATATAAAAGAGAACGATTTTTCCTGATTTTAAATCCGCACTTCTGAACTCAAGCTTTTCAGCGCTCTACTAGAACTGGAGAATAATACACGAAGATAAAGTTATATAGAGAGAAAGCCTTCTTTTATTTACGCCCTTAATTACTCCATTTAGCTAGGTATTCGTCCACTTCTGTTTATGGAAATTAGAAAAATTCAATGTCCACCGATTTGAACCAAGAGCCGAAGTAGTAACAGTGACCACAACACCGTATCAGGAGAGTCAATCCTGCCAACTAGACTCAAAAAATATTGAAGGGTTAGAAATGCATTTTGTGATTACTTTTTAATGGGAGTCAGGATTCTGAATAGATAAGCATTTCATTACCCAATAAAGCGTTATTTTATAACAAACGAGTTCATGACTCGTAACGTTAGAACTGTACAAGAAAACAGAAAACATAAAAACAATAATAAAAAAGATTTATAAAAAATCAGAATCTTGTATAAAGAGCTTGATAGCCAGATCGGCTCCCATCCAACATTGCTGCTTGCACAGTGCACAGTGTAAAGAGTGACTGAAAGACTGGAAATGGGTCAAAAAATGAAATATTGGATTGTAGATATATTTTACTGCAATGCCCTATACCTACATGCATACAGCCTAAATCAAAATTCTAACCGCGGGCGTAAAAAAAAAAATTTGCGTCTTTCACTTTATAATATTCTAATATAAGTAAAGTTTTATAACGTAATATTTACGCTCTGAAAATGTTCATATATCACTATTATATAATATTCAAAACTCCAAGGGACGGTTAAGCATTTTCGCGAATTAGTAGCTGGCTGAAATATTCATGTAATTTTCGTCAAAGCTTCACAAGAACGCGCTTTCAACGTGGCAACAAATAAAATTATAGTAGTCTATTTATAGTTAAAATGTGTAATTCCGGGACTTCCTGCAACCTTGAACAATGATAAAATTTTTATCCTATTTTTTGTGGAAATTGGTTATAATTTAACAAGTAGACTTGGTTATTAATACAAAATGGACTTGATTTAAACAAAGTATGTATATATTCGAAAACGATTTTATCGATAAGCTTTAATGACTTTTTATAGTAATAGTCCAGTAAAGTCCCCACACCAACTTATTTATGACCCTTTACGATCGCCAGGTACTTTGGCCCACTGTGAGCTGAGCTGGTTTAATTGACATTATCTGTCCCTTAAACGAATGACCATCTACATTATTATACCTTGAATTGTTTGAAAAACCGAAACAGAAAATACAAGTTATTAATCAGGGCATCAATATATTTAATTGAAGTTATCCAAAAATGTGTTGGTTTTTAGCACCACTAATAAATTGATTAATTATAATTATTTTGAATGTATTTTATTTTCAATAATAAATGGGACCTCCATGTAAAATTTCATTTCTTCAGCTTGAACAGGGGACTGACCATTTTCTTTCAATAGACAGATAGGCAGACATTCACAGCGGAGAAAAAGACTTTCTTTTTCCAGGTAGTGCTTTAGGTTGCCGGGGATAGTGGAAGGCAAAAAAAAAAATAAGGTTCTCCAGGAATGAATTTATAGAATTTGTTATAACTGTTTTTAATTAAACATGGAAGAAAAGGAATATATAAATCTTTGTGCAAGGTATAATTTAAGGCATAAAATGATGACCAGTACCTACTATAGATTGAGATCGTCTCTGTTCAGTTTTAATACATCACTGCTGTCACTTCACAGCTGCAAGATAAATTCTTTAACTTTGCAGAGTCAGGTAAGGTTGGGCCAGGTAAGGTACGTATTTGAGCCAGATCAGGTCAAGGAAGTGGTTGTGACCTGCGGGACTAAAAGCTCATTTTTTGCCACTTTTAGATTTTTTGTTTAAAACGACCTTAAGATAGCCAACAATGTCCATTCACCGCTTTTTAGTCTCTTGACGGAAGTGACAGCGGCTTCATCGATTTCAAAAGGGGTTACTCATTAAAGTGGTCCGACATAGTTCATTCCAGGATCGGAGATATCGTCTTAGAGCTGACTGCGCCGTAGAAATAGAAAATGCTTTGACTCGCTGCGATTTCCAGCAAACCCCGTGTTAGACACGATATCCCTCCCTCCGTTCCCCCATCGATGGCAGCAGGGGGTCGAAGCGGGGACACTCTAGGTTTGATTTAGTAAGTTAGTGTTAGTGTTGGTGTGATTACATTAGTTTTAGTCTATGACTTACCGTTTTCTATAAACATAAGTTTAAAGGAAATAATAAAACTAGATATAGTTCATCAATTGGTAGTAGTGGGCTGGATCTCACCACTACTATTAATTATCAGCCAAAGGAAGACATACTGGCAGGATCAGTACTCGAGCCTGGGACATCCCAAATATCCAGTCCGGGCACTCTGCCAACGGAGCTGCCCTGTACATTGCTTACAATCTTAGCAAGAGTATAACCTTCTTCTTTTATAGCCCTACCATTCATGTCCTAGACGGAGTTCCCTCATGGGTCTCGCTCATTGTTGAATTCGTTGCCTCTGGTGCGCGTATTCCAGTGTTATTGGGTGGATTGCACTGGTCAGCGCACCTTTTGTTCTTTTTAGCCGGTTTTATTGAATTCAAAATATTTTTTCCCTTGAGAGTAATTTATTGCTTATAGAAAGGGACTCCAATCCATCTTGGTGCAACGGTGCCTTCTTGATGAGCACCCCCGGTATTACGGCTGCTCAACTTCCATCACTCCCCTGGAGATGGGGAAGTGCGCTGATCCCTGCAGCTCCTTTAACTTCCGGACAAAGATGAGGAAGGCCCTGTAATTATCCTTGCTGTTTACAGCAACGGCATGTCTGACTCATCCAAGCTATACTGGACAATTGAGCGAAGCATCCGTGCTCTTGCTTGTTCCAAGGCTTCACAGGTGAGCACGACATGCTCTATCATGCTATCCCCGCAATGTGGGGAATTGGGGTCCGAAGCTCTTTAATGCTCGTAAAGCTTAGGACGTAATCCGCCATGTCCCGATAGAACTCCGACAGAACCTAGGAACTCAATAGTCCCTTGAGTTATGGGTTGTGGGGGACACCCACTTTTCCTTCAGCCTGTCCTTGGCCAAGGGGAAATACTTGGAAAACCAAAGAGAATTCGTATTTGGAAGGTAGTACTCGTGAAGGGTAGCTTAGTTGGGATATTTCGGAGGACCTTGGTTCGACTCCCAAATCTGCCAGTCAGTATATTTTTTCTTTGTCTCACATTCATTAATAAAGAAAATAAAAATAGGTAGTCTCTTTTTCAGGTTTTATAGACAATTGGTTCAAAAATGGTTTATTAAATTTATTTATTTAGTTATTATCGTATAAAATTTCATTAGTTTTCATGTGCAACGAAATAAATTTTTCAAGATAACGCATTACTGACAGATTCTTTAATTAAAAAATAGAAGATTCTCGTTTCTTACCAAACGAGTGAATGGATTTGTTTGAAATGGTCGTCGTTTCGTCGTACTATGTATTTCTGTGATGGAAAGTTTCCCATTAATATCATAAATTTGGTGAAAATTTAACACAGTCCTTACATCAACCAAAACGTCTAAATATAAGCTCCCAGTTTCATAACTCCTGTTTTACCATTAATGAATTTTGAACTATATGTTAAAAATCGGTTATGTTACAGGCGTATAAATTGGTAGGTATTTAGATTATTTTTGGATAGTAAAGATACACGTATAAGCGATAAACATTGGAGATTACGTCTAGACATCAATCTGTAAGTTATTTATCTCTGAGAAATTCTCACTTTATTTTCTTTAAAAAAAATATTATCAAATCCAAAAATCTTACAAGATAAGCAAAAATGAACGTTTACGTAAATAAAATTATATCTACTTGTTGGATTATACTAGGTTATTTTAAGTTCTACGAATATCTGTTTGGTAACATCGTTATATTAAGAATTTATCCAATGTTAATGTTTAATTGCGTTTTAAAAGTTATCAGCTAAAAATATCGACGAAGTCGTAGTTCTTAATTACAATGTTTTCGCATTATTATATTAGACTAATTTTAAATCCTTTGTGTATGAGTTTGGTATCATTCGATACAACTTTAATGTTGTGTTGTAAGGATTTCAAATTGGCATTGAATTTTTATTAATTTAATTTATATCTCATTATTTAATGACGTAGTAATATGACGTAAATGTATAATATAATAAAATAAATAGAATATTTAATGTTAACGCTGTGATATAAGGATTAAATATTCTCTACTGGGCGAGTCGGTATCAGTAAGGCTGGTGCCTATCGATTCGAAGCAGTGGGGGGGGGGATAGCACCTCAACTACCAACCTTATATAGATCGCCAGGTATACAATGAAGTAGGCAATGTCACGATCTTAATGTACTTGCTTGCAGCTTGGCTAGGCACGTTGCATGCGAGTGGCATGTTCCACATACGGAGCCGATAATCCACATTAAAGTGTTGAAAATTGAACTATAGTGATTTGGGAGAACTATACGGTGACGTTCCTGCCTCAAAATATGCCCTTGGATTTCTCTTTAAGAGGTCTAAAATCACGCAAAGTCGTCAAAAGTTTGTATAGAGGAATGATAATGTCGAATGGGAGTTTTAATTTATACCCCCAGAGCCGCTAAAAATAAAATTGACGTTATGAATAATAACGGAGAGTAGATTATTCTTTCAATTAAAAAATATTATTTCCTATAATATCATGTAAGCTAATGGTCTTAACTTGGTAAGCAATATTTTTAGGGGCTTCAGTGGACTATTACCAAAAAAGGTATCGAGAGTAAAATCTTTTTTTTGCACAGTAACGAAACCCTTAATTGACATGATTTAAAAAAAAAAAAAAAAATAAAATATGGACTTCTTCCCTTGTATTTTTTCTGTTTCATGGAAGTACTTTCATTACCGTAGATTGTGCTCTATGAGTGGTACAATGAGTTATTGAGTACTCACCACGAACTCCACGAAATAGTAAAAATTTCCCAACAAACTTGCGATCGACACTAATTCACAAGAACGGAAAAGCTCGATAATAATTTACAGCGCGGTCACTAAACTCTTGATTGCTTTTTCCAGGACGGTAGTGGTTATTGGTTAGTTGTTACATGTAATGTACCGGTTTGCTAAATAATTTTATACTCTATTACATGAAATCTTGAAATGTGAGCTAATTACTGAATATTATTTTTACCAAACTTAGAATTTTATGAAATCATTCAAAAAACAAATTATTAATGGAATCAATTCTCCCTTCAAAAAAAAAATAAAATAAAAGACTAATATACTAAATTAATGCATCTGTATTCTAAATGTAGATTATTTTAACTTCCTTTCATTAAAACCATGTTGTCCTGCTACACTTGGTTCTTTATTAATTGAATCTTAAAATCCTAAATATATATTTACTTTATAGCTGTTTTGGGTTAGTATCTGAAATATTAAATCGATTTAGAAAGTTTCTGAACTATATGACAGCTGATTTATTCCTGTGGAAATCTAAGAAAAAATAACTCACAAGAAGACCATATGACGTTAGCTGTTGAGAGCTTTTTAAGAAAAAAGAAAAGTAATTTCATTTTACTAAAGTAGAAAAAACAGACCTTACATATATAGGCCAGATCCGAAAATCAGTGCAAATATTTTAATTTTAGCAAAGTATGATATGGGATGAAATAAAACAAATGTGTTGCTGGACAATCAGCACCCTGGATTATACTGTAATTTTCGTTGGTTGGGAACAAATTAAAGCGAATTCAAACGAATACAATAGTCCTGGCCGATCGTATGTATATAGGCATGTTTTTGTCAATATTTTGCATATTTATAATGTTTTTATTACAAAAAAAACAAAAACAAAAGGACTTTCAGCGTGTATTTTCGACGAATGAGAATTAGGATTGATTCGATTATGGTTTCAGAGCAATATTTGTGTAAGTAATTTTTATTCAGGGGGTTTCTTTATTAAATAAGAAAAGAAAAAGAAAAATTAAATTGATTTCTCTCCTCCCCCTACAACAATCATGGAAGGTTTCAGAAAAAAACCAGTCTTGCCAACCTTGCGATGTTGTATTTTGTGGTTGACTGTTATTTAATATTATGATTGTTGTTATGAACCGTCCTCCATTACCTAACAAGTTAATTATAGGTGCATGAAATTAAGTTGTTTGGATGGGTTTTCCCATTCAAGAGTAAGGGAACAGGCCAGAGATTGAACTGAACTTGTTTTTATAGACACCAAACGGTCAGTTTTTTTCAGTGTCTGCATTCACTATAGTTGCCGTCAGCAAGTTAGAAGCTTGAGAACTCGCAATACAAGGCAAGCCACGTTGCCGCTATAGCACTGCTTCACTTCTATCCACCCCCTTTACTTCGGTAATGTCAATCATTAAGCAATTTCGGGTTGTTAGGGGGAACGCCCGCCGCGGGCTAGACTCCCTTCGACTTGTCCACTGGGCGTCAAGAAAGAGATAAAATGGGCACACCTGTGGTTTTTGACCTTTGCTGGCGGCCTTGATATATAGAATAGGCGTATTGATCTGACTCCATAAGATCTTAGAATGTGCGCCCCGGCAGTGCACTATGTTCAGAAGAGGTAAGGGTAAGTATTATAGGTAGTTTATATGGTCTTGGAATGACCACGAATTCACACTCGGTATCTAAAGGTAGGAAAAAACCGTCCAGATCTCAAAGGCGAGTTAGAACTGGAGAGAGGCAGACTGGATCGCTGGAGGAGACGCTACTACGTAAAGTTCGTAGGGCCCCAGGAGACCTCGAACTCATGGAAGAGATCTCTTCCAAGGTGGTACTAGTTTCAGCGAGACGGATACAGAGAATCCCATTAGGAAGGTGCGGGGTTTGACAACGCCGGACTAAAACATAGCAAGGTTAGGAGAGAGAGGTGCAGAGGTAGTTGAATAAGACAGCCATGGTTCAAGTTTAGCAGCAAGCACCAGTGCAGAGAGAAAGGGCAGTGTTCCCTTCAGGTGCCGGGTTCCAAATGAATGGAAAAAGGTTTTTTTTGGTTTTTTTTTAATTTCTTAATAACATTTTTAACAATTTACAATGCAATTACTAAGTTCAATTTAACAATATCTCCTCTTACTGCGATGCGATGATGCATTCGAAGGAGGTTGGGTTACATAACAATATCAGGTTGACGTTAAAATTACAATGCAATGTATAAATACTAGGTGATGGGGCTCACCTTCAGTTTACAAATGTGGGAAAAACAAACTAAAAAACTAAACCTACAACTAGAACCTAAGACTAAAGCGTTCCTGCCTCGACTTGCCATCGATGGGGGAACGGAGCGGGGGTTATCGTGTTGAACACCGGGTTTGCCAGGTATTGCAGGGAGTCGAAAAATTTGATATGTCTACGTTGGATGAATTCATCCACCGTAGGCAGCTCAAAGATCTTGTGAAGCTCACTGTTGCTCCGCTGCTCGAATGAAGTATTTCTGACCACTTTCATCTGTATACCGTTTTGAAATTGTTGGAGTCACCGAGCTGTCGTATACGTCAGATGATGAAAAAGCGGTGCACCATACATCAGTGTAGGCCTGAGTATGCTCTTGTAGATCAATAGCTTGAGACGCAGTGATAGATTGGGGGAAGTCAATAAATGCGTAAGCCGGTAAGAGTTCGTACGGGTTTGGTCCAACTTCCTCGCAAAATGGTTACTAAAACGTTGGTGTCTGTCCATATTAATCACCAGATATACTAGGTTGTTCGCTGGTAAGTTTTCCTCCGTTCCTACTATGTAACTAGTAGGTAACGGACTTTTTCCCTTTTGGAAAGAGAAAATTACGCAGTCAGTCTTACCTGCGTTTACAGAGATATTGAGTCTCGACAATCTGTTAACTGATGTGGTTACAGGCTACTTCAGCCTGTCTAAGAGCAACCTTGGTGCTCATGCTGCTACTGTACACCGCTATGTCATCAGCGAAAGCAGTAACTGTTGTGTTTTTATATCGGGATCCTACAGTTTCAAACGTGTTATACGTTGAATAGTACAGGGGATAAGACGGCTCCTTGGGGTACTCCACAGGTCAGTGGTACAATTGAAAAAGTTCCGAATCTCGGCCTTATATAGGCAGGTCAGAGGCCGGGCTACACCCGCGCCCTCTAGTAGGCTTCAGCTGTGTCGTAAACCAGTTCCCTCTCTCTAACTGATGCCTAAGGTTTTTAATATTGAAATGAGACTTTTTGAAATTATGGAGAAAACTTCGATAATTCAGAAAAAGAAAGTACGATTTCCGCTCCTCCTATGGTGGCTTTAAGTTTTGTTAAATTTTTTTAAAAGTATTCCACTCGGATTTTGGAACAGGGAGGGGGTGAGGAAGAACTGAAATTGAAAACTCCACGGTTTTTCCAGGTGGTGAGTTATTTTGATTTACAAATGGTCCGGCCAATTCTCTAATCAATTCTTAGTAGCTACTCTTTTACCTGTCCTATATAAAGAAACAGCCGCCATATTTGTTATCCAATAACAAAATTGCAGCCTACCTCATATAAACAAACTGCAGTCCATATGACTGCTAGGCATTTTGGTGTTACGATCCATCAATTAATTTGAACCAAACTGAGATAGAAAAAACAATCAAGTCAATGGCCTTCACAAATCACTTACAAGTATCCTCCCACAAACAGACAAATATAAAGGAAGTAAATAAATATTAGCAACTTATTTGATCCTTTGACAAGAGATCGAAACTGACGATGTATTGCGCACTGGTTATGGATAACCCAGTGCATTTGTGGAGCACAGACAAAAATTCAAATACTTCCAATCTTTACATTATAAAATTCTTTAAAAACTAGTCAACGCACCAGTTTATCTCTAAAATTATACATTGAAAAAATATTTATAAATTTAACTGCTTCTAAATTAATGACTGTATAGTGAGATTGTCTCTGTCTTGTTTTAGTATTTCTATGCATATTAAAACTTAACAGAAATTCTTCAGATTTTGCAGAGCGAACCCTTATGGTCAAATGCAGGTCAAGTTCGTATTTCAGTCAGATCAAGTCACGCGATCATGTCCTATGACCCTAAAGACATTTTTTTTTGTCACTTGTGTCTAATAGAGGGAGATAGGTAGGTGGTCGGAGCATAGCAATTGCTTGAAGCTTATTTAGAGCTTTAATATTGTCGTAAATATTTATTTGTTTTGGGGATATTCAATCTGCTTGTGTTTCGATATTTAGCCTTACAGCAAAATCTTTTGACTTTTCATTGGTGTATGGGGTGAGGAATTCTTCTTATTGACTAGGCATCGGTTTTTTGCATTTTTCTAAGTTCAAAGAAATCTGAACAGTTAGGGTATTGTCTACAGCAGCTGGGTGAAAATCAGGGACGTATTAGTTATTGACCAAATAACGGGAAGGGGCTAAACCAGGGGTGGTAAACCCGCGACGCCTTTCCGAGTAGCCCGTGACCAATACACGCACAATTTTGTTATTTAAAATTTTATCTAATCAACAAACATTAGGGCCAAAATCTAGCGTATTGGAAAATTTGCAAGTGTTGGCAAGTGATAAAGATGCCGGGAGAACCTTTGCGGTAAAGTAGAGTTCAAATTCGTTTTCACCCGCAGTCTGTGCTGTGCTCTTTGGCGTTGTGTGTTTTTATGTATTAAAAGAGCTAAATGGTAAATATTTCTTTTCTTTTTTTTATAAATTTTCATTTTATTCCTGTCTATTTATACGTAAATATATTACTACAGCTATAGTAATTCCAATTTCTTTTTAGTCTATACTTTAGTATTTTGTTAATAAAACAATTTGTACTAAAAATAAATCATTTAGTTCTTTGTGCCTAATCGTAACTACTTTGTTGTTGAATTCGTCAACTGGTAACTATTCTAACTGGATCCACGATCATACGCAAAAAACGTTCACTGGCTTACTATTTGTTATGTAATATAACACAAATTTATCGCAATGAGTGAAGTGTTTATGGGATATTAACTATTGCATATATTAGTTTCAAGTTTTCAAAACAGAGGCAGTATTTACTAGCGTGAGCCAAGCCCTTGGCAATGGGCAGAAGACCGGATATTAATGATGCAAGAAGAGATCGTCACATGACTTTTGACGCCAAAGTGTGCCAAATATATATCACATCTGCCTCCGTGATGTCACATTTACTAAAAATACACATAGGTTGGCGGGAATGACATACGCCAGTTCCACGAGTGACATAATAATTCGCTTATCCGCTCTTCATTGCCCGACCCGAATAAGAAGCCGTCGTAGAATAAATGTTCTTACAACAGCGAAGGCTTGTAAAACGCTTTATTAATAAAACAAAACTCAGAACAATGATATCATTTATGGTAAAGACTATTGTTACAGGTGTTACTGGTGGAAGAGGGGTTGTGAAATGAACCCTGGTTCTATTGATTCTACCTCAAGTACTGGTTGAAGAGTCAAATTGGCTTGGCAATTCTTTAAAAGGCATTCGTTCGGCACTAAGTTTATCAAGGCGGTGGCTTGTCCTTTCCCAGGGGGGTCCCAGGTATCCCTTCGGCTACTTTCGCTTTCTCAAGTGGTACAGTCCTGCCGGTGGGGTGTCTGTTCTCCAATGTTTACTTCTTGGATTTATTTGGTTCATGCCAGGCCGACCTTTCTTATGACAAAGAGCTTGGTCCTGGAACTATAGAAACGATCTGGTCGATCTCAGATTTAAAGGAAGAAGTATAAACTATATTAAAAAATTGAACCTACAGTTTGAGCACAATCCCTTCTCCCAACGTACCATTTTCGTTTCCACCTACAACACTCCACTATGCAGCATGGTCTTCGCGCTGTGGACTACATTTTCTCAGCTCCGGAGAGCAAGTGCTATTGAACTGGTGCATTTCTGATGTAGCTCAGCAGGCATTTGACCTGCCATTCGGCGACCCAGCTGGTTCATCAAACTAAATCCATTCTATCCCTGACATATTTCCTTATACTTCGTTCTTACCTAATTTTCAAGCTACTTTCCAGTCAAAGCGGGGTACGCAGTTTTTTTTGGGTAGGAGTGCCGTTAATAAAAACTATCGATGGGCGTTAACCTGAGAGTAACCTCGAGCAGAGTGGCAAGTATTGCGCCATTGGTACTCAAATGTTTCTTTTGGGGGTTTTTCAATTAAGCCAGGTCGGGTGCGTCTTTCACATAATTCTAGGGATTTTACACCATTCTTGTTTGAGCTCAATAACCTACGTTTTTGTTTAACAATAAATTGTACGTTCTATTTGAGTAGTATTTTGTTCAGTCATTGTTATTAACCCCCTATCTCACATCCTAACACAGTCTTTCCTCAAGGTACTGTCCTGGGCACTCTCCTCTGTACCCTATATACCACAGACACTGTCCCTACTCCTCACATACTGTCTACTTATTTAGATCTTGATACAGGATCCTATAACCTCCAAATTTACCTCACCAAAATTGAGCACTAGTGCAACCAATGGCGAATAAAAGTTAATGAAAGTGCATTTACCTTAAGACTTAGGTCCTGTCCACCAATCATCTTTAATATTCTATCCCTCCTGACATCACAATGCACGTTACCGCTGGAACTCACAGACGTTACTCAATATACAAGAGCTCAATTGATATTTTGGACAATTATGCAGACTGAAAATATTACCTCTCAATAAAAAACAAAATACTGATTTACTTGAGACTTGAACTCTGAGCTGAGCATTCAATCCTACCTATCCAAAGGACATCGTGGAATATTTTCAACAAAAGATATCCAATAATAGAGAGGCAGTTGAGTTGTCACAAAATTTAGGTAGAGTGATGAGGTGCTCTAATATACATGATAATGAGCTTATGTTTAATTGGTAGGCACAGAGGCACTACAAGACATCTTTCAGTATGGACATTGCAAAGTTGGCAATTTTCTAAGATCTGAGGTGTGACAGTTATTAGCCCTGCATAATAGAGTGGGGTGGGGATATGATTTGTAGTAGTATCAGCTGCAGCAGTCCATATTCAGCATAATAGGCTCTAGTACACATTGCAGAGCATGTTGTGCTCTTTACCTTTCATTTGAAACATTTTAAAACATTATTAATTCTGTTCATTGGTTAGACTCAATACATTAATATATTTAATTTTTTAATATATTCACAATAATATGTATAATATTCACTTATATTACTCAATGATATGGTTATATAAAATAATTATGGGTTATCAATAATGTAGAAAAACTGCAAAAAAATATTTATTTATTAAATTAAAAAAAAAGAATCATATTAATTATCTTAATATGAAATAAGAAATAAAGTTTATTTCTTATCTTAATAAAAAATAAGAAACATTACTCAGGTGGTGATATTTTTTAATTGTCTCAACCCTTTTCCAACTCCCATTATACCAAGCAATAATTTTATGGCTAAATAAAATCACGTTTTATGAGAGTACTAGAGCCTGGTGCTCCAATGTAGTAGAATTATTTTAATTTTATTAAACTGTAAGGAAAAAGAATGATATTTTTCATTTGATGGTTGCCTTTCATTGAAGTGTTGCTTAAATGAGTACAGTTTTCAAATGTGATATTTTCAAAGGAGAGCATATGAATATTCATATAAAAAAAAATGAAATACTCCTTATTACATTATGTAATAATATATTACGTAAATATTAAAATGGTTTTTACTGCTGTGAAACGCTTAATTTAATTGATGCATCACAATTGACTATAATTATTCTTAAAAAAATAAAAATTATTTTAAATGCGAATAATTAAATATGCATATGTTTAGATATTTTAAAGGTATTATTTAGAATATATAACACTGAAAACTAACAACAAATTTTCACAAATTTGAGACATACACATAACATAACCTAGATTAAATAACCAGAACATTAAATCACCTGAAATAATTGGTATCCTAAGAGACAAGCTTATTTTAGCTTCAGTTATGAAATCTCAATAATGTTTGTGTATTTTAGGTATAATGTATATAATATAAAAAAAAACCTTTATGGGACCAGAAGAAAGTAGTTTTCAAAGAGTGATATACCTTTTCCATGCAGAGAAAGGATACTTCAAGATACATTACTAGTTGAAAATTGTGTAGGACTTCATTAGAATTGCTAATTTTTACAAGTACTGTACACTTGTACTGTAAACCACAATACCTGAGTGAAATAAGTCAGACTGATAGTTATATTTTGACTTTTAACAGAAGGATTATTGGAAAAAGTGTGCAAATATTGATTGAAGAAATAGCAATGAAATAAGCTGCATGCTTTGTTTTCATATTTTGATATTTTCATTTCAAAACATTTTACTTTCTCAGGTAATACTTTCTATTGTTTTGTACTTTATTTATTAACTTAAGTGGTTACTGTGCAAGAACACATGCCTTATATCACAAGACTGAATTAAGATAACTTTAAGTTAATAACAATGTATTGCATTTAGTTCTCTGGTGGGATGTCATCTGTTCTTTGACTTAGATTTTTCAAACAAAGCAATTGGGGGCAAAGTGCCGTTGTGGTTAATGGTATATGGTTAAATGGATGGGCAATATTACAAAAAATCAATCCATATGAAAAATAATACGTTTTTCAAAGTAATAAGTCTGCCTCAGACTCTTCCGAAAAGACCTCGTAATGGCAAACTAAAACATAGGAAGAGCAATAGGACACCCCTCAAGAGAAAAGCCAAAAATAAGAAAATCAAGAAAATTTCAAAATGTATATTATTTTTCAAAGAATTATAACTATTAAGTACTGTTTAAAACATTGAAAACAGTTTTTATAAGAAGTAATTGAGTTAAAGATCAATATAACTGTCTACAATTAGTGAATTTGTTTTGTTTTTTATAAAAATAAAGAATAAAACCTGCACCATGGTTGGGTATAAAAAATGATAAGGCTAACCGACATTGATGCCGTAATTGGTAGATAATCCCACCTGGGTAAGTGATAGGCCTTTACCTCTCGACTTTTATTTCCTTCCTCGTCTGTTTTCCTCGAGATGTTGAAAAGCTCCGGTTCCTGTAGAATCTTACATTCCTTGACATAAAATCAATCCATATGAAAAATAATATGTTTTATAAAGTAATAAGTCTGCCTCAGATAATTCCAAAAATACCTGTGATTTGGAGTGTTTTCCCTCTTTTTTATATATCATTTAACAAATATTGATGAAC
This sequence comes from Acanthosoma haemorrhoidale, assembly GCA_930367205.1. Lineage (NCBI taxonomy): Eukaryota > Metazoa > Arthropoda > Insecta > Hemiptera > Acanthosomatidae > Acanthosoma > Acanthosoma haemorrhoidale. Next base: position 32,154,105 of record OV884015.1, read on the forward strand.
ACTGGGTTTGTAGGGAATAAATATTTGAAAGCAAAATACCATTTGACTGGTGAGATGTAAAAAAAAAAAAAAATCAGAAAATCCACATGAAAAAATAATGTACTTGCTATATAAAACATTAAATCAAATAAAAAACAATCCACCATAGCAAAGCAGCTCATGGACAGGTATGGCTATCCAAAGGTTGCTGCCAAGAAGCTTTTCTAATATTTTGAAGAAGTATATATATGTATAGCATTTTTCATATCCTGACAAACAGACAGAAATGACTATGTTCACTATATGCCTATTTCAAGATAATTATGTGTTAAATCAACATTTTAATGGAACAGACAATTTATTTATTAAAAAATAAAGATATGTATACAGACAATATTTTTCAAATATTAATGTTAAAAGCTTAGCATTTACAGTCAACTGATGAACTTATTATTATTCTTTTCAATTAATCTAGATTTTTAATTTCCAGGCTGCTGAAATGAAGATAACTTATTTACCGCAATCAGGTAAATATGTAAGCATACCAAATTTTTCTCTAACTTAATCAGCTATCCTATAGTGGAAAAAAAAAGAAAAAAAAAAGTGTGACCAGCTTACTAAAGTGGATTTATTGGCCACTGCGGCCTCGTTAAAAATAAAAGAGAAAATAGCTTTCAGCACATTTGTGAGATGTGTAGCTAACACAGTTGATGGTGAGGTGGCTCATATGGGGTTAAGGTGATGAATGTACTTAGAGGGCCTTGGTGTGGATCAAATTTATTAATGGACACACTATGTTTCTCTAACAATTAACTTACAATAGTAATTCATAATTTAAATTCTTGAAAATATTTGGTGAATTATTAAAAATAGTCTTCAATTATTTTTTTTTAAAACTAATTCATGAACTAACTCCTCAAACTAACAAAATATTAGTTAAATTTTAATAAGTATATCACATTAAATAATCAACGTAACTAAAGCTAAAACTAAAAAAAAATCTTAAATTATGTTTATTTAGAATATACTATACAAATTCATGAACTAACAATTAAAACTAAAATAAATAAAACAAGTTTATTTCTCTGTTTATCAGTTTAAGAATAAATCATGAATAAAATCTGCTATGTAGCTACTAAAAGTCTTATAATTTAGAAAAGGGTTTTAACTCTCCTTGCACGGGGATAGTGGGATCAATACAACAACTAATAATTCATAATATTTATTATTATGTACATTGACTTTTTTATATAAGATCCAAAATTAAAAACATACTATCTGACAGTTATTGCCATCCTAATTTTTAAGTGAGTAAGATTAACCATTATTTCCTTTGAATAATTCTGTTTAGACTGGATAAATAAAATAAGCGAGAATGAAAGGTCAACAACTGTTATGTCAATAACCGATTTTGCAATATATAGCAAAATACCTTTTATATTAAACAAAATAACTTTTGTCTAAAAACAGTTATTCAGCTTAAAGTAGAGTAATTGAGAAAAAGCTACTATGTATATTGGCTCGATAACTTTCCCAGGAATTTATAGTGTAAATAATGCCTTAACAGTGTCAGTAAAATAACTGTCTTATTTATCCTATTACAAGAAATTATTTATTTTGCTTATAACTTATACTGAAATATTTTATAATTTTTAGACAATTTTGAAAAGCTAAAAATGAGATATGATAAAAATGACAAATTTGAACGTAAACAAAATAAACAAGATGATAATTCAGCCCAATCCTTAATGAAAAGTAATCAAGAAAAAGCACCTCATTTTTTATTGAAACAACCAATGTATGATTCATTTGACCTAAAGATGATGGCTCAGCCTTACAAAAATAGTTCACGGCTTAAAAGAAATTCAAATATGAATCAGATTGGAGAAGGGAATGATTCCATAAAATTACCGAAATATGAACCTGAAGTCAATGAGACATCCGAAGGTTTATTGAATATCATCCAAAAGGACACTGACAGTTTTTACGATAATGAATTATTCAGAAAAGTATCAGATAATGATGGAAATCTTCCCAATGGCTTGAAGTTGATTGTTCCCCCAGACAAAGAGCCATTATTAGTTTATAATATATCAGAAGATACCTTAACAAGGGAGGAGTTAGAAAAAAGGAAGAAAAGATCGATGCAAACGAATATCGATGATGACTACTTCTATTACGAAGAAAAGTTACAGGATAGCAGCAAACCGATCTTGGTAGAAGACAATGTTAAACAAAAGTCTAGTTCTGGGAATTTGATAGACCGCCCTTTAAAAAATTCAGATGTTAACGGTAACATTGCGATTTCTGATACTGCCTCTGTTAGTATTGTTACCAATGCAAAACCAATTGCTTCTACTGTTATTCCTGTTGAAGATAAAATCTTCGTTGAACCTTTAACGATAGAGAAAACCAAAGACAAACCAAGCGGAAATTGGAACTTTAAAGATGCAATGGTTAAAATGACAGATGGTTTCAATAATAAACTAATTTATGCTGCAAAAGGAAAGGGATCTCAGAAGCCTAGGCCTGGCTCAGGACAGGTAAAGCACATTTTAATGCATTTAATTTATTTGTATTTATCGGGGTTATGGTTAGTAGGATAAAACTACTTTTCCTTTTCCTGCCCACTTCTATATTAAAGTTTATATTTTTGAAAATACTGTTAAACCTATTTATTTTAATAATAATTTTATTTCCGATTATACTGTAATTGTTTATTGTATTCACTAATAGAAAAAAGTTTGTTAAATGTGAAATATCAGACAATTAGGTAGTTTCATTACTGACTTGGTAGCAAGAGAATAATTCAAGAAAAAAATACACTTACTGGTACCCAACATAGAACAACAAACTACAAAAAATATATACACAGTTGTAAATATATACAGTAGTTTATAAAATATACAAATATATATAGTTTTATTAACAAAGTAGTAAATATATATACACAGTAGTGTCATTATTTATGAACAACAGACATGAAGAAATTGTGCTAACTAGACTAAGAATACGACTTACATGACTGATGCACACGCACTTTTTTACAAAACATGAACAAGAACCAAATGCAAATACTATAACACATCACAAACTGATACACTTCTACTCACTCCCCGCCCATTAACACCAACTCTGACTTAGTGTTTGAAAAAAAAAACTCACACACACAAATATTTCAATATCTAAAAAAAATCTCATCTGTATAACTTTAAACAAACAATCTTATAACAAAAACATGAATTGCTATTCATTATTCATCATAAATAATTCTTGGCAAGTATAACTTTTTTTGTGGCCAACATAACAAATAAAAATAAATAAATAATAATCTTACTATTAACAAACAATAAATAAAATATAAAAATAAATAAAAACAAAAAGACATTGATGTCTATTTATAATTAACGTTAATATTAAAAAAAAAAATAGTCAACTACCTCTTTATTTATTAAAACATATAATTTTCCAAAAAATAACAAATAAAATCATTTATACTAACATTCATCTACAAAAGAAAATTTTCTAACATTTCTTGATTAATAGAGTCAGTGCGGGTACATCCGTTTTATATAAACTACTTTTATCTCTTGCATTTTAATTTATGGTTACAGTAAATGATAATTTAAAAATTTTTCTTTATAGAAAAAAATCAGTTCCTAATTTTCATTTTGGAAAAATATTTCCAAATGAAATCCTCAATTATCTATTTTAATGACTTTTGTAATTATATTCCATTAATGTCTCGACATATATTACATATTATTAATCAGGAGATAGAACTCTTTTATTTGATATGCTACTAAATTTGATTGAAATATGTATAATTATTTTTTATTAGTAGGTAATTAATTAAAAAATAATACTTAGTCATGTTTTATGAAGTTGAAAATGTTTTACATGTTATCAATGAAATGAAAACCCCAAGTGAAATTTCATGTTTATAGGTCGAACAGGGGACTCAAGTTCGCCAGGACAGGCAGTGGTGAAAACATAAGGGCTTCTTATGGCCTTATATTATTTATTTTGAAAACTAATGAAACCCTAAAAAATGTAATAATTCATTGCTATTGTTATTTTTACTAAAGATAATTTTTTTCTAGAGCTGCCATCCAAGCGGTGGACTTCCTAAAAATCCTGGGATTCCACCATTGCCGAAGAAAGGACGGGATGCAGAATACGAAAAGTTACTAAAAGGTGATACTTCAGAAAAAGTCGTTAAAGCTACACTAGACAAGCTGAACACCAATTCACAAATGTCTTCCGAGCTGGGAATATGCAGTTTTGACATTGCTGAGCTGAGGTCTCTATTCAAGCAGATAAGATCGAGCGAGAAGAAGGAATGCTGTACCAAATTAAGGGGAGAGTTCAAGTGTTTCCTCAATTGGCTCCTCACTGTAGAACCCTCTCGGAAGAAGCGGTCGAATATGATGCCAGATAAAACTGATGTTCTTGGCACTTGCAATAGTCAGTTTCCTAAGTTCGACATTATGGGTGGAGGAGACTATTACAGGCCTAGTTATCAGTATGAGAATCTTGCACACAAAGTGGAAGAGTATGCTGATGTGGAAAACAAGTTATAGTTTATTATAAAGACTACCATATCTTATTTCAGTGGTACTCATGTTCAACCTGTTTGTTGCAAAAGCTCTTTATACGGTTATGCAGTGGTAGCCTATACCTTGCTAGAAATGTAATGATTAATATTAATAAAATTGTAAAAAATAATTAGTAGCTCATAATTTAATTATTCCCTATCTCCTGTCATTGAATTTGGAACCACTTAGACAAAAATAGGAGTCAGGACTGGGGAGAAATTCCCCTCTTGGCCCCCTTTCAGTATTTTTTCAAAAGGTGCTAAGCTATGTCAGCCCCAAATTTGGTGGTAATTCCTCTTCCAGTACAAAAGCATTTGCAGAAAAAACTCATGTACATTCCTTTTTGGTTTATAAATTAAATTCTGAATCAGAAATGACAAACAAGACAGACCCATATTTAGAACATGATGGATGCTCTTAGATTTGATATTCTCCTTAATGATAGTTTTGTTTTGCCAAACATACATTTTTTTTGTATTGTTTTATTACTGCTTACTGATATTCCTAAGAGATAAATAAACCAGGTATTTTATAGACGTTAATAAAAAATAGTAGCAATCTTATAATCTTGGAAAGAAATTATAAAATTTGTATATCTTTGTTAATGATAACAATAAATAAATCTATAAATACATTATATAGTATCTCTACATAATCAACGTTGAATAATCTGTCTGTTGAGTTGGTTGTTCATTTCAGCAAATTATTGCTGGTTTTATGAACCCCAACATGCTATCAATCTTATATCAATGTATAAATCAACAGATTAATTTGAAATATAATACCTTTATCTTATAAAATGTAACATATGTACAGAAGTTTAAGATCAAAAATAAATAATTCAATAAGTTAAATATATTTTAGAATATAATTTCAGTTCATTATTATAGTAAACACTTTTAATAAGTAATTAATCAATTATTCACCATTGACCTTCATAAAATTTGCAATAATTAAACTCGTCTATTAAGAATTTTCTATATAGAGAGTGTAATACTTGTGACCCTGGCCAGGTGCTATGAGCAAGATTACTCACATAATTGGGTTTAGAATGTTAGACATCATTCGTAAAGATATATTTCATTACGTTACATCTGCACCTCTTGTATTGTCTTCATTCTCATACAAGGCTGTAGTTGCCCAAGTTTGGTCCAATCATCCAGTGGCTTAGCTGGAGTTGTAGATTGGGATGATCCCCTTGGAAATCCTGATAAAAATACAAAACTAATTGTAATGAACTAATTTTAAATTAATTTCCAAAGAGAAAAAAGTCAATTCAAATTTACTATATCACACTATCGCTTCTGTAATGAAATTAATTTAAGTTTTAGCAGGTTTTAGCTTACCCCAGCTGAGTCAGATGGAGGATTTAGCTCCTCGGAGCCTCTCCCATCGTAGGAAAGACTGTTTGTTTGTTATTTGGGATTTTATTCAGCCATAAATTGCTTAGGCCATCAACGGCATTGTTGTATATTTAAACTTATTTGGGGAGCTCACTGATGCGAACCTGAGAGAATACAAAAGGACGGGAGCAGAGCCGAGGATACTCAGAGCCGGGGCTAAGAAACCCTATTAGATGCACTCAACAATTACTCCCTGCAGGAGGATTGTAATTACAACACAATTAATTAAGGGTTTTGTTCATCATACTATATTAACTCCCACTTGAATGTTACATCTAACAAATAGTACAAACAGAAAATCATTGATGAGGTGGGTTCATAAATATGATTAACATTAATCTTGAAAAACTAAGACACTTAAATCTTATTTAAATTTATTAGCTGGTGAACAATCTTCCAATTTGCATAAAATTGTTTTTATTGATATTCATAAACAAAAGAAATTTGTCAATAAGGCCATATATTGCTATACATTACATTTGATTGAGTAACATTTATTATTATTTATTTATTTATTTTTAGTTACCAGATATTTAATTATTTAATAACCTATACTGATATTTGATGGGACCCCCTTTTTTTTTAGCGCTATTGGGGCATTAAGTGGAACTCTTTTGATAAATTTTATCTCTCCTAACTAAATAGTTTCAAATACAATTTTAATGATTTTTTTTTTTCATTTTTAACCCATTAAAACCCAATTGGGACATTGGGATCTTTAATTTGATACCCTCTTCAATATGGTAGGATTTTTTCTTTAAGTACCAAGTAACTTATTAATTGTGATATATGTACCTTTCATATATTTACTGTGGGGTTGGATTTATTTTTAGCACTTTTGGGGCATCAAATGAGACTACCCTGCAAAATATCATGCTCATCGGTAAAATATTGGTTGAATCAAAGTTGAGAACACGATATTAATGACTGTGTAGTTATGGTTTATAAAAACAAAACACAATTCGGATACTTTTATTATGTAACTTAACAGGTCCTTCCATTGTCAAGTTTAAGTTTGATAGAATAAGTGCTTGACAATAAAATATTTCCGCAGACAAGTCACCATTTTGTATTCCGATTGTATTCAGAAGTGAAGTCTGAGGAGTGCAAGGCAAACTTGAACTCACTTAGCTTTATTGTTTAAGTAATATCCTGTTTTGAAATATATTTACTTGAGATAAATAGTTTTTTATAATATCCAAGGAAAAACAATCAAGTTTGTCAACATCCCTACTAATGTCGTTGATTTGTGAAATGATTACTCTTTGTATGATTGGTTAATTGTTTGTTATTTTCATCTTATCTCCTCCTTATATTAAAAAGAGGGGAATTTTAAATGTCATTGGTGTTCCATTGAATCAAACATCTTATTTACCTACCATTGAAAAGTACAAAATTATTTCAGTAATTTTTTTTCCATTCTTCTTACTAAAAATATAAGACATAATTATTAGATGATAAGAGGTAAACAGAAAAATTAAATCAGTTAAAATAAGTTTTTGTCCCGATTTAGCTAAATATCATGTATTTAGATTCATTCAGTTATAATAACTTTTTGTTATGACATTCCATTAGATCAACAACACATAATACATAAATATTACGAATCAGGCGTCATTATCTTTAATTTGACACCCTACTCAAAATTACTAATGAACTAATGGCATGTACTCATATTCTTTTAGTTTTTATACAACAACTTTATTATGATAAAATTACAATCTGACAGATTGGGCTATAAGTAATTGTGCTATATGATCTCGTTCATAACAATTTACAATTTTCATTCACTCGCTCATTCATACTATATATACAAACAGCCCAGAAGCCCCCCAAGTCCACATGGTTGTCACCTCCCTCGCGTGCGAAGGAGGAAGCGGAGTCTTGGGAAGTCCCCCACGCTCCTACGTCAGCCGCGTCACTGGATAAAAGCAAGCGGAGGCTGACCAAGAGCGCGAGAACCACAGACGCTCAGAACATGATCACAGAAACGGGCCATTGCCAGGACTCCCACTGTCACTTCTTTATAGTAGGTCACGAGGCCACTGCCGTTTTAGTCTCCGAGGAGGATTATAGGGATGAGTGGTGCATTGCAATGACTGTGCCAGGGAATTAGGGTGTTTGGATATGTTACTATGGAATTTTATGAACTTGGAAGGGATGAGTTCAAGAATGTAGGGTATATTCAGATCATTATGAAGGGTTTTGTTGCTGACGTAATAAGGGGCATTTACTATTGTTCTCAGGGCTTTTGATTGAAAGGATTGGATGCGCTTGATATTCGATTTTTTGCTGTCCCCCATAGCTCTATTCCGTATGTCCAGATTGGCTTAAGTGTAACTTTGTAAATAAGTAATTTATTTTCTATTGAGAGATCGGATGTCCTTCGAAGTAGTCTGTACAGTTGTCCAAAGCGTCTTTTTAGTTCTTGTCTTTTTAGCCTCGTTTGTGGGTTCCATGTCAGTCTTTTGTCGAGATGGAAGCCTAAATACCGTACTGTCTCAGACACAGGGAGAGGAATCGAATTTAAAAAGACTAGCGGACAGGACTTGCGGCAGAGGGTAAAGGTTATGTGGGAACATTTTCCTTCATTAACTTTGATTCGCCATTGGTTGCATCAATACTCGATCTCATCAAGGTGTTTTTGAAGGTTTTGGGATGCTGTATCAGGGTCTGAATGGGTTGACAGGACTGCAGTGTCGTCTGCAAATGTTCCCAAGAAGGTATTGGTGGTAGAGGGGACATCAGTAGTGTATGGATTATAGAGGATGGGACCCAGGACGCTGCCCTGTGGAACTCCTGCTTTTATGGGATAGTAGTTTGAATATTCTAAACCACAGCGGACTTGGAAGAAGTGGTTTGAAAGGTAGGACTGTAGGATTAGGAATAGGGTCTCCGGTAAATATCCTTTGAGCTTGTAAAGCAAACCTGCGTGCCAGATCCTGTCAAAAGCTTGAGATATGTCCAGAAAGGCAGCAGTGCAGTATTGTTTGGTTTCAAGAGCTGAGGATATGTGATCAACAACGCGAAGGCCTTGTTGAGCAGTGGAATGTCGTTAGTGGAAACCAAACTGGAGTAGGATAAAGGTTTTTGGATTCAACAATTGGAAGTAGGCGTTTTAATAGGAGTTTTTCAAATATTTCGAGAGGATAGGGAATAGGCTAATTGGACGGTAAGATGAGGTGTCATTGGGTGGTTTACCGGGTTTGGCGAATAGGACTATAATGGAGTGTTCCAGAGGAGAGGAAAGTGTGTCGTTCGGATAATGCAATTATAAATGTAGGTTAGGAAGACTATGGCTTTAGGAGGAAGTTGTTTGAGGATTCGAGGAGTAAGGAGATCATATCCTGGAGATTTTCGGTAAGGTAATTTTTTCAGAAGATATTTGACTTCAGAGCGGTTAACGGCATTTGGTGGAAGTGAGAGAGGGATAGGTGAAGTGAGGAAATCTTCAACAGTTGGGTGATGAATATTGTTTTGAGGAGTACGGGAAAGATGCAGTGCGAATTCTTCCGCCCTCTCGCCATCCGAAGCTGCCCAGGACCCATCATCACGACGGAGTGGGTGTGAAACAGGATGATATTTTAGGATTACTCATGTTCTATGGAAATGTCTATATTTTTCATGTCTCCCTTATATCATGACAGGCAAACAAATGGGTAATAACATACTTGACTAGTGCAGTGTTGAATTATTCCTCTTAATAATAGTTTCTGCTATTATTATTGTTATTATTCCGCTCTTGCAGAATAACTTTCTACCTGTTTACCAGTCTCTTATAAAATTATGCTATCAATCAGAAATTTTGAAGGTGTGTTAAAAACTGATGCTGGTTTAAGCTGTATGTTATGGTTAAGGGGTTAAGGAAATAACTCGAATAGGCTCCAGTTCTCAAACAGAAAATGGGTTTATTCCATTAAATGTTCGAACTGCTATTGACTCTAGTCATGCAGTGATTGTGAAAAGTAGCGAGTCTAAATCATAATCATAATAACAATAATGTATTTAATTAGAAATACCATGTATTAAAATGATAAACATGAATAGTTTACAATGCCGTTTCTCACTAATTTGTTCACCATATTTGAATACATTGTATTTAGTTGTTAACAGGTATTTAGTAAGTGAGGTGCTCCCATGGCTTAATTTACTATATTTGTAGCTAGAGAGCACTTGGCGTGTTTGAGGAGAGGTAGGAGCAGTGCTTGTGTGGTTATAGCATTTTCAACAGAGAGTGATCATTTCCAGATTAATCTTGACAAAATGTAATAACAGCAACTATGCAAAAAATAACTGAATGTGAAAAAATTGGCTCCTGTATCTAATACCTTGACTTTAATGCTGCCTCAATTCACATTTCAGATTTTTTGGTATTATAAAATTGTATTATTAAAAAAAAATTACAATGTGCCCTATTTGGGCAATACGTAATTGTGATCATTAATCTCATTCCTCCGATATTTACAGTTCAGCATTCTCTCACTCATTCATACGACATATTCAAATATATACACATCCCAGGGATCCCCAACCCCGGATAATTGTCACCGTATTTGCATTCAAAAGAGGAAGCAGTCGGATCCTTTTATGAACCCTCACGGTCCTTCTTATGGCCCAGTGAAGGCTGGGAAGAGAACGCGAGAGCCACATACGCTTAGGGAGAAATTGGCCATAGCCAGAGCTCTCACTGTCATAAGTTCACTATAGGTCATGAGGACTTTTAATATCCGAGAAGGATCATAGGGATGTGTGAAGATGTAAAATGACTGTGCTAGGGGTATTTCACATTTAGAGTTCTGATTTTTCTCCATGGTCAAGGGCACATTAAAATCGGTAAAGCAAGAATACATTTCAAGAAATTCCAGGAAATGGATTTCAGGAGCCAACAATAAATTATGAAATATTTTATCCCATTACACTATATTTTAGAAGTGGCTTAGACTCACTCTCTACCTCATAACAAACTTTAGCAATTGTTATACCAATTAGGAGTCTCTCCGAAATTAATTAGAGTGCTTTGTCACATTTTAAATAATGGCTTAACCCCATCTTTGTAAAATTTTGTCTAATTACAGATGAAAAACAAAAAGCGCATGTTTAATCAGTGTGACGAACTCACAACCCGCAAGGTAACTGATTTATGATTTAACAAGTATACATGAATAATGTAATAAGACCAAGAAATTGATAAATGAATACTTCTCAGTTCGCCACCTTCAAACTGCACAACTTCGGAAATTCAATTTCTCATGATTTCTTAAAACATACCGTTGAATGAATAGTATTGCTCAGACCTTCATTCCAAGAACGTATTTTCCCACGGCAAATTTCTGCTATTAAGCAACCACTTTAGGCGTTTAAATTGTCAAACCCAAGCAATTATTTACTATGTACTTCCTTTGAAGAAATCACCGTATTTCGTTTTCTAATTAGGAATTTTAAAGGTAGACCCATCATCACACATTACGCTGGTCAAGAAATATGATAACGGGGAGTATAAAGGAACGATCAAACGTAAGAAAAATAAAGTACACAGTATAATCCTAAGGCAGTTTTCATACATGGATGGATTACATAATTGGCCATAGACAAATTTAATCCCACTATTATTGTTAATTAATAATAATTATTAGTCAAAGATAAAATGTACTGGCAGGTTGAGGACTCGAAACTGGGCGCGGTCAGGAGCACTACCAATTAGCTCTTTGTAAGGGAAATTGCCTCCGTGGTACATTTCGTAAGGTCTTTACGAGAGTTGGGCCAAAGAGAGTTCATACTGGGAGGGTCGTCCACTCGTGCAGGTTAGCTCGGTTGGTAGAGCCCCTGCACTGGTTCGAGTTCCGATGCTGGTATTATATTTTTCCATTTGTTTCATTGCTTTTCTATGTGACTCTTGTTATATTTCTATAGGGATGTAGGTAATTACCAATATATAATTACCTATTTTTGTTTTGTTCCTTCATTTCTTTTTGTGAAAATTCATGTTTCAAGAATATTCTTATTTCATAAACTTCTTGTTTTTTTAATGTTATCATTACATCTGTCTTAGTGTGTTATCCAATTAAGAATGTTAACTTTCGATAACTTCAATCAAAGGAAAAAAAACTCAGAAATAATTATAAATTTGTGCGAATGTTCTAATTTTTATTGGTCAAGAGAGTTTTCCAAATAATGGATAATGAGTACTCAATTGATTAATTAAACGTCTTTTTTATATCGATATTTTTGTTTTAAACTTCTATTTTCACCTAGAATTTACATTGAAATACTGATCAACGTTTGTTCCTCTGGGTAGTATATTTTAAATACAAATAAAATAAACATATAAAATCTATCTATCGATACTTACATATTTTTACCTTATTTATCCGAAAAACCACGCCTCTACGATCAAGTCATAAAATAATATATTTAACTGAATCGAATTGATTTGGGATATTTTTTCATCAGTAAAAAATATTTGATTTGATAACTCTATCAAACTCTGAGCGCAAAGCATTGGCGTCAAGTTATAATAAAATAGATTTGATTATTATTTAAAATTGAATTTTGATTATTGTTCCAATTAATTCTTTTCCAAAGATAAATTTCGTGTTGATCAATGGAAGGAGTTTAGATATCAAAACTGCATAGGGTTTTGAAGGTAGGGCATGATTGAATTAAGGTTAAGATAAGTGGTGTATTGGCATGACTGAAAAATTAAATGAAATAAAATGATTATGATTACGTTCAATTTATAAGGTTAACATTAATATAAATTGTCTCTAACTTAATTTTACTTATAGACCCCGCGTAAAAAGGGTGTTTATCACCTGTCCGCCAACTCGTCTGTCAAAGCCCTTTTGTCAACTGCCAACAAAGATACTTATGAGCTATAGTCAATTTAATTATATTATAAATTACATATTATGTGGAAAATTACACATACAATAACCAAAAACACTTCTTCACATCAGAAATTCATTTTTGAAGATATCCAGAAAAATATATTTCTTCTTTTTCAAAAAATTTTTTTTGACAGATTTATTTTTTTTAATGTATGCCTCCCTCACTACGAAAACGTCAATGTAAACATAAAACAATTATCTCTAGTTGATTTATGCTTGAGTCGGTGGTTTTCCTTGAGGTCGTCTATAATTAATTATTCGTTGAATAGGGTTACATAACAGCACAGGGATAAGGTCAATATCTGGGGAATAAATTCAAGATCTGAAGAGGATAGCTGTTGAGATTGAATGGGGTCTCTTACATGTAACATTTAATCAAACTAATTGAGGAATAATTTGCTTTAGTCTGATGAGTTGCTAATTCTAATATAACTTAATAATTAAATTTAAGTTTTTTTAAAGGTTTAAGCTCCTGAACGGTGTATGTAAATTTTTAGCGGAGATTCGCTAAAATTTATCTTATTATTTATACTTTGCCTATGTCTATAATTCATAGTAAATTGAATTTGGTGCAGTATTTCTTCATCTCCACCGATACAGCACCTGCCTAGGGTTGGGAAATAGTTAAATGGAAGGAAACGAAAGTGAAATATATAAGCTATAAAATCTATTGAAATTACCTTTAATTAATTATTATTGAGATCCTTGAGGCTGCGAAACTGAATTTTTGATATCTGGTTTAATTTTCGTAAGGAAAAACCGAAGGCTTCTCGAAGAAGAAAAAAACCTTCCTTTGGAAATACTTACACGGTTTCACTGTTTGGTGATTGCATGACTGACTCCTCATTCTACAACATTTGAGGTAAGGAAATGTATCAATCAATTGAATATCATTTTCCATATTTTTGGATACAACACAGTCATTGTTGAGCCATAGCTTTTGTACCATTTTTTTTATTAGTGGTATATAGTTACATATAGATGTTTACTCTGTTCATCATATCTAAGTTGTAATATTATTACTGGCAAATTTATCAGGGTCCTCAATATTTATTATAAAATATTGATATTAATATACCTATAGAAGGATTTTCCATCCTTCTATACCTATACACTTTCAAGTTCAAAATATCTTCAAATCATTTTTCCTTATCCAATTTAAGTTCTGTAACTACTCAATCTATTCTTGAGTCGTGTTATCCTTTAGCTCATCAATAGGTTATAACGAAGATGAAATAAGTTTTGTCGATAAGTAATGAGACAATATTTTGGCAATTGATAACAGTTTTCTTAGTTCCTGAAGTTGTATATTGATTGCATTAAATCTCTTGGAAGAATCTGCCAAGTAAAATGCATAATTGTTTGCTGTCTTTAATTGTTGGCATAGACTCGTCCCATTATTACTACCAGAAAAGTATGACAACTTGTTATAATGCTGCAAAACGAGACAATCATGTACTCTTTGACATCCATTAGACTGCTGTGTCTAAAAGTAACCTAATAAAACTCTGTCCTGTATCGTCCTGGCACATTAGTCGAAACATTTCTTTAGATTTGATGTTATTTAAAGCTCAAATTATTATATTTAACCATGGAGACTTGTATTTGTTTTTCTACAAATTATCTGTGCACGTAAGATGCATGCACAAATACGAATAGACGAAAAAGGACTTCCCTGTACCTGTTTGAAAGTATAGCCTCTTTTTCCAGCAGTTAAGAAAAAAAAATCATCCATATCTGATTTACTTAATAATTAACTGTTTCTTTCTTAATATTGAAAAGCAATGACAGATATCCAGACTATATATCACCTTCTAGATAAAGCTATATCATATTACGAATCATATACTATGTATAAATATAACTGCTATGAATAGCATTCATCGCAATTTTATTTGTGATGCACTAGCTACAGCTGGGATAAAAACATTTCTACCGTAGCACTAAAAAAGTATATTTTACGGAAGTTCTTAAATATCAATCTAAATGAATTGCTTAATTACAACACATTAACTGTTTAGGTTAAATACGCGTGACTTGGATCGAAATGACACACTCTGTGGCTAGGCGACCGTGGTAGTCTTTGTTATGAAACATTTATGTATGAGAACAGTTGTTGGGGGTAGACTACGATTAACTGTTTATTCACCACATGGTTGAGGCGTCCCCAAGCGTTCCCCAAATTCGTACAATCCAAATATCCTCATGACTATTTCCTTTCTTGTTTCTATATGCGCTTGCTGTTTGTAGTTATGAAGCTAAGATTTGTTTTATGAAGGTGACAGTGATGACGAGGGGATACCATCAATTCCTCAACGTTTCAACCAGGATGAGTTAAATGAACTCACCAGAAACCTCAGCCTGTCAAAAGGAGCTTCTGAAATACTGGCTTCCAGGTTGAAGGACAAAAATTTGCTGGAACGAGGAATCAAAATTACATTTTAGCGAACAAGAGAAAAGGGTCGGTTGCCCTTCGTCTCTCAAGAAGACAATCTTGTATTTTATCACAAAATTAGAGGACTCATGGAAAAAATGGGTCTTCCTGACTGTTTTCCAGATGATTGGCGTCTATTTATTGACAGCGCAAAGCGAAGTTTGAAATATGCCCTTCTCCACAATGGGAATAAATGCGGTTCTATACCAATTCCTCACTCAACGAATATGAAAGAAGAATATAACACCATAGCTCTGGTCTTGGAGAAGATAAAGTATCACGGGTGATTTGTGTGGACTTAAAAATAGTGAACATTCTCCTTGGGCAGCTAAGTGGCCACACAATATCCTTGCTTCTTGGGCATCTAGGATAGCAGAGACAAACTACACCATTGGGTTAAAAAAGAGTGGCCTAAGAGACACATAGGGACCCCTTAGTCGAACGAGAGAAAATCATCTTTCCTCCACTTTATACAAAGCTGGGTCTTATGGAGCAGTTCTTAAAGGCTCCTGATAAGAACAGATCATATATGGTTTTGCATAAATAGCTTAGTTGAGTACGGAAACAATAAATGCAGGAATATTTGCTGGCTCACAATAAAGACAACTCATTAAGGATCCTGTCTTCGTAAATTCGATGAACGGGGCTGAGCGAAAAACCTAGACATCAAGTGTGGCACTTGCCGGCAATTTTCTGGCTAAACGTAAAGCTGAAAACTGTCGAACTGGTAAACGAGATGTTTAACAGTTTCAAATCCCTTGGTTGTAACATGAGTATTAAGGTTCAATATTTACTCAGCTGCTTAGAACGTTTTCCTGAAAATTTAGGAGATACCAGGGAGGAACAAGGTGAAAGATTTCACCAGGCTACAAAAACTATGGAGGCCCTCTACCAAGGGAGATGGGATACGCACATGATGCCAGATTACTGCTAGAGTTTAAAAAGTGACTCCCAAAATGCATTGTGCAAGAAGATGCAAGAATGATAAGGAAAAGAAACTTCCGAAGTGTGCAGTGACTTGTTGGTTTTCCTGGTTTGGCGTTTTCCTCTATCTTTGTATATAATAATATTTGTACAATATAATACTAACAATTCCGTGTTTAGTTTATTTATGGATTTAGCTTATAACAGTGTAACGAATATTTCACTAAAATGTTATATCTTAGAAATTTGAGCTTCTAGGCAAAAACTAATGCTGTTTGAATTCATATGAAATCCATCAGCACCAGAGCAACTGTTCGCTTGTGCAATTTAAACTTAAATTAACAACATTCTCATTTGTTTTAATAAATTAAATATTAATTTTTATCATTATACCTTACCTTAAATTACCCTTGAATTATATTATTCAAATATTCCTTATGTTATTATTATTTGTCATTTTGTTTCTGCTAAATCTTTTAATAATGTTGAACATTAAAAGTATATTGGTGGTCGGTAAGTCACCACATTGTTGTATCTAAACAATATATACATTTATTAAAAAAAGTAATCTCGTTATAACCTTCTTTGACAATATGACATGTCTGTCGGCATTTGAGAGTTAGGGAGGAACGGATTCATTGGCCAAAGTGAATTTGTGGCTTGACTAGTATTGAATTTATTATTAATTTGAATTAAGTAATAGTTAAATATATTTGGTAGTGTACATGCCATGAGTACATAAGTAGTATTTTGTTATTTAACTTATAATATATTTTCCTTTAGAAAACAAATTTATTTTGTCTATTAAATCAACATTTTTAATAAATGTTTATGGCTTTTAACCATGTTTTTATGGATATCATGAATATAATTTATGGATAGTTCTATTTTTTCTTGTTTTCTTCATATCAAACGCTTGTTTTCTTTATGAAGAAATATCTTATGAGTAATTTCGCAATCTCTTTTTTCATTTGCTTTTAGTACGTAAGATATTTAGTGACAGTTAGAGAGAGTTATGCAGCTTTTTATTTGCTGCAACTATGAACTAATACGTATTAAAAAAAAAAATCTATTGTACATATAGCGACCGCTAACTATATGTGTAAATTACCCTACACTCTGGTTCATAATGTATTATAATAAAAAATGTAAATCTGTATAAACTTCTGGTAATAAATCAGAGAGAGGTCGGGAGTCGGAAACAAGTCACAGAGGATCGAGGGTGCGGCAATAAATCATGCTAGAAACAGCTTAGGAACCCTTTTGGGACCCATGGGATAATAGAACAAACCACCTATAGGCGGTCAAATAACCCAAGTGGGTAAGACCTTCAGCCCTGCTAGCAACCATAAAAAACACACTCTTGTACCCCAACGGTCAATAAACTAAAAGGAAATGACTACCTGTGTATCCTAAAACATGCCCGTGGCCGACAGGCTCCGCCTCCCTGCAGGGAAAGGGCACGGGTATTTATATCAAGGGGTTTTCGCCCTGAGACACTCTGTCTCTCAGTCTCCATAGCCGCACGACTTATCACTAACCCCAGGGCCACCTGGCCCTGGTGGGCTCACTCTGTTTTCCTAGTCTCCACATCCGATTACCTCGCGATATGCCAGGGCCTCGGGGCCCTGGGAGTAAGCCCCCTCAGCCTTCCGCCAATCGACTCTCGCTATGCTACACCTCTTTGTACAAGACGGCACTTTGCCTCACAGCCTATAGCAGACCCCTGACGACTTGTACTTATTACGCTGCCGATCTCTCGCCCGAACTCTGAAAACTGGTCTTATTCTTTATGAACCTCTGAACCTCATCCTGAACACAGTGTCTTGTCGGGACACATTCCTAATCATAAATGGAGTCAGATATTAACGCCTACATGGAACACGGTCCATGTTATTAACTACAGCAATCCGACAATTGTTGACCTCCGACAATTGTTCACCTTTTCCGACAATTGTTCACCTCCGACAATTGTTCAACCAATATCCCGACAGTACACAAGAAATAAAGACTGTGGAAATAGAGGAAACAATGTCAATATACAATAAAGAGACTCTTAATTACTTATCAACTGATAGTGAAAAAAGACAGCATTTATTTGATTAAAAAAAACAACAGCTCCATAGTATTCGTTAATCTATCTTGGCCACTGAAAATAACCTGTTAAACGAATAAAAACTATCTGGAACAGGTGAAACATTGACAGAAAATAAACGATTTATGTTGCTAGATACCATGCCAGTTTATATAATGCGTCCTAAACTCTAATTAAAAATAGGCAGATAGTTATGTATTTAATGATTATCAGTCAAATAAAAGATAAACTTACAGGGTCGGGAAGTGAACAAAGATCCTCTTTTATATCCAATTGGATAGCTCTCTAACTGTCACTGAATATCTTACGTACTGTTACTAGTATCTTACGTACTACGTACTGTTACTAGTATCTTACGATTGCGGTGATCCCCAATATGAACATTTTTTTTTTTCAACTTCCTTTATTCATTTCCTTACATAGTTACCATGTTATAGATTCTACAACCATATGAATCTATTGACTAAAATTTCACTCCGGGATTATTCTATTAACTTTTTTTTTTCCCCCTCAACCCCTGTGAGTATTATTTTTTAAAAATTGATTATTGTAAACATAATTATAATGTTTTGCCTAGTTACCCATACCCTAGTGACGAAGTGAGAGTTAATTAGGCTATCAATTGGCTATCAATACCTGGACAATTGCTTCATGACGGGTCTTACTATCTGACTCCATATTTGATAGGTATGTGCCCCAACAGTGTACTATGTTCAGGAGAAGAGGTATAGGGTAGGTAGACCGGGACCCACCCAGCCTCCTAGCCACTACCTGACTCTTCCTTCAAGGGCCTCTGACTAGTTTGTTGCAGCTGCGTCTTTTATTGTTTACAATATTTACACTGGTACAACTTATGGTTTGGTTATGTTATTTACATTTGTTTAAATTAATTTACAACATATTATAACTAATGTACAATATGTATACAATGGAGTATAGGGTGATTTATCTTATGTTTGGCCAAAAAGTCCGTTCGGGTTTTTAAGCGAAAATACACAACTTTTGAACACAAAGCGATTTATTCAATCAATGATATAATTGCCGTTTTGTTCCAGTATCTTCTACCATCTCATGGGCAGATTCATAATTACATGCTCAAAGAATTTCCTGTCTTTACTGGCAAACAAAATTTCCAAGTGGATTTTGAAGAGACCGAAACAGGTGGAAATCTGAAGGTGCAAGGTCGGGCGAATATGGAGGGTGCGGCAAAACTTCCCAGCCAAGCTCCAGTAACTTCTGCCGCGTCTACAAAGAAGTGTGCGGTCTGGCATTGACGCGATGGAAGACAATCCCCTTACGGTTGGCTAGTTCTGGACGCTTCTGGTGGATCGCTGCGTTTAATCTGTCCAGCTGGTCACAGTACACATCCGAATTGATGGTCCTGTTCGTGGGAAGAAATTCGTAAAAGACAACACCCCTCCCATCCCACCAAATCGAGAGCATAACCTTCTTTGGGTGAGGTCCTGCTTTGGGGGTGGTTTGTGGTAATTCGCCGCACTTCCCCCACGAGCGTTTGCGCTCCACATTGTTATAGACGATCCAATTTTCGTCCCTTGTCATCATTCTCTTCAAAAAAGGATCGTTTTCTTCACCTCCTCATATTACCTCCTATTACACTAATACATAGATTATACATGTTTCCTGATGATGACAATCGCTGCTTTACTGTCATACGCAGCTACGGTGGGCTGGGATGCCAACTCCACCCTCTACAGGGACCACGGAGAATTAGAAAACCACCACTACCCGGAAGGGCACCTGGGCCGCCTCTGGTCCTACCTCCACTACGAAACAGGATGCGAGAAGCTAAAAGTTTAAATATTTTCAAGTCACTGCTTGTGATCCTATGTTTTGATCAAAGTGCGCTAAAATAGCGAATCAACGATTTATTTATCCCACGAATTTGGGTTTGTGGTACTAGTGTGCCCTAGATTTCGATAGGCACTTAAAAGAGACTTCTGGAGAGATACCCCGATCCGCACGGATCAAGTATATCTCGTCCTAAAAAAAGAGATTCCTCTCACTTCCAAACCAGAACAGATAATTATTTATGAAGCAGCTGCTATTTATATTAACGAGAATGAAATTTTTTTATTTATTTTTTTTCCATCTTACCTTCTATCACACTAATACATAGATTATACGTGTTTCCTGATTATGACAATCGCTGCTTTAATGTCATAGGCAGCTGCGACGGGCTGGGAGGCCTCAACCCCACCCTCTACAGGGACCACGGGGAATTGGAAGAAGACCACCACTACCCGGAAGGGCACCAGGGCCACCTCTGGTTCTACCTCCACTACGAAGCAGGATGCGAGAAGCTAAAAGTTTAAATATTTTCAAGTCACTGCTTGTGATCCTATGTTTTGATCAAAGTGCGCTAAAATAGCGAATCAACGATTTATTTGTCCCAGAATTTGGGTTTGTGGTACTAGTGTGCCCTAGATTTCGATAGGCACTTATAAGAGACTTCTGGAGAGATACCCCGATCCATACGAATCCTAAAAAAAGAGATTCCTCTCACTTCCAAACCAGAACAGATCATTATTTATGAAGCAGCTGCTATTTATATTGACGAGAATGAACTTCTTTTTTTTTTTTTTTATTGTTTTTCCATCTTCCATCCTCCTATTACACTAATACATAGATTATACGTGTTTCCTGATGATGACAATCACTGCTTTAATGTCATGGGCAGCTACGGTGGGCTGGATCCTATTTGAAGGATGTATAAGAAGGATATGGGGTGTGGGATGCCTAAAGGAGGCTGGTGGGTTC
Organism: Acanthosoma haemorrhoidale; assembly: GCA_930367205.1. NCBI lineage: Eukaryota > Metazoa > Arthropoda > Insecta > Hemiptera > Acanthosomatidae > Acanthosoma > Acanthosoma haemorrhoidale. The sequence goes on from OV884015.1 coordinate 32,175,203, forward strand.
GGGAAGGTAGTGAGAGTCTACCTACGGTGGAGCCTAGGTGTACTAGGCATTGGTTTGTAGTCGGCCAGGTCATACCTGGCCTCGCCCGAGTAGGGGCCTGCACTAAGTCGGCCTATCGGCCGGGAGATCGACCTACCCTTAGTAGGTAGAAGGGGTCATGTGGCTTCGGTTGAGTCGGCTGGGATATCGACCTCAATCTCTCGGCTGGGGGTGGATCGTTCAGTCCCCGTCAGGGGGCTCGGGTTCGAACAGGTCCATCTGTCTCCAGGCTTCGGCCGTCCACCAGTGCTTCCATCGGACGGGCATTGGTGGCGGTTGAAGGTCGGAGAATAGTGGGTTGTGGCTGTGTCGAAGTGAATCGAAAAAGTTGATGTGTCGTCTCTTGATAAGCAAATTTTGGATGGTAAGCACTTCAAATTTTTCGTGGATCTCGTCTGCCTTCATTCGGTGGATCGGGGTATGTTTGAGGTTGAGGTTCCCATCGATGCGGGAAGGGTAGTAAATTCATGAATTTTAACATTCATGGGCATGAGACTGCTAGTAGGAACAATTTTTGACCAATTTTGCTTTTAAGCATCGCACCGGAATTCAAAGTCAACGAGAGCTAGTTTCCCTGCGTTACTGTATTATTTTATAAATTGCCAGAACTTGGCCAAAGAGAATTCGTATTGGCAGGGTCCTCACTCGCGCAGAACTAGCTTAGTTGGTAGAGTCTACGGCTGGATTTTGTCGTGGTCCTGTTTTCGAGTCCCAATCGCGCAAGTATATTTTTTTATTTTCCCAATAACCATTGATACTAGAGGTAGGTATCGATACCACAACAAAAATTGACATTATTAAATGTTAAATTGCTTCAAAGTAGTGACTTGAGAAAATGTAAAAGTGGAACGGGGACTTTTCCTACCTTTAATTATTTTTCAAATACTTCAAATAATGATGCCTCATACAAATCATAAACACCACAGTCCAGGGTTTTTATGGAATATATCTTTTAAATTATTGATCTACCTGTATCATTTTTATGTCCATTACCTATGGCAGAACATACTATAATATTCCGTCATTTAAAGGTGGAGCCCTTTATTATTGCCCTTTTCGAAGGCGAATAATACTAAAAATAAAAATTGATGTTCAATACCTGCATATCCAAAAATAAAAACATTGGATTCGGATTGATAATAGGGAATAAAATGTTTGATTAGTACAGATGTTTTTGTTATAGCCTAGATCTACAGGAGCTAGATTTATGCACAGAATTAATAAATGATAGTGTGAGCTTAAATTGATGTTTATGGTCGTCAGATAGTACCAGTTCGTTAGTTGTATATGTCGTTATGCATCGCTATTAATTTAAAAGGTACTTCTTGACGAAAGGCGAAATGCTCCATATGATTTAAAAAAACAAGTCGGATCGGCTACGTACGTGCGTTCGTGAACGTTCAGTTGTGATTGCTACTAGTCAGCAAAAGGTTAAAATAATGGTAATTTATATTTATGCGCTTCCCCCCCCATTTTCTAAAAGATAAAAATCTGTTTTTTTTTTTTTTTTACAAAATTAAACATTTGATTAATAAGAAAAACTTTAATTGAAATAAAATTGCACTCTAGCCTATTAGGTGACAAGAAACTGTGACTAATGATCTCATTCTTACCACATTTACAGTTTTCCATTCACTCACTCATTCATTCATACAAAATGTATAATTACAAATAGCCCATAGACCTTAGAAGGATTGTCACCTCCTTCGGTTGCTACTGTGCTAGGTAGTCAGAATTTTAGATAAGATTTGATGGAATTTGGTGAATTTCGAAGAATAAGGTATATTGAGATCGTTATGAAAGGTCCTTTCTGTTGCGGAGGTGATGAGAGACACCAACTGCTAGAGCTTTCGCAGGACAAATAAAAGATTGTCTTAACCAACAGTACCACATCACGGTACTCACTGATAACACAGAGCTATGTTATACGTCTAGTAGGCGGGATGTCCAAAGAGCCTACTAACATTAATCATTGTTTTCATTTGTACACTCTTGATGTTGAGTATTTCTTTGTCTTTTTTGTTTTCTCAGGCTATGAGTGATAAAACGTTCTAATTAGCTCTAATTTTAATGCATTGTAGAGAAAAACGTCGCTGATCGCAGGTGACGAATGATAAAATGTTAAAAAAGAAGAAGTGGGACAAGTTCATGAAGAGATACATTATATATAAAGTGAATTAATCGTTCAGTTCCGCGAACTAGAGACGAGAGATGCCGGCATCAACTATTCACTGTTCGAGGAAGTGAATCCAGGTGAGCTGGGTGTCTGTGCCCCACTTTACACAAATACATCGCGAACTAACAACAGCTATTTGTATCACTGTATTATACACACTTCAATCTGCCTGTTATACACTGCGATAGCTCCCATAAAATGACCCAAACAATTTAAGATTCTGGAGGCAAGAAGTTTAGCTGATAGACTCAAGTGTCAGCCTGGGTGGGAGTACAGAATGTAATTTAAATATATCTACTACACAGTGAGCTAGTGTTCCTCTATAATACTTCAAATTCCCTTCAAACTGAACATAAGTTCAGATTGAACCCTTCAAGAGGTCGAGTTTGTTTTTCAGATAAATCAAATAGATCATCCTGTGATCCAATAAAATATTTGTATTTTTGGTTTGAATCAACCTTAAGAGGCACTGTTCTGCTTGTACTTCAGCATTTCGTTAATAATACAATTTCTACTAAAAAAAAATCATTCATTAATTTCGCATATTTATTAATACTTTATATAATACTAAATCCATGATCTGTAAACTACTCTAATTATTACTATGTAGTGTGATACTAAATCTATGATCTAGGAACCATTCTAGATATTACTATATAGTGTGATACTAAACCCATGATATGGAAACTATTCTGTTGAAATAAGAGGGTTTTGAAGGCACGAAAGGATAAGGCATATGGAAGAAGAGTGAGCGAGAAAAGAACGGTCAAATGCTCCAGTGAGAAGAAGCCAGGTGAGAAAGACGGGGACTTGTGTTCTGGGAGTGAGTGGACTGAGGATTTGAACTGTAAACTATTGTATATATAGCGAATGTGATGATAATTAATTCGTTTCGGGTCATCCCGAGGGGGGTGCCTGGTCACCCTAGCCCTGGTGACAAGTGAGGGTTGTTTGAGTTTATAACCTGGACAATCGTTTCATGACGGCTTTACTATCTGACTCCATTTTTTGATAGGTATGTGCCCCGACAGTGCACTATGTTCAGGAGAAGAGGTACAGGGTAGGTTATAGGAAGTTTATGTGGTCTTGGAATGACCACGAATTCACACTCGGTATTTGAGGGTAGGCGAAAACCGTCCGGATCCCAAAGGCGAGTGTGAACCGGAGAGAGGCAGACTGGATTACCGCTGGAGGTCTGCTAGGAAAATTTGCAGGGCCACGGTAAGCGTCGTCCGCGAGGGAGAGGTCTCTCCCAAGGAGGTGCTAGTTTTAGGGAGACGAAGGCAGAGATTTCCACTAGGAAGGTGTGTGGTCTGACGACGCCGGACTAAAACATAGCGAGGTTAGGAGAGAAGAGGTGTAGAGGTTTTTCATAAGGAAGCAGCCAGGTTTTTAGAGTTTCAAGCAGGGTAGCCACGAGACAGTAAATAGTTGCCAGGAGAGAATGATTGTTGTCCAGCCAGTATTGTCCTTAGCCAACCATCATTGAGTTTGGTGTAACCAATGATGTGTGGTTTCTTTGTCCTCTGGGAGAGGCTGGCAGGGTGGCAGGGTTCTTGGGCCTCTGGGGTCTGCACCTCATCTGGTCTCATCCCTGCGACTGACAGCTGTTGTCCCAGCTTATATAACTTATTGGCACCCCGCATTTTTTATTGCTTAACACATTTACAATGATTTATATTTTGTTCATGTTATTCACATTTGTCTACAATATATTTTATTCATGTTATTCACATTTGTCTACAATATATTTTATTCATGTTATTTACATTTGTTTACAATATATATACAATAGAGTATAGGGTGATTTATCTTATGTAGTTAGCGGTCGCTAATATTCGGAAAAGATATAAATCAAAAATATACTGTAAGAATAACAGCCTTAACTCGACTTAGAGATGTGATACATGGAAGTAGCGCGGGTTTCCAAAGACAAATCTTACGAAGCAGCGTTCTGTTCTCGAGGCCACCAAAGAGACCAACTTGTGTCATACTGATATACCAAAAAAGAGGGAAAATGAGAGATGACCACAGAAGGACGAATGACAAGAAGATGAATGAAAAAGAAGGATGAGATGCCGAGAGCACTGAAATAGCTTAAGCTTTTGACCGGCGGGAGATTTGGCCTATGAATGTAAACAGTGTCACCAACTTTGGTAAGAAAGGGAATATTTCCATTCAAGATCCACACTCCAAGTGAAGAGGGCTGTTCACTTGCAGATGCAGTGGCATGTGCATGGTGAGCAGCGTATGGTGCAATGCATGCAGTAATCTCGTGCTCTACTATACCTTCAATATTGAGCATAAACACGTTCGCACACCTTTATTTTTGCAGATTTAACCTTTGAGGGAGGATAATAGGCGATTCCAGATTTAGTTTTAAGGAAAGAATTGCGTTAATGTGTTACTGGAAGTGCAAAAACAACTGCGGGGAGGATTTCGCACTGGTCCACTAGTAGTAGACGAATTAGACATAAGTTTGGGCGAAACTGTTCAAAATTTTCGGAGACAACGTATAAAAATAATTTGAACCCTGAGACTTATTCACCTTAAGTATAAGAATAATAATTAAACATAAATGACCACTTCCTGCCCGATGTAGGTAATAGCATGCAACTTAATAATCTATAAAAAATATCCGAAATACCATGAATTGAAATCGAAATAAACTATTTCTATTAATAACTATATTTATTTGAACCAATACATTAGTATTTATGGCTAATGTTAAAAAAAAGGAAAATGCTTGTTTTAATACATTGTTTTACCGGCTTTACCACTTGCTAACTTCACCCGACTTGTCGCAGCTTCTCAAACTGATGATATATAAATGTGCCCTCCGGCCAGATCTGCTGTACGGTGCTCCACTGTATACTTGACTGACAATACAGCTAAAAGTCTCCAGCAATTTCAGAATGGGATCATGAGAAAAGTGGTCAGACATACCTCTCGCGAGAGGTTAAAGAACACCGACCTGAACCCGTTGCTCGGGTGCCGTTGGTGGGTTCATTGTTTTAGAGATGTTCAATAAATTAATGTATAATGGACATTATTATACTTTTGTTCAAGCGCAAATCGCAATGTAGGATAATCAGACCTTGTATAAAATATAATAGGAATATAGGAAATATAATGACCTGTTGTAAATAGATTCATTTGTAGAATCTATAGTGAGTTCTGTAAAATTTTGTAACAAGGGGACATTGAAAAAAAAAACTCATTCAAAGAGAAAAATTGCACCCTTTTTGAATTAAAAAAAAAATCTTGTGAATTTTATTTTCTGTGGAAAAATTTACAAAATGTTACCAGTAAAATATCAAAAAAAAAAATTACAGATCTTGCTTGATGCATCACATAGTTAAGGTGATAGAATATATTATTAATGAAGATACCTTAAATTTGATACCGTTTAGAATATGATGGAAAAATATCTATTTAGCACTGATTAATTCGTTCCGTTAAATAAAGATAGATCCTTAACTATGTGATGCATCAAGCAAGATCTGTAATTTTTTTAAAATATTTTCTAAATATTTTTACTGGTAACATTTTGTCAATTTTTCCACAGAAAACAAAGTTAAAAATATAATTTTTTAGGGGTTCGTTGATTTTTTTCTCTGAATGACTAATTGTCTGTGTGTCCTACCGGTTGTGAGTTCCCTGCTTGGTTTACAAGCCCATAATTTTATATCGAGGTTCCATTTTATTACCTCATAACTTGAAAAATATGTCCGTTCCCATAAAGCTCAATTAATGGTTACTTATTAATTAGTTGGTGTAACGACCGCTAACTACATAAGATAAATCACCCTATACTCTATTGTATATATATTATAAGCAAACGTAAATAACATGAACTAAATGTATTATAGACAAATGTAAATAACATGAACAAATATAAATCATTGTAAATGTGTTAAGCAATAAAAGGCGGAGGCCAAGCAAGTCACATGAGAAGGGTCACCAGCTGTCAGTCATAAACCTAAACAACCCTTTTGCAGCCTCTACCCTCCAGGGGTCGGTAATCAGGCGGCGGTCGCGGTTCATCACCACATGTGTGGAAACCCAACCACCGGCCTAGGCCCTTGCAGCCCTCCCAGAGAGGGTACTTAAGCCAGGGCTCCTGGGCCTGTTAATTACTCTATTGTGACCTTTACTCGTTGATGCTTGGTTTCCGCTCGAACTCTGAAAACTTGACTAATTCTTTATGAAAAACCTCTGTACCTGTTCTCTTGAACATAGTGCATTGTCGGGGCACATACCTATCAAAAATGGAGTCAGATAGTAACGCCGTCATGAAACGATTGTCCAGGTTATAAACTCGAACAATCCGCCCTTGTCACCAGGGCTAGGGTAGACAGGCACCCCCCTAGTGACGTCCCGACAGTTGGTAATAGTTTTTTTAAAATACTTTCCTATAATATTAATAGCGTAATAAACTAAATACCTCATTGTGGTGATTAAGAATATGAATATTGTTTTGGTCTTTTAGTGAATTATAATAAAAAAACAAGCAAACATAAAATCAGATAGTGGTTGGTTACAAATTGCCATGTGTTAGAGAAGCTGCTTTGGAATGTGCTAGTGAATATAAAATAAAAAACCTAAATTGTGTGATTCTGCACAATACACTAACTTTTATTTTTGATCCCTAATATAATACAATGGATAGAAATCATGTAATTATACATTAGTACATTACTATAGGCGTCGCAAAAGATCTTAAAGAAACACTAAGGGACGAGTTTAAGTAAGTTATGTCCCACCTTAGCATTATTATTAACAGTAAGGTGACTGATCACCCGTCGTGTTAACTTAAAGTGACACATACGTACTCTTTATAGGAGTACAGTACTGCTAAAACAGGACAGTTTTAGATCGTTGATCTTGGTTAGTTGTGATATGTAAACAGTACAGTTTAGAAAATTGTAAAATTCTGTTACTTGTTGAAATCTAGCAATGTTTGTTAATTACTAAATATAATTTTAACCAAAAAAAAAATACATACAAGGATTTTAATAGTATAATTCATTTAATTATTATTGGAACCAATTCATTCTGATAAGAGAGTATAGATTATGAAAGTAATTTTGCAAAAAACGAAGCATTTTAAGATTCGAGTAATAAAGATTTAGTTTATTTTATTAATTTTAATAAAAAAATAAGCACTTATTAGCTTTTTATTCTTATATACGTATATTTAAATATGTAAGGAAATGGACATACCAGGAAATACAAAATACATGTATTTTTGGATGAAAATGAAATTATCAACAAAAAAATATATATATTCGGTATTTTCGACGAAAATTTTGGGCCTTTAGTTAACTATAAAAAAAAACAACAACATAAAATCAGATAATGATTGGTTACAAATTGTCATGCGTTAGGCTGCTTTGGAATATATATATTGCAATACATATAAGAATAAAAAGCTAAACTAGAAATGTACTTATTTTATTATTAAAATTAATAAACTAAACTAAATCTTTATTACTCGAATCTTAAAATCCTTAGTTTTTGCAAAATCACTTTCATAATCTATACTCTCTCATCAAGTCGTAATGCGGGCTAGCAAGATTGTTCTGGGCAAATGTCCGCTTTTCAAAAGTTCTAAATCATCTAAAAACTTATTCCTCAGTGAGCAAACTAAGAAAAAAATTACACGTCGAAAGTGCAAAAGTGGCTCATGTTAACTGTATTCATGATAGATACATTCGAATACACTGGATAGTTTGGCGGGAAGATTTATTATTGATTGCGCCTGCGCGATCTGCCTCGTATCTCCCTTATCTGGTCAGTCAGTCGCTATATAAGGCGATGGCAAGAGCTCCTTACACCAAAACGTCCAGCATGAAGTCTCTCATCCGGCGAGGTATGTCATTATGTATGTCTGTATGAATGCATGTATGTACGTTCCTTCTGACGCACATGTCAGAGCGATAGTTCGTACAGGCGGACATGCCAGTGTGAATGTTACCTGAGTGTTCGATGGTTTGTTAATATATTATGAACCTGGGTGGTAACGGCCAAAATGTTTTTACTATATTTCTTTAATCTTTTTAAATATGTACGAAAATGAACATACCAGGAAATAAAAAGGACCTATGTATTTGTTGGCACAACAAATGCAACACTTCATTTTATCAGAACTGAAATAGCTTTTAAAAAAATTAGAAATAATATAATGACCAAAACAAAATGTTGCCTTACTTCTTCCTATCGTTCTTACTCGAAGGAGAACAAATTAAAACTTTTTTTTTCCGTACACTTTATGTCAAAATATCTTGACCGATACCTGTAAAACTTTCATTTTGTATTAGGTTATTTTCAGGATAGCTATTACAAGAACATCCAGAAAGAAGACAAATGTACTTTACTTGTTTAAAAGTAGAGCCTCACATCACAATTAAATTGTGCAGTACACACACTAACTGAAAAAAAAAAGTGTATGGTTTCTTTGTTTGACAATAGTTGTTTATACCAACTGTGTACTATAAGATGGCCCAAGAGAAATAACAGCAGTATGAAATGGACCCCTTTAGCTCTAGCCAAGAAAAATCAAACGTATATAAATATGGATTAATTCATATGATAAAATGCTGGCTATCTTTTTTCAAAATAAATTATTTTAAAATTTGTGTCCTTTTACGACTTAACGGTCGGATTTTTCTTCGGAGAAATGCTTGTTTGTGATGGCCAATGTCTTTATGAGCAAGACTTCCGTTTAAACGGTCCTCCTTTCGGCTATACTTACCTTTTATTCTGTTAAAATCAAAGAATTTTCCAAAAATTAGTGAACAGAAATGTTTATTGCGTTTCAATTTCGCCTTATTTGACCAATGACAGAAAACAGTTTTGCTCTGATGTATCACTCAAGGGTTTCCTTGGTAACGTTGAATTTCAAACGTTCAAAGGTGTTGAAAATTTCAAGGTAATTGATTTATAGTAATAATGGTTTATTTGGACAGTAAATAAATCCGACTTATATTTATAGTTTCTTGATTCGATTATTTAGTTTATCTGTGTAGATCCAGAGATTTCTATAGAGAGAAAACAATTGTTAAATGTTCTGTAAGTGAATTTTTTGAATTGATATCGATGTATTGATATTGAATCAATTAAATGTATCTTCTAATTATAAATATTTATTCTAGACAAGGGTAGAATCTATCAATTTATTTCTTATTATTTGAGACTAGATTAGTGAGTAGTTTTGTTGCTGTTTCTCGTTATTTTATGCTTAAATAACAAGGTCTTCACCAGAATATTTGGTTCACATATGACCCTTTATGATTTATTATGGGATGTTTATTGTTTTTTCCAAGTTTTTGAGTCATAAATTGGAAATTACATGTGAAATTCAAACAGAGGACTTACAATCACTGAAACATCAACAGTCAGACATATCGACGGTCAGAAAAAAAAAATCCAAACAAAAGAAACTAGAAAAGTGTCTATAGGTCCCTTAAGGACATGACAGTGACAGAATAATTCAAAAAAACATATTAGGAAATTGACAAAGTGAGTAATACTCAAGGTACGACAATAAACCATCAACATCTTCATTTATAAATAAATTCTGGAAGACATTATACTCATTATGCTAAGAATAGGACGTTTACAACAGTCTGTTACACACCTCCATATAAAACAAGAACCATATGCAAATACTGTAACACGCCACACACTACCCATTAATATTAACATTTACAATTTCAACAGTTTGATGAAAAAACAAAAAAAAAAACAATATATTACACAAAGAGTTGATCTTATAATGACTATATCATCGATTTTTACAAATAATTTCGGTCATAACAAATGTGATAAATTGTAAACGATCGTTTGCAAACATCACCTTTGCCATATTAGTAATAAAGACAAAATTATCAAGGGGAAGTGGGTGTGTTTATTCTGATATCGGAGAAGATTGATGGAAGAGAGATGGTAGATTTTCATCAAATTGCGAAATACTGTATTCGGATGCATCAAGTCCAAGTGTGAGATGGTTTAAAGATAGATGCAAGATGTGAATGAATTAAATATATATATTTATATTTGATGAAAGTCTGACATCGTTCTTTTATCTGCCTAGACGGATATCCCAACAAATTAATTAACAGAAATCTGAATTAATGAACTTTTTTTTGTTCCCTTCTTTTCTTTTCACACACCCCAAAGGAAGTGGGTCAATTATATCTGAAGGCTGCATGAATCGCATACATTTTATCTATACTACTATTTATTCACATGCATTTGTATATAGATCGAAATTAAAACGACAAACAAAACAAATTTAAATAAACATGATAAGATAAGACAGAATTAATAATAATAATATTAAACTCAATTGCCAAGAAACTGCAATACAAACACTTTTAATTAACTGAAAATAAAAAAAATCACATATAGACGATAATGAATTTCTTATTTACTTCTTATTTCTTATTTACATCTAAAAGCAATTAACTTCCGTGATGGGATGGCTAATATTTTGAAGGGTTTGTGAAACTTTGAAACTGGTAGTTGGTTTTTTTTTTTATTTTTTTTTTCCTTAGCTCTCAAACTTATAAAAATAGGATGTGGGAAAAATAATAAAGGAAAATTATTTTGGGCTAATGAGTGCCTTTCACCAAGGGGAGCCCCCCATTTGAAGGATGTATGAGAAGGATATAGGGTGTGGAATGCCTAAAGGAGGCGGGTGGAATCGGGAAGGTAGTGAGAGTCTACCGAGGGGTAGTTGGCTGGCCAGATACATTTATTTTGTATCATTTCATGTTTTTAGGTTTTGCTAGGATTAAGTCTTTGTTCAAATATAAGTAATTGACAGTTAACTCCACCGGGATCTGTCAGTACTTATGTCAAAATTAATCTAATGTCGTTTTATTTTCAATGTAACTGTTTGAATGTGGTATGGAGTTTCTTAAGTGACTTTTTTTTTCCCGGTGCTATTCCGTGTTTCCTGCCATTGAGTCAAAGCCTGTTGGTATTTATGGAAGTTGTTAATTTAGGTTAGTGTTTTGATGTTTCGTAGTACATCTGTGTTACTGGAGGCTGATTTAGCTGCTCTGACATAATTGTCTAAGCAAATATTGTAGTTGTAAATTCAAAGGCTTAGGCTCAGAGAATTGTTAATCTTCGTGAGAAATAATAAATCCAGCTTAATGAATTTAACTATCTATGGTTGTGGGTGGCTCCTTTTACTGCATTGTAAGGAGGGTGCAAGTTACAAAAACTAATATCTTATGTAATTTGTACCCTACTTACAATGCATATGCAGTAAAAGGAGCCAACCACAACCAATTTGTAATATTATTTATTATTTGTTTCAAAATGTTTAAAAGAAGGGGTTGAGAAAAAAAGAACTATCTATATTTGTACTAAATTATAACATATTGCCGTCTTGCCTGAATGGTTTTCCTTCTGATCGCATATTTTAATTAATTTTGGTTTTCACAGCTAGTAGTTACATTTTTACAATTGAAATCCTTAAAATATAAAAAAAAAATGTCCACCCCTTGCTTTTGTTTGTTGTATAGTATATTGTATGTACAATGTATTTTGTATGAGAGGTGAAATTCAGACTCTTGTATATTTTTAATATTAACTTATAACTTAAAATTCCCACGTATATTTCAATTTAGAACGTATGTTCTACAATATAACTGGTTATTTACTGTTACAATTGCATTCGGAAAGTGATTATCGGCTAATTGGTGAAAAATAACATGTTCTGTACTGCATTAAAATAATTAAATTAGTTCGGAAAGATAGAACTTAAGTTGATAGAGTTATTTTTTATATAGTTGTGTATAAATTCAATAAACCTTGCTTTGTAATCGAGCAGGTCATCGGGAAAAATTTGTGTGCGTGTTTTTGTTTTTTCAGCTTTCTTCTTATTTGAATATTATTTGTTTAATAACTACAAATATAAAAAAAAATATATTAGAGCTTCACCTTAGGCCTGCGATGGACAGGAGAGCCTAGCTGGTAACGGCGTATGGACTGTTTACTGTGGGACATTGGAAATACACTGTTTTTTTAAATTTTTCTCAAACAATCGCAACATTGCCATCATTTTACATTTGCTAATATGAGGTTTGTACTTGAGGCAATGAATGCTCTTTATTGAGAGTATAATATGTTATGTTATAAATCCTGCAAGTTTTCTTCTCAGTAGCTTATAATATTAACCATTATTAGTAACTTCACTTGGTGTTTTTGATCAATTGAAGGGTTTGCAGAAAGAAGGAGTTCCATCTCTTTGAGTAACATCTTATGTAAAACAAATCGTTCTTTCGTTTGTATTTTCCTTACAATTTATTAAATTTTATAAAGAAAAAATATATTTAAAAAAAAAAAAAATTAGCCCACACATTGGTAGCAAAAACGATTCATCTCCGACATTCCAAAATTCAGCCCGTTTTACAGATTTTTAAAAAATTTAATTATTATTATATGATTAGCTGCCACAAAAAGTATCTGTACAAATATTTATTTTAAGTAAACTTATAAATTCGATTTTTGAATATTTTCTTTTTAACCAAAAATTTGGATAAATGGAGCTGCCTCCTTCTTGCGGCAAACCCTTCACTTGTATTCCAGTCTGTTTGTAAATGTTCTTCATTTTTTTTTTTAAAGCTGGAACACTAATCAACAAAAATATCTGTAATATTTTTACGTCAAATTAAAAAAACCTAGTCCATTCAATGTCGGGCAATAATCATAAATTATCCGATTTCCCTTCAATTCTTGGAAAAGATTTGTTTCCTCAACATAATATTATTATTAAAAAGCAAAAATTTCAACATATATTTTCCCAACACTCGAGATGTTATGGGGAACAAAAAGCAATTACCAACCAATTATCAATGTGTGATATGAAAGAACTTTGACTGCCCTTGACCACTTGGCATTTTGTAGTACACTTAAAACGCCTTCTCCCTCTCGTTTTCAATTGATAAATTAATATCTCATAATTATTTTGATGGCTTCAAGTGATGGGAAAATGAGGAAAAACTCACTGCCACTCAAGGTTTCCAACCCAGAGCCTTCAAATCATAGGGAGGGTACATTAACCACTATGCCAATGGAAACCATCGGACTCCTCATTTCCTCAACTTCCGTCTCGTGAAATAATTATTCCTTATTTTTTTGAATTTTGTTTGTTTATTGTGTAAACGTACCTCATGTTTTATCAATTTCAAATCAAGGATCATTGAAAGAAGGAAAAAATTATAGTCTGGTTGTAATAGAAAGTTTATTCGAAAGTCACAATGTAAACATATGCCTACCATGCTCAAATGTAAACAACAGAATGCAAAAATGGCCAGTCCACAGCTGGGTGAAAAAGCTAACACTGCCAACCTAATCGTTTAAATATTTAACACCTCCTTTTATCTGTTAAACCAGTGGTTGCCGAAATTTTAGATATCAAAGATCACTAATGTGAATTTACTTAGAAAGATAAATTACAAATGCTCATTTGATCATAACAAAAATTATTACGAAATAAATTAGTTTTATTAAGTAACGCAATTTTCGAAAGACTGGCCTGTTTTTTTTTTTTTGAACTTGAGACAAGTAACGAGTTTAAATAGCTACGGGTAAAATTTGTTTACACAGAAATATGTTGTCATTTACTCAGTAATGGCTATTCACTATTAATGACAAGGTATTGACAAGAATGACTGAATTTCCCACTACCTGTGGACCATCGGTTGGCTAACAGCCTGATAAACCATCTCGGAGACTGGAAAACTGCTATAAAAAAAAAAAAAAATTACTGGTAAATTTTCTCCCCTCGTCTCCTGAGTGTCTGCGGCTCTCACGGTCTCCCTTTACCGCTACGTAGTGGTGATGAGGCTGTATGAGTAATACCTTGGGGGATCTCCCTGATCCTCGTCTCCTTCTCCAATCCAGGTAGGTGACAATTCTGTGGTCAATCGGAGGGACTCCTTAGCTACGGCTATATAACAGGAATGTATGAATTTATTAGTTTGCGCGTACGTGCCGTTATTACTGTATAAAATATTTCAACAAAAATATTGAAAGTATAACCTGGTGTTAATAACGGCTATTTCGTATTCAAATTATTTTTATCAGTTGGAACATTACTTTATTATTTTTGAAATCCGATTAAATTTGTTGCTTCAATTGACCTGAAGTTCAATGCACTTTTTCCCCTCCTCTCTAGTACGTACAGAGAGTAGAGATGACCTCACATTTTCACCTAGATAACTTTTGTCTAGTTGACTGCTTCGGATGTGCTCATAGGGAGCTAAGCTAACCAGCACAACTCTTCTTATCGTTTGTTACTGCAGTTCATTATCTGCTATTAGCTTTAAGATGGATACAAAATTTTCAGTAATGAGCACGGACTATTTATCACCTGAAGGTTTCAGGCAGTTTATCGACACACTCCGGTTGTAGAACAAGCTCCGAGAGTTGCAACTCATTATTCAATAATTGTCGCTCAAGATTCATAATTGAGTGTGATCTGTTTTGCATAATGCATCGACGAGAAAGAAGATACATAAAGAGATTCATTTTATTTTTGAGGACCTATAAAAGTGAGTCAGTCTTTGTGTTGTACGTTTTTTTTTCGTTTCTGTTTTTCTACATAAAAAACCAGGTTTGTTAAAATTAAATTTATTTTTGTTTTACATTAGAAACTCTTTAGCGTCTGATAACTATATATAAGGTAGAATTTAAAAAAGAAAATGATTCACAATAATTATGAGCCCCCACTATCGCTTTGAGAGTAAAGACTTGTTCCCATGGGGTGTGGCTTGGCGAGCCTTGTATGAAGTTTGTCATACCTCGTGCCGTGGGAAATTAAGTAATACCTTGTGCATTCCTCGATGTGGTTTGGGGTAGCACCTCCTTTCCTATGAAATTACAGTAAATGGTTCGGAAATCAAAGGCTTATGCGTCTGGCAGATGACAAGCCAGTACTGCTCGTGCACTCTTTGCCACGACCTGTTTGATTTTTTTGAAGTAATTCAATTCATTAATTGTCATTATTCAAACAATTTCAGTAAGTTCATTAATCGAGTGGAATAATAAAATTATAATGGATTTTTCGGATTTGTATCATGGAGAAACTGTTATAAATCGCAGTTAGTTTATGTTATATATAGCGATTTATAACAGCAGTAAGTTAGTGTTGTTTAAACGACCTAATTTAAATTGTATATGTTTATTTTATTAGTTTCGGTGTTTTATTAGTATTTAGGTACGTCACAATTACCTTATCCCACTTTTATTCAATGACACCATCCATCTAAATACAAATTTAATACCAACCGATCATCCCATAAATAATGACCACACGGTTTTAAATACTAGCCCAGCCAGACGCCTTATTGATGGCTTAGAAAAGCAAAACCAGGGCAGATATTTGAGGGAGGAATGCCTGTGGATGAATATTATCTAAAAAGGTGGTAGCTGAAAATATCAGGATTTGGCAAAAGAATTAAGGTAGATCTATCGATACACCCCATCACCGTTTTCTGATATGGTTCGATCTCGGAAAACTACCTGGGGTTTCCAGCCAGAAGCTAGAGCTGTCGATGTACCCACTAGGGAGGGTTGAGCAAGCGACAGTTTTGGGAACTACGAAACTCAAGTTTGAAAATTCAGCAACATTTAATTTAATAATAAAGGTTGGCCCTTGACTCACAAAGGCTGTACAGATGAATATTCCCTTGGTATTCCGAGGAAGAGTTAAAGTCTACATAATAATAACATAAATAAACGTTTATCATAATTAAAGTCAGAAGGCAAATAATTAGTGTTAGTGTTGAATTGTGTTTACATTGGTAGACACAACCGTCACAGTCCAATCCTGTTGTTGACCAATGGAATGGTCCGGTCCATTTAAAGCCACCTTAATATCAGGTGGCTATTATGTGACTATATTAATATAATAATATATAACCTTTATATATAAATATAAATTATATATATAAATATAAATTATATATATAAATATAAATTATATATTATTAGTTACAGTAGTCGCTTTATTGAATACATCTTTGGCGAGACATAATAACTAATAGGTGAGCTAAATCTTTATTAAATCAAAGATTACAGATAAATTTTCCCTCCATTAGCTAAACATCGGCCTTGCTGACAACTACACACAGTGTAGGCCGTATTCTCTTGAAGAGACAGCTGACTTTTATTAGGTATGTTAGTTTTTATATTATAGCACTATTAAATAGTCATTCAAACTACTTAAAACTTCAAAAACTATATATCCCGCAATAAATTAACAGAGTTTTGTTTGAAGTACATACAATAATAACTATGGAAAAAATGTCTACAGTAACAGTTAAACATGGTTGAGCAAACCTAAATATTAAAATTATAAATTGAACTAAAGCTAGAAGATTAATTAAAACTAAAAATTGGAATAGTGAACTCTCGTAGAACTCTCGAGTATGGAGTATCGAAATATTTAAAGAGTAATAATATGAATTCAGCGATGAGGCAAAACTATTCTACGATCTATTTTTGTCACTAGATATTTCTAATTATTAATGATAAGACAATACTATAGTCATAGATAAAATACAGGAAAATGCCTGTTTTAATGGGATTCTTTAAAATTATTAAGGCCATTTCTGTGATGGTTTTGTTGTTGAATTATGATGAATCTATGGTTACCAAGAGGTTCCCTGTGTTTATGATAGCTTACATCTCAAGGTTTCTGGCCTGAGTAATGTTCCAGGAATGTGGACATTTTGTGTTCCTGTACCAAAGTGGGCGGTTAATCATATTTCTGCATCCAATCTTTTCAATCAATTTAACATGTAATCTTTCGACACATGCGACCAGTCAGTGACATTCTCCCCATATGCACATGTATATACGTATGCATTCATACGTAGAGTTAATTTGAACTTGGAATAATATTTTACCACCCATAACTTATTCAACGTCAGAAATATAAACCTCAGAACAATAGGCAATGTTAGTATCCAAATTCTTACCTCTTTGGGTACCATACTACTATAACCTTTAACCTAGCTCTGTGTTGGTATCAGTGGTAATGTTGGTTGTTGTAGTCTTATGATGGTTGTTAAATTGTTGAGACGATATGTTAAATATTCCTGCGGAAATTCTAAAATAAGATGCTCTTTATTATAGTATACTTTATATCTTTGATTTCTTATCTTCTAAGTTCCCGAAATCTCATCTAAACATATCTAATCATTCTAATATCCCAACATAATGAATTGACAGATTCCTATAACCACCTCGAAGATTAAAGTGTCAGTAGCCTGATAAGTACATGAAAGCAGGAGTCCAAGCGATAGCCAGCTTATTAAATCATGTGCTGAGCGACTGAGGCTCTCTCGCTCTTAGTTAGGATCTTCTGGCTCGTATCTGGTGGTGCGGCCGATGGGGTATTTGTATATAATGTTTGAATGAGTGATTTCATCAAATATTACGAATGAGATCATTAAACAAAAATATGTTCTCTCACATTCAATTATATTTATATTATTTTAATCACTAAACTTTTAAAGTCCAGACAACTTCCATCCAAGTGTCTACATTCCCAAGCTGTTCAAAATGGCAATCCGTTGCTGAAAGAGTTCAAATCAAAATATCAACCTTTGGAAAATTCTGACCATTATATTTTTACTGGAATTGCTTAAATTTGGAAAAAAAAAAAAGCTCAAGCACCCCTACCCCCTCAAAAAAAAAACAAAAAAACTACCAAATTCGCCTTGGATGATATTTTTATTTTCGACTCTCGAAAAATTTTTTTTATACCTTGAAGTATATTTTTCGTTACTACTATGAGGGAAAAATTAGAACTACGAAATGATACTGGGCAGAATATTATCATGTTTTTTTTATTTTCAATGGCATATTTACCTCAGATCGATTAAACCACTTATACATCTGTTTTCCTAAGTCATACAGACACGCATGGGTAACGTCAGCTTGACCATTTTAATGGTTTTGTTGGCTTTTTCTTGACCAGAAACCATTATTGGTCAAACTATCGCAAAGACTTTACGCAATGGGCTTAGATGCAGATAGCGGGGACACGATGAGACCCGTAAGTTAATCTCTCTCAGAAACCTTTATCTTTTCATCTCTCTGAATGTCTCTTTTGTTCTTTGTGGGCTTCTTGATCAAGCTAGAGACATGAAATCTTACGTGGAGGTCCCATTCGAAATAAGGAAAGCCTGAAAGAAAACATGATTAAGTGTCAATATTTCCATGGTTTGAAATAACCAACATTTACAGTAGTTTTGAGTAGGGTATCAAATTAAAGATATCCTGACTAATGATAAATAATATGTGTGTGTGTGTTTTTTTTACGTATATGTACGCACTCATTAAAATGGGGTTCGCAAGTTAAGTGATACTGTGTTTTTCAAAGAGGAATGATATTTGGCAGGGTCGTTCAAATATCATCGATAGTGCCAGTCAATTGAGTTGGCTATAACCACCAAAGTCATTTCAACAAAAAAAGTTTTGGGGCCGTAAAGAAACCTTTAATTGAGTGAGGCATCAAGGCTTGACTCGAATTTTTACGTGCCCAAATTATCCGCGTGTATTCTTTGCGATCCTCTTTGACCTTGACCAAGACCATCGAAAATCGTATCTCCTAATAGGATGACCAAATGACCCAGAAGTAGAAGACTAAGAATATGCAAGGAGTAGCAAGTAGTAGTTAAATATTGACCAGATATGATTGGTCGGCCTAGAGGGAGAATACCCAATGAGGGTTCCCAGAAGCTTGGTCAATTGCACTTCCCAGCACTTGGCCCAGACCTTTATATCTGAGCCCTCTCAATTACCTATTCAGGTCATTTAGGCCTGTCCGTAGAATTTCCTCGTATCTCAATCGATGTGCATAATATTACAATCCGTCCGTGAGTTTTTTTTTTTTTTTTTTTTTTTTTTTTTAAACCAATTCGCACAACATGGTCTCAAAAAATGATTGTACGCATGTAATTCAAAAACTCAATAGACCGACACACATGGGTAACAGGGCCATCAGATTAATGAGATGAATGGATTAACACGTTGCTTGCCAGGCACATTCACGGCCAGAGCACGAGAGATTCGAAAATTATTTCTTATTTTATATTACTACTACAATTTAATAAACTTATTATACTATGTGTAATATCTTTTCAAATAAGCGTCCCCCGATTACGGAGAATGCCGGCTGATTACAATTTTCGGTTACCACCTTCGTTGACCAGAGGTAATTCGTGTCAGATAGATACAAAAGTAGGTAGTAAATATCCTCAATAAGGAATTAAAACTTTAATCTTACTTTTTAGTTTTTATTAGTTTGAATATTTATGTTTGATAACACTCTTATTGCCAACATCTTCTGCTCTTGATAAAGGCAGCACAGGAGATTAGACACTGATCTTATTGCCAACATCATCAGCTCCTGATAATGGCAGCACATGAAATTAGAGACCGCTCTTATTACCTACATCATCAGCTCCTGATAATGGCAGCACAGGAGATTAGACACCGCTTTTATTGCCAACATCATCAGCTCTTGTTAAAGGCAGCACAGGAGATCAGACATCGCTATTATTGCCTAAATCATAAGCTCTTGTTAAAGGCAGCGCAGGAGATCAGACACCGCTCTTGTTGCCTACATCATCAGCTCCTGATAATGGCAGCACAGGAGATTAGACACCGCTCTTATTGCCTAAATCATCAGCTCTTGATAATGGCAGCGTGACCTGTTGAATGACATCTACCGTTGTTAATAATAAATTATAAATTTTAGGAAAATCTTACACGTCTCTTCCATCAACCTAAGTCAGTATTCCACCAAATTCATCCATTAATTTGTGAATTAAGGGTTAGCAATGAACTCCCACTATATTTCTGTACTGGTCAGTATTTGGTTGTCACATTCTCGATGGTTCTCTATGGTCTATGCCTGGTTAGGTTGTACTGCAGCAATTCTAATGCATCTGGCATTTAACATTTCTTAAATCACTGCTAAGAACCTATTTAATATTTTATGATTAAACAATATTTAATATCATTCTAGAAAATGTCAATAGGTTTTTGTTTTGTCTAAATTTATACTATTTTTTGAAATCATAATTTTACATTAATTGTTAAATCATTTCGGTCCCTGAAACATTAAAGAGTATTTTTTCAGAATCATTTAACAAATATTTAAGAAACTCATGTGGAGTCTCAGAACCACATTTCAATACTGTTCCTTCATGTGATATTCCCTTTTTTTTTTTTTTTTATTATTTATTTGTATGTTTTTAGTAAAAATACACATTTTTGTATTATATAGCTTGCTAATGATATCTTCTGTTACAGCTGGAGTTGGTGTTGGTGTAGTGGTGTCTCTGTTGTTGGTCGGAACCACTGCCCTCTTCAAATCTAATGTTGACACACCTCCTTATGCTCTGGTGTTCGCATCTAGATCTTATGCCGATCTCACTCTTTTCTCAGGGTTCGATAGTGGTACGTTGTCTTCTCAACAGATATGTTTCTCACTACCCCAATCAAGCAAAGTCTATATATTGTAAATTTTTAATAATAATCAGAGGTAAACTATTTTTTATAAAAATCACAATAGACATATTAATTATTATTAATAGGGCTGCTCAAAAACTTTGATAGACATACACAGATAATAATCATCAGAAGACATTATTTAAAAAAATAAAAACAATATAAATGTTTACAATAGCACTATTAATATCACTGACATAAAATATAGTATTTTGATTAGTATAAAATTTTAGTACCATGCAAATAAAATATCACTTTATTTAATAAACATAAGAAATCTTCCAAAATACCTTCAACAATATGGTGAAGTATGCTCTCTGCCTTAAAGGCAACTATGTAATTTTATCATTACACTAGGCAAAGTTGTGAATTAATAAATAAGGTACCAAAAAAAAAAAAAATCCAATTGAGCGCATAATTATTTATTGAGCCAGTTATGGCAAATTATCTTTGCTAATACTAATCTCATTGAAGATCTCTATAATGACTTGGGATTGCTCCTGAATTACTATATAAAATATTGTTACAATATTTTCAGATTCGAGGCACACTCTCCGAGTGCATTTCTCTGCAGACCTAGGTAACCCCCAGTACTCTAGTGAAAACGAAGACGTCAACATTGACTGGAACAAGTCAGCCCAGCTGATAGTAAAGAAAGGACCCAGACCCAACACAAAGACTGTCAGTATTGTTTCCAAGGATATTCCATTCGAGATCTGCTTCTCTCTGAATGGTACACATCTCTATGGAGGGCCTGTCGTCGAGAAATATCCATCTGAGATGGTCCCCCTGGCAAGAATACCTTTCATCACGGGAGACGGTAGCAGGATGGTAAGTCATCAGTTGCTTTGTTTGAAAGAACTTGTTTTTTTGTTTTTCAATATGAGGTATGTTAGCATCATAAGTTGGTATACTAAAGGCAGTATACAGTGGAACCAATTCCAAATTCAGAAAGTGCTAAAAAATGATTAATGATTACTAGTTGTGCAATGTAATCCAGCTGGTTTAATAATTATTATCAAAAGACAAAAAGAAATGACTGGATTAGGATTTGAGCCCAAGACCTCCTAACTGTTCGATATTGGATAGTTTGATGGAAGAAGAACATCTTATTTCTTTGGCTAATAATCATTGTTAAAAATCTCTTAAATCGTTATGAAAATCATAATAATTAAGGTAGCAGCTAGCCCCAACTTTCCATTTTAGGATCAAGTAATGTTTGAATAAAAATTGTAAACTGAAAGATAATTAATCGATTATTATTAATTTATGAATAACTGATAATTTTTTTCTCCTGGCCATCATAATATATTTACAAATTTTGCACCCTCTCATGAGATGTTGCTATGACAAAGAACAAGAAAAGGTTATTTAATAGAACAATTTGAAATGACAAATATTTTATAGATAGGAGTAAAGTAGATACAGTATAGGTAGATAATTTCAGATAAAAATTATGTTTTTGTATTTTGTGGATTTGAAGTCACTGCATGATAAAGGAATGAATATTTCACTTAACAGAATGGCAGCAGTTAGGAGAAAAATGTGTTTCTATGTAAGTAGCTTGTATCAGGGTTAATACTGCAAAATCAATAATGATAAACTTAAAATTATGGTTTTAATAATGTTCAAACTAATTAATAATAAACAAAAAATTAATAAAACCATCATGAATCATGATTGGAAGGGTAAGCGAACAAAGACCAATGTCTGAAACAAGTCTAAGCTTTAAATATTTTGCAGTCTTGCTGTTTGAGTAAAGCTTGATGCATGGTGAAATAATCAACAACCATTAAAAATAATTGTTGGGAAATTACTAAAGGGACTAAAAAGGCCTTTTTCAAGAATACTTTCTTGCCTATACTAACCTACTACAGTGAATACTGAGATCTCCTTACCAAGCATAATAAGAGCTTAGCTGTGGAGATGTCTTACTGCAGAAGGGTAAAAGGGAAGATTAGGAGAGTTGTGTAAGCAAATTTGGAGTTTTGACCAGCCTAAAGAGATAGCCTGAGCGAGGTGCACCATCTAGGCTATGCAAATGTCTTTCCAGTTCTAAAAAACTATTGCAGACAAAAGAAGACTTCGATGAAGACATGGGAGCATGGAATTGAGAGGCTTTTGACCAGTAGAGAATGGCCCAGGAACAAAGACAACAACTTGTTCAGGACTGAGAATATTGGACCAAACTCCTCGTAGTGCATATTGGTAAAGAAAATGTATATTGATAATGATGATGATAAGGAAGCTAACCAGCTTTGAAAAAAAAAATTAATCTATGCTTGGATGAATGCCATTGAGTTTATAACAGTAACACTTATTTGATACATAATTATTTCACTTCATTCTATTTTATAATTACCAATGGATTACTATATAATAGATCTTTACTTATTGCAACAAAATATACTTTTTAGGGGAAGAATACAAATGTTCTGGAAAGATATTGGTACACTTCGGGTGGTCTCAACCTTCACGTTGATTCAGAAGATCCGCTTTTCCTCACTCAGAACAAAAAGGAACTGTGCCTTGCAGTGATAAATAAGTTCCCTTACACTAAGGATGTTCCTCTTCAAATTAGGTATTATTTCATCTTAACATGTGTAATTTGTTTTACTGTTAATTTTCTGAATTAAATAAGGTAAAATTTACTTTAGATCTTAATAGATGATAATTGAAAACTAAAGGAAAACAGGTGACCCGGATTTGAACACAAGACCTGTTTATCTCAGGTCATTAGTTTTATCGCTCAGTGGTAAGGGTGCCTGACCAGAGATCAGGAGGTTCTAGGCTGGAATTCCTGTTATTATATTTTTTATTTAGTAAACAAACATTTTTTATGAATAAGAATTGACAGAATGTTATAAGTTTTAATGTGCTAATGATTCAAGATTTATTGTTTGCAGTTACACAACGTGTCTCGAAGCCAAAAATCTGAAGGACGCAGTCAAATGCTTTTTCCCAAACTACGCTAATAAGCCAATACCACCCAAAAGTGTCATTGCCCATCCTATTTGGTCAACTTGGGTCGAATTCAAAAGTGACATCGACCAGCAAAAAGTAATTAAATTTGAAAGTGATATCAGGAAACACGGTTTCAATGCTAGTGTTATGGAAGTAGACGATGCTTGGGAGACATGCTATGGAACTCAAGATTTTGACCGTAAAAAATTCCCTGATCCTAAAGCTATGGTAATATTTTTGAAATATCTTTACAATTTGTCTATTTATGGGCAGTGAACCCTTTTATACATATTTATTTTGATTTGGTTACAGTAAAAATGTAACCATGTATATATAAAAAATATAATAAAAAGTATATAAAGTACATTTTGAGAACAAAAAATATACACTTAAAATAAAACTGAAATACTTGAAATAAAGAACACTTCTAAAAGAGTTTAAATTGAACAGTAGTATAATAAAAACATATATTAGCATAAAGAATAATCTATTAATAAAACATATAAATAGTAAACAGACCTACTCGCATTTATTGAAAAGGTTTTGAAAAGGTTAGCACTCTTCAGTGACTAACATAATTATATGTCAGATTTATTTTTTCCAAAATAATTAACAAAAGATTATTTTTATGATATTCAATTTTTTTTATATTTACCTCATGCAGTAACAAATTTCAATAAACACTAGATTATTTTGTACTAATAGTTCTATTGACTAGATCAAACATACATTATTAACATTACTTATAATTTGCTTTTTCATTTTTTTTATTCTAAAAGTATTTTAGTTAATTGTCTTAATGTAAATTGCTAAGGTAAAAATTTACTGTAGTAATGGAATAAAAAACAAAATTACATTTTTGGTATTCATAACATCATTTGCTACTGTTTAGAATGCCAGTTTATTTTTATTTTGATAATAATGATGAATAATTGTCAGCCATCCTTGTGCCTAAATATCTTGATGATCCTATTACTAAAAAACTTACATTTCATTGATGCTCACAGGTCGATCTGTTCCATTCGTTTGGACACCTTGTGACATTCTGGGTTCATCCGTTTGTCGGACCAGGATGCCCTCCCGCTACCTTTGATAACTATCAGGACCACCTGGTCAGGAGCTCGGATGGCTCAGTTGGTACGACTACTTGGTGGAATGGTATGTACTTTTGAAATATATTAGTCATTAATTACTACTAATTATTAGCCAAAGAAAAAAAAAACTCCAAGAGTTTGGTCAGGGAAATTCATATTGAGAATGTCATCCATTCAAGCATTCATGCGGGGTAGCTCAGTGGTAGAGGCTACAACTGGATATTGGTAAGTTTGAGTCCTGACCCTACCAGTATATTTTTTTCTTTGGCTAATAATTATTTATAACAGTTGGGTCTATACCACAACGAAGATTGACAACTCACAATATAAAAACTATCGCCTATGTTATAGAGTAGAGCATAATTTAATAAGATTGTTGCTGGCAATAGTTTACATAGCTATTATAAACTTGGATCTAGAAAAATGAAGAGGCTAACTGCTACAGAAGTGAACTTTTGAAGAAGACCCACTCTTAACTCTCTGGGACTCTGGGCCAGAGAGGATAAGAAATGAACAGATATTAGAGTGCATGATAGTAAAAAAGGCATTTTCCTCGAATTGACTGGAATGGTTTGGCTGTGTACTCAAAACAGAGGTTAGTTGAATACCAAAAGTCAGAGGGAACCAGAAAGAGAGGAAGATCCAAACTATCCTGGAGGAAAATTATACAGGAAGACATGGATTGATGGAGCCTGCCTATTTCATAGACGTTTACATCAGGACTAAATGGAGGAATAAGGTAAAGGCATAGTTAGCCTTAGAATAGTTAACCTTGTTGTGGGGGAAATTCAATGGATGTGTTGTAAATATCTAATTTATATTTAAACATTTTTTTATTATTTAAACATTTCTGAACTATTCGCAAAGAAAAATTCTAGTATAAACAAGGACCTTCATATTTATTTAACATTTTGACTTTTATTTAGAAAAACATCTTCAAAATTATTAATTTTCGTGATTATACTATTTCTTTCAATAAGTATAAGCAAAAGGAAGAAGATAGAATAGATCACCTGCATGAAGATCATGAAGTTCTGGCCCTGTCACTGAGCTGTTCTTTAGCTAAATATTATTAAACTGTGCAATTATATATCACGACTAACTATATAATAAAAACACTCACAGACTCATCACTATATATCAGGAATAACAAGGTCTGGGGGGGGGGGGAAGCTGAAGAAATTGTGATTGGCAATTCTTCTAATACTGTAGACTCATTAATCAGTATATTCCCAGCGTTACAAAAAGAGCTCTGAAATTTCAATTGATAATTCTCTTGACAGCTTGTGATTCCGTAGCCAAATTGGCGATTGAAAAATGTAGTTTACAAATAAGTTTATTATTAAATTAATAAATATTGAACGAATTCATTACTATTTAAATATTTTTATAAGCTCTGTAAATATCTTAAAGAGTACTCCACTTATCACTAATATTATATTATAATCACTTAGCTAGTGGTTGTAATATAATCCAATATATTATAGCAATTTCTCGTTTTTGTTAAAATTTTAATTGCTTATTTAAAAGGAGTAAAAGAACCTTTATGAAAAGTTCGTACAGAATAATAGTTTATATTATAATGTTTCATTTAATTTGATATCAGGGTTCTATATGGTTCTAGTGCATAAGTTTGTCTGTTTCATATTAACATAATATTCCACTCTTTGGACCTAGCACATAGCTGATCTCCTTCTCTTAAATAATCTGGCAAATCTTAAACACCTCCATCTGTTCTCTGTGAATGTCTAGTAACAAATGAACTCCCCTTTCTTGGAAAAAAATAATTACCTCTTCTGTCCACACACAATTAACCTTTATTGTAACAATTAAACCTTCTCCCATCAATTATGCTTGGTTTATTGAGATCAATGGATACTTTAGTTATCTGTTTTCACCCCTAACATCAAAAGCACTATTCCTATGCATATTTTAAAATAAAATTCCAATGGTCATACAAATATGTTACAATATCTTAAAAATTAAATTCATCTAAAGCTGTTAAATACAAATGAGCTCTTGAAATATCGCTTTGGTAATGTTTTCTAAGAAGAGATGAGATCTGCTAAACGGGCTGGATATTGAAATAGTTGTTATTAAAATGAGATAGTTCAGTAGAAAAAGCCCCTGACCACAGATCAGGAAGTCACGGGTTTAAATAACAGCCCTGTCACTCTCTTGTTTCTTCTACTAACAAATAGAAAGTATGCTCTGAATGTTTCAGTTCATTGCTTTAAATTTAAAATAATCTAAATGGTAAAATTTAATTTCTAGGAAATGGATCACTCGTTAATTTCTTTGACCTCAACACGACAAAATGGTTTATAAACAGATTAGAAGGCTTGAAGAAAACTTATGGAATCGATGGGTTCAAATTTGATGCTGGTGAAGCAGCTTACATTCCAGGGATGAGCATCAAGGAAAAGACCACTTGTTTACCTCAGCCCAACTTATACACTACAAAATATGTTGAGATGGCCGCTCACTTTGGTAAATAGACTATTTCTTTAAATAATGTAATGTTTTTTATTGAAATTAAAACGGAAACATTACAATAATATATTTTTTTCTATTTTAAATTATAAAAGGGGATATTCATATAAAATACATGAGTATTATACATTGTATTATTATTTTTAATAATGATTATTTTACTACATAAAATATTAAATAATACAAAATAAATTATAAAAAGTTTAAATCCAAAACAAGTGAATGTAACACAAGGAAGTAGATGAGCAATTGGAACAGCTGTAGGAAGGATAGGACTGGAGTTGTTTATAGCTCCTTGAGAGAGGGCATACTGGTACAAGGAGAAAACCAATCTCTTCTTTTTCAATTTTATTTTAAATAAGAATAAATATATTTAAAGAATTGTTGATTTGTTTAAGAGATATTTTTGAATTGGTAAAATTGTAACCAATAAGACTCAGAAATGGTAGATTGAGTGATTAGCTATCGGACAGATTTATAATTAATGTCTGAATTTAAATTGATGTTATGTTAACATGTAAAAATTCTTAATGTAAAATTCTTTGTAGATTTTTAGTGTGATATGCATGAGCTGAGAAGAAAGTTTTTTCCTTTAGTAAATAAATCTGTTAAATATTTTTCTTGTTAGTTGGCTAATTGCCATTACCAGCTGGATTGCAACATTCTGCATTGTTTTTAGAAGATATTTATGTTGTTTATTTAAAAATTTGTCATGTTTATATTGCATATGAACCAATTTGGAATAATGCATTAATATAGTTATTTTTAAGTAGCAGTTAGGTCACTTAATATCACCTCCATCAAAAGTTAATATCACCTTAAATAAATTTAAAAAAAGTAAGAAATTATTTTTAAATGAGTTAAGAATTTATATATTTATTTATAGACTGGAGAAAAGGAAAATGTAATGCTATTTTTAATAATGATTATTTTATTATATAAAATATTAAATAATATAAAATGTTTAAATCCAAAACACGTGAATATAACAGCAGGAAGTATGTGAGCAATTGAAACCGCTGAGAGGAAGGATGCGACTACAGATGTTTAATTACTAGAGTGGAGCAGTTGTTGAGAGAAAGGTGTTGACGACAATTTGTACCAGTTAGTGGATGGTCAAACATATTTGACGGGATGTTTATAATTCTTCGTATTACCTCGTAGCAGCAATTGCCATCGAACCTCATACATCACATGTGCGCAGTCTACAGGAGGCCATTGGGAAAAATTGTATTTGGAGCATCAGGTTCACAAAACTCAATACTTGGATGAAGCAAGGCAGGCATTCAACAGAAAATTTGTAAACAACTCAAAAAATGTGAATGATTAATTTTTTATTTTTACTTCTTTCACATAAACGTTTGCTTGTCAAGGACCCCCTGTGATTTAATAAATTATAAGTGAAATTTACATTTTTATTTATTAATAAATTTTAGATATATAACAATATTCATTAATTTTTACCACAAACATTGCAAAACGTTCTTAATCAGGTTTAATGCCCATTTTTTGTGGTTTGAAAATGTCTTTTATTAACTAGTTTATTTAATAATTACATAATAATAATTAATTTAAATTTATTTAAAGGAGTTTAACTTAGATAATTGATACAAGTGGTAGTTCCTAGTTATTTTAAATTAGATACATGAGCTAGCCGTGTATTAGATGCAATTCTTGCACTAAGTGATTCTCTTAAATAACTCTGTCCTTCTTCAAGGCTGCAACATGAATGGTGCGCTGATACAGTGCTAGTAGTTTAAAATTTGTCTCCAATGACCAATTATCTTAAGTACATTAATAACATTTATTCTATGTTTAATTAAAATTTACTATATAAAACATTGTTGCACTATATATGATGACGTTTTTAATAAATGCTAATTTCTAGTAAATTTCACAGGCACATTGACAGAAGTGAGGGTTGGAGCAGAATCAAACAATCAGAAATTAATGCAGAGGCTTCAAGACACCAACTCTGTATGGGAGGAGGATAACTTAGGGCTACGGTCCGTTATTCCCTCAGTCCTTCAGCTGTCGTTAATGGGATATGGTGCCATTTTGCCTGATATGATTGGAGGTAACTGCTACAATAACCACCCATCCAAAGAACTATTTATCAGGTGGATACAGCTCAATACCTTTCTTCCAGTCATCCAGTTCTCTCTTACCCCATGGTCCTTTGACGATGAGGTAATATATATTTCAGTAAAGTATTTTCAGAAAATTCAGATGCACTTTTGAATTTGAACGATTGTTCTAAGTTGTTCTACCTCACTAGAAACAAACAATTTTATTTTTGTTTGCATAAAGGACAGACTGCAATTCTTTTCAAATCAATTATGAACTAAATTGTATTTGTTTCGAATATATACAAAGTAAGTATAAAGTGAGGAAACAATATTTCGAGATTCTTGCAGGACTGTATGAGTTAATTAAATACTTATTAAACTATTGCCAAAAGATTACTGGTAATTATAGAGCAGAAGTATTTGAAATATTGGCTGAGAGTTAGTGTTAGTAAGTAGCCATCAAAACAATTTTCACTTCATTATTTTTTATATTATCTCACATTATATCCATTTTACTTATTCAGTTGCAATAGTGTTTTGATCATAATGATTAGCAAAAGTAAAATGGGGTTGACATGCCCTTACAAAAAAAAAAATTTCACTCTACCTCCATCTCCGGTTGGGTGTTTTTCCTCTGATAGTAGAGCCTTGTTCATAATATTTTGATTTTCTTACATTTGATTTCTTGAAAAATTTAAACTTTTCACTGCTACTCTCTCACAAAACGAGTCCTGTAACTCTCATAATTTACTCTTATAAATAAATAAATTATTACTATTCTCTGATAGCACTGTGTTTAAGGTAAAGAGTGAGGTAGGACAACTGTGATTGCTTAACATGACCATTTTTGTATAGCCCCTACTTCTAGATCACATGTCTAACCCTACCATATTGTTGGTTCTAACATGTTGTTAGAAAGCAATATTCTTCTTTTATTATGTACAGCAACACACAAATCACTAAGGCAGCTTTTAGATTTATTATGTAGTGAACATTTCAAATTTTGGGAGGTCTGAAATTTGAAACATCTCTCTATACTCAGGGAAAGATGTATGTACTTACTTCCGCATCAAAACATACTGCCTGTAATTTGTGACCTGTAGGATTCCACCACTAAAATATAGTGATTTTCTTGTGTTCCTTCCTATACGAT
This sequence comes from Acanthosoma haemorrhoidale, assembly GCA_930367205.1. Classification (NCBI taxonomy): domain Eukaryota; kingdom Metazoa; phylum Arthropoda; class Insecta; order Hemiptera; family Acanthosomatidae; genus Acanthosoma; species Acanthosoma haemorrhoidale. Next base: position 32,205,740 of record OV884015.1, read on the forward strand.
CACTTCCATTTAACATAGTGTATCATTTACTAATATAATTTGTATTGAATTAACATATTTTTTTTTTCTTTCAGACAATAGCTATCACTAAAAAGTTCACTTCTTTGCATTACGCATACACTGACAGAATCTTGAAAGAGTTTAATGATAAACGACACCCCGTCATTAACCCGATCTGGTGGATTTCTCCAGAAGATGTACTTGCTCAAGAAATAAGCACAGGTAATATAAATAATAATGCTGCTATTTAAAATGATTGATTACTATATTTTATATCCCCCAACAAACCTAGTTTTTCCTATATTAAGTCCTGTTGAAGCCATTTCTTTTCTTGTCCTTCCAGAATATGTGTAATTTAACCTGGATATACTTGTCTTTCCATCTCTATGGACTAGCCCAGGTTTTTTTATCTAAAGATTATCTACTTAACACAAAATAGGCCCACAAATGTTTGTTTTGGTAAACTTATAGGAAAATTGTCTAGTAATAAGTTGAAGTGTTGATAACAAAGGGAATCGTGCATCACTGTTCTTCTTGATCTCTCGGTGCATATGATTCAAGTAGCAAAAGACAAAGGAACCTCATTCCCTGATATTTTCTGAAGATCAACTGGCATGTGTTCTCCCCACTTTACACCTAGAATTCCAGCTTCGCTGACCCTCCTTTTTTGGCCATTTTCTTCAAGTTTTCTTCCATTCCAGTAAAATAAGTAAGCAGAAATACGAAAAGGACATTGAAATGACAATGACAATGACAGGTTGAACGGTTTCTGTTTAAGAATGCAAACTTATCAAAACCAGTCTGTTTGATCTATGGTAGAAATGTTTAAGTGCCTAAAAAATACAATATGGAGAACCACTTCAAGAAGAATCAATCTGATTTTGATTCCAAGGATCCGGTTGGTTCAGTCTTGAGATCAGATGTTATTGATAAAGAGAGGCTGCTTTGCGGCCAGCAATTAATATTAAAAAACAAAGTAATGAGCTTGCTTCAATGGTAACAGCTTCCTATGGGATCTCTTTGCTGTGGATATGGAGAGCAAGTTATGAAGCCCAGCTTAAAAATATTTGTAAAACAGACAAATGATCCGAAAATTTCTAAACTAGTGGAGAAGATGGCCCCTCTCTCAAAAAACGGTAATGTGGTGGATTGAAAACAGAAGATGTAAGCTTGCTGGTAATTGTTGTGTATATAGAAATACTATTGTAAGGGAGTAAACCTCCAGGGGTGGGGGCATGGGCCTTTGCTCTAGGGGGGGGGGGCTGTTGTGGACATGGGTGTCCATACCATGTCTCTCCTAGGTGTAGTATATGTATCTGTAAACATTCAGAGTGTTCCCATTTGTTAATTACAGAGTGACAATCTTGTTGAAGAGATTTACTATTTTTTCCGCCTCTCTTCTCAATATAACAATAATTTCTAAGCTTTTGAGTTGCAAATATTTTTCTGTGGTTTTGGATGAAAGTTGTGACAGACTGCTCAGCTGAGTGTTTTCGTTTGTATGGTCAATGAGAATCTTAAAAAATCTAAAGAACTCCTTGACCTCTGCCAACCACAATCAAAGGCAAAAATTAGAAAGCGTTTGCTCTGATTGGGCTCCTGCCATGGTTGGTAAAAACAAGGGCTGTATTGCACTACTTATCACCAAATTTGGCCCGCCTGAGTTTGTGGAACCACAAATTTGGCCCACAACAGAAAAATGTAGGTGGGTTCTGATGTTAGTCATTCTTAATTCCACAATATGACAACTATGATTTTCATTCATTACATCAAACATATTCCTAATATACAGCCAAACCTCTAAAACATTTTTAATTTTGATTTACAGAGTTCCTCTTGGGAGAAGATTTACTGGTAGCCCCAGTGGTTGAAGAAGGGGCAAGATCTAGGGACATATATCTACCGGTGGGAAAATGGATAGATAAAAATACTGGGAAGGTTCACAAGGGACCAGTAACTCTGAGGGATTACCCGGCACCACTCGATGTCTTACCGTACTTTGAACGGAAAAGTAAACATTAATAACATAACAAAGAGGTAATTCTATTAAAGCCAACTTAATCAAATATTGCATCTCTTGAAATGTATTATGTAATTAAAAAATAGAGTTCCATGGAAGTGCCACATAACTTGGAACTCTTTGAATTATACTTACAGTACTGTACCTTGCCAACTAGATTATTATTATTGTGGATATTGGGTATGTTTTATTAGTGGACTATATCATTTGAATGGTTTTAACTAGCAAATGGTTGCTTCATGAAATAAGAAAATGGTCTATATTTATTTGCTCATGGTAAGGTGTTGACACAAAAAATGATTTTAATGTTGTATTGTAATTGATATTATTTTACAACAAGAATTACCCTATAAAATATTGTTGCAAATTATTTGAAACACCTCACTTTTTTTTAGTGATATCGCAGAAAATTTGCAAAAGTATATAGAACTACTTAATACTACTAATTGAAGATGAAGATATACTCTGTCAGAACTTAAGAAAAAATAACCATTTTGTTTTATCATTTTTATAAAACTACTATAAGAACCAAGTCCAAAAATATAATATTTAACACTGTGTGATATTTCAATATGGCCTGTGATAATGTTTAAAAGTAATTAATGAAAGTATATAGCTAAGTTAGAATTATAAAGAATATATGTACGTTTGTATTTTACTAATAGAAAAATCAATGATGGGTCCATATCAATTATTTTGTTATTCACTTACTGTGTATTTACATAATATAATTAGTAAGACAATATATTTTTATTAAGCGTTTGAAAAATTAAAAACAATTTTATTCATTTAACTGTTTTAATTATTTTCATAAAAATTATGCTGATATGAATTTTTTTACAAATTGATTTTATGGTCTCCAACTAAACAAACTGTAGTTTTAGCAATCATTCAGAAATATATAAAAAGTTCATGAGTACATTTTGATTTATTTCAATTCACCCTATATTTCAATTTATCATTAAATTATGTTTATAAATTATTTTAACAATGTAAAGATTTTATTTATAAAAAAATATTAAAAATTCTGTTTGGATTGATAAAAGAAATTGTTATATTTATATTTGGAAAAATTTGTCTTTACCAGATTAGAGAAAAGAAAGTGTAAAAGGTAATTAGTTTTTAAACAGGAAGTATTAATAACAGGATATTAATTTATATCTAAAGGTACCTATTGTTAGTAATTATTGCCACACTATTTTTAACACCTAACTTTCTTTTCTTTATTTGAGGACCTGATGCAGGCATATTTATGATGTTCAAGTGTCATTAATAAATTTTATGAAAATCAGACATCTCTTTTTCATCAACCCTTGCTGATAGCCCAACAAAGTCATCCACTAATTTGTAAATTTATGTCAAACAATGAGCTCAAAGAGAAATAATTTTGTGACATTGGGAGTTTGAAGTAGAATGGCATGATTAAACGCTATGTTTTACAAACTTAACAATAACAACATTTACAAATGGTTAAATGCATGATGATAGAACATCAATAAGATGTGAACCATCTTTTTACAGGATGATCTTAGACATAAACATCTAATCTTAATGATAAGTAATACCTGTTTCGTATATTTCTTATTTACTTGGCTATCTTCCATTACGTGCTGCTGCAACAAATTCTAGACGGCAGAAAGAAATATAATAACAAACAAATTCAATTTAGTTATATTTATTGACATTTACAAATATTACAGTTGACACATTTATTGAATCATACAACTTTTTTTTCTAAATTCTAATTTTATAAAACAATATGCTCCCTAGATTTTAACTATATATTTATAACTTAAAAGGACTAACTTTTACATTTATTTACAACTAATCTCATAAAATTATTATTTACAATATTATATACATTAAAATCAAAATGAGCATGAAAAGTTACACAATCAAATAGCAAAGAGAGTATAAATCTTCCACCATGAAAAACATTATTGGTTGAAAAATTTTTTTTTTTAATAAAACAAGTAATGTATATGAGTACAATAAATGATGTATATAGAGATAACATGTTACCAACATCACAACAGAAATATATGAGTATTGTGAAGTGATGATGCCTTGTCAATTGGAGAATGATTTTTAACTTGTGCTGATAGATATTTATGACTTAAGTGCAGAAAGTGACTTTAGCCAAATTTGAATGTCGTAACCAAAAGAGTGAGATAATGCTTCTGCACTGGTTACAAAAAATGTTTTGTAACTTAAATAAAATTAATAAAACAAGATTTAAAAAATAAAATAATGTCTGTAGTGAGAGAGCCCTAGATAAATCCTTATATAGCGAAAAAAATAATGAATATTTTTTTTTTTAAACTTATTCATTGTATTTCTTGAACTTTTATGACCATTAAAAGTTAATTTTTCAAAAAGTGAACTAAACTAGTCGTTTATAACTAAAATATGGTTTTCATTTTATTTATATTTATCATGTTTCTTCCACAAACTCTTCATTTGTTTGCTCTTATTTTATTTCTGCAGGAAAAACATTGTGCATTACAAGCTCAAAATCATTTTCTCACCTACTTATGCGATGGAAAAAAAAGTGCCACTTTCTGCATTAATTTGCACAAAAATTATTTTATTGAAAAAAAAATGGAAGTGTAACTGGTAAGTAAGAAAAACATACAGTTTAAACTGTTACCAAAAATCATACAAGCTTTCAAATTTAAAATCGAAAAAATGATAAAAAACATACTGTACATCTAATTAGAATTGGGCCATTTGCAAACTGAAAACAAACAAAAGAATTCAGAGTAAACAAATTAATAATCGCATATCGAGTAATAACCTATGACAATATTTTTGGTATGGTCACATGTCTAGAATAGTTCTCAGGTCACAAATTTAGTAAAATTATACAAAGCAGTAATAAGTAGTCCAAAATAATAAATGCATTATTTAGTAATAATTATTTTATTAACTAAATATTAAAATACAGGCAGTTCAGGAGTTTTTATAGTCAATTTAAAATAAAAAGGAATTGTTCATAGTCCAAAAGTTACAAAAAATGAGTTTTTAGGGACAGAAAATGTGTTTTTAAGTTCCCAGTTCATGAGCACATGCTATGTTCTATTTCTTGAGTTAGATCATAGTAGGGCCTCTTGAGGTAAATTTAAAACAAAAATGAATTACACACAGTCCAAAAGTTACAAAAAAAGAGTTTTTTAGGGGAAGAAGTTGTGTTTTTAGGTTCCCAGGTCTTGACAGCATACCTGATTTAGCTGAAATACGAACTTGACCAATAATTGAGTCCTTGAAAAATATATAATTATCACTTGAAAGACCCACAGACGTAATAGAATTGAGGATAATATGGGGAGGGATTCCAGGAGCTAAAGAATAGCCTTAGAATTCTGATATGAAAAATTTTAATACAAATGTTTAGTATTTTTAAATATGAGGCATTATTATTCTGGATAATGTAAAAAAAAAACTTTTATTAATATTATTGAACTTAAGGCTCAGAATTTTTTTTAATTGGTACCTACTGGGATCAATTAGAACAGAAAAGAAAAATTAGCGAGTGGAATAATTTAGTATTGTAGTTATGTTTTAAATACTTGAAACAAGATATGATTCTTTGTCTTAAGCATTTATGTAGCTACTATCAGGGCTTTTTTTTTCTAATTCTGGCTTGAATTAATGCAAATTTTATTTCCAGGAAGACTTTGACCATTAAAAATTTACTAGCTACAGGAGAAAATCTTTCTTGTGATTGATATATATATATGTCAAAAAGGAACAAAATAATTAGTTTATTTAAAAATTTTCGTGTATTTGGAGAGCTTAGAAGCAATAGATAATAAGCTATGCCCCAATATCACTCATTAATTCATCTTGTTTTGAGTGGTCACCTAGGTACTTTTTCTTTTTTTTTTTTTATAAATTTTTATTCTTTGCATTAAAATGTAGTGTGCCTTGAGACGCTTACTGAAAGCAAATAAACTACTATTTAAGAGGATAAAAACTGACCATAATATTGATAATGAGTACATCAATTTACTACATGAAGTAATTAGAGAAATAAAACAACTTAAAAAATAGCAAATATAAAGATGTAATGCTTGACATGGTGGAACCTTTGAAAAGTTCACTGGGAGTAACCCTATGCATCTATAAAATACTTAATTTTAGAAATTTAAACAAATATTTTGTATAGAAGTAAGTATATTTATTACACAATTATTAACAATATTTTTTTATTTTTACCCTTTTTTTTATTTACCATTTTTGTTCATCACTTATAACCAAGGCTGACTAATCAATTAGCTTCTACTGCAGTTAAGGTAAAGATGTTGATAATAGATGTATCAGATTTTCAATTCATGCAACATCAAACATTTTTCATTTCTAAAATCGATAATACTGAAATAAAAACTAGTAGGAGGTGAATGGGCATTTGAGGATATAAAAGATTAAAAATTGGTAAATACAACACTTAAACATTTCCGCATCAGTCAGATTTTAACTTTGCAATGATATGCGATAGAAGAAGTTAAGATGTGTTAACTCATTTGAACGGCAATGATATGTAAGAGAACAAGGAATCTCGTTAATTGTTTTTCAAACAAAAATGTTTGAAGGTAGTCCAAAGGAGAAAAGCTGGTTACCTGAAATGAAAAAAAACATCATTAAAGGCAATATACCATATTGATATAATTTTTAAATAAATAATAAAAGATCGGAATTCATAGAGAGGAATTTTTTTTTTATGCTACTATTGTTATTTGGTTCTTAAAAGTGAGCTGTAGGAATAGCTGACATTGTTTGGTTTCAAAACGAAGAAAAGGACTTCTTTTTTTCTCGGAGAATATTTATGATTTGAAACAGCATTTTACCCTGCTTGAAAGATATTGGAAAAATGAAAATTACTGGTCTCAATATTAACTCTTCCATATGATAAAAAGAAAATAATTATAATATTGACAGAAAAATAAACAGTGTATAAAAAATATGCGAATATTATGTACTGTTGCTAGCAATTTTGTTAATTTCATTGCTTCAAATTTCAGTGATAAATGTCTGGATCTTTTCCACAGTGTTTTCTTTGTCGTAAAGTACCGGCTCTAATTTATTGGATTTTACCATCAAGTTAGACAAGCTTTAATAGTTTCCTCTTCACTACCCTTCTTATATATGTTCTCAAAAATAGATTGTTTTTCCCCTTTACAGTAAATTTGAGTTGGAATTTTATAGATTGGACATAATAAAAAGTAAGAGAATACTGTTATTACCTTTATTTAGTAATGCAAACTGTACTTAGTAATAAATTAAATCAACAACAGAACACCTCATAAATAGATAAGGCCGACTGAAAATGCCGTCTTGCTTTGGTGGTAAGGAATTAATCAGTATAGTCAAAGCTATTCTCATACCTCTCAACCTTTATTTAAGTTGATTTATTCTTGATTCACTACATCTTTATTATAACAACTGCTCATTGTACCTTATGAGACTGAGTGAACTGTGGCCAAACATTTCCAGTCTGGCAGATCCCAGAAATCGAATCTGGGTCCCTACAGTTAGTAGTATTGGACACTACAATACTACAAAGAGACATCTAAAAAGAGATATTTCTTTTTGCTGAGTTCAATAATTTGTTGCAGTGGAATGCTGTTTCAATCGTGTAATATTAGATATATTTGAACAAATATTTAAATTGAATGACAAATGTACTTGCTATGATAAGTAAATATGTTTGCATAAGTGAAAATAAATTAAATAATAAATATAATACCTGAAATAAAATAGCCACCAGGATATCCATAATATGTGTTCGATAAATGTGACAGTCCTTTTTGACGCTTTACTGACGGCTCTCCCCCTCGGTCCAGAAAGTTCTGCAACAGGCAATGCAAGTGTTAATCAAATATTGAGACAATTTTAATTTAAAAGAGATTAAATTTCACTTTATTTTGAATCCAGCATAAAAATAATTTTTGTGTTTATTTTTTTTTCGAGCTTTAAGATTTAACCAAGCTGGTAAAATGAAAATTGAGACAACAGATATAACGGTCATTGAAAGGTTTTCATTCATGATGAGAAAACCACCAAAATATTGTAAATTTAAGTTAATTATTACAATAAAGTTAGTAGATCAATTAGTTTTAAATAAAACACATTTTCAAATTACGCAGATTGGTCATAAAATCTCTGAATAGTAATGACTATTTGTTTAATGATTGGCAACTTTATGTACTTGCATTGTGTGCTGAATCCTATTTAGTGAACCACACACTACTATTTATGTAATTTTGGTTTAAGGATTTGAACCTGAAACCTTTACAACACAAAGAAGTCACACTAACTAATGCACAACACGAGAGCTCATAAAAAATAACAAAATTCCTAAATTAAAATAAAATGTGATGTATTCTTCTTTGGTTAATAATTGGTAAAATATAAATCTCTTAAAAAAAATAAAGGATTTCATGAATTCAACCTGCAATTATTTAAATTGATAGTTAAATATTATCATAATATGTGTTAATGTAACTCAGTTCATCAGTTTATTTATGTGGTCGCTTAGAAGCAAAAAGTCATCACCCAATCCTTAATATTATGAGTCAGGCTAATATTGTTATGGAATAAAATTTCAAATTATTTACAATGTTAATTATAAATTATATACAAACTGTTATACAATGCAATATTTATTAATTTATTTTTGTATAATAAATTTAACTTTGAATATACATTAAGAAACATAAACTATCTAATAAACATTTTTAAGTTATTTTGATTAATAAATTATGAAGAGGATAGAAGGACGGAAGGACCCAAATGGATTATAAAAGACGGTTGTAAAAGTCAGTTAATGGGGGCAGGGGATGTGATAGAGGAAGTAGATCCCCTCACAGAATATAAAATATAAATATGATGCATAAGATATTTTGTGTTTAATAAAAAAAAAATTCTGAGTATAAAAGTTTAATTATAACTTTTTTTTCTCCACCTCCCTTATTCTTCTTTACACTGCCTACACATTGTCAAAAAGAGTGGGGGATTAGGATCCACTCATGAATGGTAATCAGAAATTATCTCTTAATCAGTGATACTGCAGACAGGTACTTAGCCCAGTGCTGGAAGCCGCCTTACCTTGCGATAACTGGTCATCGGTGTTGTGTTGTCAGTGGTAAGGGAGGATGCTGGGATATGTTAACGGTAAAGGGGCATGATTCTCTCTTAACGTATGAGTGGGTAGTGAGGAAAATCAAGACCAGGGTTGTTAGGTCTCTTATGTGAAGAGTAGCTCTTACAAATCCTCCCTATTAATGCTAAAATATATTATAAGTGCATTTTTATTGTAATTAAATTATTAAACAAATAATTGCTTATAAAGAGAAAAACATTTCAGCCTATTCCTCTGGAACCCCATACTCTCAAATAGGGAAAGATGTTAGTGTACTTACCACCTAAGTAAGCAGCTTGTTTGTCATCTTCTTCTATCTTCTTGGAGTTGTGGAGTTTGATTTCTGAAAAAAGAAACAAAAAATAGGTATGTTAAACAAAACTGTGCTTAAGGGATTCAAGGCTACTTGTGATTTTATTTTTTCTGGCTAGATAAAATTCAACTCGATGATATAAAATAATTAAATTATAAGGTATCTCTTAGTGTCGTAGTCATCCCCAACTAAGGAAACATTAAAGAATATAACACACAAATAATTTCAAAGATATCTTTGACATCTCCTTCCATTACATACGTACCAACTCCTGGTTTTGTCCCTTGCATTGTCTCATGCACAAATTGATGGTATCCCTGGGGATTTCAAGGCTCATTTAAAGTGGCTGATGAAATGATTTCTAAGTTTTATACTCGGTATCCCCAGAGACCGTTGTACTTCACAGCACTACTCCGATTTAGGATGGCTGTACCCTTATGCCCATCCTCAATACTTCCTCGGATCCTTCTTCTTCAGAACAATCATGTCTAAAAAGCTCCCTTACCCCACACCTTCCTACAAATCAAATCAGCGATAAATTCCCGCAATACTAGATCCCACCCTTCCGACTTGTATTTCCTTTCTCACAAATCTGCTTCCTTTGATCTTTGGAACTCTATTCTCATCGATGTCCGTCATTCAAAAATGCTCTCAATCTTTAAATCCAGACTTTATCAGTTTCTCATCTCTCTCCAATCTAACAATTCATAATTCATCGTTATTGATCTGTTTATTTATTTTTCATTCATACCAGCAACATTGTACGATAATTTTTATGTTTTATTTAATTTATATTCATTTTTGTCTTTTGTTTGCATTTGCTGCTGTTGGTTCTTTGTGGTAATCCCTTAGCCATACCACTTCGGATTATACATTCGTATAGTATTATTCTTAAGCTTATCAAATCTGTTCAATGATATTTTTTATTTTATTTTTTTGACAGCTAGACATTCCTATTATGTTTCTTGTTGTTATTCTTAGGGGGGGGATGTCCCAGAACATTGTTTTTTTTTTTCATTTTTCATTTCATTAAAAGCCCACGTCAAACGGACTAAATGATGGATACTGTGGATAAAAGTTTCCTGTAAGAAGGGCCTCCGAGGACCTCCACTTGATGTTCTTCTTAGTTAAAAATATCGAAAATAAATTTTGGGTTCCGTCAAGTTAGGGTAAGTAATGGCGGATTATTTACAAGTTTCTGTTTTTTTACAAGCTGGAAATGGGGGTCATCACGAATTAATATCTAGTACTCCCACAACTAAAGTGTACTCGACCAATCCGAAGGTAAAACCTTTAATTAGTGAGTTCGGTTATTTAGTACTCATTGCATACATCTGCAGAATTCCATTTGTTTTACTCGACGAAACTTGGGTTTAGATGTCATGCGTGGAAATAACGCAGTCAGATTTTTTATTTTTTTCAAGTCAAGTTCACTGCCCGAACCCCTAAAAGAAGTAGCGTGAAGATCCACAGCCTATAGATAATGTGTAGTCTAAGGCACATATCAACTTGGAAAATGCAACAGTTCCTGAATTTATGTCGTGCAAGCAAACTAACTTTCCTTATTTGTTGTTGCCCAGGAATTTATTCATCCATATCGTTTACTGAACAAAAAGGAACGAATTATATATACAGGTATATTATATATAATCTACAATCAAAGTAATTTTATTTACAATCAATTAAAAGCAAAAGTACAGTTTAAAAAATACATAGAGTAAACCCGTTTAAAATTTACTACATATTTTATTTTTCACCCCTTCTATGCTGAAGGGGTTGAGCGTGGTGTTAAAGGGGTGGCATCGGGACTGTCACTATTAAATAACAGTGACCCCCCGACATATGGAACAGAATAATTGACAACTATGTCAGTCGTTGTCGGGTCGTCACTAGGGGGGTGCCTGATCACCCTAGCCCTGGTGACAAGTGCGGATTGTTCGAGTTTATAACCTGGACAATCGTTTCATGACGGGGTTACTATCTGACTCCATTTTTGATAGGTATGTGCCCCGACAATGCACCATGTTCAAGAGAAGAGGTACAGAGGTTTTTCATAAAGTTTTCAGAGTTCGAGCGGAAACCAAGCATCAACGAGTAAAGGTCACGATAGAGTAATTAACAGGGCCAGGAGCCCTGGCTTAAGTACACTCTCCCCTTGCCTACCGGGGGGCTGCAAGGTTGCCTAGGCCGGCGGTTGGTTTTCACGCATGTGGTGAGGAACCGCGACCGACGCCTAACTACCCGGCAGCCCTGTACCCTGGAGGTAGAGAGGCCCCAAAAGGGTTGTTTATGTTTATGACTGACAGCTGGTGACCCGTCTCATGTGACTTGCTTTTATTGCTTAACAAATTTACAATGATTTATATTTGTTTATATACATTTGTCTATAATATTACATTGTCATGTTATTTTACTTTTGCTTACAATATATATGCAATAGAGTATAGGGTGATTTATCTTATGTAGTTAGCGGTCGCTACAGTCGTTTTCTGATATTTTTACACCTCAAACCCTTTCTGCCCATCCCCCATTAGGAGTGTCTGTCTCTCACAGTATTTTTTTCTAGATTGTAAGTCATATGGGCACCAAGGCTGGTACAAATTGGTACAGGCATTCCAGGGTTATACTGGAATATAATATGTTCCGAGTCTGGCGGTTGTGAAATACTGTCTAAGTCGAGTTATCTGAAAAATTAGTTAACCGCACCACAGGTCTCTTGTGTTGTGGTCTTTGTCGTGTGAAATCGGTAAAGTTTGATTTCGTTGCACGAGGAAGAATTTCCGATGTGAAGTTTAAGATAACATAATTTTGTTCGTTAAGATTCAGGAGCTTAATTTGACCAGTTCTTTCTTCCTTTTAATGTTTAGCACTGAAAAGATAAAGTCTATAAAAATAACCTAATAAGTCTATATTTAGTATTAATGTTATTTAACCTTTTTCTTAAATATCATTGGAATTGAGAATAAGGTAAGTCATCTTAATTGCTTTTTCTTTATTAGTCTAAGAAATTTAGAAAGACAAAGAAATTTTTTTGTGACTTTACAAAAGCTCAAAGTTAGGTACCTACCTGCCGTAAGGGATAGTTCATAGTACATAGAGTACTCCAGCGGGCTCGAGCCCTTGCCCCCTTGTAAGAACTCTCCGACAAACAGCCTCGTATATTTGGGCATAAAAATGGACCGACACCGCCGTTTTTGTGGCCATTTTGCGAGGAAGTTAAAACAAACACGCACGAAGTTTTACCGGCTTACACACTTGCTGAGTTCCCCCAATCTACCTCTGCGCCTCAAGCTCATGATTTATAAGAGCGTACTTAGGCCTGCTCTACTCCACTTTATAGTCATCTAACTGAAGCGACAGCAAAGCGACCCCAACAATTTCAAAACGGGATACTCATGAAAGTGGTCCAACATAATGTATTCCTGGAGCGGAGAAACAGTGAGCTCAACGACGATTTTGAGCAGCCTATGGTGGATGAGTTCATTCGCCGTACTCATGTTCTTTGATTCGCTGTTGTATTTAACAAACCCCGTGTTTAACACGATTTCCCCGCGCCGTTTCCCCATCGATGGCAGCAGGCAGTCGAGGTGGGAACGCTTTATGGTTAAGTTACTTTTAAAAGTTTTAGGTCCCAGTGTATAGTCCGAAGGTGAGCCCCATCACCTTGACCCATTTAGATTATGTAATTTTATAATTATAAAGTGCTTAAAATGCAATACATTGCAGTAACCGGAGCCATCTGCAGCTGAATTTATATTAACTGTATAGATTTAATGTTTAAAATATCTAAAATTAGGGAGGGGGAAAAATAAATAAGCCCTTGCCCTGACACCATCTCGTCTCTTTTGGCTTAAGTCTAAAGCGCAACGGTCCGGAACTTTTTCACGTTTAATCTTTTCTTCGGTACTCTCCCTTTCTTGTATTTTAACCAGCATATTTCGAGATGATGTGGAGTATATATAACCTTTGAATATTTCTTAGATAGATTTCGAATAGCCGCTATGGTAGAACATTTTCAGACATACGAAGAACGATCTCCCAATGACTGAAAGTAGATCCACAGTAACCATGCTAGTCCCAGAGGAGGGAGATCTGTGAAAGGTCCAGGTTTTGCCGGAGTCTGGAGAGGGCTGTTAGGAATATCCGGTGAATTTATAAAGCTAATACCCCATTCTTGGAACTTGAGGACTAAATGGAGAGCGGGGTATTTACCCACCCTGATCGTGGATGGGGGTGCCCCCTCCATCTTTCCGTTCCCAATTTAAAATTTCACCCGACTCTGCCTCGCCTTTCCAGGGCCAAAAACGAACTTTCTCTGAAACAATTATTCATTAAGCGAATGTTTTCCCGGTTCGGTTTATTCTATTGAATAAATTGTTAGGAGCTCGCTACTCGATCATCAATGGACGCTCCACTTGTCAAGCTTGGAAGAAAGAGAAAAAATAAACTGCACGGAACTGAAGTAAATAAATTATTACAAAATATTGAGGATTTAAAGGAACTATTACTTATATCCCCCCCGTCCAAGTATAAATCCACAGTCAATTGTTAAGCTAATTCCCGAGCTAAATAGGTTAGCATCACTTGCAAATAGTTACGCTTCTCTCGTCGTCTGTATGTATGTATCTTCTAAAATAACGGTCATGAAATTTAAGTAAAGTATAATCTTTCTCGTATATAGCTCAGATAATAGCTGAGGGGTTATTGAAAATTTAAAGTTTTGGTAAGGAAAATGTAATCAAATTTTTATTTGACTGTAAAACGTTAACAATAACAAATTATATATTGAGGTCTAATGGAAAATTTTGTAGCAACAATAATGTAGCAAAGTCTTTTAGTTATATTGTTTTTTGTTTCTGTTTTCCTAGACGTAAATAAGTGTTTAGTAAACATTTTTAGTTTTACTTGTTAATTTTATTACAGTTAGTTTTAGTGTAGAGATGCTCTGGTGTCTGATGAATATATTTATTGAGCCCATGTGACATAAACAAAATGAAGAAAATTATTTAATTAAAAAGAAAATTAATGGCTTGGTGAACAAATGGAAAATTCAATTTTATATTGCAAAGTCGACACATAGGAGGGACATTGAGAGGAAACTGTCTTGAAAAAATCTCGGACAATAGGCGATACGTGGCTGAGACCGATATACTGTCGGTGGGCATTCCGTCCATTAAATTGAAATGTTAATATATCAGAATGTATATAAGTTTGAATACATTACATAATCATTACTGTAATTAATAATTTAAAATTTGTGTAAATGGTGAAAAACTAAAAGAAAATAATCAAAGAAAGAGAAATTAAGTCAAAATAAATAACATTTTTTTAAAAGCAATATAAAATATTAATATTCAAATGTACAAGACAAGAATGTAATATAAGAGAGTAATGTAAGGTTTTTTTTCAAAAGTGATTTATCATCAAAATTATTTATTCAATATTTGTGAATTCTGTAAAGAAACCATGTAGTAAATTGAGTCGCTTCAAAGGATAATCTTTGTTGTCTGTTTTTATTTTCTCTCAAAAAAGGCATCTCATTTTCTATTAGGTCTGAATATATAATTAATTCTAAGGTTAGGAATAAACCATATGCACTTAAAAAAAAACTTAATTTTATTAGTTAACCTATCCAACCACCCTAATTCCCTAGCATAGTCATTGCACTGCACCACTCACCCCTATAATCGTCTTCGGAGATTAAAACGGCAGTGGCCTCGTGACCTGCTACAACTAAGTGATTGTGGGAGTTCTGGCAATGGCCACTTTCTATAATCATGTCCTGAGCGTCTGTGGCTCTCGCGCTCTTGGTCAGCCTCCGCTGGCTCTTATGCAGTGACGCGGCTGACGTAGGAGCGAGGGGGACTCCCCAAGACTCCGCTTCCTCCTTCGCATGCGAGGGAGGTGACAATCTTGTGGACTTGGGGGGTCTCTTGGCTGTTTGTAAATATTGTATGAATGAGCGAGTGAATGATGAATTGTAAATATTGTATGAATGATAAGATTTATCTCAATTACTCATTGCCTAATAAAAGGCAGATTGTAATTTTATCTTAATAAAATTGATTGAAACCAGAATTTTATTAGTTAACCACTTTTGATCACAACTTATTTTTTAAATTCTTTTGGTTTTTTTTTTTACTTATGGTCCAAAGCAATAATTATCTTTAACCAAATAAGAACTCCTTGGACAATATTAATAAATTTTTAGTTTTAATTTGTTTCAAGGGGGATATAGAAAAACATTGGCTATCAATTTAAAATATAAAATTGTTTTATTAACAATAAAATTTTATTTTGAGAAATAATCTTTAGTTGAAGAATGAGATCCTTGAATTTTCCTCGTCAACGAAGAGAAATAGGTTGAAATTCTTCTTCAATTCAATTTGTCTTAGAAAAAAAAAGGTCCACCATTCAATGCTGTCTCCAAAAATCATAAAAATCTCCTAAAACCATCGGGTTAACTTAGAATGGATATTTCTTTTTGCACGCTCTTATCAGCTGAATCCAGTCATTTCAAAGATTTATTTTCATGTTTGTCCTTTTTTTTTATTGTTTCAATAAGGGCGTTGGTTGTTGTCACACTCCATGTGTGATTTATTATTTGAATTGCAAATCATAATTGCTACATTATAATTTTTAATTTGTCCACCGCACTTGTCCGAGTAATAAAAAGTAATCTCGCTTACACTCGGTGATGTATCCTGCATCAATTTATAAATACACGAGCTTATTTAATTAGACCCTCTACCTGATATTGTTTCATCCCTTAGAAGTTGCTTGGTCATTAGCAAGGTTATCAACAGTCAGGGTGAAATACCATAATTGTCTTTCTTAAAAAAAGGTACGGTGTTCAAATGAGGGGTTGGTAGACATTGCTGTAAGTTGAAGGTGAACGCCATTGTTTTTTAACATATTTAGCATCTAAATTTTCACAATTTGATATTTGCATCTGGAAAAGATCCCATTTGTGACATGTATCAGTTTTCGGTGGTTTGAATGGAAGATTTAAATTATGAAAACTTTTTAAATATGTTGATAATGAGATAGGGCTTTCATTATTGTTCTTTGTACAATGAGTACATTTTTGAAACGGCAAAATCAGAATTTAAATATTTGTTAGACGTGATTTTAATTGGGAATAACGACTTTCATGTGTTTATGTAAGCCTTAACTTATTCAATTTCACATACCTTGGTCTCGGTTTTATGATCTGCACTGGCAAAAAAAATACTGAAAGCGCCAGGTATAATTATACGGCAGGTAGGTACCACAATTTGAGCCTTTGTCAAACGCCGACAGAGACATCAAACAAACTCAGGTTGGTATAGACCGAATAACAGTAAAGGGCTAACGAATTGTCATGCTGTACACCTGCAAAGGTCCGTCACGGACCTTGCCCTTGACCTTTGCCAATTATGTGTAGTACATGGAATTATTTTGTTTTCCAAAAAGTAAGTAACCTCATCGAAGAAGTTCACTACCTTGTAGATTAGTCACAATTTTAGGCACCGTTGGTTTAAAAGGACTTTCAGAGGTCCAACAATGACCAAACTACAAAAACAAAAAGAAGATCACATCAGGTCACGTGGTAAAAAATAGCAACTTTTGCAAGTATCTGTACTAAATTCTTCATATGTGGTCTTCTAGAGGGACTGAAACGATTAAAATTGTCTCCAAACTATATGAAAATAATTTTTTGTCAATTTTAAACTATGTGCAATACATTTTGGTGTCAAGATATCTTTTCTTTGTCATACCTTTTCCTTCCATTAATGTCTATCTTACCGTAAATTTATTATTAATATCTTTCTTATTTAATAGCAATGTTGCTTAGATCCTAATTATTTTATTTTATGTTATTTTTGTTAATAAAACTATCTATGTTTACTAAAAAAAAATCATCACTTTGTATATATCAATTACGTCTTTTTATTATGGTGAATTATTATTAAAATCTGAGAATTATTTTAAACATAGCTAAAACACAGACGCTAGCAAATGGTTGTTAGTATGTAATAACGAAGATAACTGAAAAAATAAAAAAAGTGGAATATGTCTGTCCCTCGCCTCTCTCTCTAGTTTTCTCAATTCACAGTTTAGAAGCTATCTAAGTTTTAAATATATTTTTTTCTACATTACGATCATTATAACAGTATTCAAAATTATTTTATCTGGAAACTTCATGGCTGGTGTAATTATTCTATTAACGATATGAAATCATTCTCGGAACAAAGTAGAGTAGTAAAAATAATTAAATTACAAAAAGAAAGCTGGAGCGGTGAAAATAAAAGGTTAAGCCTTTCTCTTGATTCCGAACCTACAAAGGAAATAATTTATTTTCCACAGGCATTTTCTGTCTGAGGAGATATTATACCTTTCCTGGAAAATCTACCTTTCTATCAAAGCCTTTATTTAATTTAATATTTATACTATTATTATTGTTTTTTTTTCCGGTTGATAAATGCATTTTCATCAAATTTATTAATTGGACAACGTTTCGTTCTGTCTGCATCAGCCCCAATTATGAGGTGGCTGCAGAAAGAGAGTGCTGACCTCAAAGAAGTAAGCTTTACTTTCAAACAGCCCCCGGACAGTTGTCATTCGTCTGTCTGTATCTACAATTATGCGGTAATAAAAATCATCAATCTTTCCAAAATTTTAAATGTATATCCCACTACAGTTCTAAATACCCCGATTATTTTTTGATTAAAATACAACAGCGAGGAGTATCAACTAAAAATAAAACTAACCTAAACTCTGTTAAAGAGCTATTTAAGATTTTTCAAGTTCAGATTATTTTAAACTAAGAGATATTCTAAAAATAAGTTTTAGAAGTAAACAATAAAATCATATAGTTAATATACAAGGTGTCATTAAGAGCATCTCTTTATACCTTCCAAACAGATGGCTTAGACGAAGATGTAGCATAGAAATCCCCGCCTGTCCCCCAGACCAATATAAATATTAATTATATAGGATTAAAAAATGAAGTCATAATCATTAAAACTTTGTACATATGAACCCTTATAGTTCCAACCGTTTTAAATAACTTTTGTCTTGGTATTCTTAATGTCAGTTATAATTTTTTTTTCCTAAAAAAGGTAACTTTCATTGATAGGAAATCTTCCGAGTAGTCGGAGCCTCAGTCCAATCAATTTATTTCCGTTAATTTTATTTCTTATAATGATGAAAATAATTAAGGATGATAATAACTTCCAACCAATGAGTCCACCATTTTCTGCCACAACTTTACAATATTTCAATGATTAATGGATAGAATATACAGCTGCTTAATACTTCTAAGCTTCTCCAATCTCAATAGAAATTATTCAAATTTTGAAGAGCAAATCACTTGGGCACAAAGGCCAGTTCGTATTTAAGCCAGATCAGGTCATGTGATTAGGCCCAAAGCTACAAAAATCTCATTTGTTGTCCCTTTTAGACCTAGTGCAATGCGTTTTATCTTTAAATCGACGTTAACAAATCCAAAAAAAATGATCAAACTCAAGAAATATATGTGATTAGGCCAGATCATTCATGGAAGTTATCAAGAACGGATTTTGAAGAATCACAAATGTTGTGTTCTGGAGGGACAAAATAAAATAAAATTGTCTTAGGTCTGTATAAAATATATTTTTTGTAACCTTTAGATTGTGTCAGCTGCCTGGTGGAGGCAGTACTTTGGCATTACTTCTATCTTAATTTTTAACAATTTAATTAGTTAATAACAATTTCTTCTAAAAAAAAATTCATTTTTAACTATCTTGTATGATACTAAATTCGTGATATCGGACCTATTCTAGACCAGTCACAATACCCGAAATCCCCAGATACACTCCAAGTGAAAGAACAATCGTCATATAATATGTAACATTTAATTTTAATTGTATATATTGATATTAATATTTTAATCTAAGTCAACAAGTAACAGGTATTAGTTAGTATTAATTATTCAAGTGCCCGAAGATTTTAGTCAGTCAGCTCTAAGTGCTTCCGCTTAAAAAAAAAAAAAAAGGGTTGTGGATAGAATTTTGTTATTTACAAATAAAAATGCCTTGCACCCACGGAAACAATCGGTTTATTCGAAATTAATATCCTTAAAATTCATTTTAAGGAAAAATTGGTTGTAGTTACAGATGCTAGCTGATGTACAAGCTACAAGGCGACTAAGGAAGTTACAAGCTACTCAACGACGAGACACGGTTGGTTAGAACCAGGTTAGGCGGCAACCTGGTTAGCGCCTAGCCCAATATAGCCCAGAGGCAATTTGCCGTGGGGTCTGTCAGCAGAAGCCAGTCAGCCAGCACCCTAAATTGCCAAGGTAGGCTTTACTTTCTAACCGGTACCAGATAAAAGTTGCACAACAGCGTTAGTAAAAATTCAAGTCAAATCACACAATTGAGGGTCTCGTTAAAGTTACGGTTTTATTTATATAGTTCTAATAACTAACCGTCATTATAGCCAACAAAATCCACAGCATATAATAAATATTATCAATGAGGAAGTCAAGATCTATAATTTGTCACAGAGCACAGTCAAATAGAAAGACATACCACGGAAAACACCATGTTTCAAACGTTTTCTACACGATTCTAATCATTATTGTGATTGAGGCGTTTAATTTCAAAGCTTGATCCATTTTCATACATTTTTCATCAAATTAAATATTTCGAGTTTTCCCAATAGCATTAAGATTTGTTTTGTTTGTTCCTTTAGTTTCGTTTATCTAAAAAAATTATTTTTTATAACGAGGAGTATCCATCGGCTATTCTGTGGCCTTAAATAAAGTTTTGTTTCGTATGTTTGTTATTCCTATGGTACTAATGTCCCGGAATAAAGTTTAATTTTCATCGATTTCAGGGAAATTTCAGCACCTTAGGAAACTCGTATTTGTCTCACAATTACCAAATTTAATCGTTTTCTTTGATAATTTTGTGTCACTTCGCCTGTCCTTCATGACAGCTCAGATTTTACGGAAGGCACAAGGTAATAAGGACTGCCCCTGTGAAACAGTGAACACTCCAAGGCCCGAATGATGGAGTAGACATAGCCCCCCATGTTGTACATGTTGGAGTGACGTTCTATGTCAGGTAGCCGTGGTCCGCCTTCATTTGTCACTGTTAAAAGTCACTTGGTTATCGAGGAACGGTCGGTGGCACTGCTCACAGCCTAACCAATAAATCTGTCGGCTAAAATCAACGGGTCATAGTACAAACAAACTTCAGCCTTACAGGTTCAACTATCTATAATTAGTTTGATAATTGTTTTTTCCCAATTTTGACATCAATTATAAACTGAATTGTATTAATTTAAATAGTGTCAAATCTCAGTATCTTAAAAAAATAGTCAGTGTATAGACATTACTAAGTATAGAAAAATAGCTATTTATCATCATTGTGAAGGTAAACAAATTGCCAATTAATGGTTTTCAGAAACCTATTCTGCCATTAAGCCGTTGAATCTCAACATATATTAATTTTTCTTAGATATTGTGTTTCTTTTAAATGTATATATCCAGCCTGAGCTGGATTAAAAGTCACAAATTTCTAAAATAGCAGCATAATCAATTAATTTTCTTTATCATGGACCAAGACAAGGGTATGTAATGTCCTGTCATTTTCAGCTATTTCAGTAACACTTCATCAAACTTGTCAAATTTTCTGTAAATTAATAGCCAATTTAATTATCTTTTCGTAAACGAGGACTTCTCTGAATTTATATTGCCCTATTAAACGGTGAAATAAATTTGTTTCTTAATTATTTTCATAATAAGTACCTTCTTATAAACGTTTATTTTTTTAAGATGCGAACATGTTGGGTATAAATGCTTTAAATAATTTTAATTTAATAAGTTATTGTCTAATAAAAATTTATAAGTGTAGCGACCGCTAACTACATAAGATAAATCACCCTATACTCTATTGTATATATATTGTAAACAAATGCAAATAACATTACAAAAATATAAATCATTGTAAATGTGGTAAACAATAAACATGCAGCCGCGAGCCAATTAGTTATATGAGCTGGGGCACCCGTTACCATTAGCAGGATCCGGACGGATTTCGCCTACCCTCAGATACCGAGTGTAAATTGGTGGTCATTCCAAGACCACACAAACTACCTATAAACCTACCCTGTACCTCTTCTCAAGAACATAGTGCAATGTCGGGGCACATACCTATCAAAAAATGGTGTCAGATAGTAAGACCGTCATGAAATGATTGTCCAGGTTATAAACTTAATGAACCCTCACTTCGTCACCAGGGCTAGGGTAACTAGGCACCCCCTCATGACGACCCGACATAGATTATGACTGTATAAATAAACGAAATAAATGACGTAGAATGCGAAGGAACAAGGTCGAGATATACTTCAGGGGGCTCTTAAAGGGGTTTGAGTTTGTTAAAAATACTACTCGGAATTTTTTATTTTTTATACTACATTTTATTTGTTAAAACAATTTCAGCCACCAGAAAAAAATATCACGAGTCACAAAAAAAAGAAACAATAAAACAAAAATAACAACAGTATTGAATAAAAAAAACGAATGACTGTTGAAGAAGATGGGCGATGAAAGAGAGATGTTAGATTTCCATCAAATTTATTCATGTAAATCCATAAGTGGTTTAAGCCACCGGTATTTATCTCCTACCATTTCACTATAGGACCTGATGCAGTCATACATGGCGTGTCGAAACGTTTTCCATTAGTAAATTTGATGAAAATCTAATAGCAAATCTTCTTCATTAACCTAAGTTTATTTCCGACCAATTCATCCATTCAGTTAAATATTCACAACTAACAATGATCTCCTTGCACTGTCCTGTCACATTGACAAGTTGTTCCCGTTCCATTCCAGAAACTATTTTACGTAACTTTTCATCACATCTAACGACTGTCGCGGCGACTAGTCAAGGTATTCACGGCTTATACTAGTCTCGGCTTGGGACATTGAAACGCGATTTATCAATGAATCGTTCTTTTAAAACCGATATTTTGCAGAGATAGAACTCTCGTTTTACAAAGTTAATATACCATTAGAATAGTTAAATTATAAGTAATTGAAAAAAACAATATTTTTTAATTAGTTGTTCTAGTATTAAATATATGTGTACTGTAATTTTCTAAACTTTCCAGTTTATAAACAAGAAATATTGGGCATTTTATATGATTATATTTTAAAAATTGTATTTTTAAAAATATATTATTAAATAAATTCGCACTTTTCTAAACATCAATGTACTCTACAATTTTATGTAAAGTTGTTTCATTTTATTTTTATATTTTGTACATTTAATGAAGTGAGAGTAGTTCCTGTTGGCATAGTTGTGGAACAAGCCACTCACTGGTACGTTAAAGAATAATAAACAAAACGTATAAAAACAAACGCTACCGGTAGAAACAAGGGAGAACCAACGCAAGTAACACGTATATGTAACTGTGACTCCAAGGCCAATGTCTGTTACCGGAAGGAAACTTTTTTTTAAACCTGTGACAGTGGATCCAAGTTGTGACTGAAAGTAGCGGTTACTTTAAGTCTTTCACATTTTAATGTAACTGTAGCCAAGTGGTAACTGCGACAAAGTATCAGAAGATAAATTCAACTAGTCTCTGACAAAAACAAATAACATCCTGTTCAGTTATTTACCCTTATACGAGGGCGGTCTGAAAAGTTTCCGACCTAACAAAGCTTTTATTTATTTTATTATCATTTTCATGTTGAGGTTGGAAACTATTCAGACCACCTGTGTATACTCCTATTTATAAAAAATCAAATAAACTCAAAGCTACTCAGCCAAGAATACGAACCTAGAATCTTCTCATCATGAAGCAATTAAGGAAATCTCTGCACCAACGAATCGTCTTACGAATTGCACATAAAAATGATAGCGCACAAGATTGACCTTTGTATGGAAAAATATCGACGAAATAATTCAAATGGGATTGCAAAAGTCTTATACGGTGCAGTGGTTAGTGCAACAGCTCAAAAAAAATGAAAGTTCTGGTCTCAAATCCCTAAGTGGACAGTGAATTTATTTGGTTTTCCATAAAAATGAGTTGCTCCCAACGAATGACTATATATTGGAGTAAATAATTAAATAAACCAAAAAAAGTTAATGACGTTTCCAGAATGGGATCATGCAAAAAAAGGTCCGACATACCTCTCTCGAGAGGTTGACGAACGCTAACCTGCACCCGTTGCGTGGTGTGCCGTCGGTGGGTAAGTTCATCCACCGGAGGCACATAAAGTTTTTTGATTCGTTGCAGCAACTGACAAACCCAGTGCTTGAACACTATGGCCCCACCACCCCTCCCGCATCGATGGCCACAGACTGTCGGGGAAAAGTTGGATTAAGAATTAGCATGTAAGTTAGTTTTAAGGTTGATAAAAAAGGTGAGCCCCATCATTCAGTTTAGTCCAGTCACGTATAATGTGTATCATTATACTTGTTTATTCATTATATAATTTTTATAAAATAACAAGTTTTTGCGCATGCGCTACATCCTGAAACACCTCTCAACTTCGCTCGTCCTTCAAACACTTTATTCTACAGTTTTTAGGCCACAGTACATCAAAAAATTTTGTTCTACCAGGCAACTTACGTGAGCTGGTCACGAGGAAGCCCTCAACACGTAAGTGAATAGCTTATTACATTTGTGCAGAACAAAAGTGAAGTGAAATCAGAGGAGAGGTCGGCCATTAGACATTAGCACCATTCGGATCGTTCACTAACGTCGTGCAATTGTTTCTGAGCCAGTCGGTCTTGTGGCTCAGAGCCAAGACCCGTGACTCGCCACTGGAGGTTGTGAGCTTGATTCCCACCGGCGCCACGTACTTTTTTTCCTACAAACTAAAAACCTTTGTTATGATAAAATGAAATTTTATCAACAAGTGATCTCTCAAAATAAAAAAAAAAGATCGAGATCACTAGGTCCAACCCCGACAACGTCGCCTGTAAAGCGTAAACCAAGACGATCAACCAGGAATGTACAAATAACCTCTTCTGCGGCTAGTTCCATGGAAGAGATACCTCCACAGGCCAGCACATCCAATAATGATCCCGCCATAGAGTCACCTTTCTTCACGCCAAACACCTTTGAGGCGTTGAAAAATATCCCAGCAGAAGAAATGGAAGTCAACAAAACTCCAACACAGCCCCAGCCGCCTCCTATATTTGTACGCAATATTAGCAACTTTAAATTACTATGCTCACAAATGAGCAAAATTGTTGGTACCGGCAAATATACGTGCCTAAATCGCTCTCGGGACACGAAAATATCTCCGGACACTCCCGATACTTATCGGGCAATTATCAAATATTTGGACGAAACCAATGCTGACTTTCACACCTATCAGCTGAAACAAGAACGCTCGCTCCGAGTAGTAATTAGAAACTTGCACCCGACCACACCAGCTGACGAAATCGAAGATGAACTCTTTGCTCTTGGATTCAAAGTTCGTCAAATAACGAACGTGTTACGTGAGGATAAACAACAAGAGGGATCAATAAAAACGGCGTTACCACTGTTCTTCGTCGATCTCGAGCGAACACCTGGAGTAGAGAAGATTTATGAACTAACACACCTGTACTATACAAGGGTACAGGTTGAAAAACCGTTCCCCAAACGAGACATCGTCCAGTGCCATAATTGTCAGGCATATGGGCACACGAAATCTTACTGCCACCACCCTCCCAGATGTGTAAAGTGTAGTGGGCAGCACAGAAGCGATTTGTGCAAAAAGCCCCTACAATCTCCTGCGGTATGCGTACTTTGCAAGCAAGGCCATCCGGCCAACTACAAGGGCTGCGAGGCTTACAGAACGCTGAAGTCGAGGACCGATAAACGCCGTCAGCCAGAAGTGGAAAAACTTGCAGCAAGAAGCGGCCCAGCCAGAAACTTGAGGACTACTGTCTCTTTCGCCGATGCCGTTCGCAACAGAGAGCAGTCACAGGCACCACCCACCCCCTGTACACAAGATCACCTTTCCCAGCATTCCGTTCATCCCGTCAACCCACAAACTCTATCCCATCCTCAGCCACACATCTCGTACATTCCTCCACCTTCAAGTTCTTCGGATCTCACTAGCCTTTTAACCTCATTTCTTACAGAGTTCAGAACCCTAATTACTCCTCTCATTTCCCTACTTACAAATCTGGTCTCCTACCTTATCCCCGTTAAACAAAATCCATAAGTGGATCCTTCCGACTCCTTATCCATTCTCCTTTGGAATGCGAATGGTGTTCGCACCCACACTAACGAACTGACAGCACTACTCCACGACAAAAACATCGACGTAGCTCTCATTACTGAAACAAGACTTACTAGCAAACGATCATTTACGATTCGACAGTACCATACTTACCGAACTGATCACCCAGATGGAAGAGCTCATGCAGGTACCGCTGTCATTGTTCATAATTCCATTTCTCATCACATAGTTCCTTTGGTAGAACATGATTTCCTTCAGCACACTGCAGTGTCAATCAGCACCTTCCCTTTCCCCCTTACTCTAGCATCAGTGTACTGCCCTCCCAATAAATCCATTTCCGATTCCCAATTCATCTCCTTTCTAGACTCCATAGGACATTGTTTCCTTGTGGGTGGGGACTTTAATGCAAAGCACCAACACTGGGGGTCAAGATCCACGAATACACGCGGACGTGCTTTGCTGTCTGCACTCACACGGAAACATTGCTCCACGATCTCACCTGACACAGCCACCTATTGGCCATCAGATCCCAACCGAAATCCAGATCTCCTAGACTTCTTCTTCTACAATAGTTTAGGAACACTAAACTATTCACTCAAGCGCCTCGATGACCTCTCCTCCGATCATAGCCCTTTATTATTAACCATTTCCCTAAAACCAATTCACAAACTATCTCCTCCTTCATTTATTAGGGGCCCAGTCGATTGGGACCACTTCCGTCAGCTTCTTACAGAGTCCGTAAACCTCAAATTATCCCTGAAAACATCCCAAGACCTGGACGATGCAGTGCATTCTTTCACTACTCTGGTCCAGAGGTCGGCTTGGGAGGCATCGTCACCCCATCGTCACCCAAAAATTCATAATCATAATAGTTTACCTCAGCATCTTAAAGATCTAATCCTATCCAAACGCCGCTCCAGAACAGTGTGGCAAAGATCCCGGCATCCTGCCGATCGCCGCTCGTACAATCAGTACTGCCGATTGGTAAAGCGGCGATTGGCATCCTTCCGTTCCGATTCTTTCAATTCCTACCTCTCCTCTCTGTCTACCAGGGATAACTCGTTGTGGAATGTAACCAAAAAAATCCTAAAGTATCAACCTGTTTCACATCCGCTCCGTCGTGATGATGGGTCCTGGGCGGCTTCGGATGGGGATAGGTCGGAGGAATTTGCTCTGCATCTTACCCATACTTTCACACCTAACCTTTCTCATCAAAGCCATACTCACAGCACAACTGTGGAAGATTTCCTCACTTCACTTATTCCTCTCTCTCTTCCACCAAAAGCCGTTAATCCCTCTGAGGTCAAATACCTTTTGAAAAACTTACCTTACCGAAAATCCCCTGGATATGATCTCCTTACTCCTCAAATTCTCAAACAACTTCCTCCTAAAGCCATAATCTTCCTAACCTATATATATAATTGCATTATCCGAACTACGCACTTCCCACTCCTCTGGAAACATTTCATTATTGTCCTATTCGCCAAACCCGGTAAACCACCCAATGACGCCTCGTCTTACCGTCCAATAAGCCTACTCCCTATCCTCTCAAAAATATTTGAGAAACTTCTACTAAAACGTCTACTTCCAATTATTGAATCCAAAAACCTTTTTCCTACA
Source organism: Acanthosoma haemorrhoidale (assembly GCA_930367205.1). Lineage (NCBI taxonomy): Eukaryota > Metazoa > Arthropoda > Insecta > Hemiptera > Acanthosomatidae > Acanthosoma > Acanthosoma haemorrhoidale. The sequence goes on from OV884015.1 coordinate 32,233,053, forward strand.
CACCAATTTGGTTTCCGCCAACGGCATTCCACTGCTCAACAAGGCCTTAGCGTTGTTGATCACATCTCCTCAGCCCTTGAAACCAAACAGTATTGCACTGCTGCCTTTCTTGATATAGCTCAAGCTTTTGACAGGGTTTGGCACGCAGGTTTACTCTACAAGCTCAAAAGATATTTACCACAGACCCTTTTCCTAATCCTACAGTCCTACCTTTCAAACCGCTTCTTCCAAGTCCGCTGTGGTTTAGAATATTCAAACTACTATCCTATAAATGCAGGAGTTCCACAGGGCAGTGTCCTGGGCCCCATCCTCTACAACCTATACACCGCTGATGTCCCCTCTACTCCCAATACCTTCTTGGCCACATTTGCAGATGACACTGCAGTCTTGTCATCTAACCCAGACCCCGACATAGCATCCCATAACCTTCAAAAACACCTTGACGAGATCGATTATTGGTGCAACCAATGGCGGATCAAAGTTAATGAAGCAAAATGTTCCCACATTACCTTCACCCTTTGTCGCAAGTCTTGTCCACTAGTTTATTTTAATTCTATTCCTCTCCCTGTATCCGAGACAGTACTGTATTTAGGCTTCCATCTCGATAAACGACTGACCTGGAACCCACATACGAGACTAAAAAGACAAGAACTAAACAGACGCTTTGGACAACTATACAGACTACTTCAAAGGACATCCCATCTCTCAATAGAAAATAAACTACTAATCTACAAAGTTATACTTAAACCAATCTGGACATACGGAATAGAGCTATGGGGGACAGCAAAAAAGTCGAACATCAAGCGTATCCAATCCTTTCAATCAAAAGTCCTGAGAACAATAGTAAATGCCCCTTATTATGTCAGCAACAAAACCCTTCATAACGACCTTAATATACCCTACATTCTAGAACTCATCCCTTCCAAGTTTACGAAATTCCACAGTAGCCTTTCCAACCACCCTAATCCTGTAGCACAGTCACTGCACTGCGTCACTCATCCCTATAATCCTCCTCGGAGACTGAAACGGCAGTGGCCTCGTGACCTGCTATAATCAAGTGACAGTGGGAGTCCTGGCAATGGCCAGTTTCTCCAATCATGTCCTGAATGAATGAGCGAGTGAATGATGAAATGTAAATATGGTATGAATGATCGTATATCTTAATTACTTATTGCCTAGCAAGGCAGATTGTAATTTTAGCACAATAAAGGAATTATATATATAAAATAACAAAACCTGTATGTAATGTAGCGACGCTACAGGAAATAAAAAAATAATTTGTAAATAGATTCACCTGAGGATCTATAATTATCTGTAAATTTAAAGGAGCTATGAAAGAAAAAAAAAAAAGTTGATTTCCTTAACTTAAAAAAAAATGATGTCAACTTGAAAGATGGACTGGATGAATTAACGGTCAGTGCTTATCGTCGAAGGATTAATTATAACTAATGGAGAAATAATTTAAATAAACGCGAACCCAAGCAAATAAAATAATGTAGTATTGACCAGAAAGTTTATTCGGGGTCACGCGATTATTAAAAATCACAAAGCATATTTTTCTCGGAATATAAATTATTTCATAGAAATAATGTTTTTATATTTATATTTGCATTTGTTTTTAAATAAGAGATTAATTTGACATGTGTAGTTCTAAATTAAATGGCAGTAGTTGGTAATTTGTCACTGCGAAGACGGATCGTGGTGTTTATACGCCTTTGAAAAGTAAATTAAGACAGCTGCTTCTTACAGCTGAAGAGAAGCCATTTCTAAAGCAATAGAATAATAAAAAGCTTAATTGATTCATTTTGCATTGAAGTAATGTAACCATAACAGAACTTATGTCCAAGCCGGGAGGGGAGGGGATGTATTGCATGTAGCACATCAAAATAAGCTGATTTGTTTTCTGTTGAACTTCGTTTCGTTAACTTATAAGATTTCTCAAATCCTAGCTGAGAAGATTTGTTAAAGTTATTATTTTTACATAGTCAAGTAAACATTAAAGACTGGAGTGTAAAAAATATACTAACATATTCTATAAAACCATGCTTTATTTATTTTATGCCGTTGCAGATGATTTCAATAGCCTTTTTCTAAAGCGTTTGTTGGTTTTTTTTTATTCGTCACCGTAAACCCTTATGTTCACAACTCACTATCTGCCTGCCTATCCTGGTGGTGGTGAGTACCCCGTTTAATCTGTAAACTATAAACTATCTATCTCATGACTCCATTTGATGTGGGAGTTCCAGCTGGGAACTGGGAATCGGTGATCAGTTCGATTATAACGAACTAGACACCTGCAATTATGTGTTGGAACCAACCCAGTAACAATCGTAAATGATTACCAGTTTGAGGGTAGGATGTACTAGTCTGACCCATATGTGCTTTCTTCTCAGCCCGGACAGACCAACCTGCCAGTAGTACGAGATTACGGTGTGAACCGTTCATCACATCATCTCTCAGAGCCTTGATTTTTTTTTTCTGCAGAGATCCAGACTTCCAGAACGACTCAAACAAATAAAACAAAAGAAACCACCATGAAAACCCGCTGAGTGTCCTTTGTGGAATTACCATGAAAACCCGCTGAGTGTCCTTTGTGGAATTACCATGAAAACCCGCTGAGTGTCCTTTGTGGAATTACCATGAAAACCCGCTGAGTGTCCTTTGTGGAATTACCATGAAAACCAGCTGAGTGTCCTTTGTGGAATTACCATGAAAACCCGCCGAGTGTCCTTTGTGGAATTACCATGAAAACCCGCCGAGTGTCCTTTGTGGAATTACCATGAAAACCCGCTGAATGTCCTTTGTGGAATTGGCTTCTGCCTACATATTTAAATGACCAATGTCGTCGCGAATAGTAGTGGTTATTTATCCAACCTTAAATAAAAACAATAAACGATAATGTGAAGTAGTCTGAGCTTAGGACTGAGTTTCCATTTTATTTCTTATAAACTAGTGAATGCACTGTGTATTCATTATTTTTGACCGACAATTCTTCTTATTCCTTTGATCGTTTCAAAATGTACCTTTTTTCGATAACCGTTATTTCTTAAGGATGCCTTCTTAATATGCAGAATGTTTGAACCTTTAGTTTGAATGGGTATGTGTTGACATTTACTTAAAACATTTAAATGATAAAGAATGAACTGGCGTACCGTATACCCTCAGGGTGGCCTCGGCCTTCCCAAGGGAATTGGTGGCCACGCAGCTGTAGGTGCCGATGTCGTCTGCAGTCAGACCTTTGATGACCAGCCACATCATTGTCCGGAACTTGGATCTGTTCTCCAGGACGGAGTACTTGCTCCTGAAACAGGCAATGCTCTCAGAAACAATTCAGCGAATGAGAGGTCAAGATTAATTCTATAATCTATTCATGATACTACAAAAAACAATAATCATAACCTTGAGGTTTAAGAAGGCCCAAATAGGCATTGAACCTCTGGTGTAGTCTCAAAGAAGTTATTACATAAGAGAAGAATATAGTGTAGTGGTCATTGATACCATAACAATAATTATAATAATAATAAAACAACTTTATTGTGATAAAATTACAATCTGTCTCATTGGGCAATAAGTAATTGTAATAAATGATCTCATTCATACCATATTTATATCTGTAATTAATAAAGTGATATTTAATTTCGCAAAAATAATTAATAACATTTAATTTAAACTAGAATAGTAAAAGCATTAAGAAGGCATTTGTGAACAGTGTAGTGATGTACCTATATCTTTTTCCACCCTTTCTAAGTCAATGAAAATCAAAATTGGTCACTAACTATAACACTGAACGTCAATAGAAAAATTAATTTATTTTGTTTAAACAGATTGTAAAAAGTAGGAAAGTGTACCCCCAATACCTTCTCGGCAACAATTGCAGATGTCACTGCAGTCTTGTCATCCCACTGAGACCCCGATATAGCATCCCAAAACCTTCAAAAACACCTTGATGAGATCGAGTATTGGTGCAGCCAATATGGCGGATCAAAGTTATGAATCAAAATGTTCCCACATTACCTTTACCCTCTGTCGCAAGTCTTGTCCACTAGTTTATTTTAATTCCATTCCTCTCCCTGTATCTGAGACAGTACGGTACTTAGGCTTCCATCTCGACAAACGACAGACCTGGAACCCACATACGAGACTAAAAAGACAAGAACTAAACAGACGCTTTGGGCAACTGTACAGACTACTTCAAAGGACATCCCATCTCTCAATAGAAAATAAATTACTAATACTTAAGCCAATCTGGACATACGGATTAGAGCTATGGGGGACAGCAAAAAAGTCAAACATCAAGCGTATCCAATCCTTTCAATCAAAAGTCCTGAGAACAATAGTAAATTCCCCTTATTACGTCAGCAACAAAACCCTTCATGACGATCTTAATATACTCTACATTCTTGAACCCCTGGAAGGGATGAGTTCCAAGTTTATGAAATTCCACAGTAGCCTTTCCAACCACCCTAATCCCGTAGCACAGTCATTGCACTGCTCCACTCATCCCTATATTCCTCCTTGGAGACTGAAACGGCAGTGGCCTTGTGACCTGCTATAATTGCGTGACAGTGGGAGTCCCGTCAGTGGCCAGTTTCTTCAATCAGGTCCTGAGCGTCTGTGGCTCTCACGCTCTTCGTCAGCCTCCATTGGCTCGTATCCGGTGACTTGGCTGACGGAGGAGCGTGGGGGACTTCCCAAGACTCCGCTTCCTATTTCGCATGCGAGGGAGGTAACAACCATGTGGACTTGGGAGGCCCCTGGGCTGTTTGTAAATATTGCATGAATGTATATGGTATGAATGAGAACATTTATCTCAATTAGTTATTGCCTATTAAGTATTAAGGCAGATTGTAATTTTATCATAATAAATTTGTTTAAAAAAAAAAAAAGATCACATGATGATAAAGTGTAAACGTATTTATATATTTATTTTTGTTGCCTTTTTATTAGAAACGTCTTAAATGGAATAGTCAAAATTTATGTTATCTGTTAAGTTGTTTTTCTTTAGAAAGTATCACTAGTTCACGATTTTATTACCATCGGGCACTGTACTCTGGCTATTGACCATCTCCAAATCCAAATTTTAAGGCGCTCGTGTTTTCATTTTTTCCCCGATTAAGTAAGCGTAAAAATGTCCAGATCTAGTCGGGCCGCCGAGTTCAGGACGCATTTGTTTAATTGCATACTTATTATAATCATTGATTCTATTGATTAGAACATTATTATATTGATTATTTTTATTTTTAAATATATAAATAAAGTATAAAAAAAGCCCCCCCCCTTAAAGAAACCCTATTGTTCAATCGTTAGAAGAACAAAATTCAATTTCTTTACACTTGAGAGTGTAGTTGTTAAGTGAGGAGAGACTGGCAGTTAAAGTTGACCGGTGCAGTCTTGGTAAATGTACAGTAATCAAGTCAGTGAACGTTCTCATGCATAAAATATTATCTTAAAGCCCATCAGTGATCGAGTATTTGCAGTATACGTCAATATTGACACAAATACTGCAGAAAACGGCGTAATTATGTTTGACCTATTTCCTTTATAATAACTGCAAGTTTTCCATAATCAGCTTCTAAAAGCATAATATTAAAAAGTCTTTATAAACGACCTCCTTCAAACAGTAAAAAAAAAAAGAAGCAAAATCAAGACAACTTGGAGTGGATTATTTACTTTGGTAGATAAAAAGCAGTTTTGAGATTTCACATCAAATTTACCAATAGGCGATGTTTGACTTGGTAAATCTGCAGGTCCTAGTATGAGATGTCTACATGCCAACCATTTATAGTTATGCACGCTAGACCTGTCACTATTGCTTTAGAGAATTAAGGATGTTGATTAAGGAGTTTTGCCCTCCCCTCTAATCTCTGGAATTCTCTACCTCCTAATAATACTAAATATTTTCTTTTTTTTGTGGTTTATTTTTATATTTTAAGTGTAGACTTTATTTGATTTGTTTTTTTCTTTACTTTGTAATTGTTACTCATAGTGGAACATGATTCTAGAGCTAAGTTTTTTTCTATTCTATTCTTCTAGAACATTGCATATTTGCTGGAATGAATTTACAAATATTTGAATGAAAGCAATAAGGAGCTTACCAAGACATGGTGATAATAGTGTTGTTGCGCACATTCAATCAACTGAAATAATTCAATGCCTATCTAGGGATTTGAACCCAGAATTTGATGTCATAAAGCGGTTGCGATAGCTACCCCTATGAGAGCCCAAATGGATGCTTAATTGGACTAATATGTAGTAAGCTCTATGTACTTGTGTGCTCGATTCACCCCCATTTAAATTATTGCCATTTTAGCATGTCTTGCTCCGTATGTTGTTGCATTCCCTATGCATATACTTTTAACTTTTCTATTTATCATTTTTTAATAAGTTTAAGTTTTTAAAATTTTTAATGTTTATTTTATTCTATAATCGTTATACCCTGAGAATGACAGGCATGGGCAGTCGAGTGGTGGCACTAAATAAACAGAATTATAAAATATAAGCGAACGATTGAGTGGTACCATTTAAAGCTCAATAATATATAGTCCATTACTCCCCTTCCGTTTAAATATTTTGCAAATTGTCATTTTGTGAAGAGTGTCTAATTTGAAATGTTATCGACTATTATTTATTTTTTTTGCATTGTTGAAACTGTTTATTAAACGACACCTGCCCCATTTCCCACGTATTATAAAGTTAAAAACACATGTTCTAATTCTACATTCAGCAATTGCCTTTCAATATTTTTCACAACTTTAAAAGTTTCATTCCAGTTGTTGTTTGACCAGTGAACTTTTCTCCAATAGTATCATAATGGCAGGAACACGCGTGTATTTAGGCGGGCTGCCCATGGGGTGTAAGGAGCGTGACTTGGAGGACTTCGTGAATGCTTACGGCCGGACCAGAGACATCCTGTTGAAAGAGGGGTTCGCCTTCATCGAGTTTGAGGACTACCGGGACGCGGACGACGCAGTGTACGAACTGAATGGTAGGGATCTGTTGGGCGAGCGGGTCACAGTGGAGCACGCCCGACCCAGCAGAGGAGGAGGAGGAGGAGGCAGGGGATCCTCCAGAGGCGGTGGTGGAGGCCGGGGTTTCTCTAGAGGAGGCGGCAGAGGGTTCTTCAGAGGTGGCGGCAGGGACCAAGTAAGACAGTCGAGCAATCGGCTAATAGTGGAGAACCTGAGCAGCCAGGTAAACTGGCAGGATCTGAAGGACTACATGCGACAGGCGGGGGACGTGGCTTTCGCGGACGCCCACAAGCTCCGCAAGAACGAAGGTGTGGTGGAGTTCACCAGCTACTCCGGTCTCAAGATAGCCCTGGATACTCTGGACGGGACAGAGCTCGAAGGACGAAGGATAAGGCTCAGGGAGGAACGTAAGCGCAACCGCGGGTCCAGGTCTTCCAGCATCAACTAGTTAGTCCTAACTATCAGTATCTCAATTAAATAAAGAAAGTAGATTTGATTTATTGTTTTTATTATTTCTAGATTGTATAATACATTACTTAACCAGTCAACATCTAGCCTGGAGGCTGCTGGTAAGCTTCAGGGAGATAACACAGGCAAGGTTGGTTCAATCGGATTTATTAATGTTTAATAAGGCGAGTTCATTGTTGGCCGTGAGTGTATAAATGAGTTGAAAGAGTTTGTTAGAAAACCGGCGCTAAATATTGGAAAGAAAGTTTAAATTAATTATTTAATAAAGAAAGTTTATTAATCCGGTAAAAAATCCTTAAATACTACTATTTGTTTTATTAAACTAAGTAGATTTCCTAATAAACATGTCTACCCATTTCTTTATGTTTATGCTTTATGCTTACAAGTCCAATGAGTTTTTTAGGACCACTCCTTTCCCTTTAAACGATGCTTAGCCACTTCCCACCAGGCGTGTCATAGGTAGCAAGGTCGAGATAGTAACTTAACAAGCAAAACACATGATTCCAACAAATAAACTGCATTCATTATGTTTTCTATTTACGTCGCGTCAAGTTTAGTGGTTTTCGGTAAACAGGCTTGGGCTAATAAATTATTGATCATGTTGATTTCTTCTAGATACTGGGTAGCTGCATCAAATGGGTTTGAAGTGAATGTCGAAATTCCTGTTTTCCTTTATGTATTTCGGGCATGCTAAGAAATATGTCTCTGTGAGTTGGGAAGAGAGATGCGGGGTTCACACAGATTGGTCACCCAATCTCCAGTCTAGTTGATACGCCGCTGTCTCTTTGGTACAGGTGTCCATGGTGTTTTGAGTTCCTAAATGTTCTTCAAATTACTTAACCTCAAAAGGAATTCTCATCTTACATTCACATTTTCATCATTCTCTTAACTTCTGAAGGATGTACGAAATTTGGGCTAGGTTCGCCGATTGCCGCTTCTTGTGTAGTTAATTGCCTTCAATTCCAACGTGGAAAGAAGATCATTTTTCCGGACTTCATTTATATTGTTTTAAAGTCATTGTAACAAATAGTTCTTTGACCATTAGTTTTGTAGTGGCTCCAGAACAGAGCTAGAGTATATTGTATTTGGGTATTAGCTTGTTGTACGCGTTCTTTGAATTACTTACGCTTCTGCGCTAATGTTGGACCGTAATTGGTCAAATTTCCTTAAATTTATTGTCTTTTAATACTACAGAACATCCCACTAAAACAGTATTTGCAATCGGTCTGTATCCCCCTACCCGAATAAAATTCCTCCACGGCAGTCAAGAAAACTATAGATCCTAAATTCAAATCACGCTGTAGATTGGACAACCAAAGCTGTCAGTTGTTTAATTAAACAGACAGTCGTACCACTCATAAACTGGACGATAAATAGCGCAATACACTCAGAGCTAATTAATAAATTATAGACCGAGCAGGTGCTGGTATTTAGCTCTATAGATAATTACTCATGCTGCTGCGTGTTTAGCCTAATTGACCTTTAAATCTAATATGCATTTCCTCTCATTCGGTCCAATATCGCCAGAATGGAAGCTGAAATAAACCAGTGGATACACCTCGCTGACTTTAACACACGTTCTGACTGATTTGGCTGGTGAATATAATGGCTGCAGGGTTTTCTTCAACAGCTGAGATTAAAATATTCCCTCAAAACGATTGACCTCAAAAATCCGAGTATTGTTTTTAACAGTATAAAAATGAATTTTTAAAAATGCCAAAAATCTCTTAGTATTTGTTTCTTTATAGCAATTTACACAACTGTTCCATTCATTTTCAAGAGGTGCGCAAACAAAAATTGCATTTCTTTCAGTTAGGAATGAACGAATGAAAATAGACCTTAAAAGGTCATGTTCTGTCTATAATTTACTGCTTCCTTAGTAAAACGATTTTAAAAAAAAAAAAACATAATCATTAATTACTTGGTATAATACTAAATTCGTTACCATACCCAAAACATGTTCAAGGTTTTACACGTCGTTTCTAACTAGAAACGCTTTTGGTTGTAAATTTTCAATATTTACCTAAGGAGTTGAGCGAGTGTTGAACCGGAAGTTAAGCTGTAACAATTTACGAACAAAATAAATATATGTATACATCAGGCCGGGTAATTTTCTGCTCCAGGACACCTCACTGTAGCCCGAGAATAAATAAATGCTTCTTTAGGGAAAATGAAATTCTTAGAAACTGAAGTGGAAATCGTTTTATTGCTACTTCTCTGAACTTATCAATTGAAGGGTTTGCTGCAAAAAGGAGGTAGCTCCAATTTTTCCATTTGTTGGGAAACCAATCAAAACGTTTAAAAAATTCAAATTTTAAGTTATGTAAAAATATTGTTGTTGCTTACTTTCAATTATGGTGTTTACAAATTACGATTGGAGCTGCATCCTTTTTGTGCCAAATAAAAGAGGTTTTTTTTTGACACAAGAAAGTGTTTCTAACTCCCAACAGCTATGGGATGGAGCTACCTCCTTTTTGCAGCAAACCCTTCAATTGTAAAAATTCAAGTCAAGTTTTATATTTTAGCATAGTGCTTTGAATTGGTCTCGGTCTTTGTAAGTCAATTAATACTCAATTTAAATGCAAGAGTGAAAGAAAAAAGTAACGTTAATTTACTTTAAAAAACAAACAAAGTGCAATTTTTTTTCAAACTTAAAATTTGAGTTATTATTTATGATGTATTCATTTTTATAATCAATTTAAATGCATTATAAGCATGATTAAAATATAAATGAAAAGTTGTTAGTTCTACAGAATTTCAGCTTTCGAACAACAAGCTTGTGGTGATCAGACCTTAAATTAGATTTAACGGCTGAATGACAACCCCACATCAACAGAAGTTTTTTAAACATGTTTAAAAACAAGGATTTCCATCGTTGACAATTTGACTTCCAGATTTTCTCAAACGTCCATTCTACAGAACACTTCTGAAATTAGCTGCATGTTCTTCCAGCCAAGGTTTTTCACAAACAAACACTCCTTTTAATTTTATCCTCAATTTATCCCGGTGTCTCTTTTAGTTCTTCAATAGATAATAGCGATTGTATCGATCAGTGCCATGGTGAGACTCATTGATTTACCCACCAATTATTTTTGTTTATTAGACCGCCAGAGTGGAATCAAAAGTTTTGAAAAATTGCTTTTTATTACATCAAAGCTTTTGCGGTAGTATGCAGCTGCCTCTAGCCATGTGCCCCTTATTGTAATTACTGGTTGAAATGCATAGGTCACGATAGTTTACTAGTTATAAGGTTAATTAGTTATAAAACTAATAAATAAATACATGAATGTAAACTAATAATAATATTATATCGTGGAAATATATAAAGAATGTCCAATTACCAAAATATTCTAGATTTTCATAAAACGTGTCACTTGACACTAACAAGGTGTTCAACATAGTTGATCATTGGACTGTTTAATGTTTTTGTTACATGTTACCTTGCAGAAAGTTGCCATTTCAGTCAAATAGGGGATGGGAAAAACGGTTTTAACGATTGTTTCCTGTTATATTCCGGTTAAGCCTTTATGTGTGATCTCATTTTTCGGGGTTAGTTGATTTGTAGCCGTGGTTACAAATTCCCGTCTACATCATCAATCAACGGAGAGTGTTAGAGTCACTGCTTTTGAATGTGCATGTCAATAAATACAACTTAGGAAATAAATCAAGAGGGAAAATTAGTAAAATAATGGAAACCTTTAATTGTGGGATACCGCAAACTTACCTAATTTTTTTTTTTTTTTTTTTATTTCTGCTCGATTCAAGGACAAAATAGCTGTGGGGACCTAATAATTCAGCCAAGAGCAAATATCTTTCCACCTATGCCATTACAATGCTGCAAATACTACAATACTACGAGGTATACCACCCTTTCAACAAGCTCCGGATGTACAGCTCAGACAACAAGAAACGAGAACTCCATTGGTTCATCGCCCGAGGAAGATATTTGACAATAGAAACAAAACAAACAGATATACACGGATTCCGGGACACACAAAGAGCAATTAGCTAAACAAAACAAATTCCTGGCTCATTTCTGCAAACATTTATTAGCAGACTACCTCTGATCAAATCAAACAGAATTTACATAATATCATTTAACTATTAGAATCTCTAATGTTTCCATTATTTCTAAAGATATTTCATTTTTTTCCCCATGTTTTGTATGACTGGCTTTAATGGTTTTGAAGTAAGTCAGAATATCAGCGTGACCCTGTTAAATATGTAAGATATACTGAAAAACGTCATCTTAACAAATATTCTTAAATGTTTAAATAACTTAAAATTACAATTATTCTTAAAATTACAAAGCGGATTCAGAAAATACGGCAAGAGATATAAGTGCAAGTATACCTTTTTCACTTTGTCGTTCAGAACCCCATTTACTATTATCTCGTCCGTTTACTAATAGCACGAAGCAGTTAAATACTTCATTGGATGACAGAAAAAAGGATTGAAACTCAGGTGGAGAGTTTAATGTCAACCATGGTGTTTCCACCACTAGTATCTCAAACGAGCGAAACTTCTTTATTGTGATAAAATTACAATCTGCCTTATTGGACAATAAGTAATTGTGATAAATGTTCTCTTTCATACCATATTTACAATTTTCACTCACTCGTTCATTCATACAGTATACTCAATAAATATATAAAGAAACATTATATAGCGAAATTTTGGTTTAATTTTCTTTAATCGATGATGATTTGAATGATTTTTCTTTAGGGTGAAAACAACTGAGTTATATTCCTGTTTCCAATTGAAAGAGGTAAAAAGTCTTTCATTTCGACAAAATATCATTAAGAAAAACCCATAAGTGCTTGAATAATAACAGATAGACATAGAGTGGAGTTTAAAAGAAATGTGCAAAATGAAAAATAACAAATACATTAGAGATATATTGTAGCTCACCCGCAATGTTATTTATATTCTTCAGAGCGCTTTTAACTTCAACAAATTGTCATCAGCATGCTTACATTTGTATTTATACACGTATTTAGTCTATGTTATAATCTTTGTTTTAGCCTTTGAGAATGACAATTATATCGCCGAAAGTGCTTTGGACTATGAAAATAACATTGTGGGTACACAAAAATATCACATCTACAATATATATCACGTTTTATGTTCACGCTAGCCCGGCTGAAGCTGATCCTTCAAAGCTGTGTTTTAATGGTGATTGTGATAACATTTCCAAAATGTACAACCAATTCATCTTTTATAACAGAAAAAAAATAAAGGATATCTCCGTTATACTTCACGATTACAAAAAATTCAAAACGATGAAAGTTGGCTACTGTTTTATTTTATTTATGATTATTATTTTTTTGTGGTTCAAGCAATAACTGGGTTGTCAATCTTTTAGCAAGTAGTTGTGTGGAAACAAAATATGCTACATGTCTGAGGCAAATATTATAGCGTGATACTTTCGCAATAACTCATTCTATTTTTTTTTTTAAATCAGTGATTTTTGTATTCATTTTATTTCTTAGATCAGATAAATTTGATTTCAGATTTAAAATAACATTTAGTTTTTAGTTTTTAATACAATAATATAGTTTCTGTCTTAGTGGCTCTGAAGCGTGTAGGAGGAAAAACTAATTTAAAAATTCAATTTAAAGGTAGCTCTTTGAAGCTTTATAAAAAAAAACATAAAAAAATCGCTTTGATGAATTTCACGTAGGCAGAGGCGGTGTGAAAGAAAGCGCGACATAATAGAGAAAAAGAGAAAAATGAAAGAGTTTAATGCGTGAAATAATTCAATAGTTAAACAACTGCCCTGTAACAACTCTCCATGGCTCCTATTTGAAACAGCATATATTTATTCATTGGCCAATAGGCTATAATAACTAGTGCCTTATAAAAGTTCCAAAACATTAATAAATAAAGAGCACAAAGGTTGGAGGCCGTACTTTGAAACAGTACGAGGCACTTTTGCCCATCCCTGAGTTTAAGTTAGTTTGAATAGTTTTAAATTAATTTACTTTAAAAAAACTATATATAAAGTGATATTTTTTTTTTTTGATTTGAGTTATTATTCATTATGTATTCATTTTTATAAACAGTAAAATTAAACTGATTGCTTATTATTTATTTTAGTTTTAGTGGTTAGTTCATGAATTTAGTTGATTCTAACATATTGCAACTATTTTCTTACCTTTCTAGTTTTTTTTTTTGTTTTATATTAAAATATTAAATGGCCTAAAAATAAATAAACAGATAAATAATTACAATGTACGACAATACTATATTTATTATGAACCTTAACTATATTATAACATTATATTAATTATGTACCCTTTTACTTGCAAAGAAATCTTTTTTTTTCTCTCTTCCTGTTCCTTTTAATCCCTGTCTACACTCTTCGGGTGTTTCTGGGTCCCGCTTATGTTATATTATGTACATAATTTCATATTTATTAATTTCCAGGGGACAATCGTTACAATAATTTTTAGTTTTAGTTTTAATTTAGTTGTTTATTTAGAGTATGATATATGTACTCAACGAAATTTAACTAACTTTTTTATTTTGAGTAAGTATTAGTTAAAAAATAATAAAAATCCGAGAGTATAATATAGTATAATACGTACATATAATATTATCCTGTTATTACTGACTGCAGATGACAGCTCGGGCCACCACCTAGAGGTAACTTCCTCGCACTGATCCAGCCAGTAGCTTTCATAAGATGAGCCTACATGGTCTCGTGTCGGATTTGACGAAAAGTCATCAGCGCCAGAGGCGAAATAGAAAAAAAAGCAAGGCAGAAGTAACTAAGCGATAGAAGAAAAAGGATCAACCGCAGGCCTCTGGTGGTCCTTTGAAGGCTAATATGCCTTTTTTCCGTGTCACCGACCCTCAAAGGATGGGTTCGAGACCCGTCGGCTGCACTGCCATCGCTGATGTTTTATTTGATCGCTCTCGGCTATGGATACTTCATTGTCTTATCCAAACTTTAAAGCAATATATTTCACTGATGAAAGTTTACCGAACAATATTCCAATCAACGTCACATCAGATTCTTCCTGACGTAATATTCTGGATATACAAGGTTTAGTCGAATCGCTATTTAAGAAAAAAATATATTTACTCAACTATTATTTACATGTAAGATTCTTTCTTGAAACGTGATCTTATTCTGCACAAAAGATAAACATAATTAAAATATAATACTTATATATTTATAACATGGAACAGTTATAAAATGAACAAGACATGTTGGGTTGAGCAATGTAGCCAATATATTGTAAACTTTTGTTGCGATATGTATTCCACTAGTATTAATTATTATTATTAGGCTGAAACCCGGGATCTTCTCAATATCCAGTAGGGTGATCTAGGAAATGAGCTATCCTGTACGAGTGACGAGCTTTCCAATATGGATTATCTTTGGCCAGACTCCCGCAAAGGCTGCGCAATCAATTAAGGAACAGTTATAACTCGGATAGACAAATCCAGGGTTGATAGGCCCGGTCCGAATTTCTTAAAAAAAAGAACTACCTGTGATTTTGGAACAAAAATGAACCAGATTTTATTTGATTAACTGAAAATCGCCTTTTCAAAAAAATAAAATAAACTGTAAATATTTAAAATATCTAACCGTGCGTCGTAACCGTTTGTAAGTAAAACCTCCTACAGGGGGGAGGCAGTAATCGCTATGGTGGCAATAACGGTGGACGGACGAGGTGCCCGAAGGTATCGGGACCCAGATCTCCCTAGAGTACATAAATTCCCTACAGTCCCCATTCACCGTAAACCTTTCTTCTTTATGTTATGACAGCATAAAGCTTTTAGTATTATTGCGCCCTAAAATATTTGCTACTATTCCATCTTGTTTTTAGTGCTCCCTTATTTATGTATGGTATGGATATCGCCGGATGTGACTCGCATAGCCAGGCAATTCTAAATGTTATTGTTATTTCCGGTCTTGGGAAGATGTTCATAGACTTCTCAGTTACTGGCCACATCCGGATATTGTATTCGCAATCGCCCTGCATCAAGGATCCAGCAGATTGAATTTTAATAATATATTCATCATTTTAGCTATTTATATTTATTTATAACGGTTTTTAGGTAGTTTAAATATATTGAAATTTCTTTATTATGTTGAAATTACAATCTGCCTTATTAGGCAATAAGTAATTGTGATAAATGTTCTCATTCATACTATATTTACAATTTTCATTCACTCGCTCATTCATACAGTATTACAAACAGCCCAGAGACCTCCCAAATCCACATGGTTGTCACCTCCCTCACGTGCGAAAGAGGAAGCGGAGGGCCCCACGCTCCTCCGTCAGCCGCGTCGGCGCAGTGGAGGCTGACGAAGAGCTCGAGAGCCACATACCCTCAGGACATGATTGGAGACGTTTTTAGGCAGTAAGTTACCAAGATAGTTCAATATATAAAATTAAGTCTTTTTCGCCAAAAATAAAGAGTGTCGAGAGCCGCTGCTGACACTCATCTTTTCTAGATAACAAAAATATGAGGGTGTAACTCACCGTACCACTTTCCAAGACCTGTCTGTCGGAAAATGGCAACACTTATCTCATTAAACAAAGTTTAATATTATCCAGCTGAAAAACAAGAGAACAGTTTTGAGATGCGTGAAAACAATATCTCCTATATGTTCAATCAGTTTTCAGGTAAACTCCTTGAACAATATTAGTACATTTTTACTTTTGTTTTCTATTAATGTTTTGGATGATATAATCAAAAAATACTGGTTTTCAATTTAAAATATAAAATTGTTTTCTTGAAAATAAATCCTATTATAACATTATTAAAAAGTATTGTTTCAATTATTTTATTCAACAGTCGTACTATTAAATCAGTATCATTTTCGACGACACACAAGTTGTTATAGAAATCATGGAACAGACTGTCTTTCAAAGGAATCAAACCAATGTTTTTTTGCAACGCTGATCATGATTAGGATGTCTGAAATAATCTTTCGCGATTGAGATGCGTACATTTTTCTCGTCAACGAAAATAAAGAGTTCGAAAATCTACTCGTGCTAAAAAAGAAATTAGACGGAGATTCAATGATGTGAGTTCATCCCATTTGTAATGTGTATCAGTTTTTGGTGGCTTGAATGCAAGATTTAAACTATGAAAAAACCTTAAATAAATTGATAATGAGTGTAGCGACCGCTAACTACATAAATAAATCACCCTATACTCTATTGCATATATATTGTAAGCAAAAGTAAAATAACATGAACTAAATGTATTATAAACAAATGTAAATCATTATAAAAGTGTTAAGCAATAAAAGGCGGAAGCCAACTAAGTCATAAACGAGAAAGGGTCACCAGCTGGCAGACATAAACAGTCATAAACATGAAAGGGTCACCAGCTGGCAGTCATAAACAGTCATAAACTTAACAACCCTTTAGGGGGCCTCTCTACCTCCAGGGGGCAAAGGGTCGGGTAATTAAGCGTGGGTACAGCACCACAGGGGTCCACAGCCCCCAACCGCCGGATTAGACCCTCGCAGCCTCCCAGCAGGAAGTAGAGAGGGTACTTAAGGCAGGGCTACTGGCCCTGTTAGTTAGTCTTTTAGTCTCCTCGCCAGTCTCCTCATCAGTCTCAGAGTCTCTCGCGACCTTTACTCGGTGACGCCTTAAGCCAGGGCTCCTAGCCCTGGAAATGAGTCTCTTAATCTCTCATGGCCTTTACTCGTGACGCTTGTTTGGTTTCCGCGCGAACTCTGAAAACTTGACTAATTCTTTGTGAAACCTCTGTACCTCTTCTCTTGAACATAGTGCATTGTCGGGGCACATCTCTATCATACATGGAGTCAGATAGTAACGCCGTCATGGAACGATTGTCCATGTTATAAACTCGAACAATCCGCACTTGTCACCAGGGCTAGGGTGATTAGGCACCTCCATAGTGACGACCCGACAATGAGACAGGGTTTTCCAAAATTTAATTCTTTGTACAATGTGTAAATTTTTTACGTTACATTTTTGAAATGGTCAAATCTGAATTTAAATAGTTTTTCAACAATAATGGTTATGTAATGGTCGAAGTCTATTCTCACGTTTGGTGGACCTAGCTACTAGGGTGTTAGCCATCAACAGGTTGACACCATTTTTAACATCTATGAAAATTGGAGATAATTAAAAAAAAAAAAATCAGGACCAAAATTAATCGACCCCACAATGTACAAGTGAAATTATTCATTTATAAGTTTTATATATATATATTCATTTATATGATTTACCTTTATATGCAATATTTGTTATCATATTTTGTCTTTTTGTGAGATTTAGGGTAGACACATGAAATAGTATCTCTTGCCGTAATAATGATAAATTAAAATAAACAAACTTAGAAACACAAATGCTCAAATGTGGGAATTGAAAAAAAAACAATAATTATAATACAAGTAATAAAATATGAGTCAACATGATAAAAAAAAGTCATCCACCAAATAGTCTCTGCCATATGTTATCCGAATCATTTCTTCGGAGCAGTCATTGTATCTGTCATAATTTCTTTCTTTTCTCTGACCTCTCGTTGCCTCGTTCATTGATGTCACGTGGTATGAGATATCTATAAATCCAGGATATAATTAAAAACGTATCAAAATATTTACGAGATACATATTGCCTTCATTATCCTTTGTTGAAAAAATATCAAGGCTTAAATTTAACAGTTAACTTTACGGAAAATAAAAATGTCTATGTTTGACAAAAATTGATTGTTCATGTATT
The DNA here is from genome assembly GCA_930367205.1 of Acanthosoma haemorrhoidale. Taxonomy (NCBI): domain Eukaryota; kingdom Metazoa; phylum Arthropoda; class Insecta; order Hemiptera; family Acanthosomatidae; genus Acanthosoma; species Acanthosoma haemorrhoidale. Next base: position 32,251,213 of record OV884015.1, read on the forward strand.
TAAATGGTGAGATCTCTGGTTGATCCTGTACTCTTAAGTGAAAACTTGAATTTATTATATATAAAGCAAATAAAATATATTTACAGAATAAACTAAGTTGGCTGCGTTCATCCTCGTGCCTACAACGGCGTATTCTGTGACTCACCAATGGCCTTCGAACGATGATTACTTTTATGGATTTGATCATTTTACTTTATTATGCCTGTTACACTCAACCATTTTTGTAGGGTCACTGAAACCCAATTACTTTGACTCTATCTGCCCCCTTTAACATAATTTTGATCATGATCCGAATACTATTACACTACTGTCTCCTCATTTAACAACTATACTCCTTTGAGCTGTAAATGCGACTGCTCTCTCTTGAATCTGAGTACTAACTGTACTCTTACAGCCCACAATTGACACAGTAGCCAAGTGTCAACTAGAGCCCCCAACCCAAGTTAATCTAGGGCCTATAGCATACTCTTCTGCCATGGCCTTCCCAATACTTCCACTGCCTTAGATATATTATGCCATTCCTTCATAATTAAATGATATCATTATTACGAAATTAAATATCGCTACAATATATTCCCAGCAAGGACTTGTACATCCTATACCGGGACAGTATCTAGAGGCTTACCCATGGAGGAGCATGTCTCCTCCGTTCTTGATCCAGTAGTTGATGGACACCGGAAAGGCCTCGACGAAGCATTGCAACTGGAGGTCGGAGGACAGCGGAGACCCGAACAGTTGGTTGGGCACGGTGATCACTGGGCTGACTGTAACACAACAAGTATAGGTTACAAGAAAGTAATTCTGGTTTTTATCATTAGACTGTTACAGGAGTCCTTTTACATAAAAACATTGTTTATCTTAAAATATCACATTAAATCATTATTTGACTCTTTCGTTTATATAACTTATATCATTGTTTGCATTGACTAAGCCTTTGTTCAATTATGTATCTCAACTGTATTTGCGGTTCAATCAATGTGTATACATTACAATGAGAATTGCGATTCTTCGTATTTTAAGGCAAAAGATTTGAGGGAGTAGAAATCTGTTCGATAAAAGGATGAGAGATGCACCCATCGAAATACGGCACCGCTTTGGTTCAAACGTTTATTTGTTGACAGCACCAGTCTTCAAGAATCGACCAGTTATATAATGCTAAGAATATTGTAATCCTAATATTATATGTAAGGGTAAAAGCTCCTTCTGGTGTATACCTGCCTCGGTACGCCCGACCCAGTAGTATGTAGTAATATAACTCTTAATATTTTTATATACCAGTGTTTTGCTTGTACTTCATAATAAAGCTTTTCTTTCTTTTCTTTTAAAATAATCTCCTCAACAAAGATTATTTAACTGATCGATGTCTCTATTCAGTTATCGATGATGATGATTTACTCCAAAGTGTAAGCTAGCATTCTTATGTGAGCTCACAAGATTTAGGGGGTACAACAGGGGCTTCAAATCCCACCGTAAGTATATTATTTTTGTATTTTAATAATAATACAATTAATAGCAATAGTAATAATAATCGTAATAGTATAGTTTTATGTACTAAAAGTTTAGTAACAACCTAGTAGTATTTTATTACTCAATAAATAATATAGAGAGTCATTTTCTACATTTATATACATCATATGTTTTACATTATTGGCCGTTATTCATATTCATGACAGTCGCAGAGGAACCAGTCTTTTGTTTCCCCTACTATTCATCAGCATGTAATGTTCAATTCTTCTTCGTTGTTTTAATTAGTTGTTCTTCTGGACTTCTTCTTTTGAAATATTTCTTAAACCGTCTTGTTAATTGATTTTTATCTTCTGAGCCTGCTACTTTTTAAGAAGTTGCTAATATTGTGTGTTCCCTTTTATAAAAAATGGATCAATGCGTTCCGTGTTTTTATTGTTTTATTTTTCAAACCCGCGTGGGCTTTCTTGTGTTAAATTTTCGATGAGTTCATTCACCCAGTCCATTCGTATACCCTACTAATTTAAATCCTTACTGGCGATAAGAGCATTATAACATGTTTTACTTGGACAAACCCAATGCGTACTGGCTCCTGTTTAGGGCTCACGTGAAAAGCAATCTTTCAGAAAATGTACAACTGTATTTTATGTTTAAGCGGTGTATGTTAAATTATCAAACTCGTCTTAACCACATCGTCCCTCCAGGAAAGTTTATTGGAAGGATCAGAGGATTTAGGAGTAAACTCGTGCTATGTGATGATTTGTTGTTACAAAAACCACATGGATTTTTTCCCAAACTATCTACTCTCTCGTAGCAACTGGAAGATCCTTTCGACCGCGATCTAGCCATTTCCCACATTTCATCACAAATGACGAACTAAAAATTGAAAGTCTCATATTACAAGGTTTGTTTTAGCGGATAGCTGTGGCCTATATCATTGGGGACCAGTCAACTGCTATATATCAACTACACCGATGGTGTGCAGTAGATGGCGCATATTTCGTTGACACGCCTCAGTCAATGGCAAGCACGTGACAACTTTTGGCTGGATTAGATTCTACAGCCCTGACCCTGCTTTCTATCCAAAGACTACTGTTTAAGAATATCAGTAATTGCAGATATACACGAAGAATCACAAATGACAACTATGGATATGTAAGGATCGGCGTCTGTTGGGACTGTTAGATTGTGAAAGGTGAATAACGAAACCAACAGACGACCGTTTGCCTTCAGGGCCTGGTGATGAAGCGGAATAGGAGACTGCACGTGCTAAGATGTTCTCGGAAGACAACTGATAGTTAATAGCACTCTCCTATTTGTTCTACGAACTTAACCGTGGGAACATGGCCCGACCCTGAACAAACCTTGTTTATTGGCCCTTAGTCATCCCTACTTACGACGACCACGCCCTGGTCGCACGCGAGTAGGGCGATAGTAATAAAAAGCAGTCAGTCCGTGTTTCTGTGTGGTTGGAAGAGGTTACGGTAGTGATAGAGTGAGAGACAAACCATTCATATTGTAGGGGTAATGTGGATACCGGACTTGATCAAAGGTATGTGGACTTTTCTTTTCCGTCTGTAACATAGTTGCCAGCTAAATGGAGCATGTGGCTGACTGTCAAATCCCGACTTTACTCTTTAAATTTTGTAATGGAAAATAGAATCGAATGACATTTTATTTTAATTAGTAGTGGCTAAATAGTAGCTTTCGTAGTTGTGTGAGAGCTGGTAATCTTATATTTTTTGTTCATTAAAGCACCCTTTAATTTTAAACTTGTTATTCCTTTTAAATGGTTACCCTTCCTACTTTCTCCTAAGATTCCTGAGATCCTAGTCGGGGCGGTACAGATACATAAATTTAACATTTTTAATTTTTATTTTTTCGTAATTGTACCCACTTAGCGAACCCTATAAAATAGGATATATATAGCATGAGTAAATGATTATATCATGATTAAATGTATATATATAATGATAATGTGTGTTTATATTATATAATGTATACTAACAATTTATGTTGAGTATTATCCTCTTACTGACTGCTGGAGGTACGTCATTGCTGGCAATGCATAGGTACGCCCCCATCTGGCTACGCTCCGCCTTGAAGAAGTGTAGGACGCTTCCGTTGAACATGCTCACTGCAATATAAAAAAAAAATGAGGTTATTCGGTTGTGTTTTGAAAGAGGTGTAGCAGAATAACATTTTCTAGACTCCAACAATTTTTTTTCAACCAGCGCTTTCGAGATCATCTTCATGTTCAGAAATGAGCGTATCTTACTGTTTACGTCTGTAGTACTAACACTGTTTGTCAAAAGTAAAATTGAAGTAAAGGCTGAATTTTAATCATATTATTAATATTGACAATTTGTTATTGAGATACATAAAAGTTCATATATAACGTATATAAAAGATTTGTTTCAACACAAGTCCAACTATCATCAAACTGGCAGTTTGACTGCACATGGTTATTGTCTTGTTGCGAGAAGTTTTGATGTTCCCTTCCATATTAACCTGTATTTCTTTTAAGTGTGTTATTATTCGCAAAGTTTTATGTTTGTTATATTTTGTAGGATATTTAGCCATATGGGCTATAGGTTATGTTTTCTAACATAAGTTACTAGCTGTCCAGTTTTTGTTAAGTTTCCCTACCGGGCTTGCGTTTTATTGCTTTCTTATAGCAAGATGATTTTCGAGAATAAAGGCCTCAGGTGTGTTAGGGATCTTTCACTTATAGCCCCACAGAGGTACAAAGACGACCCCCAACATTTTTCTTATTTTGTACACACCTAGCTAGTTGGTTTATAGGAAAAGGTATTCACAAGGTTGTTTTTGGCACTAAAAATAAATAATTAATTATAAGGAAACTGATATAGTTACTGTAGATTAGCTTTATCGAAGTAAAGGAGTGGGGTCAATTATGTTAGGATCTACCAGTTTAGATATAGGGATAACCAGAATTTAGCATAAATCGATTTAAATAATATCATTTAGGTCGCTAACGCCCCTTTATAATAAATAACCAACCAGTTCAATTATAAATGCTGGTTCTTAGTACAACCTGGATGAAGTCGTGATGACTAACCAGAACTAGCTGAGACATCGAACATTCAACATTTCCTAAGACCCCAATAGATTAACAGCCCAAAGGAATATTCTTCTTTCAGAACTAGAGGAGGCAAAACGATGCACTGAAAGAAAACGGCCGAACTAGCGACTAAATAAAATAAGAAGAAAGCAGTACCAAGACTATAAAGCCGAAAGGTGAAATTCTCCGTAAATAACGCTGTGCTAACTGCGGGGAGGGCCATGTTGCTTCATATCAGCAGTGCCCCTACAGAATAAAACTTATGCAGGCAATGGAGGTTAGACGCCAGGCCCAGCATGAACGATTGCATCATCTATGGACACTAGATACGCTCCGGCACCCACATCTCCAAGACAAACGGCTTCTTACTCTCAGGTAACCACTGGGTAGCATCTGTTAACGGAAGAGTTTCCCGCACCCTCGGCCCCACCCAATTCATAGAAGGCCTAGAACAAATCTGACAGCAGCCAGGCTCCTAATAACCCAGATCAGCAAAAGTAAAAGGCACGTAATCATTGGAGATCTCAATGCCAATCACAGCTGGTGGAGTGAAACAACAGCTAATGCCCCGGCAGACATATAATCAAGACGCCGTTCACAGTGATCCTCCCAGGAGTACCGACATTTAGGCAATATTGTAACCGAGATAGGACCTCCACACCAGATTTATTTCTCACCCAACAACCTCATCGGGTCACCGGCTGCTCGGCGCTCGATTTTGAATCTTCAGACCATAGACCTATTCTCTATGAGCTTGAAGGCAACATTCCAGAGCCACCTGCTACAACATATAACTACCGAGATTTTTTTTCCTTTCAAAACCTCTTCATTGATAATATATACAATGACAAAAATAAATAAATAGATTTGGAATTACATCTTTCTCCCCGTGCTGCATACGCAGATACATTCGAAGGAGTGCATAAATATAATACATTTTTTGACTACCCAGAGGCCGATTGGGCCCAATATAAGCATCTCATTAGGGCCGAATTGCCCCTAATTGCGCCTCTTGGAAATACTTAGGATATTGACAGCGCCACCTATCAGTTGCAGGCTACCATTGTCCGAGCTGCTGATGTCTATATACCGAAGTTCGCCCCGGTACCGACTTCCCTGAGGAAGCCACCGGAACACATCATGCAACTGATACGGCATCGCAACAATATTAAAAACAGGTGGTTCCGGACGAAAAACAAAGACCTGAGGCCTGTGCTCAACGCCCTAACAACCCAGATAACATCTCTGATGATCCAGTGGAAGAGCTCTATATGGGGAGACCGTCTACGTAGTTTACACAGTGACTATAAAGCATTTTGGCGGCTGGTTAAAACATCTTTAACCAAGAAAAACACGGTGAGACTGGAACAACGGGCTGTTCATCTCTGTTGCAGAGCAGGCAGACATACTAGCCGACCACTTGAGAGGGGATAGAGACAGTGAGCCAATCACAGCGCCCGACGGGCGGACCCCGATAACATCCAAAACATCCTTCTGAAGCAGCTACCACGGACAGTGAGCTTCACGAGATCATTGATCTGCCTACGGTGGATGAATTCATCCAACGTAGACATATTCACTGAGACTACACTATTTTCCACATACGTGGAAGCACGCCATCGTCGTCCCACTATTGAAACCGGCCAAGAATGGATATGAGCCAGTTCACTACAGGCCCATCAGTCTGCTGACCCAATTGTCAAAAATATACGAGAGGATTCTCTACGACCATCTCACCAGACACTGTGACGCTCAAGACATCATACCACCTCAACAGACCTGCTTCAGTAAAGGACTCAGCTCGGACTACAATCTAGTGAAACTGCAACGGCACGTTGCAACGAACATGTGAAACAACAGAGCATTCGACTCTGTAGATCATCGCACACTTCTGCGACGCCTGAACGAGCACGAATTTCCTGTGCAACTCCAGAACATCATGACTTCCTATCTAGCAGGCAGAACCTTTTCTGTGCGAATAGCAGCCATATCAACCACCAGAAGAGATTTCGTCATCGGAGTTCACCAAGGGTCGGTGCCAGGACCCCTACTCTTCAAACATCTACACCGCGCACATAGTAGGAACATCATACTCTAATTGTAAGGTAGTGGCATATGCGGATGATATACGGGTCTACAGCACCAGCCTCAACCCAGTGAAAGCTCTAAAGGCTGCAGAGGGCGCCAGTCAGCTAATCACCGACAGGCTACGAGCTGTCCATATTTAGGTGAACCCGGCCAAAACTCAAGGGATCGTCTTCTCCTTCCAGCATGGAAAACGGAAGCGTCGACCCAGCTTCACCATAGACGGGGCTGAATGCAAACTTTCCAACAGCATATGCTTCCTAGGCAGACACATGACGTTCGGCATACACCTACCTGCAGAAGAAGTTGAAAAGACTTACTACTCTCTCCAGCATCTCATCACAAGCCCGGCTATATCCGTTCGGCTGAAACTCTTAATATATAAGAGCGTCCTGAGGCCAGCTCTACTGTTTTGGACACCACTCTTCCGATTCCTACACACCAGCACAATAACTCAATTCCAGAGCTTCCAGAACAACATCCTGCGCACGGCACTATGGCATACCCCTTTTTGTGATATGAAGGCTCCCGACATCCACGAAAAGTTCGAAGTCCCCACCATCACCAAAGCCATGCAAAGAAGACACATCAAGTTCTTTGACTCGATGAAACATAGCCAAAACCCTCTATTCCGAGACATGACACCCCCACCGCTACCGGCAAGGTGGCAACTCTCAAGATCTGGTAAAGCAGACGAAATGGTGGACATCACGGCGCTTGGCCCACCAACAACAAGCCTCTAAGGGGCACCCATCACTGCTATCCAACTAAATAAGACTGCACTACATGCCTAGAGAGACTCTAGGCCCAGCCACCAGTGGACTCAGTACTGTACCGCAACAATCTACCCCTACTGAGGCTTCCCACACTCCTTAATTCTCTCACACCACCTTTAAGCAGGTAATCCTAGAACAAGGATCCGCTCAACCCAAAATTTCTTTATTTTTCACTCATCCTTAATCTTATAATTAGAGAGCTAAGAAAAAAAAAAAACAACAAAAAAACTCCGTAAATAGGAAAATTTGTAATACTATAGCTATTCAGGACTTTTTGAAGTAACTGACTTTGTAAGCTTGTCAACAATGAGTTAACAGTGTTGCAAATTATGAGCAAGTTTTAATAATTATCAGCGAAAGGAAAAAGGAGGGACTCGGTACAGGGTTGGGACTCGTAACTCGGGCCCTCCCAAATATCTAGTCGGAGGCTCAACCAGCAGCTACCTCGTATGAGTGGGCAACGTTCACAGGAGATAGCAAGGATGGCTAATAGCAGGGTCACAATCTGCCAGTATATTGCTTTCTTTCGCTATTTTACCATATAAAGTAAATTATGATAAATGAATAATTCCACAATAAACTATATGAAAAAGCAATTATAAACAAAACAAAATTAATAATAATGGTGACAAAGAGTGATTTATATGATTGCTGGACTACCAGGAAGCTCAAACTGCTTCTTATCACCTGCTGCTCAACAGAAGATATGTTGTCAAGAAAAGTCATTAAGTCCTGTTTGCGTTTAAAAAGTAAGTCTTTTATAGTCGCCGGTCCCCACTCATTTGTAAAACAAAGTGATTTGTATCTTACATTGTGTCTACATTTGAAGATTACCCGCGATTACATTGTACGAAATTCCTCCCAGTTGATCAACAATGAGGAATGAAAAAATAAAACAAAATGAGAAAAGAAAGGATAAAAAAGAATTGTATGGACATAAATGACATTATATAGAAAGGTATAAAATGCAAGTAAACAAAAACAATATGAATAAAATAATACAACAACCTTTAACTTACTAATGCTAACTTAGCAAGGATCAGTTAGCAGCTAGAACTCTAAACGAAGGGATGTAGGAGGTTCATATTCTCGGAATTTCTTAGAATTTCAGTTCACTTCTAATCAAATCATATTCATCATGGATCATCCACACGTATTAAGTAACAATTTGGCGTGGTACGAACTGGAAAGTAAATACAGGGAATACTGCGTAATTCAAGCGGAGCACCGTCTCGAGAGGCAAGCGAACAATTCGGTTATTTATTATTTATTTGCCATGAATCTCCCATTATTATAGATTTACACATCTTACATGAACTGTATATTAAAAAATATTTTTAAGAGCAAAACTCGATTAATACTGAATAACCTCACTCTACATTTTAACATTGTTTCCAATATATTTTAAAGCTTCTGTTATATTACTGTTTTTTTCGTTATAAATATTCGGTAATATGAAAGTTGTAAATTCCGATTAGAAATGTAATGAATTAGTGTAATGTGGTTTTTTGTCTGAAGATGCCTGGAACAGGTGAAAGGTCAACTATCGTTTTACGTCATAAAATAACGTCATAAAATAAAATGAACCCGGTATGTTTAAAATCCGATTTTAATACTGTTACTGAATTTTATTTTAATGTTAAATAATTAATCGTTAGAAAAATTGTTCAAAATAAACTACATTAATCTCTTATTTATACGCGAAAATTATAACTACTTTGGTTCATCCTCTAGCAGTATCTAAAATTCAAATCAGTCATTATATTTAAATTACTCAATTAAAATATCTTATAGTCCAAAGTAAAGGATGATTTATATGGACATGTCTTATGCACCACAGTGAAAATAAATTGTAATTCCGAATGTCATTCTCTAGCCAGGGAGATTGTTCATAGCAATTATATTGCCTATATAATATATATTTAGATCTTCTTCTAAGTAAATTATTTAGTGCCAGAAGACTATGATACTATCCATACTGACTTTTTGAAATGGTTTGGTTGACTGTAAGTGCCTATTGTTTCATTTGAATTTAATTTTATAACGATCAAAAGCCAAACAAATAATATACTGACTCCTGATACTACTAATATATTGTTTCTTTGGGTGCAAAATATTGATCAAAGTGGAAAGTATAACCCAACAAAAATTGTTACTTTAATTATTTAATAATATCACCCTGCAGTCCTATAAATTTAATGCCAGTTTTGAAATTTACACTTTGTATTTATATATTAAGGAAAATATTGTTGGAGCTGAGGAAGACTCTCTTAATCGTTTGATGTAAGTCAAAGTTATAAAACTGTTGGTTGATAAAAACAATGCTTTTCAAGTGTTATTTGAATTATATTCTAGTGATTTTTACAATTAATTTTGTAAATTACACTATTGCACTCTGATTATTTATTATTTAACAATATATTTTATCATATCAGATTAATCATTTACTCATCCCAAAGCAAATAGTGGATAAAGAAAGTAATGTCAGATCACAGTTCTTAATTATAAATATAACAAAAACTGTAAATTTTAAAACTGATGCTAACCGAATAGAACTACACTAATTTTATATTTACAAATTAAATTCAAACGATACATAGGTAACAATAAGCAATGAAATGATTTCAATTACTCACTATGGATAGGATAATAAAACCTCCTGCCACTTAATAATTAAGGAAGGTATTTTGGACAATTTTATTACCTATTAAACATTTTCATCCTTCAATATTAATAAATTAGTAAATAGATTTAATAATTTTTATAGCATTTATAAAATTATGTTAATCTAAAGTTTACTGGGCTAGAATAGAGTTCATGGCTAGATGGTTCTCAATTGATGGTACAGTTTAAAAAAAAAGAAATGTATTTGTGACATCACCTTGATATGAATGTCATGTATGTGCTTCAGCAGTTAGATTGTTTTTTGGTTTTTTTCAGTGGCTCGGTCACGAGGTTTTCAGAAGACCTTTATGAATTCATTAAGAACTACACCGGGGACAAAGAACAGCTCAGAGGAGCTTGTTGTAGAAAGATAAATATGATGATCCAGAATCACAAGGCATTGAAGTGTTTACTTCCTAAAGCGAATCAAAAAAAGGACAACTCCCTGCTCGTGGCGGCTCGGATGGCTTTTGCATGTAGGCTACCCTGCTCAGCAATTGTTGCACAGCTCATCAATAGGATATATGGATTGGAAGGGGAGCTTAGGACTTTATTACTTGGTAGGTCATCATGTATTATCTATCCTACTATACTCCTGTTTCCTTGAAGAACCCAAACTTCAGGATCCACTATAAAACTACAAAACCTGACCTCTTCCTGTCATCTCCTCAGATTCTATTCTATTCCTATTTGGAGTGTGAAGTCACTTGTTATTTGACTTTTATTTGAGCTTCAAATAATTTTGGAAAGACATTAGTCTTCGTATTTCAAACATTTTTTACGGAAGTGGTTTATTGTTTGTTGCTTTTCAATTGTGCATGCACATTGCAAAATTTGTAAGATGATTTTTTCAATCTTGGGATTTGTTATATTGTTTAAGAATTAGGTTGGCACTGTTTGTTTTCCCTGGGTGGTTCAACACATTTGTGATTTGTTTACTTCTGGTTAAGGATTGATACAGTATAATGGCCCTTTTACATTGTTATGCGTTCTATGTTTTAATAAACATTCTGTTTCAGCCAGACTACTATCGCCTACTTATTTCACTGATCATGGATAAGACAGGAACTATTTACAGTTTGATTTTGTTTCTTCGCAAAGTGTTATTTAGCATAAACAATGAAATAGTTTCATCACTGATTCTTTCAATTTTATAATTATATTTTCAATCTTAGGATTGATTTATCGGATCTGAATAGTGCCTATTTCAATTGTTCACTTACTTTTCTTTGCACATGTGCCGCATTAAGACATTTTTGATTTTTCTATGATGTATTTACGGGTTTATGGTGCCAATTATAATTCCTCATTTAGTTTTTCAGCTGCAAATGTACATTGAAAAATGTTTTGCTTTTTATGATCATGGTATTGCTATCAAGAGTTTGGTGTTAGCCATAAATATATAACTGAGTACATGAATTTTGAAACATGTTGTCAACAATAGAATAGACAGTTCAGCACTTACAAACAAACAAACAGAAATTCAACTACTACATCACCTAAATCGTCGATAAAAAAACAACTAGATACATAGAATTACATTCCGCTAATTAAAAAATTTAGCCTGGAAGGGTTCTCTTCCAGGCTTCAGCTCACCAATATGTCTTGACAGTCCACAGCTCTAATCAACTCATAGTAGGTACGTAAATTCAATAACCCCCACGTAGTAACATACCTATATTCATCACTAATTTTATCGCTAACCTTGGAATTATGTATTCATCACTATTATTTACTTTTTATGCACATATTACTCATTATTTGGTTTTTTTACCAGATATTTTTCATTTTTTTCATTACTTCTCATTTAACTTAACTTAACCGATGTTTAAACTTCACTGTTGCCTTGGCAAATACACTGCCCCACAAAAAAAGTGGCACACTTAGAACAATTCAAATATTTGCTTATTAATACAATTATTTTGGTTTTCAATTAGTTTTTCATTAATATTAAACGTTTTAAGTTACAAGGGGCTATAAATAAGAAGGAAAACCCCAATAAATATTCAAGAAATTTATATAAAAAAAAAATAAACAGAAATGTCTATTTAATTTCTTGTGTAACTGATCTCTAAAAATTCCACAAAAGCTTATTTTAAAGCTGCTTTCTTTTTTAATTTTAATTTCAAAAATGGTTTTGAGGTTGAGTAAGTAGCCTGTGTTGTTGCTTTAGTGGAAGACAGTTGAGGCCAAAGATATGCAGTCAGTGCATTGGGTTTACTTGAAACTACTGTTTGAAGAGCAATTACACGTTACCGTGAGACATGTTTGTGCCATTGCAGGCCTAGATCAGGCGGGTCATGAGTGACAGAGCCAAGAGATTACCGTTTCATTGTACTACACACTCTTTGGAATCGGTTTTCAACTCCTACTGAGACTGCTCAGCTTCTTAAAAGTTCATACAACTCGGGGAGTAGGAATATGTGCAGATATGGTTAGAAGAAGACTTGCTGAAGTGAATTAAAACCCTCTGAGATCAGCATAAGGGCCATTGTTGACCAAAGGACATCATAGAGCTCTGTGTTCTCCGTTGTAGAAATTCCACCCGTTCCACTACACCGTACTCTTCTTGTGACATTACATCAGCATGGCGCTCCCCAGGCCTTTGGTAAACTCCACATGTGGGAGCCTGTGTCATAATCTGCGACAACCAGGAGACCAAGGACTGGTTGTCGATTATAGTACCCAATTTTAACATCAGTGGGGATCTGGAGCTCCGTGTAGGAAAGGTGGAGGAGCTTCATAAAACCGTGAAGGTAGGAACCTTCATTACAGGAGAAATGCCTCTGGAAGAACATTTCATGAAGAGGATCAGGACCCAAAACTCTAGGGTACCTGATATTAGATTATGGAGACTCCTGGGCACCAAGGTGGAGAAGCATGGCTTCTTTGCGATCCTGTCTGCCCCAGAGACTAGCATGGAATACCTTGAGAAGCGGAAGCTCAAGCTGAACTATGGGTTCACTAAGGTCGCTCTCAGGGTATTGGATAAGAAGAAGCCGCCGAAAGTAGTACAGGAGAGGCAGCCGGCTGATAAGGTGGAGGAGGCAAGGAGCGATCCTGAGGCGGTGGAGTCGAAGAGGATCGCTACGACGAATTTCCCAACTCCTAAGGATGGCCCCAAGGCGATGACTATGGCGGCTGCGGGGGGTGGCCCCGTGGCGGGGGCTGGGGGGCGCGCTGGGTCTCGGCCCTCTGTGATGGGGAGGCCTGGGTTTGGCGCTGTCTCCCGGCGTCCGCCTCGGGGTGGCCCTCCGGGGGCCGACGGGCACTGATCATGGTGGTGAGGCTGCTGCAAATTAATCTACACCACTGTATTGCAGCATGTGGTGTTCTGCAGCAGTATGTGAGAGGTAAGGATATTGATATTATTCTAATACAAGAACCTTACCTGTATAAGGGCAGGATGGGGGGGCTGGCGATGCGTGGGCATACCACATAATCTCATAAGATTATTTCTGTACCCGAGCGTGCCAGAGCCTGTATCCTGCATAAGAGCAGTCTTAAAATGCTGCCTCTATGGCAATATTGTTCTAGAGATTTAGCAGCAGCTCAAATGGCCCTCAACGAGGGAAATCAAGGTGGGAGGTTGACGATTGCATCGGTCTACCTCCCATATGAAGAAAGAGTCCCGACCGAGGCACTTAGTAAGCTAACGGAAGGGACTGGCTTAAGGGGCGAGCTTATAGCATCGCTTGACGCGAACGCTCACCATCAGCTCTGGGGGAGCAAGAACAACAACCAGAGAGGTGAGTGTTTAGTAGAGTACATAACTAGTAATGACCTAGACATTCTAAACAGAGGCAATATTGCCACTTTTAACAACAGAATCAGATCTGAGGTCATTGACATAACCCTTAGCACACGTACTATAAGCCTAAGGGTTAAAGGCTGGCACGTCTCTGAAGAAGAGTCATGCTCAGATCATAGATACATTAGATTTGATCTAAGTGGTAACATCACGTCCGAAGCTGTGTATAGGAATCCCAAACTTACAAACTGGGAAACCTACTATACACAGCTTGAGGAGGAGGTCAAATGCTGTCCTAGAGTGGTGAGTAGCAACTGGCATTTGGAACATTTAAACTCAACATTGACTGAGGCAATGATTAAGTCATACACTGATAATAACACTGTATGTAATGTTAGATCCAACAGGAACTGTCCCTGGTGGAACAATGAACTTGGCAAGTTAAGAGCTCTTACACGTAAACTCTTTAACGCGGCCAAAAGATCAGGCAGATGGGACACTTATAAACGTGCACTCACTGATTATCACAAAGAAGTCAGAAAGGCTAAAAGAAGGGCGTGGAAGAAATTTTGTAGCGAAATAAACGATACAACTTCCATGTTTAGAGTAAATAGGATCTTATCCAAGCAGTCTGACAGGGGAGTATTGGGCTCCGTCAGGGTGGGAGGGGGCTATACGGATTCTGAGGAGGGAACCCTCGGTGCCCTGGCGCGCGCACATTTTCCTCGCTGCGGACTGATGGATACGATTAATAATGACCCTACCAACTGTGAACACACTAGTTGCAAGGGTAACTGGGCAGAAGCAAATAAAATTGTCAATTCTGCAAGAGTGGAGTGGGCAATTAATTCTTTTGCTCCTTTCAAATCACCTGGTACTGATGGGATATTCCCAGCCTTGCTACAAAAAGGCCTACCAGTAATTAGGCCCCTTATACTTACCTTGTTAAGGGGAAGCTTGGCACTGAGCTATATTCCAGTAAGCTGGAGGATGGCAAAAGTGTGTTACATACCAAAACCTGGGAAGAAGTCCTATGACGAACCCAAGTCTTACAGACCAATATGTCTGACTTCATTTTTAATGAAGACCTTGGAAAAGGTCATAGACAGACATATTAGAGATGGAATACTGGTAGAACGACCGCTCCATAGCGCTCAATTCGCATACCAGGCAGGAAAATCCTGTGAAATTGCTCTCCACCACCTGGTTTCCAGGATAGAGAGATCCCTAGTTCATAAAGAAATAATGGCAGGCATCTTTGTTGATATAGAAGGTGCCTTTGATCGCACACCCTATAACACTATGGCATCAGCCTCAGAAAGAAAGGGGATTAGTTCCTTAGCCTCTAGCTGGATAAACACCATGCTAGAGAATAGGATTTTACAATCACAATTGGGACAAACCAAACTGTGGATGAAGCCAGTGGGAGGATGTCCACAGGGAGGGGTGTTATCTCCATTACTGTGGTGTTTGGTCGTTGACTCATTGTTAACAAACCTAAACTCTGCAGGGTTCTACGCACAGGGATATGCTGATGACATTGCTGTGCTCATAGGGGGCAAGTTCTCAGAAACCATTTCTGAGTTGCTTTCCGCATCGATGGATCTTTTGAGGGATTGGTGTGAAAAGAATGGTTTAGGAATCAATCCCCAGAAGATAAATCTCTGTATCTTCACTAACAAAAGAAATGCTATAGTTAGACCACCCTATATAGGGGGGACACAGGTAAGCATTTGTAGTGAGGTAAAGCATCTAGGGGTTACTCTGGATAGAAAATTGGACTGGTCTAAACACATCAGGAATACTACTATGAAGGCACTTCGATGCCTCTATGCATGTAAAAGGGCTGTGGGTAGGACCTGGGGACTACAACCCAGAATGTTATTCTGGCTATATACCGCAGCAGTTAGACCAATGGTGCTCTATGCCTCTATGGTGTGGTGGCACAGAGGTAGTATTAGTAAAAATAGAACTTTGCTTGGCAAATTACAGAGGCTTTCATGTCTCATGATCACTGGTGCCATGAGTACAACTCCTACTGCTGCAATGGAAGTCTTATTGAACTTGAATCTACTGCACATAGAAGTAGAAGCGCAAGCCTTGAACGTGGCTTACAGACTTGCGAAATCAGGAACAAGATCCAAAGTCATGACTCACATGCGACATGGGAACTTGTTCAGAAGAATTGATGAGGACGAGGTGCTGTCAATGCACTCTGACCTACAAGTTAAGAAACACACAGACGTTTTGTACTGTGCGGAAAACACAAAGACCAAACCACATAAACTGTGTAATGGGATTAATTGCTATACAGACGGCTCACTAACAGAAAACGGGTCAGGGGCCGGCATATGGAGGAAAGATAAACCAGAATCTGGGATTTCTATTCCTTTAGGTAGACACACCTCGGTCTTTCAGGCCGAAGTGATGGCGATCAATGTCTGTACCCAAACCTTAATTGGGGAGGGTGTAAGAAACAGACTGATCACAATTTTCACGGATAGCCAGGCAGCCATTGGCGCCCTGAGAAGCTATACGACCAGATCTTATTTGGTTGAGGAGTGTAAAAACAACCTAAACACACTCTCGCTAGCCAATAAGGTTAGAATCGACTGGGTGCCAGGACACACAGGCATCACAGGCAATGAGAAGGCAGATGGCCTTGCAAGGGTGGGCTCAGAACAGACACCTCTTGCACCTGAACCCATATGTGGTATCAGCCTCAGCTACGCTAAAAGGCGTATAAAATTAGCTTTAGAGGACAAGGCAAGACTTTCTTGGAGAGAAACTAAGAAACAGGAACACTCGAAACTGTTTCTTAATGGACCCTGTAAGAGAAGAAGCTCAGCACTTCTATCAATGGACAGGTGGACACTCAGAAGTGTGACAGGACTCTATACAGGTCACTGTCGGTTAAATAAACACCTCTTTAATTTGGGGATAGTGGGATCACCAATCTGCAGATTCTGCAAGAAAGAGGGAGAAACGGCACGTCATATAATATGTGACTGTGATAACTTAGCTAGAAAGCGATACCTTCACTTTGGTAGTGATCGCATTGTAGACCCCAAACTATGTGAACTGATCGATCCATTCAGTATCCTCAGATTTGCAAAGGCCGTGGGCCTGTCACATATATAGGACAGGGACATGGACGGCGCACAATAGGTCTCAGTGAGGCCGCGGTGCACAAATGCCGGAACAAATAATAATAATAATAATAATAATCACATGCTAAAGACTTGTTTATTCATTAAATGTATTTGTGTATATTTGTTAGTAAAAATCATTTAATCAATCCGAAATGTTAAATATAAAAAATATTTCACGACATTTCTGAATATAATCATTAGCTTTTGGTTAAAATTACATTTCGCTAATTTTTAGGATTACCCAAGATTACCCAATATTAGCTGAGAAGTTATTTGGGATTTATAGTCACGGTTTTTCCCCCATGGTTATGGACACATTTAAAATGATGATAATAATAAGATAGAAAAAACAGTTTTGGATAAATTCTGATGATAATAACGTTATGAGGTTTTTTATTTATATTTTTTCCTAAATTTAAATGTAAATGTACTCAATTGATGGAAGATTTTTATTCATAGCCGTGAGCAATGGTGTTAGTTTTTGTTTTGTATTAGATTAGATACATTGCATGTCTGCACAAGTTATTATTATTTTTTTTAGTTATTTAAAATTATTTTTATTAGGTCATTTGTAGCTGATTAAAATGGGGCCTTTTGTATGTTTTGAATAATATTTTTATTATTTGGAAAGTCAATTTTTAGTGACCAAGAAGACTTAAAATATCGGGTTAAACTTTAAGTTATAGGTTTTATACCACCATATTTTATAATACCAAATAGTTTTCACACAATCATTAAATATGTTTTATAAAAAAAAAAAAATATAGCAGAAATGGCTACATAATTAAATTAATTTATATATTCTATTCTACAATGCATAAATTCTACTTATCAATTAAGGACATGTTTTTAATATATAAATAAATATGACAAATATTTAATGATATTTGCTAGTAATATTAACGATCCTTTCAGTACCTTGGAGCTATTAAAGTAAATTATTAAATATTTGTAATAATATTGCAAAGGATTCAATAATTTCATGTTAGCTCCGTGTTACTGGGAGGATTTAAGCTTTTCTATGTTTGTAAAATTGTAAACATAGGTAGGTTGTGCTCATATATCTAAGTTAGTTGGTTTACAACAATTTTATAGGACATACTCAGATGAGACCAATAACACTTTCTATGATGGCCTGACATGTAGGACTGATCTATATCCTGGGTTCCAACCTGCTGTTTTACTATGTATCTCTGGCTCACTATGTTCAAGCTCCCCAATTGAGAGAGTGTTTTTCTCCAAATAAATAAATAAATCCGATATAATATTATTACAGGTGCATTCTTTTCCCCGGGAAACTGCTTAAAACTGGGAACAGAATCTCTGTTTGGTGATTTGGATGAATCGCTAGAAGCTGCTAAATACTTCTTGTACCATGCGACCAAAATGAAGATGGTATTCCATGGGATGAAGTCCATGCCTAATGTCCATCTGCGTGTGCATGATTTAATAGCCCCCTTAAATCTCGCCATTGTTGTTCACAATACCAAAATGTTCCAACTGCTTTTGGAGTATGGTGGGGATCTCAACGACCGATCAAGTGTAATCACTGCACGAGCTCTTCTCATCTTGTTAAGATATGTTCCATTGTTCAGTTCTGAAGTCCCCAGTGCGTCTGAACGCATTGAGTTCTGGAAGATAGCTCGCCGTGCAGCTCCGATTAAAACTGCCAAGGAGTTCCCCACTCTCCTCACGCTGGCAAAAATAGCATTTAGAAATCTTTTGATTAAAGATATGGTGCCGATTGAGGACCTGAGGTTACCTGTAAAACTGAAAGGATACCTGCAACTAAAACATGATAAGATATAATTATTAGACTTCAGATTTGAACCTTTGACCTCCCCAATATCCAGTTGGCAATACTGGGGGCACTTTATAATCTACCAATATCCAGCGGGATGGACTTGATAATAGTGGGATCCATGCCACAACGAAATTTTACTATGTACTGCTAAACATAACTTTTGGGAATTATTTTAGAGTTCCTAGTAAATAGTCCAGAATTGTTCTGTTATGTGCGTAATTACATATATATACATAAGAGCTTGTAGTCATTTATGTTAATATGAAACATTTAAAATAAGCACTAAGCATTAGGACCAAATTGAACCCCGAGATAATATACTTTAACTTAGAAATAAACTATTATTATTAATGAATTTAGTGTGTCTTTTTAAATTTTATCAATAAGTAAAAAAAATATTTTTAAAAACAAGAATAAAAGTTATTTGTATATATATATAATAATTTGTATTGCAAGAATAACTTTTGTTACAAGAAAATTACCTATTGCACATTAATTGCTAAAATTTAAGTAGGTAATTTTGTAAATGTTTATCAGAACTATATCAAACCATATATCAGTAGAATCAGTATGAAAAAACCACGTATGATGTCTATTAATAAAAATATAATTATGTGTTAGTAATTAATAAAAAATATATGTATAAATTAAAATTGTTTTATTTAGTTAAATTGACATAACATTTATAGGTTCTGAGCCTCAGATTTTAGGCTCTCCTTATCGATATTCCATAAGTGAAGGTCTATATTCTACTTATAGTGGATTGGTTAATTCCAAATAAATTACAAAAGGCACATTCTGAGAAGACAAGTTGTCTGTGACTAATGCCTCTTCTGTGTGTATTTTGCGGTCCCTGTGGATGTAGTTGTTCTGTTTTCTAGACATTCACTTGCCACCGTTACAAATGCTCGTGCTGCGTTCTGTAGCTGTGCTCCTGTTTCATATTTTAAAAGGGTTTTCCTGTTGGTACATTAAAGTTTTATTGGATGTTGTCTGTTAGAGGTTTTCAGATATAGTTTTTTAAATGATAGTTTGGATGTCATCCCTAGGGGCACCTGGGGGGAAGGAGGGTTGTTGTCATACAATTCTCTGCACTTAGTTCATGTTGGGATCGCTAAGGGAGTCAGGTAGAAGTCCTTCTGGTAGTCCACTAGTTGCTTGAAGAGGGTCTGCTAAGAGCCGAACTTCCTTATCACGTTATAGCAGTGCCTTCTAGAGCAAAGAATGCATCATAAATTGAATGCTGGTACACTACAGTTAAGTGAAGGTCACCTGCATAGCGCATCATTTTGATGATTTTTATTGTTCCCCTTGGTTATTGATGCTATTATTGTCCCAGCCCAATATTCAACAAATGATATGGCAGAGACTTGTTCAACCTTCCGGTCTAAATTTAGGGAACCCAACCAAAGGAGATAAAGGGTCATGTACACTTTACGATACCCAAAAGAGCCGTACGGAGCAGAAAGATGTCTTAAGAAATGGTGATAAAATTGTTTATATGTGTGTGTGTGTGTGTGTGTGAATATGTTTAATCTATCTTGAAAAAATATAGAAGTTGCAGGTAGATAAGGAAAACGTGATAAGGAAAATTTAGCAAAATTTCGAAAATGCTGGAGTAAGTGGACATACAAGAATAAATATATGGGCCAGGGAAGAAGATCTGCTCTTGGCTTGCAGTAGTACATAGTTAAACGTCAGAAAACCGACATATGTTGTCAGAATAACGCGATTATAAATTATACATAACTAGCATAAAAAATACATGTTAGTTCTATAATTTTTGGATTTACTAAAAAATATGATAGGTAATAAGACAGAATGGGATTGCCAGGATATTAACGTAACAGTCTGGAATAATCCTCCTGGGCTGAGCCTCACGAGGTTCAAACCCAGTTTTGGTAACCAGGAAACAAAAAAATCGTCAAAAATTAATACACGCAGACAGAAATAAAATGGCGCATGTACCTTAGCTGTTTGAAAGTAGAGCCTCGTGAAGTTTCTGGGAATTGATTTTCTGATAGGAGAATCCACTTATCCTGCCTCTATATTCTTCCATTACTCCCAACAGAGCGTTCGCTGCCTGTGAAGGAAATGGTCTCGTGATTTCATTCAAATAAATAATCCTCAGCCCTTAAAGCTTTCTTCTATCGTCTTCTTTAAATTTTCACAGTTTTATTACTTTTCGACTCTCAACTCATGTAAAATGCATTGTTCCACTGACGGGGTAGTGTCCACTAATTTCAACACAAAATATTTTGACTACTATTTGATCACATCGAGTCTGTCAGAATGCAATATTCTCAATAGTCAGATTGAGTATTTTGTTGTTCAATATCTCTAAGTCTCTTCAAACTAGATTTTGCAAATTTATTGAGAAAAAATACAGGTCAAGTTCGTGTTTAAGCAAGATCAGTTCACGCGTTCATGGCCTCTGACTCTAAAAACTCATTTGTTGTTTATTTTAGACTCTGTGTAATACATTTTTCCTCTCAACTGACCCCCAAGAGATCCTCTTACTCCTGTAATTTACTAGCTCTAAAATAAAACAATTAGTGCTAAAAGAAATCATCTATTACTTTTTATTAATACTTTTTATGATAGTAATTGATATATTCATTGATTGGGAACTGAAAACTAAACTATTATTTTTTGCCTAATAATAAATATATGCTGAATCAAATCTCTTAACATAACAACTAAGTATCTAAAACTATATGAATAAATATATATAATAAGTAATAAAAATAATTAATCTCCCCCCCCCCCAAGAGATGGAAAAAAATAAAAGGAACACCATGAATAATAATGGAAATTGATTAAAAAATGTATATTTTCAGTAAGACTAAGAAGGTTATAAGTTAAAAAATCTCAATTTCCTGATCACTAATAATACGTCTTGTAACTTTAGTGGACTATAATTACAAAACTTAATAAAAACTACCATTAGAATCGATTTCCCTTCCCTATAGGAAACCCTTCTTAACTACCTGACATATATACTGGCTTGAATTTTCAAACACGTTTCCCCCGAATATGGACAACTGTTCAAACTCTGCTTCGACGGACGTGCGTACAAATCACAATGCTATCCCTGGTGGTATTTATCCCCCTGCGGGGCCGAAAGTCACATAAACCACAAAACAACGGCCGATATGTCAGCAGCCTGGCAGGAAGTCTCTAATTGAGCCTTTCTTTCTATTCGTATAAAGCTGAAAAGGTATACCGTTACAAAAAAAAAAATCATGCACACACAATATGTTTTTAAAGGTAATGTTTCAGATACACGGGAAGCACAACATTGATATTATTAAAACAAAAAAAGTAATCACTACATTATACGTTATACTTCCGACCTGAAACAGGCACTACATATTAAACATCAACTGCTGAAATATTCTCTTAAGTGCCATTATTTGTGGATTTGGAACTGTGACTAGCTTCACAACTAGAATGTAAAAGACCTGTGGGTACTCTCTCATATTAGTTGTTGCTGTGTCAACTTCTTTACTCCAAATAAATAGAAGTTCCCCTCTTCTCGGCGCAGAGAATATCCAGCTATGTTTTGATACTAAAAACCTTCAAAAAGCCAGTTCAGAGAGGAGAAAAGTAGTGTTCGAAACAGCTGAAGCCTCTAGGGGGCGAATCGGGGCAACCCTCGCCTCTGAACTGCCTATATAAGGGCCCAGCTTTGGGGCTTGTGGGCAGACTCTCAGAACCCGGCACCTGAAAACACCTCTCTCTCTCTCTCTCTCTCTCTCTCTCTCTCTCTCTGCACTGGTGCTTGCTGCTTTACTCAAACCATGGCTTTCTTATTCAACTACCCTAGTGGAATTCTCTGCCTTCGTCTAGCTAAAACTACCACCTCCTTGGAAGAGACCCTTTCCTCGTGGACGACGGTCGCCTGGGGCCCTACAAACTTTACCTCGTTTTTTTTTTTTCCGTGGCAAATGATAAAGTATTTCTGAGGTGATCAAATAATATCCAGGTGATTTGTCTTTCGGCATCCGTTTAATTTCGGGAAGGACCGAAAGCTTTTGGAGGAATCGACCTGGTAGCGCAGTGCCGAGTACGGTTAGTGCTGTCATTTTGAGCGTATGTCGTTCGTATAGGGTTCGAAAATGGAGGCGTAGGGCTGCGCACTTCTGGTTTCAGGTGTTAAAGGTTCTTTACTTACTTTAAAATAGATCGGGTGATGATGTAATGAAAGATAAGTAAGAAAGAAGAAGGTAAGAGAGGGGGGGAGGGGGATAGGACAGGAGGCCTAAATACAAAGGCCGGCTGGAAGAAAGCTGATCCTTAAAGGAGTCCTTTGCATAAGAAATCCTCGCCCTATTTAGACGATGCGAAAGAGGAGAAGGGAAAAAAGTGGCAGCCCCCCCCACCGCCGTTTTAAATTCAGTTCTTGTTTCCTTTTGTCTGATTCATACGCATACAAAATATACATACATATGTATAGGAGAGTGGATGCATATGGATACGTTCGGGATAAGGCCCTTCTAATGTATTCTATCGCTTCCTTGTCTAGCAGTTTCATCTCTTCAGTCCTAAATCCTTTGTGCCAGGCCCTATCTCTTAGATAGTTTTCAACTCTGAATAAACCCTTTGTAAATATTATCCTTTCTCTCGTGTGCTGAATAATTTTTATCTTTCCGGAAAATTTTTATTTTCTTTACATTAAATTATAAAATATCAAGTAATACTTAGAATATATTTTATATTATATATATATAATAATAATACACAATTACATAATACATACATAAATATTTAAATTCTTAATCGTTTCCATGCCATCATTGAGGTAGAGCCTTTGGCGCGTTTTTTTAATGTCCAGTCGATTGTTTTCACAGATATATATAGGATATAGTAGAGAGATACATGTAATAGATGTGTATGTATATGTGTTCTAGCATAACTCTAGAACGCCTGGAGCAATGTCAACTAAACTTGGTACACACACGACTTATAATTCGGGAAAAAATAATGAAGCAATAAGTTCCCTCTAGGACCACTAATAGGGTGGTTGACATTGTGTCAAGTCCATTTTTCTGGGTCGCTAAGCTGATTGGTGACAGGTCCGATGACATTCAGGCCCAAGCTGACTAGTCAAATAGAAGGCATGGAATGTTATAGAGATTTCCATGCTAAACAACTTTGTTATAATGGGATTCTTTCTCCTGGATGTGAAACTAAAAATGTTATTTATGATCAAATTTTGAGTTACAATATTACACATATATATTGAAACCTACCTCATTTTTTACCATCTCTCTTTTTATTTTACTTGATCAATTTAACTTAACTAACTTGGCAGGTCCGTCATGAGATCTTTAATTCAAATTGTTTTATGTCTTTGACATAGGAATTTATTCCGATTGAATCGCCCGATCTCAAGGCTAATGTTGTGGTTATTAATAAATTGAGAAACTAGGAATTGTGAAATATATTCAAATAAAATGGTTATGACAAATAATTATAATTAACATAGAGTATTGACAAAATGTATAAAAAAATATTCAAATCCTTTTAAATTATGGTAGCTACTACTAATTACAAAACATGAATTTGAGCTCAATTTTTTGAATGGATCCATAATAATAAACAATATTCATAACACCAACCTACAACTTATCCGCCCATCTGTCTCAACACATCATGGTATTCAATAACGTTCAACTGCTTTTCTTCTCTTCTCTTCCTGTAATCCAACCAACGTTACTTTCTACTATTGGTTCTTCAATAGTATGATAACCACCAATTCGGAAGCTTGCCACTGCGTTCTTCTCGAAGGCTTGGCTAAGACTGCCTGGTTTATCTCATCCCCACTCCTAGGAGTATAAGGGAAAATGAACCTTACCATTTGTGAGGGTTCATGATCTTTATTCTCAAATATCATGAATGTTAAAATATATATTATAGGTTTTATTTTCTATTTTTTTTATTTTACTTACTCTATACTCTTCATTAAGTGTAAATAAAATTACTTCAGTTTTACATTTTATATATTTAGAATTCATTCCTTTTCATATCTTATAGATTGGGACAAATAAATACCCACCACGGCATCGCCTGAGATAATTAGCTCAGAAAATGCTGAACACATTTTTAAATGCAAATGTTGCTTAGACTGCAATTAATTATTTAATTCGTTTAGGGGATGGGTAGAGTGAACTTAAAACGACTTGCCTTTGTGACTCCATTGACAAGGCAAAGACATGCCCCACTTTGATATTGTACAATTTGATATTGATACCCCTGCGATGATAAAAAATCAAATGAACCGAAGATAAATAATGAATAAATTACTTGATAAATAAAATTAATTATCTTCACTCCCTGATGATTAGGGCGTATGATTTATTGAGGCTTTGTTGGATTATAATTACTAAAAAGTTATTGAAGCAGTAGTGAAATCCTTTAATATTGAGGAAAAGTTAGGAATTGACATTTAAGTTGTAAATAGCTCTCTTGAGCTGTTCACAATATGGAGCATTGCTTGTTATTTGCTTTGACGTTCGCCAGTTTTCCTGAAGTAGTGAGAAGTGAAGCGACTTCCATCCGGAACCTTGGAATTAT
The DNA here is from genome assembly GCA_930367205.1 of Acanthosoma haemorrhoidale. Lineage (NCBI taxonomy): Eukaryota > Metazoa > Arthropoda > Insecta > Hemiptera > Acanthosomatidae > Acanthosoma > Acanthosoma haemorrhoidale. The sequence goes on from OV884015.1 coordinate 32,276,573, forward strand.
AAATTGTCCGGTTTTCTTGGATCTTGGATATCTCGGCTTTACACAAGCAACTTTCTTTCGAAGCACTTAAGCATCTCGCAGACTTACCCGCCTATTTATCAGACCTCTTCCAGCCCTCTCAAATATTTAAATGCGAAAAGTAGTTCCAGGTATACCTTCCCTTATCCGTTTGTCTTGCCCGGGTAAGAATTGTCTTTCCAACAAAAATATGAGTAGATCGGCTCCTAGGAACAAGCCAACATGAACCGCTGAAACATAGGAAACCAATTGATTCGCGGCATTGCAGCCATATATCCATCTTTATTTGTACTTTCATTTATATTTAATGTCGTTCATTAATAACTACCTAAATGACTGAAACGTATTGATTAGATGACTGACCCAAACCCTTGTTCGACAAGCCACCCACTATATAAAAATGACTATCACCAGTTTTGATTTTCTCGTTCCCTAATCCATGGATCAAGTGATTTATCAGTATGGTAAGTGCGTGGCCCTCCTCCACTATGACTAGGTGGAGAGGGAACTACGGTAGCCTCTCCCCCTCCCCTCCTAGGTTAGTATAGCTCCTGCCACAGGTGTCACTCTTCCTTGGGACACTTGAAATATGTCCACCCAACCTAAATACTGGTAGATGTAGTAAGTAAACCTCACCGGGTGTAACTTTGTGGTACTGGGCACTTTGAGAGAGATCTCATATTGATGAGAGAGCTCAGTCATCCAATCAGCAATAGTTCAAACTATAATTGAAGAAACAGGAAATGAAAAAGAGGAAATAATTATGGAGGATTCTCTCACCGGACGATATTAATAACTTAAGCCGATGATCCAGGGATTGTATTCCGTGTCAGCTATATTTAGAGCCATTGGACCATACTCAGTTTGGCCCGGATTTATATTATCACCTTCATGCCACAATTGTAATTTCCTTTAATTCAAAACCCCTTCTCGAATTCCATCTCTATCCCTCAATTTCTTTCTTATTTCCTATATATATATATATATCGTATAAAATAATATTTAAAAAATAATAGAATACAAAACAAAATGTTATTCCAGGACAAAGTCCGGTATGAATAACAATAATGTTCAGATGAAAAATTCATGTCTGGCAAATAAAAAGAACCATTACATCGTAAAAATATTGCAATGTCAAATGAAATGTAAACCTCAATTGAAAAAAGTACAATATGAAGAAGCCTGTAAATACAATACGACAATTAATGAAAACCACGAAAAAACCAAACACCAAAAGTAACATACAAGATAAATATACAATAGTAAAAACCAAGGCGGTGTCTATACGTCTGTATATATAGTAGGCAATTACATTTTTTATTATGAAATAAAAATAGAAATGCAAAAATAAAAATATGCAACTATAATATAATGGGTAAGTTGTTTCCAAACCAGTGAGCGTCTTTCTGGAGGTTTTAGAATATTAGGGTTTTGAAGCTTCATGGGAATGAAGAGTGGTGGATATTAGGAGGAATATAACTCAACAGGGTAGTATAGCCAGCAAGGAAGGACCGATCGAATGCTGTAGTTTAGTGAGAAGGATTATAAAGACAAGAGAGACGGGATCTTGAGGACTGAGGAGTCGAAATATATAATATTGTATATATAAGGAGGATGATAATAGATAGTGCGGAAAAGGGTTTAACAGAGGAAATATTGTGAACAGAAGGAGAGTAGAAGAGCCACCGGAGACATAGGAGCGCTGCGGAGTCCCAAAGACAAATCATGAAGCAATTCATGATTCACTTCAACTTGGCCCCGAGTCACACAGAGAGACCACATAGTCATAATCAAAGTAATGAAAAATGTGGAAGGTATCAAGGAGTTGACGTGTGGGCTGGGGGAATAGATGCCAAGAGTGATGGAGTAGTTATGAGTGCCTACTGACTGACAAGAAATTTGGTACGGTGACGCTCATTTCATTTGCCGTAGCAACGAAACGGATTCTTGATTGGAAAAATAAAAAAACCGTTTAATGCAGAAAAAACCTTTGGAGGTAAAAAAATGATCTGTTACTTTTAAGAGTTGAAAAGTTACGGCGATAGTTTTTTTTTCAACGCTCTTTTTTTTTATCACGAATCCATTGTTGGATTTTTGAATTTCCGACTTTTTTTTTTCCAAGTGGTCAGAATTGTTACTATATTTAGGCGATGATATAAATTCATAGCCTGTTGAAAAGGTGAAAGTTAAATTATTTTGAGGATTAAAACAAAATAAGAAATAATGTTTTTTGACTAAAATTTTATAATAAATAATGTATTTGAGCTCATCTAAGTTAACCATTTAACTTCAGTATTATATAACGCCCATGTATTAGTTACTAACCATATTATATTTTTTACTATGATTCTATATAAAAGATCCATTTACATAATAGGCTGATAAGTCATACTACTATAATACAAAAGTATGGCTTAACCAAGTAGCCAAGTATCTCCTCCAGGTGTATAAAGCATAACAAGTATAACCAGTCAAATTTCCTAAATCTGAAATAAATTGATGGTGTCTACATCAAATTCGACTTTCTCCTAAAGTCCAAGAGTATTTACTAAGTGTTCTAACTCTACATCAAAAAGGCGCTCACTCCCTATTTGACTGAAGGAGCTATTTCATTAATTTGACTTATGCCACATCAAAATGGTACCCGATCAAAGTCCTCAATATTTTATTGTACATTATATTTAATTAGTTTGACCTGGGAACGTCTAAATGTCTCCTGTTAACAATGAGTTGAAAAAGTTTCAATGTTTCAAATTAAAAAAAAAAACTTGGGTTCAATCTTCCAATCCATGGTGAGGTTCTTGACTATCTTGGCTAGTGCTGCACGAGGACCTTAACAATATGAATCTTCCTTATAGAACGGTTTTTTTTTTTTTCACTCATACTTTCCGTTATCACACCTTGGCTAGAACATAAAACATGACTCATTTTCAAAACGGTTATTGCTAGCTGACAGGCATAAAGGGAGGCTGGAGACATTTTCTCTGTACCTATCCGAAAGAAAAACCTCTCCACTTCGTGCTCGGTCGAGTGAAATGTAAATTAAGTTGTGAATAGCACGAAGCGGTCTTTGCAAACGTTATGAATGCGATGAGACCAGCACCAGCCAGCGTGGCTCCTGATACTGTTGCCACTGGAAATGCCTCTATATTTTCCATTTGTAAACCCCACTCGGTAGATAATTGGACCAGTTATGTATACAGTGGGTTAGAGGACTACACTTCCTCGGGAGATTGGTATTCCCCCGCGGGGATATTAAAAGCTTGGGCATAATTCCCAGGAATGCTATCCCTAAATTAGTCTTCTGTACAATCCTCTAAAAGATACACTTGTAAGTAACAACTGTGACGCCATTGCCTTTCCTCAATAAACATTCATCACTGACTGGAAGGCCAGGGATTTTCAGCTAATTCTCTTGATTAAGGGTTAATTAGATAGATGGATTAATAAAAAGATCATTTACATATTCTTACACATTATTTAGGACTTGAATGTATTTATGTTACATTTTGCAAGGCTTTCAAAATTCATAATAGTAGAAAAAAAAAACATCTACCCAACTAGATAAACATATTTGAAAAATGAAATAAAATGATTCTTTAATGCACATAATCAAATTGGATTTCAAATAATGAATCTGTAAATCCAAAAATGGTCCCGGCACAAGATTCTGTTTGTGAGCCTCAGTGTATGTTTAGTTATTTCATATTCACCTAAGTGAGTCATAATTACTTTTTTTCTGGATTGAAGGATTGTCTGATAAAATTGTATTACTAATAGCGGCATTTGATGTTGCAATGTTGGCCAAACGAAGGTCAGACGTTAATCTATAATTCTCATTCGCAGAATTTGAATTATTTCATTACTGAAATTTTCATTTTTGATGAGGACTGCGTAAGTGCGTAACTTTAGATTCACTGTCATCTGATTTGTATATTCAACTATTATATGTTGTGCTATCTGTTTAGGCTATAACCGTGTATAGATTTTAGAATTTTAGAATAGGCGAAAGACACTGCCAAGGGTGTTAACGACTTCAAAGAAGGCACCCTTTGGGACGTAAAGGCTATAAGCCTCCTCGGAGAGGCCATTTTTTAGTGAGAACTTCACAGGCTGTTACGAAATGCCAACAAATCACGTCAGCTACTGGCGCAGTGGTAGCCCGGATGACACCTAACCAGATGAGGCAACCCTTATTATTTATCGGGCCTTGTTATGGAAACAATAATTTGTCCTTCCCTAAGCAATAGCCCAGATGACGACCACCGGCTGAGGCAACATCCACCTATATTCCCCACACTCCGGAAGATCCCAGGAGGCATGATCCATTTCTCCCTATATAAACCTTCCCCAGATTTTACCCACTCTCACTCAGTCACACTCTATCTTCCAGCTTAGACGTAAGACAGTATCTACTAACCTTTTACCTCGTTGCACTTTGGAATAAACTGGCGCTCGATCAGGTTACTTTGGCAGCGTACGTGTAACTTTGGTAGAATCTCCCCGCGATCCCGCACTTGAGACACTAGGCAAGACCCGAGACATCCTCTACTCGTTCAAGGAGAAGCCCGGCGAAATACTAACAGGACTTCAGGATCAGCAGAACGCTGGTATATCTTGATGTACATCTCCAAGGTATACTGAACCAGAAATCGTTGAAGGAAGACCAGGACGACAAAAAGAAGACAACGTTGTAATTGGTAATTATAACTTAGCAACATTTCTTTGTACACGTTTTGACTTATGACTGAGAGGAGCATACTAAGGGAAGCCATACTTAACGTACCGACTATACACTCACCAATATAAGAAATAAAAAATTCTTTACTCGAACACAACTCACAAACATTAAATATAAACCAACACATAATCAAAGCCACTGATTTCCAGCAAATTCTGGAATTCAATGGAAATCCTAGTGACTTAGCTACATTTTTAAACCAATTGTCATATGTAGTCTCTATGGTAGGAGCATTAGACAACCCACACAGGAAATATAATTTAAGACAAAGTCGAACGAAATGAACGGAACAAGCTATATTTTGCGGAAAACGAAACTACGACACAATCGAAGAATGCATAGCGGAATTAAAACATACTTTCGGGGCAACAAAACAATAGAACGATCAATTACAGAAATATTAGGAGTAACAATACACAAAAATGAACATCCACTAAAATTCACGAACACTACGAAACGAACTAGGAGGAAGAATCATTACAGACTCAAAAGAACAAATACAAAAAATATATTTGATAAACGCGTATGACAAACTGATAACTAACCACTGTATAAAGCAGCTTGTACCAGAACTAAGAAACTTTGTACGGGGTAGTATCACAAATAATCTTCGCGACTTACAAAGAACACTGACCACTTCCGCTATCGAAATAATGGAAGAAAGTTATAACAAAACTATCAACAAAGACCACAACAAAATTACCCACGATATACACCTAATTATAACAGAGACAGTAACGAAAGACACAACCAGTCATGGAAACCTCATGAACAAAGACAGTACTTCAACAGACCGAAACAACAAACTAGACAAAAAGACCAACAAGCAGAGAACCAAACTGTCTCAATGAGAACAGGGTTCACCATACTGAAACAGACAAAGATGAACAAATTAGACAATTAACGGAAAGACTACAACGATCAGAAACTAGACAAGACAATTTTTTAGAGCTAGGTCCGAACGATTTCGATTCGCCAGACTCGTGAACGAACTAAATCACACGGATAACTTACCTAAACTCAAAGACAAAAAGTGAAGACTATGGTTACTTGACTCTGGAGCAACAAAAAATTATATCACCCCAACTTCTTTACCCGAAGGAAATCAAATTATTTCGGAAGGTTTTGTTATGAAAACTCCCACAGGGAAAGCCAAGGGCACACAAAGTGCAATAATAGATCTCGAGCCTGTACTAGAAGTCCATACAAAAATAAAATTTTTAATATTCCCCTTCAGTGAAAAATATGATATCCTACTTGGATATGAAACCATGAAACAACTTAACATGGAAATAAAGTTCCATACCAACGAATATTACATAGATGGTATTAAAATAAAAGAAAAAAGAGACCAAGAGACCAAACACTCGGAAATTAAATCAGAAAATAACTCGGAAAATGAAACGGAAAAACGATCGGAAAACAAACCAACCAAATACATTAAAAATAAAGAAGATGTAATTAACTATATTGATGACAGACAAACTATAAAAACATTAATTAGAACGGGATACATTGACAACAAAATAACGAATAAAGTAGTAAATTTAATTAGCCAAAATGGCGAAATAATAAAGACAGACCAAGACAAACTAAGATCAACAAACTTGATAAAACACAAAATTAATGCGACTAACGGCAATCCTACACCAGAAACTACAGATACCCAGTACAATTCCAAAAACAAATACATGACGAAGTAGAGACATTACTAAAGAACAACATTATACGGAAGAGTAACTCTCCATACAATTCACCTGTATGGATTGTTCCTAAGAAACCGGACGCGTCAGGTGTAAAAAAGGTACGAATGGTAATTGACTATAGGAAACTAAACGAAAAGACTATAAAAGACAAATACCCCCTACGAAACATAGATGACTTACTGAACAAACTACAAAAGGCAAAAATATTTTCGACTATTGACTTTTAGCTTCAGGATTCCACCAAATCGAAATGGATCCAGACTTAATAGCAAAAACGGCTTTCAGCACAGAAAACGGACATTACAAATACCTCAGAATGTCTTACGGACTATGCAACGCACCCCCAACTTTCCATCGTGCAATGAATATGATGATTGCAAATATACCCAACACTATGGTATATGTAGATGACATCATCATATACTCGGACAAAATAGACGACCATCTTGAACATTTAGAAAAAGTATTCAGGAAACTGAAAGAACACGACTTATCAATTCAACTAGACAAAACAGAATTCTTTAAGACAGAATTACCATTTTTAGGACATATTGTGACACCTCAAGGACTAAAAACTAATGACAAAAAAGAAAAAAAGAAGCCATTACAAACTTACCTTATCCAAAAAATGAGAAAACTGTTTGATAATTTTTAGGAACGACCAGATATTACAGGAAATTTATCGAAAATTACGCTACTATTTCTAGACCCCTATCTCAAGCAATAAAGACAAAAATTTATGATACCCCACAAATAAAACAGGCATGTGACGAATTAAAAACATTAATGACAAACGCCCCAATACTCTTATACCCGGACTGGAAACCTTTTACCTTAACAACAGACTCTAGTGACAAAGCCATAGGATCTGTACTATCACAAAAGGACAAAGATGGAGTAAACCATCCCGTAGCTTTTGCTTCAAGAGTCTTACAACATCCTGAACTTAATTACTCTATTGAAAAAGAACGTCTAGCAGTAGTCAACTTAACAATTCAAACCATACTTATATGGTTCGCGATTCTTACTACAGGCAGACCACAGACCACTAAAATGGATTTTTCTAATGAAAAATACTAACACCCTGTCGGGGGCTTCACTAGGGGAGTGCCTAATTACTCTAGCCCTGGTGACAAGTGCGGATTGTTGTAGTTAATAACATGAACCATGTTCAATGTCGGCGTTAATATCTGACTCCATTTTATTGATAGGGATGTGTCCCCACAATACACTGTGTTCAGGATGAGGTTCAGAGGTTCATAAAGAATAAGACCAGTTTTCAGAGTTCGAGCGGGAGATCGGCAGCGTAATAGTACAAGTCGTCAGAGGGTCTGCTAGAGGCTGTGAGCCAAGATGACTGCCCAGAGGTGTGGCAGAGAGAGAGTAGACTAGTAGAAGATTCCAGGGCCCCGGGGCCCTGGAGTATCGCGACTGTCGAGATGCAGAGACTGGAGAAGAGTGAAGAGTGAGCCTACCAGGCGGCCCTGACGTATAGCGACAAGTAGTGCGGCTGAGGAGACTAGGAAAAAGAGTGTCTTTACAGGGCGAAATTCATTGATTTAAATACTATCTCCCCTTCCCTCCCGGAAGGCGGAGTGGCTGCAGGGGGTATGTTTTATGATGCCCAGGTGGCTAATCCCCCTTAAGTTTATGACTGTTGGCCTAAAAGGTGTTTTATGATGTCACACCTACCGAGCTACGTGACCGCTCGTCCCGTAAAAGACTGTTTCTGGCATGATTTTATGACCGCCAGAGGTCTACCGTTGGTTTTATTAGGTGCAGATGGCTAACCCTCTCAGGTTTTATTGCAGGACCTTTGACCCTCTGTTACGTGTTTCACGACTACCGACCTCTCTATGATTTATTACAAGAAGTTTACAAAGATTTGCATTTATATTATAATACATTATGCACCAGAGTATAGGGTAATTTACATATGTGATTGGCAATCGCTACATAGCTCCCCCAAATTGCCCTATACTCGGTAAATTTGAAAGTTTTTTTATTTTTTTTACATTGAATTACATTAAATAATAAAAACATACATGATACAAACAGATTTCTATCAATCTTATTATACACTAAAACTTCTATAGCTTACAACAATACACTAAAACTGACTCAAGACGAAATAACATTCGGGATAATTAAACATGACTCCCAAATACACAGAATACCACTGAACAATTCGTACAACAGTATCATGAGGAAAAAAAAAAACTCCACGAAATCATAAAGCAAACCATAGAAAAAGAGAAAGAAGAACGAACACAAAAATTAAATAAGAATAGAGAAGATCCCCCAGAAATAGACATTGACGAACCACAACACATACGCAATATCCCAAGAACCGCAAAACAGAACGAAAAATGCAGACAAATCAAGCTGGTTATTACATACTAGACAAAAGGACAAACTATTAGGCGACTATATGTAAACAAATTAAAAAGACCTCGTAAGAAACATCTGACTCACCGAACATATGTTCCAGATAACAATAAGGTCACTGGCACATTTGATACAAGCAATTTTATGGACTGCAATTACTGCACTGAAAATAACTGACCTGACTCACAGTAACGGAATGCCGCACTACTCACTAAACAACGTAAAATTAATTGGAAGGTACTTCAAGACATACCACTTCTACAACATAAGCTTACTAGACTCAGAACTGACCAATATTCAAAAACATACTCTACTCTACAATAATTCAACAACTTACCCGTTGATATTAGATATGATACGTGAAACCAAAAACAAAATTGACTTACTAAGAAACCATAATAGAAGACAAAGACGAGGATTAATAAATAGACTAGGAACGGCTATAAGTTAGTTAACTGGTACTATGGACGCTACGGACAAACAACATTATGACAATGTCATAAGTGAAGTTGAGCGTAACAACTATAATACAAAACACAATATTGAACAGACAGTAAACATAAACAAACAAATTATAGAGACTTTCAAGACAGACATTAAATTAATAAATGACAATTTCCATAAAGGTAGAGGCAATATAATAAGTATTAGCAAAGAAGTAGCTTTTCACGATATTTATATAACTTTGACACACTTATATAACAAGATAAATGACCTGACACTAACATTGGAACTGTGTAAACTAGGAATCACACATTTTTCCCTTATGTCTCAAATACTAAATGTCATACACGAAAATGTAACTTTAGCTTCTAGACAAACAGAGATATTATGGGTTATGAGCAAAATTCATTGTACTACGCATGAGGAAATACTTCATGTATTTGTAGACCTGCCACTGGCAGAACCCAATGTAAGAACCTCATTGCTCATACCCGTTCCTGTGATTAAAAATAAACTTTATTGTTCTATTAATATAAGAAAAGCTATAGTAATTAGGAAAAATGATAATATTTATAATGTTAATTGTAATTATCTCATTAATAAATATTACTGTACTAACCCAACCTTACTAGATAACAAATATATAGAAAATATTATATTATTAGGTTCTACAAATAAATGTTACTATACTCAATATCAACTACCAAACATTGATTATATTAATTCATACATTATTGTTAATAATCCTAAGCTAGATGACTGTAACAAAAATAACACTATTTATTTACCCCTCATATCCCTAGTAAATATATCCCAAAATGATTGTTTTTTTGAACTTCCTAAAATGCCCTTGCATATTGTAGATTCCGAATATAAGACTATGTACCGAGAATCTTACAAAATACCATTGTACAACAATCCCGAACTAATAGATCCCAATATAACCCATATTATGCTAAACCCTATTACTAACACTAATAATAGTTCCATATATTTTATAGTTTGTAGTATTATAGGTACTTTAGGAATACTAACATTATTCTATTATATCAAAATGAAACTCTGTGATCCCAAAACCACTTGTATTCCACTCCCTATTATCACCTATAACCCTACTTTAGCTTCCTCGCCAGCTTCCACCACGCAAATCCTTCCACCAGTGGACTTTACCAGACTAAACCTTAACATAAATGCTCCATATGTGCCTACTTATTGATGGAACAAGAATCTTGAAGATGGGAGGAGTTACGAAATGCTAACAAATCACGTCAGCTACTGGCGCAGCGGTAGCCCGGATGACACCTAACCAGATGAGGCAACCCTTATTTATTGGGCCTTGTTATGGAAACAATAATTCGTCCTTCCCTAAGCTATGGCCCAGATGACGACCACCGGCTGAGGCAACATCCACCTATGTGGCAATGATACATTTCTCCCTATATAAACCTTCCCCAGATTTTACCCACTCTCACTCAGTCACACTCTCTCTTCCCGCTGAGATGTAAGACAGTATCTACTAACCTTTTACCTCGTTGTACTTTTGAATAAACTCTTTTTGAAAAGCCTATCAGTGTAAACTTCTTTAACTTTAAGTGTAAACGCTTCAAGCATCGCTCGTGTTCTCTAAGCTCAAGTTAGATAAGTGATGTTTTATTTGTTATTAAAGTGGTTGCAGGGATCAGAAGCACCTGTGTTTTCTTCTTTATCCATAACTCCCGTATCCTAAATACCTTTTCTATCAGACCTGCTGATATTCAGGTAAGCTGCTTAATTTACGTTGTCTATCTGATTTTATTGTTGCACCGATAACTTTATATTGCAAAATTACTTCTCGATCTAGCGTACGTACACTATCCATTGTATATTGTTTCTCTTCCATTACGTGGTCGTGAGTGTCAGGGTTCCATGTGGAAATGGTCGTTTCTTGTCCGTATTATAATTAACGTCCGTTGCCCCTTCGTTTACTGAAAAATGTCACTAAAACCCCTTTGTTTTTAAACCTACTGGTATAAATCCGTCCTTTGTTAATTGACTACAGGCGCTAATCCAGCGTACATGGAACAATCCCCTCCCTTCCGAGATCACAAAGGTATCAGTTTTTATAGGGAAGAACAAATAGGCTAGCTCTAGTCCGGCGTAAATTAGCTGGGAGAGACTTTTACAAAACCCTGGGCAGATATAATCCCCCCAAGCGAAAAGAGTTGATAAGGTTCATTAAGGCTGGATCAGCGGAGAGGATTTGCACTTTGTCCTCGCCGTGCCCTCATTGCATAGTCATCATATCAATCCCACACACTTGTACCCCGCTGGCTCCAGTTATAACGTCTCACTAATTTTTAACTAGTCACTATTTTCACTATTTGCAATAAAGTTAAGATATGGATTTTGAAACCAACTTTTTTTTTTTTGTGATAACATTGGTGGAAGCAGAATGGACATAATGAACGCCCAATATAATACCATACAAAAATTGAGGATATTTTCTCTGTTTTGGTATCAGGAGAACAGAAGGAGATAGAAAGCTTACTAATTTTTAGCCTCTTGATTCGATCCTTGAACGTAAATATACCGAAAATACGAGCATTTATTTGACTATATTTTTTTCTGGTTTAGTATCAGGACATCATAAGGCGATAGGGGCTTATTACGCTGACCCCAATGCCCCTCTTCACCAAAAATACCAGGTTTTGGCAGTATTTTTCCAAAATTTCGTATCAGGACAGAAGCTACGACTAGCTACGAACAATCTTTATATCAAAGAAGACGATTTTTTGACGTTATTTTTTGTCTGTTCCAGGATCAGTTCAACAGAAGGTGACTGGAACTTATCATTCTAACCACGATTCTGTCTTTTACCACATATCTTTTTGAAAATATTTTTCTTATTTCAGTCTCAGGCAAACAGAAGGCTACTTGGATCCTACTAGTCGATCCTACGATTTTTTGACAATATCTGGTCTGTTTCTGTATCGGTGGAACAATATGTGCTAGAAACTTACTTGTATGTACCACTAACTATGTGTATGAGGGTATCAGAAGTGATAGGAGCTTTATTATAAAATATAAAGGCCTGAGAGCCAAAAACAGAGTTGAATAAGTTATTTATTATTTCAAATATTTTAGCTTTTTAAATATTTTGATTATTGAAAGGCGATTTCTAGTTTTCAAAAATAATTTTAGATAACTATATATCACGAATGTTCAGCGTTATTCTCATGGAGAATATTCCAGATCGGCGAATAGTTTTTTTATTTATTGTAGCCCTCTTAACCGAAAATACGACTTTTTAGTAATACTTTCCCTTCAATGTTATCAGGGAAACAGGAGGTTATAGGAGCTTAATACTCTAGCTACGAATCTTTTGTACCTCAGTGCTATCTACCAAATTCAGCGACAACCTTGGTCGACCCTACTTCTTTTTAGGTTTTGCTCAATAAACTTATTTTTATTTAATTTCATTGGACTGCTAGAAATTGAATAGTTGATGTGACAATTTCTGTGAAATATTTATGTTTTTTCCTACCCTTACCTTATGGCAATCTTTCACACCTTCCGGATTCGTTTTAGCTCACCATTATTACATTCTTCTCAAATCATCTTGTATGTGATGGGTATAGTTGTATTGACAAAAATAAAGATTAAATTCTGGAAACCAGTACTTCTGAGAAGAAAATAAAATACTCAGACTTAGTGAAAATAGAAGTTGAATCGATAAGAAGGGAACTGTGACCTTTTGTAGCTGAAATGTCTTCTAAAAATAAATGATTATTATTTGATAAAAGAAGCTAAGTGAATATTAAAAATGCACAGCTGAAAGGTTATACTTTCGGATTGGGACAAACAATCTAATTCAAGTAAATGCTAAAAGTAGTTGGTTTTTCAACGGTATGGGATATTTTCGAAATATGACTTTCAAATGACTTTATGAATGAAATGCTAAAAGAAAAGCTATATGTATGAATAAATGAATTTTTTAAAGGAACAATGGACAGTAAACGTTTTGCATAACATTTTAAGAGCTAGATTATCTCGAATCTCTTGATATACACTGATTCACTCACGATCATCGACTGGTCAATAAAAGTAATCTAACGATCATACTTATCACACTTAGAAAATAATTACTCTGAATACTATATATATCCATATAGTTTGTATTATGTTTTACTGTATTTTTGTGGGAATAGCAATCCATTTAATTTAAATATTCTCAATTGTTTCGAAGCTATAAACGATTTAATAATGACCGCTACCGTGGTCTAGAGGTTGGAGAAACCTCGTGTCGATAAACGAGTGGGCATTTCAATAAACAAGTAACAAATCCGGTTAAGAAAACTTAACAATTAATGGTTGACAGGTAACCCCTAGCACCAACCACCTTTGTCATATCGCTCCCACTTCTTTATTTAAATTTACCGTACTTTTAGCTTGCACAAAACCTGGTATTAGCTTGAGTGGAAAGTTTTGCTCATTTGAGAGTTAGGATGTGACAAGTGTGTGATTACACGTTTAAGAAATTTATTTTATTGCTTACACGAATTTGTTTAGCAAACATTTATTTGCTATCATTGATATTGTTTAGTAGGAATGATTGAAAACAAATGTAAATTAGTATATATATACAAATCTTTTTTTGAGAACATCACATTTTTTAATAAGTTACGTATTTGTGAGTGCAAGTAACTGAATTATAAAGCGAAGAAATAGAAAACAAAGTCTCCAAGAGACTCATAAATTTCTAAATACAATAAATGCAAATATAATTATTAATATGGACACTTAAAATGTGGTTATTCACATAAATTCGAATACCCATAATCATCATTTTATGAGTCTTATCCTTATCCTCCATTATGTTGATAATGACGTTGAAATATAGTTTAGCTGACTGTCCATTTCCGGCAAACTTGCAAATTTGAGATAAGATAAATAAAAAAGAAGAGTACTTACCCGGAATTAGATCCCCACTGGGCTGTCTCAGTGTGATAAGATCTCCGTCCTCTCGCCTCCAGGTGATCCTGGGCCGAGGTCTGCCAGTGGCCCTGCACTCAAGGGTGGCGTTCTCTCCCTCGATCAGGGATACGTCCGGAGAGGTCTGGTTATACAGGATGTCCGGAGGCACTGCAAAAACGTACCAAAAACATATTAGCTTTAAAAGTTGTCAATTGGTCTAGAACAAAAGTTATGGAAGGAATCTAAGAAACAACTAGGCCCCAATTGCAACGGAGAAATTTAGAATTGTGGGAAATGACGGAACTAATCTAGAAGTTAGGAACAGCATACATGAGGCTTACAATGTGTATTTCCAATTGAAAAGAGAGAGATTGGAACCAAAACAAAAATCTACAAACAAATCTTTGCATCTATTTTAATCTACAAAGGAGATTTTTGGCCTGGAATACTGAGGGTGTAAAGTAGGATGCATCCAGCTAATACGGAATTTCTCTGCAGAGTAATTGGGATAATGGCATTAGTCAGAGCGAGGAACTACTGTTCTCTACATACTCTACTGAGTATGGTAGAAGGAAAATCAGAAACCTCTTCAAGACTTAATAAATACCAGGACACTATGCAGAATGCAATATAAGCAAGGTTTTGTGTCAAGTGACTCAGCGGTCGACCAAAAAAAAAACGTTGGTAGGAATATCCAGAACAAAAGGAATACAACACTAGTTAGATAGATAAAGATGAAGGGATTGGGAGATGGCATAGGACCTGCAAGCTCCGACGTCGTAAGGTAACAAAGGGTTTTATGATGAAGAGAAAAAAAGTTTTTATTAATATTCATAGAAAAATATCAACGATCCTATTAAAACTAATTGAATCAACTGTTGGCTTGCCAAAAATAAAGTCTACAATTGGCAGTAAAAAACATTAGTTTATTCAAAAATTTTCAACAGAAAATGACAGACTAGAATAAAAATAAAAAAAAAAATTGTAAAATTCAGCTGTTCAAAAAATTACTTTAATTAAGTTTTTAATCAAGAAGTTAAGAAATTTGATTTGATCTCCTATTGTAAAATTACAGAGAAATTCTGTTTTTATTACTAAATAATTAATCAATCATGTTTATCGAGGTAGCCACAGTTCTATTTCCCTTGAACGTTTTATAAAAATGTATGTCTTTCCCTTCTGCAGAGAAGTCAAAATAGACTGTAATCATACAATCAGGTGAAAACGTGAGGGATTGAAATTTGAAAAAATTCAAGTCGTGTGAGATGCATCGCATCATTATGTGTTTCGTTACTTTTGCCATGAAGATCTTAACAGCAGCTTCTATGAATTTTCATAATAATTTATTAATAAATAACTAACAAATAATATATAATATTATTAGTATTATATAATAAATCAGATACTTAATCATGTTTGATAGAGATCACAACAATTTTAGTGTCTAGTTATAATCATAAGAGACTTCATGTAAAATTTCATTTGCTCAGCTTCGAACGTTAATATTCACACAAGTAAATCACACACACTGGTGAAAACAAACTGAGTTCTGGTTTAAAAAAAAAACCCTTCATAAAATAGTTTGGTTTAGTAGTGAATTTCGAAAACCCGACTTCCATTTATTTATTATTTTTCAAAAAAAAAATCTTTTTCATAACAAATTTTCTCCATTTTATTACAGTGTTTTTAGCTAAGGCAAATTTCCGAAATTCCAGAATTTTCCAGTCTGCGAGTTTTAATGTGAACATTCAAAGTAGGCTACCCCGGGTCGAAATCGGTCCGGTTGATTGCTCAAAAAATCCAAAAAAAAAAGGTCGATAACAATTTGGCTTATATTTTTGTATATATAAAGAGACGGCTGATAAAAATCTGTTTTACTATCATGAACCCTAGGCAGAGCTCCGTCCCTCTGCCATCTTTAATGTGCTTTTTAATAGAAATCAAACGTTCTCACCATCTCTTGTTGGTACGTACGTGGTAACGTCAGGAAAGATTATTGGTACGGTTGCTAACGTTGAAACGTTGAGCAAGTGTGTGTGTATGGGCTTGGTTGGTACCCAGCTTATACCATCTCCACCTCCTGTTTTTATTGTTTTTTTCGTGAAACACTAATAAATTGTCTTTGAAGCTTTCCTTTAGTTATTAAGCCATTAAAATTATGTAGTTGATAGTAATGTGAGTGGTTACTAGGAGTCTAGGTGAACTTAAGCTGAATTATTGACGCGGATCCTGTTATGCAGAACAATTGCAGTGATAAATTCATAAGTCATAAGTGGAATTTAATTACTGATTTACGTTTTGTTTTTTGGGACTCCGCGATAAATACTATTGTTTTGAATTCCACTAATTCTTGTGAAACAGTTGCTGATGGTCTATGCTAACTGTTGTTTAATGTATTTATAGAGCTTATTATAGTTTTTATTTATAGTTTGAAGAATTGTTTTTCGTTATTACAGTTGCCACGTTTTAAATTTGTAACAGGACCACTCTAACTGACGGATTAAGGCCCATAGCCCATAGTTTAATTTTAGATACCAATTGATACAATTTTTATTTTTTGTTCATTGTAAAAATAAACATGTTTAATTATCTATCTTGTTATACTTATTATTTTTTTTAGCAGCCTCCTTCGACTGCGGACTGGCAACTGCGAAAGAGGTATAGCGATAGAGTACTGCAACATAGGTATTTAACCATGTGGCAGTCTATCTGACAGGTAGGACTGGTGTGCCACCTCGACTCTAGGGTCCCCTAATTTTTTTCCCGGCCTCGAGTTATCTCGGAGTCTCATTGTTTGAATTTTTACGGCAGCTACCATTTCCGTAATAATATTTTAAAGGATTTATTATATTACCCTGGTAGTTGACAGTTGAATGTCGTTGTTTAGAACAGAGCTATATATATACGTACAGGGATAAGGTTTATGTGACTTCTGGTACGTTTAATTAAAGCTAGCCCCCTCTACGAGCTTAAGGGTGCGTGCTAATATGACCGCAAGTCAGGCAACAGCCCAGTCAAGTTAAATGATTAATGTGATATTAGGGCGTGGTATTCAGAGATCAGAAGTTTCTAACCTTCCTTTAATAATCACCTTCTACCTTACCTCCATAAAACATCCTTTCTACTTGCCATGATTATCGCAGTTAGGAGCTTAAGCTATAGAACAACACTGAGGTAAGTCAACTAATTTTACGATGCTTAATTGTTTGATTCCACACCCCGAAATTAACTGCCCAACTAGCACGTACATTCGTTTACTAACAACCTATCCTGTAATCAAAATAATCAAGGACAAAATAGGAGCGTGAAGACACTTTGTCTATGGTGTCTTAAATGAATGTAAAGCACCGGTGACTCGGTGAGTTTGGCTAGGCCTTAACCACGGCAGAGACAGGACTTAGTGTGACCGCGGCGAACTTAAAGCTAACTGTGCAGACCTCAAGTTAACACCTGCTCCTTCATGTTTTCAAACCCCAGGAACTCTCTCTCTCTCTCATGTACAGAAGTGTACTGGGTCTTTTGCCTATGCCCTTGCATAAATATACAGTACTATTTAATTAATCACATTACAAGAATTTTTTGTATTCCATCTATAAAAGCACAGTAAATTCAATAAATAATAAATAATAGCTATTGAACATTGGATTAAGCTACCAATTCATGAGCTTCACTGGAATTAATTTAGATTGATTACGCAATAGGTTAATAATTGATAACCTGTTTAATATCTCAGTTCAATGGTATATTAAAACAAACACAACATTCTACTGCGTTTCTAACGGTCGAAAGTTCAAGGATTATACGTATAATGAACGCTAATTCACCCTTTTCACAAGACGTAAAATTCTTGTTAAAACCTATGGTCTGTAAAACTCAACAATTTCAAGTCGTGTCGTTCACGAATGCACTTTACTATGACACCACATTTCTAACATTACATTACTAAGGACAGCACTGCTGTTGTCATCTAATTGTCACATTCTTGTAGTTTATTTGACAATAGTTGCTCAATCCGGCATTCTTTAAGCATTGATCCTGTTTAGTTTACATTATGTGTTTATTAATATAGTTATCAATATTATTTCTATCCCTTTCAGGGATTCCATCACGTTTAAATAGATCGCCGGATATATCCTATGCACCTGTTAATTTACATCGTCGCTTAGTAGGGCGCTCTGTCTCACTCTCCTTCCTGTTCTCTGCTATCGATATATGATACATATTTATTAATTATACTAAAAATATAATATAATTTCATTGGTAATAAGTGGAACCCCACATAAGTCAGCACGAGCGTCTTCATTTGAGCGAGAAACATATTTATGGATGCGCAACATGTTAGGCATGACCACTGGGGGTAAAGCCGCGCTTGAGTCCGAGGACGAGGCTACACTGTTTGAAGTCCAGCTGGATCGGGTGCTTATACAATGCGAGTCATTCAAAAAATGCTGGGTCAACCGCGTTCACCTCTTTTTTTTTTATTGGGAATGCTGACACAACAGTGAGCAACGGCAAATATGATGTGCTATTGCAGGAACTAGACTCCGCACGGGCTTCAAGGCTCATCTTGCGCAGTTGCAGGGAGAACAAAATATGCCAACGAGCGAGCTTACACATGAATTCCCCACACCAAAATTTGCAGGGAATTCATTGCTGCTTCAAGTACACTTCTATACCTTTGATCCACGATGAGCGAAATCTTTCAAAAGTGAAGAAAATCCATTATTTGATAGGTGTTTCAAAGGGGCTGCACTCATTTCGCGTTTCACCGTTGACGATTAGCTCTTAGAGAAATACGGCATTTCTCAAATGCTTGCAAGCTTCTTGGAACGAGTACTAGAATTTAGTGTAAAGGAGATTCAAGACGAGAAGCAGAAGTATGAGGCATTCCTGACAGGCGTTGGGGATATAATTAAGGCATTTCGTGGGCTTGAGCTTTATTTTGAGCCGCCTTTGTGAGTTTATTTTACAAACATCGACATTGTCCCTGTGGTCACTCGATCCCGAGAGCCACAAGAAAGCTGAGCCTTCCTGGTCTGCATTTTCCTGCGTTGACGAGATCACCACGTACGACAGCAGTCAATACCACGAAGCTGTCCAAGGACATAGACACTGCCCACTTAAAAAAATACTTGAAAGCACGCCGGCGTGAAGGTTTTTACGTGGCGCTACTCACACCGTTTGCCAACATAATGCAAAATTATTGAGAGCCGGTAAACGATTCGTCAAAGCTCAGTTACTGTCCACAGATTTTACTTCTTCCAATAGATGTTCCTGTTCTGCTGATAGAAACACCAACCGTGTCTGCTCCTTTTGCCCAGGACATCACACTTTGCTTGTTTCGAGTTCTCGTCTATTCCACTCTAACGACGGTTAAGCTTCATCACAGACTGCCGAGGCTGGAAGAACTGTTTAAGAATGGAACACAAGATTCCACCTAATGTCCCTTGAAATGGACATGCAGATGTTGTCAGGAATACACCATAGACTTGTTCACAGTAACCATAGCGCTGCAGCGTAACCCCAAAGACCAGCACTACGAGGGTTTGTATGGTTAGGCTGTCTTGAACAGTTCTACTTTTCACTATACTTCACTACTTGGTACTGTGAAGGCCTATATCAAAGGTATCGAGGGAAGTTGGTTTCCAGTGCTGACGTGGGCTCTGGCAGCCAGCGTACTTTCAGTACCAAAGGGATCGCTCGGAAACTAGGAAGGAAAATTGTGCCCTTTAAGGGCAGGATCTCCGGCTTAGGTGGGCCTTCAATTTCCACGCCTGATGGCTCCATTGACTGTACACTGAAACCTAATGGGGATGATGAGGAATATCAGGTGCAAACCGTTGTTGTAACGAACATTACATCTCACCGATCCAGTCCGCCAGTCAGGAAGAGGCTTCAATCAACCGCCTCAAACTGTGATTGGCAGATCCCGCATTTCACAGCCTCATTATATTCCCTATATATATAGTTTAAACCAACTTTTGTTTATAATGTTAAAATAGGTAATTCATTAATATATATATATATATACCTTTTTAATGTTAACCAATTAATCAAATGTTTATTGTATAATTGTATAACCTGAAGACGTCAGGCGGGGGCTTCTGAAATGCTTGCTGTGAATAAAGAAAATTATTGAAAAAACGCTTGGTGTCTATTAACCTAAACATTTCATATCTTCCATTATAACAGCTCAATTACATATTACGTAAAAACCAAGGACGCCTTAAAAACTCTCGCAGCCTCGTTTACTTCTTTTGCTACAATATGATAGCTAAATAATTTAAACATTTCCTTTATTGATAAGTAACCAAGCAATTGGGACTTTTATTGAAGAAAAATATCTATATGTAAAACAGGAGGGACAAAAAAACGCAATAGATGATTTCGTTTATGATAATTTACTCAAGTCCCAACAAGAATAATAAATTATTCACGAGGAAATCGACACTTAAATTAAATACCCGAAATAGAAAAATTATCTTAACTTCAATAACCAAGTTGCATTTAATTATATTTTATGCGTTAGGCAGTGCTATTGATTTAGTTGGGTCATCCAATATAACATCAAATGGTTCTAGAGCATAAAATGAGCTTATTACCATCAGAACGCAAGTAAAGTTCCCTTGCTGAGTTCCTTGAGTTTATAATGTTGAGCCTTGGTTACAATCATCTAAAAAAAATTCCTCCACAAAGTTTTTTTTGTTCTTAATGAGCACTTCGAGCCCCTAGAGGCCGGCTAGTGAATAACTTCCACAGATTAGGGTTCGATCTGATTCAGCCCCAGGACACAAATGAATGAGGCTTCCTCGTTTAAATAAAACCATTTAAATGTAATATATCTATATTCATTAAAGCTAGTCTGAAGTACAATTTTAATAAATTACAATTGATTTAGTTCAACGATGAATAATTTCAATTCATATCAATTGATATGAATATTATATTTGAAACTATTTACATTGTCATTTGTGAAAGAGAAATACCCGGTGTTCGTAGAAACAGATTTATTACCTAAACTTTCGTTATATGACTGCTATGAAATTATTGTTCTTCTCAACATAGTTTTCTAATTATACAGTGGATGAAACAACTAGTTACCAACTGGAACAATTAATGCAATAACGGTGATAAATTTCAAGAAAATGAACCATTTCAAAAATAAAATAAAAATATATTTAATAATCGTAATTGCTTAACAGGCTACTTAGGTAAATTAAAGACATTTATTCATCTGCGATGAACGAATATTTATTCAAAAACGAAATAACGTACGAACAAGACTGCAATTCGGAAATTTATACATTAAACCGGCACCATGATGCTGACGACGACGTGATACAACTTGAACAGAATAATGTTGCATAACAAGAAACAAATTGGATATACAAAAGGTAACACGGAGAAGGGAGAAAGCAACTGTTACCTTTAACACGTCAGATCAGCGAAAACGTGTGTGAAAGGAATCCGGGTTATGAGCGTATTGGTTTGTAATGGATTTGTTACATAACGAGTCTTCTTATATATGAATCCTTAATTATACCGTGTTATGAAAGAACGACCCCTGTGACATTTTTTTATTAGATGTGTTTTTACGATTTTATCGACTTATATGAAATATATTCTAAACGCAGAAAAGTTGGATCATTAAATTAATAACAGTAAATTGATAAAATTTAACGACGCCTTAATTAGAACTAGAAGCGAAACCACATACTGAAGTAGGCAACGTCGTTTTAGGGAAGCCTCGACGGCGAGGTGTATAAACAGCTATTATTTTAATAGAACACTCAACCGATGCCTAACGACCGTCTTCTGCGAAAAATGCTCCGGCCCTGAGGTAGATGAGGAATCAGGTATTTCTCCCAAAGCTACTTAAATCCCTCAAGCACCAAAATATACTGACTTAGTTCGCATAGGCCTTCGAAATATCCCAGTTCTGGATGGCGAGAAATCTCAACATCGCAAAGCTGAGGAAATGTGACAGAAAACTGCTGACCACTAACCTACCTAAATTACCGATCAATAGCTAGCTATACTTTTCACTACTCAACATATTATACATCCTAGTGATGAATTTATTCATTCTTAAGTCGTCATTAAATTATCTCTTCAATTTTATCAATTTATCGGTATTAATTTAATGATGGAACTTGAATTTTACTGCTGTTTAGAATATATTTAATATAAGTCAATAAAATCGTAAAAAGCCATCCAAAAAAAAAATGTGAACGGGTTCTTTCATGACACGCTAAATAAATTATATTCACTCCATTATTCTAGGTCATGATTCCTATTGATCTCCAATCAGAACGCTACGATTGTGAACGACAAGTGAGGTCAAATTTACCAGTCAGTGAATGATCGCCCCGATTCACACACTGTCGTTTTTTTTTTTTTCGCTCAAGCGCTCTTTGATCTTAATCAAGTGTGTACGGATGGCAGTGATTGTATTTCATAGTTTAAACAGAGTGAGGCTATAGTCGTTTGCAGTTGTCAGTCATCAGTTTTATATTACCCGGTGACGTGGCTGACGAAGGAGCGTGTGGGACTTCCCAAGACTCCGCTTCCCCTTTCCCATGCGAGGGGACACATGACAACCATGTGAATTGGGAGGTCTCTGGGCTGTTTGTAAATACTGCATGAATGAACGAGTGAATGAAAATTGTAAATATGGTGTGAATGAGAACATTTATCACTATTACTTATTCCCCAATAAGGGAGATTGTAATTTTAACGCAATAAAGAAGTTTCAAAGTTTTATATCAAGATATTGCTATCAATAATCTATTTTTTTTCTTTCTTTCATAGACCCTTCAAACTTACAGACAATTACATATAATTATAGATCCTCAGGCGAATCTATTTACAATTTATTTTTGTATTTCCTGTAGCATCACTACATTATATACAGGTTTTGTTATTTTATAAAAATTATATAATGAATAAACAAGTATAATGATATACATTATACGTGACTGGACTAAACTGACTTATTTACTATTATTTAACTGATTTTTCATCAAACTTAAAACTAACATACATACTAATTCTTAACCTAATTTTTCCCCGACATTCTGTTGCCATCCATGCGGGAGGGGTGGGTCATAGTATTAAACACTGGGTTTGTCAGGTGCTGCAACGAGTCAAAAAACTTGATGTGTCTCCGGCGGATGAACTCACCCACCAACGGCACACCAAGCAACGGGTGCAGGTCAGCGTTCTTCAACCTCTTGAGAGAGGCCAATAATCTATTTAATTTAATAGATAACGAGGACGATCAATAGATTTCATAACTAATACGATTTCCCATAAAACGTTTCTACTATTTATATATTCACAGCTAGCGATGAACTTATAGAATAAATATTTAGTTACAGGCAGCTGTAAAACTAATAAAAAATTGACGGGCTGAGAAGCGAATTCGAGAAGGCTGGGAGGGATGTTCGCATGGATGTACTTATTGATTTTCGAAGGCTTTAGTCACGATCGAGAAAGGATGGGGCGAAGAAAGCTCTCAGAATTCTGAACGGGGAAATCTTTCGGGAATGAATAGAGGATTTTAATTTAAGGAGATTATATGTATGCATAGTTGGTGGGGGGATTCCGTGGATACGATTTGTTACGAGGAGGTCTTAAGGAAGTATTTTCGTCAGCAGGTAGCGGAGAAGCCATTTTAACTCTGAAGAGTGATGCATATAAATCGGAAGTAGAAGTTCATGAAGTTCTTCGAGAAGTGGAGAAAGAGAACTAAGAAAGACGGAAGTAGTTTAAACAGGAAAAGATAAACGAGGAAAGAAAAGGTTATTTGTTTTTCTTTGTTTGTTGTTAAGCTTTGAGAAATATTATGACGGAATACCAAAGGTAAAGTAAATGCAGTATACTTTCAGTCACTTCCGCCAACTCATTTTGAGCTAGAATGGGCTAAAAGTGAAACATAGAGGAAATGAAAATTAATTCTGTTATGTTTCATACAGATCTTTTTTGGTTCGAGATGTATGAAATTTATATTGTTGTATATGAGAACATGTACAGAGTAATAACATATGATAATAATAATAATGAACTTGTGTATGAAAATATGTAGAGCACACAAACATAAATCCAGTCATAGAAAAGTTGATGGCACCGTACCTGTTTGGTACGATTTATTTTGGTAATAAAATGCATTATTTTTTAAATGTACATCAAGAAAATAAATAGTAAGAGATGGAAGGGTGTTCTTCAAAATGCTTTTTAAAAAAAACTAATCGGTGCCAAAAATAATGCATTTTATATGTTAAACCATCTTGTGCACATAAAAGCAATTTGAAATAGAAATTTAAATGTCTAAAATGACGCTATGTGAATAAAAACAAATAAACAAACATGTGCCACCTTTTTGATGCATAAAATTTTAAATTCTGCAGATATAAGTTTTGTAACAGTACTTTGAGAATATATGTACCTTTAATATAATTGTGTACGCGAATAAATTAGCTGTGAGATCACCAATACTTAATTTTAGGTCAGAATTAGAACGAACGAGTTTCTCTGATAGAGAACCAACAGTGGACTGTAATATCAAATAACGACGACAAATACTGAAATCGAATAAAACATAACAACTAATTATATTAATAATCAATAAATTAGATTCGAAAAAATTCCAACTTACCATCAATGGCAGAATCCCGTCACCGCTGACCCGTCTCTCTGTAAGGGAAAAGGGGTGGTTTTCGGGATCGGATAGATCGAACTTGAAAAGGAAAATTTTAGGAATCAATCCCCTTTTACCTGTCCGGCGATCGGTCCAGCCTCGGGTAATAGCTTCTGGCCTAATGGATGGTTTCTGACTGTTTTCCTCGATTTCAGGCGAAGGATACAACAAAACTTCCGACCATGTATCTGTTATGACTATCATCAGATTACAACGGATAACCTAGGATTCGACAAATTAATCGCATAAGTTAATCTCGACAATCGACAAATTCTGATGTTACTCCAACTAAGCTACGATCAGAAGTGACCAGTTTCGACAAAACCCCAGACCGGTGTCATACGCACGAAGTCCCTGCTGTTTCTCATAGGTAGCAGTAGCAGCGATAGTCAACGAAATGAAATTCTTCTTATCATTTGAGTGTTTTTCAATAGAGCCTTGTATTCTATATTGCTCAACCAAATTTTGTTATTAAATTCCAGATTGGCTCAAACAATAATAATGAAGGAATTTCGCATTTCAACTAAAACTATCGCCGAAGTCGTTGCTATTTGGTATTATTATTTCCAGAATTTATCCAGCTCTTATCTAATTTTGCCACCATTTCAAATTAACAATATTTTCTAAATTATAATAAAAAATAACACTCAAAAGTAGTTAATTACATAACTAGGAGCCTCTGTCTCCTGGGTTTGCCCGAGTATAGATATCAAACTGAATTGAGAGGGAGGGAGAGAGGGAGAGAGAGAGAGGGTGAGAGAGAGAGAGAGAGAGAGAGAGAGAGAGAGAGAGAGAGAGAGAGAGAGAGAGAGAGAGAGAGAGAGAGAGAGAGACTTTTAACTGACTCTCAAAAATAAGGTGATGTGTATGAGAGAAATATTTTATTAATGTATTATCGCTTACATATTTAACATATCATAGCTAAGGTTTTAGTGCACAGTGAGAAAAGCATCATTTTCAGAAAATTAAAACATTTAAAAATAATCATATCCCAACAAGATCAACTTTTTTGTCAAAATCAAACATATTGGTCTGAATGAGATCATTTATCACAGTTACTTATAGCCCAATCAGGCACATTGTAATTTTATCATAATAAAGTTTTAATAAAATTTTAATACAATGTGTAAAAATATGAACAATATGAACAAAATAATCGACAAATTTTCTCCTCATTCTGCTATGCACAGATGAATTTGAAGGAGGTTGGGTTACATATATAAGATTGAAGTTAAAAGGAAAAGACATAACTACATTACAAGGTGATGGGGCTCACCTTCAGTTTAAAAATGGGATCTGACGCCTGCCCTAAGGCAGTGCGGTTATATATGCAGGCCAGCCGCGGTGGGGATGGTTCCCCCACTAGCGTCTACCCCTCTCTGACTGACGTCATAAGCTTTATTATTAAAATATGGAAACATAGATAGATATTTTTTCGGCCGAGAAGAGGGGAACTTCTATTTATTCGTAATTAAGAGGTGACCACAACAAAGGTGTATGTAAATCATGTGAACAATGTTAATGTGTGATATGCAAGTTTATAAAAAGTTAAATAATAATAATTGTTAAATGGAATCGAGATATTAAAGAAAATTGTTTGATTTGTCAATCCTGATCCAAAAAAAATAATTCCAACTATAACTGCTAACGTACTTTAACTGCTATATGTATGTTTATATAAACATATAGATATTTGTGTAACTGCAACTATATACGTAAGTTGTATTGCTTCAGGTTCTGTATTACGAAAAACCCCGAAAGAATTCACTTTGATGAAAACCACTATTATTTTATTGCCGTGCTGAAATATTGGGGTCAATTGTTAACAATTATAATCTCGTTTTTAATCAAAACTCTGAATCTATTAAGCCATTGTATAGCTTACATAAATAAACTAGTTTGATAAAAAAAATTAATTGAACGCACCATCCGGTACGAAACCAACGATATTGACCAGAGTGAAAAACAATCAGCTAGGAAAATTGATGAAAAATGCATTTCCTTTTCAAAGTTCGTTTTTTCCGGAACTTTGGATCAATGTGGAAAAATTACCTAGGTTGGCGATTCCTTAATAATAATAACGGACTCCCCATACATTATGAATAATTATACATACAGCATTCAGCGAATGAAAAGTAATTTAATTACATATAAAGAAGGCCCCGAAGCAGAATCTCACTAATATTATCATTGAAAGTTATCAAAACCAATTATTTATAACAATGTTATAATGAAGAAGGTGGAAAAAAAAACAATTATAAGTCATGTATGCTTATGTGTCATAGAAATATATTACAGAGTTAGACAACTTTGATTACAAAGGGTAATTAAAAATTTCAGGAAAACTAAACCGCTAGATTACATCTGACCGAGAGATGTTAAGAGAAGGTGGAAATCAGGAGTTGATTGTATGTCTTTGAGAAAGGGCGGAAAGAGTGTACACAGAAGGGAGGAGGATAAACTTGAAAGCAATCTTCAGAGGATTTGCTTTCAGTTTGTTCTTAGCGGGAGAAGAAAAGAGGAAAGTGAAAGAGAGAGAATTATTCGGCGGGGGAATGTGCAAAGCCTACCGCGGCCCATCTCTCAATAGCACGTAGTATTCCCAACAGCGGAATCTCAATTCACGCTCTACCTATACCTGCCCCTCATATTGTATATATGTCAAGGCTACTCCGCTAACATACAACTAGATATTTTATCTATATGTTTATTTACAGTATATAGGGCCATTTTGAATTCATATTAAATAGATTTCTTTTGAATAGATATAAAAATTTAAGAAATAAAACGTCACTAAATGAAGTTTTATTATTTTTCAATGCACTTTCACAAAAATACATTTTATTGCCTGTTAAGTTAATTATTAATATTCACGTTCAAGGTTTGATTCTCTTAAACATTTGAAGTGTTTATTTTAATTTACGTACTCGTACGTTTTATTGTAGGGCTATATGGAGGAAAATCGCCAAGATATCACTGTCAAACGGCGTACTTTAGCACTATGTGAATAATATGGAAATAAATAAAACATAGTCTACTTTACGTGATTTCTGCAGAGTTCGATGAAGATGTATGTTGTTTGTGCAAGTTGGATTTTGACGGATCTATTTGTGACCTACGTTTTTTGACATACTGTGTAAGCATCAGGGCAAAGGGAAACATTAAGTTCTTTTTTAAATTAGAATAATTACTAAAAAATGTTTTTTTTTTCATTTGATTGCTGCTAAGAAATAAATGTTTCGTTTGTAAACATTGTTAGATAAGAATTAAGGCGTTTACAGGCCAAATCGATTAACTGCACCTTCATGATGTTTTTTTTTTTAATTTAAACATAAAAGTACTTGATTACTTTTATTTGTAAGTTTTTATATTCATAATAAATTTTCCCAGTAAGATGGATTAACACCATTTAACAAGAACATTTTTTTAGCCGTCAAATAACAAATAATTTATTTCAAAGGCCATTCTGATTAACTTCATACTCTATAAATGTTATAATAATGTATACCGCTACAATAATGTAATTCAAATGTCTCAGCCATTTCTCAGAAAAATACATCACTAACTGAAAAAAACAACATTTGGCTTCAAATACACTGGATAAAATTAGAAAGGTCAACACCCCAGGTCATGCATTTCAAATATGACTTGATTCAGAATTAAGTGCCATAAATATAAAAAAAAAGTCTGGTGCAGGTTAGACAGCTGCGTGTGAAAAAGGTAGACCCGATATGATGGATCTGTTAAAACCCATTCCTCATATTAAACCCAATAACTGCCAAATATTTAAAACAATCGGATATGACGGGACCTCAAATACAGCTGACAAAGAAGACATTATTTATATTTTTGATCAATCAATAACAATTATTAATATTTGCATATAGCAAGACAGTTATGTTTAATATAAAATAATGAAAAATATACTTTAAAGACTGATTTTAATGTAATTACTTTTTTTTTTTCACTTACCGAATCGATTAACTCCCACCCAAAAGTGGTACAACGTACAATAACGATTACTCCAAGTGTATTCTGTCTTGTTTATTTTATATGTCTTTAGATGAAAGCTACATCTATATTTATGCATTCTACAATGCTTATTACAATTTTTACTTCAAAGGGAATTAAAAACTAATAATGTATCTTCTTTCATCACATTTCTCCACATTCTGTTTTGTAGAGTTAACCGACTTGGCAAGTGAGAGACCTATCTATATTCCGTGAGAGACTGGTCAATATGCAACTAATGAAGTGTTTTATATATGCCATTGATATTTACATTAGTTTTATTTAATAAAATTTCTTCATACTTCAACATAAAGTGGATTTTGAAAAATGAATGGTTCTTTATGTTAATTGAAATCCGATAAGTTTTCATTTCGTGGCCATTCTTATGAATAGCTGCAATGCACTTGAAGAATCAGTAATCAGAAATACACTCAATAGCATCTTCAGTTTCATATTTAGTTTATAATAACTTTTTCCGGCACTTTAAAAGATCTTGCGGAGGCTCTTTCTATTTCTGAAAGTACTTGCAAATGATCCCCAATTATGTTTAAATGGCTTTCTATTTCCCCCTGCTTCAAATACTTCCTTTCTTATTTCCGTTAACCAACACAACCTTCCTACCTACCTCACCTGTGTATTTATCTAATAAAAATTCAAGATTTTCGTCAAAGTGTAACCAGATCCAGACAGATCATTTTACGCCTTCATTAAGCGTTTATTTAAACTCCTTTGTTACTAATGGATTTATTCTAAAAGTAAAATGTTCTCTGATTAAAATTTTCTATTCATTTAACAACTTGATGATAATTAATCACTGTAAAAAGTCAATTTACAATCGATTTTTTCCACTTGGGGAGTTTTGATGCCTGTCAAGTGAATTCCCAGATGACAGAATCTTTTCTCAAGTAATTTGTAAAGATCTATCAAAAAAACTCTGAGAACTGAGTAAAATCTGTTGATAGCCGCACAATCACTCGACGTGACCTAGCCTCAATGATGGTAAATTAAGCCAATTAAGGCCCCATTCCTTACTAAATACTCATATAAAGCTGAATAAAGTATATATGGTGAATATATTAGTTAGAAAGAATATTATAAACTATTCATATCCATCATTTGTAGTCACTGTATTTGTAATAGAGATATCCTTAAGAGTGATCAAAACTCAGCTATATAGGGGTACCAAAACAGTTTCTTTTGAGTTCTCAGCGTAAACACTCAGCCTGTTATGAAAAATGCAATTTTACAATTCATAAATTGTATGGATTTCAATTTCTGTTCAGAAAAGATTTTAACACATTTACGGAATCGCATTTTGCTTTAATGACACATTTCTTAAATATTCTTTTAAAATGCATTTATGGACAACCTAATTGTTTACCTAACAAATATGAAACAGATGATACACGAACGAAGTAGCCCGTCCCGATGGAGGAGTCAACCTCGGCTGTGAGACCTCTAATCTGTGAAAACTGCAGGTCGAAAATGACATCGACATAAGACTTCATTACATTTAGTGCTCTCTTTCTTCCGTTTTAGACCCCAGTCGCTTTTTGTCATTCCTTTTTTTCACTTCAAAGTTCATCGGTGTATGAATGTAAAATTCATTCTTTCATCTCCTTCTTACCATCAACTCAAATGTATTCCTGCCATATCTTACTTGAATAAATTTAGTGAGCTGCATGAGCCATAACAATATCAATATCTCAAGTCCATTTCTAAAATACCCCCCTTCTGTACCTCCAGGACAAAAATACTCACATTGTATATCAATAAATAGTGAATCTAAGGACGAGTAGCCTCACTATTTGTCTCATTATTTACTTTACTCGTACATTGTACAGTGGTACATGAGAAATCATAAACGTTCGCGACACCTTTATCACTTCAGTTTTTTTTTAACATACTTTGCATTATTGTATTTTTACTTAAGCCTGATCAGTACATTACGAGCTATTGTAAAACAAAAGATCGATCGAATCGATTTTGCAACTACTATCGAAGTACATACAGACAGGCGTTTGCCTGAAATCGTTCCATATAACGTAATTTGTAAAATTTATGATTTTATTATAAATAACGTAAAATGTCCATTTGAAAAATGAACACCTATTGTCACGCAACACCACTAGGGAGGAACGATTGTCGATTGGGTATCACAATCCATCATTTTATAGATATCAATTTCTATTTAAATATTATTAACATTCGTATAGAAACCTTCCATTTTTTCCATACATTGCCAGATGTAGTAAAATGTTATAGATTGAAGGTTTAATAATATGATTCATAGGTATAGCTCTGAAAAAGCTTATTTATCATTACATATTATAGTCAAAAGTTGAAAAGTGAAAAAATTGAAGGACCTTTATTTCCGATTGATTGACTCAAAGAAACTCAAAGAAAACTGTGTTGTTTTTATTTCAAGTTTGGGCCTGGGCTCAATCAGTCTGTGCTTGATTGATTGATTATTAGCTGGGCTAATAATTATCAGGAAAAAAAAATTTATAACGGAATAGTTTAGTATTTTTTCAACGAAGGTTCTATGTTTCTAAAGGGGTAGAAGGATCCAATTTATAACCATCGTGTGATAAATAATCTGTCACCCTTAGACTACACAATTTGTATCAAATGACTGTGAAAAAAACTTCTAGATATTCTTAAATTATTTTAATTTTCCTAATCAGTTGAAATTCAATTTTTGCCAAATGAAATACTTTGCCTCTGTAGTGAAAAAATCTTTGCCAGTCACCTAAACAACGGTCAGTTAACAAAAAACTGTGAAATGAAAAGGGCCTTCTATGACCACACAGTATAAAGAAAGGGGTATCGACCGCTGAGATAAGCGGGACAAGACAGTACTATCAATAGCGATATTTCAACTGACCTTTCCTACAGGCCAACATCTTTTCCGAAGAACCTTTCACATTCAGTTTGGCATTTCTGCCTCCGTCCGCAGGGAATCGAATACCAATCTGACCTGTCGGGTGCCCAGAGAGCCATAAAATTAAATAAGTCCATCGCCAGGCTATCACCTTCGTTATTCTGGTCATGCTGGCTGGATTAACCAATAGTTTGTTCAAGAAGTTACTCTTTTTTGGGCCTCTATAGATAACAGTCTTGTATTGGTTACCAACTGGTTAAAATTCACCATGAAGATGTCGTAATTAATTAATTAGTTTAATTAATGAATTGAATGGAACCTAAGTGTAGAAGTAATGTTTGGTATGATAATCAATTGGTTAAAGTCAATTAAAACGTATAAGCCAAATATCTATATAAATGACTATATATGGTATTCCTGTTATCGCTAATCAAAACCTACTCAATTAAAAAAAAGGGGGGGGGAACCATTTTTCAAATCAAATAAACATGATTAAAAATCAAAATTAAATCAAACAGTATTTAACCTATGTTTAAATATAAAGGTTCATATGAAATAAATTTTTTTAACCATTTTCATTACTTACATGGTGGAATCCCTACACAAATAAAAGCATAAAATTTGTTTTTTTTTCTTTCCCTAGGGTGGCGTTTAAGAAAGGTTTTACGGTTATTAACGATCTCCCGTACTAATGTATTTTCCGAAGCTAATGTTCCGTTATTAGTGAAATATAGAATTGATATATTCAACCTGACTGATTGATTGATGATTCAATCTATGTATCTGAATGTTCTTATCTGTATCAGTTTAAGATGCAGTCTTATAGTTATTCTCCAAACTGTATTTATTAGGATACTTTAATACATGTACGAGGTTGGTTTATCCTCTGTGCACGCTTCATTTATTCAGTTTATTCTCATGGCGACTACAGAATGCCTTGGTTGCTATACCTATGACTCACAATTTTCTGAGTAACGTCATAAAACATAAAACTAATCGAACAAAGCCGACGTATGAGTTGAATCCATACTTCCCGGGGTCGCTGAGAGAAATAATGAGATTTACGATATAGTCCCCATCATCCATTCAACATTAAATATCCACGATGACTGACATCGATGTCATGATGACTTTCGGAGTCGCTGTGATGAATGGTGACATTCCCGATAACATTACAGCCCGAGTATAGTGGAATAGAACGGTCGGAATGGAATTGAGATGGCCATGTTTCACCAATAGAACCACACATAGAAAACTATGTTGCTTGTTCAATGTTGGGTTCAGACGAGAATTTATTTATTCAAGCTACTGGAGGGGAAAATAAAAGTTTTGTTTATAATCAAATTTTGAGTTAAATTAATATTATATTGGATTTGTATAAGAGTTAACTTTTATAATGTATTTGTACTATAAAATTACTTCGATTTTACACTGTAGATAGAATTACTTCGTTTATGACTACTAGAATAATACATGATGAGTAAATAACGGGGCATTGTCCGCATAAGGAAGTTAGTTTGTACCAAATAATCTCACGAACTCATTTGAAATGTACGCATGTCATCCAGGCTACGCATCTTAACGCTAATTCTTTTAAGGGTTCGTGGGTCCAATGAAAATAGTCGTGTTGCGTTATGGCACGCTGGCAAAAACTAATAAAATGTTACTCATAAAAATTCATTTTAAAAATATATCTTATCATTAATTAATGGTATCGCTGCGGTTGCGCACAAACGCACTTATTGACATTTCGTAGAAATAGCCCACGACCAAAGACCTAATTAATTAAAAAAATAAAGATGGGCGAGGAAAACACAAGTAAACAAATATTATAAAGGAATATACGGAGCCTAAGAAGGCAAACGGCTTCTTAGCCCTAATATTATTCAATGCTGTAAATACACACGGAAGTCTTAACTGCCGAAACCTTACGCCTACTTGCCCGAATATTTCCATAATTTCGCGGATAATATATACTGAATAAACTGTCTTCCCGAAGGAGGTAAGCAGAATTGTATGTGGAAGGGGTAAATTAGCACTTACAATATAATTGTAATAATGTTTACATAAATGATTGAACTGTAGTTTAGTAGCCAATGTCTGAAAACTAAAATACTAAATAATTTAGCCTAAAGAATATTCGCAATTTAACACGCTTAGCTTTGGCCGTTTCCGAGATTGAAGCTTATGAATTTATATTACTGTATTAATCTTTTCACAATTATTCAGATATATATCAGTGAAATATTGAGTATAACCCCGTTCGCATTCAATTTAATCAGCTTTCCAGCTGCATGTAGATGTAAGCTTATTCAGTTATAATGATAATAATATTTTACTGATAGGCATTATTTGTAAAGGCCTTAATCTGCAATTAAAGTGAATTTCGCTAATTAAATAATTAGTTAGTAGATAGTAAAAAATAAGAGATGAACACAATTCAACTTAAAAAAATCATTATTATATATTCCTGTATCCTCCTAATGTTAAAAAAAAAAATAATTATTTTTGTACCATCTTGAGAGCAGGGAATCAAATTCAAAATCTCCACATCCTGATTGATAATATGTATTTTTTGAGAGGGCTTTATGGAAGTTAATTCACGCAATTTTTTAGTTGTTTTAAGGGATCTGTTCATTGTTTGATGGACCACTAAGTAGTCGAATTCGATGGGATATCGACTTAGGTTTTGTGGAAGTGAAATGTAGGGTCAAATTTTATTAATGGAGTCTAGACATTCTATGCCTGTCTGTATGAGGTCCAAATATGAGTTGATAAGAGTTAGCTATGAAATTGTATTTGTATCTATTTACTGTTTGGTTTCTACCTGTTTGTATGTTCCCATAGCTGTGCCTGATTTATAAAATATGGAGATGCTTGTTGCGTTTAACATGTATGTGATGTGGTCCTGCAAATAAAATTGTTGATCAAGAAGATGTTATGTGTAAATCTTTAGCAGCTTCATCTGAAGACTTAACAGCTCCAAACAACTCATACTAGGACCTGATGCAGAACGTATGTCGAACTGATAAAATGTAATGAAAATCTAAAATTTCTCTTTCATCCAATCAGTTAGATATTCACTGTTAACTATGAACTATCCATTTGATGACGTATAACTTTTTTTAACAATTGTGCTGCTACGCACTCGAGTGTTATTCTGAAGTTCTGCTGTGATTTTGCTGAATCATCTTTTTCCATGAGAGGATTATGTTGGACATAGCTCTCTTCTCTATTCGCTATTAGACTAGGTATCATGACATTCTTTGTTGTTATTACTAATTGAGTTTTAATTACAGTCTTTAATGTTGCTAGAGTGTAATTATAAATATACACTAAGGCAAAAGATCGAATCTGCTTCTATTTTGTAAAATATCGTTCAAATTATAATGTTGATATTGAATGAACTGTGTTTAAGAAGGTATAAAAGTTGCAATCAGATTGAAGAAGAAAGAGGTGCAGAGATAAAACAAATCCTTGACAGAAGCACTAGACATATATGGAATAGAGCATATACTGTAGAAAATTTAATAAGCCTTCCAACGGTGCAAGATCTTAGGTTTATTCTCTAGCTGTCTGGAGTGCCCTTGTAGGTTACATAGGTTTTTTATTTTTCAAGACCATAAATCCTTATTTTTTCACTCCTGCCTGTCTGTTAGTTCTATTCTTTGTGAATTTGATTTAATTAAATATTTGACTTGAAGGAGACCTTATTAAATCGTTTTCGCAGCAGTAAAGAAGCTTTTAAAATTGTGTTGCGTGATTTCCCTTGAAACGTTTATAAATACATACGAAGGTACAATTTGGAAGCTGTACGGAGCAGATTTGTTTTCGAAATCCTAAGATACCTACAAATCCTAAGTATTTATCATCGCTACCTCTCAAAAGCAAATCCTCCGTCCATTTCCACAACACCAGATCTCGCTTATCGGATCTCTACACTCCTCCTCACAGGTGCGCTTTGTCAATCGCTCCATTCTCGTTCGTATTTCTTCAAAACTCACTTTTTAAATCCTATCTTTATAAATTTCTTTTTTCCTCGTAAATATTTCTATATGATTACTTCATGTTTTCTGTTTGTCTTTGGCGAGTTGTTATTATGGTGTGTATGCCAGAGCCTTGTATACATACATCGTTTTGTCAAGCAACATAACTATTTATTATTTTTTTACATTTTCTCCCCACTGCATGTTCGAACGGTCGAGGCAAATGCAGTTCTAGTTTGACATGCTGTGTGGAAACAGGATTGTTTTTGAATTATGCCAATGTTTACCTTACCTCCCCCCTCCATCAGTGTACAATAGTGCCCTTTTCCTTTCTTCCCTATTTTTCAATTCCTTCCAAAATAGGTATTTCAGCCTTTTCGCCACCTTCTTTAACTGATGCATCGAGGAATAAGAAATAATGCTTGTTTCTTGCAGCAATTTACCAGAAAACTCTTTTCTTTTTTTGTCTAATTTTTGTAGGTATGTCGTTGTTATTCTTCAGGAACTGAATTAATTATTGTTATATGATATAGTGAATAAACTGTGCTCGCGAAGGTTCTATAAGGGTGCAGAGATTTGAGTGGTAATAACAGAAGGTGCAATTAGGAGAGGTAGACTGAAGCGGAATGAGAGAGAGAGAGAGAGGGGGGGGGGGGTAGAGATAAAGAAAAAAGGCTCCAGTAGCGAGCAGTTTCATTAGGGCCGGCTTTAATTAGGCAGTGGGACAAAGCCAGGGCAAATATAGAAACTTTTTCCCCAGCAGCCAGCTAGAGCTGTGGCTGTTATCTGCACCTTGGCGCTGGAGAACTGGCTCCTTCTTGCCTGGAGCCTCCTGAGGCAGCAGATAACGGAGGCGACAGTTGTACCTTTATCCCTGCGAGCAGATTCCAGGCAAGGGGGTCTTTATCCAGCTGGGGGAAGTAAGCAAAGCAACGCAGGTAATAATGGTACCATGTGGACCCGAGGCTTAATGACTGTCACCAACGTTTGTGTCTGAGATTGCGAGTCCCCCATTTCTATTTGTAAACATGACAATTCCAAGGTTTGATTACCAAATGACATTAAAGCTCAAATCAACAATATTTCGCTTACGGATTAATTACCGTATTGAGTGTAACCATCATCAAATTGAATTTGAAGTCTTCATCAGTAATATGTAGTTTATATTGCGACATATGAAGGCTGCATTACAAAGAACCACTGTTTTATGATGAGTTACTATATTTTGCAACGAAGTTACCGTGTTTCGGCTTTAGATGATTAAAAAAAAAAGAACGAGAGTGAAGGGAAATGATATTTGAACAACGGCTAGGTTTAAACTGTCTTTATTCCGATTCTCATTCTCTATATACGCTTACATCCTTTGTTTACATGGGGCTACGTAATATTAGGCCTAATATTGCCATACCACGAGTCTTATCACACACACACCACATATATATATAAGTTAAAGCCAGAGGCATTACTATGTCGAATATTAATACGATCATGGAATGTAAACAACCCATGATCCTATGTGTCGGAGATGCCACTAGGGGAGTGCCTAATCACTCTAGCCCTGGTCACAAGTGCGGATTGTTGTAGTTTATAACATGGACCAGGTTCCATGTCGGCGTTAATATCTGACTCTATTTTATTGATAGGGATGTGTCCCGACAATATACTGTGTTTAGGAGAGAGGTTCAGAGGTTTCATAAAGAATAAGACCAGTTTTCAGAGTTCGGGTGGGAGATCGGCAGCGTAATAGTACAAGTCGTCAGAGGGTCTGCTAGAGGCTGTGAGACAGGGTGCCGGCGTAGAGGTGTGGCAGAGAAAGTGTAGACCAGTGGAAGACTGAGTGGACTTACTCCCAGGGCTCCGGGGCCCTAGCGTATCGCGACCGAGTGATAGCGGCTGTCTAGATGAGGAGACTGGAAAAGAGTGTCTCTACAGGGCGAAACTTCCTGATTTAAATATAATTTCCCCTTCCTAGTAGAAGGCGGAGTCGGCTGAAAGGGGGTATGTTTTATGATGCCCAGGTGGCCAATCCTCGTTAAGTTTATGACTGTTGGTCTAAAAGGGTGTGTTTCATATCTGCTAGGGACTCACCTACTTAGGTTTTATGACCGCCGGAAGGTGACCAAAGGTCTACCGGGTCGGTTTTATTAGAGGCAGGTGGCTTACCCTCTCAGGGTTTATTGCTGGACCTTCGACCCTCTGTTACTTGTTTTATGACTGCCGATCTCTCCCTGATTTATTACTAGAAAACAATGTTTTACATCAAATTACAATACATTATATATGCACCAGAGTATAGGGTGATTTAACACTTATGTAGTTGAGTCACTACTCTATGTATGTCTGATTATCTTCCAAAATAAAGCAGTCTTTTACTGGAGTCAGAGTGAGTCGGTGCATTTTCCTCTTTCCTTACGTTTTATCAAACGTAACCACCGGTGATTAACTTCGGCGGAGCCGAAATCCGGGAACCTCCTACGGTGGCGTAGAAAGTTATTGTTTTTTTTTTCTCCTTATCTCTAATTTTTTTATCTTCTTTATCATCTCCTCTCTGTATACGCTTTTTTATGAGAACATGCCAGAGGGAGTTTCATTTAGACCCGTGGTGCTGAATGGAGCGGCAGATATACCGCAGTTGCCTCAAACGACCATGGCAGTGGCTCACGCGACTACATTGGCATGGATGAAGATTCAAGCGACCACGGCTCAGGATATGAGGAAGTCCATTTCAGATTTGGAGAGATTCACAGGCGAGACCGGGGAACTGAATCACTTCCTTAAGGGGCTCGACCGCACAATGGAATTAACAAGCAAAATATATGACAATACCTGTGAGGGTCATGAACAATATTTACTAAAAAATGTTTTGTGACTATTTCTCGATAAAAAAGTTATTGATCTTTATTATTTTATTAAATATAATTATGATATAAACGAATTTGTGGTATTGGGATTCCTTCCCCGTGACATTGGTTTGTACCTTGTAATGCACCACTGTGAACGGTCACTGTGGATCAGTGTAAAGTTGTTTTTTCAAGCTTATATATATATATATATATATATATATATACATATACAAAAATAAACACTATATATAACCACCTTGTGCCATGAAGGTATGGGGTGTCTCCTGAGGCCCACCAGGCTTCTCTTGTTCTCGTAATATCTCGGTCTCCCGAGATGAGCGGAAATGTACAAAGATGGCCTGGGGGATCCCGAAAAACATACAAACCTTAGGGGCAATGAAACCAAGATTTATTAAGTATCAGAAAAGCACAAAAACTTTATCTCATTGTTATCAAACAACGATATAAAAGCAAAACATTTACTACCTTGCTGGAAGAAAGAAGGGACTACCAAAATGAGGAACAAAATGTCTTGCTTAGTTTAAAATTAAACTACATTAGTATTACTTGTTTATATCCCTTCGGGACTTCTCTCTTGGTCTGTTCAATGCCTTGGAGTAGAAAAAATGCCGGCGGGTATATTAAACCTAGCCAATTATTACTATTCACTGGTTTAAAGTAGGCTTTCCCCGTGTGGGCCAAGAGCCTAGGAAGGGGTGGAAAAAAAAAAAAAAAAAAAAAGTATTACTTGTTCAATTTGAAATGAGAAAAATTCAGAGAGAGTCAGTATTCTTTCTCTCACAGGGCTTCAATAATTTTAATGTCTAACAACAGACCATCATATTTTGATTCGCACATTAGCGAAAATATTTCGAAAAAGAAATGCTAAATATGTGGCCATCATTTGCGGTTTTGAGCCACTGCTATTAGTTTTTTCACAGGTTACTTATTTATCCAATTAAAATATTTGTTCTAGCTGTTTATCTAATTTTAAATGTATTTGTCAATACATTTTTAGCCGGTTTATGAATTAAAAACTGAAAATGACGAGTTATCCGTGAAGCCCTCACACGATACATAAATGATAGGATGGAAGAGACGAACTGACCAGCCCGGCTAATAGTGCCTTACATTTTAATGTATATGCCTGCTGTGGGGCACCAGGAGTGTGGAATAGAAGCCGTTATCTTTTAGATTACAGCATGGTTGGCC
The DNA here is from genome assembly GCA_930367205.1 of Acanthosoma haemorrhoidale. NCBI lineage: Eukaryota > Metazoa > Arthropoda > Insecta > Hemiptera > Acanthosomatidae > Acanthosoma > Acanthosoma haemorrhoidale. The sequence goes on from OV884015.1 coordinate 32,316,458, forward strand.
GAGTACCTAGCTTTATGCATGCTGTTGCATGTTGCATGGTGAACACTCGCTTACCCCTGTCGGAAACGAGCAGGGGATTTAAGCTATAAACATAGTTCTAAGTAAAACAAAAATATAAAAATGGCTGAAGTCAAAGGCAAATTTGAAGTTAAAGTAAGGGCTATAATTATCAGGAAAACATGCTTGTCCAACAAATACATTATTTTTTTTGCAGCCAATCGAAAATTTTTGAGCTGATGAATATGGTAGAGTCAACGAAATAATGAACGAGGATTGGCTCCCACCAACTCTTTTTGAACCCTTCTTGGAAATTTCCCCTCTTCATGCGTGTAGTCCAAGTTATTTTCCCACCAACTTGTTTAGTTTTGCTGAGTAAATTATTGTTTTTGTATAGAATCAATCATTGGATTGGTCCGTTTTGTTTGGTAATACACCCATAAAATATTGTTTGTGATTTTTTGCTATTTCCAATAATTGTTTTAGAAATAAATAATTACAAAAGTTTAAAGTATCCTTCGATAAAACTAATGTAAAAGTTGTTTAAATCAAAATGTTATTTTGTTTATTGTAAAATAAAATTGTTATATGAATAAATACAATTTTGCATACAATTCAATTCTTTAGTATTACCAATTATTTGTTTATGGGAATATATAATTCTATTCATTGAGACTGGATAATTATTTATACGATTATAAATTAAGTTATTTTATCGATACAGCTGAAATGTTTTGTCTTCGTCTTGATTATTATTAGAGGAAATAAGTAACAACATTCTCAATAGATGTATATCAACACAATAAAACAAAAAAAAGATAAAAGTATTATCCAAAAGAAGATATCCATTTTTTATACTGTACCACACAATTTTGTTACATCTGTATGAGTGATTACTCTTCGCGCTCTGAACGTTCAAAATTTGGCATAACGATTAATTAATTAATTTTCGTTAAAATGAAAAAAAAACTGGTGACAATGTTATGATTTAAAAATTTTTTTTTTGTTCTTTGGCTTCTAACTACTCTATTTTTTGTTCTTTGCCTCCTAACTTCTCTACTTTTTGTTCTTTGCCTCCTAACTTCTCTACTTTTTGTTCTTTGCCTCCTAACTACTCTACTTTTTGTTTTTTGCCTATCTAATTTTAAAAGGAATAAAACCACGTATATTTCTTTTGCTTTGTGAACATATACCAGCATTTAATGTTCAAAAGAGATTTTTGTAATTTCTTTGGAACTTCGTATTTAAATATTTTGGTGAGGATAACTCATAGAAACGTTGTGCAATCGATAGGAATACTCAAATATTATAAATATCTATAAGAGATTGTTAGTTAGGTTCAATGGTAAATAAAAATAAATAAATAGAAAAATATTACAAACGCAAAGCTATACAAATGGATCCATTGTAATTTGTTTTTCATAAAGTAAAAAATTAAACAGTTTTAATTGTATATGAGAATTTGTAATAATGTAGATTAGTAAGATTACCGGTACATAGAATATAATCAAATATTTATTCTGCGGCTTCATGAATAACAACATAGTAAAAAAAACCAGACCCTGGCCAACAAAAAACAAAACAATACATCACATAAGCGGGTAATGAAAAATTTTAAGGTATCAAAATTAAAAACATCATAAAAAATTTTGTTTAGCTACAAAATAACATAAAAAAGTTTAATACACAATTAAATCAAAAGAAAATGGAATAATAATGAAATTAAATTAACAAATATTAGTGATAAATAAAGAACTATTTTCCAATCCTGCAGCTATGGGTTCATCGCCAACACAAGTTAAGTTAAAGTAATTGTATATAGTCAAAATAATAATAAAATAAGATAATTATGATAGTAAAAATGAACAAAGAAATCAGTTTAGCGTGTGGTTGATTATGAAGATGTGTATTCACTGCAAATGCTTATAGATCTAATTTATTAAACATTGTTCCAGGAACAAGTTGGAATTTCTATTAGCCTTGCTTTATATTAATACGTTGGGGTGTACATTAATTGTAGTTATTGTTCGGGTTATAATTACGTAATTTGTGCGCCTTACGGTGTATTATTATTGGGAGTGCGACTGATTTTCGAGTTCAGTGACCTTTCTTCGATTTCATTTGTAGGATCTGGCTCCAATAAATATTTATTTCGAGTTCGGTCATGTTCGTCAATTGGTCATCAGTGGTATGTAAAGTTTTCAATCATTTAGGACTCACTTGATTGATTGTTGGTATAATTTATTTATAATGAAATTGCGGACAAACTAGTTTAGATATTAGATGAATTGGTCTTGAAACAGACGTCAACGTGTTTTATGAGAGCAGCCAAAAGAAATATTTTTCGTTCGGCTTAATGTGATCGGCAATAGTCAGCCCTGGCTTGAGAGTATGGAATGTAACACGTGTGCCCCTGATCTCAGACCAGTCTTCACAATATACGCTTTGGTAAAAGATCGTGAAACGATGCTTGCATATTTTAGTTTACTTCAATGATGGATAAATATAGCATGCAATTTTAAATTTAAATGTATGGAAACGATAAATAAACAAAAGTGTGGGCGAAAGAAATCAGTTATTTATCGATTAAAATATTAACGAAAATGAAAACCAATTGAAGCGATATAAATCTTTAATTACGCATGTTTTAGTTTATAATAACGAGCTCCTTTGGTCTTCTGTTCCCTTGTGCGAAAACAGTGATAACATCGTCAAATAGTTGGATTTTTACAAAACAATATAAGTTATGTTTGATATTATAATTAAGCCAAAAAATAAGTACAACTACACAGAGTACCCCCTCGGACACGGGTTCTTTAACTTTAAGATATGTTTTTTTTTAAACTTCAACAATGTCCTCGTGACTCTAGAATCATACCCTTGGAAACAGTGGGCTGAGGTGTAGACTGCAGCCTTCGAGCTTCTTGTGAATATTTTTAACTATCTTACTGTCATAGATTCACAAGTAAAGATTGTGTTCACGTTCTAGAGTGTTTTCCTATATTATAAATCTTGTTAGTATAAGCACTCGAGTAACGTAAGTATTTATTGTTTACAACATGTACCGTTATTAAAACCATATACATGTATGAAAGTACATGCGATATAAGTAGTGATTCATTTTACTATTTGACTACTTTACATATTTTAAACATAAAAAGAAATTTATAATAAAATTAAATGAATAATGGTTGCAATGTTGCTGGCTGACTGCTACGAGCCCTGTTGCTGCTTGTGGAGGTATGGCATCAATACAATTAAATTCTTTCAAGGTCTTGATATTCCTCTGCAATTAACAATACTATCAAACAAAAAATCGTTAATACGAAAGTTATTTTAGTCTATCTATCTTCTTCACTAAATAATTTATCCAACACAGTATTACTTTTCTAATCATTTCTCCCCCTGGCCCTGGTAGAACTCCCCCCTTGTGATCTGGCACAAAACATTCAATTTACCTGTCGACCTGACGCCATTATTCCTGGCATCAAAGAACAATACTGTTATGAATGCGTAAGCAGTAGCTTGCCCGGGGCAATAACCACAGGCTTTCAGAACCACTACAAGCTCATAAATGCTGAAATTGCTGCATAAGGGGATGTATGGCGGTATAAATTGACAAGGAAACATTTAAAAACATAAACTGTGAGCCGTTTTCATGGCACGGCCGTAAGTGTGAAACCGAATTTTTCCAAGCACATTTAAGTACTACAGTTCCAAAGTACCAAGGTATTACTTACAATAACTTAGATCGACGCCAGACAGTTATAAATGTCTTAAGTATTGTTTTGTCTAAACGGTCTCAGACACTTTACTACAGGTATAGGACAATGCTGAGAATTCGAAGAAAGGTCGGTTTGAGATAAAGCAAACGAGACACCTCGCCGGCAATAACGTACATTTGGTTACCACGGATCTGGCGAAATTCGGTCTTCAGTCTTTCAGTCTAGGTAGGAGCCTAAAGCCAACCGAATACCTTTTAAGGATCAAATAAGCAGCCCTGACATAACAAGCCCTTCACCACTGCGTCGAGGTAAAACCATAAGGTTTATATAAGCTAGGCTGAACAGATGACTTTGGCTCATTCTCAACCTAGCGACCCCTCCTGCCGCTGTCCGTCTTACCCAGTCACCCCTCCTGCATTAATAAACTTTACTTAAAATTGTAAGTTCAACATACGAAAAAAAAAATTTAAGGGCTGTAAAACGTTATATTCTTACAAAGAGATTCTACAGCAGTTGGGTTCTTAAAAAGCCGAAAAATGTATATTTTCTTTAGACTAATATTTTTCGTGTAAACCCCGACTTTCTCTCTCTTCCTCCTCCCCCTAAATGTTTACAGGAATCTGGGGGAAAATATTAATGCCAGGAGAGGGCATTACCCAAGGACAGGGGAACCTGAAATATTACAGGGAATTGACATATCTAGGGGAAGACATTTAGATGACCGACATTTATTAAATGATAATAAACAAATAGCATTTGATAAAAAAACAAAAAAAAATCCTTAAGCTATTTGATAAAAAAAAAATACTTAAACTATTTGATAAAAAAAATAATTAAACTATTTGATAAAAAAATAAGTAAACTATTTGAGAGAAAAATTACTTAAACTATTGGACAGAAAAATACTTAAACTTTACTAAACTTGAAACTTGTAAACCAGAGTTTTATTAACTTAAAGTTTGCTGATCGAAGAATGAGAACAAAATAAATACATCACTGTCCGTGTTTATCTATACGTATGCATAGTTTGGTGTTATTTGGTGTAAACTGATGAACGACGTAAACAAACAACATAAACCCTCGGTACGTGGAAGCTACGTCCAACGAGGTTACCTGTCGTAGCTAGATAGTGGATTAGTCAACCAGCTGTGAGGTTCCAGGTGGAGGGAATCGGTGAGTCGATGATCGATATGCTCATATCCATACTAGTTCCAAGTCAAATCTCCAACCAGAGGTGCTCCCCATAAACCATAGGCCGATAAGGTGGTGAGATGAGGGGGGGGGGGGGGCGCTCCGGCGGGTGTTGGCCAACCCAGCTCTGGATACACACACTGACTGCAAGCGACTGATCCCGGTGCTCCGTCCTTTTAATCCTCTATAAAGGATGTAGGGTCTTACGGGGCCTCGGAGGCGTCCCGCACCGTTATTTGTTTTGTTTACTTTCCAGCATATTTCCCATAAAACAAAATCAATACACTCACATTTGAAACACAAAGATATTCTTAGAACATTTATAATATTATCAATAATTATTAATTCTTTATATAAAACTAACCAAATACAAAAAAAATATTTATCTCTAATTTACACTTTTTTTTTTTTTTTTTTTTTTTTTATCATAAATTTTACGAGGGTACTTTTTTAGATAATTACTTGTCAGCGCAAGACCCCTTATTCGGCTTAAACAATGACTGATAATTTTTTCCTTCAATAACTAAAATAAACGAATTACAGGCGTAAACAATCGCTAATTTACATTGGCTATAAAAGTCTATCGGTCACAACACTCCCCGTTTTCCAAAAGTGTTGACCCTAGGTCCTAGTTGCTCCTTTGGATACTCCGTTTCGAGACCACTGTTAAAAGCCGGTTTCAAGCGGTTCACGTGAACTACCTGGGTCCCGCCGGTTTCATTTCTGATTGCATAGGTTACCGCACTGCATTTCTTGACTATTATCCATGGTCCCGTCCAAGGGCAATGAAATTTTTTTAAATTTCCTGGTTTTACCGCGGGTACATGTAGGTATACCGCGTCGCCCTCGGTGAAAGTTCGGGATCTCCTATCTTGGTTAACCGCCGCGGTTCTGCGAGCCCAAGTTTTCTTAATCCTTTCACGGGCTTCTTCGTAGGCCTGTTCTACACGAACCCTAATCCTTGCAGCTTCATCTTGTGTTAAGGCGTTTTCCAACGCTTCCACAGGCTCTATCCATTCCCCTTCCGGAGTGCGGAGCTCTCTGCCATATAACAGGAAGTTCGGCGAAAATCCCGTGGCAGAATGTGGTATGGAGCGATAAGCCATTAGTGAATAGGGGACCCACCGGTCCCAATCTCGCCCATCTTTTCTGGCAAAGTGAGCCATGGAATCTCCCAGTGTACGATGAAAGCGTTCCAGCATTCCATTACTCTGGGGATGGTAGGGGGTGGTTTGGAGTTTTTGTATGCCTAAGCCCTTGCACACGGATTTAAACAACGCCGACACGAAATTCCTGCCTTGATCACTCAGTAGTTTCTTTGGAGTCCCATGTCTGGTGATTATACGCTCAACAAAAACCCGAGCGGTCTCGTCCGCCGTCTGTTCTCTTATAGGTTCAGCTTCAGTGTATCGGCTGAAGTGGTCTATAAAAGTTAACAAGTATTTATTCCCGCGGCTACTCTTTGGGAACGGCCCCACGATATCCAGAGAAACCATTTCGAATGGCTCCTTGGGAAAGAAGGGGGCCTCTAGAGGAGCTGTTAACCCAGGGGGGTCTTTCTCTGAGCACACGAGTGGCACCCCTTAACGAACTCTTCTATATCTTTCCCCATCGAGGGCCAATAGTACTTATTCTTTATCAATTCCTGGGTACGTTCTCTTCCCGGATGTCCCGCCCATGGCCGACTATGGTGTTCCTCTATGATCTGTTGCCGGCGATCTAGTGGAACCAAAATTTTCCATTGATTTGGGTCATCACTTATTCCGTAGTGTATTATCCCATCCGCCCCCGTCCGTAACCCTCGTGGGTTATTTTTGACCCATCTCTGGCATTCTTCGTCCTGTTCCTGCCCTCTTTTCCAAAGAACCCGTTGGGCTCCTTCGTCGAACGTCCTTATACCCGCTACGGCCCTACTCAGGGAGTCCGCGTTGGTATGCTTCTTCCCTGGTTTGTGGACGACCTGATACTCGAATTCCTCGAGTCTGAGAGCCCACCTCATCAAGCGTGAGGACGGGTCTCTTAGGGACAGCATCCATTTAAGTGCAGCGTGGTCAGTGACAAGTGTAAACTTTCGACCCAACAGATAGCACCTAAAATGCTTGGTTGCCCAGACTACCGAAAGTAGCTCTCTTTCGGTAGCCGAATAATTTTGTTCCGCTGGGTGTAGCTGTCGACTGGCAAAGGCGATAGGCCTTTCTTGTCCGTTTCGGAGTTGTGAGAGGACGGCCCCTACTGCCATTCCAGAGGCATCGGTCGCCAGAATGAAAGGGTCCCGGAAATCAGGATAAATCAGCACTCGGTCAGAACACAATATCTCCTGTAGAGCGGTAAACGCCTCGTCTTGTTCATTCCCCCAGTGAAATGACATTCCCTTCCCCGTCAACTGGGTGAGGGGCTTGGCAATTTCGGCGAACTGAGGTACGAACCTCCGGTAATATCCAGCGAGACCCAGGAAGCCTCTCACTTCCCGAGCCGAACCGGGTTTTGGAAATTCTGTCACCGCCGTGATCTTTTCTGGGTCAGGTTTCACCCCTTCACTGGTTACCAAGTGGCCAAGGTATTTTACCTGCCTGACCACAAACTTACATTTTGGTCCTTTCAACTTCAGATTAGCACCCCGCAGTCGCTCCAGCACCCTTCTTAATCGAGTGCAGTGCTCATCCATATCACCACTGAAGATGATAACGTCATCTAAATAAACGTAGCAGTCAGTCCCCTTAACTCCCATCAGTACCTGGTCCATAGTTCGCTGGAATGTGGCTGGGGCCCCAGCAAGCCCGAACGGCATTTTATGGTACTCGTAGTGCCCCCCTAGGGTGGTGAAGGCAGTTTTCGGTCGATCTTCCTCGGCCACCGGTATTTGGTGGTAGCCGCTAGCAAGGTCTAATGTTGTGAAAAGCCTACTCTGTCCCAACATCTCTAATGTTTCCTGAATCAATGGTAGGGGGTAAGCATCCACCTGCGTTACTGCATTCAGCCCCCGGAAATCAGTGCAGAATCTATACTGGGTCCTTCCGTCTTCACTTCGTTTGGGTACCAACACGACAGGTGCAGCCCAAGCACTGTCGGAAGGAGCTATCACTCCCTTGCGTAACATTTCTTCTAAGTGTTCCTCTACTACCGCTCGTTGGTTGAAGGGCACTCGATACGGGCGCTTGATCACCGGGGGAGCTTCCCCTGTTGGTATTCTATGCTTCACCCCAGTAGAGCAGCCTTCCTTTCCCGGTTCTTCGAATAGATCTTTAAACTCTTCTAGCAGCGACTCGACTACACCCTTATCCGACTCACCGAGGTGATCTACATTCCATAGTTGAGCCCCCTTTTCCAGAGCATTCTCGCTACCCTCTACTCGGTGTATCCGAACGTCCCTTTCATTTCTTTCCTCCGTATGCCATTCCGCGCCTATTCCCAATAATTGCCCTTTATCGAGGTAGGTATCCACCGGCCCCGAGTTCATAAGTTGGATCCAAACCTCCCCGTGTTCTACGAGCCCAATACTTCGCCCTACTCTTAAGCTACCTTGTTTCAAGGGTACCGGCTCGACAACCACCACTGCCTTCTCTCTCTGGTGGATCGTTGCTCTAATGAGTTTCTCACTACACGAAGGGATTGCGATTCGAGCAGGGCTGGTAATTTCTAGCCCCTTGGTCTCATCGTGCTTGTCGGGTTGTTCGCGGGATCCCGGGGTCTCTACTGCTTTGTTCGCGGCCTGCTGGTTTCCGCGTTTGGCCCTCTTTTCCCTCTTCTGTTGGTGCTTTATTTCTTGGGCATGGATTAGGTCGGACGAGGATCCATCCTTTGGAATTGGCTCCTCCTGCGTCGTTTCCCTTGTACTTCTCCCTTTCGCTTCTAAGGAATTTATTGCCACTCCCAACTGGTGAAGGGGATGTACGTTGACTGGTTGCTTCTCAAAACTCAGGCCAGCGTCAGGTGGCGTCACTATCACCTCCCGGTTACGAATATCCAGTTTGGCTCCTAGCTTTTCTAGCAAATCCAAACCTATGATTCCGTCTCCGGGCAAGTTCACGCTGATTATCATCACCTGATGTTTCACTTCCAGGCCGTCTACTTGGCACATCAACTCTTGTACCCCCAAAATACGCAGAGCCTGTCCTGTTACTCCTCTAGCTCGGACACTGGCGGGCCTTAATTGAACTCCCGGAAGCGCCGTGCGAATTAGCGTCACTTCGGCCCCCGTGTCTACTATCATGTGGTGGAGATATCCCCCAATTAGCATGTCCAGTTTTATCAATTTACCTACTCCGGCTCCCACCCCTGTAATCCATTTCTCATCCACAGGCTTGGGTTTCTCCGGCCCAGACGGGGGGTGACCGTCGGGCCTTAAGCATTTGGGGGGCCCCTGCACGGGGTTCAATTTCTTTTCGGCGGGCAGCTGCTGGGATCTGCACTGGTTCGCTATATGCCCTTGCCGTCCACACCTGTAGCAAGTTACCCTTTCTCTGGGGCCCGGGTTATTGCTTACTCCTTTAGCCGGTGGTGGCATTCTGCATCCCCTTGCGTAATGTCCTAACTCTCCACACCGATAGCAACGCTGAGAATCGGATTTCCCTAGTCTCGAGGGAAGCGCCTTTTGAATCGCGCTGATACAAGCGTCTTCGATCTGTTCCCTTAAGCTAAACACCGCTCCCGCTCCCCGTGCCGAGGCCTGGTCCTCGTTTCTGGCGATAGGATCCACTGAGCTTCTATACCTATTTCTCTCACTCTCTCGTTGCTGCTCATGGCAGGGGCCGGACCTGCCCCCTGCCTCTTCCAACACATATACGTTCTTTCCCCGTTGATGCTCTTGCAAGGCTTGTTCTACATCTAACGCCAATCTCACTGCATTCTTCAGTGTATCTGGGCGTCCGAACAACACCTGTTTTCCCACCTCACCCGAGAGTCCCCTCATGAACGCTTCTAGCACTTTTCTCTCTACTTCCCGCGCCCACCACTTTGCTTCATTCCCAGATAGATCGGACCTGGTCATTTTCCCCCCCAAGGAAATGCATCTGTCCGAAAATTCTTGGATCCTCTCTTTTGGCTGTTGACTCGTCTCCTGCAAAATTCTTCCATAATATTCAAAAGTATGTGGATCTCCAAACCTTTCTCGCAGTGCGTCTGCAAACTTCTTAAAGCTGACAATACCCTTTAATTCCTCATTTCCTCTGACAAAGGCGGCTGCCGGGCCCTGCAACTTGAGCCTACAAATCCGAACTCGGTCAACGTCCTCCCAAGCTCCACAAGCTGCTACTTCCTCCACATACTCTAGAAATTCGTCAACCGGCCTGGCACTCGCCTCCCCTCCCCACGTCTTGATCAGACCCTGCAAGGACAAATCCTTCCTTGGTGGCTTAGGTGTCCCTCCTTCCTTTATCTCTGTCCGGCTAGCTTCGAGTTCATTTTTCAACTTTTCTTCCGACTGGGCCAAAGCCAGGTTAGCCTTCTCTAATTCTTCTATCCTCTGTCGGAGGTTACTTTCAACCGACATTTTAAAAGGGATTTATCAAAAAAAAATTTTTTTTTTTTTTTCGAAATAAAAGTTTATCCCGGATTAGTGGATTTTCTTGCAATCCACCCCACACCTGACACCACTTGTAAACCCCGACTTTCTCTCTCTTCCTCCTCCCCCTAAATGTTTACAGGAATCTGGGGGAAAATATTAATGCCAGGAGAGGGCATTACCCAAGGACAGGGGAACCTGAAATATTACAGGGAATTGACATATCTAGGGGAAGACATTTAGATGACCGACATTTATTAAATGATAATAAACAAATAGCATTTGATAAAAAAACAAAAAAAAATCCTTAAGCTATTTGATAAAAAAAAAATACTTAAACTATTTGATAAAAAAAATAATTAAACTATTTGATAAAAAAATAAGTAAACTATTTGAGAGAAAAATTACTTAAACTATTGGACAGAAAAATACTTAAACTTTACTAAACTTGAAACTTGTAAACCAGAGTTTTATTAACTTAAAGTTTGCTGATCGAAGAATGAGAACAAAATAAATACATCACTGTCCGTGTTTATCTAAGTTAAGGTTCGGACGTCGTAGGCAGCCAGCCTAATCCTTAAGTCATCGGGATGTAAACATCCCGAATGTATTTAGAGAGGCTTTAAAAGCTCAAATAAAAACAGTCTTGTTACAACTCTCGTTCAGTAACTACATTCAACCTCTTTCCTTTTTCTTCTCGTTTTTCGTTGACGATCGTTAACTGGTGCCGAAACCCGGGAGCGGAGTGGGTTCGAGTCATTAACGTGCGAGTTGGTTTTTGTTTTTTTTTCCTTCTTATTCACTTTCGTGTGATTTAATTAAAGTAGGTAATGGTGGAATTGCGGCCGGCAGCGTTTGAAGTTCCACAGTTACCTAAAGAAACCATGGCTGAAGCCCATGCGAACACACTGGCGTGGATGAAGGTGCGGGCAGTGACGTCACAGGACATGAGGAAAATGATCTCAGACCTCGAAAAATTTTCTGGGGAAATAGGTGAGTTAAATCATTTTCTCAAAGGTGGAGATAGGATTATGGAGAGGATACAAGCCAAGATGGACGAAGGGTTACTCGACCCAGGTGACGCTAAGTCAATAAAGGCAGACCTGGTGTGCAGGGTGAAAAGGAAGGTGCTGAACCTGATACAGGCGGACGAGGAAACCCCGTGGGAGATAGTAAAGACGAGACTGAAAAAAGCATATGGGGGGGGGGACGATGGACCCCAGAGGAGGATATATTCCAAATGTTTCGAGAAATGAAATCTCCGAGACAGAATAGTGGACAGTATGCTGCAGTCCTGGTTGTCCGCTACAATAAAATAAATGAGAAAATGAGGGAGACAACTAGCGCCGATGAAGTGGAGGGCAGGATGGGATTCCTGTCAACAATCTTAAAGGTACAATTAGCGAAGGAGACGGGAAGGAAGGAAGGGTTCCCTAATGAGCGATCGTTCCTCGAATGCGCCCAGGCGATGATAGATGCTAGCGCAAGGGAAGAAGAAGTAAAAATGAACGAAGATGACAACGATTGGAGCCAGATCCCATATAGAAGAAACAGGACCCCAAAAGCAGTGTGGAGGAGACAGGAAACGCCGTTTGCCGGTAGAGACAGGGGAGCGACAAGAGAGAGAAGATTGGGAGTGACGAGGCCTAGGTACGCACCTCGGAAAGAAGAAAGGAAATGTCATGGTTGTGGAAAGACGGGCCATCTGGTAGCTCAGTGCCCTCGCACTAAGTGCTTTGAGTGTGGGGAAGAAGGACACATAGCAAGACAATGTCCATACTTGTTTCGTAGAAGGGAATTTCACAAAGCAGAACCAATGGAGGTGAACAACCAGGAAATCCGGGAGAGGCGGAGCGCGACACCAAGAGAAATTGGATCATCGGGCGACGAGTCATCAGGGACGTCGGAGACAGACAGAGAGGAGTCGAAGCGCAGCGGGAGCAGACGACGAGAGTGGCAGAAGAATCCCTCGCGCAGATGGGAGCGGCGTACGGAGGCCTGAGGAGAGTGGCAGCAGAGAGGCGACCGCATCCTAAGGTGCAATACAGTGCGGGAAAGGATGTGTGGTTTGCCAATTATCGAGTTCGGGAAGGGGGAGAGGTGCCTCATTGATACTGGCAGCACCAATACAATAATATCTCGTGGTGCGTTAGAGAGGTTGCGTAGAGGAGAGAGGGCACACCAGATCAAGGTATGTAAGTGTAAATTACTTACTCTTGGGGGACCCTGCGAAGTAATGGGAGAAGCGGTCGTGGGGCTGGAAGAATGGGCGAAAGTAATGGGTGACATAAAAGTACACGTCGTGGAAGACATGCCACGGGAATACCAGATAATAGTGGGATGTGATTTACTGGGAAAAGTAGGCGCGCGCATCGAAAACGAGGGGGAGAACTGGAGGATCAAAATAGGGAAGCGAACCTATCGAAGCCGGGGGGGCGTAAGGGGCGAAACGGAGCAAATAGGAGCGGTTAAGAGAGTGGAGGATTGGAGGGAGAGTCTGAGGAGCGAGTTTAGGGATATTTTTTTCGCTGAAGGGGACAAGCTAGGAGCAACGGGGAAAACGCTACATGAGATCCCGTTAAAAGTAGAGCGGGTGACGTATGTGAAGGAGAGGCGGTATCCGCAAGCGCTCAGACAACACATTAGAAAGGAGATCGAGGATCTCAAGCGCCAAGGTATTATCAGAGATAGCACGTCTCCGTATAATAGCCCTTTGTGGGCAGTGAAAAAGAAAAGTCGACCGGGAGAATGTGAGGAAAAATACCGAGTCGTGGTGGATTTTCGGAAACTTAACGATAATACCCTGGACGAAAAATATCCGATCCCGCGGTTCGAAGACATCCTAGACAGACTAAACGGTGCAAAAATTTTTAGCACATTGGACCTAAAAGCAGGGTACTATCAGATCAAACTAGCTGCGCATGACCAACATAAAACGGCGTTTTCGTTTGAAAGAGGGCATTTTGAGTTCACGAGAATGCCGTTCGGTCTCAAAAATGCTCCAATAACCTTTCAGCGTCTCATGGACGAACTTCTGAGAGGAATGGACGAAAATATGTGCCAAATTTACATGGATGACCTGCTGATCTTCAGTCGAACGGAATCGGAACATATTCAACACCTCCGGAACGTATTTGAGAGATTAAGGGATTTCGGGTTGAAACTGTCAATAGACAAATCGTCACTGGGGCAGGAGCAGATTAGTTTTTTAGGGCACACAATCTCACAGGAAGGGGTTCAACCAGACTCGACGAAAGTAGAAGCGATCCAGAGAATGGAGGTGCCAAAAGATGTAAAAGGGATTCGGAGATTACTGGGCACGCTCAATTACTACCGCCGTTTCGTGCCGGACATGGCAGAATATATGGTACCCATTAACAATTTACTACGGAAAGGAGCACGGATAATGATCACGCCGCTGATAGAGCAGAATATCCGCAAATGCTTGGCACGTTTGCAGGAGGCGCCGATTTTGGCTTTCCCTAACTTTGAGAAGGATTTCACGATCACCACCGACGCAAGCGACTATGCCTTGGGGGCAGTATTGTCTCAGGAAGGCAAAGACGGGGAAAGACCGGTGGCTTACGCGAGCAGACGCCTGACGGACACGGAGGCGCGGTACAGCGCTCTGGAACGAGAACTCCTCGGGATAGTGTGGGCCATTGGGCACTTCCGTCCGTATGTATTTGGCAGAAGGTTTCGAATACATACGGATCACCGACCTCTTCAATGGGTCGGAAAACTCAAAGAATCCTCCTCAAGGGTAACAAGGTGGAAGGAATTCTTAGCCCAATACAATCTGGATATTGTATATAAGCCAGGCAAAGACAACGTCGTGGCAGATTGGCTGTCGCGCGCTATTATGGTGAACGCCATAGAAGAAGGGGAAACATCGAGCGGTATGAGGCAGTTCATTGAGGAATGGACGCCTGGAGAAGCGGGCAGGAGCAGCACGCGGAAAGATAGTGACAGGAGTGCGGACACACCATCAGACGAGTCTATAGGAGAGAGACCGCGTGATATGGAGACGACGGACGAAATTATCAATGATAAGCGGAGGCAGATCATTTGGAAAACTCAAACATCGGGTGCTCTGAAAATACTCCATAGTACGTACGGTAGGAGTCAGATCGCGACGATTTGGTCACCACCGGGAGTTCGAGGAGATCAAATTTGTCAGGCTCTCAAGGACGTGTCCAAACCCGGCAAAACACACCATTTATTCGTGGGCAACGAGACTGTGTGGGACAAAATTAAAAAGCTGTGGCAGAAAGAGCTGTTGGGGGTGGATCGCTCGTTCATTCGGTGTCTTTCCGTGGTCCAAACCCTGCGGGACGAGGAGCAGCAACGCGAGGTAACACTGGCGTATCACCAAGGAAAAACCAACCACCGCGGTGGGCAGGAGACGGCACAAGCACTACGAAGGCGCTATTTTTGGTGGGGGATGCAGCGGACTATTCAGGAGGTAATCGGAGCATGCGAAGTTTGTCAGAAGACGAAATATGATAGACATCCCCCGCAGGGACTCCAGGAGGAATCAGCCACGGCAGAAGCACCACTGACGGAGATTCAAGTGGACACCTTCACGTGGCGGGGTTTTAAGTGGGTCACTATCATCGACCCATTTAGCAAAGTGGCTATGGCCTACGCGGTGGGAGACAAGTCATCAGATTCCATATTACAAGCCCTCAACACATGGTTTCAGTTCTACGGCATACCAGAGAGGATCTCGTCGGACGGGGGACGGGAGTTTGACAATGCAACCGTGAGAGCCGAAATGCAAAAACGGGATGTGGTATGGCATTTTAATACCCCCGGGCATCCCAAGAGCAGGGGAACCATCGAAAGGTTACACAGCACCCTCAGCGACCACTTACGCGTGTACCAGGTGGATAAAGGCCTGTCGGCGAACGTAGCGATGCCAATGGCGGTGGCGGCATACAACCACTCGATACATGCCACGACGGGGTTAGCACCCTTCGAAATTTTGTTTGGATTACGAGTGAGACCGAGGAACTGGCCAGAGACGGTGGCGGATGAGGGAATGGTGGCACAGCTCCATAACACCCACATACAGCTCGGAAAGATGTGGTACAAAGTACGCGATAAGATTATGCGCGAAAAATCCAAGCGCGTGGCACGGGCAAATTTGAAGGTGCGGGATCGCATAGGAGCAATATCGATTGGGACCGTTGTGTACAGAAAAGTCGTGTCAAATCGTAGTAAGGAGCTTGTTCGGTATGAGGGGCCCTTTAAGGTCATCATAATTCGGGAACATAATCTCGTGACCATCGAGAGTATGACCAACCCAAAGAAGAGGCGAACCGTTCACATTGAACAGTTGAAACTCCCAACACAGGGGGGAGGGTGTTGAATGTGCGTAAGATGGTGTGCCCTCGATCCGATACGGAGCAACTGATCCGGAATCATATGTTTCACATGTTCACATTCACATGTGCTGCTCAGAGAGAGTTTTTGTTTTCATTATTTATATTGTGGATGTTCCATTTTTTTTTACCTGGCAGCCACCGGGTCCAGGGCGAATGTATTATTTTTTGTTATTATTATTTTTGTTTTATTTCTGTATTATCTCTTTTCTTTGTTTTTTTGTGAGGACTATGAATATATTAGACCGTAAACGTGATGTAAGGGATTACAGGCTGTGTGCTGAGTGCGGCGGACCTTGGAGTTTACGAAGAGATATGCGTAAACTGGCAGGGGGGAGTTAAGGTTCGGACGTCGTAGGCAGCCAGCCTAATCCTTAAGTCATCGGGATGTAAACATCCCGAATGTATTTAGAGAGGCTTTAAAAGCTCAAATAAAAACAGTCTTGTTACAACTCTCGTTCAGTAACTACATTCAACCTCTTTCCTTTTTCTTCTCGTTTTTCGTTGACGATCGTTAACTTCTATACGTATGCATAGTTTGGTGTTATTTGGTGTAAACTGATGAACGACGTAAACAAACAACATAAACCCTCGGTACGTGGAAGCTACGTCCAACGAGGTTACCTGTCGTAGCTAGATAGTGGATTAGTCAATCAGCTGTGAGGTTCCAGGTGGAGGGAATCGGTGAGTCGATGATCGATATGCTCATATCCATACTAGTTCCAAGTCAAATCTCCAACCAGAGGTGCTCCCCATAAACCATAGGCCGATAAGGTGGTGAGATGAGGGGGGGGGGCGCTCCGGCGGGTGTTGGCCAACCCAGCTCTGGATACACACACTGACTGCAAGCGACTGATCCCGGTGCTCCGTCCTTTTAATCCTCTATAAAGGATGTAGGGTCTTACGGGGCCTCGGAGGCGTCCCGCACCGTTATTTGTTTTGTTTACTTTCCAGCATATTTCCCATAAAACAAAATCAATACACTCACATTTGAAACACAAAGATATTCTTAGAACATTTATAATATTATCAATAATTATTAATTCTTTATATAAAACTAACCAAATACAAAAAAAATATTTATCTCTAATTTACACTTTTTTTTTTTTTTTTTTTTTTTTATCATAAATTTTACGAGGGTACTTTGTTAGATAATTACTTGTCAGCGCAAGACCCCTTATTCGGCTTAAACAATGACTGATAATTTTTTCCTTCAATAACTAAAATAAACGAATTACAGGCGTAAACAATCGCTAATTTACATTGGCTATAAAAGTCTATCGGTCACATTCGTTTCTGTCTATTTTAAATAAATTAATATTGATGATAAATTTATACCAGCTTTTTATAAAATTAATTTAAAAGAACACGGACCTTAAAATTTACTAAATGCTTTTTGATAAAAAAATACTTTATTTCGTTTTTCAAGTCATAAAATTATTGGCTGGAAATTTTCCTTGTCAAGCAACAAAGGAAATTAATGAAATTACATTTTAAATAATATAAACATAAAGAAAACTTTTTTGTAATTTCATGGAATCTGTGAACGTCTTCAATGTCCCATTAACATTTGGGTAAAAAAAAGAACTTAAAATTTTTAATAGATAGCTTTTGAGTAGGGAATTGTTAACACTAAAATGTTGACAACGTGGGTTTTGGGCTATTGTTGTCTATAAGCCAAGAAGTAATCAATACATTTTGAGGTGCAGCAAAACCCTACAATGTCAGACGGCTTAAATCTAATTTTGAAGTTTTGCAATTGAAGACACCATACAATAATACACTTAGAGTCTACCTCCTGGTTCAGCAAAACTAAGAAATACAAATTTTCCGATTCACGAGTAAACCTAAAGGTGTCGTTTGGCTCGTTGTATTATTATTTGGTAGAGAGTCGTGAGCTGTCACACGATTTTCCATTTCGCACCAACTGTAAAGACAAAATGAATTTTAATGTTTAATTTCCCTAATCCGTATTAAATGTATCAAGAATACTCACTTTCGTGATTAACGCCCCGTGTGACCAAGGCATAATGATACATATTTATTGTGAGGCAAACATACCTATTTGATATATATGAATGAATAAATGAATCCGATATTAATAGTCTTTCATTTTACTGTGACGTTTTTCATATTTAATAAAGAAAATTCTAAAAAAATAATATTAATAAGTAACATAACAATAATATCACCTTTAAAAAGCAAACATTTACCATAAAAAATGCTGAAACAAAAAATAATATGATGATAAAATATGTATATAATAATAATAAAATTAAGTTGAATGAATAATAAAGGCGATGTTAATCGCTGACTACTACTGTATCAGGTTTTGCTGAATAATTATAATGAACATTTTATGTAGACTTATTGTTAGGCCAGAAGATCGTATATGTATAAAGCATGTTTAAGAAATAGCGTCTGCAAAAGGGTGATGAAAGGGACAAGCTTTAAAGAAGAAAGTGAAGGAGCATGACGAATGAAAACAGGGAGGGAATTCCAGAGGTTTGCGGCTCGGGGAATGAAGGGGTCTGGTATTCCATTAGTGTAGTGCTGGATTTAAATTGTACTTGTTTTTGTTCAAAAATCAAGTGTTTTTTTTTTTTATTAATTTATTCACTACAATAATTTGAAGTGGCAACGTGAGCTGTTGTGTAAATAAACTTATAAATGTGGGCTTGACTGGGAGAAAAATTGAGTTTTTTCTTTATCGTTCGAAGGAGCGACCCACGACCGTCCAAAACATCCTTGAAATAAACCCCGTTTAGAATTCAATAGAGGTACCGCGAGGTGGTTGTCAAAGACACTTGCTATAATGGGCTTAGTTAGCTTTAAAAAGTTTCCCCTTCAATTTCTTACTTAATATTAATAACTTCTTTATTAAAACTTCTTCGGCTCCTTTAATTTCTGAGTAAATGTTTAATATGCCTACTGAAGTGGAACAACAA
Organism: Acanthosoma haemorrhoidale; assembly: GCA_930367205.1. NCBI lineage: Eukaryota > Metazoa > Arthropoda > Insecta > Hemiptera > Acanthosomatidae > Acanthosoma > Acanthosoma haemorrhoidale. Next base: position 32,335,206 of record OV884015.1, read on the forward strand.
CTTTTCACGGGGCTTTTGAAAAGTTATCGAAGAGAAGGGGGGGGGGATAATTTTGCTGGTAGGGTTTACTTTTCTTCGTCAAAAAAAAAACAAATTTATAAGGTTAATACAAGTAGAAGCATAGATATTAAATAGTTGTTTTGTAATTTGAGTGGTGGAAAAAAAATCGGTCTTAACAAGTCTGAGAAATGTCAGGTATATTTCAGGTTCGATCTACAGTACGATTAACAACTGTAAGAGCCAGCAGGTAGACTGCCAGGGTCCTGTAGACATAGAGACTCTTTTAAGTCCTTGAAGACGATGGTTTAAGCCATCCAAAGCGCTCGCAGTATTAAAATTAATATAAGAGAACCCAGTTCTTCAATACATTATTTAAAATTAAAAAATAAAGTTAATTTTTTTTAATTTAATTTAATGCTTTCAATTGTAAAATGTTTATTACTATTATTACTAGGAAAAAAAATTCAAAGCATAGCCTATAGTTTCTAAGGCCATTATAACAAACTTTAAATAAATGGGCAGCGTTTGAAATCTTAGAACATTTTATTGCTGATACCTCCAGACAGTTGTGCAACATATGCAGCCAAATGAAAATGAATATGCGTACCTAAACAAACACTCTGTCAGAAGCGAAGGACGCAGTGGCGAGAGCATAGAATGAGGTTTGGCATCCATTGAGATCATGTAGTAGGAAAGTAGAGCACCGATAATGTGCTGAGTGTGAAGTTCCAGAATGAATCGGACTACCAGAACGACTTAAAGAAATGAAGATAGAGAAATTCCATGAAAGCACGCCGAATTCCTTGTACGTATTGGCTCCAACAAACAAATTTTAATAGATAATGTCCTTGTTAATAGCCATTGACACTGATGAAGTATTGCCTTTGTTTTTTACCTAATTACAAGAATTAAAATAAAAATAAATTCAGAATCGATTTAATCTTGTAATTGGGCATATATTACTGAGAGACCAAAGTTCATCCTCTCCCTTCGCCCCGGACACTGGGAGTCCGTGGTCCCACGGAGCAGATTGCTTCCCGACGAGAAGACAGTCGGGCGAGTAGAGGCAATTATCCGGACAGACGGACTCAAGGGCCCGGGTCCCATTGATTTCCCACTGGACCAGTGAGGACTAATGGAGTTATCAACTGTAACCAACCTCATGGTACACCGCTTATTGGAATTAGGGGTGATCGCTTCCGCTCTGTCTCCTGCATCCGGACAGGGCTAATTGTCAGTGGCCATCCGCCCTTCAGCGGGACCTAACCTTCCTTTAGTCCTTGAGGAGGTTCCAACGGGAAAGCTTGTACCTATATGAAATTAAATGTAAAAAAAAAGAACTATTCATCAGGGAGATTGTCTCCTAACAGTAACAAAACTGTACAAATATGTATTTATAGCAGACAAAATAAAAATAAATATCAAACGAATTACTCTGTTGTGTTTAACATATAAAAAATATTTCCACTATAATGAATTTACCGAAACCAAATATCAAAATCGAACTTTACTTTAAAATCTAGGTATATAGAAAAAATAAACAATTATTGCCGGGGGAGGATGACCGTATACCACTACAAGGACATATTAAAATTAATAATAAATAATATTAATGAAAAATAAAACGAATAATACCAATAACAGTGAGTTATGAATTAATTGATTGAGAGGAGATAAGGAACTGAAAAAATACGGAAACGTTACAAAATATTTTCCTTAAAAATACATTAGCGCATCCAATCCTTTCAATCAAAATTCCTGAGAACAATAGTAAATGCCCCTTATTACGTCAGCAACAAAACCCTTCATAATGATCTGAATATACCCTACATTCTTGAAATCATCCCTTCAAAGTTCATAAAATTCCATAGTAACCTATCCAACCACCCTAATTCCCTAGCACAGTCATTGCACTGCACCACTCTCCTATAACCCTATAATCCTTGGAGACTAAAACGGCAGTGGCCTCGTGACCTGCTACAAATGCGTGACAGTGGGAGTCCTGTCAATGGCCAGTTTCTCCAATCATGTCCTGAGCGTCTTTTAGTAATATATTTTACTTATTATTCATGTTTATTAATTGCAGCAAGGTAGAAAGGAATTTTATAAATAAAACTTTTTTAGGCCTTGAAAATGCCAGATATGACGGCGAACACTATGTTGTTTTGGGGACCCTTGTTCAAAAAATACTCACGAGTTAAAATATATTATACTTCTGCTATAAATAATACGGACGTATTGATTTTTTAATTTTATGAAACTTACATCCAAACCGACGTGTGTAATTGGTTTTCATACTCACGCGTGCATTACATCTCTTTTAATTTTTATTTGAGAACTAAAAAGACTGATTTACGGAGATTTACCCTCAAGTCGTCACCTGACAATATTAAATTTTTTTTTGCCTTAACGAAAAAAAGAAATTGTTGCACTAGAATAAAATAAAAAGTATAATAAATAAATAAGTAAGTTAACTAAATTGTTAACTTATTTAGAAAGAAATAACATTTTAGCAATAGTGTGAGCTATTTGGTTGGTTTTTTCCACAATAAATGAGGTTGAAGAACTGTTTAAAGAGATTATGCAGAAAGATTAGAAACTTGTAATTGTGTGGCAATTGCTTCCTGGCAGGGTATCTCGGAAGTTTTAAAGTAAAGTAATTTTAATAACATGGGAAAATTCGGCCTTTAAAGCAAATTTATGGCAGGGCTTATCATATCTCAGGACAATAACAAAATCATGGAGGGAGTAAGATGATCAGTTAAATATTCGTGACGATAAGTATTGTGAATTCTCGTCTGACTGTTAAGGGGGACGCGATAGCAATTTATTCACTGCGGAATTAGCCGTCATATAGGACATGAAATATTGGGGTTGGCAAGAAAGAAATTTAGGTTTGTTAGTGTGAAATAAAACTCAATTTTATCTATTCAAAAAATGAACTTTAATCAGTAGAATATCTTCCATTGTGTTCGATTACCTTTTGCCATATTTCTGGTATCTTCATGATCCCGCGCTCATATATCTTTTGGCCCTTATGAGCAAAAAACTCAACCAAACGCGATTTAAGATCATCGTTATTACTGAAATTTAAGAACTTTAAGAAAACCATTTAAGAAGTTTTGTAAACTTCGAAATAAATGATAATCCGATGGTGCAAGGTCGGGGCTGTATGGGGGATGTGACATCACTTCCCAAGATATCTGAAATAGTTTCGTACGTGTTGCTAACGATGTGTGAGGCCAGTTATATAATGCTAACAATATTGTAACGCTAATGTTTTATATAATTCTAAAAGTAGAAGGGGATTGAGCAGAACTGTATACCTGCCTCGTAACTTCATGGAAGTCACTGATATTTTTAAGTAAGCGACCGCATCCTTCCTAGACCTAGCTCTCAATTCCCGAAACTACCCTTCTCTTATACGCATATATCTCAGCTTTAGTCCCCACTTGTTCACACTTGTTTTCCACACTCGATCCTAAACCTCCGACCCAGTAGATAGTAACTCTTAATATTTGTATATACCAGTGTTTTGCTTGTACTTCATAATAAAGCATTTCTTTTAAAATACTCTCCTCTACAAAGATTATTTAACTGCCCTCGCATTGTCGTGGTGGGACACGATTCCTTTGTGATTTACCAATTCTGGCCTTTTCTCTTAGATTGCTTCCTCCAATTTCATAAGTTGTTGGCAGTAATCATCTGAGTTGATCGTTTGGTTGTTTGGAAGAAGCTCAAAATACATAACTCCTTGTAATCCAACCCAATTGACACCATCATCCTTCATGGTTCATCATGCTTGCACCATGATGTTTTTCTATTAACGTTATTGTAGACGATCCATTTTTCATTGCCAGTGATAATTCGTTTCAAAAAAGGGTTGATTGCATTACGTTTAAAATGTGTATCACAAATATTGATTCTTTGTGTTAGTTGAATTTCTTTCAATTCGCGAGGAACCGAAATATCGAGCTTCTTAACCAAGTCCAAGATGTCTATATATATTATATTTAACTGTTTTGCAATCTCTCGAACACTTTGTGAGCCTCAGCCGCTTTCTTGCCTTTATGAAAATGCAAAAGTAAAATGTGTCGAAAATGCTTATTTTTGCACTCCATGTCAAAGCTGATCGTAAACTGACAGTTGTAAACAAAATTACACGGAATTTATTTCTATAGAAACCTAAAGGTATCGACTACCAAATCTTAAAAGAAAAAAATATAACATTGAAAAAAGAATAACGAAAAAACATAACGCTATCTACTGGTGCAAACCGAAATCACATTCTTGCCAACCCGGAATTCTTCCATCGCTAATAGCTTTGCAAGCAGTTATGACAAGATGATGTGGTTTCTTTTATTACGTACTTCTATATATTATCAACAATCCCTCTACGTTTCATGTAGTTGCTGCCATCGGTGGTGTCGTAAAACAACTCTCATTTGAAAATTTTACTGAGAGTATTATCGACAGCAAAGTCTCCTAACATAGAGTAGTTGGTAAATAAAAACTGATGATTTGATTAATAAAAAAAACTTTGGTTTTCGGTACTCTCGTTATTCAGGGGCTATACCTACTTTTTGGCCACAATTTTATTTTTATGATCAGCAATGCAAGACCTCAAACTTGCAAACTTATACCCACATCTTAAGCCAACAGAGCTTATCAGGGACGAGCTTGTGAGTCACATCCATATCTTGCTACTATAGTCTCTTGGTGGGTTTCTCTTCCAAACCGTCTTTATTTATAAAGATAATATTTAAAAAAATACCCCTTTGCTACTTTATGCTATATACAAGATGAACTTAAAAATATTTACAAAAAGTAATATCCTCTTATCAACTTTATTCTAATTAAAACATATCTATATTATCAATAATAATAACTCTATTATCTTATCCTATATTTACAATAATACTAACTCATTACTACATGTACAGACTCCATCGTCGTTCACCAGTGTCTCCTAGATGAATGGTCTTACCAAGATCACTGCTGCAGCACTTTCCTCCGTGGATCGATCTATTTTCCCTCCCACCAGGGTGGCGGAAGTCTTCATTCTGATTTTTTCCCTGCCACTGCCCCCACTGTACCTTTGGGTTACCCCATGCCAGCGGTCTCCATTTCAAATGAAACGTTGAGGCCACGGCGCTACGAACAGCTCATGGAGCACAGCAAAGCACAAGGATGCAAAGTAGGGTATTTTAAATGAAACAAAATTTAGTTGGGGTACCCGCAGCTGTAATTCTTTTGCCTCTGTTCCAAAAGAATTTCAGCAAGATCCTAACTCAAGCAATGGACCAGACCTGCCTGTACAACAAATATCCTTAATTGAACCTTGAATTTATTTCTGTCAGCCCAGAGAAGACAAGTCCGAAACAGAGGAGAAAAGCAAAGACCATGCCAGACTGGAAAACAAATCTGATTGAACCCCTTTATTGCTGCCAAACCTAAGAAGACCAGACCAGAACGACAAGTCAGCATCAGATGAGACAAGACTAGACCAGTCAAGTCAAGACTAGACTAAACCACACCAGACCAGTCTAGTGAAGACATGCCTGGACAACAAACCTTCTGATTGAATCTCTTTATTGCTGTGAGGATAAGAATAAAGTTCAGAGCTAAATAATACTCATGCATGTCATTTGATGAAAATAATGTCACTGAGATGAGCACATGCCGTCCTTAAATCGCTTCAAAACTGTATGCCAATATCACACGGATTGAAAAACGGACAGAAAGTGCCTAGTAAAAACAAACGACAAAGGAAGAAAACAGTGAGGTAAGTCAAGAGAAACTTGAGGGCAAATAATCTAAGAGCGGCTCTAAACAAAAGACTGAAGCAACTCAGACAAAAGTGCCTCACATGATAGAGTATTGTGGTCAAAACTATGTAAGATGGAGCCTTACATTATAAAGCTTAAGCCATCACACTCTACCCTGTGACAACTACTTTCGTCTGGGTCACTTCATTCTCCTGCGATAGAACTGTTTTTAGATTTTTTTTACTCAAGTTTCTCTTGTCTTGCCTCAAAGCTTTCTTCCTTTGGCCTTTGCCCATGCTAAGCTTTCTCTGCCAGCTCCTCGATCTGTGTGATATCACCACCTAGTTTCGATGCGGCCTAGTCTGACACGTCCCATACCAGCCGCAGTACCTCTAAGACAAGACACACCCCACTTGACCCTGAGCATTTCCTTTCCCATCACCAGACTTCCTGCCTCACAGATTAGAATATCTAATTACCAAAGTCAAAATTATTAAAAAGCAAGTAAACACATTTTCGTTTTATACTATGCTGATCAACGTGAATCGAAATACCTAATCGCGAATCAAAGTTATTTAAGATCCATTTTTGTTATGTACTATCTTGACCAATGAGCATTGGAATATAAACATAATAAGTAAAAACAGTGTGGTTTCACAATGACCACAAGATGACAACTACAGAAGAACTAACACCCATCTTATCTCCAGGGGTCGTGAACTGCCACTGAGGCTTAAGGAAGGCAAACCGCTGTTCACCTGGCCCAATCATGTGTATGTAACTTGAAGTTGTTATTGATTTATGTAACAGAAATAACTATTTATTTTTATTATATCTATTAGAATTAAATGTATATAGTTACTCTACTCTACACAGTATATGTATGTACTGTACTACACACACGCGCGTGGATATATTATACCCGGGGGTTCTACCGAAATTCGATTGATTTTTTTTATCAATTTTAATGTTGACTAGTAATATTTATTTAGTTTCAATAAATAGTAAACGATAACAATAATTTAATTCAATAAAAAGTTCAAATTTCTCAAGTTTATACAGGTGGTAGTGGCCGTGGGCATATACAGTAAAAAAAAAAAAACTCGTTTGTATACCTGCTTATTATTAAGTTCACTTTAAGAGTATTCTTTAATTTATCTAAAAATTTCTTAATTTCATAATATATCCGGTTGATATTAAGCATTATGCTTTATATTACATTGTTTGATAGGTTGGAGATATAAGTGTGTGTGAATATATATATAATGTGGTAGATGTACCAAAATTGGAACGATTTTTTTTTATCAATGTTAATGTTGACTAGTAATATTTATTTAGTTTCAACAGTCACTGATAAAAATAATTTAATTTAATAAAAAGTTAAAATTTCTTAATTTCTGGAATTTATATAAGTGGCAGTTGCCCATGTAAGCATATGCAATCCTGGTTGTCAATACTTGCATTAGGCTTATTATTAAGTTAACTTTAAGAGTATTTTTTTATATTTATCCAATTACTACTTAATTTCATTAAATATCCGGTTGATATTTAGGCTGTAGTTAATGTTGTTTATTAGTAGGTTGCCGATTTAAGTTGAACAAGCTTAGTGAAGGCTTGAAGACGAACACTCCATTCGTAACTTTAACATAACTTTTTTTAATAATTGTCACATACTTTTTCATTCGTGTAATGAATTCCACAAGTTCCATTCTCAGCATACGTTTGGAAACTAGGTCTTTACTGTATTGGAGAAAACAAATCATTTTAACTTATACCAACTGTTGAAGCATATGATGGATCTCCGAACTCTATGTTATCGTAGTGTGTTATTGCAGAATTAATCAATAGAGATAAAAGGTGGTCTATTTAAGGCAAGCGTAGTGTTTTTGTTGTCACAGGTACCATTCAACCACGTTAAATCTAAATGCTTATTGCTTCGATTGCGGTGAAAATATTTCAAAAGGCAACAGAGGTAGCCCTCAAATCTTCATCAATTTTTTTTCCAAAGTGATTTTTTTTCGACCAAAATAAGCCCTCAAGCGTCTAAATCTGTCTGGTGTTTCCACAAATCCTCCTTCTCCTCATCGCCGTATTATAGCTTTTTATATTGCAGCCTAAAAAATACTGAAGTCTTGTACCTTAAGCTGTTTTTACTTTTGATCAACAACTGTTAAAGTCAGACCATACCACAGCTAGTTTTAATCATCTAATCATTTATAGTCGTTGTAGAAAGTACTTGTAGAAGTAGTTTTTACTATTCTTCCTTAATGTCATTTAAACCTAACTTCTAATTGGGGCATAAAATCAAAGGCAGGGAATGGGACCATTAAATATTTAAGGGTAGATGTAAAGGATTGGGAACGACTAAATTCCTGGGCCTGCGTGCCGACTCGGAGCTATAAATGAAAACTGGAGATAAGCATAATTGCAGGTTTTTATTCTGTGATAGATATGTGTGTAGCCGGGCGGGTTTTATCCCCTTACGAGTTATTGTTCCAGAGATTTGATTATTTTAATTGTCCGACCTATAGGGAGAGGCCCTACTTTGGAATGAATACGCGGTAATGAGATTATCGGACTGTATGTGCGTGTATTCTAAAATAGAGGTCATGAAAATGGGCCAATCGTTCAAACTAACACTTGGACGGTGGCACCATCTCTCTGTGACTACATGCCTGAAAATTAGAGTTTTCTACATGGCCATTGATAACTGAAAGGGTTAGAGAGTTTTAAAAGGTTTAAATCAACTTCAACGCTGGCATGTCCTTCCTGGTGCTTTTAAATGTACATGTTAAATCCATGTAGATTTCAAAGCAAGAAACAACAGTAATTGGAATAAAAATTAAACAAAAATTATACAGCCATAAACCATGTTATATTTTCACCAAACCAATTGTACTCTTTAGACAGAATACTTTTGTTTGGAAAGTATCTATTATCGTCATTTTATTTAGCACCTTCATTTCTATAACTTATGTTGATAAATGTAACCTAATTAATCTTCATTTTTTCGGTCTTTCTCCCGGATGAACATATATTTGTTTTGCTTATGAATCATATTTTTGACTAATTTAGCATGTTCATTCAACCCCCCCTATCGCTTAGAAATTGTTGTCAATATTACTTTATCAGTACCACACAACAACCTTTCTAAAATTTTCTGGTATGTTTTCCTTACGATATAATATAGGGAACCATGGGAAAAATATCAAACGTGAACAAACTCAATCAAGTTTCCCTTTTGACATGTTGACAAGTCAGCTATTTGAAGTTCTGCCCAGATTTTTTTTTCTTCTTTTAACTCCTTCCCACGGTCACAGACTGAATTAGGACCAGGTCACCGGCCAGTAACTGGTTATTGCATAGAATTGTCATTTTGCTAAGATCTTCTGACTGCTCTTTAGCAGATGGCGAAGTGGCGAGGGTCCTTTCAGCTCTTTCTAGTGGCGGACAAATACCACAAATATCTTCTCGGCCCCCCCTCCATGGAATCCAACCCCATAGAGAGTACCTCTCAGGAACTTAAAATAAAGGTCGTATAGCTTCGCTGTGAGAGCAAAACCAAAGAAGATTACCAATGTAGATTCCTATTGGAACTCAATTAGTTTCATTGGTAGAGCACTTGACTGGGTGAGGGAGATCCTGGGTTCAAGTACCGATCCTGCGAGAATATTGTTTTTTGCTAAAAATTATTATTAATAGTAGGATCTATACTACATCGAAAATTGAATTCAAGGACCCTTATGTATTTCGCTGGTTTGTTTGTGGGTTCACTTTGGTATTTGTAACAAACAATAAATTTTGCATGGAGTTCAATATTGGGATGACATGGAAAATGTAGATATCTACATAAAACATGACTAAGTGTGATCAATCAATTCATTTAATTAAATTATATTTTTATTTTTGAATAAATTTGAGTGTGGAACAAACTTAATACCTCCAGGTCATATTATATAAGAAGTCATCAAATCTAACCAAAACATTGTTTTTTATAAATGTATGATATTTTAAACATTATAATATTTTTAACGTTTAAAATTAAAAGGATTGAAATAGGTTGAATTTAGTCAGTGGTACTGACAGTTCTTTTTTAAGGGATAAACAGGAAGATGATTTGAAAAAATAAATAAATCCTTTTGGGCCAAAAATATTTACAATATGTCACAGGCCTAGAGTCTTAAAGCCTGAAAGTACGTCTAACAAAAGTGTAGATTTTTAATTAATACATAGCAATTTGATGCATAACAGAATTATTTGGTATTGGTATTTGGTAATTTCCTTCAAGAAATTATAGCTTGATTTGCCTGAACTGGGAATAAGTGCATTGAAAAAACTTCCTTGAGTCTCTAATAAGAAGCCATTGGTGTAGTCGTCTACATTGTGTTCTGCGGTGAACTGAAGAGTAAAGGTGAAGGTAGTTTTCTCTTCGTAGTAACTTTTAACATCTATTTCTCAAAGGATCAGGGGAGGGGGGATGAATAAAGGAGTTACAAATCTTGTCTACAAGCGGGAGTAAAAGTCGCGAGCGGCAATATCTGCATAATCTTGCAACTGTATAAGGACGGAGCCAAAGAATTTTTCCATATGGGCACAGTGGAAATCCGGATGCGCCTGCCAGAAAAGTACTGGTTTCGTCTTGGCCAGAATATCGAGGAAAAATATTGACGCTTCTGTTTTCATTCATCATCCATCCGGTTTAGTTAGTGTACAGTTTTGTTGAGTTTTAAATGCCCATTTTTTTCACCCGTCTGTCTGTCCTGGCGATTTTGTGCCCAATATGCAGGTAAACATATGAAATCGCTATTTTAACTCATTCCGTACTTTATAAAAAGAGGTGATATTTCGCATGTTTGTTTCATACAATGGCCTCCCCTTGGTGTTTAAATACAGGGAATCATATAAAAAATTAATTAACATGTACTGAAAAAAATGTTCTTCCTAGTATATTCAGTAGGAAATTAAATCTTGTCATGCTGATTAAAATTTTTTTATGATATGTTAGGGAGTTTAATTGACTATAATTAAAGAAAAAAACATAAATTCAAATTACCATGTATTCTATTAATCTAATAGGGTGTGTTCTTGAATGTTAATGTTGATACATATAAATTAATTAAGCTTTGGAAATCAATAGAGAGGGAAAAATTGATAACCTTAATTGTATGATAGCGCACACATAACTAAATTTATTTTATTATTGGTATGAAGTCTTACAGGCAGTGGATGTATCTAATGACAGAATATAAATTTTAACATACTTCAATCTATAGATAATATAAAAATTATCTCCCTTAATGACTTTTTGTCTTGTCTGTTTTATTATATATTACTAAAATCTGTCAGTTACTCAGTAATTACATCCCGTTACATCAAAATATTGAAATTGACTGTTTTCCTCTTAATGTATTGCTTTTAAAATATCCCTAAAAATGAATAGGCGTAGGTCTCTTTTTGAGTTTCCATTAGATATACGTATTTCATTATTCGTGTTGATTGCTAGAGTTTGACTTGTAATTCGTAAAAATAAATAGTAGGTAATTTAAAAAATATTAGAGGGTATATTGTGCGCTTATTTTGTATTTTGTCAAGTTATGCTGTCATCAAATGTCTATCGTGATCGATGTGTGTGTGAGAGAGAGAGAGAGAGAGAGAGAGAGAGAGAGAGAGAGAGAGAGAGAGAGAGAGAGAGAGAGAGAGAGAGAGAGAGAGAGAGAGAGAGAGAGAGAGAGAGAGAGAGAGAGAGAGAGAGAGAGAGAGAGAGAGAGACTTTTAACTGACTCTGAAAAATAAGGTGATGTGTATGAGAGAAACATTTTATTAATGTATTATTGCCACATATTTAACATAGCTAAGGTTTTAGTGTACAGTTCCGATTATTCTGGCAGTTTATGTCATGGATTAACCAATTGTAAATTTAACTCTAAATTAAATTAAGTACGGCGAAAATCTATCTATCGGCTAGCTAATGTCTATAGGTAAGCAACCTTTTATGCCTGAATTTGTTCCATAGAGCTTCGTTCAACATAAAATCAGTTTTTTTTCATAATAAAGTATAACACAACTGTGATTTACGCAGCATACCACTCTAATATCGTCATCAAAATTTTGTTTGTCCCAGTTGATTCTAGTATTATCGACAATATTTCCCCACAGAAGTCGAGCAAGATACAGATGGTATATAGACTGGGGAGTATATTGGAGAAAATGGAGAAAAGACTATCTGGAGATCTGCCGGCCAGCAAATGTCTGTACGGGTTAGACAGCATTGCTGACTGCCCAGCTAAGGGTCTTTGATGTCTATCTTGTGGTCTTGTCTTGTATCTGCGCTATGGAATTTACTCGAACTTAGAGCCCCAATAAAAAATATATCGAAATATTTGGAAGCCAAACTTTAAATTAGATTCATATATTTTTATGTGGAATAGGTAAGTCAGTAATTCACTATTTAAAAAAATGCAAGGCTTGCTTTTAAAAAGTAATTTAGCTTTCCAACTCCATTAATAAGCCTTCTTCTATCAATTATAAATTAAATTAATTTAAATTGTTGCAGCTAGCCAATCTGCGTCCAGTAAGCTAGAAAGATAATAGAACAATATATATTATACCGAGAGCTTCGGAAGCTGTATGATTCAACAAGTACAGTCAAATTCGCCTATGGCTGGGATCGCCGACAATTAAAACTACATTTTTTTTATCATACCCCTTTTTACAAGATTACCACAGTAATCAATACAGATTCTACAAATAAATCTATTTACAATTGGTCATTACGTTTCCTGTAGCCGACCAACACTTATTGTATAAATTATAATATTATTATACATTGTGTTCTGCGCTAGTACAAAAGAATAATAAGTATATTATACATTAATTTACTGAATATATTTAAAAGTGATGGGGTGTAGTTTTAAAACTACATTAGAGAGTGGAACATTGCTTTCAACAACTTGATGGAAATAAATTCAACAAGACGATCGAAGCGCTGACCAGAAACCGTTTGGAGAGATAAGACCTCACCTGAATACTCATTAAAAAATCGTTATTTAAATCCTCAGTGTTTTTGATGGAATAATTCGAACCCTCTTGTCTCTTTCAAGCTCCCACACTATTCAAAAATTAACCTATTGAAAATTGACCGAAACGACAACTAATAAGTCCCCCTAAACATTATTTTTTTGGAAGACATTTGGACTTCTTTCTACAGTCTTTAGTGTGCATTCGGCCATTAGGACAAAATCAGCACATTGCAAATAGGAGGAATTTGCACTTGAAACTGAATGTTGACATCTCGGCCTTTTGAACCGTCCTGATTTGAAACCATTGTGTGGGAAGCTCAAACGAAAAGCTTCAAATTTTCAAAAATAAAACAAAAACTACATTTACAGCTTTAAAATATTTTTAATCACTTTTTTTGGTGGTTATCAAACCACAATCCATTATAGAAAATATTCTGCTTCAGATTACAATAGTACAAGTTTTCCTGATTACTGTAGCATCCATCTTCAATGCCTCCCGACCATTGGCCAATTGACTTGTATTTTAGGATCTAAAAGGGCCCGGTTGGGATTTAATCTTTCATAAAAGTGAACTGCTTAATTTTAGAGGCTGAATTTATATGCAGGTTGAACAGCCTTTCCATTGCACTCTGAGCTAATTTTAGCCTGATATAAAATTACCACCCAGAACGGAACCCGAACACGCAACACCGGCGAAAGACCGTGTTTGACAGACCGTGTGACCATGACCGATAACATATAAAAAATGAGAAATTTAATATTTATTCTGGTTCATTGCCCCCTAAGAGTGACATTAAAGGTACAATGAAATAAGGCTAGCTTGCAAAAGATTTCAAATGAATTTCATTGTTGTACCCAGACTGTTGATAATGTTGTGCCAGTGTACACGTGTGGTGAATTAAAATGAGCCAACAGCATAATATAATAATAGCATACATGAATGAATTAAAATGAAATCATTCACTGAGATTAAAACGAGGGGGACAACGGAATGAATACGAACGAGTGAATGTATATATTAAATTAGGGAATGAATGACGTCAATAAGAAGACGAATCAATAAATATAGAATAATAATGAACAGTTGTGAATGATTAAGGAAGATTAAGTATTGGTAATATTTGATTTTAAAATTGGAAGTAATTCTTGACAAAAAAACGGCTATGTTTACGGAAATACCGCAGTTAAAGGATATCTGCGATGGTGATACATGTTGGAGGGTGGGCGGTGACCTGGTGTTAGCACACTTGAATTGAAGAAGGTAGTTTTATACATATTTGACCTGAAACGGGTATCGGACCTGTTTCCCCCTAAGGTCGTATGGACGGGATAGTTATTTATTATCTACATGTATTTTTTCAGGGGGGGGGACGATAAAAAATTTATAAAAACTTCAATTTCAATTATGTCAACACTTTTCTGCTAATAATAATCAATCAAATTTCACTTTTAAGAAAAACGTGTAGAACATTAAAATATTTTTATGTAATCACTACTTCTTTCCAAAAAAAGTATAAAAGAATCATGTATTGGCAGAAAATCTTTTATGAGATTTACTAGGTATTTGTGCCCCAAAACATTCCCATTAGAAAACAATCCAGCTGAAATCAATGTTTGTTTTTTGTACTAAAATGAATTAATTTCCCCTGGACGTTCTAACTCATTTGATGCATTCAAGTGTGTATTATTAAGTAAGTGTACACCAATTTCCACTAGCGACAAGATTCGATTTACAATAAATCTTACCTATTAATTTTCAGAATGATATATCATGTAAGTACGTCACAAGGGCGTTTATAAAACCTAAGTGGAATATGCAATACAAAAATCACGAAGGGAATTAAAAAAAAATAAACAGACTCAATCCGGACTCGCTGCTCACGAAATGCAATATTTCAAATTAAATCATGCAACTATGTATTACAGTCATTTTTTTAGACTATTATATACTATTAAGGCTCACGCTAAACTGTGTCATTTGTATGTGAGCTTGGAAATCATGCGATCCGATAATTAACTCTGTTTTAACTTCGTTGGTATTTGACTTTGAAAGTAACTTTCCCCAGATTTTCTACTATACGAGTTTCCTGCATGTTTTGAGCAAGCATATTGTACTTTAATTTTTTTTTTTATACTCTACTCAAAATAATAGCATTATATATTTTTATATTTTAGCATGACCGACTTAATATTGTAGAATAATATGTTGTTTTTTTTTACCTCCACCTAATTAATTAATAAATTTAACTAATGTTCTGTTGAGATAGTTGTTGCTGTCATGTGTTGTTTATATTGAGCAGAACCTCTAAAGGGTGACAATATAGGGTTTTTGATTTTTAAAAATGAAAAAATCTTCAAAGAAATATCATTTATAATACAATTCCTAAGTATGTATAATAATGGAACTGGTGATATATGAAGTGTGTTTATTGTATTCGATGATGAGGTGAAGATAATATGAATAATTTGGGCCACCTTAGCCACAAAGATCACACACATTGCCAAGGTTCAAAGAACAGTCTCTCTCAAATACCTTATAATAAATTATAAAAAAAGAGATCTGGTATATTAAAAATACACTTCTGAACAATTAAAAGTCAAATGTAATGGTTATTTAATATGTATGAGTGTATGATAGCAATTGCACTGAATTAATGAAATCAGCTGAATCTATGAAAATTTATATATTCATTAAACCCATTACAAATATTTCATAATTAGTAACTATTCGATCAATTTTCTATAATGATACAAATTGTTGGAAAACAACTTTTACTTTTAATTTTTTTTTTTAAGTTTGACTGTGGAATGATATATTTGGGGAGTGCTATATAGACTTTACGACCACTGTTTTGAAAATAATTCATGCTTAATTTCGTTATTAATTTTAACTTCTGATTTGAAATTCTGACTTAACTTAACATATACTTAATAAGACACATAGCTTACGAGAAATTTTATTTCTTGCGAGGTGGTTTCGAGGAGGTAGCGAGCGAGGTCACGTCCGCCTTAGCCTTGGCTGGGACAATGATTGGGATGTTGCGCTCAGCGTGGAGAGTACGGTTTAACATGGAAGGAAACAATGGCTATTCTCGGTTGCAGGGATTGGATGCCAAGGATATTGAAGGGATTGGTACTTCCCCAGACTTCTATCCTGCAGGACCTCACAGGTTGGCGTATCGTTGTGAAAATCAACCTCTTGTTTTCTATTGTTAATTTTGATAGATATTCCATGAAGCGTAGAAGTAGTTTGAATCGTCTGTTAGTTCTTTGTCTTTTGAACGTGATGGGAAGGCCCAAATTGAGTCGCTCTAGTATAGGTTAAAAATAAGCAGTCTGGGTTGTATCAGGAATGGTTTGGTTCAAAGATGGAGGGTGAAAGAGGTCTACTACTCCATAAAGCACCTTGAAGTGCCATTAATTTATTTTTAACATAGGAATAAAAATATATTGAATAAAGTATCAGATTAAAGATCATAACGTTATTACTGATAATACGTTATCCGTGTTTTGTCTTTAGAGGATTCTAATTTAAAAAGTAACAAATTGTTTGTTTTTGTTTTTTATGCAATGAAACAACTGAGAAAACGAGGATATAAATTTAAAAAAAGGAAAAAAAAATTTTTTTTAAGAAAAAATTAGTGGGACCGAAAATACTAGAAACGGCCGAGCTGAAGTGAAATTAGCCCAATTAAAAGTTACAAAGGTCTCTTGAGGCAAACAAACTTTTAATAAAGAGCCCTCTGTCTTCTAGTTAATTTCAATTTCACTTGGGGCTAAATAGAATAATGTTGATGACTTAAACAGTTTTAATGAGAGCGGTAGTGGCCCGGCAAAGGACTATCAAAGTTACCATTCCAGGCAATGGGGGAGATGGCGCTGTTGTTGACGCTAACTGCAACAACAATAACCTCAGTAAAAACTGTTTTTCATTTTAAATTTTACGTAGATCCTGAAGGGGGGGGGGTACTTTCAAGCCAGCAACTTTCAAGGGGGGGCAGTATACCTAGTGAGCTGTAATCAAACAAAATCATTAAATAAGTAGGGAACTCTACAAACTGAGCAGGCGTGGGCGATCCTAATAAGGTGAATCTTCTTTGGATCAGCTCTTGTAGTGACATCAAATAATACATCATTAATATAAGGTATTAATATACCGTAAAATAGGCAATTAATATATTAGGGGATCCTGTCAGCTCCTCTCCCACAGGCTTTCTGTCCCTGCAAGAGCTTATATATTGCTGCGATCCTCCACTAGTGCAGGGGCTATCTCAGTTGTTTAAACCCCCCGGACTAGATATTGGAGAGGTCACGGGTTCAAGTCCCGAGTCAATCTATTCTGTTCTTTTTTTGGCTTTTCATTAATAGTAGTGGGAACTCAACCACAACATATGAATATGTTATAAACTATTTTTTTATTTTATTTTAACAATTTTTATTAAGATAAAATTACAATCTGCCTGATTGGGCTATAAGTAATTGTGATAAATAATCTCATTCATACCAATTTACAATTTTCATTCACTCGTCCACATTCCATGTCAGTCCACATGGTTGTCACCTCCCTCGCGTGCGAAGGAGGAAGCGGAGTATTGGGATGTCCCCCACGATCCTACGTCTGCCGCGTCACTGGACAAAAGCGCGAGAGCCACAGACGCTCAGGACATTATTAGAGAAACTGGCCGTTGCCAAGACTCCCACTGTCACTTATTTATAGCAGGTCACGAGGCCACTGCCGTTTTAGTCTCCGAGGAGGATTATAGGGATGAGTGGTGCAGTGCAATGACTGTGCTAGGGAATTAGGGTGGCTGGATAGGTTACTATGGAATTTTCATGAATTTGGAAGGGATGAGTTCGAGAATGTAAGGTATATTAAGATCGTTATGAAGGGTTTTGTTGCTGACATAATAAGGGGCATTTACTATTGTTCTCAGGACTTTTGATTGAAAGGTTTGGATGCGCTTGATGTTCTACTTTTTTGCTGTCCCTCAAAGCTCTATTCCGTCTGCCCAGATTCGTTTAAGTATAACTTTGTAAATAAGTAGTTTATATTGAGAGATGGGATGTCCTTCGAAGTAGTCTGTTTAGTTCTTGTCTTTTTGGCCTCGTGTGTGGGTTCCATGTCAGTCTTTTGTCGAGATGGAAGTCTAAATACCGTACTGTCTCAGACACAGGGAGAGGAATCGAATTTAAAAAGACTAGCGGACAGGACTTGCGGCAGAGGGTATAGGTTATGTGGGAACATTTTCCTTCATTGACTTTATTTCATTCGCCATTGGTTGCACCAATACCCGATCTCATCAAGGTGTTTTTGAAGGTTTTGGGATGCTATATCAGGGTCTGAATGGATTGACAAGACTGCAGTGTCGTCTGCGAATGTTGCCAAGAAGGTATTGGTGGTGGAGGGGACATCGGCGGTGTATAGATTATAGAGGATGGGACCCAGGACGCTGCCATGTGGAACTCCTGCTTTTATGGGATAGTAGTTAGAATATTGTAAACCACAGCGGACTTGGAAGAAACGGTTTGAAAGGTATGACTGTAGGATTAGGAATAGGGTCTGTGGTAAATATCCTCTGAGCTTGTAAAGCAAACCAGCGTGCCAGACCCTGTCAATTCTGTTTGGATTCAATGGCTGAAGAGATGTGATCAACAACGCGAAGGCCTTGTTGAGCAGTGGATTGACGTTGGCGGAAACCAAACTGGTGAGTAGGATAAAGGTATTTGGATTCAATAATTGGAAGCAGGCGTTTTAAGACGTGCTTTTCAAATATTTTTGAGAGTATAGGGAGTAGGCTAATTGGACGGTAAGATAAGTGTCATTGGGTGGTTCACCGGGTTTGGCGAATAGGACTATAATGGAATGTTTCCAGAGGAGAGGGTAGTGCGTAGTTCGGATAATGCAATTATAAATGTAGGTTAGGAAGATTATGGCTTTAGGAGGAAGTTGTTAGAGGATTCGAGGGGTAAGGAGATCATATCCTGGAGATTTTCGGTAAGGTAATTTTTTCAGAAGATTTGACTTCAGAGCGGTTAACTGCATTTGGTGGAAGTGAGAGAGGGATAGGTGAAGTGAGGAAATCTTCAACAGTTGGGTGATGAGTATTGTTTTGAGGAGTAAAAGTACGGGAAAGATGCATTGCGAATTATTCCACCCTATCGCCATCCGAAGCCGCCCAGGACCCATCATCACGACGGAGTGGGTGTGAAACAGGATGATATTTTAGGATTTTTTTAGTTAGATTCCACAAGGAGTTATCTCTTGTAGACAGAGAGGAGAGATAGGAATTAAAAGAATCGGAACGGAAGGATGCCAATTGCCGCTTTACCAACCTGCAGTACTGATTGTATGAGCGACGATCAGCAGGATGTCGGGATCTTTGCCACACTGTTCTCGAGTGGCGTTTGGATTGGATTAGGTCTATGAGATACTGAGGTAAAGGATTTTGATTGTGATTTTTCAGATGAAGGTGGGGTGACGATGCCTCCCAGGCCGACCTCTGGATCAGAGTAGTGAAGGAATGCACTGCATCATCTAGGTCTTGGGATGTTTTCAGAGGTACTTTAAGTTCTACATAGTCTGTAAGAAAGTGGTCCCAATCAACTGGCCCCCTGATAAATGAAGGAGGAGGCAGTTTGTGGATAGGTCTTATGCAAATGGTAAGCATCACAGGGCTATGATCGGAGGAGTGGTCATCGAGGCGCTTGAGTGAATAGTTTCGTGTTCCTAAACTATGGTAGAAGTAAAAGTCTAGGAGATCAGGATTTCGTTTGGGATCTGATGGCCAATAGGTGGCTGTGTCAGGAGAGATGGTGGAGCAATGTTTTGTGTATTTGTGGATCTTGAGCCCCAATGTTGATGCTTTGCGTTATTCCCGACCCACGAGGAAACGATGCCCGATGGTGTCTTTAAAGGAGATGAATTGGGAATCAGAAATGGATTTATTGGGAGGGCAGTACACTGATGCTAGAGTAAGGGGGAAAGTGAATGTGGTGATTGACACTGCAGTGGACTGAAGGAAATCATGTGCTACCAAAGGAACTATATGATGTGAAATGGAGTTATGGACAATGACAGTAGTGCCTGCATGTGCTCTTCCATCTGGGTGATCAGTTCGATAAGTCTGGTACTGTCGAACTGTAAAAGGTCGTTTACTTGTAAGTCTTGTTTCAGTAATAAGAGCTACGTGGATGATCTTGTCATGAAGTAGTGCTGTCAGTTCGTTAGTGTGGGTGCGAACACCATTCACATTCCAAAGCAGAATGGATAAGGAGTTGGAAGGATCCACTTATGGGTTTTGTTTAATGGGGATGAGGTAGGTGACAAGATTTGTAAGAAGGGAAATGAGAGGAGTAATTAGGGTTCAGAACTATGTAAGGAATGAGGTTAATAGACTAGCGAGATCTGAAGAGTTGAAGGTGGAGGAATAAGCGAGATGTGTGGTTAAGGATGGGATTGAGTTTGCTGGTTGCTGGGATGAATGGAGTGCTGGGGAAGAAGAACTTGCAGAGAAGGAGTGGGCAATGCCTGTGACTGCTCTCTGTTCCGAACGGCATCAGCAAAAGAGACTGAAGGCCTCAGATTTTTGGCGATGGCACTTCTTGGGCTACCTGTGGCTGGTTTCTCTTCTTCTGGCCGACGACGTTGTTCGCTCCTGGACTTCAGAATTCTGTAAGCTTCACAGCCTAGCCTATATAGTTTGCCGGGTGGCTTTGCTGGCAGAGCACGCATACAGCAGGTGATTTTAGGGGCTTCTTGCACAATTCACTTTTGTGCTGCCTACCGCACTTTACACACCTTGGAGTGTGGTTGCAGTATGATTTCGTGTGTCCATATGCCTGGCAATTATGCCATTGGACTATATCACGTTGGTGTTGTTTGAACCTGTGTTCAGGCACAAGAGAGTCCTGCGTTTTTTTAGGCACAGATTAAGTTGTCCAGTTTTCTAGTGAGTGACTGGTTCCTTTACACCTCTCTACTTGAGGCACTGCTAATTCAATATGGTCGATCTCAGTTACAAAGCTACGTTCGAAGCATTAATGTCTTTGTTATGAAGAATCATGAAAGAGAACAAACGATGAGTAACAAATCTACTCCGGAATTCTTATGACTCTTTTTCTTTTGTCGTTGACTGGATCTACATGTTTTCTGTACGGAGTTTTAGCTCATAAAATACTTAACATTTACATCTTTAGTTCGTCTCTTGTTGTTCGTCTTAGTCGGTCCCCGTATCCGAGGAGGTCATAATTTAGAGCGTAATTTGGTGATTGTTGTATTCATGCAGCCTATGTTTATTTCACATTGATCGCTCTTTTACAAAACTAGAAGTCATCAAATGCTGATTTAACATCGATGGATATTGCTTCTAACTGAGACGCTATCGTAGCCAAGATGAGAACTCTAAGACGTGATGCAATCCAAGTGCTCAAACGGAGCAGATGATTTGTCGTCTTATCTCCGATCTAAGACGGATCTGTATTAACTGATCTCCCCAGGCGTTGAAATTCCATCTTCAGTCACATTTAATTCATTCTGGGTTAAATGAGTGCCTGAATATAAGAAAATACTTGACTTTAGTTTTTAAAGAAATGTAAACGAATGTAAGAACTCAGAAAGTTGAAAAAAAAACAAAAACGAGAGAGCTCTTACGGGATTTCACGTGTGCTGGAAATGAGTGGGAAAAATAGTACTAGGAATATAACTATCGAAAGACGTTTAAAAAAGTTTTAAATATTGGTGGTTTTATTTTTTTAATAACCTATTAAAGTCGGATCGAACGGAAATAAATACGTTATTTCTATTGCTGGGTTTTCAAAACATTATTTATGATGTTCTTCTTTGAAATTTCTCGTTGCATTTTCAGATTTGTCTTCAACCATGGAAAACAAATCAGAGCTTTAAATCTTACATCCCTAATGCAGTGACTTATTTTATTTTTTTTTAAAAAACATTTATCACAATTACTTATTGCCCAATAAGGCAGATTGTAATTTTATCACCATAGTGTTTCGAATCTAAAAAAAAAAAAAAGTTGACGCATAATTTGCTAAAACAGCGTATATCATGGTTGATATATGACTAAGCTACCATTAGAATGTCGGATGGATGTTATTGCGTGTATGTTATCATAGAAAACTAGACCTGAATTTCCTAGTACTTTTTTGAAAGTAGAGGCTTTTAACTCGGCAATGTATAATATGGTTCAGCATGTAATATTAAAACAATAAAATGGCTTGAGTGACTTTTTCATTGGAAGTTTTTTTAACTTTAAAATTTTTTGACATTCTGACAGTTTACGGACTTGACACCAAGTCCTACCAATACCAACGGTAAGACAGATTATTTTGAATGGCGTTTTTTTTTTAAACAATCAAACTTCTTTCCAGTGGCAAACGCTTCCATGTTTTCTTGGAATAGTATCATTGGTAAAGGCACAACACTGGTGATGTGCCTACTAGTTATATATAAGTAGTTCAATCACAAAGTGACATTCATATTCGTAGAAAGCACAGGGATTGGCAGGACATTTGTGAGCTGTGAACGACAGGTATTTCTGTAAGGAAGAAGAAAAATAGGAAGAATTAGAATGATGTACGTGAGATCGAGATCGGTACATCAATGTCAATGCTGCCGCATCGGGGTGAGGGACAACTGCCTCACCATATTTCTTTCTCCCCCTTCTTCAGGAGCTTAGCTCTTCCCGAAAAGGATGCTTTCTGGAGTTTCTGGGAAAAGGGACAGATTAACAGCGAGGGGGTAATTCAATGATTGAAAATTTAATATATTATGTATACTTAAATACAAAATACTAAGATTCTCTGGCTATAAATGTCTAAAAAAACACGAAATTTTACTGAAACCTAAATGAAGAGCTAGGACTAACCATGTTTTTTTTTGTTATTTTCAGCACAGGAAATATATTTGAAGGAACTGTTATGTGATCGAGTTATCGAATTTTTGAGGTATGCCGTAACTATAAAATATACTGCAATACCTATATTATTATGGCATAATCCATAATTATCCCTTTAAGATAAAATATAATGGTTGGATTGGGATTAAAATCCAAGAACTCCCCAATTTATGGTTGGAGGCTCTACCAACTAGTCTAGCACAGCTCGAGGGAGGAACCCGCCATGACTGTGAACTATTTAATGACTAACTCAACTTAAAGAGCACGCTCTAGGGAAAGGCTCGATCCAATATATGCTCTCTTTGGACGGTAATTATGGATAAAACTGGTATCTATAATAAAACTTAAATGATAATAGAAATTAATATATTTTTAAGTTTTATTTATTTTGGTCAACGTGGCAGAATTTGTTTTTCTCTTCAATTATTTAAATGTTACTCATTTGAAAACCTTTAATCAAGCCTAAACGTTTTGTAAATTCCATTCCTGGAAGTCGTGAGAGATAGCAGGGGGAGGTGAGTTCCCAGTAAACAGTTCTAGGCAAACTAATAATTGAACTGATGAGGCACCCTCTGTGTACTTTCCTTGGGATGGTCGACTAATTCGCGTATTAATCATCTTTGTTCTCTATTCCAGACATTCTTGTCGACAAAGTGTCCAGGGTAACAAGAACAATGTCGATCTATCGTCTGAGGTTTCAGCTATGCTATACTTCATACTTTCAGTTGTTCTGTAGGGGGAGATATTACTTTGCAACAGGCGCTGTTTATTTTTGTTTTACTGTCTGTCTGTAAGCATGTAATTCGGTGGAGATCGTAAAAATAATACTATTAATTATTAAATTTTAAAGGGATATTCCTGAATATCTGATACTCATTTATAGGTAAGAAACTAAGACCAGTAGCATTGAAAAAAACACAACTCAACAAAAAGATTTCTTGCAATGGAAACGCAAATAGGTGAATCTTAATGAACTTTTTATGCTGAATTCAAATCTGAAACAGTTTTTTTTTTTTATGCAGGGAGTTATTGCTTGTGTTAAGAAGCATGTTTCCCTACGTATAAGAGTGTATTCGTTTTTATTCATACCGAGGTTTTTCAAAAACTCGGGTTTTTCTTAATAAAAATCAGTTTATGCGACTATAAACCTTTTTGTTGGGAGGGGGGAAATATTTCAACCCATTAATTGAAAGTTATGGTTATTACCACTCATTTACATTTCCATGCCTACATTTACATTCACTGATGTACAATGCAAATGGTTTTTTTTTTCTTATGAAGAACGGCGACTTTAGTTTCTAATCTTAACTTTTTTCTTCCATATGAAACTTGCAGTAGGTAGCATGTTAGGGCCGCACAAAAAAAAAAAAAAAAATGCTAATGGAAAATTAAAAACTAAATCGATTTCAGGACTGAATTCATTGTAAATAATTTATTAAGATTCAAATTATTCCATCATGTATCCATTTTATTTTTAAATTTTCCATGATCGTCTTTAATTTGACCAAAAATGACATTTTGTCAAGTTTATTGTTTCTATATTTTCTATAGCTCAGCAAAACTAGAGATGGGGAACATACCTGATATGTATGAAAAAAATATTAAATACTCCTTGAATGAAATGAAATATTTATTGTCAAGCTAATTTTTTTTTTATGCGTTACTGTTTCATAGATGCATTAATCAATAGGACGTAAATAAATCAAAACTGTAAATCTTTAACAGCTGCTGCCCTGTGGCAGGTTAAATCTAAAAAAAACAGAATGCAATACCACAATGATATAATGACCGAAAATATAATATATCTTTAAAATGCTAGAATTTTTAGTGTTAGTATTTTGTACTGCATGCTTTGCATATATGCATACACTAATATTTTACTATGTAAATATTAGAAATAAATTGATTTGATTGTTGGGGACCGTGTCGACTTTCCGCAGCTCCAAGTACAAGAGGGGCATACGGAGAGACGGAAGATGATTCAGCGAGTCTGTTCGAAAGTAGTACTATTTCCCTTGAGCACGGAAGCGGAATAGAAAGTGGGCCGATATAAAATGGGTCGGGGTGGGTCGGAATTGTTAAGGAACAGTTCCGGGGTCACTTGATGTCGAATCGACCAGTGGTAGACCGCAGGTTCAGAATCCTCAATCTCATTATGCCATGGGCGATGAAGTGGATTTGACGTGAACACGACCTAATTTGGAAAAAAAAAGAAAGCCTGGAAGTTTCCTAAAAATCTGGATCAACTCGCTGGTTAATTTGATAGTTATTGCTCTCAAGTCTCCTGCGTAGAACTACTTGATTGTCGAATTTCAATCTGGAATGTGACTATTTAGAGACATCGAGAGAACGCTATATTCAAATATAATAGTATATTATATTGAATCTGTATTCGCTTATTAAGGTTTATATTATTAATGTTGTTAATTCAATTATACGATAGATGGACAGAAAAAAAACTTTATTCCGGGACCAAGGACCCTATGAATATTACAAAAGTACAATTAAAATATCAAATATCAACTTCATAGATTGAGCGTTATAAAAATCTAAAACAATAAGAAATCTTCTGTACAGTAAAATATTAAATTAGAAGAAAATATTGATATTAAACATACCAAAGAAATGAACATTGGTAAAAATTAAGGTAGGTGCCTAACACCTGGATAATAAATATAGCTAAAAATAACTTCTTTTTTTTAAAAGGGATTCCATGGAAAGCATTTTCCCAGGAATTATACGCATTTTCTTTGGAGTTTGCTCGGGAGTATCTACAGTGAAGACGTAAATAGTGTATAAAAAACATTATTTATAGATTATTATTTTGAACCTTTACGCTTGAATATATAACTGAGAACCTACAAATGTCTAAATATACAATTAATAGCCGAAATAATGACAAGGGCGGGATTAAGCTGGCCTGAGCTCCGACTAGGATCTCTTCCAGATTTATCCCACTGTCGAACCGGCAGTCAATATACAATAGCTTTAGTGGAACCTTTTTGCACTTTCAAGAACAAATGACCCATGACAAGATATCAGATGGTCCTGGATTAGACTTCCGTTCGTGACATTATAATTACCTTTTGGCTAATAATTGTTAATAAGTTCTATAGTATTATAATCTACTCACCATGGACGTCTATGCAGCCAACTTGCTTCTTCATGTTGGTGGTGTTGATCTGGCAGACGTAGCAGCCACCATCTGACACCCTCACCTGCTTTATCCTCAACACCCACACCCCTCGCTCTCTGTCTTGGGTCACTGAGATCCTCGAGTTGTGGGTGACCACCTGCCTGTCCAGACTCAGCACTGCGCCATCCTCTGCGCGGCTCCACACCACCTCCAACCATAACGAGAACGTTTGCAATTAGTATACATATCACCGTTTTAGAAATATATAGCTAATAATAAAACAACCTAAATCAGATAATATTAGTAGCTTTACCAAGAGGGATTGAAGGATTAGGTAAAATTAGCCTTGTGAAACCTTGCCAGGAAGAAGAGAATAGTCTTCGATGATACCTTTTGAAAAATGACTCAGATCTATTCTCAGTTGTGGCGTCGTTGGATACACCTGTATACACGCCTGTAACTGAGAACCAACAAGCTCACAAGTGGATAGAAAAGTAAAGCACCCCATGGAAGATTTCAGCACTCCCTAGTAAGTACGGAAGTGGATACTAAGGAAACGCTGTCCTGAGTGAGATGTGGTGATATCTTCTCGGAAACAGGAGGGCTCCTTCTGACTACTCAAGAACAAGAAGAGACTACAGAAAACACATCAGTGGGAAAGATATATCTGGCTTCTGTCGCGCGTGTACATCGTGTCGTTTTGGGTCTTCAAGATATGTTGAGAAATTTTAATTAACTGAGCCTTTACTAATGCAATCCGAGTAGGTGAATATTTCTGTGATATTCCGAGGAAGCTTACAATAAAAATAATAATTAAAACTGTAACCCAAAGGAAGCCTAGAAGCCTGACCATTGCAGTATTTTACCATTTATTATATCGTTGTACATTATATTGTATTTGTACAGGTATTTCTCTAGTTGTTATTTATTTGTTTTGTATAGGAGAGCTGAAGTAAGTCAAAAAATAAATTTAACGCTTCAATCAACTAGCACCTTTTTCATTATAGATATAGGTATAAATGTTTATACATATTCCACAAACTGTACATATGCATGAAGGTAATTATTTTGAAATCAGTAGAACATTTTCCAAAAATATAGTCTGAAGTCTCTGAAAAAGTTAGTCTATTTAAACAACCTTGACACGACTTGAGCGTTCCCATTCCAAAGGTATTAATGGTTTGTAATTTGTTTACTTAACCACCGTAATAAGATCGAGTTGACATTTTTATTTCAACCAATATTTGTTGTTATGGAATGATATGTACCATGCTAGTTGGCTATGGATGATCCAATCATGCGGAAACTTATATTGTGTATTCGGTAATATAACGTAACGTAATTAAAAGTTTTCCTAACATACTAGGTACGGTAGAACTGTTGGCTGAGCCAAACCGGCATAGTGTGGGTGGCCCAGTTAGCTTTACTTCCTCGAACCCATGTGGATGGCGGGCATCTATAAAGCTAGATATGCACTGTTAACGATACTGGATATGAGCTTAAATTTATATATTAAAAAAAAAACAACAATTCCAAACTGTGCGAGTACGCTTTAAACCATACAATAACCACCTTTTAAACTGGGATAAAATGACTGTGTTGTAATCTGGCCCTAGGGTTCGGCAGGAGTATCCGACCTATTTGTTCAAGTCACTCGTTGGTGGTTTTCAATAGCTAACAATTACAAATAGGCCGTCGTATGGAATAGCCAAAAGGGTACAGTATTACGCTCATAGCGATCAACAGCGGTGGACATATGACCATGGAACATATGATTTCTGCTACAATCTAGTTTCAGTGATAAAATTCAGTAAACACGTAAAATTTATGGACGTTGGCACGTAAAAAGTAAGTTACGCAATGCTGAGCGCTACAGAACGTCCGTTGTGAAGAGGTTTCATGACTGTGCGGCTGTTATAAATAAATGTAAGTAGTTATAAGTGCTTTATAAAAGTATAACCCCCATTTGATTTCGTTTATTGATCAAAGGTTAAGTAGTATAGCTCATAAATTTATTTACTTATTACACAAATGAATACTAGGGTATACTGTGACAAATCTATATTTTTTAAATGGCTTCTATGATACGTATTCTCACTAGGAACTATTGTACTTACATTAGTAGGATCTTAAGGAGTCACAAGTGACTATACAAACTTACCCGACCGTACAATGTAACCTACCCTATCATCTTGGAAATATGCCTAACATACTAACCTAAAATAAGATCTCAATGTCTCATTTTTGATAGGTTAAACAACACAGAATATGTATGGAGGGATAAATAAGAAATACAACATTCAAGACTATGGAACTAATTCATTTTTTAAAAAAAAGTCAATCATTTTAAGGACACAGCTTTGATTGAGAATGTTGTGCTCACCATGTGGTATTCTCAAATGAACTCAGCTAAGTATCAATCTATGAATTGTCTTATTGGTTGTGCGTTTTACACTTTACCTTCTAAAACTGCTTGGGTTTAAGTCCCTGATAAATAGCCAACAAAGATAATAGATGTTACTATTGTCATTATTGGAATTTCACTTCTTTGCAGTGAAGGATCTTACTCGATTTTGTCAATGGAATGATTTATTTGCGTTGAAGAAACGTTACAATACAAGTATGGCAACTGCTGAACTAAGATATTCCACGCAACATGGATAAGTAACATTATCAGAATTGAAAGTAACGATAAAGGTTGTAGTTAAATAGCATAAGATATGCAATATGAATGGAAGTACGGTAATTTCTATTTCCGAAGATATATGTATGCATAGTTCATATTCCTCTACTTCCACACCGTAGTGTTTTGAGTAGTTCCGAATCTCCATTAACCTCTTCCACTCGTTTCAGTCGGGCTTAGCTGGAACTGGATGTTTACCAATGTCAGGAGCGTGGTTAAGCCATCCAAGGGGTAATATACCTGCGATTTGTACTGCATCTTAGTGCAGGTGACTTAGTCTTCATTTGACCTCTTCCTTGCCAGGTCTGGAAATAATCTTGAGATTTTCTTCATTGAGTTTATTGACTTTCTGCTTTCTTAATGGCCAAGCTACAAGCGATGTCTACGTGAGGATACGGTTGAATTAGTGCTTTATATAATGAAATTTTTGTTCACATTCCCAAGGGGTAACTTATGAATGTAGTAACACGTTGGCATTAATGATTCATAGCTTCACTAGTCACTGTGCGGATGAGAGGTACCAAGTAGACAAAAAGTTAGTTTAATTGTAAGGCTTACATTAAAGGCATTGGCCGCAATGTAGAAGTGAATATCATGAGCTAATATTGGGATGGACATTGTGAGAAAGGTACGTTGTAACCTCCATAGTCTCTAATCACCTTCTCCAGCGCAGTGAACGGGAAAGTCCTGCTGCATCTTCTCCATACACTTCGACCCGGTAATGAATAGCTTCGTCAGGTTAGCCACTGGATTTTCTCTATCCTGCGCGATCAGGTGGATGTGAAAACTCTGGCGTTCTCTCAAGTAATCAGAGAAAAAATTCTCATCGATAGTAGATGTTCCCTGACAAAGCCTTATAGATATTTTCCACTTTTTCTTTGTGGGTATGGGATGACCTGGTATGCCCAGGTTAATAGGACGATAGTCATTTTGTTTACAGTAGCAGACCTATCTAATAACAATAACTACACAACACTCCTTTCCAGGCCTAACACCAGCCACAGCAGCCGGAGCAGCGGGCGGGAATGTTGGATCTGCTTCGCCACGGAAGAAGATGATCCCAACCAAGAGTGGGTCATGCCATGCAAGTGCAAGGGAACAACCAAGTGGGTCAGTCTTATTTCTGTACGAATAAGGATTTCCCCATTATCCTGGACCCCTTTGAAATAGATGGGTTTAATTCGCGAATGGTATTATACAAGGCATTAACATTACCGGCCTTCACTTAGCACTTGTTTATTCTCTGCCCAGATCAAACTATTTCAATTGATCCCTTTTCCAACCTATTGCCATAAACAGTATTACCAGTTGAATAAATATAACTATCTTATACTTTTGAAGCCTACGTGCTAGGTTTACATCCCACCACCATGTTGATAAAATCACGCGAACAGGGATATCCACTTTATAACCTTCGCTTAAGTTTACGCTTGTGCCTTGTTCAAAATTTATATTTTGTTCACATTTAGAGATGGTCCGTGCTAGAGATGCAGTGAACAGTGCCCGCCTAGAGTGATAAGGTGACCTCACGGACATGGAACCTACATTTCATTGGTAAGTCCTTCTGTGTTTTATGAATGGCTTGAAGGAGCGGAAATGGATTAAAGAAGAAAATTATGGGAAATCATCGTTGTTGGTTTTTTTTTTAATATAGGTCGCAAATGAAAAAAAAATACAAACGAACGAGAAAATGTTTATTATTATAAAAAAGTATTTTCTTAGTGACCGTTGGTGATGGATGCATTGTAGCCGTTCAAACCAAGAATAAAATACAAGTACCCTTCCTTTACAACGACACAAGGTCTAATATGAAATTATTGAGTTAGATATATTGCCGATAACAATGAGGCTAAGACGTATTTAAAACAGAAGCCGAACAGTATGTGGTCCAATAAAGCGTAAACCAGTTCCATCATGTCTCTTATACATCAATATGTATAGATAAAAATTGTAAATTTCAAAATGATTAAATAAAAACAACAAATTTAAATATACATTAGTCTGTTTTATTGCTGGGATGGCCTGTTCACTGATAAGCTGCTGTGTTATATGTGGAACTTGCAACATATACATTATTTAATATAATAGAAGTTAAGGTGTATGAATGTTCACCGAAGCTCATAGGTTTTCTGTAAACATATTAGTCTAAGAAATTTTCGATTTTTTTCTTGTTATGACAATTTTCCTTTGATGAGGGTAATAAGTAGCGAAACCCAACCGTACATCCCATGGGATAAGGCAGGCAGGCACCTAGACTGAAGGCCTTAGGTGCGAAGTGTGGAAAGTCAGGATATGGCACCATGAATCCCTTCTAGTACCGAACAGTCGGGCAGATGGAGTAACAGGCCAAAAATCCTTCTTCGTTGGAGAGGAGTATTGGGAAGGGCATATCGACATAAAATCCTAACCGAAGATGAATGATTTTCCCTGAGAAAGGGTCACAGAGGAGGCCAGTGAGATAGTGAGGCTGGCAGACCTTATTTAGAGCTGATTAATTGATCAGTCCGCAAGAAGACTCCTTTAGATGACAATGCTACAGTAAAAGAAGAACATCTATGTTAATAGCTAGTTAGTTATTAAAATGTATTAATTTCCATTATTTTATTTTATCAAATTGAAAATCTGTTTTATTGAAAATCCAATTATCTTGTATCATTCTTAGTTAATAATGGCCAATTATACCTTTCATTGATCAAATATGTTACCTTTGGAAAATTACTATCCATATTGGGAAAAGAAATCAACTTGGATCAATGTTAAACAAGTTTATATTACTTTTAACTTTAACGCCAATGCTCAAGCTGAGAGTTTGATAGATTAATTAGTCAAACCAATTTAGTCAAATAAATAAATGACAACCCAATTCACTCTAATATATTATTTCATTTGTTTGATTATAGCGTAGCAGCGTGTTCGTGGCATACAATGTAAATGGGTAGCAATATATAATACATTTTTATATTTTTTATGTATGATAAATGTATTTACCCCGGTGACCGAACGCAGCACTTAACTGTCATACTCAGAACGAAAGAGATAACACTTCATTGTGTTTTAACCATTGGTTTAACAGACGAAGTATTTAAATAGAAAGTTTACAAAAGACCTAATATCCCACAAAAACAAGTGAAGAAACTACTCACAGCACACGTTTAAGCAACAAGGCACCCATGCAAACATTGACAATTCACAGGTAGGTTGTACTGACTACAACTAAGTACTAGCAATTAGAGCGGTTTTTGACATTATCTAGATCCTAAAATCCTAGGTATAAAACCGGATAGTAATATTACTGTACAAACAAACACTAATAAATACAAATTATGCCAAGAACCTTGAAAGAAAACCAGATTTCGTTTTCTGGTTCCAGGTCCATCAGCGATGCTTGCTCATGTTGATAGACGTAGTAACTAAAAGAACAAGAAGTACAAGAGTAACATGCCCACAGTGCAAAACGGAATATTCCTTATCATACCCTTCGGAAGGTGAGTTATAACATAAAACTCTAATGATAGGGCGACACAACCAGACACCGTAATACTGGGTCAGTGAAGTGGCATTTGTCTTATCTCTCCCAGGACACTGAAGTACGCTGACATCGTCCTGGAATAGTTAAGGTGAATCCCACAACACATTGAAATGTTCTGGTTAGTTATTTGATAAAATTAAACCGTAGAAAAAGTAAAGAAGAAAAAATTAAACGTTCAATAGCCGGAAATCCTATGACTGAGGATAGTCCGTCTGCCGGTCTTTATGTTGAATATTGAACAAGCCTGGACTTGGTCCTACAAGTGCGGTGCGAATGTATGAATTAGAATTCCTTTCAGGTATCCTAGTGGCTCTCCTGGACTTGGTGGACCTGGCCGCCTTCCAGGTGTGCCCTATCCTGGCCGGAGCCTTCTTCGTCATGCTGATCTACTGGTCTGCCATGACCTATAGCGCTGTCGTCATGATCCAGGTCGTTGTTAGTCTCTAAGGTAACACGTAGACCGCAATGACACTCATGTAGCGATGTCTTGTAATATATACGGGTCCTGAGGAGAGCTAAATTGTAACGGTCCTAGCCCGCGGCGGGCGTCTCCTCCCCACCTTGGGGATATTTGACATCTAACCCGACACCTGTAATTCAATATCTGTGTAAACGCGGTTAAGACTGACTGTGTAATTTTCAAAAGGGAAAAAGTCCACTACCTTCTAAATGCACTGTAGTAAAGCAGAAAGCTCCCCAGCAAACAGCCTCGTAAAATGGTCCGTCACCTCCGTTTTTGTGGCCATTTTACCAGGAAACTCAAACAAACACGCACAAAGTCTTACCGGCTTACACATTTAATTACTTCACCCAATTTATCATTGTGCCTTAAGCTAATGATATGTAACAGTGTACTCAGGCCTGCTCTGCTGTACGGTGCACCGCATTTTAGTCATTTGACTGAAGCGACAGTGAAGCGACTCGAACAATGTCAGAACGGAATACTTATGAAAGTGGTCAGACACACTACATTCGAGCAACGGAGAAACACGAGGACTTTGTGGATCTGTTCACTCGCCATAGTAGTCATGTCAAATTCTTTGACTCCCTACAACAGATGACAAACCCCTCGTTCACCGCCGCCCCGTTTTCCCATCGATGGCAGCAAGCGGTCGAGGCAGGAACGTTATAGTATGTAACTATAGTTTTAGCCCCTTTAATGTAACCCAAAGGTGAGCCCCATCACCGAGTCCCTTTACAACATATACATGTTTACAACAATCAGAAAATGTTAGTTTTAAGACATGCACTCCTTAAATGCATGTTATGCAATCCCTCAGGTATCATATCCTGTTATAATTTTAATTCATTTTAAAACATAACTACTCACATGAGTAGAGGAAAAAACAAAACGAAAAAAACGGTTCATTCTCGTTAATATAAATAGCAGCTGCTTCATAAATAATTATCTGTTCTGGTTTGGAAGTGAGAGGAATCTCTCTTTTTTAGGACGAGATATACTTGATTCGTACGGATCGGGGTATCTCTCCAGAAGTCTCTTTTAAGTGGGCACACTAGTACCACAAACCCAAATTCGTGGGATGAACTGGCCGCACAAGATCGAACATGGCTTTCAATATCTGGTCTATGTTTTAGCAGAAGCAATATCGGCGTGCCAGGGATTTCATTTTTGAGACTCCCAAGTGTGCAAAATGTAGTTCATTTAGAATCTCTGGTCATACCTATTTAGGAATATAAACACGAAAGCCACGGAATACTATTCCTGAATGTAAGCTGTACATTGGATCCATGTTTGCGCCAGAGTATAATGCAGCCTTAAGTTGCGCAAGTTCTGCATATACTGAAGTCTCCGTTCTATTGGTTGTGCTATTAATTATCGTTGACGACGATTTAGCTGAGGATGAGGTCTTGAAGTTCAAGTGTGTTGTTAAGAGGAGCTCGAGAGAAATAGTGCTAATGTTATGGAAGATTTTTGAATTTTGGTTAAAAATGTACATAGGTATCAATAAATGTTTAATAGGTTTGGTGTCTGTGAATAAGGTAAATCTACGCCCATACAAGAACATAAAAGATTTCTGAAAGCTCCAAAGTATTGATAAAGCTTCATGGGCTAGTTGACTGTAGTGTTCTCAACAGATGTCAATGAAGGAGATATAAAGCTTATAGGCCGTTTATAACATGTGAGAGGACTGCTGCTATACCCAAACCCAAGAGGTAATGGGTCAAAAGGAACAAGCGCCTTTCACTAGCAATTTCGTTCGTCAATTGTCGGAATGACGATTCACAGCTTCAGGCCCAAAGAAACTTTTGGTTTTTTGCTAGAAGGTCTCTAAATGTAGCAGTCTGTGTTGATAAGTTACATAAATCGGCAATTATACGTAACCAAGCCCAAAAACTGTCGTACATCATCAGAATTTTCAGGGTGCGATGACAGTCAAGTAACTTTTTCTGGAGATTTTTAAATTTTATTTTTCCTTATGAAATAGCCAAGGTAAGATATCATATTTTGAAAAAATGTCTATTCAGTTTTATTGACATTTAAGTTGTTGGCACGGAGGCGGTCCAAACATGACATCACCAAAAATGACAGTCATCAAAATATGCCACCATCTAAGCCAGACAAAATGCTTTCGATAATGCAAATAACTACACTGGGTGTAGTCTTCATGCCAAAACTAGTTGTTTGAAATTGTCTGTATCATTTGACTCTCCTTATCAACGCCAACATGACGGAATGGCTTGAGTATATCAATAGAACAAAAATATTTCATGCAATATGTTTTCAGCCCGTTTGTAGTACAACCTCTTCCTAACACTCTCCTATTTTTACGAAAGTTCGTTTTGGACATAATAATTAACAATTAATCAAATCAACATACTAATCAAATTAATGTACTTATTGTGTCACATTGGAATTTAGGCTAACACTGGGGATACCTAATCAAGGTCTTGAAGAATGGTTGTGGCTGCCATGCGTCTTAAAACCGTGGTTGCAAATTGTTTTTCTTGCGATATTTAACAATAAACAAAACTCAAAGACTGTTGGGGTACATTATTGGATAAATAATTAGTCAATGGAAACAATAATATCAACCAAAGAGTCAAATTAGGATGTTCTTTTTAAGGCAACAATGTTCATATGGACAAGGACCATATTTCACTTTTGATCTGTGGATTGTTGGTGGCTGGCCACCCGTTGTTGAAATGTTTACCTTTGTCCAACCGTTGTTTTTCAGCACCGTTTGTTCAGCTGAAAGAAACGCACTGGTGCAATCAATATAATTCAAGTTTAGTAAGTGAAAAAACTATATGATTTAGACGTATGGCATTTTATACAATGGTATTATTTATTAACAGGTTCTTGGTCCCGACGCTGCAGGACAGGAACTGGAGAATAGTGCTCCTTCCGTGCTCCTGGTGGCTCTTCCCTTTTTTCCGGTCCTTCTCATCGCATTCGGTGTCCTAAAATGGGAGGAGAGAACTCTACTCCTTCTCCGCAAGTACGGGCCCAGACTGCCCATCCTAAGGAACATACTTCCGGCTCCGGTGTTAGTAATTATATTAGTAAATTAATTGTACCTTTATTTGCTGTTTTACTGACAGATGGGGCCCATTTCTTCCGCAGAAACGACTCGTTGACACCCGGGACTCCGGAGGTCGGCGAAGATGAGTCCTGCACCAGAATAGTCGTCACTGCCTTGATGGCGCCCGGCCTGGCCACCCTCACCGGCTATCTCATCTTCGGGAGCAGGGTTGCCAACCCCATCAATAGGGCACTATTCGTAAGTACCTTCCAGCTTACAACAGTATATACCTTATTGTCATACAATTGAAAATACGTTTACATCAGGCTGCTGTATGTTGAAACAAATAATCTTTATTTTAAAATATAATTTCAATCTGCTTTATTAAGGCAATTGGTAGTTGTGATAAATGATTTCGTTAATACCATGTGTACAATATTGCTTTTAATCTTTCATCCATATAGTATTTGTGATTTACACACCGAAAATATAAATATGTATAGAAAGCCCCGGAATGACAGCTCAGAGGATAAAAAAAACAGGTATCAGGGAAAACCCCCATAATGCTTCTGTAGCACATAGATGCTAGATGGTATCACTTCCCTAATTATATCTCGGGAGTGCTGGGAAATAAGTAAGCATCTTAGCAAGTAAGTAATTATAATAAAGGTTAACCGGTTGCTTACAATCCCTACCTCCAGCTTATATATCTTAAATTTCTTGACGTACAGTATCTGAAAAACACTGGGCCTTTCCTGTTGTTATATGGATTCTGGTTCGGAAGGATTGGATGAGCTTAATTTTTAGTGCTTTGCTTTGCTATCCCTCAGAGCTCAACTCTATAAACCAGATTGACTGTCTATTAATAGCTAAAACTTTCGGTTTACCAGTCTCAATAGTGTTTCGAAACGTCTATTTAACTCCTATCGAGATAGAATCCAATTTATTTGCGGAGTCAAATATCGTGAGGGTAGAGCGTTGTAGATCCATGATCTACTTAGGAAAAAGTACGTGGTTATATACTTATGGTATTATACTCATAGTAATTTACTCATTACTACTTACAAAAAATCATTATTTACCTAACATTATAAAGAATCCATTTGACCAGTGGAAATTCGGAATCATAAATATACAGAAAACAAAAGAAATTACAAGAGGACGATAGATGTAAATCATTTGACACTCAAATTCTTTTGAACAAATGGCGTGATTGGCGTTAAGGTAATACCATTCAAGTCAACTAGGCACATCTCACAATTGATGGCTTAGTTTTAGTGCAATTTTAATGACTGTAATAATGATATTTTATAATACTAGTCCACTGGAGGTTTGGAGTTTATATAATACATATTAATAATCATCAATATGATAGAATATGCTTTTTTAATATTTAATAATTAATTACACTTCCTCCAAGTATATAGAGATGATATTTTTTATGTCTTACCAACATCAAATTGGTCCTTCATGTAAAATTTCATCTCTCTAGCTTCATCACGGGACTCACAAAGACTATTGCTGGCTGATAGACAGACATGAGGGAAGATATAATAAAGGTTTTTGATTTTGGTGTGTCCTCAGGGTTTCTTGGTGATGAACTTGGCCAGTGGGGTGGTGTTGATGTACCGGAAGCAGATGCTCTACAAGAAGATGATGGGAAGGAGAGTGCTGGACTACAGGGCGTCCTCGGAGGATCTGCCGGTGGTGGAAACCGTCGTCCGGCAAGTCTAGCGCAATCAAGTGCCTACTTCACCAAGCCATATGTGACGTCCATTGCACACAACGCCAACAGACTTCTCTTTTCTGGGGGGGGGGAGGATGTGGCAATTGAAAATAATGATGTTAGTTGTGAACGTTACGCTTTCAGGTTGTCAGAATATGCAGTGATGAAATATTTGGAGTCACATTTTTATCACGAATATCTTTTTTCACTCACCGCCATGTTTTGTTTTATTCTGTAAAACATGGCAGTTACTGCATATTCAGACAAGCTGCGAGTGTTCAATCCCTCGTATCAAAAGTTTATCGATATCTAAATATATCTTGTTAAAATTGTCTAATTATTTGTACTTACACAATGGTATTTAATAACATATGCAACGACCAGCTGATACAACTTGCTAACATCATTCATCATTTAATTTTAGAAGTAGCATCACTAAAAAATAGTTTTTAGTAGTTAAGTTAAATAACATTTGGATTTTTGAATTAAACTGTTGAGCAATAATTTTGTAGAAATAAGTTAATTTTATTGGCATTGCATAGTTTCTATAAAATTGAAGATTGCTCATTGCTAATATCCAGAAGCTTTTGTTATAAGATACATGATGAGGTAATGGTATTGAATTCGTTCTAGTTGAAAAATTAGCAAACAGTACAAAACATTATATTATTTTAGTTTATATACCATTAAAAGGACCTATTTTATCAGTTGTTATTTATTTTGCTATCAAGTTGCCAATGTTTTGTGATAAATGAGTG
Source organism: Acanthosoma haemorrhoidale (assembly GCA_930367205.1). NCBI lineage: Eukaryota > Metazoa > Arthropoda > Insecta > Hemiptera > Acanthosomatidae > Acanthosoma > Acanthosoma haemorrhoidale. Next base: position 32,373,224 of record OV884015.1, read on the forward strand.
TGAAAATGATTCACAGTAATCAATGTAATGACTTCTGTTGTATTTGACTTATCTTTGTGTTTTACAGAACAAATAATGAATGTATAAGATAAACGGTCAAGTTTGTAAAAAAAAATATATATATTCTTTTTATCAAATATGAATAATTTATAATCCAAGCCTGAGGTAAGATGAAGTGTTTAACCTCTCGTCTTGCAATACCATGTTAAAAAAAATATTAATGAGTTAACTTAAACCAAAAGGAGGGTGGACAACAGTATCCTTTTTTTATGATCTTATATGACCAAGACGACTCCATAGTTCTGCACCTTGTTAAAAAAGGGAGTTTACCCAGATTTTTTGAACTAGACAAGAAAAGAGTAATAAAACAATTTCGCTATAAGCCTTACAAGACAGGTGCTATCACAGGAAAACTTAGCTGACATTTTACAACAGAGACCACACCGAAAATATTGGATCCCTTTTTCTTCGAGAGGTTTAGATTCAGAAGTTCCGTAGGAGTTTGTCTTAGTTCTGGACGTAAAAAGCTCCTCAGATCAAGATTCATGAAAAGGTTGGGGTTATACAATATTTATGTATTAACATACACTGCAATGAAACAATTTTTAATTCATGATACTTTTATTAATAAATCATTTCTCTGTACACAGGTGTATGGTTCAGTGTTTATTCTTTAACCAAGCAACGCTCCATGTATTTTTTTTTTTTTTTTTTTTCCTTAGCTTTCAAACTTATAAAATAGGATGTGGGAAAAATAAAGGAAAATTATTTTGGGCTAATGAGTGCCTTTCACTAAGGGGAGTCCCCCATTTGAAGGATGTATGAGAAGGATATAGGGTGGGTATGCCTAAAGGAGGCGGGTGGAATCAGGAAGGTAGTGAGAGTCTACCGAGGGTGGAGCCTAGGGGTACCTAGGCAAGGGTTTGTAGTCGGCCAGGTCAAGCCTGGCCAGCCCCGGCAGGGGCCTGAAATAAGTCGGCCTCTCGGCCGGAAGGTCGACCCTGCATAAACAGGTAGATGGGGTCTTGTAGCTTCGGAGATCGGCCTCGATCTCTCGGTGGGTGTAGATCTTCAGTCTCCGTCAGGGGGCTAGGGTTCGATCACGTCCATCTGTCTCCAGGCTTCGGCGGTCCAGCAGTGCTTCCATCTGACGGGCATTGGTGGTGGTTTAAGGTCGGAGAATAGTGGGTTGTGGCTGTGTCGGAGTGAGTCGAAAAATTTGATGTGCCTTCTCTTGATGAAATCTTGAATGGTGAGCACTTCAAATTTTTTATGCATCTCGTCTGCCTTCATTCGGTCAAACGGGGTATGTTTGAGGGAGGTGCGGAGAACTCTGTTCTGAAATTGCTGGAGCGTTTTGAGAGTGTTAGGAGTCAGATACTTGAAGAGAGGGGTCCCATACATCAAAGCAGGTCTTAGGACGCCCTGGTATATCAGCAGCTTGAGGCGTACCGATAAAGCCGGGCTGTGAAGTAGGTGTCCGAGGCTGAAGAATTTCTTCCTAAAACTCTTTAACTTCTTGCTGAGATGTGTTGTGAACGACAAGTGCGTGACCACGCAACATCAAACTGACTTTTAAGCCTCTTGGGACAGTAGTTCCAGCGAGTAGACAGTTTTGTGTGGGCTTGGTGAGTCATTGTCAGAGGATGTATGAAAACATGGAAGGGTTGAAGAACAGTAGGACGAAACTGTTGATGAAGTTTTACATTGTATAAGTGAACAGATTCAAGAAACATTCACGAAAAATATGGTGTGCTGGTTTATTGGCTAGTAAAATCTGTCTAAGTTGGGTTTGCCGGTAGGGGAAGGAGCTCACGAAACTTTTCTCCACTTAAATGGCAATTGGAAAGGGGGAGGATGGGTGGAGCGAATTGGCGGGGAGAATGTTGGGTTGGTGCCCATCTCTCTCCCCACTACCTCACCGGCAAACTCAAGTTAGACAGACTCTACCAAAGTTCTTGACTTCCTGATAAGTGATTAATACCTGTTGTGTTGGGGCTAAGTGCGTTTCATAAATGTTTTAGTACCCCAGTTTCATATTCACATTCTAGCGGAAGTTATTCTATATGCTAAAGATAAAATCAACCATATAAAACTTAAACGGCGAGTAATTAAAAAAAAAAAATTGCAAATCATAATTCAATATGATAGGAAACATTTAGTCAAGAAATTTGTCAACTTTAATCACAAAGAAATCGTTAGAAACATAGCTTATAGAATAAAGAGCCAATGATTTTTCTCGTTTTAATATTATTAGTTAAGTTTCGTCATAGCATGTTAACTGACGGCTATACGTCTTGACGTCTTGAAAGATGACGTCGTAGTGTAGTTCTGGGTGTTATAGAATATGCTGGTAACGCCATATGGTTTCTAGGTAAATCTTCTATTTTCTAGGGCTTCTTGGAAAATTATGTAGCCTCATTCAGATTTTCTTAATAAAACATTGTTAATTGTTTCCTCGAAACTGCACGTGAGAGGACAAGTGAGGCGGAACGTGTTTCTCAAAGACACGTGTTCTCTCCGGCCGGTTATCGGCAGTGATAAGGGCTTTCCGACTCACGAGGGCCCGCTATGAGATCTGATAAGAGCTAATTACAATTGCAGATTAGCAAACCCGTTTTGTCCACTTTGTCGTTTGCCATTGCGTGACATAATGACGCCATCAGTTCTAGGACGTCGTGCCCTGATTGGAGGAATAGTCACCGACGGCGTTCATTCATGGAACCAGCTATTTCTACGGAATATGCAAATAGAGTAACATTCTGAGAAGCGTATTTTTTTTTCTGGAAGTAATTAACTAATAATTAATAGCCAAGGACACCCATTAAAGTATGGTCGGGCTTAATTAATTAAGCATTTCTATTGGTGCCCCAGACTTATCTTTTTTATTACGTCAACGTTTACTTGTTATATAAGTTTCTTTCTTTATTATACTATCAGTTTTTATCTGACTATATAATTACGCTTCAATGAATAAAACGTGGAAAGAATTAAATATTCAATTCAAAGACAAAATAGGTAAGTATACTACATGTTATTTCAAAGGATTCATCCACCAGACGACTAAACACATTGTTACACCTCTGTCCGTCTTACCCAGGCTACCCCTCCGGTTAACCCGGCAAACTCGCTAGGAAACGTAAGACAAAATACTCGCGTGTGGGACTTTTTCTCACAATTTCCTCAAATTTTGTTTTTCATCGGAAAATGAACGTTTAAATACCAAATATAATTGTTACATTATTTTTGTAAGATAAAGGAATGGGATAAAAGGACTTGATGGACTAACATAAATGGTTTAGATTCACTCCAATAAAGTATAATTATATAATGAAATAAACATTGCACGTTAAAATGTTGATAACATAAAAGCGAAGTTATTAATCGTCAACACATTTCTGGCACGTCTGGTGAGTGGAGCAAATATATTGGACTTTTTCCAAAATTTCTTCTTTATTACATCAGAGGGCCACTCTCTCACACTATATTTTTTTCGGAAATCGCCACATCTTCTCGTCCACCTATTCTTCTGCTACTCATTCTGAGTTCACATGTGAGATTTGGGATAGAGGAACGTATAAGACCCATTAGGAAATGATCTAACAATGATTTTTTTTTTTTTTTTTCTTTTTTCCCAAAGCTCTCAAACTTATAAAAAAGAGGAATGTAGGAAAAATAAGGAAAATTATTTTTGGCTGGAAAGTGCCTTTCACTAAGGGGAGACCCCTATTTGAAGGATGTATGAGAAGGATATGGGGTGTGGAATGCCTAGAAAGGCGGATGGAGTCAGGAAGGTAGTGAGAGTCTACCAAGGACTAAGCCTAGTACAATGATAAAGTAAATACCGTAATATTATAAACAGAAAAACGAAATTGGTCTTTTTGGGAATAGGGACCCCAGTGATATCTAGCATGGTTTTGGTTATTTTGCCACCTTTGACCATTCCTCTAATGTTTTTTTTTCTATATTAATCTTTACTTTGACCTGTCTTAGTGAACCTTGGTACCTGATAATATTTTAGTTTATTTTTGTGATCCTGAAGGGAAACATCATGCCGTTATTTGATTTAGCTGCTGAAGTAGATACGAAGGAAAAAGCAGTTTTGTTTCTCCAATCTAATGGGGTATTGTATTGTGAAAAAATGTGTTCTAATAGCCATCAAATGAAACTTTATCTAGCCAAAAAGGACAGATGGAGATGCAACGTGACAGGCTGAACCTTTGGATTGAGAAAAGGAACATTTTTGGAAAACACTAATTTGCCAGTTAATAAATTTGTTATTTTTGTATACTGCTCGACAAAAGAATATACTACTACATTTTGTCAATAGGAACTAGGATTAGCAACCGATACTATTACAGAGTGGAAAAATATGTTTCGAAAAGTTTGTGCAGATCATTTATTTAAAAAACAGTTCAGATAGACGAATCGAGTTTTTTTTCGGCACAAAAATCACGTTAGTGGACTTTATCCCAATCCAATGGGTTTTCGGATGTTTGTCGAGAAGAATGCTTCATGTATTGCGTGCCAGACCGTACATCGGAAACACTACTGAAAACAATATCAGAATGTATTCACCCCGGTACAACCATTATATCTCACATTCGGGCATCCTACAACCGCATTATTATCATAACAGGAATGAATCGCCATTATTGTACTGTGAATCATTCACGAAATTTCGTAGATCCCGCCATAGGTAGTCATACACAAAGAATTGAATCGTTTTGGGCACAAGCAAAGGTAAGAAACAAAAAATTAACATGATACAATAAGAAATTTGATAGTCTCATATTTGTGTGAATTTTTATGGCGCAACAGAAATATCGGTAATAATTTGTTCAATAAATTAATAAATGACATTGTACATTTTTGCCCACCTGAATAAATATGTTCAAACGCTAAAATACTTTCCCCGAACCTTTCATTCATAGATAATAGACTAGAGAAAGGTAAAAAAGGGGTCTCTATTCCCTAATAGACCCTGTGTTACTAACGAATACATTACGTGAACCCCTCGCTATACTAGGAATTTATCACACAATTCTCTTGTGTGACGGCTGAGGAAGTTAATCATGTACAAATAATGTAAACTCAGCTAAACGAAAGGCTAACTTCCGAATTACCAGTGACTTTCTTCAAAGATGAGAGACAATCTTAGACTTTAATATCATCTTTCAATAGTCTTTACTGTAAGTTGGTGAATCAACTGTCTTTACCCGTTGTGAGATTATCAATTTTTGTAAAAATTAGAACTTCTAATCTTAAATATCTTCTGAGCCAACAAAGCTCGAAAATCAAAAGAGCTAGGCACGATTATTAAGTTTATTTTCTATTCTTATACTTTTTTTTTTTTTTTCCAAAACCTCTTATTTTTTTATAACTATACAATGAACATAAATTTATACGGTTACAGTTTGTTCCTCGTACTGCGACGCACTAATGCATTCGAAGGAGGGCATAATATAAAATACATTTCAATCTGTAGTAAAAAAGTCTATAAACACATCCACAACACTAGGTGATGAGGCTCACCTTCAGCTTATTACCGTGCACTATAAACACAAAACACTAAAAACTAAAACCTATACTTAAAACCTAAAACTAAAGCGTTCCAGCCGCGACAGCGTCCTGACAATGATGGGGGAACGGAGCGGGGGTTATCGTGTTAAACACCGGGTTTGTTAAGTATTGCTTGTCTACTTGTCGTCCTTACACCATTTAAATCATTAAATAATAATGATAATCCGAGGTGTTGTTTAATATATCTTCTGAGATTCCGATATATTACCTACATAAATATTCAATAATATCTTTATATGATTTATATATAGTGCATAAAATGATAGTTAAGAGGAAATAGTGAGCTAAGAGTCCGAATACATAATTATGCAGTCCCTCTCGAGAGAACTGCCGGTGAAGTAAAGCATGAACATTTAATGAGCTCAGAACCAAGAGTACAAGACTCTTCACTAAAGCAGGGAGGAGCAGAGATATCATTAGGTCCTAGGTTATCATCGGGCACAAAGTGAAGGACGAGGCTCTACTTTTAAAGTAAGTGTTTCGTGTCTGTATGTGTGTTATTTGATACTATTTATAATCCACGGCTTCGCTCCTATAGAAATCTTAATCCAATGAAACTATTTTCATCGCATCCATCTTTAAGTCTAAATTCACTACCTTACCATTAAAAGCGTTAGCCTCAAGATACATAGCCTAAGTGTAAATGGACTGATACAGACAAAAAAACGTTCCTTACCTGCAGTTCCCCGTGTGTTCATTTATCCCCATATTCTGTTATTCACTAACTAACCGTAACGTGAAATCTTTTAAGAATTCAATAAAGTAATTATTTAGCTCAAAACTGGATTGTAAACAACGTTTTTAGTTTCAGCTCCAGTAGCAAGAATAAGTAAATTATAAATTGGGAGAGCAACATAAAGTTGTTCGTTGAAGAAATACGACGATCTCAAATCCACTGTGTACATTCTATTCGAGTGAACTCAGGTCTCTTAGTCGGGACACACCCGGCAAACTCAAATCCACTGTGTACATTCTATTCGAGTGAACTCAGGTCTCTTAGTCGGGACACACCCGGCAAACTCAAATCCACTGTGTACATTCTATTCGAGTGAACTCAGGTCTCTTAGTCGGGACACACCCGGCAAACTCAAATCCACTGTGTACATTCTATTCGAGTGAACTCAGGTCTCTTAGTCGGGACACACCCGGCAAACTCAAATCCACTGTGTACATTCTATTCGAGTGAACTCAGGTCTCTTAGTCGGGACACACCCGGCAAACTCAAATCCACTGTGTACATTCTATTCGAGTGAACTCAGGTCTCTTAGTCGGGACACACCCGGCAAACTCAAATCCACTGTGTACATTCTAGTCGAGTGAACTCAGGTCTCTTAGTCGGGACACACCCGGCAAACTCAAATCCACTGTGTACATTCTATTCGAGTGAACTCAGGTCTCTTAGTCGGGACACACCCGGCAAACTCAAATCCACTGTGTACATTCTATTCGAGTGAACTCAGGTCTCTTAGTCGGGACACACCCGGCAAACTCAAATCCACTGTGTACATTCTATTCGAGTGAACTCAGGTCTCTTAGTCGGGACACACCCGGCAAACTCAAATCCACTGTGTACATTCTATTCGAGTGAACTCAGGTCTCTTAGTCGGGACACACCCGGCAAACTCAATTCCACTGTGTACATTCTAGTCGAGTGAACTCAGGTCTCTTAGTCGGGACACACCCGGCAAACTCAAATCCACTGTGTACATTCTATTCGAGTGAACTCAGGTCTCTTAGTCGGGACACACCCGGCAAACTCAATTCCATTGTGTACATTCTAGTCGAGTGAACTCAGGTCTCTTAGTCGGGACACACCCGGCAAACTCAATTCCACTGTGTACATTCTAGTCGAGTGAACTCAGGTCTCTTAGTCGGGACACACCCGGCAAACTCAAATCCACTGTGTACATTCTAGTCGAGTGAACTCAGGTCTCTTAGTCGGGACACCCCCGGCAAACTCAAATCCACTGTGTACATTCTATTCGAGTGAACTCAGGTCTCTTAGTCGGGACACACCCGGCAAACTCAATTCCACTGTGTACATTCTAGTCGAGTGAACTCAGGTCTCTTAGTCGGGACACACCCGGCAAACTCAAATCCACTGTGTACATTCTAGTCGAGTGAACTCAGGTCTCTTAGTCGGGACACACCCGGCAAACTCAAATCCACTGTGTACATTCTATTCGAGTGAACTCAGGTCTCTTAGTCGGGACACACCCGGCAAACTCAAATCCACTGTGTACATTCTAGTCGAGTGAACTCAGGTCTCTTAGTCGGGACACACCCGGCAAACTCAAATCCACTGTGTACATTCTATTCGAGTGAACTCAGGTCTCTTAGTCGGGACACACCCGGCAAACTCAAATCCACTGTGTACATTCTATTCGAGTGAACTCAGGTCTCTTAATCGGGACACACCCGGCAAACTCAAATCCACTGTGTACATTCTATTCGAGTGAACTCAGGTCTCTTAGTCGGGACACACCCGGCAAACTCAAATCCACTGTGTACATTCTATTCGAGTGAACTCAGGTCTCTTAGTCGGGACACACCCGGCAAACTCAAATCCACTGTGTACATTCTATTCGAGTGAACTCAGGTCTCTTAGTCGGGACACACCCGGCAAACTCAAATCCACTGTGTACATTCTATTCGAGTGAACTCAGGTCTCTTAGTCGGGACACACCCGGCAAACTCAAATCCACTGTGTACATTCTATTCGAGTGAACTCAGGTCTCTTAGTCGGGACACACCCGGCAAACTCAAATCCACTGTGTACATTCTAGTCGAGTGAACTCAGGTCTCTTAGTCGGGACACACCCGGCAAACTCAAATCCACTGTGTACATTCTATTCGAGTGAACTCAGGTCTCTTAGTCGGGACACACCCGGCAAACTCAAATCCACTGTGTACATTCTAGTCGAGTGAACTCAGGTCTCTTAGTCGGGACACACCCGGCAAACTCAAATCCACTGTGTACATTCTAGTCGAGTGAACTCAGGTCTCTTAGTCGGGACACACCCGGCAAACTCAAATCCACTGTGTACATTCTATTCGAGTGAACTCAGGTCTCTTAGTCGGGACACACCCGGCAAACTCAAATCCACTGTGTACATTCTAGTCGAGTGAACTCAGGTCTCTTAGTCGGGACACACCCGGCAAACTCAAATCCACTGTGTACATTCTATTCGAGTGAACTCAGGTCTCTTAGTCGGGACACACCCGGCAAACTCAAATCCACTGTGTACATTCTAGTCGAGTGAACTCAGGTCTCTTAGTCGGGACACACCCGGCAAACTCAAATCCACTGTGTACATTCTAGTCGAGTGAACTCAGGTCTCTTAATCGGGACACACCCGGCAAACTCAAATCCACTGTGTACATTCTAGTCGAGTGAACTCAGGTCTCTTAATCGGGACACACCCGGCAAACTCAAATCCACTGTGTACATTCTAGTCGAGTGAACTCAGGTCTCTTAGTCGGGACACACCCGGCAAACTCAAATCCACTGTGTACATTCTAGTCGAGTGAACTCAGGTCTCTTAGTCGGGACACACCCGGCAAACTCAAATCCACTGTGTACATTCTATTCGAGTGAACTCAGGTCTCTTAGTCGGGACACACCCGGCAAACTCAAATCCACTGTGTACATTCTAGTCGAGTGAACTCAGGTCTCTTAGTCGGGACACACCCGGCAAACTCAAATCCACTGTGTACATTCTAGTCGAGTGAACTCAGGTCTCTTAATCGGGACACACCCGGCAAACTCAAATCCACTGTGTACATTCTAGTCGAGTGAACTCAGGTCTCTTAATCGGGACACACCCGGCAAACTCAAATCCACTGTGTACATTCTAGTCGAGTGAACTCAGGTCTCTTAATCGGGACACACCCGGCAAACTCAAATCCACTGTGTACATTCTAGTCGAGTGAACTCAGGTCTCTTAGTCGGGACACACCCGGCAAACTCAAATCCACTGTGTACATTCTAGTCGAGTGAACTCAGGTCTCTTAGTCGGGACACACCCGGCAAACTCAAATCCACTGTGTACATTCTAGTCGAGTGAACTCAGGTCTCTTAGTCGGGACACACCCGGCAAACTCAAATCCACTGTGTACATTCTATTCGAGTGAACTCAGGTCTCTTAGTCGGGACACACCCGGCAAACTCAAATCCACTGTGTACATTCTAGTCGAGTGAACTCAGGTCTCTTAGTCGGGACACACCCGGCAAACTCAAATCCACTGTGTACATTCTAGTCGAGTGAACTCAGGTCTCTTAATCGGGACACACCCGGCAAACTCAAATCCACTGTGTACATTCTAGTCGAGTGAACTCAGGTCTCTTAATCGGGACACACCCGGCAAACTCAAATCCACTGTGTACATTCTAGTCGAGTGAACTCAGGTCTCTTAGTCGGGACACACCCGGCAAACTCAAATCCACTGTGTACATTCTAGTCGAGTGAACTCAGGTCTCTTAGTCGGGACACACCCGGCAAACTCAAATCCACTGTGTACATTCTATTCGAGTGAACTCAGGTCTCTTAGTCGGGACACACCCGGCAAACTCAAATCCACTGTGTACATTCTATTCGAGTGAACTCAGGTCTCTTAGTCGGGACACACCCGGCAAACTCAAATCCACTGTGTACATTCTAGTCGAGTGAACTCAGGTCTCTTAATCGGGACACACCCGGCAAACTCAAATCCACTGTGTACATTCTAGTCGAGTGAACTCAGGTATCTTAATCGGGACACACCCGGCAAACTCAAATCCACTGTGTACATTCTAGTCGAGTGAACTCAGGTCTCTTAATCGGGACACACCCGGCAAACTCAAATCCACTGTGTACATTCTAGTCGAGTGAACTCAGGTCTCTTAGTCGGGACACACCCGGCAAACTCAAATCCACTGTGTACATTCTAGTCGAGTGAACTCAGGTCTCTTAGTCGGGACACACCCGGCAAACTCAAATCCACTGTGTACATTCTAGTCGAGTGAACTCAGGTCTCTTAGTCGGGACACACCCGGCAAACTCAAATCCACTGTGTACATTCTATTCGAGTGAACTCAGGTCTCTTAGTCGGGACACACCCGGCAAACTCAAATCCACTGTGTACATTCTAGTCGAGTGAACTCAGGTCTCTTAGTCGGGACACACCCGGCAAACTCAAATCCACTGTGTACATTCTAGTCGAGTGAACTCAGGTCTCTTAATCGGGACACACCCGGCAAACTCAAATCCACTGTGTACATTCTAGTCGAGTGAACTCAGGTCTCTTAATCGGGACACACCCGGCAAACTCAAATCCACTGTGTACATTCTAGTCGAGTGAACTCAGGTCTCTTAGTCGGGACACACCCGGCAAACTCAAATCCACTGTGTACATTCTAGTCGAGTGAACTCAGGTCTCTTAGTAGGGACACACCCGTCAAACTCAAATCCACTGTGTACATTCTAGTCGAGTGTACTCAGGTCTCTTAGTCGGGACACACCCGGCAAACTCAAATCCACTGTGTACATTCTATTCGAGTGAACTCAGGTCTCTTAGTCGGGACACACCCGGCAAACTCAAATCCACTGTGTACATTCTAGTCGAGTGAACTCAGGTCTCTTAGTCGGGACACACCCGGCAAACTCAAATCCACTGTGTACATTCTAGTCGAGTGAACTCAGGTCTCTTAATCGGGACACACCCGGCAAACTCAAATCCACTGTGTACATTCTAGTCGAGTGAACTCAGGTCTCTTAATCGGGACACACCCGGCAAACTCAAATCCACTGTGTACATTCTATTCGAGTGAACTCAGGTCTCTTAGTCGGGACACACCCGGCAAACTCAAATCCACTGTGTACATTCTATTCGAGTGAACTCAGGTCTCTTAATCGGGACACACCCGGCAAACTCAAATCCACTGTGTACATTCTAGTCGAGTGAACTCAGGTCTCTTAGTCGGGACACACCCGGCAAACTCAAATCCACTGTGTACATTCTAGTCGAGTGAACTCAGGTCTCTTAGTCGGGACACACCCGGCAAACTCAAATCCACTGTGTACATTCTAGTCGAGTGAACTCAGGTCTCTTAGTCGGGACACACCCGGCAAACTCAAATCCACTGTGTACATTCTATTCGAGTGAACTCAGGTCTCTTAGTCGGGACACACCCGGCAAACTCAAATCCACTGTGTACATTCTATTCGAGTGAACTCAGGTCTCTTAGTCGGGACACACCCGGCAAACTCAAATCCACTGTGTACATTCTATTCGAGTGAACTCAGGTCTCTTAGTCGGGACACACCCGGCAAACTCAAATCCACTGTGTACATTCTATTCGAGTGAACTCAGGTCTCTTAGTCGGGACACACCCGGCAAACTCAAATCCACTGTGTACATTCTAGTCGAGTGAACTCAGGTCTCTTAGTCGGGACACACCCGGCAAACTCAAATCCACTGTGTACATTCTATTCGAGTGAACTCAGGTCTCTTAGTCGGGACACACCCGGCAAACTCAAATCCACTGTGTACATTCTATTCGAGTGAACTCAGGTCTCTTAGTCGGGACACACCCGGCAAACTCAAATCCACTGTGTACATTCTAGTCGAGTGAACTCAGGTCTCTTAGTCGGGACACACCCGGCAAACTCAAATCCACTGTGTACATTCTATTCGAGTGAACTCAGGTCTCTTAATCGGGACACACCCGGCAAACTCAAATCCACTGTGTACATTCTAGTCGAGTGAACTCAGGTCTCTTAATCGGGACACACCCGGCAAACTCAAATCCACTGTGTACATTCTAGTCGAGTGAACTCAGGTCTCTTAATCGGGACACACCCGGCAAACTCAAATCCACTGTGTACATTCTAGTCGAGTGAACTCAGGACTCTTAGTCGTGACACACCCGGCAAACTCAAATCCACTGTGTACATTCTAGTCGAGTGAACTCAGGTCTCTTAGTCGGGACACACCCGGCAAACTCAAATCCACTGTGTACATTCTATTCGAGTGAACTCAGGTCTCTTAGTCGGGACACACCCGGCAAACTCAAATCCACTGTGTACATTCTATTCGAGTGAACTCAGGTCTCTTAGTCGGGACACACCCGGCAAACTCAAATCCACTGTGTACATTCTAGTCGAGTGAACTCAGGTCTCTTAATCGGGACACACCCGGCAAACTCAAATCCACTGTGTACATTCTATTCGAGTGAACTCAGGTCTCTTAATCGGGACACACCCGGCAAACTCAAATCCACTGTGTACATTCTAGTCGAGTGAACTCAGGTCTCTTAGTCGGGACACACCCGGCAAACTCAAATCCACTGTGTACATTCTAGTCGAGTGAACTCAGGTCTCTTAGTCGGGACACACCCGGCAAACTCAAATCCACTGTGTACATTCTAGTCGAGTGAACTCAGGTCTCTTAATCGGGACACACCCGGCAAACTCAAATCCACTGTGTACATTCTAGTCGAGTGAACTCAGGTCTCTTAGTCGGGACACACCCGGCAAACTCAAATCCACTGTGTACATTCTAGTCGAGTGAACTCAGGTCTCTTAATCGGGACACACCCGGCAAACTCAAATCCACTGTGTACATTCTAGTCGAGTGAACTCAGGTCTCTTAGTCGGGACACACCCGGCAAACTCAAATCCACTGTGTACATTCTAGTCGAGTGAACTCAGGTCTCTTAGTCGGGACACACCCGGCAAACTCAAATCCACTGTGTACATTCTATTCGAGTGAACTCAGGTCTCTTAGTCGGGACACACCCGGCAAACTCAAATCCACTGTGTACATTCTATTCGAGTGAACTCAGGTCTCTTAGTCGGGACACACCCGGCAAACTCAAATCCACTGTGTACATTCTATTCGAGTGAACTCAGGTCTCTTAGTCGGGACACACCCGGCAAACTCAAATCCACTGTGTACATTCTAGTCGAGTGAACTCAGGTCTCTTAGTCGGGACACACCCGGCAAACTCAAATCCACTGTGTACATTCTAGTCGAGTGAACTCAGGTCTCTTAGTCGGGACACACCCGGCAAACTCAAATCCACTGTGTACATTCTAGTCGAGTGAACTCAGGTCTCTTAGTCGGGACACACCCGGCAAACTCAAATCCACTGTGTACATTCTAGTCGAGTGAACTCAGGTCTCTTAGTCGGGACACACCCGGCAAACTCAAATCCACTGTGTACATTCTAGTCGAGTGAACTCAGGTCTCTTAGTCGGGACACACCCGGCAAACTCAAATCCACTGTGTACATTCTATTCGAGTGAACTCAGGTCTCTTAATCGGGACACACCCGGCAAACTCAAATCCACTGTGTACATTCTAGTCGAGTGAACTCAGGTCTCTTAATCGGGACACACCCGGCAAACTCAAATCCACTGTGTACATTCTAGTCGAGTGAACTCAGGTCTCTTAATCGGGACACACCCGGCAAACTCAAATCCACCGTGTACATTCTAGTCGAGTGAACTCAGGTCTCTTAGTCGGGACACACCCGGCAAACTCAAATCCACTGTGTACATTCTAGTCGAGTGAACTCAGGTCTCTTAGTCGGGACACACCCGGCAAACTCAAATCCACTGTGTACATTCTATTCGAGTGAACTCAGGTCTCTTAGTCGGGACACACCCGGCAAACTCAAATCCACTGTGTACATTCTAGTCGAGTGAACTCAGGTCTCTTAGTCGGGACACACCCGGCAAACTCAAATCCACTGTGTACATTCTAGTCGAGTGAACTCAGGTCTCTTAATCGGGACACACCCGGCAAACTCAAATCCACTGTGTACATTCTAGTCGAGTGAACTCAGGTCTCTTAATCGGGACACACCCGGCAAACTCAAATCCACTGTGTACATTCTAGTCGAGTGAACTCAGGTCTCTTAGTCGGGACACACCCGGCAAACTCAAATCCACTGTGTACATTCTAGTCGAGTGAACTCAGGTCTCTTAGTCGGGACACACCCGGCAAACTCAAATCCACTGTGTACATTCTAGTCGAGTGTACTCAGGTCTCTTAGTCGGGACACACCCGGCAAACTCAAATCCACTGTGTACATTCTATTCGAGTGAACTCAGGTCTCTTAGTCGGGACACACCCGGCAAACTCAAATCCACTGTGTACATTCTAGTCGAGTGAACTCAGGTCTCTTAGTCGGGACACACCCGGCAAACTCAAATCCACTGTGTACATTCTAGTCGAGTGAACTCAGGTCTCTTAATCGGGACACACCCGGCAAACTCAAATCCACTGTGTATATTCTAGTCGAGTGAACTCAGGTCTCTTAATCGGGACACACCCGGCAAACTCAAATCCACTGTGTACATTCTATTCGAGTGAACTCAGGTCTCTTAGTCGGGACACACCCGGCAAACTCAAATCCACTGTGTACATTCTATTCGAGTGAACTCAGGTCTCTTAATCGGGACACACCCGGCAAACTCAAATCCACTGTGTACATTCTATTCGAGTGAACTCAGGTCTCTTAGTCGGGACACACCCGGCAAACTCAAATCCACTGTGTACATTCTATTCGAGTGAACTCAGGTCTCTTAGTCGGGACACACCCGGCAAACTCAAATCCACTGTGTACATTCTAGTCGAGTGAACTCAGGTCTCTTAGTCGGGACACACCCGGCAAACTCAAATCCACTGTGTACATTCTAGTCGAGTGAACTCAGGTCTCTTAGTCGGGACACACCCGGCAAACTCAAATCCACTGTGTACATTCTATTCGAGTGAACTCAGGTCTCTTAGTCGGGACACACCCGGCAAACTCAAATCCACTGTGTACATTCTATTCGAGTGAACTCAGGTCTCTTAGTCGGGACACACCCGGCAAACTCAAATCCACTGTGTACATTCTATTCGAGTGAACTCAGGTCTCTTAGTCGGGACACACCCGGCAAACTCAAATCCACTGTGTACATTCTAGTCGAGTGAACTCAGGTCTCTTAGTCGGGACACACCCGGCAAACTCAAATCCACTGTGTACATTCTAGTCGAGTGAACTCAGGTCTCTTAATCGGGACACACCCGGCAAACTCAAATCCACTGTGTACATTCTAGTCGAGTGAACTCAGGTCTCTTAATCGGGACACACCCGGCAAAGTCAAATCAGTTTAGTGACCTCAAAACGTATGGTTTTATTAGCAATGTCATTCATTGAGGGAATTTTATTTTTCGCTCCATCTCACCCCCTCATTCGTTGACTATTCAACACTAATATTCACTTTTTCCGATTGTTTTTATATTTCAAGTTTCTAAGCTGTTATTTAAGTTAAAGAAGTTATGGAGATCAACTGTTTTTATGTTTTATATATTTACGCGCACTGCTTGTACTTGTACAGCTTAGTAGGAGTTAATGTTGAGAGATTCCGAACATTTTTTTAGACCAACTGTTATGACGATCAGAAGGCCAACGATGGCTCTTTACTTGTCTGAAAGTAGAGCCTCCACCTTCAAGTCGGACGATCCAGTTAAATGGGATACACCGCACTCAAATCTTCCTCTAGTGTCGACCTGCTGCGGCAGAACGTGTTGAGGAAGTATACCAGTGTTAGTCCTCACATTAATATTTAATCTAGCGCTGACCCGACACGCCAGCCGCACCTCACGCAACTACCGTGCCTTAAAAAATTCCGATATTTCCTCAAAGCGTGTCCTCGTTTCACGGCTTACAAATCCTGTTTCATTCATCCGGAATGAACGTTATGGTCTTCCACTGACCAATTACCCACCATGTCTGCCCTACGTTTTGGTTCAGATATAAGATAAATGGACAATATATATAATACACGGACGATAAAAACGCGAAGTATATGAAAATAATTGCTCTATAAAAATCAATGATTTATCAAGTCACATCTGAGGCGTAGCTTTCACCACCAAGTCCGAATAAAGAGGTTTTACTTTCATTCAGGCAAGGTATAATCGTCTGTCTGTATGATTTGTGATAAAGGTCATATAAACGATCCAATCAATTTAAAATTTTAATGGCTTATCCCATAAAACTTCAAAATATGGCGATAAGTGTTCGATAACGGGCTCAATTTTCTAGCCTTAATGATATCTCATGCCCCACTTTGAAAGCAATTTAAAACTTAAAGATCGATAACGCGAAAAGCCTTTTTAGTGATTTAGTAATTTAAATGAACACTGATGGACTGTCGTATATATTTGCATACATAATTAACGAAAGCTATGTGTCATCTATAAATTATTTATTCAATTAAATATTACCTTTGCTAGGTATATTTTATTCTAAGCGACTGAATAAAAATGGATATACAGCTAATGCCGACTTCAAAGGACAAAGTCCGAGAATGAACCTGATTCAAATAAATTTAAATTACTGTACTCGATAGTTTGGATTTCCGAAAAATGGTGGAAGTGGAAGTTCCGAACGCAGCTAAACGGCTACGAGCTTTTAAACGGTCGATCAGACCTGTTTGATTATATCAGACTCCATTTACATAATTTGACAAGCTTTTGTATTAGAATGATATTGCAATAACAATTAAACGGGTCTCTATCCTGACTGAGCCGGCGAATGTACGAGTATTCCCGTACGCATGTAAAGCCTGACACTAGGGATGACAGATTGCCTCAAGTGCCTTACGATCCATTGTCCCAATTCTTATACACCTTACAGATACCTATACGCCATTTCAAAAAGCTTAATTGTGAACTGCAACAATATATTGCTGCTCACTGCTCCTCGTTTAGATAAAACCTAAAATCTTTGTTTTTCCTTCCTTTAATAGACAGTTAAATAATCATTGTAGAGGAGAGTCTTTTAACAGAAAAGATATAAAAGCTTTATTATGAAGTATAAGCAAAACACTGGCATATAAAAATATTAAGAGTTACGTTACTACATGCTGGGTGGAATGTGTGGGAACAAGTGGGGTTTGGGGCTAAAACCTAAGGCATAAATGTATAAGAAAAGGATAGTTCTGGGAATAAAGAGTAAGGGAAATAAGGAGGTTTGCTTGATAAAAAATAACAGGAAGCATGAGTGACTTCCATGAAGTCACGAGGCAGGAATACAGTTTTCCTCAAGCCCCTTCTACTTTTAGCATTATATATAATATTAGCATTATAAAACTGACGACGGCATAAAAGGGAAAAAGCATCTTTACTATTAAAAATTACAGTAAAAAGTATAATCCTCTTTGTTTCACAAAGATTTGGGAATGTTTACTTGCCCTGGTAATGCTAGTTCTTCGATGTAGCATTTGGCATTAATAAATACGTTACTTATCTACGTATCTTTTTCTAGTTACTTGAATTTTCATCTTAAATTAACACTTCCATTTATAACAAATTCACTAGGAATGATTTAAAATATAGTTTTACTAAGTACGTTTTTTAGGAATTAAAAAATGTCCTTTTTATTTTTCATATTCAATTATATTACAGTTTATTAAGAAATCATCACGAAAAATGTCTTTTTAAGTAAATAATTGCTTCAAAGAAAGAATGTTTTCATATTTGGGTGAGCTAAAAAAAAACCTAAAAATATTCGCGGAATATTTTAGGTCCCTTTCCAACAAAAGAATAGTGTGAGACTGAATAAAGCAAATAAACCACCGATTGTTTGAAAAATAAGTATGGGGTGTGTCAGGTAAGGATGAGCAATTGTCGATTGTCAATTACTTAATATACAGTAATTGACAATCGACAATTGCTCATCCTTACCTGACACACCCCATACTTCAAAAATATTCGCATGTGTTGGCCTCTGTACCATTCAGGACAAAGAGGTTTTATTTATATGGTAGCATTTAATTTTGTATATGCTAGTACAGTATGCGTTCCCCCCACCTAAGTGTAGTTTATGTTAACGGATATACACTGCCACACAAAATAAGTAGTGCAATTAGAAAAAATCAAATATTTGGTTCCTAATAGAATAATTTCGGCTTTCAATTATTTTTTTTATTAATACTAAACGTTTTAAATGATAAGGGGTTAAAATTAAAAAAAAAATCCAATAAATACCAAAAAAAATTATTTAAAAATATTTTTTTATTATTATAAACAACATTATTATGATAAAATTACAATCTGCCTTATTTAATAGGCAATAAGTAATTGAGATAAATGTTCTCATTCATAAAATATTTACAAACAGCCCCAGGGGCCTCCCAAGTCCACATGGTTGTCACCTCCCTCGCATGCGAAAGAGGAAGTGGAGTATTGGGAAGTCTCCTACGCTCCTCCGTCAGCCGCGTCACCGTATACGTGCCAGTGGAGGCTGACGAAGAGCGCGAGAGCCACATACGCTCAGGACATGGCTGGAGAAACTGGCCATTGCTAGGACTCCCACTGTCACGCATTTATTTCAGGTCATAAGGCCACTTTTAAAAATATTATACAGAAATTTCTAATTTGATTTCTTGATATTTAAAAATTTAGCAAAAGGTTTTTATTAATTTTAATTTAAAAAATGGTTTTAACAGTGTTGTTTCTATAGTGGAAGACGGTTAAAGCCAAGGATATGTAGCCCGTGCATTGGGTTTACCTGAACTACTGTATGGAACGCAGTTACACGTTACCATGAGACAGGTTTGTGCAATGGAAGACCCGGATGAGGTCGCCCACGGGTGACAGAGCTAAGAGATGACCGGTTAATTGTACTATACTCGCTTCGGAATCGGTTTTCAACTGATACTGAGATCGCTAAACTTCTTCTTAAAGCTGAGGGATTAGCAATATGTGCACAAACTGTTTGAAGAAGACTTACTGATGTGTATTAAAACCCTCAGAGACCATCAGGGTCATTGTTGGCCTGAGAACATTGCTTGCATCAATAGTTTTCGAGAAATTCAGAACCAAATATATATCGTGTGATATATAATATTCAGTGTCATAGTAAGAACTCAGAGTTAAATTCAACAGAATAATGATCACAATGATGCTATTACAAAGATTGTCTATACATAAATATCGTGTTATATAATTGGTATTTTTGTATTCATATTGTTAAACTTTTCTATAACAAACAGTTTGTGGGGCTTATTATTGGTATCGACTAAATGATATTATTCATTGTAAATCCATTTATTCTTCTTCTTAATTTAGTTTTATTATGTAACCTATTTGCAATTATTATTTTCCGCTTTATATCACTAATTTGTTGAGGTAAAATTACTACTCCCCCCCCTCCACACTGCAACAGTTCTAGCATGACTACTACGGATCCACAAACATTAGGAAGCCGCAAACTCCAATTTATCCAGGATCTCTTGGTGCAGGTTGAAGATATTGTTCTATTACTGAAGGTATCGAGCGGCACATATCACGCAACCTTGCCGTGGTGAAGTTCCTAGGCTGAGGACTAAGTAACAAGTTGTAGGTGTGATACCAGGCAGTATTGTATGGGATTTATTTACCCCACGTGCGGTCTAAAGCACAAAGTACACTCGATACAGTGTCGTACAACTTCGGCCACCGTGGATTACAGTTCCTTCACACACTCGAATCGTTAATACTGAGGTTGGTTCGTAGTTCACTCACCCTGACAACCAGGATTTTGTCAATAAAATATTGTTAACTAAACCCAATAAACAAAATAATAACTCAGCTTATTAACCAGTAAATTATGCCAGTTTATTTTTTTTTTTATTAGCTAGAAATATAAAATAATTATTATTATAGTGTTATTATACATACGGTGTCGAATTATTATTAACGAATTCACAAGTTTATTCTTTACCTTATGTTTATTGAGTTATTTAGCAAACGAAGAAATGGGAAGTTAATGGCTATAAAACCACATACCTTTGGACTAGATAAACATTTTAGCAAATATTTAGTGGAAGGACTTCAAATTAATTAATTTAAAGATTTTGATTTTAATGTTATATAATCTATTATTAAAACTAAATACCTTTATTTTTACATTAGTTCTGCGGAAGCATGAGAACCGAATCCAAACAATAAATAAAAGACGTGAAGGGAACGCTTGTCCTAGGGGGTGACTGGAGTGGGGATGAGCCGAGGTATATGGTGTCAGAGCTCTTTAGCCTACCCGCCTTGGCGCCGGATGGGCCTTCTACTATCTTTGTGTATTCTGTGGCAGGAACGGTGTGCAAGGAGTATAAAACAAGACCTACATCCCCCCTCAAAAAAAAGGTGGTTTTATATATAAAGGAATAATTATCGCTTCAAGAGTTTGATTTAAATAACATAATTAATGATTAACTTAATCATAAACGCAAGTTTAGTGATTCTAGATGGAACCGTAATGGTTCCGAAGATATCCTCTTTTCTCTTGAACTTTAACCTCCTATTTCTACCATCGTGGTGCGTATGATCCGTCTCTTCCCGCCCATCCTGTGATAGTGATGATAATCCATATTTATTCTTTAGAAGAGATCGTTTATCTTTTATCCGTCTTCTATTGTAAAACTTTTCTTCCTTCACATTATCTTCAAAGACCTTTCTGTAGCTATTTATAGTCGAATTCCAATCACAATTATCTTCTGTTTCCACTTCTTCATCTCAAGTGGTTTCTGGTTTAAAAATCACTGTTTCACCTTTGAATTTTTCTTGGTTGTTATCTACAGGATCTGTATCGTTCTCTTTTTGCTGATTCTTAGGTATCTATAGTTCTTTCTTGGACTTAAAAATCTTCCAATTTTTCTTCGCTTATATTTTTTGTTTCCTTTTGATTTTCGTTTAATTTCTGTTGATTTTTATTTGCTTCCTCAAGTTTTTTATTGGCAGTTTTAATGTCTTCCCTCGCACTTTCTATATATCTTTTGATGCCATTCCTGAATTATTATAGTCTTTCCATCATGATTAGTATAATTTCTTCGGTAAATGATTGTGATGCATTATCTGCCTCAAATCCTTAGAAATCTTCGTCACATTCAGTTCTCGTAACATTTTCCTCGGGGTCTTTCTCTCTTGACTTCTCATCGGCACCCTTTAGCGGTATGTTAGGCCCTAGCATCATTATCCAACAAAGATGGACAATAAAAAAAGATAAATAAATAAAAAAAATTTTTTCAAAGGTTAAAAATTCACAGCGCACAAAAGTACTTAAGGGTTAATTACAATACCTTTAACGCACAACCAACAAGTCAAAACCAAATTCAATGAAGAATGCACTAAATTTTTTATTTTATGAATTAAGAATAAAAATCCAGCATAAAAAATATTAAAACGTTAATGTCTATTGTCGGGTCGTCACTAGGGGGGGGGGTGCCTGGTTACCCTAGCCCTGGTGATAAAGTGAGGGTTGTTTGAGTTTACAGCCTGGACAATCGTTTCATGACGGTCTTACTATCTGACTCCATATTTGATAGGTATATGCCCCGACAATGCACTATGTTCAGGAGAAGAGGTATAGGGTAGGTAGGTAGTTTTTGTGGTCTTCGAATGACCACGAATTCACACTCGGTATCTGAGGGTAGCGAAATCCGTCCGGATCCCAAAGGCGAGTGTGAACCGGAGAGAGGCAGACTGAATTTTCACGGGAGACACTGCTTGGTAAGTTTGCAGGGCCGCGGCAACCGTTGTCCACTAGTGAGAGGTCTCTCCTAAGGAGGTGCTAGATTTAGCGAGACGAAGGCAGAGATTCCCACTAGGAAGGTGTGGGGTCTGACAACGCCGGACTAAAACGTAGCGAGGCGAGAAGAAGAAGAGAAGTAGAGGATTTTCATAAAGAAGCAGCCAAGCTTCAGAGTTTCAAGCGGGGGTAGCCACGAACCAGGAGAATGATTTACAGGGGCCAGACCACCGGCTTAAATACCCAGCTAGCCTTGCCCTTAGCCAATCATCATCGGCATTGTTGTGACCAATGATGTGGCTTTCCTTTGTTCCCTGCTAGAGGCTGGAAGGGTTCTGTCGAGGGTCTGGGCATCATACCTGACTACAGCTGGTGTCCCAGCTCATATAACTAATTGGCACCCCGCATTTTTTATTGCTTAACACATTTACAATGATTTACATTTTGTTCATGTTATTTACATTTGTTTACAATATATATACAATAGAGTATAGGGTGATTTATCTTATGTAGTTAGCGGTCGCTACATCTATAAAAAAAAAAGTTGTATTAATTTTTTTTTTTGCTAATCAACTTTTTCAATCTATCTGAAATCAGATAATTATATTCCCCACAAAGAATGACACTGAATGCGGTATGTAAATTTGGACTCTAAGTTAAGCTGTCGTAGAAGTATCTACACTCTTAACTGCATTATAATGTCGCCTAATCATTACTTAGGCACCAGAATTATAATGCATTCACCCCTTGACAAAGATTGGCAATACCTTCGACTTCAATGTGACGATTAAAACAAAAAGGAAATATGTCTGATCAGGATCAATAATGTGCCATAAAATAATGAGTACAGTACTGAGCCTAGTTTGATAGGTTTCTCTGTTGGCCGAGAAAGAGGCATATTAAAAACTTTTGATTACCTTCTCTCGCCACTTATCACCACTACCCATGACATTAATGAACTCAACACCAGTTAGCATTTAAGTTAGTTTTAAGTAGTGCTATTTCCTAAGTCTCCGTCATAAGCTATTACGTCAATTATGTTCGTTAGTCAAGTACTCAATTAAAAAGAATTAATGGAATAAAGTATCGATTTTTCCGCTTGATTGTTTTTGTTCAGGTATTTACTTTATAACCCCCCCCCCCCTCACTAAATACCTGGTATTTTATCTATTCATTTTCATTAAAAGTATTTATAAATAAGGCAAATGTAAGCTAAAACAATGTTATTAATTAATTTTTTTTTTTTTCCTCAGCTCTCAAACTTATAAAAATAGGATGTGGGAAAAATAAAGAAAAAATATTTGCGAATAACACTGTAGTATATAGGCTGCCTATAAACATTCAGAATAATTTGATGACGCTTTTAAGAACAGAGATGCTTACATTAAAAAGTTAATCTACCCTCTTCGGACTCAGCAATGGTGAGTAAATTAGTCTAGCTGAAGATGGAGGCAGTTTGAGGATGCGAATGGTGTATGGTGCAGTGTGAGTAAAGGAGGAAGTTAGTTGGGAGACCCGCTAATGCTCCAGAAATCCATTACATACATCTTGGGTGAATCATAGATGAGGGAGAGTTCTACGAGAGCTTTGCGGGCCTGATCAAACATTTAGCCAAGCTGAGATGTGGCCGGCCGCTTCCTCTTGTTTCTATTATTTTTTTTTTTTAATAGATGATATAATTCATACAATATAGACCTATATATGAAGAGCAGAGATCCCCTTAATTCACCTGCAGGAATGTCTCCTTCAATGCAAAGGAAAAGCAAGCGTGGATCACGTAGATGACATAGTGTGAGAGTCACAGACGCTCAAGAGGGATACTGACCAGTGTCAGACATTTCAGTGACGGGAAAAGAAATTTCGAGTCTTTCCAGCTAATTAATTGATTTAATTATAAACGTTTTGCCAAAATTCACCTGTCTTCAGGACTTCATAACTGTCTCAAAATTGCTGATTAAATCGTTAAAAACGTATTGATAGTCACTGGTTAAAATTTAATGTAAATGCCAAGTAATGTTAACAATTTTTATTATGAGAGCCAAGAGACGCCTAGATCTTGGCAATACGTTGATAAATAAATATCATAATTCGCCGAGAAGCACAAGGCTTACATTTGAGGGGGGAAAACTAGGAGGCCTACATGCTTATTAAAATTTAAACACCAACATTTTCTATAGTATCTGGTATCTGGTAAGATAATGTTAAATAGTTGGTGAAGTGAACTATCCTTGGAAGAAGTAACAGTTTTAGTAGTTACACCCAAATAGACGAAGCATAGTGGGATCTATTATCGATCACATACAATAATTGCTTCATTAGACTGGAGTAGTTGGAGGGGGTGCAAGAAGCACCCGCTTAACAAACTCCCCGCTAACCACACACCTTGAGGAGCTTAGCTATTGCAATTAGGTCATGTTTGTGCTATTCAAAGGCAAATACGGCAGTACGTCATTAGCTGCTATATCCGAATAACGGTTGGAAACTGAAATATTCTTCCTCTGTTTCTCGTTCAAAATTTAAGTTCAATTGAACCGGATGAGAAAAAAAACTTAAACTGTTACGTATTATAATTTAAATTATCTATAGACGCACTTCAGTAGTCCTCATATATTGATATTATGATACCTAACATTATTGTAAGACGACAAAATATTGCTAACGAAGTAGTTGCTTAGTAAAAGGATTTTCACTTATTCTAGGTAACTTACCACGTTAGAAAGCTGTGAACAAGTTTACAAAGGTACAATACAAACCATAATTGATGAACTTTCATGCTCAAACGCGAGCATGGGGAACCATTCCAGTACGAGGATTGGCACACATGGACACTTTCATCGTCACTGTTAAGAAGATACATCAGCATGATAGCGGTACTATGATAGGGTCTACATCTCGTTCGTACTGCAATCATGCGGTAGCACCCAACCCACAGTCGAACTTTTGCTCACATGCCCAAAACAAAGAAGTAATGGAGGAATAACGACGTACTACTGTAACAAGCTAGGGAAAAAAATCACTTAACAAAATTAATGATTTAATTTTAAAAGGTCATAGAAAAGAATATAAATTATTCTTTAAATACTGATTCGACTAGTTTTATTTATTAATTTATTTCTTCTTCTTAATCCTCGTCTATGTAAATAGTTCAGAGTGCCATCCACCATACCTGTGTATAATATAATTACTGGTACAATATATCTCTTATCGTAAAAACTGTCATTTTTTTGTTTATTTATGAAGTAATACGTAATTATTTGTAATTTTAAATTCGTGATAATAGTCGCACTTTATTAATTAGCATTTTTTGGTAAATAAGGATGCCAGGCATGGGGCTGATGCCCTAAAATATAGTTGTTTATTTTCATTTCCCTTCTCTGCTTGGCTCATTGGAAAAGGATTATAATTTTGACTGCTTTTTGTTTAATGATGAAGATCCTCTTAGTTGCAATTACTGCCTCAGTCCACTCTTGTTAAGTCCCACTTACATATTAGATATTTTATAAGGGAATACATACTAACATACGTTGCCTCTGGAGGGTCTAGATTAACGTATAAATAATTCTCTCGGTCCAGTGTCGACCCACCACACCAGAACCGTGACCTTTAAGGCCCCGAATAACGGCACCGCTCGCTCACCTACAAACTCCACCCCTCTGCTCAAAATTATTTCTCCTAGCGAAAAAAAAAATCTGACTTTTCTTAATAAAATTTTTATAAGCATTTACATGTAAGTTGGTTTTTATAACTGATTTTATTAATCTGTAAAGATTAATTAAATTACACGTTATTCACCAGGTATTCTAGTGGATAGCCACAACACAAACAATAAACTTATCTAGAAAGTAACCTTCACAAACTAAACACAGCTAAGTAACCTCCTCACAACAAACACAGCTAGCTAGATCTCAGCTGGAGTTTACACATATGTTAGTCTAATGAATTTTTACACAGCATAAGCCAACTGACATAGTGCGTTGGTTTCCAGGTTAGTTATTTCTAGAACTAATTACGGTGAACCGGGTTCATCATTCTAACGAGAGAGTATTTGCTCGAATAACAAAAAAAATCCTTTACACGACGAATACATTCCTTATTAGACAATCGAATAAAAAATTAAGGCATATCAACGAAGCCGGAATCTGGTGAATTTTGACCCCAGTGAAAAGCTGTATCATCTCTGCACTAACTTCGATTTACTTGTGAAAATCCACATTATATGAACAATATAATTACATCTGTTCCATATATATAATATAGAACAGAGTTGTTCGGGAATGTAAACAAAAGGACACGAACCCGGGACCTCCCTAATATCTAGTTCGGCTCTATCACCCGATATAGTCTGCACGAGTGAAGGATTTTCACAATATGAGTCCTCTTGCTCACTTGAGGGCTAATACATTCTCACACGGTGTAAACCTGTATTTTTTTCTTTGACTAAATTAATAATTATAAATAATAGTAGGGGCTACACCACGATGAAAAATTACATTTGAGAAGAATATACTTTCATCATAGACTTCAAAAATAACTTGGAATACTCGCTAAATAAGCTCGTTGTAGTCACCCGGGAATTGTGTATACAAAACATTCAACTTGATTTGATTTAGCTATCTATAAATTATTTAATCTGTTCATTTTTATTTGTTGGGTTAGATGTCGAATATCCCCAAGGTGGGGAGGAGACGCCTACCGCGGGCTAGGGTCACTACAACCTCTAGCCGCCATCCAGTGAGCACCAAGAAAGAGATAAGGCGGGTGGACATGTGGTCTCTCACCCTGGCTGCCGGCCTAGTCGGCGGGCAGCCTAATTCTTTTTGATCTTAAAAAGTGTGCCCCGACAGTGCACTATGTTCAGGAAAAAAGGAACAGGGTAGGTTTATAGGTAGTTTGTGTGGTCTTGGAATGACCACCTATTTACACTCGGTGTCTAGGTAGGTGAAAACCGTCCGGATCCAAAAGGCGAGTGTGATGCGGAGAGAAGCAGATTGGATTGCCGTGGGAGACGCTACTAGGTAAAGTTTGTAGGGCCACGGCAACCGTCGTCTGCGAGGGAGAGGTCTCTCCCAAGGTGCTAGTTTTAGCGAGACGAAGGCAGAGATTCCCACTACGAAAGTACTACGCTGGACTAAAACATAGCGAGGTTAGGAGAGAGAGAGATGCAGAGGTAGTTGAATGAGAAGGCCATAGTTTGAGTAGAGTAGCAAGCGCCAGTGCAGAGAGAGGGAGAGAGAGAAGTGTTCTAGGTGCCGGTTTGGTTCTTTCTACCGTCCAACCTAAGATGCTCGGGTTATATAGGCAGGCCAGCCGTGGTGGGGATGGTTCCCCACCTGCGGCTGTTTCCCCCACTAGCTTCTCCCCACTCTCCGCCTGACGTCATAAGCTTTATTACAAAAATATGGAAACGTAGATAGATATTTTCTGGGCCGGGAAGAGGGTAACTACTAATTATTCGTAATTAAGAGGTAGCCACAACATTATTTATTTATATTAATGTTTGTTAAGTTTATTATCATAGTATTTATAAATTCAGATCATTAGTACATATGTACAACGTCATAGTAAAATGAAACACTATTAGTATTGAATGGACTTGTAGATTGGCTCAGATGTCTACATATGAGATTGCTGTTTTTCTTAAACATTCCCAATTTAGCCATTACTGATTTGTTGTATGATGCTAGCCACAGGCCTAACTTTCTGAGTTATCAGTAGTTTAAAAAAGAAAAATACACCGAGATTTATCATAAAATGATACAGAATTGACACTTTTGTACATGTATGTATGTACATGTCGCGCTTGTAATATCAGTTCCGATGTATTACATCTAGACCCGGTTCTATTTCTTTGTCGTCTCGTTATTATTTTTAGATATCTACCTGGCCATCGAGCCGGATATCGACTGTTGCTTATGAGTTGTCGCTAGCGGGAGTATCGCCCCTCCCCGCTGGCGGTGACACATTGTTCATTGTCACAATCGATTGATCAAATACTTAAATAAATATTGACGCTCTGGCCTGATTAATTTCGGAAGTTATGAGTATTAGTATGGTCACGGTGGCAATGTTTATTGTTTGTTTGTTTATATCCCCTTGTTACAAATTAATATATGACACAAAATATAGATCTACAAACGAGTCTATTTACAATTGCTTCATTATATTTCCTGTGGCTTGGCTACATTTTATACAAATTCTGTTTTCTACTAATAGTGATCTGGATTGTACATTATACATTAATGGACTGAATTTATTAAAAGTGACAGGGCTCACCTTATTCATCATAGACTTAAAACTAACGTTCATCTAACAATAAAAACTTAAACTAAATCTTTATCTGATTTTGCCATTGATGCGGGAGGGGTCGTGGGGCCGGTGGTAAACACTGGGTTTGTCAGGTGCTGCAACGTGTCACAAAACATGATGTGGGTGAGTTCACCCAACGACGGCACACCAAGCAACGGGTGGAGGTCAGCGTTCTTTAACCTCTCGAGAGAGGTATGTCGGACCACTTTTCGTATGATTCCATTCTGTAAATGTTGGAGAAATTTGGCTGTATAGTCAAGTGAGTAAATAGCGGGGCACCGTACAGCAGAGCTGGCGGAAGGACACATTCTTAGATGATCAGTTTGAGACCATTTATAGATCATCAGTCTGATTAGCAGCTTTTTTTTTTTTTTTTTTTTTTTTTTCATAGCCACTTCAAACTTCCAGACAATTATATATAATTATAGATCCTCAGACGAATCTATTTACAAATTATTTTGTATTTCCTGTAGCATCACTACATTATATACAGGTTTTGTTATTTTATAGAAATTATGTAATTAATGTGGGCTTTTATCTCCTCAATCGGGTGAGAGAGATCGAAACCGTGTAGCAAGTACTTCTTGTTGGGCTTAGTACCACGGGGGGCGAATTATGAAAGGGGATTTTTGATTCCCTAATTGCAGCAATTGTTTGCTGTTGGTCATGCACGCTGTGGCAGAGCACCTTTGTGTTCTGCTGTGTCTGTACTATTTTAAAGTTCTTAACGTTATTATCAGCTAGTAACCTTGTGAGGTCGTAGCTGTTAATCCGCCCTAATATTAGGGGGGGTGGTGATTTGGGGGCAACAGGGGCGGCGGATGTGCTGGCCTCGGACTGAGCTTTCGAGTTTAGGGGCTTATATTATATAATATAATTAACAGCTTTGTTACTTTACTTCATTGTTTATCAACGAGGGCGATTAGATTAGGCGAGGAGATTAAAACTTTAAAATTAAATAAATAATAATAGTTATCAAAAAATGAAGAAATTGTTAATAGGTGCCAGGCAGATGATGTTGATTATGGTAACATGTGATTAAGTGTTGTCTACTTAGATGTTTTAAAGAGAGTAAAAATACCCTCTGGCCAGACGCCGTTCAAACGCCTAGCCGGCAAACGTTCTGTTAAAACAAATAAAGGTGTGGAGAGACAAAAAGTGTTGCACTACACTATCACTAAATGTCTGTCACACATTTTTGTGAGTTATTTCAGCAATGCTAAAACTTAAAATGTATCAGCTACAGTCAATTCAAATAATACAGGATATTAGATGGAGTGGTGCAAATAAATAAATCTCTTGTCCAAGATGTCGTTTTTGTGAACGCTGTTGCTACTCCAGATTCTGTTCGCACTCATCTTCGAGTATCCTTCAGTCATCAAGATATTTCTGAGTTCCGGTAACGTCTAGGATCTAAGTTAAACATTACAATATAAATACTGAATGCGGCGTTGGAAATATTATAAAATAGATTTGTAACGCCCTCAGAAATACAAATGGTGGAACGGTACGGTTGGCAACACTATCTGCTGGTTATCCTTGGACAAAGGACACGCCTGCGGTCCAAGTCTTTGTCCAGGCTGTAAGTAGCTAATCCTTCTGGCCGGAGTGCCTACGTGTGCGTCCATTGTCTGTGCACAGCTGCTAATCTTATAATGGCCTTTTTCACCCTCACAGAATATAACATGAACATAGGAACTTTATAACCCGAATCATCCACATAGAAGAGTCATGATAAATGTCTTAAAATCCAAATATCGGACTGAAGATTCGTATCTCGTGAACTCAACCAACGCTTCGGACGATTGTATAGACTACTACACAATAAAACACAAATCTATTTTAAAATATAATAAACCCATATTTCAAACATTGTGGACTTGTAGACTGGAACTAACAGAGAGGCAAAACATGATATTCATCCAATCCTCTTAACTTATAGCACTGACAACGGTAGGCAATGCACCTATCGTTAGGCCAAGGATCCTAAGTACGAGACAAAAATGAAAACCTTTATTTACAAGCATTCATGCAAAAGATTAAAAATAGGAAGGTACAATACAAAATTAGTGGCCACTGCTTCACAAGGCTGGAGCTATGGTTTTATTAATATATTTAATAAGAGAGCAGTGAAGTTTGAATGTGCAGTATAGTTAAACTATAAAGAATAACAAAAACAAAACGATACATATTTGAAAAGCATATAATCATAAATACACCATTCCTAGGTAAGGCAACTTTCTGGATTATGAGGAGGTGGTAGAATAAAAGGGGGTTATAAGTAACATAAGGGAGAGAATTGCACAGAGTGGTGGAGTGAATAAGAAAAGAGTGATTGAATGCTGCAGGAAGGGGTGTAAAGGTGAGACTGAAGGGATCATGTGTAGCGGGAGTAGTGTGAGGATTTGAAGAGTACGATATTGCAGATATAGGGCGGTGATGAAAATGGGCTATACGAGATGTGTTACATACAAATTACAAGTTCTATACTATAACTTGAGAAATATTTTAATTCAGACAACACAACGTTAGGATACCTCACACAATAGTTGCCTTGTCACACTATAAAAATAGCAATAAATTAATTGAAAGCCTGGAAAGCATAGAACTTTACTTAGATTATCTATCATATGATAATATCAAGAGAATAGAAGAAACCAAGATGGATGCTGAGAAACCTACACCCTCTATACATTCTAAACAAAACCAGGCATAGAGTAAAGTCAGCACGATTAATTAGCTTTTTTTTTTTGACAGTTGTGCTTCATACAAACAATTTCACATGTGTTGGGTCGTCACGAGGGGGGTGGCTTGTTACCCCAGCCCTGGTGACGAAGTGAGGGTTGATTAAGCTATGACCTGGATAATTGCTTAATGCTACGGGTCTTACTATCTGACTCCATTTTTGATAAGTATGTGCCCCGACAATGCACTATGTTCAGGAGAAGAGGTATAGCGTAGGTGGTTTATGTGGTCTTGGAATGACCACAAATTCATACTCGGTATCTGAAGGTAGGCGAAAACCGTCCGACTCCCATGGCGAGAGTGAACCGGAGAGAGACAGATTGGATTCTCGTGGGAGACTCTACTAGGTAAAGTTAGTGGGGCCACGGCAACCGTTGTCCGCGAGGGAGAGGTCTCTCCCAAGGAGCTGCTAGTTTTAGCGAGACGAAGGCAGAGAATCCCACTAGGAGAGTGTTGGGTCTGACAAGGCCGGACTAAAACATAGCGAGGTTAGGAAGAGAGCTCCAGATGTTTTCATAAATGAGAAGGCCAAGTCTTGAAACATTAGTGCAGCTGCAAGTCCACCAGTTAGAGAGCCGTTGTTAGAATGATTTACAGGCCAAAACCCGGGCCTACTTATACTCAGCGGTGCATCGTTAGTAGCCAATGATGTAAGGCGTTATTATGGCCAATGGTATCGCAGTTGCAGTGGTGCTTTGTTCTCGGCAGTGACCCAGGCCTCGGTCTGGGTCGCTTGCTACCTGCTCTACCCTTTCAGCCTCTAACTAGTTTTTTGCAGCTGCGTCTTCTCTTGTTTACAACATTCACGATGACTTATGCTTTGGTAATGTTATTTACATTTGTTTAAATTAATTTTAC
The DNA here is from genome assembly GCA_930367205.1 of Acanthosoma haemorrhoidale. NCBI lineage: Eukaryota > Metazoa > Arthropoda > Insecta > Hemiptera > Acanthosomatidae > Acanthosoma > Acanthosoma haemorrhoidale. The sequence continues at coordinate 32,405,259 of OV884015.1, forward strand.
AACATATTATAACCAATTTACAATATATATACAATAGAGTATAGGACGATTTATCTTATGTAGTTAGTGGTACGATTAATTTAGCGATTAGCTATATGATTAATATGCTGCTTTGTTTTTATTTATTCGGCGGATTTCGTTTTGTATAATATATAAAACTGATAGCCCGTTACTGACATAATAAACTTGATGTGCAGTTTAGCATTTTTTAAGATTTTATAAATGTTGGCTTTCTATAGTGATTGTTGTTCGTTGTAGCTTTTACTGATTGATTGTGGTTGGCTCCGTGTGCACAGTGGATGTTTTTATCAAATTTAGCTACGGAAGATGACAGTTTAGAACTGTTAAAAACGTTATTGAAGAAGTTTATTTGTTTGAATAATAAAATCCTCAATCGGCAACAATATTTTAATTATGTATGGTCAGTGTCAGTTGTGGAACGAACTCATTTAATAGAATTTCTTCCGTAATATAGTTGTTGTTTTTTTATCAAAAACATTTACGATATATGGAAAAAAACAAAATTAAGCAACAATAAATATATCCTGTTTAAAAATAAAATATGATTAATTGTCTAACTTTTAAAGCCTAGGCCAATACCCATTCACTTAAAAATATCCCCTAGCTTGTTAACAATATTTCCTGGGATAGTGTGCCATTTTTTTAAATTCAAGTTATTTTTTTCCTTTTTCGTCAGTCTTGTCTACTCAATTTTCCGTTTTATTCTCATTACAGAGTCTATATCGTACCTGGTGGCTATTGCTACACGCTGTTTGCGCCTAAGCTCTTTATTATAGTCGTCCCTGTTTAGTGGGATGCCATGTAATCATTGATGATCAAGTGGAACATGGCCATCTTGTGACTGTGATGGCGCGAAGAAGTCTTATCGCCGCATCGGTCATCGTGTCTTTCCTGTGTATTCTCAGTCCATGTTTGTTCCCACTTCTGCTCACTGTCACATCCAAAAAATCATTTGCTTTGCCTTTTTCTGTTCCTGCCATGGACATTATGTATTTATTCTGTTTAAATACTCATTTAAATCATTTGGTTCACTGCTCAATCCCTTCTCACTACCCATTACGCAACCGTTCACATGTCTTATCCAATATTTAATTTTCTGGATGTTTGGACTTTCGTCAAATATTCGTCTTCCTCTATTTCATCCAGGTAAAGGTCCACTAGTAACGAACTCAAATAATTTTCCATCGCTAACCCCTTTAATTGTTTTTTTATTTATATATTACCTATGTGTTGAATTTTTAATTCAAGAATATATAAAATGAGCGAATCAGTACTGACTTAATTCAGTATATTCAAAAGATGTTTTATTAATTATTGCTATTAATGATGGATTGTTCTATGTATCGGTGACAGTCGATGACTTTTTATTTCAGCAACTGAAGATGACAGCTTAGAGTTGTCAAAAACATATTTTGTAAATTAACTATAATGTGGAGAGGCATGAGCATTGTCATTTGATATTTTAAAGTACGATACTTAGACTTCCATCTTGACAAACGACTGACCTGGAACCCACATACGAGGCTAAAAAGACAAGAACTAAACAGACGCTTTGGACAACTGTACAGACTACTTCAAAGGACATCCCATCTCTCAATAGAAAATAAACTACTCATCTACAAAGTTATACTTAAACCAATCTGAACATACGGAATAGAGCTATGGGGGACAGCAAAAAAGTCGAACATCAAGCGTATCCAATCCTTTCAATCCGAAGTCCTGAGAACAATAGTAAATGTCAGCAACAAAACCCTTCATAACGACCTTAATATACCCTACATTCTAGAACTCATCCCTTCCAAGTTTATGAAATTCCACAGTAGCCTTGCCAACCACCCTAATCCTGTAGCACAGTCATTGCACTGCGCCACTCATCCCTATAATCCTCCTCGGAGACTGAAACGGCAGTGGCCTCGTGACCTGCTATAAACGCGTGACAGTGGGAGTCCTGGCAATGGCCAGTTACTCCAATCATGTCCTGAGCGTCTGTGGCTCTCGCGCTCTTGGTCAGCCTCCACTGAATAGTGACGCTGGTGACGCGGCTGACGGAGAAGCGTGGGGGACTTCCCAAGACTCCGCTTTCTCTTCGCATGTGGATTTGGGAGGTCTCTGGGCTGTCTGTAAATATTTTATGAATGAGCAAGTGAATGATGAATTGTAAATATGGTATAAATGAGAGCGTTTATCTTAATTATTTATTGCCTTATAAAAGGCAGATTGTAATTATACCCCAATAAAGAGTAAAAATATGATATTTTAATTGTTTTTTCCCATTTCTTTATTACCATATTTCGAAATATCGTGCATATAATTTTAGAACATACAGACAGGCTATGGAATATGATTGTTTCATAAAGCAGTGCCTCTCCGTTCAGGCTCGGCAATAACTAAATGCTTCTAATTAAAATATAATGTAATAAATCAATACTGTGATTACGATTGGAAATCATAAACAATATAAAATAAGACATTGAGAGCATATATTTTTATATTTGCATATAGCTGAGAATCAAGTCGCAAGGATTGTTCTTCCCGTTTGTTAAATTAATGAACCCGAGCCCCTTTATTCTTTTTACCTCGCTTTTATTTTTTATTTATTAAATAAAAATCTTGCCCCACTGTCGGTGTTAAATTGAAACCTAATATAATCCCTTGTGATATACGGTGGGCCCATGCAAGCCGGATTTGAATAATTAAATTCAATTAGAAATGTCCGTTGCGAGAAGTGTTCTAGAGGCGGAAAGTATGCATGGGAATCAAAGAGATGCCATTAATCTCATACAGCTCGACAGTTTTCCGTTCACTACGGGCCAATTTTTATTTTTTTTATTTTTATATCCGTTTATATCGAGCCGTGAAGAAATTTATCTAGTATTATGTATGCCTACATGCGACGGGACGTAACGTTATCTAGTCATTGCTGAGCCCAAAATACCAAACTTTATTTAGGTATGTTGATCATTATTTGCAATATGTCTGCCTGTTAGGCGATAGTAGTCGTAAAAATAATTTCATTGAGTGTGAATTTTAAAAGCATATTCCATTAAATATATGATGATAGTTTAAGGTTCAAATGCAAGGAAGTGAATTAAATACAAGAAATAAAATGGTTAAGCAAAATTTAAAAAATGTGTGGAGAAATTCCGATCAACCTCAAATTACATCTAGAACGATTAGGCTAGCAAGACGGCAGATTTTGGTGTATACATGATCGTTTAAACGGGAAACACACAGGACACAAATAATAAATTTGAAAAATAAATTCTTTGACATGCCTACTATTCAAGAGTGATCCAACACCCAAGCTTTGATTAGGATTGTGAAAAACATTTTATCGACAATTTAAGTGACTTCTTGTAATTATAGTCCACTGTAGCGACTGCTAACTATATATGTAAATTACCCTACACTCTGGTTCATAATTAATGTATTATAATAGAAAATGTCATGTAACTTCATTATGTAACTTCTGGTAATAAATCATAGAGAGGTCGGAAGTCGTAGACAGGTAGCCCAGAAAGCCCCACCATAAAACCTAGGCCAAGCACACCTGCCCCTAATAAAATAGACGGTCAGTCACGTTCCCACGGTCAATAAATCATGCTAGGAACCCTTTTGGGACCCATGGGATAATAGAACAAACCACCTATAGGCGGTCAAAAAAACCCAAGTGGGTAAGACCTTCAGCCCTGCTAGCAACTATAAAAAACACACTCTTTTACCCCAACGGTCAATAAACTAAAAGGAAGTACCTGTGTATCGTAAAACTTACTCCGGGCAATTACCTAGCCTTCCACGAGGGAGGGGGTTATCATATTTATATCAGTAAATTTCACTCTTCAGACCAGTCAGTCCCTCAGTCTTCATAGCGCACGACTTATCACTAACCCCAGGGCACCTGGCCCTGGTGGGCTACTCTGCCACTCAGTCTTCTGAGTAACTCGACACCGGGGGCACTTGGCCCCTGGTAGGCCCCACTCTTCATTCTTTTCTAGTTTCGACATACCGATAGCCGCTACCACCGACGGCACTTTGCCTCACAGCCTAGAACAGACCTCTGACGACTTGTACTTATTACGCTGCCGATCTCTCGCCCGAACACTGAAAACTGGTCTTATTCTTTATGAACCTCTGAACCTCATCCTGAACACAGTGTCTTGTCGGGACACATTCCTAATCATATATGGAGTCAGATATTAACGCCTACATGGAACATGGTCCATGTTATTAACTACAGCAATCCGACAATTGTTGACCTCCGACAATTGTTCAACCAATATCCCGACATCTGGTGACCCCCGACGTGCACAAGAGGTTTTCCCGACATCTGGTGACCCCCGACGTGCACAAGAGGTTTTCCCGACATCTGGTGACCCACGACGTGCACAAGAAGCTTACCCGACATCTGGTAACCTTCGACGTGAATGAGAAGCTCAACATGATCAAGACACCGCAGCAATTGGTGAACTTGATGTGAACGAGAAATCCGACAACTGGTGAACCCGCCGCGAGAAACCGCCGTGATCTCAAAAGAAACCTTTTCTTACGATGGCCAACTCACCAGCTCCGTCCGACGAAGCATGCTGTACAACCGTACACGCCAACTCTCGGACGTGCATACCACCAGAGTTCACGAAGAAGACCCCATTCTAGCACACCGAACGAAATTCAAATCAACGTCACGGTTAATTTTCCCCGTAAGCTACCGTCAAATTTAATAGCCGACCAGTATTTTCGAAAATCCGAGTAAACCTAATCGCTACCACTTCACGAAGCAAGACATCCGGTGACTCCTCAACAACAATTCGCCAACGCAGGAAGACACAATACATCCACTTGGACTTCTGGGACCGTTGCCACCGCCTGCGAGGATGCGATAAAACTCACTAAGATCGACTGACTTTAGATGGCCAGAGCCGTCGAACCTCGGCGTCATAGAGGCTACACCGTAGCTGTCGCATTCTAAAAACTGGCTGGTTAACGACCGTAAAACCGTAAAACGACTATCATCTCTTCGAAGTGCCTCGAGTTCATCCACTAGCTCGAACCTGCCCGGACGCCTGCTAATCGACTTCGACAGGACACACGAAACCCCGGGGAACTACTCACTGCATAGAGACGACCCGCGACACCCGGGAGATGATACAACGACAAGACGCGAAAATCAACTCAAGACGAATCGACACCTGACCGAACAACCCTGCGAACGAGTACATCCGGATGGGCGCTACAACTGGGGGAGCCGGAAACGCGCCTGCCGCAGCCACATCGCTACCCCGGGTCTACAAGCCATCACTATACATCTGAACGAGAAGTTGGAACGCGACGGTAAATATAAAGTATACTCACTGATCAAATATAAATACATTTTTTTTCTCTGTTGTAGGTTGTTTCGAAAGATACGCCATAATAATTTTTATTAGGACCGAAAGTTCGCACTTGCGCATATGTTTTTTTGTTTTTCTCGTCATAAATGTTAACAGCGATCAATAGACCACAACAATTGTAAAATAATGTCAGTCAAACGTGTACGTAAATATGTGTATCTTAATACTTTTAACTGTTTGTAATTGTTACATTGTAATGAGCTAACTTGGTACTTAATCAAGTAAAATATTGATTCTTTTATTGTCACCCATGTGAAAGATAATTGTTTTTTGTAGTATAACATATATTTAATTGTTTATTAGTAATGATTGTTCGACAAATAATTTCCAATATACACACAAGTGTAAGCATTTAAGAAAAATTGATAAAAATCTGTTTGTATCATGTACGTATTATGTAATGTAAGTCAATGTAAACAAAAAACTGTCAATAATTACCGAGTGTAGGGCAATTTGGGGGAGCTCTGTAGCGACTGCTAACTATATATGTAAATTACCCTACACTCTGGTTCATAATTAATGTATTATAATAGAAAATGTCATGTAACTTCATTATGTAACTTCTGGTAATAAATCATAGAGAGGTCGGAAGTCGTAGACAGGTAGCCCAGAAAGCCCCACCATAAAACCTAGGCCAAGCACACCTGCCCCTAATAAAATAGACGGTCAGTCACGTTCCCACGGTCAATAAATCATGCTAGGAACCCTTTTGGGACCCATGGGATAATAGAACAAACCACCTATAGGCGGTCAAAAAAACCCAAGTGGGTAAGACCTTCAGCCCTGCTAGCAACTATAAAAAACACACTCTTTTACCCCAACGGTCAATAAACTAAAAGGAAGTACCTGTGTATCGTAAAACTTACTCCGGGCAATTACCTAGCCTTCCACGAGGGAGGGGGTTATCATATTTATATCAGTAAATTTCACTCTTCAGACCAGTCAGTCCCTCAGTCTTCATAGCGCACGACTTATCACTAACCCCAGGGCACCTGGCCCTGGTGGGCTACTCTGCCACTCAGTCTTCTGAGTAACTCGACACCGGGGGCACTTGGCCCCTGGTAGGCCCCACTCTTCATTCTTTTCTAGTTTCGACATACCGATAGCCGCTACCACCGACGGCACTTTGCCTCACAGCCTAGAACAGACCTCTGACGACTTGTACTTATTACGCTGCCGATCTCTCGCCCGAACACTGAAAACTGGTCTTATTCTTTATGAACCTCTGAACCTCATCCTGAACACAGTGTCTTGTCGGGACACATTCCTAATCATATATGGAGTCAGATATTAACGCCTACATGGAACATGGTCCATGTTATTAACTACAGCAATCCGACAATTGTTGACCTCCGACAATTGTTCAACCAATATCCCGACATCCACACTTACTTAATGCACATTATTATTGGAGACGATGAGTCGCGTAAAGTGATGACCCTACTTAATATGATGGGAAACCTTGAAATTGAAACGGAATAAAAAATACACTTTATTCTGGGACATAAGTTTCCCAACACTAACAAAGATAACACTTATATCAGAGAAACAGTCCGGACAAATAATAATATGTCAGGCAAAAGAGAAAAAACAAACCAACAGACAAATAAATAATTAGCAGTAAGAAACTGGAAAAACTCTCAGAATAATTAGATAGTAGAGAATAAATAGAATTGAGGGACAATAAGAAATTTATAAAGGCCAAAATAATTGCGGATTGGAATGGAGTTTCAAAGGGTCTCTAAGGGGCGATAGAAAGAAAAGTTGTAAAAAAAAAATTGAGCCTTTTAGTTCAGTGTAGTAGTTCTCAGTGATGACGAATCAATTTAGCTAAATATTATAAAACAAGCAATAGCAGTTAATTAGTGATTTGTGACCATTCATATTTTATATTGAGGCACTATAGTAAATATTACTATGTTACTATAGCCTAGTAACTTTACTTTTATGAATTACATACATTACAGGCACTTACAGGCAAGGAGTCTGTATGATATATTAGTTCTGATTGGCTGATTGACTGCTTCCCACGCCTTTTCTCCGGCTCTTCTAGTAAAAATCGGTTCTTCTTTGCAGAAGACAGACGAAGTTAGTGGAAACATCTCTGTTTGAGTTATTACAACTTTCTAATTGCCTCCCTCCCCAATAATATACAATAGTATTTTGTATGCAGACTACCCATACCCATTTTCCTTGTTCATCATTTCCTTCAAAAGCTGCATTTTCGCCCGTTCACCATTTCATTTAACAGATTCGTTACCCATATTGTTTTTAATAATTCATTTTTCTCTTTTTTTAACTCAAACTTTTAATTAGTTATATCTCATACAGTATTGCCAATTAGCTGCTAGTCCGTGTTTGTTTGGTCACCAGGCAACGCTCTTCACTATGTACGGTACGTGTATTCATTTTCAATTGATTCAAATAAGGAACCATATAACTTATAATTGGTTTTGAAAAAAATAAGTAAAAATTGGCTAATTAGGAGCTAAATAATTTGGAGAGCGGGAGAAAAGTAATTCTTAAATTTAAATTTAAAGGATAATATCTTTTTTGTTTTTAATTTAGTGTGAACAGTTTTTTGTGTCCACATGTATTCAGGCTTTTTTTTACTATTGTATAACGACAACCCTAAGCTGCACAATGATATGTAATTGAATAGCACTTCGATCCCCATCTTTTAGATTAATTTTTTTCAGATCGTGTGTGCTATTTTTGCAAGATGGAATTATTTGGTACATAATTATCCATAAGACCTCTGCTTCCACAACATTTGAAGAAAGGCGGTATCAAGGCTGGCACAAAATGAACTTTAAAGACTTTCAAATTAAAAAAAAAAATGTAGGTTTGAAGACTTAGTGCGAAGTGTCAGTGAGTTGACCACATCTGGTAAAGAAGCAGATCGTTTGTCGAGTCACAGCGTAGCTACTTTGATTAGAAAAAGTTCGGAGTCTTTAGGAAAAAGGAACTCTGATGATGTTATTTGTACTGGCAGGCAGTTGAAAAGTGACAAGGAATAAATTTCATTCTTTAGTATTATTCGTTAATTTAATTTTATGTTATGTATTTATATTATCTAAATTATAAGTAGTATGAGTAATTATATTGTATAGTTTACGTTGTGTTAAATTGTGTACGTAATTTTCTTGTTATAACAATAGCAGATTTTTAAATATATTTTTTAATCCGTAGTTGAGTTTTTTAATATATACATTCAGCAAGCTTCTAAATTATTAAAAATTACGTGATCATTCAATAAAAAAACAACATATAATTCATCATACCAGAATGATCAAATCGTAAATAAAATGTTTTTGCCCACTTTAAAAGAGACTTTGACCCACTGTGGTTAAATTATTGGACCATACCTTCTTTTATACATTTTGGCTTTTACTCATTAGTTAATAAATACTGATAATAACTGAAACGTATATTTATTCGTTGGCTTATATGAGATGGAGCGAGCCTTTCTCTAAGTGGATTTAAATAACTTAATTCAATTAAACTGGCAGTAAAGCTTTTTAACATGGGGAAAGGGTGTGTGAGTGTTGCTTAGTTATCAAAGAGATTTCATTATTGACTGTTCAACAGTTCTTGAATCCGTAAATTTTATTTTTTAATTAATCTGTCAATATAATATATATATGAAAATTGAATCGTACCAGGATATAATCCATAAAAAATAATGTTATGGGAATATTGTATTAATTATTACCTCGTTTAGTTAATTAAAATTGGTTTTCATTGGTGAAAAAAGCAGTTTTTAGGAACAGATATAATGAATTTTCCATACAAAAACTCATTAAAGTTGCTAATGAAAATTTGTTCAGTAGATTGTATTTAAGTATATTAAAAGAACTGTAATACCAATGTTAACGATTCAAAACATACGCTACAATAATGAATATGTGAAAAAGACAATATATTCTATAATAAAAGTTGATTGAAAGGAATGGGAAAATAAAATACTTCTCTTTCTTGAATATCTAGTGAGAAGCTTCCCGGATAGAGGCTTCTACACTTCTCCAACGGAGATTGACACCTTCAAGTCGGGCCCAATTACACTCGAGATCGTCACTTGGAGCGATGCAGTTACTTAAGGACCCAAGGGCTGAGGGGGAGTGGAGAGCCCAAGGCAGGGAGAGTGTTGGGAGAATAGTAGAAAAGGCTCCCATCAGGCCAAAGTATTTTTCCTTCTAGTAGTGGGAGCTAGACACCACACTGATGAATTGTAGTGATATTTAAATTCGTTATAACAGCTAGATAATTAATATTTTTACATTTAATTGTTGTTTGTTTTACTTTATTTTTGTATTTGCAACTGGAACTAGTGTCACGCCCAGTGAATGTGCTGTAAATATGTCAAAATGGCATGTCTGACATGATGAAAGATTGTTCGTAGTCATACCTCCCTTATATTGTTTAAGCTAAGTTTGAAGATATGTTATTGTTATTAATTTAGAATATCTCTATTCCAGAATATCCTCAGCCACCGGAATTATGTGGTCAGTTTGAAGAGTTTGATTTGGCAAAGAAAACTGTGATAAGTCTAAGGTCTCTTGATTGAAAAATCTGTGTATTTCTGATGTCATCCGCTTATTCGGGTTCGATATGTCTAAAATAGTTTCAGCAGAAGTTTATATGCAAATGGTTTCTGGGACAAGGGAGCTTTTGAACGTTGGTTAAATAAATGAAATAAAATAAATAAATGTCGTCATATGTAATAAGTTTTTTTTTGTTGATAAAATTACAATCTACCTCATTGAGCAATAGGTGATTGGGATAAATGTTTTCATTCATACCATATTTATAATTATCGCTCATTCATACAGTATTTACAAACAGCCCTGAGACCTCCCAAATCCACATAGTTGTCACCTTCCTCGCATGCGAAAGAGGAAGCGGAGTATTGGGAAGTCCCCCACGCTCCTCCGTCAGTCGCGTCACCGGATTCAAGCTAGTGAAGGCTGACGAAGAGCGCGAGAGCCACATACGCTCAGGATATGATTGGAGAAGCTGGCCATTGCCAGGACTCCCAATGTTACGAATTTATAGCAGGTCACGAGGCCACTGCCTTTTTAGTCTCAGAGAAGGATTATAGGGATGAGTGGTGCAGTAAAATGACTGTGCTAGGGGATTAGGGTGGTTGGATAGGTTACTATGAATTTTCATGAATTTGGAAGGGATGAGTTCGAGAATGTAAGGTATATTAAGATCGTTATGAAGGGTTTTGTTGCTGACGTAATAAGGGGCATTTACTATTGTTCTTAGGACTTTTGATTGAAAGGATTGGATACGCTTTATGTTCGACTTTTTTGCTGTCTCCCATAGCTCTATTCTGTATGTCTAGATTGGCTTAAGTATAACTTTGTAGATTAGTAATTTATTATCTATTTACAGATGGGATTTCCTTCAAAGTAGTCTGTACAGTTGTCCAATGCGTCTGACTTTTGTCTGTGAATATACAGTATCAATTATTTGAGGAAAAATATTGTTATTCAGACTCAAGAGAGTGTAGTTGAATTTAAATCTAATAAGGGCATAGTGCTAAAATGAGGTGAAACAAAGGTAACAGTGTTGAAATAATAATCAAAAGTGTACATTAATGTGATAACATAGAAAGTAATTGGGTAATAAATGGGCTTATGCTGAATGTAGTATAGAATTGCAGTGCCCCAAAGAATGAATGGAACGCTGAAAATATAATTAACTTTTCAATTGAGAGTAAAGAACGGAGCTGAGAAATAAGCTTCTAAATGTATAATTAGTATGAACATTTTTTTAACAAGCTTTGATTTAACTTAAAGGTTTCACAAACAGAGGTAAATAAAGACAATATAATCATGGTTTTTTATCTTATATTTATTTTTCTGCGAACAAAGCTACAATATACTTAACAATGGAATTAACAAGCAAAATATATGACAATACCTGTGAGGGTTATGAACAATATTTACTAAAAAATGTCCTGCGACTATTTCTTGATAAAAGTTATTGAGTCTTTATTATTTGATTAAATATAATTATAATACAAACGAATTTGTTGTATTGGGGTTCCTTCCCCGTGGCATTGGTTTGTGCCTTGTAATGCACGGCTGTGAACGGTCACTGTGGATCAGGGTAAAGTTGTTTTTTCAAGCTTGAGAGTTTAGACACTACTAGAGAAGACAGATTTTCGATTGTCACAGTCGATCCATCGATTATTGGGTTGATTATTTTTCAAACAATTGACATTTGATGCGCGTGCATTTCAAGAGGACCCTCCACCCAACACCGAACCGGATCAACGAGAGCAGGAGCCATCTGAGCCTATTAAAAGCTGGCATGCAAATTGTTTTGAAAGGTTACTCTTGGTTTCTGGTGTAAAATAATTTCAAAAACTACAGATATTTCTAGTTTTTTACTTGTAACTGTTTGAACCTCTTTCTACTGTAATTTTTGATAATAAATTTGCCTTTTTCTTTCTATATGGCTATCTATTTTACAGCTATACCTATGTATCCACATTGTTATTCATTTGTGTATGCGCTTAGAACATAACACTATAATAGGTGCTGCTATATACATGGAAAAATAATGTTTTTTTTTTATTTAAATGTAGAACAGCAAGCAGTAATATGTTGTTGCAATTTACAATTAAGGTTGTTGAAATGGCGTTTTGATATCTCCAAGATGTTCGATGATTAATCCATTAATCAATTGTACAAAGTCGATAGAATCGGGGCAATCGATTGTGATCGACCCTATTCGCCAGGGACGGCGCTAGATTGCAACAGTAACGCTCATCTTGAAGGTATTGTTGGTTTAGTAGGCCATCACAGCCGCAGCTGACCCGTGAATACTGGAGTAGTTCGGCCTGTTCATCCGGCTAATACGCATGTCTCACTTTTCAAAGGCCATTCTCTGTCCGCCGTGATGGTTTTGTTTGGTAGGTAAGATAGCCAAGATGGCGGATCTAACACACGTTTAGCCCGAAATAGGGAGTTTCAGTGAAATGACATATACATAAGTACAATTAATGTGAAACTCTTCTTACAAACTAACATATAGTGTGGTATAAAGTTACCTTAATGTTCTTGGCCGGCCTTCGGACGACACACTCGAGGGTGGCCTCCCTGCCCACCGGCACGGATAGGTTGCCAATGGGCAGAAGCAGCTCCGATGTCCGAGTGGGGTATCCGCCGACAATCTCACCTGTCGGAGTAAGAAACATGTTAGAGACAGTATATGCTAGTATCGTAGTATTAGAGTAGAGGGTCTGAGTGTCTTAAATCAAGTCAACGCTCAAGATCTTACAGAAATTTAAATTTTGAACAGAAAACAATTTTTATTTTTATGATGTTTTGTTTTCTAGGTAGTATGGCCTAATTTAGTTTCCTCTCTTTCTGTCAAGCCGTACAGTGGTCAAAAGTCGAAGATTATCCGTTAGAGATGTTAACTTTTTAACCTGGTTCCACAAGCTCCTGCCATGCTCACCACCAAGTGGAGGAGAAGATAAATGAGAATGAGGGGTTAGGTACCATTCTCTGTTGCAGCTATGTCTCAAGAGAGAATCATTTTCTTGTCTTTCATTATATCTGATCGGAGAATTATCTTTGGCAAAGTGCCATTAAAATACTTTTTATGATTTAATGAATCTGAGGAGGAGGAAACAATAATAGTCGTCATCCTTGATCACCTCGAGAGCTAGTTTTAAAGCATACAGCTCCATGGAATGTAAAGCTATTAACATTATTTCGTTATACAATTGAGTAGTCTTGATTTTTGGAGGTTTTCGAGTCATCAATGTCGATTCTTTCAAAATTAAAGCATGAAGTGGATAAGAGAAAGAGGACTTTCAAAATTTGAGGTTCAGTGACTGGTTTTTTTATACTTATTGAGTGGAAGATAAAATACTATAGATAAAAGATATTCAAGAGGGGAAAATGACGATAACTTTCGGGACATTACGAGGGCTAGAAGTATTTCCTGAAGTCGGACAGTATGAGCAGGGGCTGATATTTTCTTAGCTAGGGGTAATTCTTATTCCAGGTGAGGAGGAAAGATAAATATATATGCCCTTCTCAGATATAAGGGTGGCTAGCCAGGTCATAGAATTGTGGAATAAAGTGCGTTTTTCCAAAGACCGATGAGACATTCCATGTTTAATTCAAACCTCAAGTCTTTTTTGTTCTCAAATCCTATTTATATTACTAAATGTTTATGATTTTAAACGGTTATAATCCAATCTAGAGAAAAAAATGGTTGAACCAGTACCAGCAGCAGACCCTTGATACCAATTGTTTTGTGTATCATATATCAATAAGCCTAATAATAAGTCTAATATAATAAGCCTTATTTTCGGTTGAATCACTGATTGGTTCAATATTTTCCCCAAAATCATTTGAGGCCTGAATTGAACCGTTGAAAACATAAACGAAACTAAAGTGGTAAAAAATAGTGGAAAATCCTGACATGATAGAAGAAAACGGGTTTATCTTCTGAATTCAGCCAGGAATATTCTGTGGGCTGTCCACATAAGTAGATTCTGCTGCACAAAGTATTTCCTTTCTTGGCTGGTGTTATTCATAGTTTATGAGAATATAATGGATTTTCATTTACTTTCTCTATAAAATATGTACTATGGTTGATAAATTCCGGTTGTTCTCCGCAAGAGCAAACTAGACCATTAAGCCGTAAAGAACTGCCAAGATAATACAGAGCATGTAAAAAATAATTTTCCGTTCTGATAAGGGCTGGAGAGAGCTGCAATGTCGTTCACCCTTGAAATATGATCTAAGTCTTTTCTTCTCCAACAACGGGGGGGGGGGGGGGGAGGAGGGGTTTTAAAAAAAGGACTGCCAAAAAGAAATAAGATTTTTTTTTTAATATTTAATCATCCTTTTAACCTTCTATTATCGAAGGGGTGGCTTTCGGTCTTCAGAATCACCCTTTTTAATTTATAACGCGAATCATGATTCAATTGAATGTTGAAAAAATTGCTCAGGTGTAATCTACGTTGTTAAAAATGAAGAGAAGAACTTGCAGTACCAATGCAGTATTACTATTCTCTCAATGGACCGTATAGTGGATAAAAAACTAAATTTCTGGGTTCAAATCCTACTAAATTGACCACCCCTGACACTTTTTTGTTAATTGGATTATTCAATAAATATTTATTCATAATTATAAATAATTGTTGATTTGCTCAAACTTTAGTTGATGAACGTTTTTTCAATAGAATGCAATAAAACATGAGATTTAAACAAAGTAAGGACATTCTTAAAAATCGATAAATTTACATTGATTTTGTCTGAGGCACTGTTATTTGGCAGTGTTTCGCATTCAAAACGATCAATTCAAGATAAAAAATGTTTAACCATTACTATGATAGTATGCTAGAAAAGTACAACTTCAAGGTGTCCAATTCATGAGACTGGTAAGCAAGACGCAAACTATAAATATAGTTGAGATAGAAGGTCCGTCAAAGTACTTTCGGACCAAGAAACACAAAGCTACCCTGCTCAGCAAGCTTCGGTACGTTGTGGCCCCACGACCGCAAATGAGAGATTGTATGAAAAATTGTTATATGTTGAGTTCCATGGGAAGTAAATTTATAAAAGAATGAAAACATATCATCCTTGAATTGGCCTGAGTAACGTGTGATCACGTCAATCTAGGACTGAAAAGTGAGATTATCCTAAATGCAACGAAATACGGTACAATAGTAATAGGACAGAAATATCGACTGCTTCAATATAATTATTCGGTTTTGCTGGTTTAATTTATTTATTACAGGACCAAAAAAAAATCACTAAACATTCTAAAAGATGTTATAGTCAGAAATAATAGGGGGACCGGAAAGTAATGTAGTGTACACATTTTCAATGCCGAATCGATAAAAATCATTTGGTTTTTGTGCAAAATATCTGGAGATGGCATTTTGGGCATCATACAAATTTTCAAACTTTTAGCTATTGGAATTAATGGAAATCCGATGTCGCAATATCTGGCAAGTATGTTGAGTAAGGCTGGAGATGAAAAATGGGTCCTCTATGATAATCCGAAAATCTCTCTCCGCATAAATTGGCACGAAGTATCTCTGAGCCTATTTTTTCCTAAAGAACCCTGAAAAAAATTAATGAATTGTGGTGGGAGGTATTGCACTAACCACCATACTCGCCCGATATTGGATTTCCATTTATTCCGATCGCTACATTTGGATGATGTCCAAAATGCCATCTCCAGATATTTTGCTCAAAAACCAATTGATTTTGATCGATCAGGCATTGAAAATTTGCACACAAGATAGAAAAATGTTTTTGATAACGAGGGTGATTACATCATTGATTAAAAACAAAAACTTGTTAAAAAATTATTTTTTGACTTTAATGTAAAAAAAAACGATTTTCGGTCTCCCTATTATTATAATAAAAATATAAAATTTGTAAAACGTAAAAAAAAAACCCAGACCAACAGTATCAATCTAAACGTGAAAATAAAAAAAAAAGTAAGGATTTTAATCCGTTAGTGATAAAGTTTGCATGTTGTTAGGCCGTCTGTAAGTGCTGTTTTTATATCTGATCACTTGATAAATTTACAGTCAAAGGCTTTTATGCCCATTCATATAATTGCTTAATAGAAAGAACATTTAACATATTAGATCGACTTAACAGGAAAAACAATTGTTATTATCGTATCATCAATCATGAATGGAACTAAATATATTTGGATTTTATAAAATCTTTCTTCTATGTCATTGTAAACTCATTCCACACTCAGGATCATCATATCTTTAGAAATTAAGGTTTAAACTAATAGTTTATTCAACATATACCATCACTTGCAGTACCCTTCCTTAAATACCACTCGCTAATTAAATTACGTATAAGGGGTTTTCATGAATATTTAAATGGATGAAAAGAGAAAACTAGGATTTCTGTTTATTGTTAATTTTAACATTAAAACCTTGTAGTCAAGCAATTCAATGTAATTGATTTTTTTTAAATATTCAAGGACAGCTACGGGTGAATATTCCCTTAATGAATAATTTTATATTATTATTCAAATATTTACGACATGACTATTAACGCTAGTAACACTAAAATGCCGAATCTGTAAAAAAAGAACACATTTAATATACATAACCCTTACAGTTAAATCATAAATAAAAAAATATTAAAATAACAGTTGAAATTTTGAATTTTCATAATTTAAAATAATAGAATAATAGAACAGAACTTTATTGTGAAATAATTACAATCTGCCTTTTATAAGGCATAATACAGATAAATGATCTCATTCATACCATATTTACAGTCATCATTCACTCGCTCATTCATACAATAGGACATGATTGGAGAAACTGGCCATTGCCAGGACTCCCACTGTCACGCGATTATAGCAGGTCACGAGGCCACTGCCGTTTCAGTCTCCGAGGAGGATTATAGGGATGAGTGGCGCAGTGCAAAGACTGTGCTACAGGATTAGGGTGGTTGGAAAGGCTACTGTGGAATTTCATAAACTTGGAAGGGATGAGTTCTAGAATGTAGGGTATATTAAGGTCGTTATGAAGGGTTTTGTTGCTGACATAATAAGGGGCATTTACTATTGTTCTCAGGACTTTGGATTGAAAGGATTGGATACGCTTGATGTTCGACTTTTTTGCTGTCCCCCATAGCTCTATTCCGTATGTCCAGATTGGTTTAAGTATAACTTTGTAGATTAGTAGTTTATTTTCTATTGAGAGATGGGATGTCCTTTGAAGTAGTCTGTACAGTTGTCCAAAGCGTCTGTTTAGTTCTTGTCTTTTTAGTCTCGTATGTGGGTTCCAGGTCAGTCGTTTGTCGAGATGGAAGCCTATGTACCGTACTGTCTCGGTTACTGGGAGAGGAATAGAATTAAAATAAACTAATGGACAAGTCTTGCGACAAAGGGTGAAGGTAATGTGGGAGCATTTTGCTTCATTAACTTTGATCCGCCATTGATTGCACCAATACTCGATCTCGTCAAGGTGTTTTTGAAGGTTATGGGATGCTATGTCGGGGTCTGGGTGGGATGACAAGACTGCAGTGTCATCTGCAAATGTAGCCAAGAAGGTGTTGGAAGTAGAAGGGACATCAGCGGTGTATAGGTTATAGAGGATGGGGCCTAGGACACTGCCCTGTGGAACTCCTGCATTTATGGGATAGTAGTTAGAGTATTCTAAGCCACAGCGGACTTGGAAGAAGCGGTTTGAAAGGTAGGACTGTAGGATTAGGAAAAGGGTCTGTGGTAAAAATTTAAAATAGGCAATTTCACTACTGCGACACTATACGACAAAATCAAACGGCTATAAAATGATGCAAAACTTCACACAAATGGTTTAAAAATTACAGAATATGAGCTTATTAATTAGAATTTCAGTCGTTAGTAATTGAACGTTTCAGTGGAAGTGTTCGACACCTCAAGTAAATCGGAAGCTTTTGAGCCGTATTGTAAATATCGCCAGAGGAACAAAGTGATGTCTGTTGAGGTCAGTACAAAGAGGAAAGTGCATTCAGACCTAAACCCTCCGAAATTCGTGTAATGTTTTATTCCATAATTCTAGATTTTTTTTCTGTATAAAGCATCCAGGTAAATATGTGATATGAATCACTAAGAAACCGAAGAAGTGGCTACTAACGTATGGGTCAGACAGTAAACGAATTAATTGTTATAAATGATGCAACTATGGAGAGGTTCAATTAAGATGGGATCAGTGCGGTTGGTGAGACAAGAGAGTTGTGTGTCTTGCGAAGGAAGGGAACAGCCAACGTTGGATGTTGAACAGACCCACGACAATACAACAATAGTAGTCGATGGAATGAATTAATGCTGTTTGTACGACGGCGAGAGAGAGATTGTACAAGTTCTCTTTAAAGGAAAAGTTTGCTATAAAGGAGAGAGAAAATGGAAAGGAGGAGCGGCAGAATACAGAGAAGAGGAAATGAGCATTTTATGGAAAGTTGAGAAGGAAGTGGAGTTGGGAAGTGTTCTTGAGGTTTTCTTCTCTTGCGGCAGAGTTGTGGAGTTGGGAGGCCAGTGTGTCCCTCAAGTCCACTTTACAGCGGAATTATCGGTCAACTCATCGTCCGGAGGTCAGGGGACGGGAGGAATTGGTTTTGATTTCATCGATCCCTCGTTCCTTCGGCCTCTCTTGTATGAATGTTCTAAAATTTTTCAATCGTTATCAGATATGAAATGATCTTGGAAGTTTTATTTATCTTTAGGTAATAAAGTCACTACTCAGAATGTATTTAAGGAACCAGTCACCATATTGTTAAATAGTACCTACAATTTATTTTGTAATGAGACTAATGCTTTTTACGGCTACTTCACCATTTTCAAAAATATCTAATAATGTAATAAAACTATAACAGATATATTGTTGAGAATTTTATATTATTGTTGTATTCAATTAATAAATATACAATTAAAATATTTCAAAACAATTTAACGAATAACTCAAAATTAGAAATTCCTGCAACATCAGACACAATTACTTATATTTCAAACACGTTTACAAGATATTAAAATAATTAAAATTTTAAAAGTTTATTAGATAATTTGTTTATTAACAAAATATACTACTTTTCATAATCAATTTAAAAGCTGTTAAAAAACTAGTCATAATTACCTTATAATATAATTGATTGAATAGGAAAACAAAATCAAAAGTTTAAATAATATCTTCTATTCATATTCTTTTACTGGATCGGAATTTGTCTTGTCGGATGAGAAAAATGTGAGTGGATCTCCAGAAAAAGAATATGAATGGCCCACAACCAGTCTCTTAAAATAATTATTAACTGTATTTATGTTTAAGAAAGCATTAAAGATGCTCAAATAGTTGGGAACTCAAAGATTTACCAACTACAGTTCTCAGAGCCAATAATGAAATATGTTTGAATTGTAGTAATCAATAATTAAAATATAAATAGATCTATATTATATATATATATATAGATTACTAATATAAAATAATAAATAAATTGAGTTACTCTCTTTAAATATTTAAATATTGTGCCCTTGGTAATACGTGTTAAGTAATTGTAAAGTAGTATCATTTACAACATAATTTCTCGGTGAAAGTTTCAAATAAATGTGGAAGCTGTTCCCTTTTATGATGGTGCTGTGTTTTTATGAAGTAGGTTTCAGAAGGTGATAGGAACATAACAAGAGGTTTCTTTTGTCCCGAAATGAATCCATGACCACGGTATCAAAAATCATCTTTGTTGTACTATTTTAATTTATTTCCTAGAGAGAGTAACATGGCATTTATAAACAAATTATCAAGATTAATAGCTCATATTTTGATGTTTCAATTGTTATCTTTGGGTTCTATTCGGTCTTAGAGCATAATTTTGTCTATTTTATATACACATAATTTAGCTAGAGACTTTTATATAACTATGATATAATTTTTACTTAATACAAGCTAGGATTTACAATACGATGGATACTTTTTTCTAAATGAGAAATGGGTAGGTTTCTCCAACACCCAGTCTGGTTGCTGCTGGACAACTGAATTGACTCAATTCTAACCCTGTTGTCTCCTAAAACCTATGTATACAAAACCTACAACAACCATGTAAAATTGGGTTTTCCTAGATGTCCAATCGTAATGCATACTATAGTTTTTCCCTCAAACCAGATATTAATTTCAAAATGAAACTTACCTTGACTATAAAGCTAACATTAACATATGTTACATCTGTTTTAATTAAAATTAGAAGAAATTTAAGTCATTGAGACATGAATGGCGTGGAGTCTATTTTTCAATGAGTTCTAAACTACAAGGATTGAGATGTGTTTCGGGAGAAAATATTTATTTTTTCCGTCACTAGTATCTTTTTCATCGTTCTTCAATTAATTTTCAATTAAAGTTTAGTCATAATGTGTAAAGTAAATTGATGCTCGGTGAAAGTCCCTTTTAGCATATTTTCATAGGTGTATGTATGACCCCGAGTCACTTATTAGACGTATCATGAATTAAACAGGCTTTGGACAAAAGGAAAAACAAAATACAAAAGAGGGTTTATTTCTGGAATAATTTTATCAACTGAGTATTCACAAACAAGTAGGCAATGAGGAGACATTAGTAAAGTGGAACGGGCGCAGTTAGTGTTGCTTTGCATATTGTAAATGTAAGGGGAGAGTGTACTCTCAGGGCGCGAAGGTTGAGTGGATAAGACACTCAGCTAAATAGAAAAGGGCACGAGGGTATTTCCTTGAGTCCTGCATCCTTCGAGACTTGCTCCCTTAAAGTCCTTAGGGCTGACTGACAGAGGAATTCTAGGCAATAATGTAGAGCCTAGCTGCTACCTTCAGGAATTCACAGCCTCCTTCATGTAGTCCCAACGCATTTTCAAATGTCTGTTTCTGGCATTTGTAACAGGAAAATGTTGAATTAAACGTAATTACATATTGGAAACTGAAATAATCTACTATCAGACAAAACAATACCAGGTCTACGGGACAACCGTAAAATGAAACCATGTGGATATATAACTTAAACTTTTCACTGGCATACCTCAATGTACTAGGAATACGACCTAACACACAGGTTTACGAATTAAACTTGTTCATACCTACATGAAGACTATTCCACCTAAAACCACCTACCTACGGTTAGGTAACCGTATAAACCAAACCACCCTCGAATAGTTGCCCTAGCAACACAAGACTTAGCTGACACGCCACGACGACTCCGGAGGTGAACTGAAGTAGACATTCATTAATTATAATTAACTTCTATCGATATAATCCATCGTATTGGGTGACATGCTGGATGCTTCTTCCCGCATGTCATTCATGCCTTTTTTTTAACATTTACCATCCCATTCACAAAATATTGGATCTTGTTGAAGAAATGAAGGCTTTTTATCAAATATCTAGTTATTCTTTACGGAACAAATGACATCTACCAAGTGGGTAATATTAGTGGCCAGGCCAAAAGAAGGATCTACCAAAGATGTATTGGTTATTACTCTGAGAAATACAGAACAATATGGCAAGAGAGAGACCTGGAGGGCCGAGGGCTGTGGTTCGGACAGTCGATTTCTTCAAAGAGGTCAGCATAGACATGAAGAATCTCTTTCTAATAGTGGTGGAGATTATCTTGGATTCTCTTGAAATTATCAGACACACGTTCATTACTTCCTTTATGTACTCAATTTACTTCTTTTTGTTTATGATAAATATACAGTATGTATTCATATAATAAAATTGAATTTATATATGAAATAATTATTATAATTATCTATTGCGCAAGGAATGGTAGTATATAGTAGTAATAGTAACATAGTAGTAATAGTAACATAGTAGTAATAGTAATATAGTAGTAATAGTAACATAGTAGTAATAGTAACATAGTAGTAATAGTAATATAGTAGTAATAGTAACATAGTAGTAATAGTAACATAGTAGTAATAGTAACATAGTAGTAATAGTAACATAGTAGTAATAGTAACATAGTAGTAGTAGTAACATAGTAGTAATAGTAACATAGTAGTAATAGTAACATAGTAGTAGTAGTAGTAACATAGTAGTAGTAGTAACATAGTAGTAATAGTAACATAGTAGTAATAGTAACATAGTAGTAATAGTAACATAGTAGTAATAGTAACATAGTAGTAATAGTAACATAGTAGTAATAGTAACATAGTAGTAGTAGTAACATAGTAGTAATAGTAACATAGTAGTAA
This sequence comes from Acanthosoma haemorrhoidale, assembly GCA_930367205.1. NCBI lineage: Eukaryota > Metazoa > Arthropoda > Insecta > Hemiptera > Acanthosomatidae > Acanthosoma > Acanthosoma haemorrhoidale. The sequence continues at coordinate 32,427,373 of OV884015.1, forward strand.
TAGTAACATAGTAGTAGTAGTAACAGAGTAGTAATAGTAACATAGTAGTAATAGTACACTGTGTGCTACAGAAATAGTAACTGTAGAACCAAGTACGTCCCATTTTACCTCTTACAATTCTCCCTTTCCTCCTGAAGTTATAATGTGTTAATAGACGAAAGAAAATTTCCTATAATACCTTTTAAAATCTCCTTTATTTTGATTATTGTAATTAAATTTAATAGAACATCGCATTTTTTCTCCTGTGTGAGTCAGAAATAAGTAATATGATTTGGCCACAGTTGATGTAAATTTGTAAAAATAAGTTTAAAAACATGGCACTGTGTGCAATTTAAGTAAATGCAGATGCAAAGATAAGAAATCCTTTTGGAAGTAATTAAAAGTAGCCATGCGAAATTGGTTATTTTATTATTGCAATTCCATGGAATTTGATGATCTTTTTAAAATTCTATGAACTTGGTCTTGGATGGGGCTGCAGGGTCATATAGATGTTTAATATTGGAGTAAAATGTCATTTGCTGTCGGGGTATATAATATGGTAGTGTTTCGATATTTAATCTTGCAACAAAATCGTTTAACCAATCAATTTTTCCTGTCAATTAATAACACCTTTTGATTTGATCACGGATTATAACAGCTGTTCAATTAACCATGTGATTGATTCCACCTTAAGCCTAGCACTGACCTGTAACGAATAAATCCGAATTCGCCCGGGTCGGATTATTGCCGATTCGCTGCCGTCGTCTTATTAATATGGCTCCAACGGTGATGTAAACCAGCAAGATAAGCCTGGATTTATTGCGATTGTTCGTTCACGTATGTTCGGCATTAATTGTATACATTCGTACATAGTTGGGTGGAATATAGTCAGTACACGGTTTTACACTGATACCGTATCATTCATCACAGCCTCACTGCGGCTCAGGTTACTTACACATTTCATGATAAAGTTACCCATTCTGAGGTAGCAGAGTTTGGTTTCATACGAAAATTTAGTTTGATAGAATATAAGTTCGTGTTTGTGAAAAATTTCTTTAGATATATATAACTTATGATAGACTGAAATCAGAGACTAAATAGGGGAAGAGGTAATGACTGACACGAGAGCTAAGTTGAGAATGAGCTTTATTTATCTTCTTTACTTCTATATATAGTTTGGCTAATGCCTTGAGAGGATTAGCTGGGGAGTCTTACCTATGTTATCTCCTCATAGTAGGCTCCCCAACTAACTCCCCCCCTCCAGTTCCTGGTACTTAGGAACTCCAACAATTGAAACACAACAGAAAAATAAACAACAATAGTATACATAGTAACATCAATAAACAAGTCACTTCAATAGAGTCCTTACAATACAATTAATCGCCCACAGTGGCTTGATCTAACACATACAATTCTTCGATAACAATAGTCAAGCTGGTATAGTACATATGATATCATTGAGCAACAATCTGGGTTGGTTTTATTTGTACATTGTTTAAATACTTAGATACTATTCATTATACAAGGGTCTGCCCGTTCGGGCAGCGTGGTGTGTCGGTCGGGCCGCCGCCCCCCGTCGTTCGCCGAGTCCCCGCCGATGGTACCTTAAGTTCCTCTACATGGACGGTACGTGAACGGAAAGGGTGATTTACGTCCCGGATCGTGTACAAACTATGCTCCCTAATTGCCACCACTATGTACGGCCCCTCGTACCGCGCGGCACTCTTCTTACGAGCTGTTCTCAGTCTGCGGTAAACGGTGGTCCCCAGTGCGATCGTGCCGGCGCCGACTATCCGAGGTCTGGTGTTCGCTCTGTCTACCCGAGTCTGTTTTTCCCTGATGATACGTTCTCGGACCTTCCCCCACATCGCCCGGCGTTCGTTGCGCGCTTCCCCCAATTGCCTCCGCAACCCCAGGTTATGAGTTGTCACTAGGTCCCCCCGATCCCGTCGTCTTTGACCGAATACAATCTCGACTGGTGATAGCCCCGTCGCCGCGTGTATGCTGTGGTTGTATGCCACCACCGCGCGCGGCATTGCCGCGTTCGAGTCTAACTGTCGCCCGAGCCTAAATAGTCGCAGGTGTTCCCCCAGCGTGCTGTGGAGTCGCTCCACTGCGCCCCTCCCCTTGATGTGGTGGGGGGTGTTCCGCCGCCAGCTGAACCCTAACTCCTTGCTCTGTTCCCTAATCCACTCGTTGTCGAACTCTCGCCCTGAGTCCGACACGATCGTGTCGGGGACCCCGTACGTACCACACCACTGGAGCACCCCTTCCCATACTACCTCGGGAGTCTTGGCTTCTACGGAATAGGCCATCGCAATTTTGCTAAATGTATCTAACATCAATAACCAGGACTGACCCTCGTTACTGTATAGGTCAGCCTGCACGATCCTCAGGGGTTCCTCTGCTGTCTCCGTGATCGTTTGTTCTCCTACGGGGGGTTGTCGGTCATATTTTGCTTGCTGGCACGTTTCGCACCGCGCGACAGCTTCCCTGACGGTCCGACCCATGTTCGCCCAGAAATATGCCCGCCTTAGTGCCCGGAGCGTCTCCTCGATCCCTCGGTGGTTCGTTTTGCCTACATGATGATCTCTCACTACTTTACCTTGCGCCTCGGCTTCGGTGACGGTCTCCACCTGTCTGAGGCACCTAACGAGCGTGTAACCCACCCCTATGCGTTCCTGCCTCCACAGACGCTTGACCTTATCGGCTAGCCCCCGATTGCCGATGAATATGTGGCAGGTCTGACCCGGCGTTGTGCACTCCTCGATGGTCCGCTCTAGATCTGCGTCCTCGATCGTGGCCTGTGCCCTAACTGTTACCGTGGACAGTCCCGCGTATACGCTGGCCCGAGTTTCGATCCCCGGCTCCCGTTTCGACTTGAGGATGATCTGCCTCTTCTTGTCGTTAATCATTTCGTCCAGCTCGGGTAAGTCTGGCGGTCGTTCGGGCGGGGTCTCTACCTGTACGCGATCCCTTTGGACTAGGGGAATTTCTGGTCCGCTCTCGGCCCACTCCCGTAGGTACCGTACCGCGAACGGTTCCTCCTGCCCCTCTTCTCCTTCTAGCGCGTTTACCACTAGCTCCCTGGACAGCCAATCTGCGACGGCGTTTTCTGTCCCCTTTTTGTGCATTATCTTGAAGTTATACGCGGCTAGTCGCTCCTTCCATCTAGCCACCCTTGCCGACGACTCCTTTAGGGTTCCCAAATATACCAGCGGCTTGTGATCTGTATAGAGCTCGAACGCTCTGCCATACAAGTAGGGTCGGAAATACTCCACTGCCCACACGATCGCCAACAGTTCTCGCTCGATGGCGCTGTATCGCGTCTCGGCCCCGTTCAGTTGTCGGCCCGCATATGCGATGGGCCTTTCCCCCCCTCCAGTGTCTTGCGACAGGACCGCCCCTAACGTGATCGCGCTTGCATCCGTCGTGACACGGAATGTCTTCCCGAAGTCCGGGAACATCAACAGAGGCTTCTGCGTGAGTACGTCACGGCATTTCCCGATACTCTCGATCTGCTCCGGCCCCAACCGGAACTTCCGTCCCTTCCTGAGTAGCTCCGTTAGCGGGTTCGTGAGCTCCGCGATCCCGGGGATGAACTTCCTATAATAGTTGATCATCCCCAGGAACCTACGAATGCCCCGCGCGTTCTTGGGGAAGGGTGCCTCCTGTATTGCCCGTACCCTCTCCGGATCTGGTCGTACCCCGTCCCGTGAGATGGTGTAGCCCAAAAACTTGATCTCCCCCAACCCGAACCTGGACTTCTCCCGTGACAGCTTGAGTCCGAACTCCCTTACCCTGGCGAGGACTCGGCTCAGGTGCTGGACATGTTCCTGTTCAGTCTTACTGAACACTATTAGGTCGTCCATATACACCTGAGAGAAGTCCTCGCCCAGCCCCGTCTGTAGTTCGTCCATAAGACGCTGGAAAGTTAGCGGGGCCCCCTTCAGACCGAAAGGCATTCTCACGAACTCGTAATGCCCTCGCTCCCAAGAGAACGCCGTCTTCCCAACGTCCTCGTCTGCCATCCTAACCTGATGATACCCGCTCTTGAGGTCCAACGTACTGAACACCGTCGCTCCCGACAGGCGATCGAGTATATCCTTAATCCTCGGGAGCGGGTACCTCTCGTCCACCGTGACCTGATCTGATCGTCTCCGCTCCTCTTTTCCACGACCCACAGCGGACTATTGTAGGGCGAGCTACTTGGTCTTATAATACCCTGCTCTAGGAGTTCCCCGAGCTGCCCCCTTATAACCTCTCTCATTGCCTGGGGATAGTGCCTCTCCTTGACGTACACCGGCGTCCCTGACTTCACAGGTATCCTGTGTTCCGTCTTCCCCGTAGTAGGTAGTCTGTCCGCTTCCCGGTGGAATAGATCCCCGTTCGCCTCTACTAGTCGACTCACCGCGTCGCGCGTGCATCCGGCTGCTCCGACTCTCACCCCCTCTCCTCGCCGTCCCGTGACTATATTATACTTGCGCTTCCCTAGTGCGCACTCCCACTTCCAATTACGGACCTTCAATTTCATCCCCACCCTCTGTAATATGTCACACCCCCCTATTAGGTCGTAATTCTCGGCCAACGTTTTCATAATGTGCGCCGTGACCTTCTCTTCGCGCCCAGCGATCTCGCGAAGGCTCAATTGTGCTTCCCCGCCCGTTCCACACCTTCCGCTTACTGTGGTTATAGCGCACTTACACGGTTTCCGACTGACCCAGATTCCCAGTTCCCTCGCCCCTCTTTCGCTTACCAGCGAGTGGGTGCTCCCCGTATCGATTAAGAACCGAATTCCGGACGCCCCCCCCCTCGCCACGGGCAACCTAAATCCCTTTTTCCCCTTTTCGCCGTTGTTTACTTCCAATACGCACGCCCGGTTGCCCCCCCCCAAATCGCACCCTCATTCGTCCCGCCTATTTCCCCTTACCACCTCGGCTCCAGAGGGCCCCCCTTTCCACGGGTCCCCCCCACTTACCTCGTGTCTCAACGTCGGGGCGCTACGCTCCGACCGACCGCTTTCGTCTCCTGAAGACTCTCCGCTTGAGTAGGGGGTCGCGGCTCGTCCAGCTTGTCTCCGTGGGGTCCACTCCTGCTGGTTCACCTCCATAGGTTCCGGCCGGAATCCCCTCCTGTCACCTCGGGTATTACGTCTAGGGCAATTCCTGGCCATATGCCCTTGTCTCCCGCATTCGAAGCATTTTACCTGGCCGCACTGAGCCGCTACGTGTCCCGGACGATTGCATTCGAAGAACCTTCCTTCCTGCTTCCTCCTCCTCTCGTCTTGTCCTCTGCCGGTCCGCCTTTCCATTCCCCAGCTGTGTCCACTCTGTCTTGGCGGGCTCCTTCTGTACGTGACTCTCTTCCAACTCACGTCTCGTTCGTATCCCGCGCCTTCCTCCTCCCTGGCGCTGGCGTCCACCATCTCCTGGGCACACTCCAGGAACGTGCGTTCTCTCGGGAATCCCTCCTTTTTTCCCGTCTCCTTTGCCAACTGAACTTTCAATATAGTCGATAGGAACGCCATCCGTGCCTCCACCTCAGGCGCGCTTACCGACTCCCTCATCTTCTCTGTGATGTTGTTATACTTCGCTAGGAGATTTCCGGCGTATTGTCCATTTGTCTGGTGGGACTTCTTGATCTCCCGGAACATCTTAAAAATGTCCTCCTCAGGTGTCCACCGTCCCCCTCCGAACGCCTTCTTCAGTCGCTCCTTTATGGCCATCCATGGGGTCTCCTCGTCCGCCTGGATCATGTTTAGGATGCTCCTCTTCACCCTGCACACTAGAGCTGCCCTCAGCGACTCGGCATCCCCTTCGGTGATGAGATCCTCTGCTCGCTTGCACTCTATCCGTACCATTACCCTGTCCCCTCCCTTCAGGAAGTGATTCAGCTCTCCTGTCTCACCGGAAAACCTCTCTAGATCGGAGATTGCTGTCCTCACATCTTGTGCTGTGATCGCCTGGATCTTCATCCATGTCATGGTGTTGGCATGAGCGGCCGCCATGGTCGATTGAGGAAGTTGCGGTATGTCCGCTGCTGCGTTGAGCACCGCTGGCCTGAGCACTCCCTCCGGCATTCCGTAATCGAGAGAGAAACAACTCACGAACCGATAACTCTACGGCAACGATAACACTTCCCGGGTTTCGGCACCACTTATGATAGACTGAAATAAGAGACTAAAAAGGGGAAGAGGTAATGACTGACACGAGAGCTAAGTTGAGAATGAGCTTTATTTATCTTCTTTACTCCTATATATAGTTTGGCTAATGCCTTGAGAGGATTATCTGGGGAGTCTTACCTATGTTATCTCCTCATAGTAGGCTCCCCAGCTAACTTATATATATATATATATATTTTTTTTATCCCAGTTTTGTGACTATGAATACTCCTAAACAAGATTGAGTTATATATATATATATATATATATATATATATATATATATATATATATATATATATATATATATGTATATATACTTACAGGCAAAAAATTCTACCCACTTGTAAAAAAATTTATAATCAAAATGTGAGCTGCTAAGAAACATGAAAAAAAATTGAAAAATAACCATTTTTATCCTAAAAGAAATTAATGACAGGATCATTTAATAGCGCGTATTTCCTCCTCTTGCCTTTATACTTCTTGAAGACGCCTCGGCATACTTTCCACCAGTCGGGAAATGTCCCTTTGCTGGAGGTTAGCCCATTCTTTCCGAAGAGCCCTTTCAAGGTCCTGCAGTGTATTTGGAAGTGCTGAACGTGCTCTTATTAGTATTCCGAGGTTATCATAAATGCTCGACAGGGTTCAAATCTGGAGAAAATTAAAATATCGAAGCCGAAAACTAAGATATTTGCTTCACCAGAACGCAAATGACACTGAATAAACATTTATAATCCCATGGAAAGTAAACATTGGGAACGACAGTCCTTTAATTGAATTAAGGATTATGGGTTACTATCCTCTATATTGACATTTCTAATTGAAAACAAATGAAAAAAATACATATTTACTCATAAAAAATATTGACCAATCCAAAGCAGAAATATTTTGAGATGAAAACATGAAAAAATCAGGTGGGTGGAATTGTTTGCCTATATATAAATATATATATATATATATATATATATATCTAAAAACAGCCTGATAGCGAACCGAGTTTTCCTAGTATAAATATTTGTATTGCCGACTAAAAATTGAATTGAATAAAAAACAATACATGTTATGTAAACTAATCTTTATTAATATAAAACCTTTATACTAAACAAAATTTCAGTACCAACACAAACAGATTTGATGTAAATCGCAATATATTTACAAAATCACTTTTGTTAGGAAATGAGGGTATAAGTAAGCAAAGCGGATGGAACCCGCAATATGGAGACTCACATATGATTGGTTAATAGCTCGATAATTATCCGCGATTTTACATTACATTACAAATATTTCTACACTTAAAGATGAACGTATTTTTTTACGTATCTTTTAGATTTTGTTATCTGTTCAGACAACAGTCACGTATATTGTAGTGAGATTTTAGAATAAAAATAAATTTATATATTCGAAGTAAGTTGAGTATGTGGTGAGATATATGTGGCGAAAATCAAACGTGTTTAAGATTTGAAAGAATGCAGCCCAAATCGGGACTACGGGGGTAGCAAGTTTAAGCCATTTTTTAGTTAGGACTTGGCAGGCAGACCAGTAGACTACACATACGTCCACTCAGTTATAAGTAATATATTACTGTTTATGAAACTATTTTCAGGGATCAGATGCACCTGTTTACTCCGGTATCCATATCTCCCAAATTTATTCCCTTTCTATCCATAATCAGAGGTAGTATAGATGTGCAGATATTTAGGGTGACCTAAATACTCCTGGAACTAGTGCGCGTACACTATGTACTGTGCTTTAAAACAAACTAAAAGGTGAACACACGCACTAAATATGTGTGTGAACTCGCTAAGAAACAAGCATCATGCTAAATAATATACTCATCGATGCACACCTAATAAATATAACTAAATAATTTAAATTTTGTAGGCAAATCCAGTTTTATATAGAGGGATGGTATTTTGAATGAATGTTTTGGATGAGTCCCCAGAGACAAACCTACATTTTTTTTTCTGCAATTAGTATAAGTCTACAAAAAAGACTTATGCTATTATTCAATTTAGATTAAGCATTATATTTTTCAGCCTTACATCTGGATATATATAAATATGAGAAGTATTGATCTCAGAAAAGAACTTGGTTAATATTATCATTCAGCATCTTGCTGATATTGTTATCAGATTAATAGATTCTTAAGTAAGAATATTTCAGGTACTCCTCTTAGTGGATCTTAAATTAATCCTATCAAGGAAAACTTAATATTTTTTTCACCCAATCGAGGAAACAAAATATTATCAATTTAGCAATTATTTCATGTTTCAATTCACTCTAACCATGAATCCAAAGAGAACGTCATCCCTTTGAAATTTTTAATTGAAATGATACAAAAACTGAAGTGACAGTGATAGCTTGAAGATTGAACGAAAATTCAGCCAACCGAGAAAAAACAACGATTCGTCATTGAGTGATTAAAAATACGATTTAGAAATAAAGAAAAAAGCTTTCAAGGAAAATTACAATGGCATCAATTATTTACCCCTTTTTTGTAATTCTTTTGGCAGAATTTTTGTCATTATAAATGATTAGTGGTTGTGGATGGGTATGATTAAATAATAAAACTTACGTCTTCCTATAATGGTATTTATAGTGCAAATAACGTTTTCGGCAGCTCTAGGCTCTCATTTTTATTTTGTAAAAAGAATAAAAATGTGACTTTTTACATGATAAAAATCTTAACTGCGCATATAGAGACAAACGAAATTCTATCATTGAAAGATGCAAAAATAACAATAAAAAAATAAAACGTGTTCATAATATTACAGTGCTTGCAAACATTCCGAAATGGCCTTTTTTTTTTTTCTCTAATGAACGACAAGATTTTTGAAACAATTAACACATAAGTAATAAATAATTAAAACTAAAAAAACACAGCAGTACAATAATTTCAATGGTACTTGTAGCAACCACTAACTACATAAGATAAATCACCCTATACTCTATTGTATATTGTAAACAAATTTAAATAACATTACCAAAATATAAATCATTGTAAATATGGTAAACAATAAAACATGCTGCTAGGAGCCAATTAGTTATATGAGCTGGGACACCAGCTGCCAGGGCAGGTACTAGACCCAAGCCGCCGAGAGATCCTTCCGGGGTCACCTCTCCGTCAGAGAACGAAATAAACCACACACTCAAACCTAATTGGGTACTACAAAAAACGTCCTTATTGGCGACTGACGAAGCCAGCTGGGTATTTAAGACAGGCGGTTTGGGGCCTATATCATTCTCCTAAAAACTATAACTAGCTCGTGGCTGCTCTGCTTGAAACTTTGAAACTTGGCTTCTTCTTTATGAAAAACCTCTGCATCTCTTTCTCTCCTCACCTCGCTACGTTTTAGTCCGGCGTTGTCAGACCCCACACCTTCCTAGTGGGAATCTCTGCCTTCGTCTTGCTAAATCTAGCACCTCCCTGGGAAAGACCTCTCCCTAGTGGACAACGGTAGTCGCGGCCCTGCAAATTTACCAAGTAGTGTCTCCCACGGTAATCCAGTCTGCCTCTCTCCGGTTCACACTCGCCTTTGGGATCCGGACGGATTACGCCTACCCTTAGATACCGAGTGGGAATTCGTGGTCATTCCAAGACCACACAAACTACCTACACTACCTACCCTATACCTCTTCTCCTGAACATAGTGCATTGTCAGGGCACATACATTTCAAAAAATGGAGTCAGATAGCAAAGTCGTCATGAAACGATTGTCATTGTTATAAACACAATCAACCATCACTTCGTCACCAGGGATAGGGTAACTAGGCACCCCCTCGTGACGACCCGACAGTACTCAATTCATGGTGTGCAAAACTAACTTATCTATATTAATTAAAACTTTAAACTATATTTGTTATCTCTTCTCTCTTCTGTCTTCACTATACGACTGGTTTTATTTAGAAGATACGGACTGTGTTTGGTTTATTATCGTACGTATGTTTATTATTTTGGTTTATTTAAGATGTTCTTTGCATTTAATTAATAATTGTCTATTTGATCTAGCAACATAAGATTTATTGCATTCCCATTATATATATATATATTTTTCTTTCAAAACCTCTTTATTGATAATAGATATACAATGACAAAAATAAATAAATAAATTTTGAATTACAGCTGTCTTCTCGTGCTGCATTCGCAGATGCAGCCATTTTATATAAGTTTTGTAATTCGTCTAAATATAGTTTCCACTAATAACAGACTTAAAGAGTTCCCCATTTCTAACCCTTTAGTTTGTGAGATGAAATCATTATTAAATTTCTAATAGTTCTGTCTGAGCCACTGGGCATTGATGTAGCCTTAAAAAGTCTATTTACAAAAAACAAGCCAAATCTACCAGCATCTACAGAAAGAAGGCCATCATGATGCACCACATAGAGTTGCCTTGATGCACCATACAAATGATAGAAAATTAATTAACAGCCTGGAAAACATTGAAATTAAATTAAACTCTTTAACATCAGATAATATAAATAAGAAATAATAAACACAGGAATGCTAGGAAATCCACACCCTCCATACCTCCTAAATAAAGCCAGTCGTTGAGTGAAGTCAGAAAAGATAGCAAGCCTAGTTTAAATTTTTAATTAATATAAATTATTTTAAACGTTTTTCACGCCATCAATTGGGTGATTAACTATGTGAATAGTGTATTGTTGTTGTAGTGACCGCTAACTACATAAAATAAATCACCCTATACCCTATTATATATATATTGTAAATTAAATTAAACAAATGTAAATAACATAAATAAGTCATTGTAAATGTTGTAAACAATAAAAAGCGCAGCTGCAAGTTAATTAGTTAGGAACTGGGAGGGTTCACCCTCTACCCAGGTAGTAAGTAGCGACCCAAACCAGGCCTGAGTCACTACGAGGACAAAGAGGCACTGCATACTGAGCTGTCATTGGGTACAACAAAACCAAATATGATTGGATACTAAGGAAGCCAGCTGGGTAAGTAAAGACCCAGGGTTCGGGCTGTAAATCATTCTTCCGACGACACTCCGACTGATGACTTGCGGCTGCACTGATGTTCAATACTTGGCCTTCTCATTTATGAAAACCTCTGGAGCGCTCTTCCTAACCTCGCTATGTTTTAGTCCGGCCTTGTCAGACCCAACACTCTCCTAGTGGGATTCTCTGCCTTCGCCTCGCTAAAACTAGCACCTCCTTGGGAGAGACCTCTCCCTCGTGGACAACTGTTGTCGTGGCCCTACAAATTTACCGAGTAGTGTCTCCCACGGAAATCCAGTCTGCCTCTCTCCGGTTCACAATCGCCTTTGGGATCCAAACGGTTTTCACCTACCCTTAGATACCGAGTGTGAATTCGTGGTCATTCCAAGACCACACAAACTACTTATACTACCTATCCTATACCTCTTCTCATGAACATAGTGCATTGTCGGGGCACATGCCTATCAAATATGGAGTCAGATAGTAAGACCGTGATGAAACGATTGTCCAGGTCATAAACTTAATCAACCCTCACTTCGTCACCGGGGCTAGGGTAACTAGGCAACCCCCTTGTGATGACCCAACAGTTGTATGCTTTCAATTTTAGTTTTTTTTATTATTGTGTCAAATTCTTAAAAAAAATTTATTTTTATAAAATGGATGGACCATTTTGGACTAATTGTAATTCAGCACTGTTAAGATTTTGAAGACATCTTATTTATTTATTGTTAAGCCATTGTTACTTTTAATGAAAGAATGTGTTTGTTTCCGTATCAATCTCCATGCGCAGTTAAGATTTTCATGTGACTTCTGATTTTAGCAAACAGGAGATGACAGCTCTCACCTGTCAAAAACATAATTTTTAGAATAAATACCATATTTTGGAACGACATAGGCTGCAATATTCAATTTTTATCATAGTTTGTTCTTTAATTTTCTTTTATCATAGCAACTTGTGGCTTAGCGAAGAGACGTGTGGTATTAATTTCATATTAAGTCCTAAACGATTATATTTACGACTCAACTATAGTTTTAGTTTGCATAAAGGCAAACGATTTAGAGTACTAGTCAGAAAGTAAAACCTTTATCGTTATAGGTTAGGGGAAAGTATATGCAAGGGATCTTTTGCTAAGGGCTAAAAGAGTAGACATAAGGGGCCACTCTTTTTGATTGAAGCTGCCTTTTTCATTGCGGTATATTCACCGCACACTTCCATCTAATGTGGCTTATTCCCATCAAACGGCTTTTTCTACTGTCCCAGGAGATTGTCGTCCCTCTACAAGTATATTACAATTATTGTTATATATGAGCCGTTCACAGGTCAAATATATTAACCTAACTATTTAGTTTAAATGTATAATTACTTGATTGAGTCTTACCTTTTTCTATATATATAATCAACTTTATTAAGATGAAATTACAATCTGCCTGCATACTTAATAGGCAATAAATAATTGAGATAAATGTTTTCATTCATACCATATTTACAATTCATCATTCACTCGCACATTCATACAATATTTACAAACAGCCCAGGGGCCCCCCAAGTCCACATAGTTGTTGCCTCCCTCGCATGCGAAAGAGGAAGCGGAGTCTTGGGAGGTCACCCACGCTCCCCAACCAGCCACACTGAGCGATGCCGACGAAGAGCGTGAGATCCACATACGCTCAGGACATGATTGGAGAAACTAGCCATTGCCAGGACTCCCAATGTTGCGTATTTATAGGAGGTCACGAGGCCACTGCCGTTTTAGTCTCCGAGGAGGATTATAGGGATGAGTGGAGCAGTGCAATTGATGTGCTACGGGATTAGGGTGGTTGGAAAGGCTACTGTGGAATTTCATAAACTTGGAAGGGATGAGTTCTTGAATGTAGGGTATATTAAGGTCGTTATGAAGGGTTTTGTTGCTGACGTAATAGGGGGCATTTACTATTGTTCTCAGGACTTTTGATTGAAAGGATTGGAGGCGCTTGATGTTCGGTTTTTTTGCTGTCCCCCATAGCTCTATTCCGTATGTCCAGATGGGCTTAAGTATAACTTTGTAAATAAGTAGTTTATTTTCTATTGAGAGATGGGATGTCCTTCGAAGTAGTCTGTACAGTTGTCCAAAGCGTCTGTTCAGTTCTTGTCTTTTTAGCTTCGTGTGTGGGTTCCATGTCAGTCTTTTGTTGAGATGGAAGCCTAAATACCTTACTGTCTCAGACACGGGGAGAGGAATCGAATTCTAAAAGACTAGCGGACAGGACTTGCAGCAGAGGGTAAAGGGTATGTGGGAACATTTTGCTTCATTGACCTTGATTCGCCATTGGTTGCACCAATACTCGATCTTATTAAGGCATTTTTTAAGGTTTTGGGATGCTATATCAGGGTCTGAGTGGGATGACAAGACTGCAGTGTCATCTGCAAATGCTGCCAAGAAGGTATTAGGGGTAGAGGGGACATCAGCGGTATATAGGTTATAGAGGATGGGACCCAGGACGCTGCCCTGTGGAACTCCTGCTTTTATGGGATAGTAGTTAGAATATGCTAGGGACTTGGAAGAAGCGGTTTGAAAGGTAGGACTGTAGGATTAGGAAAAGGGTCAGTCTATGTCCAGGCTATGTCCAGAAATGCAGCAGTGCAATACTGTTTGGATTCAAGGGCTGAGGAAATGTGATCACCAACGCAAAGGCCTTGTTGAGCAGTGGAATGTCGTTGGCGGAAACCAAACTGGTGTGTAGGAAAAAGGTTTTTGGATTCAACAATTGGAAGTAGACGTTTTAGTAGGAGTTTCTCAAATATTTTTGAGAGGATAGGGAGTAGGCTAATTGGACGGTAAGATGAGGCTTCATTGGGTGGTTTACTGGGTTTGGCGAATAGGACAATAATGGAATGTTTCCAGAGGAGAGGAAAGTGCGTCGTTCGGATGATGCAATTGTATATATAGGTTAAAAAGATTATGGCTTTAGGAGGAAGCTGTTTGAGAATTTGAGGAGTAAGGAGATCATATCCAGGGGATTTTCGGTAAGGTAAGTTTTTCAGAAGGTATTTGACCTCAGAGGGATTAACGGCTTTTGGTGGAAGAGAGAGAGGAATAGGTGAAGTGAGGAAATCTTCCACAGTTGTGCTGTGAGTATGGCTTTGATGAGAAAGGTGAGGTGTGAAAGTATGGGTAAGATGCAGAGCAAATTCCTCCGACCTATCCCCATCCGAAGCCGCCCAGGACCCATCATCACGACGGAGTGGATGTGAAACAGGTTGATACTTTAGGATTTTTTTGGTTACATTCCACAACGAGTTATCCCTGGTAGACAGAGAGGAGAGGTAGGGATTGAAAGAATCGGAACGGAAGGATGCCAATCGCCGCTTTACCAATCGGAAGTACTGATTGTACGAGCGGCGATCAGCAGGATGTTGGGATCTTTGCCACACTGTTCTGGAGCGGCGTTTGGATTGGATTAGGTCTTTGATATGCTGAGGTAAACGATTATGATTATAGATTTTTGGGTGACGATGCCTCCCAAGCCGACCTCTGGACCAGAGTAGTGAAAGAATGCACTGCATCGTCTAGGTCTTGGGATGTTTTCAGGGACAATTTGAGGTTTACGGACTCCGTAAGATACTGGCGGAAGTGGTCCCAGTCAACTGGGCCCCTAATAAATGAAGGAGTAGGCAGTTTGTGAATTGGTCTTAGGGAAATGGTTAATAATAAAGGACTATGATCAGAGGAGAGGTCATCGAGGCGTGTGAGTGAATAGTTAAGTGTTCCTAAACTATTGTAAAAAAAGAAGTCAAGGAGATCAGGATTTCGGTTGAGATCAAATGGCCAATAGGTGGCTGTGTCAGGAGTGATAGTGGAGCAATGTTTCCGTGTGAGTGCAGACAGCAAAGCACGTCCTCGTGTATTAGTGGATCTTGACCCCCAGTGTTGGTGCTTCGCATTAAAGTCCCCATCCACAAGGAAACGATGTCCTATGGAGTCTAGAAAGGAGATGAATTGGGAGTCGGAAATGGATTTATTGGGAGGGCAGTACACTGATGCTAGTGTAAGGGGAAAAGTGAAGGTGGTGATTGACACTGCAGTGGATTGAAGGAAATCATGTGCCACCAGAGGAACTATGTGGTGGGATATGGAGTTATGGACAATGACAGCGGTACCTGCATGAGCTGTTCCATCTGGGTGATCAGTTCGATAAGTCTTGTACTGTCGAACAGTAAATGGTCGTTTACTCGTTAGTCTTGTTTCAGTAATGAGAGCTACGTCGATGTTTTTGTCGTGGAGTATTGCTGTCAGTTCGTTAGTGTGGGTGCGAACACCATTCGCATTCCAAAGGAGAATGGATAAGGAGTCAGAAGGATCCACTTATGGATTTTGTTTAACGGGGATAAGGTAGGAGACAAGATTTGTAAGAAGGGAAATGAGAGGGGTAATTAGGGTTCTGAACTCTGTAAGGAATGAGGTTAATAGACTAGTAAGATCCGAAGAACTTGAAGGTGGAGGAATATGCGAGATGTGTGGTTGAGGATGGGATTGAGCTTTAGGGTTAACGGGATGAATGGAATGCTGGGAAAGGTGATCTTGTGGACAGGGAGTGGGCGGTGCCTGTGACTGCTCTCTGTTACAAACGGCATCGGCAAAAGAGACAAAAGGCCTCAAATTTCTGGCTGGGCCGCTTCTTGCTGCAAGTTTTTTCTCTTCTGGCTGTCGACGTTGTTCTGTCCTGGACTTCAGCGTTCTGTATGCCTCGCAGCCCTTGTAGTTGGCTGGACGTCCTTGCTGGCAAAGCACGCATACTGCAGGCGATTTAAGGGGCTTTTTGCACAATTCGGTTTTGTGCTGCCCACTGCACTTAACACACCTGGGAGGGTGGTGGCAGTAAGATTTTGTATGCCCATACGCCTGACAGTTATGGCACTGGACGATATCGCGATTGGGATACGGTTTTTCAACCTGTACCCTAGTGTAGTACAGGTTTGTTAGGTCGTATATCTTCTCAACTCCAGGTGTCCTCTCGAGATCAACAAAGAACAGTGGCAATGCCGTTTTTATTGTTTTATCCTGTTGCATATCCTCGCGCAACACGTTTGTTATTTGGTGAACCTTGTACCCGAGAGCTAAGAGTTCTTCTTCTATTTCGTCAGCTGGTGTGGTCGGGTGCAAATTTCTGATCACCACTCGGAGTGATCGTTCCTGCTTTAATTGGTAGGTGTGGTAGTCTGCATTGGTTTCATCTAAATATTTAACAATCGCTCGATAAGTATCGGGAGTGTCTGGGGAAATTTTTGTATCCCGAGAGCGATTGAGGCACGTATATTTTCCGGTACCAACAATTTTGCTCATTTGTGAGCATAGTAATTTGAAGTTGCTAATGTTTCGTACAAAAAGAGCAGGCGGTTTGGGCTGTGTTGGAGTTTTGTTGACTTCCATTTCTTCTGTTGGGATATTTTTCAAAGCCTCAAAGGTGTTTGGCGTGAAAAAAGGGGACTCTAAGGCTGTTTCTTTTTTGGATGTGCTGGCCTGTGGAGGTATCTCCTCCATGGAACTAGCTGCAGAGGAGGTCAATTGTACGTTCCTATTCGACCTTCTTGGTTTTCGCTTTACAGGCGACGGTGTTGGAGTTGGACCTAGCGATCTAGATCTTTTTTTCCTATTTTGAGACATTAGTTGTTGATAAAATCTCATTTTATCATAACAACGGTTTTTTTATTAGTAGAAAAGAAGTACGTAGCGCCGTGGAATTCAAGCTCACAACTCCCAGTGGTGAGTCACGGGTCTTGGCTCTGAGCCACCAGACCGAATGGCTCAGAGAACTATCGTTAGTGAACGTCGAGTAAGGCGTTGCAATATGGCCGACTACTCAATCCGATATCACTTTTCACACTTCACACTTCACTCTAAATATAATAAGCAATTTACTCACTCTTGAGGGCTCCCTCGTGGCCAGCTCCCTCAAGTTGCCTGCTGGAACAATTTTTTTAACTGAACTATGGCCTATAGACGGTAGTATATAGTGTTTGAATGACGAGCGATATACAGAGATGTTCTAAAAGGTAGCGCATGCGCAAAAACTCTCGAATATTAAATAATTTATTTCAGAAGCCATTATGATTAACTCCGTACTCTAATGTATATCGTTACAATAATGTAATTCAAATGTCTATCCATTTCTCAGAAGAAAACATCACTAACCGAAAACAAAACAATTAATGAGTTACCAGTAAATTGGCTTGAAATACTGGATAAAATTAGAGAGGTTAAATTCTTAGGTCATACAATTCAAATATGACTTTAATTATGATTCAGACGTTTGCATCGTAAATATAAAAAAATCTAGAGCAGGTAGACTACTAAGTATGAAAATGTCCACCATCCTTTGCTATAACTAATAGGTAGAACTGTCAATAGTAAAACAAAAGGGAAGATATGATGGTTTTGTTATAATGGATTGGTCCATTTAAACATAATTACTACAAAATAAATTGATTTGACGGGACCTCAAATACAGCTGACGAAGAAATAGATCATTTATTTTGACCATGAATCAATAACAAATATTAACATATTTTAATAGAACAATTACTTTTAATTTTTGAAAACTATAATATTGTTTGGGCTCCACAGAATTCTTGATTAGACTTAATTTTTGTTTGAGAGGATTTCAGCAATATTTTTTTTATTATTATTATTTTTTTTTTATGGTAATGAGATGAGTGGAAAATTTAAAAATTGTAAATTTCTTTTTTTTTCTTTATCTTCTGATTGTTTTGGCTAGATAAAGTTAGGAAAATATGTAAATATTGTATACACGAACATATGTGTAAGATTAAAAAACAAAAGAAAGTGTAGGTTATGAAGTGTGTTTTGTTTTTTTTCTTGAACAGCAGTTTTCATTTTGTTACATCAACAGACAGTTAGTTTACATCAGGGGAAGAGAGTTTGAAGTACTATAAAGCTCGAGGAAGTGAAGAAATAGGACTTTGCGTATTAGAGGACAAGGAGCTTGGCTTAGTCAGCGTTGAATATAGCAGAATACGGGCCTGTTCCCCTGCGAACAATAAGTCGTTGTTTACTACAAGTTTGGACTTCTCGGCCTATCTCGTCTACAGAGCTCTCCGTGCGCATCGCCGTCCTGCAGTTGACTATCCGCACTCTTCTCCAAAACATCATATCGTGACTTTAAAGTTTATTCAAAGCCTCTCTCTATCTTGCATATTTTATTCGCCTTTAAATGGAACCTACATTTATATTTATGCATTATACGCTGTTTATTTCAATTGTTACTTCAATCGGAAAAAAACAAAACTATGTATATTATTTCACCACATTTCTCCCTTTTTTGTTTTATGGAGTTTATCAATTTGGCATGTGAGCGGTTCATTTGTTGCAAATATGTCTCAGAAGAAGAAAGTAATTGATTATAAACTTAATCTTAATTAATTTGGCTCAAGATAATTTGGTGTCTCTCTTTTAAAATAGGGGCTCACTATTACTATAGGAGACGTTGCTACGTTTAGTAGATGAGACTTTCTGGTTTCTATGACCAAAATGTAACTCTAAAATTTGTGAACTCTGCTATTTTCCTCACTCAACATGTGACAAAGTGTCACCAGCTTCATCCGTTCCCTAAACTCATTCACAAAACTTTTTCATTGAATTACACACTGTCAGTCCGGCATGTTATTAGCGTCATCTGACAGTAATCTGATGTGACTTAGATTGGCGGACAATTATAGATTGAACTTTACTTTAGAGGGTTGATAGGCCTTTTAATAGAATAAACCATTTAAAATAGTTTAATTATTATAAAGAAACTATTTATGGTTTTTTACTGAACTCAAACGGGGAGGCATTACTTTTAACATCGATTAATTAACAATAACAACGAACTAATGGTGTTTTAGTTATACAATACTGATCATAATTAGATCATTCTGAGATGCTTAAAATTTTTCTACATTGGCTAACAACAACATTGAGAGTAGGCGTGTAAGGCGTAACGAGTTATTTCGATTTAAAGTTCTGCATATTTTCCCCGTCGATGAAGTATAGATAAAAACGGTTCGCGAGTCAAACCAATTTTAAAAAGGATAGATTGGTGAATATTTCACTTATAAGTGTTTGTTTTTGTCTTGTTTAAAAGCGATTTCCAGTGACACTTCACGTTCTGTTACCTGCATCTGGCCTACACACACGCACACACACACATATTTATATATGAGTCTAAGTGTATATCTCCGACATATATTGTAATGTACCTCGTTTCCTGATGAATATACACGGTGAAAAAACTAGAATAATCCACCCAGTTCCTAGGTTACTTACCTAGAACTACAGACCGTACGTATTTGCTCAATTGGGACGTCATGGGTAAGTACAAGATACTTAACTTCAACGTTGACGGTCTAATGACTATACTCGAAGAAGTGGAGGCGCTAATAGCGATCTCCACACCGGATATCGTCGTGTTAACGGATACGAGAATTGTGAACCAGAACGTAAGGCTACAGGGCTACTCTGTTGTCATCGAACGGATCGATGGCTACGGTGGAGTTCTGGTGGCTATACGACACGGCATCACATGGATGAAAGTGGATCCGCCACTGAATACATTTGATGTCAGGCTTTACCACTTGACGGTAAAGATAAATTTAGGGACACCCATTTATCTCACCGCCATGTATAAGAAACCGAGGGCGTCTCTCCAAGAGTTCTCAGCTCCTATTAAAGAGTGTGCCAAGAGAAATAACCACTGGGTTGTCGGAGACTTAAATGCGCGGCATTCCTTGTGGAATAATGCCACCGCCAACCCAGCGGAGAGAGCCTTGTTAAAGGCGCCCTTTACTGTCGTTCGCCCTCAGAACTACACCTTTCGCCGTAGAGGTAACAGTGCACAGACCTCCACCCTAGATCTTTTATTCACAAAACAGCCACACAGGATAAACAATTGTGAGACCCTGGACCTAGTAACGACCGACCACCTGCTAGTATTGTGTTCCATTGACGGTAGAGTTGTGATCCCGCGTCCCACGAAGTACGACTATTGTCGGTCTGACTGGGACCTATATAGATTGCAACTTTACCACCGATTTACATACGGTTCCTGTTCTCCACACTACAGAGGAAGTGGTAGACAGGTAGTTTTCCTGACTGAGGTTATCGTCGATGCAGCAAACCTATCCCAAAGTTTAGCCCGAAGCCGCCCATGCTACACAAACCACCAGACTATATTCTTCGACTTATTGCATTACGCAATAATTGGAAAAATAACTGGTACAGAACAAGGCCAAGAAAGTTGTAAACTCGCTTACAGCACAAATTCGTGGCTTGATGAGGAATTGGAAGACGGCAACGTGGCACGAACGGCTTCATGGCGATTTCCGTAAGTTTTAGAAGCTCCTTAAGACTACTACCAAGAAGGAATCAGGTGTCCGTCTTCATGACGGAGACACTCTGAACACATCGGAAGAACAGGCTAAAATATTGGCCGACCACTATACCACAGACAACGCCGCTAGGATAGGTAACTAACACGAACCTCAGCAGCTGAGGACAGGTCAGAACTATATGTTTGTCTCCCCGAAGCAGCTCAAGGCGATTCATCGCCGGTGTCAGGGAATCCAAGCACCAGGGGAAGACGGGGTGCAAACGGTATTGCTGAAACAGCTGCTGAGGAGAGGGATTGCCCAACTCGTTAACCTGTACAATTCATGTATCAGGTTGCGATACTTCCCGGCAGCTTGGAAACAAGCTATCTTGTTCCCGCTGTGCAAGCCCACAAAGAGAGGCGACCACCCAGCCCACTATCGCCCGATCAGTCTTCTCCCTCACATGGGGAAGATTCTCGAAAAGATAATACTGAACTACCTGAAGGGGTTCTGTTCGAAAAATGCTATCATTCCGTACGAGCAGACAGGTTTTCAGGCTCATCTGAGTACAGAACATCCGCTTGTGAAGGTACAAACGGAAGCCACCCTCGGTATCAACAAGAACACAGCAACTGCTATGATCTCGTTGGACTGCACGCAGGCTTTCGACTCAGTGTCCTACGGGATGCTGTGCCGACAGCTTTGTGACTGGGATAGCCCAGAGCAGCTTTATACCATGTTGGTTTCGTTCTTGAAGAACAGATCGGTGAGGGTACGGGTGGGTTATTCCCTCTCTAACCCATTCCCTCTGACTTGTGAGTTCCTCAAGGTGCGGTTCTGTCTCCGGTTCTTTTCAGTATGTACACATCTGAAATTGTTGGGACAAACTATCAGAAAGCTACTGTAATCGCTTTCGCCGATGACATTGCGGTTTACAGCACCAGAATAAGTGCACAAAGAGCTCTTACACACGCCGAGTCAGTTTGTAGCGTTATCAGTGACAGACTGGGTACGCTAAACATCAGCGTAAACCCCGGGAAGACCCACTGCGTAATGTTCTCCCTCCAAAAGGAAAAATCCTTGCCAAAATCGTATAGCGTGAGAGGGCAAGAGAGCTCACCAGCTTTCTCAATGCACTATTTGGGTGTAAAAATGGATAGGAATCTCCATTTCTCTACTCATTTTAGTAATAAAATAGAAAAAGTACGACAAAGGTCTTACCGGCTATCGCACTTGCTAACTTCACCTAACCTGTCGCTTCGTCTTAAATTGATGATATATAAATGTGTCCTCCGGCCAGCTCCGCTGTACGGTGCCCCACTATTTTCCCACTTGACTGACAATACAGCCAAATGTCTCCAACACTTCCAGAATGGAATCATGCGAAAAGTGGTCCGACATACCTCTTTCGAGAGTTTGAAGAACGCTGACCTGCACCCGTTGCTTGGTGTGCCATCGGTAGGTTAGTTCATCCGCCGGAGAAACATTAAGTTTTTTGACTCGTTGCAGCACCTGACAAATCCAGTGTTTAACACTATGACCCCACCACCCCTCCCGCATCGATGGCAACAGACTGTCGGAGGTCAACAATTGTCGGGGGGGGGCGTCACTAGGGGAGTGCCTGATCACTCTAGCCCTGGTGACAAGTGCGGATTGATGTAGTTTATAACATGGACCATTGTTCCATGTCGGCGTTAATATCTGACTCCATTTATTGATAGGGGTGTGTCCCGACAAGACACTGTGTTCAGGATGAGGTTCAGAGGTTCATAAAGAATAAGACCAGTTTTCAGAGTTCGGACGAGAGATTGGCAGCGTAATAGGTACTAGTCGTCAGAGGTCTGCTAGAGGTTGTGAGGTGACTGCCCAGAGGTGTGGCAGAGAGAGAGGACTAGTAGAAGATTTTTGAGATGCAGAGACTGGAGAAGAGTGAAGAGTGAGCCTACCAGGGCCAAGTGGCCCTGGTGTAAAGTGACCAGAAGTGCGGCTGTGGAGACTAAGAGACAGAGTGACTCTTCAGGGCGAAACTTACTGATATAAATATTGTACCCCCCTCCCTTGTGGAAGGCCGAGCCTGTGTGCAGGGGGTCTGTTTTATTATCCCCATTGGTCCAAAAGGGTGTGTTTTATGATGTAACACCTATCGAGCGATCGTGACTGCTCGTCCCCAAAAGGACTGTTTATTGCATGGCTTTTAGATTTTATGACTGCCGGAAGTGACTGAAGGTCTGCCCGGTCTATTTATGGCAGTCAGGTGGCTAATCCTCTTAGATTTATTGCTGTACCCTCGGTCCTCTGTTACTTGTCTACATCTACCAACCTCTCTATGATTTATTACAAGAAGTTGACAGAGATTTGCATTTCTATTATAATACATTATGAACCAGAGTGTAGGGTAATTTACATATATTTAGCACTTCGCTACAGTTACTTTTAATAGTAATGATAATAATCACTGGAGCGGCCCCCAGAAATATATTTATAGTGGAAATAATCGAATTATACTTATATAATTGACTAGTCAATACGAAAATCCAATGATTGTTGTTCATAAATCAAACCTTTATTATATTAAATAACTTAATAATAAATAATAAAAAGAAAATTGTTGAATAAAAATGAAATTAAAGTCTACATAATAATTATATAAAATAATAGTTTACAATTAAATTCAAATGAGTTCTTTAGCCTTAATCTTTAAGGCCTATTGAATCCTGAAGGAATTGATCCAACATTGAAATTATACTGATCAGTTTATCTTCTCACTATGCGTGTGGAATTTCTGTTTACTGGTTTATTAGGTACTTTAGCTCCTTGAGTAGCGTGGTCGTTTGGGGGGGGGATGGGTGAAAACTTCTTTATACTCACGAAATGAAATAAGCTTTCAACATTGATACGGGAACCAGTCCCTTTCGTATATGCATCCTTCAAATAGGGGTCTCCCCTTAGTGAAAGGCACTTTCCAGCCAAAAATAATTTTCCTTATTTTTCCCACATTCCTATTTTTATAAGTTTGAGAGCTTAGAAAAAAAAAAAAAAAAAAAAAAAAAAAATTCGTATATGCGTTGGCTAAATCCTTTTTATAATCTTCTTGATGTCTTCTATCTCTTCTTAACCCCATTCTATTGGCAGTCGGGACTGGAATGCAGAACCTCTTTAATACCTGGTTGGGTGCTCTACCAACTGAGCGAATCCTGGACGAGTGAGGATCTTCCCAATTTGAATTCTATGTGGCCAAACTCTCGTAGAGACTGCATGCTTCGAACAACAGCAGGCAAAATTACGCTTAATTTAAGTTACCGAGAGTTAATTTTCCTGTGTTGCGAAAAAAGTATAGTTATTTAGGTCTTTATATTGTCAATTTTAGTTGTAGTTTGGACCCATCTATTATTTATATTTAATATTATAATAAGTATTTAAATTGGGGAAGTCCTCACGAGTAACCGAATGAATGACGAGCAGTTCCCGGGCCCGAGTCTCGATTGGGGCAGCATATTTTTACTTTAGCCAATAATTATTAATAAATAAGAAATAATAATTAAATGATTTAATTAAGTTTTGTATGAAAACTAAAATACTTATATCTCTGAGGCATATATCTGTAGTAGTTAGACAGCACTGAGGTAGTGAGAGGTTGGCTCTAGTTTGCTGAACCAGATTACATAGTTGTTTATCCGTAATATATAAGTAGCTACTCATTACCCTCACGAGGCTGACTGAGCCATGCTTTCGTAGTCCATATCAAGTGCCACGAATAAAACGTATCATCTTCAAAATACCAATTTGAGAGAGAAACGTAGTTTGGATGCTGGGTTTTGGAGATTTATTCTCAAAAATAACGAGACAAGCAAACAAAGAAATGTTGTAGCGTCTCTAACAAATGAGATTAATAAATGTGACTTGAGAGCGAAAATAAATTGCTTAAGGTCTCTGTGACTGCCTAACCTTACTTAATTCTTTCTTTTTTTTTTTCGTTTCTCTTCTTTATCCCGCTTTCTAATTTCATCTTTGTGTGTATGATTTTTTTTTTCTTCTTTTAATTTATTTACATTTCCACGAGCCTGTGGGAGAGTTTCTCAACAAGATTTACGTAGGCTGCGAACAAAACGAGTCTTGGCTACAGCCAGTCTTCAACATGTTTATTTATTTAAAAACTTCCCTCCTTCATTCAAAATTGATTTCTATATAATACCAACGATGCCAAAAACTAATGATTTCCCAGTACAATACTGACAACTATAAAAATAAATGCAAGTGTTAGACCACATACAATAGCAATACAATAATTAGACTGATACTCATTGTGTTAAAGGCTATTTATTAACTGCATTTTATTACTACTACTACTAATACAATATTGCATACAGAATTCAATGCAAGTAGTAAGTAGCGGTATAGTGGTAAGTCTGTTTTTAAAACTTACTCAAAACAAACTTTGTGTCGCTTATTCTAGCATTGGATAGCTACTTCCATTTTTCAGGTTCAACAATGTTTTTATTGAAAATTTCAAGAACAATTTGTAGTAATTGTCCACTAAAACCCCCAAGCATATTATTAACCAGGACATCAAAATCTATGATTTGGTACCCTACCATCATCAATAAGCTAGAAAAATATTAATTTTCTTTCGCTAATAATTAATTTTTTTATATAATCAGGGAATAAATTGGAGTTATTGTGCTAAATTTCATTTCTTTAAAAAATAACCACTGCTTGAGATAAAATTGCCAACAGGATATTAATTAAAGTTTTAATGACTAGGTTTAAAAATTCAATGTTGCTAATGAAGACGTTAGATTCTGTTAATAAAGGAATAACTCTGGCAAAAGGAAAATTAGATATTACAAAAACTTTCTTTAATTAATTTTATAAGTACCTCTTTGATAAATTACAATATTATTTACAAATTTACTATTTTATTTCAATGTTATTACTGACTAGCCAAATTCAATAATTTTCATGCCGTTTTCTTTTTATGGTTCAACTATTTTCTTCGTCCTTTTTTAACTTGGTCTGCAAAATCCAATTATATCACCTGATTCCTTCTTTTTTTCATAAGACTTATCTTCCGTTCTCCTATAAGCCCAATCACCATTAACTAAAAGAATTTTTAAGTTTTTCAACACTCACTATCTTCATATGACAACATGTCTCACGGGCTGACCTAATAGAACGACCACCACATCTCTCGGTGTTCCCAGCAGAACAAAAACTCCCGCCATCTTGTTTTTCATAACCTTCCCTCCTTTGTTTTGATCGCCTTCTTGATACATGGGTTGATTAACGCCCTTTTTATTAAAAATTTCAAATTCTTGATAAATAAATTTTACAATATCAAATATCACAACAATATAATATAACATATATATATAAATATTATGGATAGTGGGAAGACAATGTTAACTAATACCTAATACCACAGGGCCTAGTGTAAACAAAGCCTGTGTATAGATAGAGGACGAGAAGATAATAAAGGCAGTTAACAATCAAACCTGTGTGTGTTATTAGCATCCTTATTCTCTACTTTTCTTGATCGTCTACAGCCGGGAGACGATAACTTATATATATATTGAAACCTACCTCATTTTTTACCATCTCTCTTTTTACTTTACTTGATAAATTTAACTTAACTAACTTGGCAGGTCCGTCATGAGATCTTTAATTTAAATTGTTTTATGTCTTTGACATAGGAATTTATTCCGATTGAATCGCCCAATCTCAAGGCTAATGTTGTGGTTATTAATAAATTGAGAAACTAGGAATTGTGAAATATATTCAAATAAAATGGTTATGACAAATAATTATAATTAACATAGAGTATTGACAAAATGTATAAAAAAATATTCAAATCCTTTTAAATTAGGATAGTTACTACTAGTTACAAAACATGAATTTGAGCAACTCAATTTTTTGAATGGATCAATAATAATAAACAATATTCATAACACCAACCTACAACTTATCCGCCCATCTGTCTCAACATAACATGGTATTCAAAAACGTTCAACTGCTTTTCTTCTCTTCTCTTCCTGTAATCTAACCAACGTTACTTTCTACTATTGGTTCTTCAGTAGTATGGTAACCGCCAATTCGGGAGCTTGCCACTGCGTTCTTCTCGAAGGCTTGGCTAAGACTAGGTTTATCTCATCCCCACTCCTAGGAGTATATGGGAAAATGACCCTTACCATATGTGAGGGTTCATGATCTTTATTCTCAAATATCATGAATGTTACAATATATATATACATTATATTTCAGGCCTGATTGGGGGACTCTCAAAAGGCATGAAAACGATGCCTAAAAAAAATAATATGAATTTTTTATAAAAAAAAAATGGCCATTGAAATAGCAAGTTGTTAAAAATTAAATAACGTTTCAGTTATTGTAGGCTCCCAAATTTTCATTTTCTGGCATATCTTTGTATTGCCTTTCTTATATTGCCTATAAAAGTAATTACAGCATGGATCGTTATATTTTAAATAGCACAGATGGGTAACTGGAGAAATATTAAAACTGACGAAAGGGCTATATGTTTAGAATCGTTACCCTAATTAGTTATATCAAAATGTGAAGTGTTATCTGTGGTGCTGTGGGTGTATTTTTTTTTTAATTTTAAATAAATTGAATTATTTAAACAAAAAACGATTGCCGTTTACTCTTTTAAAATTAATGCTGGCTTAGTAATAGAAGTATAATTTAGTCACTTGATAAAAAAGTTAAAGAACAAAATAAGGATTACTTTCGAACCCAAAAGTATTTAAATGATACAGAAATGCTCAAAAGGAAATAGGCTGAACTGTACGAAGTGGTAGGACATGACATCTGAAAAATCTGCCTTGAGTTAAATGAGATTTTTCCCATTCGTTGTCAGCGCCATGCGCTCCAACCACTCAGCGCTCCAACCACAAAACTCCCATGACATTTCAAAACTTATATAAGGCTTAACAAGTTTAGATATTCCCGCCAGTATTCGGCTCTCCCTCAACCTAACCCTCCTTCTCAACGCTTCGTCAAGCTATATCTTGAAATATTGAATTTGTTAATTCTATTTTCAAATCCCTGAATGTAAATTCGAATGTCACCTATTATAAGCTCGGAACTCCATAGATTCGGAAAATAAAAAAAAAAATGAATAAATGTAAGAATTGACTAAATTTTAATAAAAGTTTTCTTGGCGAATCTGAATGTGTGCTTCTAAACAAGTACGGATTTTCATATGCCTGTTTACAAACCTATGGGCACTAAAATGAAAAGTCTATCGAAATTTTCCAAGTCACAGGTTCACAAGATATTACAAATATAATGCCAAATGTTCTTCTGGTGTTAAGGACATTTCAAAGACATAATAACAGAAAGAAATGCCGAAAAATAAAGTTGAGAGAGCCAACAATAGTTTTTTGATCATATCTAACCTGTAGATTTTGTAACTGAGAGCTAACCAATATTGTCAATTATTGTTGGTCTCAAATACAGTTATATAGTTTTTTCACAATCATTAAATGGACAGCACACTCCGAATTGCTATACCACCTGAAAATTTATTTCTTTAATACTTTTAATTTGTAATCTTTTTTTATTTACGAATTAATAGTGCGTTATATAACACTAATTTGTCACTCCACTGATAAGATCTCAGCGTTGTTGGTCATATATCTTTTGGACTTGAAAGGGGACACGTTTTCTAGAAATAGCTCAGACTTTGGACATATTGCTAGCCTATTTGCTTTGCAAGCTTAAAATATCTTTAGTGCAAACTCTTTTCCTATTTAAACAATCCTATTTGTCAGATCAGTCCTTCTAGCCTATGGTCAGACTATTCCAACTGTTATCCCATTCACGAAGGAGTTCCATAAGGCAGCGTCCTCGGCTCTATTATTTTCCGGCTATAGCTTTTTCTGATGAAACTTCCATCCTGAGGTCACATCTGTATCCGTTAACCACATCCAGTAACCTCAAAAACCATCACAAAAAGAACTGGTGCAACAGATTGTTTATCAAAGTCAATAAAAGTAAATGGATACCTACAACATCCCCCCTACCGTAACCCCTCCATCCACCCTGATTAAACTCGATACTCGCTTTTCACATCCAATACTATTCGATACTCAACCATTCGCCTGGATATAAAACTAACGTGGAACTCCTATACAACACTTGAGAGACTAGTGTTAAGCAGACGTATTAAAGTTGTTCAAAATACTGGCTTATAGACTCTAAGCCCACACTTGAAAACAAACTACACAAATAGTTACTAAAACGAATTCGAGTATAACGGACTAGAAATGTACAAAACATTCAAGCCTTTAAAATCAAACGAATCTAAACATCTAACCCTTAGACGTTTAGAGCTAAATTCAACCCTTCCTTCTAAAACACAGAATCATATGTTCACAGTGTTCTTCATGTACATATAGCCTGATGATTTTACAAACCCGGGGAGACCTAGCGTTAACTCCTTGCCCAGTTACCCTCCAGGCTGCCTGAAGCGGCGGTGGCCTCGCTATCTATTGTAAATAAATAAGTACGAGTATGTCATGAGAACCTTGCGCTGGCCACAAACTCTTCTCATGAGCGTTTGTGGTCCGATTGTCTTCTCTCTGGGATTCACGAAGTAGCCAAACGGTTGGAGTGTAGGGATCTCCATGGTCTCCGCGTTTTTCACCAGACTATTGGAAGAATGCCTCAGGGGATTTGGGGGCTCCTGGACGGAATTTGTATGTAATATTGTATGAGTGTGAACTGTATATTTTGAGTGAGTAAGATCGACGGTCAAAATAAATTTCACTTCCTAATCTTAGAGACGTATCAAAAATACATATTGCATGCTATTTAACAGATTAGTAACACCCCTTTTGATACTAACAACACTCATGGAGTCATTGTTCCTACCTGCATTTGACTAGTATTATTAGTGTATGTTATAATTAGGGTATTTGTAATAGTTTTTTTACTTTTTGAATTAAAAAAAAAGAAAATTGCAATATGCCTTAATAGGGCAATGGACATTTGTGATAAACCATACTCACTCTCTCATTTATACAGTATTTACATCATAGATACACATACATATCCGAGGAATTTGCCACGATGCTCCTCTACCACATTGCTGCTAGTTTGTAACAGTACAACAGACTCAGAACCGCAACCGAACATACCACAGTGCAATTCGACTGGTTACCTCAGTGGAGGAGCAATCCCCATCACTTCGTCGTACAAACAGGTAGACCATTCTTCACACTCGACAAATTCAGCGTCATACAAAAATAATTTGTGAATAGATTCGCCTCAGGATCTATAATTATATGTAATTGCCTGTAAGTTTGAAGGGGCTATGAAAGGAAAAAAAAAAAATACAGGTAGACATATCTTTGTCTGTGAGCTACAATCTTTGGTTCAATTAGTTGATATGGTACGACTAATGGAGACAGTTGTGACCCAGATTTAGTTGCAGATCAGTCGCAGCTGACAGGAGAGACACAGCAGATATGAGGACCCTCGGCCGGCTGAAGGCATCGGCTGCTGTTGAGCTTTCATCTGCAATAATCTCGCTGATAAGTTGCTAGTTTACGAGCGGCCATCTCGACTGTAATCCTCCAGCGAGGGCCTCGTAAAAGCCGCAGCATCCCTGCTCTCCCTCTCGTCGCTATAATATCTGCAAGCCCCGGCTTTTATTATTCAATGGAAAAACTTCTCAGAGTATTTACTTTTAATTTATCCCGTCGGAGGGAGCAGTTAAAGGAGCACTTACTTCCCCTTTAACGGTCTGTCGTCGTTATTTTTGGACTGTAATTTGTCATCTTGTAACGGCCCTGTGGAAGTTCCTTTAATATTTTCTCCCAATTTAATAAAAAAATTAGCAGTTTTAGGAGAAAAAAAAATTAGCAATGGTTCATGTTCCACAGATCACTCTGTATAGGCGATATGATATCTACATTGCCCCGCAAAAAAAGTTTCTTTATTAATTTTAATCGTTTTCAGGGATAAAGGGGTGTAATAAATATGAAGGGAACCCCCAATAAATAAAATATTGCACAAACCTGTTTCCTGGTAACGTGTGATTGCTCTCCGAACAGTACGTATAGGTAAACCCAAGCTTGCATATGTTCGGCTTCGACGCTCTTCCGGTAAAGTATCGATATGGGCTACTTGCTCGACCATCAAAAATATTTTTCAAGTTTGAATTAAAAAAAAAACCTTTGCCTAAATTTTTAGAGATCAGTTGCACAAAAAATCAACACAAAAATTTCTGCATAATTTTTTTAAAATATTTATAAATTGTATACATTTTTGGAATATTTATTAGGGTTTTGTTTCATATTTACAGCCCCTTATCACTTCAAACCTGTTATATTAGGTTTTAAAAAAATTAATGCCAAAATAATCCTATTAGGAAGGAAATATTTTAATTTTTCCAAGTTCGCCACTTTTTTTGTGGGACAGTTTAAAAGCATGCAAAAAAAAGGTATTAAATGTGACAAAAGTTGGTGCCGGTTTTTACATTTTTAGTTCAGAAAGTACTGAAACGTGAAGTTTTGAATTAGTCCGCGGTCAGAGTCACATTAAAAAAAGTTTGAGTACTGCTCAGTGATAAATAAAATGAATTAATTTTTGTTGAAAAAAAATGAGATTTTTAAAAAGTTGATTGACATGGTATAATACCAAATATATATAATATAATAATAATAGCTTAATTTAATTACTATTTGAGTAACACATAAGATGCACTCAAAACATCCATACATATCTTTTAATATAATTTAGTTCATAATTATTATATAAATTTTGCTAAGTTCAAAATTTATAATTTTAATATTCTAATTAAATATTAAAATAGAGAATCAGAGCGAACGAAGAAGAAAGCGCTCATGCCACACTCACATAGACCTGAGGTCCCTCAGTTACTCTTACAAAAAATATAAATTCTCACTAAAACTGGCGAGAAATGCCTAGGCTTGTCTCAAGGGAGAATTTTAAATCGGCGTAAAGATACTAAAACAAATTGACATGAATTAAGCAGGCTACTTACAACACTACTGTTTTACAGATCAACACTAACGTTGCAAACAAAACTCGTAGCACTACCCATGACACGCGGACTAATACTGTAGGGTCGACTCCGTCCAACATTCAAAAACGTCAGTCCCATCAATCTAAAATCCTTTGAAAAATCAACATAGCCCCTTTTTTTCCTCCCAACTATACTCTCCATTCTGACCTAACCATCACATTTTTCCTTAATGAAAAATAGGTAAAATATTTTTCACACCTGCGGTTATAGTTGTCATATGATAGCTGATTCATTTAGCCTATAACCCTTCCATATAACCCACTTAACCCTACACCCACAATAAGATCTTCGACACTTACCAAGCAACCTTCTACTTCCTCCTTATTCCTGTCTTTTTCTTTGTTTCTAATTAATTTATCAAATTCCTTCAAGATATTTCTCCATATTCTTTCAACCTAGTTTCTTGCTTCACGTCCACCAGTGGGCGTAACTAACCATTATCAACCCACCAAATTATTTTTCAGAAAATTACATAATGTTAAATGATAAAAGTATAAGGAATTTCGCTATTACTGTCAATCTTAAATGATTTTGTAATAAAAGTTTGTTAAAGGGATCAAATAGGGTTTATCGATTAAGCGCCCACTATCGCAGTGTATAGAGACAGAGGGAAGAAAATTACCAAAACCTATTCCAAAGATCAAAAGCTCTCGATTCCACCTAATAATAAAAAAACGCTCTTATAGAATAAAAAGCGTTTACTAAAATATGTACAAAAGGTTTTGTTGTAGATTCTTTATTTTTGTGTCTGTACAGACCCTGAAAATTATTTATGGGCAGGAATGGATATCGAGAAGAATACAATCAAAATCGGGAGACCCTTCGTCAGAGAAGAACGATTTTAAAATGAGAAGAATGAGAGATCGTTACTAAACTGGAACGAGCTCCGTTACATAAATAATGACGTAGGTATAAAAAAAGAAATTTCGTTCTCTTGGAAATTTCTTTTCGATAAAGTAAATCCTAGCGACGGATATTTATTGCATCGCCCAGATTTACTTGATACGCTCATGTACATGCAAAATAAGGAAAATATCATCTAACATTTTAAAAATTTTTGACTTTCGTAATTCCCTGGCTTTATAACGAATCGATAGATTATACATATCAAAAATCTTTATCGTGATAAAATTACAATCTGCCTTATTGGGAAATAAGTAATTGTGATAAATGTTCTCATTCATACCATATTTACTTCAGTCACTCGCTCATTCATAGAATATTTACAAATAGCCCAGAGACCTTCCAAATCCACATGGTTGTCATAGTCATGAGAAAGAGGAAGCGGAGTCTTAGGAAAGCCCCCACGCTCCTCCATTGGCCATGTCACCGGATACAAGCGAGTGGGGGCCGACCACGTTTTAATTTCCGAAGAGGTTATAGGGATGAGTTACGCAGTGTAATGACTGTGCTAGGGGATTAGGGAGGTTGGATAGGTTTCGATGAAATTTTAGGAACTTGGAAGGGATGTGTTAAAAAATGTAGGCTATATTAAGATCGTTATGAAGGGGTTTGTTGGTGACGTAATAAGGGGGATTGACAATTGTTCTCAGGGCTTTTTATTGAAAGAATGGATACGCTTGATGTTCGACTTTTTTGTGTCCCCCATAGCTCCATTCCATTCCTTATGTCCAGATTGGTTTGATTATAACTTAGTAGATTAGTACTTTATTTTCTATTTACAGATGGAATATCCTTCAAAGTAATCTGTACAGTTGTCCAAAACGTCTTTTTTGTTCTGGTTTTCTTAGCCTCCTGTGTGGGTTCCATGTCAGCCTTTTGTCGAGATGGAAACCTAAATAACGCATTGTCTCGGATTATAAAGCTTATTATAAACTATTTACTACGTTTTTTAAAGCACTCAATGTTATCAAATGTAAAAACAAGTAAAATTAGTAATAAATTCAAGTTAAAAAAGGTATGTAAAATATACAGTTTTAAAGCGGTTACAGGACAGTAATTTATTAAATATTGAATCCAAAACCAACAACAATTATATAACATTGGACCTGGCCACATCTTAATCATTTATTGCTTATGAGCACAATTCTGAGATGAAGGTGGTATACCAGACAATATTAGCCGATATCAACTTGCAGCACCAGTTGATGTTAGAATCAAAGTTTTTTGATGGCGACATAATAAAAAATGTTTGTGCAGGAATCTAAAAAAGTCGCTTTATTTTTAATCTGCCCTGATCCTGAAATCAACTCAGAAGAAATTCGATGTTTTGTAGGCATTCTAATGTTGAGCAGTTACAATGTACTACTATTAATAAGACACGATTGGGATTCATGTAGTGATATGATAAATGGAATGGTTATTAATACCGTGAGAAGAAACTGATTGGGACATTTTCTCAGATTTCTCCATTAGGATGACAACTCTCAATTTTCTTAATCTCAAGATATTGCAAAATACGACCATTGCTCGCAAAAGTTCGATCCAATTGCTTATAAATGTTTTTACATGAAAGAGAACTGTCATTTGATGAATAATAAATACTATGGGCGACATTCATTATTGTAAGGCCAATCATACTTAGGTACAAAGGTTCTGTCTGAATACAGTTGAAGGGTACCTTCCTGATTTTGATGATGGGGGTAGTAAGGTATGAAATATATTACGGAAAAGCAGCTAACCCCGCCTAATAAATATAATTGAAAACATTACACGTTAAGGTTTTATTTCGATAATCGGTCCGCAAGCTTAGATTTATTGAAGTTTTTGAGAGGCTTAAGATATGGAGGAACGGGCACAATAAGAAGAACAGGGTTCCTAAAGGGTGCCCCTTACCAGATAAAAGGATAGATATAAAGAAAAAGAAAGCCTACAGTACTTTTATTGAATATTGAAGTTCAGTTGACAAGGGAGTAGTGGCAATAGTTTAAAATTGTCCCGCTCTTCAGCCTATGGACCTAGTGAAGAGGTACTCTAAGACGTGAAAAAACATTCCCCAAGCAAACAGACCGGCTGTAATCAGAAATTATAAAACATTCATGGGTGCTACAGATCCGATGGATGAGAATGTTTCAATTTACCGAATCGAAGAAAGGAAAACTGGTATTGGCCAATTTGGGCATAGCTTATACATATATTGTAACATTCATGATATTTGAGCATATCATGGCCAGGAACCTTCACAGATGTGACCAGATGGTGAGCATCCTCCCTTATGTTCCTAGGAGTGGGGATGAGATAAACGGGCAGTCTTAGCACGACCGCCGAGAAGAGCGGATTCTTAGCAAGCTCCCGAACTGGTGGTACCATACAGGAAGAGAGGAGAAGAACCAACAGCAGACAGTAATGTTGATTGGATTGTACGGAGATCATCGATTGGGTGATATTAATATTGTTTTTATTATGGATCCATTAAAAGAAATTGAGCTCAAATTTCATGTTTTTTGTAATTAGTAGTAAATATCCTAATTTAAAAAGGAATTGAATATTTTTTTATATACTTTTTATATGCACTCTATATAATTATAATTATTTGCTATAACCATATTATTTGTATATATTTCACAATTCCCAGTTTCTCAATTTATTAATAACTACAACATTA
This sequence comes from Acanthosoma haemorrhoidale, assembly GCA_930367205.1. Taxonomy (NCBI): domain Eukaryota; kingdom Metazoa; phylum Arthropoda; class Insecta; order Hemiptera; family Acanthosomatidae; genus Acanthosoma; species Acanthosoma haemorrhoidale. The sequence goes on from OV884015.1 coordinate 32,462,453, forward strand.
GCCTTGAGATCGGGCGATTCAATCGGGATAATTTCCTATGTCAAAGACATAAAACAATTTGAATTAAAGATCTCATGATGGACCTGCCAAATTAGTTAAGGTAAATTGATCAAATAAAGTAGAAAAAGAAATGGTAAAAAAAGGAGGTAGGTTTCAATATACATAGTCAACTCATGGTTTCTACAAAGAAAAAGCGGGTACAATATTCCTCGACTAAAATTTCCGGAGAAGTATTGTAATGGCATGCTCGACTAAAATTTCCGGAGAAGTATTGTAATGGCATGCTTGACTAAAATTTCCGGAGAAGTATTGTAATGGAATGCTTAACTAACATTTCCGGAGAAGTATTGTAATGGCATGCTTGACTAAATATCCGGAGAAGTATTGTAATGGCATGCTTGACTAAAATTTCCGGAGAAGTATTGTAATGGCATGCTTGACTAAAATTTCCGGAGAAGTATTGTAATGGCATGCTTGACTAAATATCCGGAGAAGTATTGTAATGGCATGCTTGACAAAATATCCGGAGAAGTATTGTATGGCATGCTCGACTAAATATCCCACTGAGCCAAAGGAAAACACTGTCAGCTCACAGCTCACATACAAGGGTGATACGGAACATTCCTTTTGGCGGAATCGGCAATTGTGCCAGGCGTAATATAGGTCTATGCTTAGGATGTTTTATGATATTCCATAAAATATAAACTACTGATATGGTGGTTGCGAATATAAATTATAAACATTAACTTGTGTTTTAATTTCTTTCCTACCTTTATTTATGAATTGCAGAGAAGCGGTACGCAAATGTACTATTGTTGCTATATGGCATCGCACGATTACTGGGTAGGTGACGGGCTAAGAATTTTATTTAATTTTTTACATTTTATACACCTAAACAGACATAAAAAATGTAAAACAATAATGAAAATTGCATACCGTTTTGATATCGGGGTCTTATTTTAACTTCCAGGATCAGTTGTAGTTTTGTTCTTTTCCTACATGTAAATAAGGAGTTATTGTTATTAATTAAGTGCTTTTTATAGTTTTTTTTAGAGGTGCTCTGGCGTGGGGGTAAATATTAAGTAATTTTTAAATAAAATAAAGAGACTTATTGAACATCCATGAGCAGTTAGTCATTGAAGCATGATATCGATGTAACATAGATCAAGTTATAATATGTAAACCGGATAGAGCAAATTTACAGATGTTTTATCAGAATTGGAACACCAAGATGAAATTTGTCAAGTTTTATCACACAAACACTGACGGTGGGACAGTTACAAGCTCACACTTGAAATAGATCGGGGTTGGCAGCCATCTGTCAATTTCCTTTTATTTTTTCTAACAATGTCACTTTTTCCTTTTGCAGCTTACGTAAAAATATGACATCGTAGTGGCACATGACCTTTGAATCAACATTCAATTCAATTGACGCTCAGATATAGGTCAAGCATTGAATTTAATGGTTAAAATGACCACTTAAATTTATCCGTCAATCAATCTGACAACATTACACATCGTAACTTGTTCAATTTGTTGTTCTTCTCTTCAGAAATATATCAGATATATAAATGACAAGTAATACATATAATTATTCTAATCTAGGGGGTTTTTATTCTATAGATTTTGACCAACCTCACAATTTCTAGTAAAAATCCTTTCAATGTATAGTACAATTCCGTTTTTGTAAAGTAGCATTGCTTTATGTGTTATAACCATTAAAACAATCTTTATTGTGCAATAATTACAATCTGCCTTTTATAAGGCAATAATAATACAGATAAATGATCTCATTCATACCATATTTACAGTCATCATTCACTCACTCATTCATACAATAGGACATGATTGGAGAAACTGGCCATTGCCAGGACTCCCACTGTCACGCGATTATAGCAGGTCACGAGGCCACTGCCGTTTCAGTATCCGAGGAGGATTATAGGGATGAGTGGCGCAGTGCAAAGACTGAGCTACAGGATTAGGGTGGTTAGAAAGGCTACTGTGGAATTTCGTAAACATGGAAGGGATGAGTTCTAGAATGTAGGGTATATTAAGGTCGTTATGAAGGGTTTTGTTGCTGACATAATAAGGGGCATTTACTATTGTTCTCAGGACTTTGGATTGAAAGGATTGGATATGCTTGATGTTCGACTTTTTTGCTGTCCCCCATAGCTCTATTCCGTATGTCCAGATTGGTTTAAGTATAACTTTGTAGATTAGTAGTTTATTTTCTATTGAGAGATGGGATGTCCTTTGAAGTAGTCTGTACAGTTGTCCAAAGCGTCTGTTTAGTTCTTGTCTTTTTAGTCTCGTATGTGGGTTCCAGGTCAGTCGTTTGTCGAGATGGAAGCCTAAGTACCGTACTGCCTCAGTTACAGGGAGAGGAATAGAATTGAAATAAACTAGTGGACAAGTCTTGCGACAAAGGGTGAAGGTAATGTGGGAGCATTTTGCTTCATTAACTTTGATCCGCCATTGATTGCACCAGTACTCGATCTCGTCAAGGTGTTTTTGAAGGTTATGGGATGCTATGTCGGGGTCTGGGTGGGATGTAATGTGTTATAAAAGAAAAGTTGGTTTTGCATAAAAGTCAGAAGATTTTAGAAATCTGTTAGCGTTAAGAATGGATCCTATGAAGAAAAAATTAGCCTTAAACAAAGAGTTGAAGTCAACAAAAACATATCTTTCCTATCAATGTATCATTCTTAATAAAACTCTGTAGTTATAACAGGCAATAATAGTATTAAGCATTCCTATCCTGTTTAATGGTTCAGTTTGAATTTTTAAAACAATAAACCGTTAATTATTACTAAATATTGGCCAAGAATATATACTGGAAAGTGAAGGATTGAACCCGGGCCATCCACAATTTGGCTCAAGCTCCGAAAAACTTGTTAAAAATTTATCTGTTCGAATTTAATGTAAAAAAACGATATTACTTTCCGGTCCTCCTAATATTTATTTTAGTCAATAATTATTAACTATTAATAGGATTTATAACAATATGAAGTTAATCATACAAATAAATCCTTATGTTTTGGTGATTCAAGTTTGACCTGCATAGGCATCTGAAAGTAAACATGGAAATTCCATTCATATTATCCAAAGACCCATAGATCTTCATTTCATTTCATTAATTACTTATTTGGTAATTTAAATGAAATTAAAGACCATGACATCCTGATTAATGGTTTATGTTGGGACATTAATGGACTAAAATTTAAAAATTCATGGAGACTGTAATTGAAATATTTACCGCAACTCCCCCGTAATGAATCCAGCAACTAATATTTTACGTACAATACATTAAAGTAAATAATTGAAATTTGGGATCGTAAAGCAACTTCTAAGCTGGTTATTAATCCTCTCGGGCAAGGGTCACATTTACTGATTGGTTACTAATGCTTTGCAGAACATTTAGTTATGTGTTCATTGAAGTCTATAACCAGCTAAACAGAAAATACTATTGATGATTCATGAATGATTCATTTTCATACTAATATTCCTACCGAGCTTATGCTAGTTCATTTAAACTGTAAGCTTGTGATTTTTAGGAATCATTCATTATTCCGAAGTCATACAATCATAGTTATTTCCTTCCCTATTCCGAGTGTTCATAATTCCTAGATTTTTAAATCTAACCCTTTTTCAGCCTGCATTCCCAACGTACCCCCCCCCCCTATATGAAGTAAGAGTCTTCGTTTCCCGCGAGCGGATAGTGGAAGACCACAGATTTCCATTGGAAAACTGTTTGGACTAATTAACTTCTCAGTGATGGTCAAGAGTAGGCCTAAGTTTTTGGAATTGGGACAGGCCAGTTCCAAGTTCTGTACGTCACTAGTTCAAATCAAAGTCTTGGGGCTTGGACTTAACTAGCGGTTAACTCCGTATTCTCACGTGGACGAGTCGTTTCTGCGGCGTGTCTTTTCTCCCTCTTCAGTGAACAAAGTGTTTCTTCAATTATTGGATCCATTCTATTGGCTGGTTGAATGAAGAAAGAAGCTTTCGTCTGGGAATGAACAATCATTCTTCGTCCTCCTAATGGTAAATTATATTGGTATTTTTTTTCAACCTAGACAACACCAAACAGTGATATATCAAATAAAAAAAATCTTTTACAAATACTATAAAAGATCGATATAATTAAGGATGCATCAGTGTTTCTTTTTTTGAGTTTTTCTCTAAAGAATATTATTCTATTTGAGCATGTATTAGTTCCTCTTTTATATACATTAACTAATTCGCTATAATAGGGTATAAAGTTATAATTATTAAAAGTTAACTTTATAGAAAATGTTGAATATATAATAAGTTAATATATACAATAGAGATGATGCCGCAGTTGAAACGATCAAGTTGAATGGCCAAAGTTGTGTGCTAAATTGCTTTGGATATTGTTGTGTATCCAGATAGACCCCAACCCAGGCAGTCACGCCACCTCGCCATTCCCTACAATACTGCTCAGGACACAGTGCCTCACTGATATTGACTCTAGGAGGTCCTTCGGTTCTAGTGAAAATGTCACTGCAGGGCTTGAACTCAGAATTGTTTTTCGTATATTATGTTCAGGTACAAAACCAATGAGAGTGGTGGGTTCTTAGAAAGAAATGTATCTATGAATTAGTTTTTTAATATGGCTTAAATACCATTAGATAAATAAATTTTTAAAATTTTATTTACCACACACTACCAATGATGATAAAGTATATACGAAATAATATAAAAATAAATTAATTGGAGAATGTGAGTAAATGTTCCCTACTCATACATCTACTGTACAGTCTACTCGTGTAAAACGTTAGACTGTGGACATCATTTAAATATGCTACTGTTATAGGTTTTGTATGGCATTTTTAATTATTATTATTTATTACGCAATATTATTTGCTCTCTCTCTCTCTCTCTCTCTCTCTCTCTCTCTCTCTCTCTCTCTCTCTCTCTCTCTCTGTCTCGTTATTATTTTTATGATTCAGTAGCTGAATAGAAAACCGTTAAAAATTATTTGAGGAAAAATATTATGGTTTTTTGTCTGTTATTTAAATCCTCTGGCCTGACTTTCGTGAGTGAAAAACTGATCATGCTCTAAATGAGAACTGTCACAAAAGACACTTAAGATTCAACAAATGTATTCTAAACGATAATAAACTTAATGAACATGTTACAACTCTCTCTCATAAACCAATTTCCCAACAAACTCTTGAACTCACTTATAAACACATTTAATTATTATTCTTTGTAAAAATGAAATGTGTACTGACTATTATTATTGTCATTCACCGAAGAGTGAAATATTATCTGAGCTAGAATATACGAATGCGCACGAATAACCCAGAACTATCCCGAGCAATCAATCCAAATTTACTGTCATGAGACTTTGTTTACGTAATCGTTGTAGCCAGATTGAATGTCAATGTTGAGCACTCAAACTGATTATTGTTGTACTATTACACCGATTTGGAATTCGTATTCTAATCGTTTCCTTTATCCAATCCAATCCGTTTCTTCCCGACCAATTACACCACTCTCTGCAATTCTCTCCGTCCTAATATTCTTACGTATCTTGACAACTCTTCTATTCCAAAACCTCAATATCATGGAATGATTTATTTTTATTTTACTTTTCTATCTGTGCTGTACTAGTTATTAGCCAGAATTGAATTCAGTTATTTGTACCATATTTTTATTGATAAATAATAACGTTTTTATCTATTTTACAACGGGCGTTTAGACTGGGACTAACTAGTATGAGGATACGGCAGGAAAATCCCACCTCTGTAGATCAGTCCAAATCGCTATTTGGAAAAATTTACCTATTTTTGATTTGTGATTATTTCCCCCTAGAGAATTCGGATATATTCGTCATCAATCAGTGACCGAATATATCCACCATCCAATAAAGTACTGTATACTCTTATCCTCCGACACTGCCATTCTCAAACGATAAAATCATATGAAGTAGGTGGAATTTGGAACTTTCATCAAAGACAATCTAGTTTGAAAATTATAACGAAGTAGCTGTTAACATCTGTAACAAGCTTCCAGAACTCTTTTAAAAGGTTATATACACATAGAGAACAAATTCAAAAATAATAAATGAGTTGGTTTTCTATTCCACCCTTTATAAATAATGCAACAAAATTCAAATTGCCTTCGGCTACCGGTGGTAAAATGCACAGGAATATAAAAAGTTCTTTGCAACTGCGCCGATCCTGTTCTTTATTGCATTTCTCACTTGAATATCAGATTTGTTCTCTCACAAAGACCGGTTGTTGGATTAAAAAAAAAAAATCCCCAGCGAACTTTGCTATTTTTCAGAATAAATGGGTTCCTGGACAATATCTAGGACTGTTTTTTTTATTTGCCATAGCAAACGTTGGCCTGATAGATAGATTGAAAAGGGCCACTTCAATTATTCTCGAAAACGACTTTGCACAGTGGGGCTATCGAATCCAGCAACATTTTTAGAGTCACTTTCTTTTTTCAAAATTATTAATAATATAAATCATTATATTACCTATCGAGCAGTCTGTTTGTTCGTGCTTTTATGAGTTCTTGGTCAAGCTGGAGGCAGAAAATTTCACATGAAGCCCGGACATGGTATTGGGTAGGCATGAAAACTATTTTACACTGTTTTCTTAAGACCGTAATGACTTTGATTAATAATTATTAATTATGTAACAAAAATTATTTTTTCCTATCATCCTATAACAATATGTATGACTTTTTAAAGCCATAATCACATTAAGTCATTGAAACTATCGTTAACATCGTGTTCACAGCTTAAACACAAACCAGTGTTGTTGTTTTTTTGGGCATATTACTTATGCTTACTGCACAAATATGCAAAAATTAATGCGATCCCATTAAAAAAAATGAAGGTTTATTACATTGTTACAATCCATTACATGTATTTATAAAAGAAGTTACTTTCTTACTGAGTACGAATGAGGAACCAAATTTTTATTTGTTGAAAAGTAATTTTTAACAATTGTGCTAGTTTAACAAATGAAATAATGTAATTTTCATTAAAAAAATACCTACAGTTGCCGCAACGAAATTAGAAGCTGGAGACCCGCAATACATGGATATCCCTGTTGGCCCTCTATGCACTAATTTTCTTCTATCCACAGATCCCTTTCCTTCGATAATGTCAATCATTAAGCCAATTAGTGATTAGTCTCTAGCCCGCACGTATGTGGCGAGTCGCCCCTTCATCCCAAGTGTCTAATTTCATGACTGTAGCAACGTTTTTTATGGTTCTTCCAGAAATCCGTAATAAACATTTATTGGGGTACACCCGCCCCCTTCCCATGATTAACATTGCTTGAATAAATCATTAAAACAATACTTAATTTAATTTAGTCTGCAGGCTACTAGAGTAATAAACGTCAATAACATATATTATACTTGGTTCGCTCAATAATTCGTTCTCTAAATAAAAATTGTGGATATTCTTACTCTTTAACTGAGATCTCGACTATTAATTAGACATAATAAGTTCCCCAACTAGCACAAAAAGCCCTTTTCTATTTTATAAAGAAAAAAATGGAAAAACTCATCCCTTTATTAACTTAAAGCATCCAGGTAAGGAAGAAATAAAGAAGTACGGAAAAAAAAAATAGTCGAAAAAGAACTTTGAAACTAAAACCCAACTTTATTAATTTACAAAACGGTGAATGGTATAATGAATGTACCATTATACTTGACATATATTATAATTAGTTATCGTTGCTACAATACAAGGCCGGATTTCTTCCATTCCATAGACCCATTTTGAATTATCACACAATGTATAATGATAACAATAAATATGTGAAAATTCAGGGATATTACGACAAAATAACAATAGCTGCATTCGAGTTATCAAACACGTATAAGAAACTATTCTCTATAAATATGATGATTACCGGCACCTGCGGATTTAATAATAATTCATTATGCACCTTTTGAGCCATTTCAAAATCCATGAAATTCCTAATGCTATGTCCGTGTCCCCTGTGCAATGTAACTTTCCTTCGAAGAAATGACTTTATTTCTTCTCTGTGTCCACCCATAGTTCAGTATAGTCGGCCTCAAAACGAATCGTGGGATCAATGAACAATATTTTTTTCTTTTTGGGAAGCCGCCATGTCAGCAAATCGTGCACAGCCGTTTGTGTCAACTAAATAAAACCCATCATGACATAAATAAAAAAAAAAACTTTTCCAAGCTATCTAAGATGGTTTTATTGACCTTGCTATGTCGGTTTGTGAACAGTAGCACATTCTGCTGACTATAGTCCAACAATAACACTGGTATGTTGAAGTCAACCTAGATTTTGTTTGATTTCATGACATTTTAATGCACATTAATTTTTGAAGTTTTTCCAAATGAAAGCAATACTTAGAAATTTTTTTTTTTCTTTCATAGCCCAATTTACAGATAATTATATACAATTATAGATCCTCAGGCAAATCTATTTACTAATTATTTTTGTATTTCCTGTAGCATCGCTACATTATATACAGGTTTTGTTATTTTGTAAAAATTATTTAATGAATAAACAATTATAATGATATACATTATACGTGACTGAACTTAACTAACTAGTAAAGGTGATGGGGATCACCTTTTTGCGTACAGTTTTTAATTTTAATTTTTAATAAAATTAAAAAAAAACATTTCCAATCAATTTTATCGAGTTATATTTTTAATGCTTTTATTTTCCCCAGTTCGTGACACTATGTAGTCCTGGAGAAGCCTCAGTTTTGGTGAAGCGTTGACAATTAAATAAATATATTTGATATAGAGATCCAGAGTACTGCGCCTGCGCTAACTATATAAGTCGTTTTTCACATCGCTCTGCAACAAACTGTTCTTGTTACCGTTCGTAGGAAGTGCCTGATAAGCTGATAAGTTTAGGGTACAAAGTTCGCCAAATCACGAATGTCCTCCGTGAGGAAAGACAAGAAAATGATACAAGTATCAAGAAAACAATGCCCTTATTCTTTGTCGATCTAGAGCGAACAGCTGGAGTGGAAAAAATCTACGAGCTTAACCACTTATACTACACAAGAGTACAGGTCGAAAAGCCTTACCCGAAACGAGACATCGTCCAATGCCATAATTGCCAGGCATATGGGCACACAAAATCATACTGCTACCACCCTCCCAGGTGTGTAAAGTGCAGTGGGCAGCACAAAAGTGAATTGTGCAAGAAGCCCCTAAAATCACCTGCTGTATGTGTGTTCTGTCAGCAAGGCCACCCGGCAAACTATAAAGGCTGTGAGGCTTATAGAATTCTAAAGTCCAGAAGTGAACAACGTCGTCGTCCTGAAGAAGAAACATCAGCCACAGGTAGCCCAAGAAGCGCCCCCACCAGAAGTTTGAGGCCTTCAGTCTCTTTTGCTGACGCAGTTCGGAACAGAGAGCAGTCACAGGCATTGCCCACACCTCCTCCGCAAGTTCTTCTTTCCCAGCACTCCGCTCATCCCAGCAATCGGCAAACTCAATCCCATCCTCAACCACACATCTCGCATATCCCGCCACCTTCAAGCTCTTCAGATCTCACCAGCCTTTTAACCTCATTCCTTACAGAGTTCAGAACCCTAATTACACCTCTCATTTCCCTTCTTACAAATCCTGTCTCCTACCTTATCCCCGTTAAACAAAATCCATAAGTGGATCCTTCCGATTCCTTATCCATTCTCCTTTGGAATGCGAATGGTGTTCGCACCCACACTAACGAACTGACAGCACTACTCCATGACAAAAACATCGATGTAGCTCTTATTACTGAAACAAGACTTACAAGTAAACGACCATTTACCGTTCGACAGTACCAGACTTATCGAACTGATCACCCAGATGGAAGAGCTCATGCAGGTACCGCTGCCATTGTCCATAACTCCATATCCCATCACATAGTTCCTTTGGTAGCACATGATTTCCTTCAATCCACTGCAGTGTCAATCACCACCCTCACTTTTCCCCTTACTCTAGCATCAGTGTACTGCCCTCCCATTAAATCCATTCCCGATTCCCAATTCATCTCCTTTCTAGACTCCATCGGGCATCGTTTCCTTGTGGGTGGGGACTTTAACGCAAAGCACCAACACTGGGGCTCAAGATCCACAAATACACGAGGCCGTGCTTTGCTGTCTGCACTCACACGGAGACATTGCTCCACTATCTCTCCTGACACAGCCACCTATTGGCCATCAGATCCCAACCGAAATCCAGATCTCCTTGACTTTTTCTTCTACAATAGTTTAGGAACACTAAACTATTCACTCAAGCGCCTCGATGACCTCTCCTCTGATCATAGTCCTTTATTATTAACCATTTCCCTTAGACCAATTCACAAACTGCCTCCTCCTTCATTTATTAGGGGCCCAGTTGACTGGGACAGTCAATAATGCCGTGCAGTGCATTCTTTCACTACTCTGGTCCAGAGTTCGGCTTGGGAGGCATCGTCACCCCATCGTCACCCAAGAATCCACAATCATAATCGTTTACCTCAGCATCTCAAAGATCTAATCAAATCCAAACGCCGCTCTAGAACAGTGTGGCAAAGATCCCGGCATCCTGCTGATCGCCGCTCGTACAATCAGTACTGCCGATTGGTAAAGCGGCGATTGGCATCCTTCCGTTCTGATTCTTTCAATTCCTACCTCTCCTCTCTGTCTACCAGGGATAACTCCTTGTGGAATGTAACCAAAAAAATCCTAAAGTATCAACCTGTTTCACATCCACTCCGTCGTGATGATGGGTCCTGGGCGGCCTCGGATGGGGATAGGTCGGAGGAATTTGCTCTGCATCTTACCCATACTTTCACACCTCACCTTTCTCATCAAAGCCATACTCACAGCAAAACTATGGAAGATTTCCTCACTTCACCTATTCCTCTCTCTCTTCCACCAAAAGCCGTTAATCCCTCTGAGGTCAAATACTTTCTGAAAAACTTACCTTACAGAAAATCCCCTGGATATGATCTCCTAACTCCCCAAATTCTCAAACAACTTCCTCCTAAAGCCATAATCTTCCTAACCTATATATATAATTGCATTATCCGAACGACGCACTTTCCTCTCCTCTGGAAACATTCCATTATTGTCCTATTCGCCAAACCCGGTAAACCACCCAATGACACCTCATCTTACCGTCCAATTAGCCTACTCCCTATCCTCTCAAAAATATTTGAGAAACTCCTACTAAAACGTCTACTTCCAATTGTTGAATCCAAAAACCTTTTTCCCACACACCAGTTTGGTTTCCGCCAACGACATTCCACTGCTCAACAAGGCCTTCGCGTTGTTGATCACGTCTCCTCAGCCCTTGAAACCAAAAAGTATTGCACTGCTGCCTTTCTCGATATAGCTCAAGCTTTTGACAGGGTTTGGCACGCAGGTTTGCTCTACAAGCTCAAAAGACATTTACCACAGACCCTTTTCCTAATCCTACAGTCCTACCTTTCAAACCGCTTCTTCCAAGTCCGCTGTGGCTTAGAATACTCTAACTACTATCCCATAAATGCAGGAGTTCCACAGGGCAGTGTCCTAGGCCCCATCCTCTATAACCTATACACCGCTGATGTCCCCTCTACTTCCAACACCTTCTTGGCCACATTTGCAGATGACACTGCAGTCTTGTCATCCCACCCAGACCCCGACATAGCATCCCATAACCTTCAAAAACACCTTAACGAGATCGAGTATTGGTACAATCAATGGCGGATCAAAGTTAATGAAGCAAAATGCTCCCACATTACCTTCACCCTTTGTCGCAAGACTTGTCCACTAGTTTATTTCAATTCTATTCCTCTCCCAGTAACCGAGACAGTACGGTACTTAGGCTTCCATCTCGACAAACGACTGACCTGGAACCCACATACGAGACTAAAAAGACAAGAACTAAACAGACGCTTTGGACAACTGTACAGACTACTTCAAAGGACATCCCATCTCTCAATAGAAAATAAACTACTAATCTACAAAGTTATACTTAAACCAATCTGGACATACGGAATAGAGCTATGGGGGACAGCAAAAAAGTCGAACATCAAGCGTATCCAATCCTTTCAATCCAAAGTCCTGAGAACAATAGTAAATGCCCCTTATTATGTCAGCAACAAAACCCTTCATAACGACCTTAATATACCCTACATTCTAGAACTCATCCCTTCCAAGTTTATTAAATTCCACAGTAGCCTTTCCAACCACCCTAATCCTGTAGCACAGTCTTTGCACTGCGCCACTCATCCCTATAATCCTCCTCGGAGACTGAAACGGCAGTGGCCTCGTGACCTGCTATAATCGCGTGACAGTGGGAGTCCTGGCAATGGCCAGTTTCTCCAATCATGTCCTATTGTATGAATGAGTGAGTGAATGATGACTGTAAATATGGTATGAATGAGATCATTTATCTGTATTATTATTGCCTTATAAAAGGCAGATTGTAATTATTGCACAATAAAGTTATAATAATTTCGATATAGAGATCCGAGGCTTCATATGTATTTTTTATTTTTCAAGGAATCGTAAATTATTATTGTGCTATTGATGTTATTATTGTTATGGTTTTCTTTAGTGATTCGGAATTAACAATTGGCACACGAATAATAAACTTGAATAATTTATCATGAAGGGCATTCGAATTCCTGAAAATCTCGGATTCTTTGCAGTTGCACAGTTTTATTTGTGCGTTCACCCTTTCACTATAAAATGGAAAATGATCCATACCATTGGAGGACTTCCAACCTGTCTTTATCTACGGGCCTGATGAAAACTGTATATTGCATGTTAAATGGCAATCAACGAGTCTGGCGAAAAATTACCTTCATTACCGTTCATCGCGGCCCGAAAAAAACCACTCTGATTTATATTCCACGGCTGACAAAGTTAACATTACATACATGGTTTAGTAATGCGATCAATATTAAAGAAACCAGACTATTATATGGATTTTAATTCATTTGAGTTTTAATTCATCTATTTATTTTATTATGCAGGAATTATTGGGTAACATTGAAAATCCCACCGAGAACGGTTCATCTTTAAAGATATGCCCACGCAAAGACTTCACCTAACCTGTCGCTCCGTCTCAAACTGATGATCTATAAATGTGTCCTCCGGCCAGCTCTGCTGTACGGTGCCCCGCTATTTACCCACTTGACTGACAATACAGCCAAATGTCTCCAACACTTCCAGAATGGGATCATGTGAAAAGTGGTCCGACATACCTCTTCCGAGAGGTTGAAGAACGCTGACCTGCACCCGTTGCTTGGTGTTCCATCGGTGGGTGAGTTCATCCGCCGGAGACACATTAAGTTTTTTGACTCGTTGCAGCACCTGACAAACCCAGTGTTTAACATTATAGCCCCACCACCCCTTCGGCATTGATGGCAACAGACTGTCGGGGAAAAATTAGGATAAGAATTAGTATGTAAGTTAGTTTTAAGGTTGGTCAAAAAGGTGACACCCTGTGTGACGGGGCCTCCAGCACTCTCGTTCAGAACGGATCTGTCAATCTAAATCACAAATATTACAAATACGATTTAATTGGAAGCTTTCTCTGCCCACTAACTACATAAGATAAGTCACCCTATACTCTATTGTATATATATTGTAAATTGGTTATAATATGTTGTAAATTAATTTAAAGAAATGTAAATAACATTACCAAACCATAAGTCATACTAATGTAAATACTATAAACAATAAAAGACCCAGCTGCAAAAAACTAGTTAGAGGCTGGAAGGGTAAAGAAAGTAGTAAGCGACCCAGACCGAGGCCTCGGTCACTGCCGAGAACAAACCGTTACCGCACCCTGCGATATGGTTGGCCAGAATTACGCCGCAGATAATTGGCTACTAACAAGCCACCACTACACACCGCGGACAATGGTTGCCATGGCCCTACGAACTTTACCTGGTAGTGTCTCCCACGTCCATTAAGCCTGCCTCTCTCCGGTTCACACTCGCCTCTGGGATCCGGACGGTTTTCGGCTACCCTCAGATACCGAGTGTGAATTTGTGGTCATTCCAAGACCACATAATTTACCTACACTAACTACCCTATACCTCTTCTCTTGAACATAGTGCATTGTCGGGCACATACCTATCAAATATGAAGCAATTGTCCAGGTCATAGCCTAATCAACCCTCACTTAATTACTAGGGCTAGGGTAACTCGGCACCTCCCTCGTGACGACCCGGCAACTGGTGACCCCGACGTGATCGAATAGATAGAAGAAACCATTTCTTATTATGGCCGACCCACCAGCCCCGTTCAACGAAGCATGCTGTTCAACCGTATACGCCATTTCTCCGCCGTGCATACTGCCAGATTTTCACGAAGAAGACCCAAGACTATTGTTCATGCATGATGAAAACATTTTTTCCACAAACCGGATCTCTTCGTCTAATTTTTTTTTTTTTTCTTTCAAAACCTCTTTATTGATAATATATATACAATGACAAAAATAAATAAATAAATTTGGAATTACAGTTGCCTCCTCGTGCTGCATTCGCAGATGCATATTAAGGAGTGCATAAAATATAATACTTTCAGCTTGTTGTTAATAAGTCCAATACACATACACTCACTAGGTGATGAGGCTCACCTTCAGCTTGCGACCGTGGAAAACACTAACACTAAAACCTAAACCTAGAACTTAAGACTTCGTCTAAAGCCAAATCGGAGCATATTTATACTCAGCTTCCGTTCAGGGTACTCACACAGGTCGCAGACCTAGCAAATTCTCCAAGTGATAGTCCCTACGAAGATTTAAAGGCTCGTCTTATCGAAACATACAGCCCGAGCCCCGACAGACGACTGATCCGGTTATTGGAAGAGACACACATTGGAGACGAGAAACCGTCACATCTCCTGCGTCAGATACAGACACTGGCAGGACCCACGACATCGGAGGACGTCATTCGTACACTCTGGCTACGCGCCTTGCCAGACAGGGTCAGCAACATACTGGCATCACACTACAAGGAGAAATTGTCAAGACTTACAACAATAGTGGATTAAATCATGGACTTAAGCTCAGCTACCAAAATCCATGCAGTCCAGTCCACGTCGACTCCCAAAGCCAGCATAAAAACCTCTGGATCTCTCTTCCTAACCTCGCTATGTTTTAGTCCGCCCTTGTCAGACCCCACACTCTTTTAGTGGGATTCTCTGCCTTCGTCTCGCTAAAAACTAGCTGCTCCTTGGGAGAGACTTCTCCCTCACGACAACGGTTGCCGTGGTCCTACTCGGTTTTCGCCTACCCTCAGATACCGAGTGGGAACTCGTGGTCATTCAAAGACCACATAAACTACCTACCCTATAGCTCTTCTCCTAAACCTCATAGTGCATTGTCAGGGCACATACCTATCAAATATGGAGTCAGATAGTAAGACCGTCATGAAACGATTGTTCAGGTCATAGCCTAATCAACCCTCACTTCGTTACCGGGGCTAGGGTAACTAGGCACCCCCCTCGTGACGACCCGAAAGTAGGTATTTATCTAACTCTAAAGGAGAGATCGTTCCTTTAAGAATTGGTTCTTAGGTGTTTTGGTCAGATCCATATACTTTAGGAGTAGTTTTCTTTGATTTTATTGATTCCCCATTAGCTGGAAAGCTAGTCAATCGATTGCAGACAACTAATCGTCTTTAATTTAAATACAGAAGAAATTATATAAAATGTAACATCAAGACTAAAGCTGTATGCACATGTTCTTATCAAAGCAGACTATAGGGTCTTTAATATAAGGAAGGTGATCACAGCTTGGGAGGAACGGGGGGCAGCCTAAAACAGGAGTGCTAAGTACATTATGTTTTGTATTTCATAAAGGATCCCTGAGTACAGTCTAATTATAATTAAGGCTGCCTGGAAGGTGATCTTTTAGTCCTTGTTTTAGCAGTAATTATCCCTCCGTCAACGTTCGAAGGGATAAGTCTTCAGGTCAGAATGGCTCTGGGTGCGAATTGCTCATATGACGTTTGTGACCAGAAGGTGTCGTTTGCTGTAGTTCTTTAGCGTATAATATAGAGATTTAGTGGAGACATGCTTCGAATAGTTGTTCACACACCTCGTGGTCGAGGCGTCTTCTACGACTACCCATGATAGAGCAACAATGTAATTCAAATCTAACAACAACCCTGATTAGCTTTCTTGTTACGTGTCGCGATTGCTGATTGCAATCATAAAAGGTAAGAGACAAGTTTAGCTTCACCGGATTAATAAATAATGTGTTTATTGTCGTTTAACAGTTTTATATTTCAATTCACGTTTTACTAGAAGTCTGATCCTTGTATACATTTTCACCAGATGATACCTTTTTTATACAATTCCCATCACAAACGGTGAAAAGTAAGACTTAACTATGAAGCTAACTATGTAACGTAAACAAACAACATACAATAAAATCACATAACATGTCATAAAAATAATTAACTCCGTAAACAAGAAAGTCGGCGAGCACAGTTGAAGATTTACAATATGAGGTTAGAAGAATAAAATGAAGTTTACTTGATATTTTTATTTAATGATACTTAAAGTGTTTTAGTAAACTAAGGGATCAAACTGCGGCTTTGTCGAATAGTTTGTAATTCGATTTCATAAATTAATTACCGTTTTCTATATTAATTTACCTGGTTGTAATTAGAAATACATAATTAGCGACGGAATAGGAAACTCATCTGGGAAGCAATTATTGGTAACAATACTAAGGACTATTGTTGCTAAATTGCTAGACTATAGAGCGGGGCAATGGCATGATTCAGCAGTTGGCCAATATATCACTCACTATGCAGCTAGGACCAGCTGGGACACTGCGGTCAACGCCACTACCGTATTAGCTAAGCAACAGTGACACCTCCTACGTCGGCTGATATGTCCTTATTTGATATGCTCCTTAAGCTAGAGAAGCAATTAAGTTTTAAGCTACCACCCCCCCCCCGTTTGAGCAAAATTAGTAATTTTCTATGACGGAAATACTGATGAAAATAGGTGGGGTTTTCAATGTACATAAAATATTTATATATTCCTACATGCGATAACTTAGGAATACATGAACTAACAAAATCACCATGACACGAGCATAGATGATACCGCTTTTACTAGTTCCATTCATTCCGCAACGACGACTAAGATCATATTAACAGATTCATCCATGTTAACCGTAATAATCAATTTTAGAAATAATAAGTAGCTGGACGATGTTATAACGGTTTTCACTTTTTTAAACCGATGAAACACAAAAAAAAACTTATATTGTTCTTTGCAAAGCGAAGACAGCTTTGACTATGAAAGTTAAATTAAATACGTCATGAGTCTCGAGACAACTACCTAAGAACTATGTTAAAGTCTGTGAATGGGAAAAGTTGGACAGCTCTGTGAAGCGGCGTGTTGCGACTTTGCTGGGAATAGGGAACAAACTAATCAACCAATCTTCAAAGTGCCATAACCTCAGCTTTGAGAACGGATTAACTTCTTCCAGTCATTTCGTAGCCAATTGTCTTCTCTAAAGTTTCTCTCGGTATTTTAGTCACAATTCACCTTATTTAGATCTTTTCAAAATTCATCCACCAGTTGTACTTAAATTAGTTACACAGATTTATACAAAAGGTTGTTGTTGAATATACCAATTGTTGTAGCCAGCTCTTAATTACGAATAATTGAAAGTTTCCCTCTTCTCGGATCATATTATACTTATCTATGTTTCCATATTTGTTGTTAATAAAAGTTATGACGTCAGTGAGAGTGGGGGGAGGAGTTAGTGGGGACCGAATTAGGCTTTAGACCGAATTAGCATAATGAACCGGACCGTCACTTGGAACACTACTCTTTCCTCTCTCTCTGCACTGGCGCCTGCTGCTATACTCGAAACCATGGTCTTCTTATTCAACTACCTCTGCATCTCTCTCTCCTAACCTTGCTATGTTTTAGTCCGGCATTGTCAGACCTCACACCTTCCTAGTGGGAATCTCTGCCTTCGTATCGCTAAAACTAGCACCTCCTTGGGAGAGAGCTCTCCCTCGCGGACGACGGTTGCCGTGGCCCTACAAACTTACCAGTAGCGTCTCCCGCGGCAATCCAGTTTGCTTCTCTCCGGTTCACAGTCGCCTTTGTGATCTGAATGGTTTTCGCCTACCCTCAGATACCGAGTGTGAATTCGTGGTCATTCCAAGACCACATAATCTACCTATAAACCTACCCTGATACTCTTCTCCTGAACATAGTGCTTTGTCGGTGCACACACCTACTAGGCCGGCAGCCAGGGTGAAAGACCACAGGTCCACCCGCCTTAACTCTGTCTGGGCGCTCGCCTGACGGCGGCTAAGAGGTTGTAGTGACCCTAGCCCGCGGCGTTTCCGCCCCATCTTGGGTACTCACATGTCTGAGCCCGACACCAATATGTGCTGTTGAAAAAATTGCCATTTTTAATTAAATTATAATTATTTAGAGTACTAGTACTCAAAAAGAGACGCTGGTATGTTTTTATTTATATTAAGTTAGAAATAAAAGCTCGGAGTCTCTCCCAATATATTTATTTTTAATAATATGCCATTCTCTCTCGACATTTTGCATGGTCAGCAATTTTGAGAGACATAGTTTGTGTGAAAAAATATCACCATTTTGTATCGAATGTTTTTTGCAACATCTTCTTTATTTTCACGTTACGGACTTGAGTAAAATTTGAGTAACTTGCTAAACTTTTATCACGTCTAATTTTGTTTTAATTGCTGTTGTTTAATTCAGACAGGCTTACAGGCGAATGACTATTGCCTCATACCTACTTCAATGTAAAACCTATCTCGTCAGTAAAACTTCAATTGCGATAATAAGCGACCACTTTAATTACGACAGCTGGACGAATGAGAAAACGAGGGGAATTCGAAATGAGGTGTTATAAAACGAATTACTGTCAGATGGGGGGGGGAGGATTGGGATGCCGAACTGGGCCCTATATACGAAGGAGCAATACACTTGCGAACCGTTTTCAATAAAGTGGAATGGAATATAGCATTAAAATATGCAAATAATAAATAACATCGACAGAAATTTATTGCTAAGGGAGAACCAATCGATAAAAAAGTTAGGTATTCATTCAAAGGTTCGATGATGTTACAAATAATTGAACTGGTTAAACCCCTAGCCCGATTAATTTTTACTGCCTTTACTATGTGCCTTTATTACGTTTTTATCTAATTATAAGCCATTAAAGCCCTAGTATATGATAAATATTGAAAAAACGCAATTGTACACAAATAAAATAATACAAAACTACAATAGACTATTCTATAACGCTACAAAGTGAATTTTACTATACAAAAGTATGTGAGTGAAAAACAAACGAATTAATAAAAACTAGCATTAAATTTTATATAGGTGAATCACGATGGCCTGCCTCCAGGATGACTAACTAGAACTAGTTCTAGACGTTGCACGGGATTTTCATATTTCTTTTCAGAAATATTTAAATTAATAAAGTTTGGCAGAAAATAACTATGAAACAAACATTAGCTGTCAGAGATTGCCATCCTTTGTCTTTGGACGAATGTTGCGACACAACACATACAGCATAGGTGATTTTTATTGTGCGTTACCTGTACAGAACATTTATACCTAAAGGTGCAACACTCGACTTAACAACTTAATGAGGATCAGCGGCACCAACTTCACGCCGAATAGAAACATTAGTTATTTTTCCCTAATGAACTGTACCGAGTTGTTGTTTACTAAACAAAGCAGGTAACCTAGGCTAGTAGAGAGGGGGTGGAGTATGTCAGAGAGTTGGGAAATGGAAGTTAACTTTTTTCTGAAAAGCAAATGTTTGAAAACGGTTGTAATGTTTCGAAACGGACCTACGAGAAAAATGGCCACAGTACTAGCACGACAGTATGCATGCATGTGAATACAGGATATGAATGGACATACATTCTATGGCCAAGCTAGAGGTTAATGCCTCGTAAACATTATCGATCCTGGACACAGTGCGCTAGCTCACAACTGTTCCTTCTGCACTTTACGGTCCCATCGTGGCCATTTCTTACATCTTTAACTTTGACTTCAACTTGACTTTAAGAAACGAAGCTCACATATTAGCCAAGTCTAAAACGTCAAAAGCTGAGTGTATGAAGTTGTTTATATCCTAACGGCTAGTCGGTTTACAAGTGCCTATCCGGAAGGGGGAGAGGTTTTACTTTGAGGTAAATATAAAGCAATGGTCTGTATAATAGAGGTCGATTTGACGACCCTAGCGAACTTAAAACACAAAAATATTTCAAAAACCGTTTTCTGTTAACGAACAAGGTGAAATTAACGTAAAATTAGTTGACGATCTGTGATGATGATCAGTGGAAACTTAACAGAAAAACGGGTGGAATCTTAACAGAAAAACGGGTGGAAAGACTATTTCTGTGGTTGGTGTGTGGTAGGGTTAGAAGTTGTGTGAAAATTTAGGCACTTAAATGATCTACGTGGCAGGCCTCATGAATAGGCGATGCCAAGCATGGCACCTTAGTAGGTGAGTGGGGGTTTTATTCAAATAGCTTATTATTTTTTCTCACGGGGGCCACTGAACTCCAAAAGGACAAAGATTTTCCTTAGGAAAAAACCTTTAGGGAACCCGGGAGTCGGAACTGCATCTACGTAGTTGGTACAGCAATTTACACAGACAAATATGTAACACAGAGATAAAAGTAATATAATAAGTATATGAATCCATAAAAAATCTTTTCCTCCTTCATATCTACTTGTTATTATTTTTTTTTTATTATATTCCTTTATTTTGCTATAATTACAATCTGCCCTTTATAAGGCAATAAGTAATTAAGATAAATGCTCTCATTCATACCATATTTATAGTTCATCATTCACTCGCGCATTCATACAATATTTACAGACAGCCCAGAGACCTCCCAAATCCACATGCGAAGAGAAAGCGGAGTCTTGGGAAGTCCCCCACGCTCCTCTGTCAGCCGCGTCACCGGATACTAGCCAGTGGAGGCTGACCAAGATCGCGAGAGCCACAGACGCTCAGGACATGATTGGAGAAACTGGCCATTGCCAGGACTCCCACTGTCACGTATTTATAGCAGGTCACGAGGTCACTGCCGTTTCAGTCTCCGAGGAGGATTGTAGGGATGAGTGGTGCAGTGCAATGAATGTGCTACAGGATTAGGGTGGTTGGAAAGGCTACTGTGGAATTTCGTAAACTTGGAAGGGATGAGTTCTAGAATGTAGGGTATATTAAGGTCGTTATCACGGGTTTTGTTGCTGACATAATAAGGGGCATTTACTATCGTTCTCAGGACTTTTGATTGAAAGGATTACTTGTTATTAAAAATTATGCAATTCAATATAGATTATATATAAAAGAATCTATTTACAATAGGTCAATACTATACTCGTAAGTTCTGTAACTTCACTACATATCTCTATCGCTTTGGGTTTATTTATTTAACTACGCCAGTGAATATTTACAAAATATTGTTAAAATAAGTGATTTTATCGATTGCTTCCATTATTTTCTGTAGAATATTATTTGAATTTTACTTTTCGTTACTTCGTCTTAAATGTGTTATCAACCATAGGTCAGCAACAACAATACATTTAAATCGTTAATGGGTGAACAGTGATTTAAGTACTACAATACCCAGGAAGTAACGCTTCGGTATAATAGATATTGGTTGATTATTATTTTATAACATACTTTTCCTAATTATACCGTTGGGTTTTTGTATTTGACCTTTGAGAAGGACTCTGAGTCAATACCGTGGACATTTAAATTCAGACTGGCTAATGTAAGAAAAGAACTATAGGAAGAAGGCTCCGGAGATAGACAGGTACCTGGAGAACCAGGTCTTAAATATTGTAAATCGAAACATATCAAAATAAAGGGGTATTATAGTTGGGTTGATCAATGCTGCGTTGGATTAAATTCTTTACCAGATTTTTAGAGTTTGGTCGATTGTAAAGTTTAATCGTTTCATTTCTCCCTAACCAACCTCTAATTAAGGAAATATACTTAATGTCTAAAATTAATTTAGAATGTAATGTGCCACATGCCAATATATCTCATATTTGCACTCAGGTGGTGTTTACGGTGGAAGTACTTTAGGAGTAGTTAAGAATTTCAATGTTTGCGCTTTTGAGAGATTTTGACTTATACTTAAATTAAAATTTTTGAGACTTTTGAGATCTGAAGAATGTGGTCAAGAGAAAAAGGTACTCTTGTTTATATGGCACAACAGTGTTATTTGCGAGTTTCATGGAACATGGTGTACGAGTAGATATTCTGAATCGTAAACTAATTGGTTTGCATATAGCTTACATTACCCATAGTTAAATTAAATTTTGAATATTATTTTCTACGTTGACATTGTAGAAGATCCGTTCAGCCAGCTATCATGCTAAATCGTATCTCCGTAGAGCCTGAACCATTAATACTAACTTCATCCCTTCCTAATTCATAAAATTCCATAGTATTCTGTCCAACCGCCCTAATCCCCTAGCACAGTCGTTGCACTGCACCACTTATCCCTATAATCCTCCTCGGAGACTAAAACAGCAGTGGCCTCGTGACCTGATATAAATGCGTAACAATGGGAGTCCTGGCAATGGCCAGTGTCTCCAATCATGCCCTGAGCCTCCATTGGCTCTTATCCAGTGCGTGGGGGACTTCCCAAGACGCCGCTTCCTCCTCCGCACGCGAGGGAGGTGACAACCATGTGGAAGTCTTGGGAAGTCTCTGGGCTGTTTGTAAATATGAATGAGATCATTTATCACAATTACCTATTTCCTGATTATGCAGATTGTATTTTTATCATAATAAAGTTGTTGTATATTGAAATTTTCCCTTATCTATAATCTTAAAAATTTAAGAGCTAAGAAAAAAAACTAACTACGTATATGTATTGTATATTAAAAAAAAACTAATTGCCTATTACGGATTGAATAGAAAATAATTGAGTGGTTGCACATTCTAAGAGGTACTCATCCAGCTGTTCGCGTCCGCTGACAATATTGCTAAATGGTTCATAATGCTCGCATATTATGCGTCAGATTAGCGTTCTAGGTTCGGTTGGGCTCAAGATTTCAACTACCATTTTAATTATTATACTCACTTTGCTGATCGACAGGCTGATATTTGAAAGGGATTTGCCTTCCTGCCTTCAGACTAGGAAATAAAATAAGAAATAATTATGAGTTCTGAGCAAGAGGTAAAAATACTAAGGAATGATTAGGAATCGTGCTGATTATGACCTTATGATTAGGATGTAAATTAAATCAGATGTAATTTTTCCCGTATTTTCAACCTTGAAAAAATATTGTTCCTATTTATATTTAGAAGGATGCTTACCAGCAAGCGTGTTTATGAACATGCAATAATGAAGGTCTACAGTCATATTAATCACTTGCCCAATAAACTTTAAATAAATTATTCCAGTGAGATTATATTTTGAGTATTTTTCATTTTCTATGAATATCTTCGGTTTTTGTCGGAGTCAGAACAAAGTTCTCTCTCATAATCCCAAACTGCTCTAGATTTCAGCCCACTTCCTTCGCTTATTAAAATCTTCATCATCTTTTCAAAGGTCCTCAGCGTCAAAGTAACAGTCCATAGTTAGGTGAAATTTCCTTATCACAGGTCCGTAAACCTTTTCAATCCACATTCATAACAGGCGGATTGGAATATTCATATTTTTATTTAAGTTAACACACTTAAATAACAAATCTTCGAGCTTTCCACTTATTTTTTATTTAAAAAAAAGCGTTTTTTACAGCTTTAAGCTGTCAATTAGGGTGGTTGGAAAGGCTACTGTGGAATTTTATAAACATTGAAGGAATGAGTTCAAGAATATAGGGTATATTAAGGTCGTTATGAAGGGTTTTGTTGCTGACATAATAAGGGGCATTTACTATTGTTCTCAGGACTTTTGATTGAAAGGATTGGATACGCTTGATGTTCGACTTTTTGGCTGTCCACCATAGCTCTATTTCGTATGTCCAGATTGGCTTAAGTATAACTTTGTAGATTAGTAGTTTATTTTCTATTGAGAGATGGGATGTCCTTTGAAGTAGTCTGTACAGTTGTCCAAAGCGTCTGTTTAGTTCTATATAAATTTCTAGTGATTTATTTATGGCTAAGAAGTTTGTTTATTTATTTACTTTTTGATTGAAAAATAAATTATAATTGTAATGAATTAACCAAATTATTGCCACTCAAACAAAGTTGTGGGTCTAATTAGAAATTTGTTTAAGGGTGCTATGTTTTTACTATGTGGTGAAAATGTTTTTCGTGGGAAATTTCAAGACAGCTTTTACCTAAAATATGTGGTGGATTCTACTAGTTGGTTGTGATCTACTTTTGCTTTAAGCAAGACCATCACAATTGAAGCGTAGATTTTTATTATGCTGCTTCAAAAAAATTAGCTAGGAAAAGACACAAACCACTTTATAGCGCGACTAAATAAATTGTTGGAAACTAAGTCAAAATGTTTTGTGATTATATTCTATTAAAGTCCTAAGATCATAAATAATATTATAGAACTATATCTATGTTTAAGTAAGTTATGTACAAGTAATTAATTTTATTGACCTTGTTTCATGGAGTTTTATAGGGTATTTTTCTGGTCAGTATTTGATCGTATGAAGTACCTGTGAAACAGGGGGCCAATAACACTAAAACAAAGGAAGACTCCGAGTTAAAAGCTTCCACCAAGACAGAAATCTAAACCGTTAAGCTTCCTTTCAATCATGTGATGTTGATGATGTGATGGGTACAAATTCAATTGATGATATTGACCTGTGTCATTAATTCAATAATTGATTCTATATACCCCCCTCTCGGAGATCACATACTGTGACAGCCAGATGTTAGGCAAAGACCCCTTATAGGGGAAGGCAGATTGGTGTGTCTCTTGGAGAGAGACACTGGGGTCTTTGACCATGCCAGTGACCAGTGACGACTAAGACAAGTGATATGTTTGTGACCAGTGTATCAGAGCTCGACTGTCACAGCTTTAGAACTGACCTTATCACATTATGGCATGATTATCACTTCACTTAAACTGACCATGTCTGACATATCAAAGACATTGACATAATCCACAATTTTATAAACCATTTAGATGTTTTACACATTAGGTAAACAAATAGACACCACCAAAAAAAAATTTAACCCCAAAGTAGTGGACCAAACGAGAAATCAGAAATATTAGATCAGATATTTCAAGTAAAATAGCCACAAGTTGTCATTTAATTAATTGCTGACAATATTTTATGTCTTTGCAATATGAAATGATACCTCCATATATTTATTATTATTCTAGCTTGAACAGAGGAGTCGCAAATACTATAACAGACTGAAAAACAGTGAGAAACTATTTCTGGTTTAGGTTTAGTGAAAATTTGACCACCTAAATGATATACGTGCTAGATCCCAAGCATCTCAACTTTGTCGGTGAATGGGAGTTTTATTTAAGTAGCAAATCATTTTTCCTCACGGGGGCCGAGGAACTCTGAAAAGACACATCTTCCTTAGGGAAACCGCCTTAGGGAAGCCTGGAGTTGGGCCTGTGTCTCCGTAGTAACATAATGAACACGTAAAACAGGTATTGGTATTGGCACAGAATACTATATTTCTCTACCTAAATGTTATGAGGCCGAAAACATAGATTTGTTTGTTGTATGGCTCATATTATTGAGATAGTATTATGATAACTAGGGAACTAATGAAATGTTTCTCTTAGTGCTGAAATTATTGCATCAAATTTATCTTTCTTAGGTTATATTATATATAGGGCATTTCTTGAACAACTCTGTTAGGTAATGACGTCTACCTTAAAACTATCTGCTTCATCTACTACATCGTTGTTTTCTTTTTACATTTGATCTTCCATCTTTCACTTTATACCCGTTTTCTTTTTTTCACCCCTTTTTTGGATGTCTATTCATTTTCTCAAGCCCTTCCTCCATTTATTTTATGCAAACATAATAAGGTTTGTTAAACCATATAGTAAAACTGTTGCTCTTCCTCAATCGTAATCTTTCTTTACCTTCAATATAAGATTACACAATATAAAGCCTAATATTGATTTCTATATTTACTATCCAATAATCATCTTTTTATCCATTAGAAAATTCAAAAGTTTTTTAATTTCCTAATCATCGCTCAACCCGAGCATAATTGACATCTTTGCCTTTAATTTTTAAATAATTTAGAGTCAGTCTAATGTTTGACAGTAACGAACTCATGAAAGTTCCTTCCTCCGAGGAGTCAAGAAGATTATATTAAATGTCTTAATAATGATGCTCTTGTGAGCAGGTGCCTTCTGGTTTATTACACAAGAGGCAAACTTCAAATAAAATAAAACATTATCCTCTAAGAACAACGAACAGAAGCAGATTTATGATCAGGGAAATACAGGGCGGAAGGGTGGGATCTGATATTACAGGATTTTAATTGGAGGAAGTCATGAAAGAAGGAAGTATTAAAGAAGAGGGATCATAATTGGTGAGGGGCAGGCTACATATATCTTAACTTTACATAAGAACGTACATTAATGGAAATTTAACATTGGCTACTTCCTGTAGGGTCAATTATTTCTCTAATCCGATCATAAAGTCTTAACATGGAAATATGTCCGCCTCTCGTATACACGTTTGCACGAATCACAAAGATAAAACATTAAATCGGGATTATTATTCCTACACCCTCACAAGTGGATTTGCCTCAAATAACAGTCATAACCAAGATGTGTTCGAAGAACAATAACTCTAAGCCTATTTGATTAAGCAGAGTAGTTCTGTGGAGAGGCTACGAGGTCAGAGGGTCGAGAGCGGTAACAAGTGGCCGTGGCACAGACCTTCCTCGTGTGTTCGTGGGTTCGCGGTCTGTCCTCAAGCGAATTATTGAAAGGGCCCGACCCTCAGTTCGATTATCACCCCGCTGGACGGGTTTATTTCTGTGTAGATGACAAACCCTTACTGATCTGCTAAGGTTTAGTATGTAGTATGTAGTATGTAGGGCGATGAATCCGAATTAAAGTACTGATTGTAACCTGTAAATAACATTAAAAATAAGATAGCAGAGGAGTAAATTTGAAATATACGACCATGGAATACAAAACAAATATATTTAGATAATATTAGTTTAATATTTAGTTATAACATATATACAATGAATTAAGTATAATCCGGAGAAATTCTACAAAGAGGTGTTCTTCTTGTTAATCAATTTACACTATGCGAAAATTAGATTTTTTAAAAGAGTTTTTAAGTCTCATTACATATCTTTAATATATGATTTTACATCACCATTCGACATTTCATACTAGCCTCGACCTAATTTACCCAGTAATGGTTGTTTTTCTCTATGGAGGATAGTAAAAATGTTTTTCTTTTTCTACATTTTTTAAAAAGTTTTTCCTTCTCGCACAGCCCTAGCTCACCTACTATCTTAGACATCGCTACTTTAATTATTTACTGTGACAACTTTCTCCATCTACTTTCGTCCTATTTCCTTCCTCCGGAGCTCGTCCACTGGGCCGATTACCTCTGTTAACACCAAGCCAAATCAGATTATATATTTAAATCCAACACTAAGAAAAAAATAAGCCCAATATTTGAATGAATAATTTTAGATAAATAGAGAAGATAGTGCCTCTATTTAGATTAGGTCGAGGCTAGTACGAAATGTCCCATGGTGATGTAAAATCATATATAAAAAATATTTTATATAAAAGATAAGCCTTTTATATGTCATGAAAATGTTAACGATTCGGTATAAAATAACGAGTTTAAATATACTTATCATTAATACTTTTGAGGATGTCTGAATAAGCAAAAAAATTTACGACTGCTGATGTTAAATCATAAATAAAAGATATTAGGAGAGATTCGAAAGCATTTTTGAAATATTTAATTTTCAAAGAATGTAAAATATTAAAATACAATTTTTTTTTAATTATTAGCTCTTTAATATAATGATAACAATAGTAACTAACTAAAAGAGGGGCAAAAACTTAAATCTGGAGGAACGACCTTAAGAACGAAATTTCTACTGATACTACCAAAACTATAATTTTAAAAATGCTTTACAATTTTGTTTAATAAATGCGAAAGGATGTCCATATCCCTGCCCTATATCCTTGAGCCCAAGACATTTTGCTTCCCCCCCAATCCTAGCCCACCTACTCATCGCTACTTTAATTATTTACTGTGAAAACTTTCTCCATCTACTTTCGTTCTATTTTCTTCCTCCGGCGCTCGACCACTGAGCGTGATTAACTCAGTTATCACCAAGTCAAATCAGATTATAGATTTAAAATATTTAAATCCAACAATAAGAAAAAAAGAAGTCCAATATTTTAATGAATAATTTTAGATAAATAGAAAATATAGTTGAACCCATGACCTACGATAGACTTCTGTAGTATCGTTTTAATCTGTCTGCTGACGATATGTGATATTGGAGTGTGATTTGACGGTGGACACAGAACCCGGCGCATTCACAGACAAAGCTTTCAAATCTCTCGCAACAATGACAACGCACCACAGAAATCAATCATGGCATAGCAACTCGTTTTTCTCACCCCCTATTTATTTCTGCAGATGTATCTTAGATAAAAAATTAATATACAACAAATAAATTATTAATTTGTATTTGAAGAAAATAGAAACATTCACCATGATGAAACACTTAACTTAAAATAATTACGGAGACATGTTATTTTTATTATTCAATCCTGTCAATGATGGAATCCATCTCTCCCTCTTTCAGCCAACTTTGTAGGCAAAAAAATTGGAAAGACCAGTGGAAAGATGCAGATTGCAGCAAAAAATGTACCAATCCTGCATTAGTTTCGAACTAAACTTGACGACACGTGCCGTTTGATGTGTAGAATGTCACGTGATTGTTCATATCAAAAATAATTCAAAGAAAATTAAGAAACAGCTGAACGAGAGGTTTCCTTCAGTAGAACGTCGTGGACCTTCAATCGTTCCAATCTAAAGTAAATACTCCTTTTTATGATCGAACTCCCCACTATCCAATAACTATCTGACCACACAAATTCTTTACCAAGATCAGTTTGAAGCATTACTATAATTATAATTCTTCTCGGAGATTGAAACGGACATGTCCCTCAGATCTTCTGCAATCATAATAATCATGCTGGGAGTTCTGGCTCTGATCAGTTTTCTATTCTCCAGAGTCCTGAGCCTATGCGGCTCTCGCGCTCATTCTGCAGATATGTGTCAGCAATATCACCAGTTTTCGCTAGCCTTCAGAGCGATAACTCATAATTTGGTATGTAAATTATTACTTGAGTATCAGATAAAAAAATAATTTTTTAGGAAAAATCTAATGAAAATGCTAATAAAAGCTGACCAGCAACTCGCAACAGCTGTTGAGAAATCTGTCTTCATGCAGTCCTTCGATCTAAAACTGAATAAACAAATTGACAAAAAGTGTCCGATACTTAAGGAAGGTCATATACATGTTAAACGCCAGTTTTCATAAAGGACCCTTTAATTAATAATAGACAATGTTTTATGGGGTTGAAAATGTTAGCTATCTCCTCGCCACATCAACTAGGATCACAGTGTAAATTTAATGTGTCCAGCTTTAAGTGGGAACTGACAAAGACTGAAATAAACAGAGAAATGAAAAGACAAGGGTTTATGGGCAGTTATGTAACTGAATAAATTTGTTTGGCTTCCTGTCAAGGTAGATAAAAGAGAAATGATAGATGTTTATCAAATTTAATTATAAACAATCTTTTTGAACATGAATGTTTGTGTCGGGGTGCCAGTAGGGGAGTGCCTAATCACTCTAGCCCTGGTGACAAGTGCGGATTGTTGTAGTTTATAACATGGACCAGGTTCCATGTCGGCGTTAATATCTGACTCCATTTTATTGATAGGGATGTGTCTAGACAATACACTGTGTTCAGGAGAGAGGTTCAGAGGTTTCATAAAGAATAAGACCAGTTTTCAGAGTTCGGGCGGGAGATCGGCAGCGTAATAGTACAAGTCGTAAGAGGTCTGCTAGAGGCTGTGAGACAGGGTGACAGCGCAGAGGTGTGGCAGAGAAAGTGTAGACCAGTGGAAGACTGAGTGGACTTACTTCCAGGGCCCCGGGGCCCTGGCGTATCGCGACCGAGTGATAGCGGCTGTAGATGAGGGGACTGGGAAAGAGTGGGGCTACAGGGCAAAACCCGCTGATTTAAATATTAGTTTCCCCTTCCTAGTGGAAGGCGGAGTCGGCTGAAGGGGGTATGTTTTATGATGCCCAGGTGGCGAATCCCCCTTAAGTTTATGACTGTTGGTCTAAAAGGGTGTGTTTTATAGCTGCTAGGGACTCACCTACTTAGGTTTTATGACCGCCGTAAGGTGACTAAAGGTCTACCGGTTCCGTTTTATGAGGGGGCAGGTGGCTTACCCTCAGGTTTATTGCAGACGACCTTCGACTCTCTGTGCCTTGTTATACGACTTCCGATCTCTCCATGATTTATTACCAGAAAAAGCTCTTACCATGTTTTACATCTAATTACAATACATTGTATATGCACCAGAGTATAGGCTGATTAAACACTTATGTAGTTAGGGTCACTACAGTTTGCATCTACTGCACTAGTGTGGAATAGTAGATGTCAATTGTTTAAAACATTTAGGGAACTGAATTTTTGTGATATCGACTTGGGCTATTGACAGAAAAAGTAAGCAGGATTTATGGTTTTATAAAAGAAAACAAAACAAAGAAACACTAATCATAGTGATTATGCGAGATACTATGTAGTACCTTGACAGAATGAACATCTGAACTACAGTAGGGACTGTAAATAAGGCCAAGTGGCTGTTTAGAATTCAAGAGCTGTTTAATTCGTGATGGTTCATCTGTGGACCCTCGGGCTTGCGATGAATAGTTTAGTGCTTCATCGCCCCACCCTTCTTCACTGACCGATAACAAACCTTTCATTCACCTGTGTATTATTCATGGACTCACTCCTACGCGATTTTCTTGCTTAGCCCAAAAGGAGAGTTATACCACAATTAGTTTTAAAAAAACAACCCCAAAATTATTTTCTTCCGTCAAAAATATGTCAGAGGTTATTCTACAAAAATAGAAAACGAAAAAATAGGGAAAAAAATATAAAGTATGAGTTTTGAGGTACGCTGATATAAGGTGGTGAAAGAACTCAAATGCAGCTTCTGGAAGGAAATGTTGATGAAACAGGGAAGAAAGGAAAGGGATAGGCCGCAACTAAACAACTATTGTAAACTTTTAGCATAATTCAAAAGCACCAAACAATCATTAATGGAGAACTGACGCTTCCTCTATCACTAACTCTCGAGAGTGGGAGAGCAAGCAGCCAATCACAAACTAGCAGGTTGTATTCCTTAACGTTTTACAGGCTCCTTGCCTGTCAGCGTTTCAAAGCTAGCTGATCTCAAGACCTTATGAGGTTCCTGGAGAAAACAGTATGCGACAGTATTTTATCAGAGGTGAATATTGCTTCATTTTTTACAACAGTTTGAACATTCGTTTATCGAAAAAAAGGTTTGATATAATAAATAAAAGGATCATCAACTAATATCAATTGTATTTTTAGTTTGATCCCAAAAGTCTTGACAACTCAAGTATTCTCCCTTCCCCTTGTGAAAAACAGCCCGCATTTCTTGATGTTGATATTAACTAATTAATTTGTTTGTCTACCATTCTAAACTAACATTCACATAGTAGCCTTTTGCTTGGAACTGTCTCAAGTTTACAGAGAGCCAGTTTCATATGACAATAATTTTATGATTGTTGGGTCATAAGTTATATAATGCTAAGAATATTGTTACCTAATATTTTATGTAAGGCTGTCGGGTTGCCTCTAGAGTGCCTAATCACTCTAGCCCTCGTGACAAGTGCGGATTGTTGTAGTTCATAACATGGACCATTGTTCCATGTCGGCGTTTAATATCTGACTCCATTTATGATAGGTATGTGTCCCGACAATACACTATGTTTAAGAGAAGAGGTACAGAGGTTTCATAAAGAATAAGACCAGTTTTCAGAGTTCGGGTGGGAGACAGGTAGAAGTCGGCAGATGGTCTGCAAGGAGGCTGAAAGCCAAGGTGCCAGACGCAGAGGCGCTGAGGAGAGAGTGGGTGACGAGGAGTCTAAGAGACTGACTTCCCAGGCCAATTGGCCCTGGCATAAAGCGACACCGAGTAACAGCGGATGAAGAGAGAGTAGACTGAGTTGGATTTCGGGCTAGCAGCCCCGGGATTAAATTATGTTCCTGCTTGGTGGGGGAAGCGTGCAAGTGAGGAAATGCGCACACCTGTGACCCATTACGTGCCCCTCGGCCCCAAAGGGACTGTTTACAACTCTTTATGGCATGCCAGGTGGCATTATTGCCCACCTGGCTTTTAGGCCGGTGGACCTGGCTGTTTTATGGCTGCCCTCTGCCGACCCTTTTAGTTTTATGACTGCCGGTCCCGCGCATGATTTATTGCTTAAAATATTCACCATGATTGACATCTAATTAGAATACATTACATATGCACCAGAGTATAGGGTGATTTAACACTTGTGTAGTTAGTGGTCGCTACAATGGCTAAAAGCCCCTTCTAGTGTATACCTGCCTCGGGACTTCATAGAATTGCTGGTGTTTCTATTTTTTAAGTAAGCGACCGCATCCCTCCCAATTCCTGAAACAACTTTTCTCATATTCACTTGTTCACAGTTGTATCCCGGACACTCGTCCATAAACACCCGACCCAGTAGTATCATAACTCTTAATAGTTGTATATACCAGTGTTTTGCTTGTACATAATAAACACTGTAAATTGTAAAGAAAGAGATTGAGCAGGTGGATCTGTGGTCTTTCACCCTTGCTGGCGGGCTAGTCAGTGGGCCGCCTAAATTGTTTTGATCTGACTCCATAAGATCTTAGAAGGTGTGCCCCGACAAAGCACTATGTTCAGGAGAAGAGGAACAGGGTAGGTTTATAGGTAATTTATGTGGTCTTGGAATGAGCACGAATTCACACTCGGTGTTTAAGGGTAGGTAAAAACCGTCCGAATCCGTCGTCCGCGAGGGAGAGGTCTCTCCCAAGGAGGAGACGAAGGCAGAGATTACCACTAGGATGGTGTGGGGTCTGACAACGCCGGACTAAAACATAGCAAGGTTAGGAGAGAGAGATGCAGAGGTAGTTGAATGAGAAGACCATGGTTTGAGTAGAGCAGCAAGTGCCAGTGAGAGAGTGCAGAGAGAGAGAGAGAGAGAGAGAGAGAGAGAGAGAGAGAGAGAGAGAGAGAGAGAGAGAGAGAGAGAGAGAGAGAGAGAGAGAGAGAGAGAGAGAGAGAGAGAGCGCGCGCGAAGTGTTCTTGGTGCCAGTTTGGTTCTTTCTATCGTCCGTCTTAGGGCGCTAAGTTTATATAGGCCGACCAGCCGTGGTGGGGATGGTCCCCCGCCTGCGGCTGTTTCCCCCACTAGCTTCTCTCCCCTCTCCGCCTGACGTCATAAGCTTCATTAAACATATGGAAACATAGGTACATATTTTCTGGTCTGAGAAGAGGGGAACCTCTAATTATTCGTAATTAAGAGGTGGCCAAAACAATGATATTATAAATTAAATATATTTTGTTTTACTTTGATGTTAATTATTTATAAATAAAGTATTTGTTATGTTTGTTAAATAAATAAGCAGCTTCTGCGTAGGTAATTAATATCATTTGCATTAGTTTTACTACTGGTATAGAGTTAAATCTTTAGTCTGATAATATGAGGTAGAATAATGTGACTAAAACATTAGTTGTTGTGGCCACCTCTTAATCACAAATAATTATAAGTCACCCTCTTATCGTATCAGACCTTGTATCTATATCATCAAATAATATCAGAAAATATTTATTTATTTTTCATTATGTTAATAAAGATTATGACGTCAGTAAGAGTAGGTGGAGGAGTCAGGGGCCCATCCCCACTTCCTCTCTAGCCGCCTGGTGGGAGGCCATCCCCTTCTGGTCGGACCGGCTATAAAAAAAGCGGCACAGGACAAAATTAGCATAACTAATCGGACCTTCACTTGGAACACTACTCTCTCCTCTCTCTCTGCATTGGCGCCTGCTGCTCTACTCAAAACCATGGACTTCTCATTCAACTACCACTGCATCTCTCTTTCCTAACCTCGCTATGTTGTAGTCCGGCGCCGTCAGACCCCACACCTTCCTAGTGGGAATCTCTGTCTTCACCTCGCTAAAACTAGCACCTCCTTGGGAGAGAGCTCTCTCTCGCGGACGACGGTTGCCGTGGCCCTGCAAATTTTACCAGCAGTGTCTCCCACGGCAATCCACTCTGTCTCTTTCCGGTTCACACTCGCCTTTGGGAACCGGACGGTTTTCGCCTACCCTTAGATAC
Organism: Acanthosoma haemorrhoidale; assembly: GCA_930367205.1. Classification (NCBI taxonomy): domain Eukaryota; kingdom Metazoa; phylum Arthropoda; class Insecta; order Hemiptera; family Acanthosomatidae; genus Acanthosoma; species Acanthosoma haemorrhoidale. The sequence continues at coordinate 32,496,854 of OV884015.1, forward strand.
CGAGTGTGAATTCGTGGTCATTCCAAGACCCCATAAACTACCTATAAACCTACCCTGTACCTCTTCTCCTGAACACAGTGCTTTGTCGGGCCACACACACCTTCTAAAGATCTGATGGAGTCAGATCAAAGCGAATTAAGGCTGCCCGTCGACTAGGTTGGCAGCCAGGGTGAAAGACCATAGGTCCACCCGCTCTATCTCTTTCTGGGCGCTCGCCGGACGGGGGCTAAGAGGTTGTAGTGAACCTAGCCCGCGCCGGGCGTCTCCTCACCACTTTGGGGATACTCAGGTATAAACTGAGCCCCCTAGTGAAGACCCGACATCAGTAATACTTCGTCTAAAGCTGTAAAAAAGGTTACAATTCAATGTTAACTAAAGACGTCTACTGAAGATTTGACATAGAGAATTCGGCTGCGGATCTGTATAGGGGTTTGACTAGCCTAAGCCTCATACAGAGGCATGACACTGGAAGGGACCAGCCCTTGAATATTGAGTAGGATAAATAAATAAAGAGAATAAACCTTTGATTTTAATAGAAACTTTTCAAACTTGAAATGGAAATGTGTCATTGATGACCACTGTTGGTCTTGGATGCGTGGGATACAGTCGGGCATTGACTGGCTCACCGAACACAATTCACCGAACGCTGGAATGTTCCCTCATACCACGCATCAATGGGTTTCAACCTTCTCTGTGGATCAATCCACTCCTCTTCACATGTATGCTCACATCGTAGCCATATTGAATACGATACTATTACATAATCAGAAATTTTTTGATTGTGCTGTTCCTTGATAGTATGGTGCTCTAGATGATCGCGAAGATTCTGCAAGTATCCGACTTATGATGAATGAGAACTGATCGTTCGGTGACTGGGAAATTTCTCTATTTGAAATTCACGATCCGAATGCGGCAAACTATAAGAATGTCTGATTTCCTCTGGTAAAAACTTCTCTGAAATCCAATTAGTACCGTCTAGTAAAGTACTTATTAAGTGGGTTTTGTGAGAAAGATTTACTTTTTATTTAAAAAAAAAAGACTGGACTTAGAAATTAAATAAAAAAACGTCTTAAATAGGTTTGCTCTATTACTGCTTCAAGAGGCCAGTAATAGTCTATTTTATTTTCAAATTTACCAACCCATTCTATATCTAGTAACTCATTTATTTCGAAACTAAGTGTAAACCTGTAACCGTTGTCGCTATGATCATCTATGGTGTCTAAAGTTTTATAATGCTAAGAACAAGTTGAAGGGGCTTGACCAGAACTGCATTTTTTTTGTTATACTCCCCCCTCTAAAAGTGGCATTTTATATCAAGTAATTGTTCTATGTTAGACTCCTTTCATTCATACGAAACCTCAAACTGACTGATTAAAAACTTTATATTATTGATAAATGTTTCGAAGTTCTCCTTAGAATATTTGACTCGTTATAGATTAATGATTTTTATCGTAAGTTAGCTCATATGACTGAGAAAAAAACAAACAAGAATTTTTTGGAAGATCGGGCTAGGTTGATAAATTTTTGATTTATTTGGTTTTCACACAGTTTATCCATGAACATCGTTTTAGCCATGAATGTATGTATAAAGAGGTTGATATCAATAGTTAAAGTTATTTCGGAAAACCTTTCTCCTTGACGTTTTAAAAAGTTAGCTATCTATCATCTATCATTCAGGTATTATGTAATTTGTTTGTTACAGCATATGATAATAATTGTGAAGCACCTGAGAGGCGAAGTTATATTTATATATCGTATTTACTTTGATCAATTATCCAGAAGGAGGTAAATTTAGCCACTGCAGCTAGACAAAACAGACGTTGTGAATTCTCTATATAGAAGCCAAACTGCGTGCAGTAATGCGCCCAGTGTCTGAATAGCAACCATGTTACATGTCAGTTCCGGCTGAGTAGATTCATATGGGTTCACCACCGCACACAAGCCTACCAATTCAGAGCATATGCCTGCTCCGTTCCCGTATCCTGCACCGCAAAGTCTCGATAATCCAAAACAAGTATGAAAGCATGATACAGCAACATCAATAGAATATAAGAGAGAAATAAAAAAAAATAAACCTAAAGAACAGCAGCCTAACCACTGTTTCTTTTAAAGAATTTATTTTTACTGACAATCCACCTAATTTTCTGCCATCCACAGGCCTAATGCTCCGATTCGTCTAAAAAGTTATCGTGATTTTCGATACATGGGCCAAGCGATATTCAAAACTAAGACAATACTCATCATCATGTCAACATTTTAGACGAGCAGAAAACAAAAGAGAACACAGACGAATAGGAAAGTGACAAGCTTAGTAATGACTATACTGGCAAAATAGATTGTCATGAGCTTCCTTAGGCTTAATGTACAACTAATGTATGATAATTTATATAAGTTACAACACATCTCGTTTTGGCTACCAAGCCTTAGTAGAGAGAGATCACAAATAATATTTTTTTTTTTGTTTAAAACACTTCTGTCTGCTGAATTCTGCTTCATATGTAAGTGGCTTACCTTTAAATGGAAAACAAACCTCGTTTAAATGCTTCATTGGCCAAAGTTACGGAAACCTTGATAAATTCAAAATAACCTATTCATAATTTATATAACTTTATTTATCGACAATAAACATTCATATAACATAAATATGTTCTCATAACAATTTCAAATGTTTTTTTTTGATTTATAAGCCAACAGCACAAACAAATGATTTTTATTGCAATATTTAAAATTAAATTTTGAAAAGTATCAATGCTATTTTAACTGATTTCATTAATAAACTTTATATTTTACTTGTTTGGCATGTCAAGTTTTTTTTTGTTTTGTTTTTCATAATTTTAGCATCTTCAAATCAATTAAAAACTAACTAGAACTTTTGTAATATTTATAAACGAAAAAATGGCAGAAATTGAAGGAGCTTGTTGAGATGTTAAGGACGTGGTTCTGTGACTCATATCAGTTTTTAAAATACTCAATTAATGATTGTTAAACAAAATAATGCATACTAACAGTACCTTTTATAACATTTTTTATTTTTACTATAGTATATATTATTAGATTCAATAATATGTAAAAAAAAAACGTCTACGTAGGCTTCCTTCTAGTTGCATGTCGAACGTTTTTAGTAAACATTACATAGTAGTCTACTAAAGTCATTTAGTATATAGTCATATAGTCATTTTCTATATTTCCTATATGAGCCGTTTATTTTGAAAGTGGGCTAAGTCCATTTGTCATTATTTCCGGTTGCCGGTGGTTACATGTACAACTTCAAGTTATTTATCAATAAAGCATTTAAGGTTACTTATATTCCGAGTAAATACGATAATGCTAAACACATAAGTTTTCAGAGTTAGTTTAGTGAGCCGTTTACTTTGAAAGTGGCCTAAGTCCAGTTAAATTAAGATATTAATTATTGATAAGTCCGAAGGCAGTGATGAAGGTAATTTTAAATAATTATTATTTAACAAGTTAATCTCAATTTTTGGAAAATTGCATTAGTTGAATAATCAGTACGTTTAATTAATGTAGTTAAACAGATTAAATATAGAACTTAAAATTCAATATTAAATTTTAGAAATTATTTCACCCTTGGGGAAGAACAAAACGACCAGATCATTTAGTTCAGATAGTGAAGAAGAATTAGTAAGTAATGATTTTAAAGAAAATCGAAAAAGAAAGAGAATTATAGAACAATATTTGTCTTCAGGGGATGTAGATACAATTACCATTGGAGAAAAGATTGATGAAACATACATCCAAAAAGTGCGTAAGATTAAACGGAATTCAGAAAAAAAGATATTGTACTCAAACCGGAAATATTGTCCCTTCAAAAGTTAACCAAAACAAAGATTGCCGTTGTCGAAAATCTTGCGAAAAAAAATCACGAAGAAGAAGAAAGAAAGAGTATTTTTGAGAAGTTTTGGTATTAGGAAGATTTTAATAAACAAAACATATTGCTTTACGAAGCTATCGAGCGCAAAACTGTGAAACTAAGACGTCAAAAAAACGGGAAAGGTTCTTCAAGAAATTGGAGTTTTAGGTATTTGTTAAATTCTAAAAACGGAAAAGTTCTCGCCTGTAAAAAATTCTTTTTGGATACCTTCAAAGTAAGTGAAGGACGCTTAAAAAGTGTATTAAACTCGTCAAATGTGGGAAATGATTTACGAGGGTGTATGGTTAGATCATCAAGAAAAGTTTCTGAGGAAAAGAAAAAGCACATCCAAAATCATATTAAAAGTTTTTCTAAATTTTAATCCCATTATACCCGATCTCATAATCCTAATAGAAGATATCTAAATCCCGACCTAACTGTTAGGAAAATGTTTAATTTATACGAGCTTCATTGCAAGGAAGCTTTCGACTCTGTCGACCACTACATCCTACTCCAACGTCTGAGGGAATATGAATTCTCGGATCAGCTGCAGAACCTGATGAGATCCTATCTTACAGGCAGAACTTTTTCGGTTCGTATAGGCACTACGTCTACGACCCGAAGAAATTACACTGCCAGTGTCCCCCAAGGATCGGTGCTAGGCCCCCTGTTGTTCAACATTTACACCGCCCACATCGTAGGAGCCTCGTACCCCAACTGCGAGGTATCGGCGTATGCAGACGACATTGGTGTTTACAGCACTAGCATCAATCCCACCAGAGCCCTGAAATTCGATGAGAATTCCAGTCAACAGATCGCCGAGAAACTCGATGCCGTCCACATTAAAGTCAACCCGGCCAAGACGCAAGGAATTATATTCAGCTATAAATCCGGAAGAAAGAAGCTCCCGAAATCCTTCGTCTTAGACGGCAAAGAGTGCCATGTAAGCAACAAGCTATGCTACCTTGGGATTACCCTCGGTAGACACTTGTCGTTCACAACACATCTCGGCAAGAAGTTAAAGAGTGTTAGGAAGAAATTCTTCAGCCTCGGCACCTACTTCACAGCCCGGCTTTATCGGTACGCCTCAAGCTGCTGATATACCAGAGCGTCCTAAGACCTGCTTTGATGTATGAAACCCCTCTCTTCAAGTATCTGACTCCTAACACTCTCAAAACGCTCCAGCAATTTCAGAACAGAGTTCTCCGCACCTCCCTCAAACATACCCCGTTCGACCGAATGAAGGCAGACGAGATGCATAAAAAATTTAAAGTGCTCACCATTCAAGATTTCATCAAGAGAAGACACATCAATTTTTTTGATTCACTCCGACACAGCCACAACCCACTATTCTCCGACCTTCAACCACCACCAATGCCCGTCAGATGGAAGCACTGCTGGACCGCCAAAGCCTGGAGACAGATGGACGTGATCGAACCCTAGCCCCCTGACGGAGACTGAAGATCTACACCCAGCCGAGAGATCGAGGCCGATCTCCGAAGCTACAAGACCCCATCTACCTGCTTAAGCAGGGTCGACCTTCCGGCCGAGAGGTCGACTTATTTCAGGCCCCTGCCGGGGCTGGCCAGGCTTGACCTGGCCGACTTCAAACCCTTGCCTAGGTACCCCTAGGCTCCACCCTCGGTAGACTCTCACTACCTTCCTGATTCCACCCGCCTCCTTTAGGCATACCCCACCCTATATCCTTCTCATACATCCTTCAAATGGGGGACTCCCCTTAGTGAAAGGCACTCATTAGCCCAAAGTAATTTTCCCACATCCTATTTTATAAGTTTGAGAGCTAAGGGAAAAAAAAAAAAAAAAAAAAAGGAAAATAAAATAAAAGCTATTAACCACGCAAAGATACATGTCAAAAATGCGACTTATTAAACATCAAAATTAAAGCATGGAATGATGATAAAGAAAAGAATAAGCTTACAGAAGAACACAATGTTCATTTAAGACTAGCAGAATTAGCTAGAAAGTCACTAAAACAAGATCAGGAACAATTATCACGTAATTCAGATTATTATTTCGCTTTTTCGTTCGAATTGCAAAAAGCATTACCTTATCCAAAGTTGACTACTTCAATGGAATATTATAAACGCAATATGTACGTTCTAAATTTGGGTATTCACAATTTTCAGAACCTTAATGTTCTCATGTACATTTGGGATGAAACTATTGCATCAAGAAATAGCTTCATGCGTCCTAAAACATGTTAAAAACTTAAGAAGTGAAAGACACATTATAGCTTACAGTATGCAGGGCAAAATGGAAGTATTCAAGTAGCTTTAACGTGGCTAAAAATTGTCCAAAATGTTGAAAATAATGTGGAAATCATAGATCACAAATTTTTAATATCAGGACATTCGTTTTTATTAAATGATAGAGATTTTGGCATGGTAGAAATGTCATTAAAAAAAAATTTACTGTTTGTCCCCCAAGATTATTACAATATTATCAAAAAGTGTCGGAAAGGTAATAAATAGGTTTATTGTAGATGAAATGAGACAAGAAGATTTTGTATCGACAAAATTATTAGAAGACGCAATTTTTAAAAAGGAAAACAATAATAGTGGAGAATCAATTAACTGGTTAAAGATATGTAGGATGCGTTTTGTCAGAAATGAACCGAATAACATTTTCTATAAGACATCAATGAATGAGAATGAAAATTTTAAAGTCCTGAATTTATTACCACGACGGGGTAGAGCAAGAAAGGTCAAAAATATTGTATTGACACCACTGTATAAAACTATCAGACAAATAACAACAGCAAAATTCAAGGACATAATTGACCTATTACGATATATACCGCCGGAACATCACGATTTCTTCAAATCCCTTTCACACACACAAAATGTAGATGAGTAGTAAACTGTTTTGTAATTTATGTTTGTAATTTTGTGGGTTATGTATATTAGTTGAGAAATGTTTTGAATCGCATAAATTATGTTTTTGAAGTGTTGTAAAGCTATGTAAAATAAATTGAGTATCGTTTTTTTTTCAATTTAAAACATCTTACATTATTTTGAATGAACTTGGGCTCCTTAAAATTTTATAATGAATCTGGTTGTTGATTTTGAAAGTGGCCTAACTCCATTCTTGGTAAGAAAACGCATATTATTCACTTAATAATTGCCATTATTTTAATAAGAACTATAAATGTAACACCTTTAGATACACTTAAACAGTATGACTCTTTAGCATCCTGTACGCATATTTTTAATTGCATTGTAACACAAACCCTTAAATATCTCAATTTAAGTATAAATGGACTTAGGCTACTTTCAAAATAAACGGCTTATACAGTCATTTTGTTAGCAGGCCGTAAGGACAATTGGCAACACTTGATGGTAGGTTGGGGAAGGGATAGAAGTTGGGGCAGGTTAAGTAGTTCCAAGTCATTCCTGGGTATAATACAGACTAGTTCCTAAAAATATCTATATAGGAACTGGAAAAAACCATTTGAGCAACTGAAAATCAATTAAAAAAATACTTCCAATCTTGTCTACCTTCAGAACTGCCACTCACGTTTAACTTAGTTTCCATGTCCTTCTTCCTGTTTTTTTTTATTAATATTATTATTATTTATATTTTTATATTATATTTTTTTCTTATTATATTATTTCGTAACCAAAACATATGCAGCGTTACCGGTTTGTAACTGTTGTGTTGAATATACCTTCTAAATTTGTTGAGTATTTTTACCACTTTCGTAGAACATACATACAGACAGCCAGACGAAGTAAATGCGATTTTCTCGTATCTGTTAAAGAGTAAAGCCCAAGATCCTGATGGTAAAGTAGATAGATAAGACCGCGCTAAAGTTCTGCCTAAGTTCCAATTAGTAAAACTGGTTAGAAAAGTGCGGGGTAGACTTATCGATCGCCAACAGCCAGCCGGGACTGATTGATGAAAAGTAACCGGATGGAGGCAGATCTCAGATAACAGATCTAATGGAATTAGTCTTCTTATCTCTACAGCTAATTACAGATGCAACTTCCTCTCTTCCCAGCCTTTGTAGTTCGCTTTGTTTAAACATTTTTCGACAAAAGGCCAACCTATTTAGAACATTTACGCAACCTCGAGTAATAGGTATTATTGTTACGCTTGTTGCGAGTGGTAATTGATAAAATATTAGGTTGGTGCGTATGAAATGTCCGATTTCCTTTAAATGTGAACGTTTGTCTCTCTGTTTTTGTTATGCTTTTGTTTTTGACATAACCTGGTTTATAGTCGTACTGTCACATTTTAGCAAAGAAGATTTTCTCAAAAGTGTTCCCTTTTGTTATTTGCTTTAAATTTTGCACCGATATTCCTGTAATTTTCTTATATGAGTATAAACTTGGTAATAATGCTGCAAAAGCTGCACGCAATATAAACCAGGCGTTTGGGGAAAATACTGTGTACGATCGAAAAGTGCAGCGTTGGATTGAAAAATTTCGGTCTGGTGATTTTTTCCCCGCAAAATAAACCACGTGGAAGACCCAAAACGTGTGTGGAAAATGATGCTCTGAAAGCATTGGTGGAAACGAATCCAACTGTTTCTTCAAGGGAACTTGCTGCCGGAATGGAAGTTGACCATACAACAATATTGCGACATGTTTCTGAAATTGGCTAGGTGAAAAAAATGGAAAAGTGGATACCACACGAACTAACCGAGCGAAATAAGCTGGGTCGCTTGAACGTATGCTCATCATTCATCATTGCTAACCTTTTTTTCTTTTTTTCTTTTATGGGCTAAACAGTACGAAAATGAAGACATTTTGAAAAATGCCATATCAGAGTTCATTGATTCTAAAGATCAGAATTTCTTCAAGACAGGCATCTATGCATTAAAATCTCGTTGGTAAAACTGTATTGAAGTAAATGGAGCATACTTTGATTAAATAAACAGCTTTTGGAAAAAGATGTGCAGTTTAATATATTCACTTAAGAATCCGACATTTCATTCGCACCACCCTAATAGATTTCAACGCTATTTCCTGTACACAAATAGTGTATTTATGCACACATTTCTTTAAGAAATATTCCTTATTCGTGCAATTTAAATGTTTAGACATTTTTCGTGGTATTTTAAAATACATTGTTCTGGATCACGATAATAATTTATGTCAAATTGATGTTTCCCTGAGTGTAATATGAAAAAGGAACTATCACGCAGAGTCGGTTAGAAGTTATGGCGTTATTTAAATATTTTAGCATTGCTGACTAATCAGAAAACACCGTATAGTTACTACGCTGGTGGCACCATCTCTTTGATCCCAAATCCTGTGAAACAAATGGTTAGAACTGCCACGTATATGCTTGACTTTAGTGAACTTTGCTGTTGACTAATAACGAAAACTGATAACTAATATCTAATAACTATTTCTTGAGCTAATTCTTACCCACTTTATTTCATTCTTCATTCTTTTACTTCCAAGGTGATGTGGTAATAGAGGGGTGCTCAGCTATTGAGCTATATTGATAGGAATATCCTACATTGATAGGAAGGGACAAGATGAAGGAAGATTTGATAAGTAAGTTCACTTAAGACCATGGACCACCAATAATTAATTGCCAAAAGAAACGAGAAAGCAATACCATACAGCAATAGGGCATACCATTTTCTCTCTAGCGTAGTACAAGAAAATTAATTTCATTGTAATACCATAATTTCAATTTACTCCCCTAAATTATATAACTAGATTCATTAGTTACCCCTACTGTAGACCCTTTTTGGCCTTTACCCTACTTGTAAACGTATTATAGTGTCTTTAAAGAAAGTTATATTTGACTAATTTTGCTTATCTGTTCAATTCCCAATCTACATATACCAAATATACAATCCACTTTCAACATAGTTAAGGCATTTGTTTACTTATTATTTTAACTGTTGACATTTTATTTAATTATTATTAAAGTTTAGTTTAGTTTTGTTTACAGCTTTTTTTTTAAAAAAGCAAACTCCTTGCAACAATTGATATTTTAAGGCAATACTCATATATTTTTTTCATAGTTTGTATTTTTCAACTTATCGAAGGTTTAATATGTTACAGTTTTTTAATTGTATGATTGTTTGCATATTTTATATATTCGTATTCATGGCGATATGGTGTTACATGTGCTGTGATAGTTGGTGAGCAGAATATCACCATCGGTGGCGTGTTTACTATCTTTGAGGCCAGGTGTAAAGCTGTTAAGGTAGATCACCCACAGGTTGCATCCTCTTCTGGCGAATCACTAGGATTTTAATTGTAACTATTCCTGAGAATTTAAGAAAGTAAAGTTAGTAAATTTTTCTGTGGAGGGGGTTAGAATAGATTCCATGATAATATTCCTAATTTTTCGTAATTTGATTGTTTCACTTTGTGATTGATTGATTTTATCAAAATAAAGAACTGCTATGCTTTCCCCGTGTGAAACACTTGCTGCCTGACTGTGATAGTCTTGGCGAGTTCCAAATTCAGGAAAGATACACCGGACTTTATATTTGTCCAATTCGAGATTGGGAAGAAACGACAAAGGCATAAATCTCCGTAAAACACCAGTAAAAATATATATTCTATAATTTAATCTAAAATATCTAATACGTTAGGACATTTGCCCCATATTGAATAACAATAGAACAAATGTAGTTCTTCGGTTATTATGGGATTTTATCTTCTGTCAGGCGTTCTGTAATCAAAAATAAGGCTGGACGTGCATAAGACAAGGATGAAGGATTCATAATATGATTCATGATTGTGTTAAAACTGTTGGTTAAAAAACCTGTGAATCTGAAGATTGACTGGAACAAAGATGTACCTAGAGAGGCTGGATCTTACTGATCCATTTTATTTTTCTCAAAAAATCATTATTTGACAATCTGCCCGTACAATAAGTAATTTTGATAAATGATCTCATTCGTACCATACAGATAACATACTCCCCCAATAAAACGCAAGTGTTTACCCTAATCACCTGCCTCCTCTCTAGAAAAGGTGAAGAAAACTCCTAGATTGTAAGAATATAAACCAACTGAGAGAGAGGCTAAGAGGGGAGAATACAAGTAAGTGGCTCCACTAGACCAGCACCACTTTAAGTAGCCTAATTTGCTAAGTTGCATTATAACCTAAATTTCTTCATTACATTCCTCTAGGTGATTTTTCCTACTCAATTGTTACCATGATGATGAGTTACTCTTGCGAGCTATCTAACCTAGTTTATCGTCTACTCTCTGAATGTAGTTTTTTAAATTTAATTACACTATATGTTTTTTTTCGCAAAACAAATTTTTATTCCTAGCACTCTACTGTAGACTTAGATCCATTATTTTCTGAAGGGTTAATGACTTTTTATAACTATAAGAATTTATAAATCAAAATACGTTTTTCGCATATTACGTACACTTTTACTTTTGTTTGGGCAGCAGGCTAAGATTGCAATCACCGACGATTGGTTGACATGTTTTTGTTATTCATAGAAAACGATTGTAGATCAAATAAATTATGTATGCATTAATTACGAAACAAGAACAAAAGTGATTTAACTGGTATTATGGGATCCGTCTGTGATAACAATAGACCTGGTGTGGACTTTGCATACTAGGTCGTTCATTCCAACCGTAAATGGACCGTGTTAATTTAACTTTCTGTTGATTCAAACCTCGTTCGTGTTTGTACTGACCGGATTGCGTCCGCTACTGTAGGTCATGTGAAGAATCTAGGCCATGCACCGCCGGCACAGGGGAAACAAGCAAGGATCAAGCAATACTTATTCAAAGATAGTGTAAACAATTATCTGCTAAAACACTACTGTAACGTGAAATTGCATTTTTAATAAAAAAAAATGACAAATATAATATAGAAGTGTTGAAAAATATTCTTAACCACAGTGAAAAAGACAACATTATTATTTTAGTTTTACTAACAGAGGATTATGTTGTGTTTCATTATTTAATATATCTTATATTCCAAGCACTTAAGGGGCTCTAGCCAGTACAAGATTTAAATGAATGCCGAAATAGTTCTCTCATGTCGCCATCATCCTCCGTTGCTCATTCTGTCTCTCAGTTTTGCTCTTTAACCAATCCATTAATGGTAAATCCCAGACCAACTACTACCAAATATCTATCCCCTCCCCCAGATCGCATCCTAAGGGCAAGAAACGAACACTACTCCTCAAGGACAAATGTTTTATACAAGGCTGCTCCAACCTATCAGGTCCTGCGAACTTAAGTCTCTGGGAATGCCTCAATACCCTTCGCATCCAATCACTGTGATACATAGTCTTCTCCAAGATAGTCAATGTTCACTTGTTTATCAAAAACCATCCTTTCATGCTGATCTCAAAGTCCTATTCATTATATACCCAAACCCCTCGCGTTGTCAGAATTTCTCCTCCTTCCACCCTTGTCATCTCTTATTTCATCCCCAGTAATCCAGATCCATGCTTATTACGTGATCTCGTGACCTTCAAATCAACTAACATTGCGTTATTAAGATAGCTTAAGTGGTTTTGACTTGTGAGGCTTTGCCCTCCTAAAGCTAAAAATACTCTAATGACTTAAGCCATGACTACGACCTATAATATTATTTGTAGTGATTTCAATGTAAATACTTCAATAAATAAACGCAGCTTTATACGTAAAAATTTCTATCGTTTTGACGGAACTTATGACGGAGTTAAGTCTGTATGATTGTATGATACACATTGGGTTTGAGGACAAACTATGTACACTTTTGCTGTTAGATTAGTCCAGTAACAACGCTTTAATTATCGGTTTATGTATAGCAATACACTCACAATGTAAGTAGTCTTTTCCACAGACCTTTTGCACGGGGATTTCCTTAGAATGCAACCGCATTCTATTCAACACGGGCTGTTTGCGCAACGACACATATTTGTAAAATTCCTTCTGAATGAAAATGCTTGTTGTGGTCATCTCTTAGTTAATTAGAATTTCCCCTCTTCTCGGCCCAGAAAATATCTGTTTTCATATTTGAGCAAATAAAGCCTATAACGTCAGACAAAGAGAGGGGAGAAGCTAGCGAGGGAAACAGCCGCAAGTGGGGAGCCATCCCCACCACGGCTGACCTGCCTATATAACCCGCGCGTCTTAGAGCGGACAGTAGAAAGAACCGAATCGGCACCTTGAACACTTCTCTCTCTCTCTATATGCACTGGCTATTGCTACTCCACTCAAACCATGGTCATCTCATTCAACAACCTCTGCATCTCTCTCTCCTAACCTCGCTATGTTTTAGTCCGGCGTTGTCAGACCCAACACCTTTCTAGTGGGAATCTCTGCCTACGTCTCGCTAAAACTAGCACCTCCCTGGGAGAGAAGTCTTCCTCGCGGACGACGGTTGCTGAGGGACTACAAACTTTACCTAGTAGCGTCTCCCACGGCAATCCAGTCTTCTTCTCTCCGGTTCACGCTCGCCTTTGGGATCCGAACGGTTTTCGCCTACCCTTAGACACCGAGTGTGAATTCGTGGTCATTCAAGACCACATAAACTACCTACAAAACCTACCCTGTTCCTCTTCTCCTGAACATAGTGCTTTGTCGGGGCACACCTTCTAAGATCTTATGGAGTCAGATCAAAACGAAGTAGGCTGCCCGCCGACTAGGCTGGCAGCTAGGGTGAAAGACCACAGGTCCACCCGCCTTATCTCTATCTTGGGGCTCGCCGGACGGCGGCTAAGAGGTTGTAGTGACCCTAGGACCCTATCCCGCGGTGGGCGTCTCCTCCCCACTTTGGGGATACTCAGTTATACTGAGCCCGACACATCCTTCTGAAACAGCTGCCATGGAAGGGGATATCTCTCGTAGTGAACATCGTCAACTCTTCTTTGAGACTACACTATTTTCCCCCGACGTGGAAGCACGCCGTCGTCGTCCCACTTCTGAAGCCGGCCATAAGGCGGCTAGAGGTTGTAGCGACCCTAGCCCGTGGAGGGCGTCCTCCCCCCACCTTGGGGATCCTAACATCTGATAACTCCCGACAGTGCTCTTTTCTCATTAGGTAGCTTCTTAGCTGTATTTGAGACAGTCAGAGATAGAAATTAGTTATGATATACATATCCACTCTTTTATCCTCAATGAACAGGTCTATCGTCGCTTCCAACGTCCCCTGAGAACTTGTAGGACACAACGCAGGGCAATCTTCTCAATATTCTTGCCTAGGTATTCAGGTGGTTAACATTCCCACAGTTCGTCATTGAAATTTTGTCGTCCCAACTGACAGCTACTTCGAATCTTGGACCACGATTTAAACCATTTTAAGATTATTTCACGATCCTCCCTGCGTCACATCCATATAGATAATAGAAATATATATTTTTCAACCATTCTTCATGAACGACTCTGATAAATGTGGCTTGTCAACCTATTAGTAGCGCGGGGCACCCTGATAGTTTTTCGATTTCTTTGATTTTTTTGCATAATTAATCAATATGGACAATATCAAGGTTAATTCAGGGCATAAAGGTCTGGGCCTAACACTGCAAATAAATATAATAAATAATTATTTTTCAATCGATCAATTTCAATCAAAGGTAAAATACGGCCAAATGGCTAATTCCAGATATTTTTTGAATAAGAAAATAAAACTATTCCACTTATTCCTGTGCCTGTTCTCAGTTATACAGACTATATACTTCACGAATGTGGTCCTTTCACCATGTTTGATAAATAATTCAAACGTTCATTGTTTTCATTTGTTTTTTCTCCTGCTCATTAAGGCTTCTAAATTTGATAAAGGGTTGTGAAATGTACCTTTAACTTTCCAGATCACTACCCGTTACAAAGTAAAGCCTTTACCCTGGTTCTCGGATTGGGTTTATTCATTAGACAGCCAGTTAACGGAGATTGGCAGAAGGGAATCCTCAGAGGCGATTAGCCCTGATAGTGACAGAGGGTGACTCAAGAGGCAGGCAGTGATAGAGCCAGTTAGCGAAGTTAAGCTCCCGGAGCAGTCTGCGGCCTCGGAATATAACCAACGAGGGATGATTTCAGTATATAGCTAAAGATTTATCGCGTTTATCGGAAACCAATCAACGGCTGTTTGGCAACTTCTGTAAGTCGAATAAAATTAAAGAGAGGCTATACTTTCGAACAGTTTTAGTTCTATCGGATTTCGTCCGATCGGACGCTACCACAGCCTGACTGAAATGGCTCCAGGGCTCTGGGGTCGTATCGATGGACCGTTCCAATTAGTTTAAATACACGAAAAAAACATCGTTGATGAGCTGATGGTTTCATGCCGAAATAAACTCAACCAACCTATGATGACAGTAATAGTGACTATAAGTAATTACAATTCACTCAAGCTAAACTACTGATACATGACACTGTGTATGTCTGCATCAGCGTATAGCGGTAGGGGACGTTGATGAGCTATCTAAAACGTCCCAAACAAAATTGTCGCATGAAAGATACGTTGGCCATTAATAACTTGAAAATTAAAACTCTGCTTCATACGCCTAAGTCGATTTCCCAAGGAACATTATTATTGAATTAATAAACCCGGTCGTCTAGATCTTTAATTCGACACCGTACTTGTCAGATTATATTTCGAATTTTGGTAGTAATTTTATGGGTTTAGAGTTGCTAATTTTATATTTAATTTTTAAATTTTCTTACACTTCTATGATCTAAGTATTTACTCAGACAAGGAGTGTGAAGTGTGAGTCGAGGAAGTAAAGGGATCTGTCCCCTTAATATTTTAATTGAAGAAATAATTTAGATAAAAACAATTATAAATTACAGATTCCGATAGGACAAGGAAATTATCGAAGGAATAGTTTAAGACACTGTAAAAGAACCATTAGCAAAAAGTGAGTCAAGTGGCCTGATTAGTCGTAATTTCCTTAAGATGCTAACTTCGCTGTGTGGTCTAATATGTAATTTATTTTTGTTACTTTATCTTATAATGACCCTTTGATGTTAGTTAATAATCATCGAAGGGAACTTTAATGTCTAGTACAGAAACCATTCTGTTTTACGATTACAAATATCGATCTGAATTGGAATTCGTATTAAAAATATAATCGTATGATCGATCCTTGCCTGAGGAGTACGTTTACTTGGTCGTCATCTTTATATATTTAAAATTGATTCCTACCGATCAATTTGGAATTTGGTGACCTAGTGGGGACAATCTCGTGGCCGTAAAGAGAATAAAACACAAGAAACTACAAATCATTTTAATTTTGTGTGTCTTTATTTCGGAAGTTTATCTCTAATTATTTCCTTATCAAGAGCGTTTATCCACATGAAAGTTCGCATAGAAATTTAAATTTCATTTCTGATTGATGCATCAAAAATTTATTCGGTAAAAATTATCATTTAGAAAATTAAATAAAAAGTTCGAGGCTACTTATATATTGATTAACAAGTAACTAAATTACTTGTGCGTAGCTACTAATTGAAATAATAAGAAAGCAGAGTTAGAAAAGACAAATGGCTGATAAACCGATATACAAAATAGACGAGATAGGGAAGGTGCGGGCAGCCGTTGTGAAGGGCCTGCATTAAATATCTGGTGGGTAGGGACTGGCGGGAATTATTTAGCGAGGCTGGGATTGTCCCCTCCTCTCCTCACGGTCGGGATATTTAGCTCGTATTTACTTCTTTGTGCTCGGGAGACAATTCGGGGCTATTCGGAAAAGGAATCGGGCTCATAGGCATTGATTCGGCGTCACCCTCTAGGTACGTTGCGTCTGAAAGTATAGCTCGTCAGGTAGATGGTACGGACCGGGAAGGCTAGGCAAGTTAAACATCAGTGTGAACGCCGGGAAGACCGACTGCGTAATATTCTCCCTCCAAAAGGGCAAAAAAGCTTTGCCTAAATCATATAGTGTAGGAGGGCAAGAGAACTCACCAGCTTTCTCAATGCACTATCTGGGTTTAAAAATGGATAAGCATATCCATTTCTCTACTCATTTTGGTAGCAAAATAGAAAAAGTATGAAAGAGGTCTTACCTGCTTTCGCACTTGCTAACTTCACTCAATCTGTCGCTGCGTCTCAAACTGATGATCTATAAATGTGTCCAGCAGCCAGCTCTTCTGTACGGTGCCCCGCTATTTACCCACTTGACTGACAATACAGCCAAATGTCTCCAGCATTTCCAGAATGGGATCATGCGAAAAGTGGTCCAACATACCTCTCTCGAGAGGTTAAAGAACGCTGACCTGCACCCGTTGGTTGATATGCCGTCGTTGGATGAGTTCATCCGCCAGGGGCACATCAAGTTTTTTGACGCGTTGCAGCACCTCACATATTCAGTGTTTAACAGTGTAACCCCACCGACCCTCCCTCATCGATGGCAACAGACTGTCGGTTAAAATTAGGTTAAGAATTAGTATGTAAGTTAGTTTCAAGTTGTTGATCAAAAAGGTGAGCCCCATCACCTTCTAGAGTCTTTTCGATCAAGTTGAGTATAATATGAATCATTCTGCTTATATTGAATTATATAATTTTATACACAAATTAAACCATGTATATAATGTAAAGAAACTATAGCAAATATAAAACTGCTAAGATTCGAATAAAATCTATAATGTAAATAATCATTGTAATTTTTAAGGGGCTACGGGAAAAAAAACCGACCGGTAATCGGTAGATTTGATGAAAAAATAATATTTAGAAGACGACCAATAAATTAAAAGTTATTATAGCCAGATCACGAGTTGGTAAATATTTGCTAGAATTTATTTTGCAACATTTGTTGTTAACCACAAAAGGAAATATAGAGCGAAGTTTAAAGGGAGGGAGGAAGAAAAAAGATAAAGGACTGTCCCCACGGAGCTTGGCTCCTGCACTATTTTGTTGTCTATAAACATATACAGTTTTCTATAAACATATACAGTTGTCTATAAACATATACAGTTTTCTATAAACATATACAGTTGTCTATAAACATATACAGTTTTCTATAAACATATACAGTTGTCTATAAACATATACAGTTGTCTATAAACATATACAGTTGTCTATAAACATATACAGTTTTCTATAAACATATACAGTTGTCTATAAACATATACAGTTTTCTATAAACATATACAGTTGTCTATAAACATATACAGTTTTCTATAAACATATACAGTTGTTATTGTAACCATGAGTTGGACACAACAACGTATACCTACTGTAGTTATTATTCAAGACAGTATAACCTGAGGGAATATTATAAATACATAATCATAAATTTTATTTTTACTCCGAAAAAACTGAGTAGTTCACCCAGACCGTCTCTAAATATTATGTTTTGTGCCATTTAATTTATTTATCTCCATATTACAAGAGAAAATTGTTGAAAACACATCTTTTTTTGGCAAATAGTTCATACTGAACGTTAAAATTAGTCATGTTTCCAGATAATTAACGAAGCGATTGACGAATTTGAGTATTTATTATCTAGCCTATTTCAAAAAATTTTTCATAATTTATAATTATTAGCCAAAGCCTTTATTTTCCCGGTATTTTAAGTTAGAATTTTTAATATTTGAAACATCAATTTACCGTGAAAAAATAATATGAAGAATTAAAAAAAAAAAAAACCGACCAGTTGTTTACACGATACAATTTTTATTTTCGTTATATTGAACCTTTATGATTTGAAAATTTCGAACTGAATATATACAATATTTATTTTATCCATTGAATCGAAAACAGTTACATTTATCAATTGAATTAATACAAGGGAAATATTTATTTGCAGGGAGCTGACTGTGGGTGGGCAAGAGAGACCAACAACATATTGCAGTCAAGTGCAGGCAGGGACCACTCAGCGCTCGTTGGGCCTTTAATTGGACTGTGAGTTGGAAAATAAAATTGTTTGCGGGGGGGGCGCTGGATATGTCTGTGTGCCTGCATGACATTCCGGGTGATTGGGGAATTGTTACATGGACATCTGGTTTTATCAAACTGATGAGAGACAATCGTATTTTGTATGTTAGTCTGTATGTACGATCATCAAATCGCCTAATTCGTCTAAACGTTTAAACGTGTATTCATGACTACACTTCAGTGTTTTAGTTAAAAATAAATAAATCCTTCCACTGAGACAGTATAAAAATAAATAGTAGATATGATGTTATTTTTATTTGACAATAATTTATCTTTGCTCAGAGGCTAAAACAAACGTTACAACACACAGCAACTATTTCATACGTACACCAATACGCTAAAATGACTAATTGGATTAAAATAAATTATTTATGAATTGTACTCAAAGTATTTAAAAACTTCTATAAATATAAGTTTAATAAAAGTAAACTAATTTCATACAAAACTTTATGAAAATGTCATCAGTTTCAGGGATATCTGAAATATTTAAATAAATGTGTTAGTTTGATTAAAAACAGATAAGGATAATTTTTTTTGTTAAGTCCTGCCAACTGTTGCTTAATTTTTATGTCTGTTCTTATTGAAAAAGGAGGAAATCACGACGGAGAGTGGATTTCTAACGACTGGCCTTGAAAAAAGAAGAAAAACATCAATTAGGGTGGTTTAGAATGGTTTTAATATTTTTTATATTTTTCTGGAACCGGTTTCTTTTAGAAAACAGTGCGGAGCATTAATAAAACAAATCCGTACGGCGCAACACATCATAAAGAGCGAGAATATTCAAAAGGGCATCAAATTAAATATCTCCGGGTCTTGATTATAAATATCCCTTTATTTTTTTTTTTGTTTTATTGTACTACAAAAAATTTATACTTGAAAAATCATCACTTGTGCATGGTAGCACGGTTATTAAAAACGCTGACTAGATCTTGGAGAGGTTTGGATTATGAGCCCCTGATCATAACAGTAATTATTCTTAGGGCTGTTAATTATCAATAACAATACATACAAAGGTGATGCTTGTTTTTTTTTATTTTAGTAGTTACTCATTTTCCCTACTGAGGCTAATCGTACACATTCCCTCTTATACAAAGACGACATTCTTAAATTACTCTAGTTACTTATTCTGTGAGAGCGCTCTATTCCATTGATTTTATTATATTTATTATTACATTAGAAATATCCAGATCCTCCATAAAACATGATTGTTCTATTTTTATGTAATAACTAATCACCATAAAACGAAGAGCGTTGCAGATAATAAGTGGGTGATGACTATAAAAAAAGGCCATTAACAAAGAGTGGAGGCTAAGTCGGTTATCGACTCCATTAGCCGCCGCCATGGCTACAAGTAATGTTAGCTGCATCTTGTCAACAGTGTTTGCATTAGTGATCACTTCTACTCACTGGTGACTAGTAGCCCCACTTGGTGTCACTAGTGAATAAAACAAGTATTCATCGTAATTTCCCTAACTAGTGAACCTAGGAGCAGGTGACTAACACACCAGATACCAATATTTTCCCCCGTTATATCGAATATATTTGCAAAAAATATTGTAATCCAAGTTGCTTTTTGAAATGATAAAATTAAGTATGCAGGTTCAAGTATGAATCTCGTTTGTCGGTTTTAAACAAAAACTTATTATAAACCAAGGTGAAAAAATATTAAAATTCTTTTTGAGTTGCTTGCTGTCTTTAGGGTTTGTAAATAAAGGCTGTGATGTACATGAATTATAAACGTAAACTCATCTACTTTAATTTAACTGTAACGAGTAATTCCTGAGCAATATGTTTTTAATTATACGTTAGCATTTAGTTTTAGTGCAGATTGGTTCCATATTACTTTATAGCTTATACGGTATAGGTCAATTTGTTTACATGTTTTCTGCCTTAGGGTAAGGAAACCTAATAAGTTAAATAAAACAAACGCTAAAATGTGAGTCAGAAGTATCTTTTGCTTATATTTTTGAATTAATTTTAAATGCTTATATTTTTTTCATTCTATTTTATTAATAATACTATATTTATGGATTGTTCCGGATCAGATTCGCAATTATTATTATTATTCCTTCCTATATCATAAGTCAATCGGGAAATACACATATTGAATAGGTTACTGGTACAAGGATCCGCTCAACCCAAATATTCCTTTATTTTTCCCTCGTCCTTAATCTTATAATTAGAGAACTGAGAAAAAAAAAAAATCGTAATACAACATCCTGCGCACACTATGGCATACCCCTTTTCGTGAAATGAAGGCTCCTGACATCCATTGCCAAAACCCCCTATTTCTACTACCGGCAAGATGGCAACTCTCTAGTTCTGGGAACGCAGACCAAGCGGTGGACATTACGGTCCTTGGCCATATAGAGAGATTCTAGGCTCATCCTTCAGTGGTTTCTCACCACTGCACCGCAACATTTCCACCTCTACTGAGGCCTCCCACGCTCCTTAATTCCCTCACTCCACCTTTGAAGGTATACCTGTTTGAGCAGGTACTCCTAGTAAAAGGATCCGCTCAACCCAAATAAATTCCTTTATTTTTCCCTTATCCATAATCTTAAAAAGTTGAGAGCTAAGGGGGAAAAAAATCGTAATACTAAGTATGTAATGGTTTGCGATTAGGCATAAGGGTTTTAATAAAATCCCCCCACCCCCTTCTCATAAATTATCCTTCTCTGAATTCCATAACTGGGATTTGAAGTCTATTGCCTTTAAAACCTTAATTGATGCATTACAATGACAGTACTCAAATTGATGATTTATCAGCATAAACATTATGTAATAAGGTGGAATTAATAATCCAGAAGAACAAATAACACTATAATAATTGGCTAATTACCCCAAATAGCTAACCAGGTAATGAATGTAAACATGATAGCTGCCCACATGTTGACATTTAAATGGGGACAGGCCAACATCAAATCATTGGCAAAACAACCACCATGAAAGATATCATAAAACATGATTATTATATGTATTGCAGTATCTTATAATCCATAAAAATAAATTATATACAAAATTAAGGCATAACTAAATAAACAATGAATAATAAAACAAAATCCGGCATGGAGGAATTCGCTCATATTCCAATGGATTTGGCAGTCAAAAATCCAACTACTACAACTACTACTAGAGACTGGTGTTTATGTGACCGAAGATCAGAAAGTACAAGGCAGAGTGTAGCGAACCCTTTCATGAAACATTTAACGGAGTACGGAGTCCAGTGGGCACATATGTTTTTAGAACAGGCAGTGTGGTCATTGCTCTAATTGCTAATCTCGTCGATTATTAATTTAATAGATATATTGAGCACGACTCTCACCTACATCGAAATGGTACCGGTGTGGGTGAAATATAAGTATTCTTATATATAATTACTGTAAATATTGTTCCCTAAAAGTAGACTAGGTAATGAAAGCATAAATTTTATTTAAAAAAAAACTGTCGTGACTTCAAACGTGAAGGAATCTCGTAGTAAATTTTAATGAGTGTCTCATTTCAAAGCATTCCTTCAAGCTTTTTCAAACTGTCATGGAAGTCTGAAATAGCTTTCCTCTTTCGTCAAGGTTTAGATCTAACTATAATTATTATCTATAGATGTTAGCAGGATGGAGATTAGACCCCGGAATCTCCCCAGTGGTGTATCAGCGTGCCGTGTCAATTGGGTACGATGCTAAAAACATCATATTGAGTAGACCGCATATCATGGAGATCTAGCGATTTTTTCTCATCGCTATTAATTATTTTCTTATTTTACTTCACAGTCATGTCTCTTGATTCCCATTTTGACCCTATTTCCCTTCTTAAGTTCTCCCTCACAACTGCAGTTATTTAAACTATTAAAAGAATAGAACGAAGAAACTCTAAATACAAATTGTTACACAGCTAATAATGCTAATATGGAATAACTCCTTTGGTGTTCACTCCAGCCAGAATAAAGATATTCACTACTCAATCGCCAGGGCAGATATGGAAGACAGGGATAGATGGTGATAGTGGCGGCTCTACCAGACGGGACTCGAACCCAGTCACCTGCATAGCGAGCACATAGATCAAGGGGATTATCCAGCCTTCCGCTGCATTTACCTCGATATTGGCCCAGATAGCTCTGGCGAACATTCGGGACGATCGATGTTCGCTTCGGTCCCGTCTGTTCATTGTTCGGCCTCGTACTTATCATATGATGGGGAGGCTATTTACAGGTAACTGTCCTAGTGCGGTGCTTGTAGTCCCACAGCAATGATGGGGAAAAATAATCATTAAAAATAAAGTAGTTCAATAAATGCCGAAACTTCAATGGTAATGCCGAAAATTTATAATTAACATTTAAATAAAAAATATTAGATGTATTAACCTAAAACTAAATCAAAAAAATGAACCGAAGTGAAATAAAGAAAGCAGATTATAAGAAAGCAGAGTTGTTATACTCAATATTCTATTCTTTTTCCAATGTTTTTATTTCAAAAATTAAATACCATTCTATTTTTCGTATTAAGTTAATTTTTTACACATAAAATACTTGAATATCTTGTTAAAAATTGTCGATTTAACATTTATTCATTTAGTTTAAATCAAAAAGAACCCTCTCACTTTGTTTAGAAAAGGGTGATCTTATTTATATTATTCATCTTTCCAGTCATAAACACGTACTTCTTTAGAGCTCACGTTATTCATTTCGCTAATAAAACAATTTAAATTTTTCAAAAATTATTCATTACTTTGAGTATAGATTTAGATAATAAATAGTTATTAGTAGTTTGTATGGTACTGAATTCATGAGCTGGGGACTGTTCTAGACTTGAAAAACGGCTAATGTACCTAGTAAATAATAAACACTGTTCATTTATTATGTTCTAGTGAGCTCTCGTCACTAATTATTTACAGGCTATGCGAAGGGAGGAACAGGCGGTGTTTTGTGGAGGGAAAGAAAAACAAACTGGGGAGCTGCTCAGACTGAACAAACTCCAAACACTCATAATTAACACATCCCATCGCTCCAATTATTTCCAACGGCCATACACCGAATATAACTGCCGTTTACTGCAACACAATTTGCGCCTGAATGCTGTCAAATTAGAATAAAAAATATATACAAATAAAAAAAAGGCGTTGAATTTTTACGTTTTGATAGATTTTTCTCTAATGGGTCACCTAATAGCAGGGTACTCGCCATTTAGAAGTTTTATGGCTACTACCACATATTTAAGGACATATAAACCAACCAGCATACTTTCAACTATCTCACACAAGGACCTCATGCATGTATACCGATCATATAGAAACGTTGTAAAATTTGAAATTTTATATCAATAAACGATATTTATTGTGACGAGTAATTTGTATGTTCGTTCTCCTGTGTTAGTTTAGACATTTTCCAGACAAACGCAGGAATAAAATAACAGCTCAGTTAAAAAAGCCACTACTGATAATAAAGTGGCAAGCCACGAAAAAAATCGTATTTTAATATATAAATTTGACTCTAAAATAAACACAATATTTACCATTTGAATTCATTATAGGAAATTATTTATTATATCTCGTTTTAATGGTTGAAAAAGCTATTTTTATTTTTCCAATACTCTTTCTCAATTGTAAAGGATGTTTTACATTAAATATTTGAATAAAGTTTTTAAATATTATCCAATCGTGCTAATGGTTGTTAAATCTATTAACTAACTAAAAGTTAGTCATTAGTATTAGTTAATATATTGAAGAATATATGTATATATATTATGCCGGTTATCATAATTATGTTTTGTTGTGTTATCTTTGGTTTTGTCATAAAACCCCTGAGATGGGAGGGATTTTTTTGCATTAATCAATTCAATTTAAATGAGTGTTTACAAACTTTAATTTCAGTTTTTATTTTATCTTTATGGTGATACTATTTTTATTTGTTTGATATTTTTATCACCTAAAATAGAGCAGTAGAAGATTAGCCGTTAGTCATGAATACTAAAGCGTACTTCGCTACGCGTTCGTTTTCATTATGCTATATTACATTTTGTATGTTATAATTTACACAGTTGTAATAAATATTTTTATTTTAGTCTTTGCATTGTGTTAGTCATGAAATGTTTAGCTCTAGAACGGCCAATCAATAATGATTATTATATATAAATAAATTGTAATCAGGAAACATGTCAAACTTTATGAATTTCCTAATTTATTTCGATCTTGATTAAAATCAGCAGTTGTAAGTGTATTCTCTACGTCCTAATATCCATCCCTACGAACCTTCCAAGGTCTTCTATTTTAACACCCCCTCACTGTCCTAAGAGACGCTCGTTAGTCTGAGAACGATCATTACTTTATATTTCCAGACTTTTATTTTTGTATTAATTATTTTAATATGATAGTTTACTATTTATTACTTGTTTTATTATTGTTTTGTTTGTTATCTAACTGCACAGACGTTATTGACAAATGGATATTGTTTTTTTTAGGGTGTTTCTTGTAAATGGAATTTAGGGACCTTATTTACTAAAAGCAGTTAAATTTTTCGCCAAATTTCATAATTATTAGTATCATTCTTATGGAGGTTTACACTTTATTTTTCTTTATTATTACTATTTTGTATTTGTTTTATTAATTTTTTGTTATGATGTTATTGATTTCTCTATTTGCAAGATTTGAGTTTTCCATCTAAACAGTATTCACAGGGGACTTATAATTGGTTTTTTTCTTATATATTTTACAGATAACAAATACCTTCACCCTCCAAATTATAAATAAATCGTATTATATCTGAATAACAAAAAATAATAGATATTATAGATATCTCGTCACAAATTGAAATTCAGTTAATTGAGGAAATAGAAAGACAATAATACAGTTTTGTTAGACCAAGTTTAGGTCCAAGTGACATGTTGGGCCAACGGTAGAAGGCATTTTCTCTTACATATAAAAAACCCTTGGACTAAGACAACGACAAACGATAAGCCCTACTATTAGTTCAGGATCACATAGTATGACAACTGTACCTGCTGTAATTTTGTATTGTACTATCTAACCTTTCTTTTTTACACGTAACGTCCATCCGATGGAACTATTACGCAAATTTAAGATTCGGTGAAATGAAGGTAAGCACTGATATGTACATAAACCATATTTATCATGTCTAATTAACAGAAAAACTTTAAAGAAAGTAACAACGCCCTAGTGATAGCTATGCTCTGCTAAACCACACGACAGTTGTGTGACTATTCCCGGGAAGAATAAGAGTCGTTTTGCGTTTCCTGTAAAATTACAGTTTGCACTTACTTCACGCACTTTTTAATATGAAATGAAGAAACACTTCATTTTGGAACATTGTCCACTAAGAATAACAAATATAAAGTATGTCTAGTCGATAACATATATTCAACACTACAAAAGTGTACAAAATTACCTTACCAATGGTAAAGGACCTTTGTATGAAAGAAATAGAATTAGTTGATGAAGTAGCTCACAAAATAAACTTGATTCTAATACTTTGCACTTAATTGCAAATACTTTGAAAATAAAAAGGCACACTGCTATGATCCTTACCAATGGCGTATGTCACTCGGATATTTGAATGCTGGTTAAACCACGCGTCACTAAATGAATTAACTAACGATCATTCATTTGTTCGAACTGAATTTTTATTTACGATCAACTTAGCGTCGAACTACGATTACCATAAAAAAATAGCATGCCTCTCCGTGTTGGAGTTTCCAATACGATCTATTTCAATCATAGGCCTTTATTGTCAGCCAATAAACATAACATTGATCAAGAACGTCAAAGGCAATCATTTGATACCCTACTGGAAAAAAAACTATAGTTTTTTTGTTGACTAGTAGCTTATGCAAGTGTTGATACTTTGTCATTATGGAGCTAGGAGTGATCCTCATATTGTGAAAAAATTAAACGAGACCACATGTGAAATTTCATGCCTTAGCATGAATAGGGACTCATAAAGCTAGAAACAAAATTCTGTTTTGTAAAGAAACATATCATAATATTTGTCAACAAGATTTGCAATATTTTTGTTTTGGTTAGCTGTTTAAATTACTTTCAATGCTAAAAAAGTGATTTTCAGTGCCCCCTATGGTTGAAAAAAAAAAAATGAAGTGCATTTTGTAACAAAGAACGAGTGGTTTTTTCACAATTGTTTAACAAGTTTTTTTTAAGAAATTCACGTCGTTAGTATTTATGGATATTGTTTCTTCTAAAAGTTTTTTTATTTATTCATCCTTGTAGTAACCATACAAGGAGGGGAGGAGGGTATTATTGATCCACATATTCCATGCTGCACGCATACTACTAATATGAGAAATTGTACATTTCGCAGATAAATTAAATGACTAATGTGGTAAATACTAATTTAATTATGGTAATTAATCAGAGCATGAGTAACAGCTGGGAACTAAAAAAAAAAAATGCCAAAACTACATACCTATAACTTAGCATTTTATTTTCAGGGCGTAATGCAAATTTACTTGAATATTTCTTTTTTATTCCAAAAAAATCGTTTAGTAAATTGTGTCTTATCAAAGAGTAGTCGTGGTTGACTGTTAAAAAAAGCCCTCGGTAATTTTTGTCTCTCATATTAAAAAAATGGGCGTGTGTAGTCATAAAGTCGTCCGGGGATGTGAGAGTCACATCCGGACTTGTAATATTTATTTGTGACGTTTGTGACATATTTGCACCGACGTAGACAAATTAAACACCCGTAAATTTTGACTTGTGCATCAATAAGTACTTATTCAGTTATTGGCGATTCAAACCCATTATTCTTTAACCAACAATATTTATTCTCTATCTTGTCCATTGCACTGCACCAATCAACCCTATATTCCTCCTCGGAGACTAAAACGGCAGTGAACTCGCGACTTACTATAAATGCGTAACAGTGGGAGTCCTGGGAGGTGACAACCATGTGGATTTGGGAGGTATCTGGGCTGTATGAATGAGCGAGCGAATGAAAATTGTAAATATGGGATGAATGAAAACATTTATCACAATTGCTTATTGCCCAATGAGGCAGATTGTAATTTTACCACAATAAAGTTTTTTATATATCTTGTTCGTTTAAGCAATTGATGGAGTACAGGTCTATAGGTTAAGGTATATTGAATAGAGACGAGATGTGGTGAGTGATCGGTCTCACTATATTAATAACTGACCGTCTATAAACAGTGTTATATCGACCAGCTGCCCCACCGCATATTAATTAGCTTAAGTAGACAGTGACATATGTAATATGTACATTTATGCTTAACATGGTAAATATTTAAAGGCTAATCAACATAGCTTAAACGTTACTTTATTAATTTGTCATTAATGATCTCTGACCCAGAAGTGGGTTCTTAGTGGCTGGGTTTAGTTCATTAGCTAAAGGTTGACAACTTGCTTGAAGCGCTGCAGTAAATTTCTTGAAACAGACAGACAGACAGTATGAGAATCACTTGTTCTTGTTTAAAAGAAAAGCATCTCCTTGTGCAGGTTTTATTGAAGCTCGCCTCGGAGACAGTGTGATATACCGACTTTAATAATTGCTCCAGCCCCTAGCGACGAAGAAGAAGAGGAAAACCGTGTGACACTTTGAAATTTCCACACAGCCAGGATATATATTATTTAGCCCGCCTCGGTGACGTGGAGCTCTTCGAATTCCACAGTTGAGTTCTTCGTTTGGGTGCGCCTCCAGGGTACACTAATTATTTTTCCATTTCATAAATATTGCATCCCTTTAAAAAGGAGATGAACTTTTTTGAACATTGAATAATTTGACTTCTGCTTCTCAAAACTCTGAAATTGAACACTTATCCTTAGTGCTACAATTACCAATAATATGATAAGCTTTAAGATGAGCTACAGATATGAATAGGACAAAGAATATGTTGTTAATTGGTAAAATAATAAAATTAACGATTTCCAGATAAACGCCAAATATAACCTATATGTATAAATAAAAAATCTATTTATTAACTTTACTCATTTTCTTAAAAATGCGCTCTCATCTCGACAAACGACTGACCTGGAACCCACACACGAGGCTAAAAAGTGAAGAACTAAACAGGCACTTTAGACAACTGTAGAGACTAATTCAAAAGACATCCCATCTCTCATTAGAAACTAATTTACTAATACACTTAAGCCAATTTGGACTTAGGTAATAGAGCCATGGGGGCAGCAAAAAAGTCAAACATCAAGCGTATCCAATACAATACAATACATTCAATCAAAACTGCTGAGAACATTAGTAAATGCCCCTCACGTCAGCAACAAAACCTTTCATAACGATCTTAATATACCTTACATGCTCGAACTCCAAGTTAATGAAATTCCATCGAAACACATCCAACCACCCTAATCCCCTAGCGCAGCCATTGCACTGGACCACTCATCCCTATAATCCTCCTCGGAGATTAAAACGGCCGTGGCCTCCTTATCTGCTATGATTGCGTAACAGCGGGAGTCATGTCAATGGCCAGTTTCTCCAATCAAGTCCTGAGCATAAGTGGCTCTTGCACCCTTCGTCAGCCTCCACTGGCTCTTATCCTCTCTATTGCCTCTAAGAATGGTATCAAACACTTTTACACAAATAACACAACGGGACACTAGCTGGACGGAGAATACCTTGAGGGTAATAACGGAGAGCGGTAGGAGGTGCTCAATTTATGTTGACTGATAGCTAATGTAACATAGTATATATTGATATAGTTAAGGCTGTGGTTTCATTGATTTTTTTATTTACTGATTGATATATTCATTTTTGTTTTATTCTTAGTCAATATTTACAAAACTTGATAGGCAATTTAAATAAGAATTAAGTAAAATAAATTCCACGAAGTGCAATAGTCTACAGGAGAGAGAGAGGGGGCTGCCCATCATTATTAATAATATATAACGTCTGATTCAAGTTATCTTTTCACCAATTTTATCAGGTATAAATATTTATCGTCTGAAGCGAATGGACATTGTCAACATTTATGGACGACATTGATATATATTGATTGCTCCTTTAGGTAAACAGAATTGTGAGTATCTCCCTCTTGCTGATCTTAGACACGCAGGGAAAACGTCAAGTGAAAGCCCAACTTTTTCAATATTTCCAACATAGATAAAACCAGCAAAGAGTTAATTATAAAAGGATAAGTTGGACACGATGAAATCGGCCAAAACATTTTTTCTGAAACTAATTTAAGTTATAATTAGTTAGGGGTGCACAGGTGCCCCATCTCCGACATTAAATATATATTTTATCTTCTAAGAAGCTGTGGTGATGTTTAAAGCTAAAGTTATTACATCATTATTCCCGACTTGGCTAAGATCAGTTTGAAGCTAGTTTTAGCAGCTATGGCTTTAGGGTCAGTAATGAGGCCATACTGGCAAGCCACTTCAAAACTACACATCTCAAGGATCCATCGCCATGGACCGTCTGGAAATAATTGCAGATTTAGGTACTTGAACTAAAAAAAAATAAATATTTTAAACGAGATTTAAAAACAGGGCTAAGAAGTGACCAGTTGTTTATAAAATGGGTAGAGCTTTAAAGGGTAAAGTGGATGCAGTCTATTATGCAAGCTTCCGTAATTTTTGCAGGCGTGCGATTTTGTCATGGTAAAAAAAGAAGAAGTCCTTTTTCATTCACATAAGCGCTTTCACCGGGACTAAAATGGAAAATTACTGATTTTTTTTTCGTGTGTCGCTGGCATATATATTTATTAAATTGTCAACGTTTAACTCAAACTAAGCCATCTTCGGGATTTCAAAAAAAAAAAATTATTAAAACAAACGATTCGTCACTCGATAAAGTTAATGAAATTAAGGAGCGAATTACAAGTTAAATATCTATTAAATAAATACATTTTCTAGATTTTTTTTAGATCAAGGAATCATAGTGACTATTTCCTATTCCTGATTTCCTATTGATAGGCAGAATTTTAAAGGATCCTCCTGCTACTGACAAGAACGTATGTTCTATTTCGTTAGAAGTACGCATCGATTCTGTTCAGCCCAGTTGACGCTTTGTTTATTGTCCAAAGTGGGCTTCATACGGATGACTTCGTGAGTGGCTGTTCAATTAACGAGGGGCCTATTTTTCAGTATTTTCACCGATCGAGCCACACCGAGGCGGTCAACGGTTTTCCAACTGAAAGCTCAACACTCAACCTGCTAGAAATTTTTTCTTAGGTTTTCTACCAATAGTTCTCCCACGACGTTGATTGTCATCAAATCTAAAGAAAAAAAATTCAAACTAGATAAAAGCAATGGTGCCAGGACGCCGTACGTAATCCGCATTGTTTAATTTTAAAGATGACCTGTAAGAATATTTCAGAGTGTGATAAATATCACAAATGTGCAAAATATCCTTCTTATTGATTTTTATTATTTATTCATACAGTAATGCGACATTGAAACAATATTAAAAATAACGAAAATTATATCTCGATTTAATATTGTACTAACTATTTTTTTTTTTTTCGCATTGAAATATAGTATGTCTACCAAAAAAACATCAAGTAAATGTGATGCTGTGGACAGTTTTATTCGCTCTTGGCAATTGCACTTATATGCTTTGTATTTGTACTTATATGCTTATGATGTATTATGTATATCTCAAGTAATGTATCAATGAGAGAGTGAATGCAATATTGTATATATGAGATAATTTACCATACTAATCTATCTCCCTTCAAAGGCAGGTAGCCATTTTTTTTCAGCTAAAAAAAAACATTTTCCTCAGAAGTAACAACGAAGTATTAATATTATTTATCCGAAATTAATCCAAAAATCCAACATACAGAGACAATCTCCTCTAGTTACAACACTAGATTCCCCCAACTAGAGTTCCTTCCTCCTAGATACTTCCTACAATTCCCCATTTTTAACTTTCCACTTTTCAAATCCTGGCTTTTCCAGTTTCTCTTTCCTCTCATCCGGCTACTCTTAGATGACCAAGTTTGAGTGCTAACGTCACAATTTAATAAACAACAATACTTTATTGATCCAACATATATCACATTTAATTTTGTAAAGAAGAATTCTCTTTTTAATTCGATGTAATTTCAGTCAACTATACCTATATATATACTGAGTAAGTATATCGGTTAAACAAACACCTCTTTAATTTTGGGATAGTTGGATCAGCAATCTGCAGATTCTGCAAGAAAGAGGGAGAAACGGCACGTCATATAATATGTGACTGTGATAACCTAGCTAGAAGGCGATACCTTCACTATGGTAGTGATCGCATTGTAGACCCCAAACTATGTGAACTGATCGATCCATTCAGTATCCTCAGATTTGCAAAGGCCGTGGGCCTGTCACATATATAGGACAGGGACATGGACGGCGCACAATAGGTCTCACTGAGGCCGCGGTGCACAAATGCCGGAACAAATAATAAATAAAGTATATCAAGCTGGTTTATGATCATATGGTTTTTCTAATGGGACATACCCCCTTCCTCAATAATAGCAGGGACACATGTGACATTAGTGGAGTGTTGTTACCAAATGTCATTAAAAATATGGGATAGTTTAAATGAATATTTATTTGTAGAAAAAAAAAAAATGAAAGGTGGATTGGGAAAAACATAAAAAAAAGTAGAATAATGAAGATAGGCTCGTTTTGAACGAAACTTGAAAAGCAGTAATTCGTTAGCCATTATGACAAAGAATATTAACAGCTCACTTGAAGGGAGAGACGCCTGGAGGGAAAACTGAGACTTAGGCGAGTAAAACACCTCCTGAGAACCCAATGCAACAAAAGCACTAAGGAATATTCTTCTTTCCAAACCTTAGCCCTCTCTAGATGACTCATAAAAGATCCACCTGACTGGAATCCCCGAATTGTGGGATAAAACCAAAAACTAAGGCCGTAATTGCAAAAGCCGACAAAAGAACTCTCTCAGTCGACTTTCAGTGGTTAAACCAAGAAGGGCTGTTGGACATGCGGCACCGGGGGGTCGACCCCTAAAACAGCTACGTCCCAGCAGGAGTACCCTTTGGCAGGGGACGCCAGCGACATGGTGGGATCCACAACTCCTACCATAGTACCAGCGATCGCCATCACGTCAGCCGCTAAACCTTCATCCTCAGACAATCAAGGGGACGTCTAACTGTTTAGGAAAACACCACCTAGGGACACTAAAAATGTTAGATATGCTAAGATTTTTGGAACTGCAGATGAGGGGGGGGGGTGTAAAACAAAAAAGTTGTTTCTAATATTACTCCGATGTTCAGTGTTCCTGCGTTCATCTCATCGAAGAAATGAGAGCAGCTTTTAACAATGTTGAGGCTATCGACATAAGAACATGTCCCACGGATGGGGCTGACCGAAAAACGGTTATATATATTTCTTGTGTTAATCACCTCACCACTGGATAACACTGCAAAATCCACGAACAACGTCCTAGCAGTCAATCATGTGATGCTTTGTGTAGTTGTCTTCAGAGAGGAAAGAGCAATACCCTAATGCAACCGGTGGCAGGAGTTGGGCTCACAAAAGAATGACTCTGCCCAAACCCCTCACGATACTGTCGCGTTGAAGAGTGCAATTGCCCGGGATCTCTTTGAGACTGCCCAAAAAGACAAAAACTCCTGAAAAAAACGTTCAGCGAAGGAGACCCAACCAGCACAGGCTCAGATAGGACCTCTCCAAGACAAAGCCCCCCCCCCCACGAGCAGGCCCAACGCTTGGACAAAAATAACCCTAGATCCGAGGTTTAAACCCCAGAACATCGTTGTACCTGTTGAGCAGCGTATTACGCTCGAAACGGCCCCTGGAAGGACGCATTTATGACTGTGTTAGGACTACTAGTGGCCTCAAACTCTAGTGCAACTAATGCCACCCTGTCTCGAATCAAACTAACCTCCAGCCAGCCTAGTTTATAGTTAGTTTGTAAGTTAGTTTTAGTTCCGGCTTCGTCACTCCAAGGTGAGCCCCTTCATCTGGCACTGTTTTAGTTTGGATAATTGTCCAACCGGTTGTGTTAGCTTGAAGTTCCTCCTTAAAATACATGAGCTGCAGTCAGTACAAGGAGCCCATTTTGTACATATTTTGTTTTTAACTGATTAGGGGACAACAAAAATATATGTAGAATATTTAACAGACAATGGACACCTACGGAGAAGAACACTAAAAAATAAATCAATTATCTTTAGTTAATTTCTCCTATCCCAGAAATTATAAAGAAGTCCAGTCCAGCTTTGGCGTTTTCCATAAAATACTTAAGTTAGGTATTTTAGAAGAAATCCAATTAATCGTCTTGAGTCATGAATAAAGCATTGCTTAGTCATAAAAATTGCACTGTTTCGCCAAGTTCAGCCATCTTAAGGACGTTTGAGATGAGCATAATCCTCAACAGGCATAGTTCATTAAAAAATTCTTTTGTCAGTTAATGACTTAAACGTAATTGTTAACTATCAAAATCTGAAGGCTTTTTTGGAATTCATGCAAAACAACTAACTGGTTCTTAATTTGGAGTTTAACTCTCATTTTTTACAATAGAATATATACCCAATTAAAAAGAAGTAATGCTAATTAAGTAATAGGAATCTGAAATATGAAATCAAAAGCGATGGCTGGCTGACGAGGGTTTTTGTTAAAATATTTTCTGAAGAACAGAAAATTATGATTTTTTCTCAGAAAATGCCACGGAATTATTAATATTGGTGCTCTTTTTTTACTCAGGGTAACACTGACTCCTTCTGCGGCTATTGTTATTGCTGGTCTTCTATAGTTTTACCGTTGAATATAAATTTGGATTACATCTCTATAAGACGTACAAATCATGACCCTAAAGGTGAAAAGTGTTATTTTATTAATTATTTATTTATTTCAATTTTCGAACGGTGAAATCCGAAGATCAGCATCGTTTATTTGATTGATATAATATTAAATTTAAATCAACTACAAATATAAAATGGAGACATCGTCAGGCTTAGAACCAATAATCTTTAGATGACCCTATTTGAACCATTCCTCTTGAGTTTATAATCAAATACAATGATGAAATAAATAGTTTACAACGGTCTAGCTGAATAACATGGTTCCAGACACTGTATATAAGTATTTAGCAAGTCGTGCCCTACGATATGGTCTTAGGTTCTAGGTATAGGTTTTAGTTTGTTTTGTTTTGTTTTTACTGTTTTAGTGTTTAGTGCCGGTAACAAGTTGAAGGTGAGCCTCGTCGCCTAGTGTTGTATATGAACTATGAACTTTTAACCACAAAAACAAAATTTATTATATTTATGCACTCCTCCAAATGCATCTGTGAATGGCAGGAAGAGGAGAAATCTGTATTTCAACTATTTTATTATATTATTTTGTTCATTGTATTACTTTTGAGGTTTTGAAATAAAAAATGCCCTACGATAACTGATTTGCCGTTGAGTGGTTGTGGAACTACAAATATGTTTAGCTAGGGTTGAGGAGCTTGGACTGTATTTTTCATAATATAAGTATTTGCAACTATCTTAAACATCAGAGAAATCAAAATAAATCCATCCCCAAACTACATAATAATACAGATGTACATTTTATTTAGAATATTATAAAGTAAAGCACTCAATTTTAGATAATTAAAAGATCGGCAACAACAGTTTTCATATGAAATGTATTAATGAATTCATGAATTATTTATTTGAACGCGAAGAATACCCCAGCAACTATCCACCAACATAATATAATTTCAGTTTAAAATGGATGTTGACCGAGCCCATGTTGGATACCAGATTATTGTAATTTTATACTAATTGCCTTAAGTACAAAAGCCTACGACGTGTATTTTCCTCATTGACGCGGCTTTATTCAGATGCTCGCCACCAACTGAGAGCTCAAACATGCTTTTGGATTGACAATATTGGTTACTAAATAATCCTTATGTGAGAACAAACAATCAACTAAATTAATACGGAGTAATACTGTTAGCGACTGTGAATGAGTAGCAGTAGGCAGACTCCGACAATACACCAACTGTATCGAAGGACGTATTTGCGATCGCCCTTCAGCCAGCCCTAATAAACTGTGTTGAACAAAAGTGCTTTCTCTGATTGGGATGTGATTATGATAAGGACATGGTAGTGAAGAGGATTGCAGTCACTGTGTCCAGGCCCCTAATTAATCATCTCATCGATTGTCCTCTCTGCTTTGGCGCCTTTATAGTATAAGAGTATACATTTAATTTTCTCTGATGCATTATAGTAATGAGCAGCTTCATACGTAAACTGTATTATATTAAATTAAACCTTTATTACATATGATAATTAGGTATGAATTATTTAATTTTATATATGAAAAGAAAGTATACTCTCTTTAATTTCAATTTGCCGCGCTGCTTCTACTGACCACTACTAGATGGAGCTATAAGCAAGATTCTAAAAAGTGAGAGGATAGAGAAGGTTATATTGAGCAACTAAAGTTGTAATTAGAATGTGAATAGAGAAGTAATAATTATAAACTGTAATTGTCGTTTATTTGTTTACAGGTAAGATTGTGTAAATAATATTAATAATTGTGATAATATAAAATATAGTGAATAAAATTGCTTGCTTTGTTTACAGAAAAACTGAATCCAGTTTATTCAACCCAACCTTCAATAATTGTCTTTCATATATATTATTACGTTCTTCTAATAAATTAGTTTTATTGTTAACTTTAAATTTATTTTATTTACTATTTACTATTAGGTTCTATTAACAAAAATAAATCTGGCAAAAAGATGAATTTAATTACAAAGAAAAAAAAAACTTAAATTAATTATTTATAAATACTTGTTCACAATTTTGCTTCTTCATCTTCTTTTATCCTCATCAATTATTTCCAAACCAAATCAATTATTTTTCTTTTCTTGCAATGGCTCTTCTTGGTTCTGCCACGTCTAATACCACTAACCAAAAGAAATTTTAAATTCTTTCTGACACACAATTTACAGCTGACATGTATCACGGGCCGATCCCAAAACCAGAGTCTAACTGTGTGTGTTCTCTCAGAACCACAACAACTAATTATAACTGGCTAAAACTAGAGAGTAATTCTGTATGTGTTCATTATGATACAACAACAACTACACTATCTTTTGTTTTTTTTATACTCTCACTTGTTTTTATTTTGCCTTCTTGATAAGTTGGATTATTATATGAAAACTCCACAATCTCTAATATTCGGGTCCGCTCCGATTTAAAAATTTTTTGAGCTAGTCGATAAAAATTTTTCATTCCCCTTTACTTTTGATTTCACTATTCACTTTTTTAGCACTTTAACAATTTACATTTTCTTATAACTAAATGACAATATCAAATTATGTGTCACCAAAATTTTACATTTTTCATTTCAACCATTTACACCACAAATGTAATTGGTACAATTATGACATCTTACAGACATCTCAACTTTTAACTATAGTACCATAAATTTATAATTTCTAAGTTTTTACATTGCTGAGTTAACAATATCTTCATAATAAAGTATTAATTACTTTAAAATTTCAAACTTTTATATAGCTAATAGCATTTACCAACTTGATGGTACAAAATAAACATACTAACATTTTAGTACATTAGAATAAAATTCAATTTCAAAGTTTTTACATGTGCCCGATTGACACTATTTTCATATAAGGTTTTAATGAATTTTAAATTTTAAATTTTTTCTATAGATGTTAACATATTTGATTGTCCAAATAAACATTATACCATTTTAATACAATACAATAAATTTTAATTCAAGTTTTTACTTGTCTGATTTTTTATCCATTTCTGCATTTAAATCATTGAAAGAATTTTGTAACTGTTGTTCAATTCTTTCACATTTATCGTCAATTTTTAAAAGAAATTCATTATTTTTATCTGCCAATTTATCGATTTTGTTAGATAATTCTAATAAATTTTGTTTATTGTCTTCTTTTATTTCTAATAAAATTTGTTTAACATTTTGGTTATATTCGTCAAAATTTTCCATCATTAATGTAAACATCTTTTCTTTTCCATCTTACTTTCCTCTGGACTTGATTCATTTAAACTAAAATTTTGATCATCATTGTTTGATACCAGACTATCAAGTGATTGCCTTTTGCTAACCTAATTTTCTTTATTGTTTATATATCTATCAACTATACTTTGCTCATTTTGATCATAATTTAAACTTTGGTTATCTTTTTCCATGACTGAATTCTATCAATATGAATCTTAACCACAAATACAATTTTTAACTTTAGCCCTAACCTTAATATTAAATTTAAACACAATTTTCGTGACACTATCTAAACAATCCTTTAGCCAGATTACTACGTTATCAGCCCCACATTGAGCGCCAAATATTACGTTCTTCTAATAAATTAGTTTTATTGTTAACTTTAAATTTATTTTATTTACTATTTACTAGGTTCTATGAGCAAAAATAAATCTGGCAAAAAGATGAATTTAATTACAAAGAAAAAAAAACTTAAATTAATTATTTATAAATACTTGTTTACAATTTTGCTTCTCCTTCTTCTTTTATCCTCATCAATTATTTCCAAACCAAATCAATTATTTTTCTTTTCTTGCAATAGCTCTTCTTGGTTCTGCCACGTCCAATACCACTAACCAAAAGAAATTTTAAATTCTTTCTGACACACAATTTTCAGCTAACATGTATCACGGGCCGATCCCAAAACCAGAGTCTAACTGTGTGTGTTCTCTCAGAACCACAACAACTAATTATAACTGGCTAAAACTAGAGAGTAATTCTGTATGTGTTCATTATGATACAACAACAACTATACTATCTTTTGTTTTTTTTATACACTCTCACTTGTTTTTATTTTGCCTTCTCTATAAGTTGGATTAAATATTATATAAAAACTACACAATCTCTAATATCACAACAATATATGCCTCTTTTTTTTATACATTGTACACTACATTGTTTTACAATGGACAACCCATTATTCTCTTCTAATGCATCACATACGTCTTTACGTTTCAGTCACCACTACAGGGTGGGCATTGTATTTACAAATTTCAACGCGTGCAGTCCAAAAAAAACATTGATTGGCGTTCTTTTAAGGTTCTACTGCAAAAAAAGGATTGAGTGTGAAGAAATTTGTTTGGTAGTTAGTTTCTGTAGTTGTATTTAGGCCAAGTTTGGGTAGCGTAAAGCGAACAAAGAAAATAAGTAAAGACTGGACAACATGTGCCCACCCACCTACCTTGAGTTAGGAAAGAGGTCCATTATGTCGATGAGATGTTAGAAAATCTACTCCAAGACCATTTAGTCCAGGTAAGGTACTGCAGCCGACCAAGTACTTTCTATGGAACATACAAGCTTCCTTTTCCCTATAAGAACCTCCCGCCTGTGTCCAGCTAAAGCAGAATTTATTTATTAATAAAGTGTTTATTACTGTTTTTAAGTCTTTACTGTTGTTAGATCGTTAAATCGGTGGAAGATGAAAGGGTGCTCCATCGAATTATGGTAGCGCATTGGTTTAAACCCTCCATTGCTGACAATACCAGTCATCAAGAAACATAAAGAAGTCAATGTTTAGTCTTCCATGATATCAAACGAGAGAGTGAGCCAGAATCCTTATGTGTACACGAGG
This sequence comes from Acanthosoma haemorrhoidale, assembly GCA_930367205.1. NCBI lineage: Eukaryota > Metazoa > Arthropoda > Insecta > Hemiptera > Acanthosomatidae > Acanthosoma > Acanthosoma haemorrhoidale. The sequence continues at coordinate 32,536,110 of OV884015.1, forward strand.
ATTAGCGAGTACATTACAGGCTTCAAATGCAACCGTAAGTTTATTAATTTTCTTTAATTAACTAGTTTTATGCACTAGAATTTTTGTAACGACTTTCCTTTTCAAGTTTAACGGTTCAATTTATAAACAACTTTATTATGATGAAATTACAATCTGCCTTAATACTTAATAGGCAATAAATAATTGAGATAAATGTTTTCATTCATAACATATTTACAATTCATCATTCGCTCGCACATTCATACAATATTTACAAACAGCCCAGGGGCCCCCCAAGTCCACACGGTTGTTGCCACCCTCGCATGCGAAAGAGGAAGTGGAGTCTTGGGAAGTCCCCCACGGTCCCCCACCAGTCACGCCACCGAATACGAGCGAGGCTGACGAAGAGCGCAGGTGCCACATACGCTCAGGACATGATTGGAGAAACTGGCCATTGCCAGGACTCCCACTGTTGCGCATTTATAGGAGGTCACGAGGCCACTCGTTTCAGTCTCCGAGGAGGATTATAGTGATGAGTGGAGCAGTGCAATGACTGTGCTATGGGAGTTTAACGGTTAAAATACTTTTTACAGCGAAATTTTTCGTAGTAACGAAGTGAAAGATAACATTACTAAATGAAACAACTAGAACGCAGAAGAATTAAAAGTGAGAGGGGGCTTTATTGGTCCGAGAGGGATCGGATGTAAAGGGAAAATGGACGAGAGTCACTGCGTATGCGCATCCTCAGTGTATGTCTGTATGTCGAAGGAACTTGAGAAATTCAGCAATTAGTGGGATTAGCAGGAGACTGTTTCATTATTTCAGCTAAGTGGCCTTTTACGTTCCATAAGTTTTAGAAAAATACAATAATGAGAAGTCTGCGGGAAAAAAAAACCAGAACTTTTGTCGAGTCATAGCTAAGCCTTATTTTTCATCGTGTTCAAGAGCCCATAGCAGGCGAGGCTACACGAAATCAAAATATAAACACTCCAAAAATGAATTTTTAGTAGCTAGTAATAGATACTTTACTGTGAATATTTATACTTCTTTCAGCATAACTTTTTAATTCCGTACTTTTTGAAAAGGTGATTGTGAATACTTAATGAAGATGATACAAATAAGTATTTTCATATTCATTCGGCGGTTACTTAAGCAGCTTACATTTAGTCCGGTAAGTAGCAATAGGTTTTGTTTCTTTAGATTCAGTGACCTTATACCTACTAGTGACAAAGCCGCCTTGAAAGAACCCATCACATGGGTTGTCGGTGGGCACTTAGTAAGTGCATTTTTCACATTAAAATTGATTTATCATCAAACCACAATTACTATAAATGAGAAACGTTTTCAGCGAATCAACATATGAGACAATCATTTTTTTTTTTTTGCACTTTACAATATTTTTCAAATTACAAAGCGTAGAAAACTAAAAACTAAAACGTATTTAATGCATTTCGTTTTAATGGAAATGACCAATTATTTTTTCATATATATATATGAATATCTCAAAAAGTACAAACTCGTAATTGTTGTAAAATATTTAGAAACTTATACTAGAACTAACTAATCAATTGCAAATAATTTTGTGAGATGAAACTATAAAAATCTAACAACTCTCAAAGAGAAATACTAACTTTGTTTGATTATTATGACTTTGAACAATGAAGGAAGTATTTTTCAATACTTCTTCTAAAAAAAAGCTTACCGTAGATATTCAAAATATGTAGTAGATTCAGTTGTTTGATATCTAACTCAATATGCTGTAATAAATTTGTTTTACATATGCAGGTTAGCGGGAATGTAAGATCTTTTGGCAATACAACAATGTTCAGGGCGAATTAGCACCCTCAACAAGAAACACGCAAGTCATCTGAAGAGTAGGTATATACTCTTAGGTGTTTTTTATAAAAGTGAAAATAATCAAAAACGACCATTAATCCATAGTTTTTGAGTGTGCTAAGTAAATAAAACACTGCAGATATAATTGATTACATCTCCTGTAATTTATAAGAATGGGATGAACGCTTTTTTTCTGTCCTTTAACATATAGGCTGGGCACCTTCAATATATTTTGTTGCAAGGTGAGTTCAATGAAAATAGTCTTGTTCTAATAAAAATTAAAAAGGGTGAAGCCATTTAACCTATAAACTTACCCAGGACCTGTTCAGTGAAAATCGGCAGCAAACAGTAGGCCAGCAGCGAAGTGATCATCTTGAGCCTGAAACAGAAAAATATTTATCAGATAATCATAATAAGTTTCTTCTAAAGGTTAGTATTATTTTAAAGATAGCAATTCTCTTGGTTCGTTGACTCATAACTAATACCGTTGGTCAGCACTCAACTAACGATTTAGAACTGAATAATTATATATAACACTAATTAATAATTATATCAACATCATTAAAAACTAATTAAACTTCACAAGTATCAGTATAAACATATAAAATTCATTATCGTCTCATATGAAATGATTGTACAGTCTCAATTTGTATATTATATTTCATTCGTCGTGACGGTGAGAAATTCTGAGAAGCCAATCAAGGACTGGTATAAATATTACAAAAATTAACATAAAATAAAATGTGATTCAATTCAGCCCTATTACTTGTGGTGGTTCCAAACGGCAAGCCCTTTAGTCGATGATATATTTCATGAATTATTGAGTGGCGGTAAACCCCACTGCCGGTATACTCACAAAACATTGATCCATTATAAAAAAAACCTACAAAAAACAACTCCATAAACCACTGGTGTATTTAAGTTTAATGCTCTATTAGAACATTGTATTTTTAATATCCTCAGAAGTGACAAATGTCATAGGGAATCATTTTTTTTTTTTTTTAACTTCTTCAACAATTTATTAAGATAAAATTACAATCTGCCTTTTTATTAGGCAATAAGTAATTGAGATAAATGTTATCATTCATACCATATTTACAATTCATCATTCACTCACACATTCATACAATATTTACAAACAGCCCAGAGGTCCCCCAAGTCCACATGGTTGTCACCTCCCTCGCTCTCGAAGCGGAGTCTTGGGAAGTCCCCCACGCTCCTACGTCAGCCGCGTCACTGCATAAGAGCCAGCGGAGGCTGACCAAGAGCGCGAGAGCCACAGACGCTCAGGACATAATTAGAGAAACTAGCCATTGCCAGGATTCCCACTATCACTTAATTATAGCAGGTCACAAGGCCACTACCGTTTTAATCTCCGAGGAGGATTATAGGGATGAGTGGTGCAGTGCAATGACTGCTAGGGAATTAGGGAATAATTATAATTATAATAATATAATAATAATAAATTAGCGAAAAAAAGAAGAAAAACATTTTTCAGTGAGTTCGGAATCAGTCTATTATTCCGATGCCTCTATATGTTTCTACTGTGCAATGTTTAATTGTAGCTTTTATATCATTTGTTGTACGCCTGTTGGTGATGTTTAAGATATCATTTATTGTATTTTTTGTAAAGTTCGGGTTCTTTGAGGTACATTACGACTTACCAGTACGAGTTATGTTTTGGGATCCCTGTTCTATATAGGCTTCCGATTTTTCTTTCTTTTCTAGGTGTAATTAATTGGTAAGTGACATAATTAATTATAATGATTAAATTTCGGAAAAAAAATGGTTTAAAATCCTATTCGAACTATGAAATTGTAGCAGACGTACAGCAGGGAGTTTCAGGCAGATCCACCTTGGTGACTTACAATTAATCAGATAAAAGATAAGTTTAAAACGAATGGAATTGTTCAGGATGGTAAGAGAATACCTTCTGGAATACCAAGAACATCAAGGAGCTTCACTAGTCACAAGATAAAGCACTGGAAAGTTATCAGGAAACAGCCGGGAATTCTGTAAGACAAACAAGTCGTGAGATTGGCATCAGTAAATAGAGCCTATCGTGTTGTAAATGGAAAAGTCACATTCTAACAATGGTAGGGGCTATCGCTGAATATGATCCCAACCGAAGAAAACAATTTTGCTTGTGATACTTGGAAAAGTGTGAACGGGATGCACAGTTGTCAGGGAACAATGTTTAGATCCATCGAGCTACATTCAAATTAAATAGCACACATAGTCGACATAATTCCAGTTGATGGGCAACTGTAAATCCACATATTATGCAGGAGCACCATTATTAATTATTTAAGAGTTTCAGTGTGCTGCGGCATTTTAAACAAACTTTAATAGCATTAATATATATTGCTGTGATATTAGAAATTGTGCAGTTTTTAGATAATATTTAATCCAACTTATCAAGAAGAAAAAATAAAAACAAGTGAGAGTGTATGAAAAAAAAACAAAGGATAGTATAGTTGTTGTATCATAAGGAACACACAGAGAATTACTCTCCAGTTTTAGCCAGTTATAATTAGTTGTTGTTGTGGTTTGGGATCAGCCCGTAATACATATTATTAGCTTGAGATTGTGAGTAAGAAAAACTTAAAAACTTTGTTGGTTAGTGGTTATTGACTTAAAGCAGAACGGAAGAGAAATAGCACGAAGAGAAGAAGTATTAATTTTTTTTAAAGAAGAAGACAATTAAAGAAGAAAAGGAATCGAATTTATAGACAAGTATTTATATAATTAATATAAGTTTATTTTTTTATGTTTGTAAAATTAAATTTATCTTTTTGCCAGATTTATTTTTGTTAATAGAACCTAATAGTAAATAGCAAATAAAATAAAGTAAAAAATAAAAAATAAAATTACAATATTTTTCAAAGAACGTAATAATATATATATATAATATTATTTAATATTAATATATTAATATAATATATATTTATAACTTTGATAGCATTTAAAAATGAATTTTCTTTTTTCAAAAGTTGATCTCATTTCCAATCAGTCACACTCAAATAGAAAGTTATGTAGTGGATCTTAACAGTGTATATGGAACAATCTGTGTATGCCTGCTTAACGCACGGAATATACTCGCTCCTCTTCAATACACTTATTCAACGTCCCATGACGAACGACAGCCATGCGAATTTCTAACTTTTTTACCTGATTACGTTTTAATCTGATTTTTTTCAATAGTCCAGCAGGGCAGTCGTTTGTCATGGGCTAACAACCTTAATGTAACAATATACAACAAGAGCAAAAGTAATAAGTTATATTCACGAAAAATAATATCTTTGAATAATAAATAGATAATCACTTGTTCAAGACAGTATTAATGGAATACAATACTGCCGGAAAGGCCTTGAAGGGAGATCTCAGTCATAAATGAGACGAACGAACAAACAGGACTGTTTGAATATTCAAGAAGTGGAGAATTACATTTGAATTTATTCAAGGGATGAGAAGGGAATAAAACAGAAATTGTTTACGATGCAAACAAAAATTAATGGAATTATGACTTGAAGGATCATCTCCAATGTTTTTATCTCTTTTATTATTAACTGACAATAACAAACAAGTTGCTGAGATATATTTTTATGTTATTTTCTAAGAAATTTTTTTTTAACTTGTATGTGTTTTCTGCTGTAGTGGCTCGTGAAATATTCCAAAACACACAAAAAACTGGGTTCGTTAAAATATAATTACTGTAAGTATATGAAAATAATTTCTCTAAATCTGCTTAAATTTTAATAATTATCAAGTAGTATCGGGCGTTGAACCTGAGACATAGCCCACATCCGTTTGGGGCTCAAGCTAGTTCCATGTAACAGAGAAAGAATGTCTTGCCAACATGAATTCTCTTCCTCCAAACTCTCACAAATACTTTAAGCAGTCCAGCGCTGAAGGGGCAGAGGCCAAGTAGGTACTCGGCACACAATCATTTTAGTTGTCCAAAGTCACTTTGACTGTCACATGGAACTGTCTGAAAATGTAACATATTTCTATCTAACGGTTTAACATAGTCATCTTTTCCAGTTATTATTTTTTTGGCTAATGATTATCAATAAAAGCAGGGTATACACCACAATGAAAATTGACGATACATATATCAAGCAGTTTTATCACGATCATTTAGTTGTTCATGAATGAAATGTCATCTAATTTTTTTTTTTTTCAAATCTCAACTCATATATCATATACAATTTAAGTTCTGATCATTTTTTCCTAGTCATCATCGAGTATTGCATAAATAAATTGTAATATTTCAAAATAAGAGCCGACATTTTAATGTTTTTCTTATTCGAGTTTTTTTTTTTAATAATGTTTTTGACCAAGTTTAGAGTTTATTTCACAGGAAAAGAATGTAACAAAAATGTAATAAATCTTGACAGTAATTCTATAGAGAAAAAATCTGTACCGATGATAAATGCATGAGTTTAACAGTTAATAAATAAATTAATGCGGAAATGACAGGAAGTGTTGAAACAGAACAGGAATATTAGGACTGAGTGAGGCCTCACTTCCTGGCTAGCTAATCCATGGAACAATGGAAGTATTAGCCAGGGACACATTACCGTATTCTTGGCCTCCCTCCACACATCAATTCATCACAGCGGCTTGGTCTCTTATTCTTACTCATATATTTATTTTGTATTTGTATTTTCCCAGCCGATGGGCGAGAATAGATTTATTTTTAATATAAATACTGATTTATGTTTAAAATTGTACTCCTGAAAACACATTACGTTCACGGCTCCATTCGAATATCACACAGAAACTTTCAGGACCCCACTGAAACTCAAACCCACTGATACAAGGGCTATCTAATTAAACATATGACTTACCAGGTATCATTCACGACCACTGAGGAGACGAGAATAAATCGCTAGATGTTCCCATGCTATATGTCAGACATCCCATTTTGTTTATTTTCATCGCACGCGCTCATTGTGGCGTTGTTGTGACAAAACAAATAAAAGACAAGATCGGATGAAGTGGTTTCTACTGTTATAAAAGGAAACAGAAGAATATTTTCAAAATTAGTTTTGATTTAATGTCTTTAACCCTTAACCATCGGAAAAAATCAGAGTTTTAAACGTTAAATAGATCCTTCACCATAGCTTGAGAACCCTTGAAGGTTTGATGCACGACATTTACATGTTAAATTATTTTTATTTTTTTAACGTGCTTGATTATTTTTTAGTTTTAATTATTGGTTTTAATTTAAAAAAGAAATGTGTTAATGAATTTATCATCATCACCTGTGACAACAATCACCTTCACTTTGTTAATGTAGTGTTTATTTTCTAGTATTTTTTTATGGTTATTGAATTTTAAGAAACACATAATCAACATGTATTTACTAAATTGACTTTACAAAAAAATATATATTTTATCTTAATTGTGACATAAGCAACTTTAAGAGAGAAAAAAAAATGTTTTTCAACAGTTTATTTAATGTTTTCTGTCAGTTATTGAAGTTATTAAAAATTAAATATATTAAGCTGTTGTCTTCATACGTTCCGTGCAAAATTGTTGTGTTGTATATTCGCTAGATTATTAATGTATTTGAGATAATATTTCAAATATTGATTTACTTGATTATTTGACATTTAACATACCTGTATCACTTTTACTTTTACTATGTATTTTTGAAACATGAAGTTAATTAAGTTCATTCTATTAAATGTTATTTATTATGAAATTGAACATTACTTTTTTATTAATTATTGTCATGAAATCTATTATCACTATGTTGCCTACAAAATGTAATAGCTGTTGGTTTATTCCAGACATGAGGTCGTATATGAAGTTTTGTCTTGACAACCAATCCCTTAAAAGTATGAACTTATTCGTTGCCTCATACAATAAAATATTCTGTTGACTGATGGGGCTATTTTTATTGTCTGTGTAGTTTTAGGGAGTGGCCCATGCCGGGTCGACGCAAACCACTAAATATATTTCAGGTAGATTGAATGAAAAAGTTTCCGGCCACTCCGGCGAGAGGAAGAAAGTAGAAAATACTGGAGAGGGCCTGGGTGAAGGTAGAAGTTGTGAGTAGTAGAACACCTGGCACTAGGTACTTGGCTCCCGCCGATCCCCATCCACCTCCTACTGCCTCCCATTCCTCCTGCCTCCTCCCATCCTCTCTTTGGCCCTCCCTAACAGCCGCCTTAAGAGGGATGTCAGTACTTCACCAGATGGGCGGCAATGGAACAAAAAAAATAGCAAGATCCAATTCTAGTAATTTAATGATTACTACCTAAAAACTCTCCGTGTTGTTTCTTATAAACGTTTCTGTCATTGAAAACATTTGATCATGGCTTGACTTTGAGAGCAGAACATTAGCTCTTAGCTATGGCTTGCAACAATATAACTTATAACGCCAGGAATTAGGTGAGCTTATTTCAACCATAATTTATCTGGTCCAAACTGGAGTTCGATATTTTCAATTGTTTTAGAAAGTAATTTCTAATGAATTTCCAGTTTAATTCTATGGTTGCTAAGTGCGACACTAGAGCGTGTTTTGGGAGATTTTCCCTGTTTTTGCCGGGAACCAGTTTTACCCATTTCACTATTGGCGACAAAGCTCATTAGGTAAGCTTGGGTGTTAGGCATTCCTGTATTTTTCCCAGTCATGGTCGCTCACCATTTGTATATGACTTGTCAAGGTGTTCATTGAAGTATTGATTTCTGTATTTTACTCAGTTACAATGAGCTACACTTTATTTATAAACTATATTCTTGTAGAGGACTATTTACTTTTACAAATATACATATTTATACAACTCATATACTATGTCTCTAGAACTGGACTCGTTTTTGTTTTCATTAGTTTTATGCTGAAACAAGGTCACTTTTTTTAGATGGGTAAGTATTTCCAGGCCACAGTCGTATACATTGTGACGTGATTTAGAATTAAACTAAATTTATCTAGGGGAAGCAGGTTGTGTTATGAAGTGGATTTTTCCTGAAATTCGCCCGCCAACATCGTTTATTGCTGAGAACGATGTACAGGGTCAGTTAGGTATACATTAGTGTTGGCTTTCTTGGGGTATGTCACGCCCCCTCCTAATTGGCACACCAAAACGCCAGAGCTGAATCAGAGCTCGTGAAGATCAGATCTCTCATTGCAAGATAGTCAGTAGCGTTTATGTTAAAATGGTCATCATTAGGTCCGACTTTCCTCTATGATCGCCACAGGTAGGAAATCACACTTGATCTGCAGAAATTAAGATAAAATATTAATTTTACATTGTCTTACTTGTTTTATTGTTTTATCCATAATTTTATATTGTTACATCATTCCTCGAACTATCGCGCGTACATCTTTAAAGTTTCTCGTAGATTAGATTCCTTTCACAACTGCTGACAGACAAGCAAATAAACGGAATGAAATCCCTTTGTATATGTCTGAAGGTATGACACCTTACTTCAGGCTTGGTTATTGAACCAGAAAACTGAATAGCTGATTTTGAGTGTTATTGCAGATAATGCAGTTGATATGATGTTCCATCTGTTAAATAAATCATGCCTGTTCTCTCTCTCACCTGACTACAGTACGTCTTCGCTAATTGGTACCATTCCCTTCTAAAAACCTGTTAATCCTCGGCATGTATAATTAAATCCAATAAGTAACAGACCTGGTCTGTTGGTTCAGCTCTTTGACCTTTACGTGGATGTACATTTTGACATCGGAAAAACCGCATATTCTTAATAAACGATTAAGAATTATTTATTAAATAATTACTTGCTAAAAAAAAGTATTATTCTATAATTTTGAGTAAGGTATCAGGTTAAATATTCGTATTTCCTGCTCATTAATGTGTAACAAACATCGGGATATTAGTGAAATCTAATTACGTAAAGTCATTAATGCTTAATTTGAAACTGTATACTCAGCTGGAGCTCTTATACTACTAATTAAGTTAGCACTTTTATTTCAATCATTCATTTTTTCGAAGGCCCTTCAGTCAACCTATGTAGTTTGTGACAGGTTTTATCAAATCGTTCATGCAAGAAGCTATAAAATTCAGTGAAACAAGTTTTAGAAATAAATTACTTTGCAGGGTGCAATGTTATGAAAAAAAAAATTGTTCTGCTTGAAAAAAGAAAATAATGCTTAAGTCAGTGCGAGAGGGTTCAATTTGGACAGACGGTTCACTAGTGCAATATAGCTCAGTTGGCAGAGTCCCCGGACTAGATATTGGAGAAGGGTTAGAGACCCAATTTCACCAATATTGTTTCTTGGATGTTAATTTTTAGTGAATATAAATGAAAGCGGGAATTATACAACAAGAAAAATTTCTGATATGCAATCCGTTTTGGTACAAATCACAGCAGTACACAACCTCCTGGTCAATTAGGCCGTTGTAACTAATGGAATGTTAAATTTTCAACAATTCAGCACCGACTCTACCAACCATTCTGTGCAATCCGGTTGCATTATCTGCATATCCTGCACGGGTGTTGGTGCCTTCTGTGACCGCATACTGCTGATGAGATGGTCGAAGAAACCCAGTGATGATGACTCCCCTAATGCCCACAACGTGCCGAGCTTACATAACTAATTACCCGGCGGAAAATTAGACCTCTGCCTGAGCAAAGACCAGCCAGTGTGGATTAAATACAAAGCGGGCCCGTATCCTCAAGGGATAATTACGGTGTGTAATAGCTTGTGCAGAAAACATTCCATTTAATGGCTTTTTATTCATAAAAATGATTAATTAATAACGTTTTTGCACATATACAAGTGTGTTGTGAGAAATTCAACTTTGAAATTTACTTCGAATTAAAACCAATTTATAAATACTTAAAAAAAGGGCGTGTTTTCTGACATATTGCTCATATCTTATATATCTTATCAAAATTGACAACCTAATAGGTAATTGACTTTAACAAATATTCGTTCAATATATGGCCATGTTGTGCACACTCGGATTGCCAAGCCCAAAGGGAGAGGTTTTACTTTTAAACTGTTTTTATTATTATTCATTATTTGTTGTAATGCGGGTATTTTACGATAGTGCACAGAAAAATGTTAGTAAACTGAGACGTATCACGTATTAAGGGTTCCAATGATGTTACATATTACTCTCTCTGGATTGATATTCTAACATTTATTGTAGTATTTGTATTAGTATTCCCATTAAACGACATAATTTATTCTCACAATTCTAAAATATTTTCACTGTTACTGGGACCTTGTCACTCCAAAAACGGCTGTTTAAAAAAAATTATACTCAAATATAGCCTATAAACTACTAAACATATTTCTAATCTAATCTAATCTTCAATTTGACATAGTAAATACTATGAGATAATATTTGTTTCATTCATTACAGCACCGAAGGCGGTGAATTGCAATCATGTCTTTACCTTGGGAACAAGATTTTAATGACAGTTTTAACATCTTTATAATATTACCATTGAAAATGTTTTTTATTTAATCAAAGCGACGAGATCTTTAATTTGATACCCTACTAATTAGCATAAAGAACAATTATGGCTTTTTTTTTTTAACAAAATAATGTATTATTAAGTTTTTAATTAATATTTTTTTCCATCTCTTCAGTTGGTCAAATGGAATCTCAGTATACAATTTCATTTTTCAAGTCAAACGGCAGTCTCACAATCATCAGGTTTAATTGCAGCTAATTAAATTTTCTAGGAGAAAAAACGTTCATAACCGTTCAATTATAAGTGAACGCGTTGATTCTTCACTTATTAATGATATTTTAACTTGAAGCCCAGTTTATAACTGTATAATTTTTTTAAAAATTATATTTCACAATGGTTTATTATATATTTATGAAAACTTTATGAATAGAACTTCTGATTTTCAAGTGACTTGTGAATTATACTGACAGAGTTGTCAGATAAGTTGACTTACACGTGTAAACAATGTTTTATTGAGTTCCACCTAAAAAATGTTCATATTAAATTAGTGTAGTCGAGTAAGACATGTAAATTACTTAAGTTTTCAAAAATATTGAATTTATTTTCATAGACCGGAAGTAACGAAAAGAAAAAAAAATGACAATTAAGTCATATTCAATAACTACTTGCTCATTTCTCCTGATTTGCCAGTTCATCATTGCAAATCATAGGAAAGAAGATATTAAATGTTTCATGCATGGTTGAATACACCCTAATGTCCGTAAAGCGAGTATAATTCCAAAATATATTACAAAAATGTTTAGAGCAACGAATAGAAACTTCGCAGTGATGATTAGCTGAATCCAATTTCGATTGATTTATTTTGCCAATAATTATTGAAGTTAAATTATAATTTAACTATTTTCAATTTCTCGTTTATTGAAATTTTAATTAAAAAGGAAATTTATATTAAAAACTCTGAAGGAAATTATTTGAACAAAAGTACAAGTAATTTTATTTTTCCCCTTCTTTGTGTATATTTCCAAAAATATAAACGCAATGTACTTCATAATTGATGGCCGTCTTTTGAGATAATTTGAAAATCCTAATGCTACTGACCAAAGGATAAATATGTTAGTAATCCCTTGGGAGAAGAGAAATAAGCAGACCATGCTATCTAGAAATGGTGCGACGGAAGAAGACTTGGCTGCATGCCACAGGTACAACCCTCGAGTCAGAAGACACGATGAAAAATAAAATAATCGTCGTGTTAGTTTGTGAGGGAAATATCAAGTCGGAGAAAATCCAAGAATAATGGTGGGTTTGCAGCTTACATTTTATACACATTCGTTTTAATTATCTATTCTAAATAAGCTTAACCTAGTCGAAAGAAAGGATGTCCTTTAATACTCTGTGGTACCATCGCTCACCGAGAGTTCATGAATGAGTAGAAGAGTTTTTATAGGAAATTCGGTGAAAGATAGTAGTTAGTTGATAAAATTTATCAACGGACAACATCAGGTCCGGCTAAGAAGGTGAGAGTGTGCGTGTTTAACAACCCCACTGATAATAATTCGTGACAAAATGTATGGCAGAAAAAAACAAAAAACAACCCAAAACGGAGGAAGATATGTGTTATTGGTCATTAATAGTTGAATGGTTTGAATTGAAAAGATAATAGATAAAACAGAACTATCATGCCCTGATAAATGCCGAAACTTTGTCATTGAATAAAGTTGTCGAATATCTAATTACTCGTTTTCATCAACTCAAACCGATTTCCTAACAAGCTTATTTATACACTAAAGTCTAGCAACTCAACGAACTCGCAGTGCAATCACCGATAGTTTTACATTTTATCTTATAATTTTCATTCATAGCTGTTTTACATACATGTTTTATGTATAGTTTATATTATATATATTCAAACCTATCAATAGTTACATTTTAATATTGACGCATGGAACTTTGTTTCTACTCTTTTGTACCTTTATTTTATCACTAATTATTATCAGGCATCTAATCTAATTATTATCATTTGTTAGCACCTACTTTCTTTTCTGCGATTTCTTGCATGCACAGAATATCAAAACGCTGTCAATTAATAAATTTTATGAAGTTAAGAGTTAGTTAAACTCTTTCATCAACCTAAACCCGATCATCCAATCATTCTTTCATAGAAGATTGTCTCCTGAATTGTCCAACAAAATATTTGATTTTCTACTAGACCTATATAAATTTAAAGGAGCTGACATTGGCTTGTAACTAAATAATTAGTGTAACCCATTGGCTGGAGAGCCTTAAACGAGGATGTTCACAGCTGGCTAAAGCAAACATACCTAAAGATGACCTGACAGCAAGTCAAGCAAGAAAAGCAGGATACCTGAGGATGACAGAAGCGGCGAAGGCGCAGCAGACTGCAGTGTATGGACCGTGGATACCGGGCGGAGGTCGGGGACTCACTGAGTCAGTCGGAACTACCCGCGCAACTCCAGCAACAAGTTGTACCTTCAACCTGATGATCTTGTTCCAATCTAGAGGAAGATGACCGCACTTGGTCTATTGCTCTAGTCTTCACTGTCTTCCTGGGACTTCAATTAGAGTCGGCCCAATTAAGGCCATTGCAGGCATAAGTAACGACATTCATCGTCTCAGATACACGCACATTAACGCAAGCTCAGCTTCAATGTCTAACGACTTCACATATCTAATCCCTTTAAATATGTTCACCGACGTGTATAAGATCTTGCACTGATGGAAATATATATTGCGAAAAAGGAAACAGTTCTTTTCAATAAACGCAGACCCAAATCAATGCTGAAAATTATTATAGGAAATACTTATCTTAAATGTACCCCCACTACAAAGAAATTGTAATTTTTGATAATTATTTAACCTTTACACCTTACCTTAATTCTATTAAAAGATAAAGCCATTTGTCGGGGGAAGACCCCCGCCGCGGGCTAGGGTCTCGACGACCCGGCCGCTGTCCGGCGAGCGTCAAAAAATCGATAAAATGGGTGGAGCTGTGGTCTTTGACCTTTGCTGGCGGCCTAGTCGGCGGGCAGATTTATTTGTATTGATCTGACTCCATAAGATCTTAGAAGGTGTACACTGACAGTGCACTATGTTCAGGAGAAGAGGAACATGGTAGGTGTAATAGGTAGTTTATGTGGTCTTGGAATGACCACGAATTCACACTCGGTGTCTAATGGTAGGTGAAAACAGTCTGGATCCCAAAGGCTGGTGTGAACCTGAGAGGCAGACTGGATCGCTGGGAGAGACGCTACTAGGCCAAGGTTTTAGGGCCCCAGTAGACCGTCGTCCGCAAGGAAGAGATTTCTTCCAAGGAGTTGCTAGTTTTAGTGGGATGAAGTCAGAGAATTCCACTAGGAAGTTGTGGGCTCTCACAACGCCGGACTAAAACATAGCGAGGTTAGCTGAGAGAGAGAGTGTTAAACACGGAGTTTGTCATGTATTGCAACGAATTGAAGAATTTTATGTCTACGGTGAATGAATTCATCCACCGTAGGCAGCTCAAAAAAATCGTGTACCGCACTGTTTCTCCGCTGCTCGAATGTAGTATGTCTGACCACACTCATCATTGACCATTTTAAAATTGGTGGAGTCACCGCGCTGTCATTTCCGTCAGATGATGAAATAGCGATGCATCATAACAGCATACTCTTTATATCATGAGCTTAAGGCACAGTGATAGATTAGGGAAAGTCAATAAATGCGTAAGCCAGTACGAATTCGTGCGTGTCTGCTTCAACTCCCTCGCAAAATGGTTACTAAAATGGAGGTGTCGGTCCATAGGGAAAAAGCCCCAAATCTGGGCCTTACATAGGCCGGTCAGAGGCGGGGCTAGTCCACCCCCTATCTTAACTGACACCTTTTGAAGGTTTTTATTATTAAAACATTGCTGGATATTTTCTGGGCCGAGAAGATGGGAACTTTTATTTATTCGTGGTGAAGAAGTTGGCCCAACACCATCCTTGCAATGCTATTTCCACTCTTTTGCAAAACTTCTAAGTTGCCGCTAAAATATATAGCGATAATTTATCAAATGATTATCAGACCTTTATTAAACTATGGTGGTGGTGTGGAGCGTCTAAATATACAAGAAATGAAACAACATCTGTCCCTCCACAGCTTCTTCTGTTTTCAGCCGAACTTTATTGACGGCCATCCTCAACAAGAAAGCTGTTATAATCCAGATATACATGCACACTTTCAAAGCCACGCTTGTTTAATTTTGTAAAAGCTTTGGACAACTGTACAGACTACTTCGAAGGACATCCCACCTCTAAATAGAAAACAAACTACTTATTTACAAGGTTATACTTAATCCAATCAGGACATACGGAATAGAGCTATGGGGTACAGCAAAAACATCGAACATCTAGCACGTCCAATCCTTTCTATCAAAAGTCCTAAAAACAATAGTAAATGCCCCTTATTACGTCAGCAACAAAACCCTTCACAATGATCTGAATATACCCTATATTCTTGAACTCATCCCCTACAAGTTCATGAAATTCCATAGTAACCTATCCAACCACCCTAATTCCATTGCCCTGCACCACTCACCCCTATAAACCTCCTCGGAGATTAAAACGGCAGTGGCCTCGTGACCTGCTATAACTAAGTGATAGTGGGAGTTCTGGCAATGGCCAGTTTCTCTAATCATGTCCTGAGTGTCTGTGGCTCTCGCGCTCTTGGTCAGCCTCCGCTGGCTCTTATCCAGTGACGCGGCTGACGTAGGAGCGTGGGGGACTCCCCAAGACTCCGCTTCCTCCTTCGCACGCGAGGGAGGTGACAACCTTATGGACTTGGGGGGCCTCTGGGCTGTTTGTAAATATTGTATGAATGAGCGATTGAATGATGAATTGTCAATATAGTATGAATGATGACATTTATCTCAATTACTCATTGCCTAATAAAAGGCAGATTGTAATTTTATCTTAATAAAATTGATTGAAACTGAAATTGTGTAAAAACGGCTATAGCTATTAAAATGTAATGAATGATTGAAACCATACAAAAACAACATTAAATTAAATAAATATAAAGATAGGCACAATAATAATCAATAATTTATTGCTGCTTACGATTGTTACAGCACGAATCCTTAAGAATGACAGGATAGTCCCTCAAAAACGTTCGTGCTGTGGAGAGAAAAGAAATAAAGCTCTGGAGAAACTGAAGTTGTTTTGTTCATGGAGTATGACCTGAACTGCAAACTCCCTTAAACTCCAGAGAATACAGAATGAATTTATCAGAATAATAACCGACTCTCTACTGTCTCCCGACTGCATGATACCACTGACATTGACTTTATTTATTATGCAGTAAAAGAAAGCACTCAAAGTTTTCTTGAGAATCGGAAGTTTAGCACAATAATTTATTAAAACGTTTTTTTTCCCCGTTCCTACATCTAAATAAGACGCTAAAAATAGCTAAAAATTGTATTTTAGTTTTCTCTGACTTTTAGGGAATATGTCTATTGGGCCCGTGAACCATAACATATTGGTAAATTGATAAAACAATTTTATTATGATAAAATTACAATCTGCCTCATTGGGGAATAAGTAATTGTGATAAATGTTTTCATTCATACCATGTTTCCACATATGCTTGTTCCACATGGTTGTCACCTCCCTAGCATGCGAAAGAGAAAGCGGTGTCTTGGGAAGTCCCCCACGCTCCTCAGTCAGCCACGTCACCGGATACGAGCCAGTAAAGGCTGACGAAGAGCGCGAGAGCCACAGACGCTCAGGACATGATTGGAGAAACTTGCCATTGCCAGGACTCCCGCTGTTACGCATTCATAGCAGGTCACGAACTGCAGAACGAATTAAACTGCCGTTTTAATCTCCGAGGAGGATTATAGGGATGAGTGGTGCAGTCCTATGACTGTGTTAGTGGATTAGGGTGGTTTAATAGGTTACTAAGGAATTTCATGAACTTGGAAGGGATGAGTTCGAGAATGTAAGGTATATTAAGATCGTTTTGTTGATATGAAGGGTTTTGTTGGAACCATAATATAAAACAAGGAATTCTGACTCAATTTTTTTTTTCCTTAGAAGCTTATGATAGTCAAGACAATAAAAGCGGTCCTTGGCAATATAGTGAAGGGAGGTTGATAACAGTCTTAATTGAGTAATCCAAGCATCAATATTTAATAAAGGGATATTTTACCTATTTTAGTTTTACATAATTATTTTATGTTAGTTTAGATGCGGTTAAGGAATGGAGTTTTGGCATGGAGATGAACATGGCTGTGGAGAAAAACGATGAACACACTGGTGAGAGGCAAGGGCCCACACGACTTGGCCGGATATACTTGGAAGGCGCGTTAGGGTGGGCACGGAGGTGACGTACTCGTGCCTGGGAATGAGACTAGGAAAATGTTTCAGCCTTTCTCCCCACATCGAGTATCTGGGTGACAGAATTGTTGCTGTCACCAACTCCTTTGCGAGGATAGGGGGGTGATGTGGGGGGTGAGGTTCCCAGTCTCAAGGACCCTATAACAGGCCATGGTTTTAGGAATTTCATGGTAGGCGCATCTGAACAAGGGCCAGGCGAGTGCCCTAAAGAGAATCTAGAGAACTTCACTAATTCGGGTCACGAGTTCCTACAAGACAATATCGCACGAGGTAGTGGAGGAGTTGGCAGCGGCGGCTCCAGTGGACCTGGGGTTCCTGATATATCGCCTCAGGTCAAGGACGAAGAGGGGGCTGATGGAGGATCTTCCACCACCCCTACGGATAAGAATTGAGGAGGAACCTGGGAGGTGGAAGGCCCTCATAGGCGATTGGACAACTGAGGCGTGGAGCGCCAGGTGGACTAGTACGACAAAGGGGAGCATCCTCAAGAAGGGGATAAGAGGCCAGATAACAAGTCCTGCACTCACTGCGGAGAGGACAACACCGCGGAGCATGTCGTACTCTTTTGTTACGCGTTGGAACTACGCAAACTTGGAACTAAAACGAGAGCACGGCAGCTCCGCTTGATAGGAGCATACAGCCTGGACGAGTACGACCTGCCGTCGCTGGTCAACGAGGAGAACATATTTGAGGCGTTCCGTGGATTCATCGGGGAGTGGAGGGAGTTTCAAGGCGCCTGGCACTTCTCGATATCCAGGGGGGTGGCGCGGGGTGAGCAGCCAAGCAGGGAAGGCTCACCCGAAGCCAACGTTGTGTCGCCGGCCGGTGTGCAGTCACTGTAAATATAAAATAAGATAGGACTTAGAAGCATCTAGTTAAGATATAGGGTTAGTTGTTAAGGGGGAAGAGAATGCACACCCCTTGTATATATAGGTTTAAGGTTTTTAGGATTAAGGACTCCGTAAATAGTAGACAAGGGTAGGGGAACGGAGCGGGGGTTATCCCCGTGCTAAATACTGAGTTTAAATACTAGGTGTAAATACTAGGGTCGATTGTAAAGGTTAGTTGTAGTTTTACTAGAAAAAAAACAAAAACAAACATACTAGCTATGAAAATGTAAATAGTAATTAATAAGATCAGAGTTTGTTTTTGTGGAATTTTTCTTTTTTGTTTCTATGTGTTAAGGATATGAAACAAAGTAAAACAAACTGAATAACATAAGGTGCGCTGACCGATGCAGCAATCCCATTGAATCGGAATACGCGCACCACAGGCGACGTACCCCTATAAGCTCGCTTCACGTGCTTGCGGGGAAACCCCGTTTGAGGTTTTTACCTCAGGAAGGCTCTTGCACTCTCAATCAGTTTTTACTGCTACTTATAAGCAATCTAACTAAAAGATCAGCATTCATTCAACGTAGACATATCAATTGTTTCGACTCATTACAGTACATGACAAACCCAGTATTTAGCACGATAACCCCCGCTCCGTTCCCCTACCGATGGCAGAACGCAGTCGAGGCAGGAACGCTATGCAAGTTTAGTTTTAGCCCCTTTTTGTAACCCGAAGGTGAGCCCAAACACCTAGTCCCGTTTTTGGTTTATATACTTTTAGAAATAAACAGATTATGTTAGTTTTTAAGTTATGCACTTCTTAAAATCCAAGTCATGCTATGCAGCAAGAGGAGCCATAAATTCGTAAAATTTGTTCAATTGTATTGTTCATTTGTTTGTGATAATGTTAAAATAAAGGGGTTTTGAAAAAAAAAAAAAAAAAATTGACTCAGCGTGGCTTTGTGATCCATGCTTCCATTCCTTTGTAAGGAGGTGATATTCCCAAAGATAATTTCAGTGCATTTGTACATATGTCTTTGTAATGCAATATTGTATATCGTGAATACTAAATGAGTGAGTGAATGCAATATTGGAATAAGAATGATATCATTTATCCCAATCAATCACTGCCTTCCTATCAGGGCAGATTGTAAATAAAGATTAAAAAAAAAACACTAAAAATGTGTAAAAGATATAAAAGCTAAAATAGAAACTAGTCGGAAGCAATATAGTTTTAGTAATAGTTTCCTTCTCTCTTCAGCCGGAGTTTGAATGTTTGAATGTTACACCTCTCATACAGTAGACCAAAATGTTTAGAACGTACTTGCTTGAATTTGTATCTATAGCTTCTCAGAACAAAATTTCTTTTTTGTTATTAAACTCTTCTTTATTCATAAGTAACTCTTCAGAATTTTCCTTTGCCCTTCTTGAAAGCATCTTTGAAGATGCTCTCAGACTTTCTTCCTTGAGACCCGTGATTTCGCCCACTAACGTCTGAGCACGGCCAATAGTCGATATATTGTTCATGACTCAGCCTAACTGAAATCAAGTCAATGCCCACGCGTTTCTTCACCCTAGCGTCTTAAAATATCCATTGAAACCACAGAAATAAAAAATATGTAAACAAAGATGATTCACTTTTGATGTACTCTATAAATGATACAGTGTACATTCCGCTTTAGCCTCGTAAGGGACTAAGAGTATCGAACTAAGCAGACCATTGAGCATGTTAATCATTATTTACTGTTGGCTCATTCAATTCCGTCACTTGGAACACTAGTACCGTGATAGTACTCAGTTTCCTTTGTCTTTGAGTCTTGGTGGCATTCCCGTACCCCCGGCTTAAGTGGCTTTATCTAAACAGGCTATAGACAATATATCATCGGCTAATTTCTGTTTCACAAACACCAACGCCCGTACCTTTACATTCCATCCCATAAAAACTGCATCGTTCGTACTATCGTCACAAACCTCTGGAATCCCCTTCCTGATTTCATTCTTGATGCTCCTTTACTCCCTGCTTTCACAACCCGCTTCTTTCACCACCTCTTTATCCTTCAGACAGACGCTATTTAGAAAAAAAATATACTTTTTCAATTTGTTTTATTATTTTAAATGCTAGAATATGGCTACAATACGTGTTCATTGCAATTATTCTAAGAGAATTGGCCCCAGAATTAAGCCTCTCATTCACATTAACAAACGTTCCTATTTAATATGATTGGCTTTATATAGTTTTTCTGTTTTGACCTCTTGTTCCATAAGTCTTCTTTCTCAGGATTTTTCTTGCAATGTCTTTTTTGAAGTTTTCCCAGATTATGACTCTGAACATTGCTGTTTAAAAATGTGATATTAGTGCCAAAGAAAGTGGTCACTGCTGGAGAATAGATAATTTTTTCCTTACTTAGCTAGTGCCCCCAGTTCTTACCCACTTTTATATGTTAAATTCGGCGTAGAATTGTCTCCCCCGACGAGGATGAAGAAAAAAATTTTGAGATGGACCATGCCTTGGAGCGATAACTTTTTTTTTTTTTTAACCTCTATTTTAATATGTTTTAAAATTAATAAGAATAAACTGTAAACAATTTAATATTTTCGGGTGGGTCCTTCTACTGCATAACATCTGCATTTTAAGGAGTGCATAAGTCAAAAACTAAAATAATCTGGGTTACAAAAAGGGACTAAAATTAAACTTACAATAGCGTTCCAGCCCCGACATCCTTCTGCCATTGACAGGGGTAATCGGGGGTAATCGTCTTGATCACGGGGTTTGTCATGTATTGCAACGAATTGAAGAACTTGATGGCTACGTTGAATGAATTCATCTACCGTAGGCAGCTCAAAAACCTCGTGGATCTCACTGTTTCATGAGTATTCCATTCTGAAATTGTTGGAGTCACCTCGCTGTCGCTTCAGTCAAATGACCAAAAAGCAGAGCAGGCGTGAGTACACTATTGTAAATCATGAGCTTGACGCGCAGTGATATATTGGGGGGCCGGTAAGATTTCATGTGTGTCTGTTTCAACAGCCTCGTAAAATGGCCACTCAAACGGAGGTAGTGGTCCATTTTAATGCCCAGATATATGAGGCACATAGAAATAGTCGAAGGCGGGGGAAATGAGGGATAATATTAGGAATTGGTGGGTTTGCTTGGTACAATTATAGTTAGGTAGAAGGACTAAGATATCTCAATGGAGTTGAGTAGTTGAAGTGGGGTCATATTATCCATCCAATTTTTTTTTTACATTCTGTACATGTGTGCAAAAACTACAAACCCGATTTCATAAAAAAAAAATAATAAAGAAACTCTACCGTAGGACTGATATGTGAAAACAATTTCATTACCTACCTCGAGCTTATTGTTCTTGACAAATGTTCTGCGAAAAGCCCTTACACTTTTTTTTAATGTAAAATAGTTAAAACACCAATTATAGTTTAAAGAAACTTTAATAATTTTATTTAACAAAATGAATTTCATGACTTATAAAATTGAATTAGTTGCTGACACTGCCACTAGGTTTCAGCACCGCACACTAAGGCTCAGTTCTGCCTATCGATTTCTTTAAAATATTTAAGGGAAAGTCAATTACTAAGATTATTAGACTATCTGGTTCAAGATTTTGGCATATTCCCGTCCTCAACAATGGGCCAAAGTTAATAGTCAAATTAGGAAAGTTGTTATAATGTGCTACGAACTCGTTACTAGTTCTTTCTTTTTGTCAAGACAGTGAGAGTGGCTTAAATACGACTTACTTGACTTACTATTGACAAAACAACCCCACCGTATCACTAGTTGCACCACCCTTGACTTTATTACGTCTGACCACAGGCCAGTACTTTATACTGTGGATGGTAAGGTTGTGAGACATATAAGATACGACTACCGTCGTGCCAACTGGGATCTGTATCGGTCGCAGATTTACCATAACCTGCATACGGTGCCAGTTCTCCGCACGAAAGAAGAAGTAGATTTTCAACTAACTTTCATAACTGATGTGATCATAGACGCAGCAAACACTGCGATCCCGAAGTTCACTCCCATACCACCGTCCCTGCGACCACCTCCAGACCATATTCTTAAAATTATTGCCTTGCGCAACAATTGGAAGAATAGATGGTACAGGACGAGAGGTCAACAAGCTAAGGTAGTGTGAATTCTCTCACAACGCAAATCCGAGGCTTGATGAAACACCGGAAAACAGCGCAGTGGCATGAGAGACTTCGTAGCACTCACGGGGATCACAAAAAGTTTTGGAAGCTGTTGAAGACTACTGTAGCGAAGTGCTAAATATATGTAAATTACCCTATACTCTGGTTCATAATGTATTATAATAGAAATGCAAATCTGTGTACACTTCTGGTAATAAATCATAGAGGGATCGGCAGATGTAAACAAGTAACATCGAGGATACGGCAATAAAACCTAGGGTAGGCCTCACCGCCCCTTAAAATAGACCTGCAGTCACCTTCCCGTGGTCATAAGATCATGCCAAAAACAGTTTAGATCACGTAGCTCGGGAGGTGGGACATCATAAAGCACACCCTTTTGGACCAACGGGATAATAAAACAGACCACCTGCAGACAGACTCCACCTTCCGCAAGGGAGGGGGGTACAATATTTATATCAGTAAGTTTTCGCCCTGAGAGGCACTCTGTTTCTTAGTCTCCACAGCCGCATTACCTCGCGATACGCCAGGGCCCCGGGGCCCTGGGAGTAAGCCCACTCAGCCTTCCGCTAGTTTACTCTCTCTATGTCTACTACCTCTACGACGGCACTTTGCCTCACAGCCTCTAGCAGACCTCTGACGACTTGTACCTATTACGCTGCCGATCTCTCGCTCGAACTCTGAAAACTGGTCTTATTCTTTATGAACCTCTGAACCTCATCCTGAACACAGTGTCTTGTCAGGACACATCCCTATCAATAAATGGAGTCAGATATTAACGCCTACATGGAACATGGTCCATGTTATTAACTACAACAATCCGCACTTGTCACCAAGGCTAGAGTGATCAGGCACTCCCCTAGTGACGCCCCCCGACAATTGTTGACCTCCGACAATTGTTCTCCCCTATCCCGACAACTACAAAAGGCAAGACCACCACTGTCCGTCTTCACGAAGGCGACAACGTTCTTACTGCTGAGCAGCAGGCAACAAAACTGGCCGACCATTACGCTAGGGATATTACGGCTAGGACGGGATACTATCACATGCCTCCTCCGGTAGATGCTGAACAGAACCACATGTTTGTGGTGATTTCCTGACACATGGAAACAAGCCATCTTGTTTCCACTACTCAAGCCAGCTAAGAGCGGAGATCACCCAGCCCACTACGACTCAATCAGCTTGCTCGGTAAATGGGGAATATTTTCGAGAAAATTCTATTGAATTATCTCAAAAATTACTGCGAGGAAAATGAGATCATTCCGCCAGAGCAGACTGGATTCCAATCCAGTATGAGCTCAGGCCACCCCCTTATGAAGGTACAGTCAGAGGCTAGCCATAATATGAATAGAAACACAGCCACGGCTATGATTTCCCTAGATTGCACCCAAGCTTTCGACTCAGTGTCTCACGGGACACTGTGTCAAATGCTCTGCGACCGGGAATGCCCGGAGCAACTCTATTCAATTCTGGCTAGCTTCCTGAAGAACAGATCGCTGCGGGTGAGAGTGGGTGATAACTTCTCCAAAGCTGTGCTACTAACCTGTGGAGTACCCCAAGGAGACGTCCTATCCCCTGTACTATTCAACGTATATACGTCTGAAATTGTAGGAGCCCGGTACAAAAATACCAAAGTTACTGCTTTCGCGGATAACATAGCGGTGT
Organism: Acanthosoma haemorrhoidale; assembly: GCA_930367205.1. Taxonomy (NCBI): domain Eukaryota; kingdom Metazoa; phylum Arthropoda; class Insecta; order Hemiptera; family Acanthosomatidae; genus Acanthosoma; species Acanthosoma haemorrhoidale. Next base: position 32,560,369 of record OV884015.1, read on the forward strand.
ACAGTAGCACCATGAGTGCCAAGGTAGCTCTTAGACAGGCTGAAGTAGCCGGTAACCAGATCAGTGAGATATTGGGGAGACTCAATAACTCTGTAAACGCGGGTAAGACTGACTGAGTAATTTTCTCTTTTCAACAGGGGAAAAGCCCACTCCCTACTAGTTACATGGTAGGAAAAAGTATATCTGGGAATTAAAATGGACAGACACCTCCATGTTTGTAACCATTTTACGAAGAAGTTGAAGCAAACACGCAAGAAGTCTTACCGGCTCACGAATTTATTAACTTCCCCCAATCTATCACTGCGTCTGAAGCTACTGATCTACAAGAGTATACTCAGGCCTGCACTGCTGTATGGTGCTCCACTTTTTCGTCATCTGACGTATACGACAGCTCGGCGACTCCAACAATTCCAAAACGGTATACTGATGAAAGTGGTCAGACATACTTCATTCGAGCAGCGGAGCAACAGTGAACTTCACGAGATCTTTTATTTGCCTACTGTGGATGAATTCATGCAACGTAGACATATCAAATTTTTCGATTCCCTGCTGTACTTGACAAACCCGGTGTTTAACAAGATAACCTCTACTCCGTTCCCCTATCGATGGCAGGACGCTGTCGTGGCAGGAACGCTTTAGTCTTAGGTTCTAGTTTTAGGTTTTAGTTTGTAGTTCCCTCATTGTAATCTGAAGGTGAGCCCCATCACCTACTCCTGTACCCAGTGATTTGTAATTTTAACTTTAAATAGAAAATTGTTATTGTAATTCTACCCTCCTTCGAATGCATACGGAGATGAACAGTAAGAGGAGAAATCTGTAAATCGAAAATTTGTAAATTGTAAAACTTTTGATCAATAAAGAGGTTTTGAAAAAAAAAAAAAATAATGATTTGACTGGTTGTTAGTCAGAGCTCGTTACACAACTAGGACTGGTCCTGTGGGCGAATTAAGGGAACCCCTGGGCTAAATATATACTCATATATTGTAGGAATGAATGGTATGAACATGGTATAAATGCGAGAGTAAACATAAATTAGTAAACTTGATCGATAAAAGCGGTTTGAAATTTAAAAAAAAAACAAAAAAAAAACAGTAAACTTGGTATGAATGAATCGTCACAATTATCTATTGCCCTTTTCGAATTGTGTAGATTGTAATTTTCTTCAAACAATGATTTAAAAAAAAACTTATTAAACGGGATCCCCTGACAGGTGCTGCTACTAATGTCACTTTTCCGAACTAATCTCTACGCAGTGATGTGCTGCCATCTTTCGTGCCAATGGCCTATCACTGGGATAATGGCTATTAATCATTTATACAGTAGTGCTTAATCATTTATACAGTAGTGCTTAATCATTTATACAGTAGTGCTTAATCATTTATACAGTAGTGCTTAATCATTTATACAGTAGTGCTTAATCATATATACAGTAGTGTTTACCCATTTCCTCCAATATCATTCACTTCCAGGCTATCATTCTTCCTCTGTCTGATAGTGTAAGGGTCATTCCATGTCAAGTCAACCAACTGTCTGGAACTTGAGGTCTCAGAAACCAATGATTTTGGGCACATGTGTAGTACTACCAGTTTTAGATTTTTCCCACTTTTAGTTTTTGGTTTATAAATTTCTAAAAAACAAAAACAGAATTTTTTTTTTACACATATTGAAACATTGAAAAGCTCAAAAACTATTTTACTCTAGAAAGCTGAAAAAAGACCTATTATTTTCAGAATTTTAAAAGCACCAATTTGATATACCTGACTTTACTAAATAAGTCTTAAAATTTCCAAAAAGTTTTTATTTTAAAACACAAAAACGAAATTTAGAATTTTTTAAAAATAATTGAATGTTATTGAAATGTATGGGCCGAATTTCATGATTGTATTTTATATCTTATTATTGGTTTATTTTGTATGGAATGACCCATCTATTTCTCTGCACCATTTACGAAAATTAGCAGCAGTTAACAACAACCCTAATTAAAATGCATATGACTTAGTTGCAATAACATAGCAGAAAGTACACCAAAAAATTATATGTAGATCAATTTCTGGAATGGATCTAACATTCAATGTTAATTAATGCTGGCATGGAATGAATATGTTTCAATTAACCAGCAGCAGTTTAACTTTTAACTTACCTCAAATTACATTTTAGAGAAGCTATATACGAATAAAAGGTCTTAAATTGATTAAATTTGATATTTCTTCCTAAGTTAGGAACCCTAAAATAAAATTATCCTTATTTTAAGCACAGCTACTTGTTTATTTATTTTAAACTAAATAGTTTACAAAAAATAGTGAAAACAAATTCTAAATAATCAATACCTGAGAGAAACTTTGTTGACTCACAAAGTTATTTATCATTAAATTTCTTATTAAGTATTAGGATCGGGACTCAAATCCTGTAAGTAAATTTCTCTATGGCTTATAATTATTAATAGCGGAGACACTCATACCAAAATTGAAAGTGACGGCAATATAACTATCAATTTCATATTGCTTAACAGCGAGAAAAAAAAAAAAAGACAGAAGTTTAACCTAATGTGAGTTTTAAAATATACCTTCTTTAAGTTTATGATCAATGGTATCATTTTACGGCCAATATTGTAGTACATACTTAGGTGGTGATACTTTTTTATTACTTGATTCAAAACAAAACCTACAATCAGAATCGATCAGATGAAGGTGAAATCAATTTGAAAGTAAACTCATTGAAAAACAAAATAAATTTCCCCTCAGAAAGATCCCTCTTAGAAAAATCTGCCTTAAGCTAAGTACTGACTTGTAAAGTTAATATTAGTGTTCTGAAAAAAAAATTCTCAGGGAAGGAATAATCACGCTGAATAGGAAAAATTTCCCTGTTAGCTAGCCATCGGGACTAATCCATAGAAATGGGATTTTCCGGCCGATTCTGATACAACTTATTACCACAGTCCACATACTTCCCAGTCAATGCGCTATTAACAATGGTTTCAAGTGTAGAGAAATGTATTTTTAATACAAGTTTTAATTCAGAGCTACAGACAGCACAATAGACCTAGAATTTTGAATTAATGTTGTATTTGTCTGTTGATCAGTGAGTACAATATAAATGAGTACATTTTGGCTTACACGTTCAGAGAGAGTATTTACAATTGTCAAATAAAATGTTAGACACAGTTAACAACACTAATTTAGGTTTTAGTGTGTTAGTGTTTCCATGGTTGTAAGCTGAAGGTGAGCCTCATAATCGTGTGTAGTGTATGTGTTATGACTTTTTAACAACAAACTGATCGTATTATATCTATGCCCTCCTTCGAATGCATCTGTGTATGCAGAACGAGGAGAAATATGTAAATCAAAAATTATTTATTTATTTTTTGTTCATTGTATACTATTAATAAAGAGAGGTTATGAAATAACAAAAACAAAAAAATAAAAAACAACACTATTTGATCTGTACATGATTTAGTTGAGATACAATAGTGGATGTATGGACAATCTATGGATGTTTTGTATTGCTAGGTAAACACATAAATAATAATAAATGTAAATCAGTGATCCTCAACGTTTATTTTATTATTATTTAAAATTATGTTTATTATTTACTGACTAAATAGCTCGCATCTATAATTGATTACGAATTCAATCTTACAACTATAGACGTGTGTACAGTTAATCATGAATGAACAGAGTGAACCAAATCAGAGGCATTTACAGAACTAAAAATTATCTTATCAGCATTATTTTCATAAACATTATTAATATTTCTATATAATATTATCATATTTTCCTATATACGAGTACATATCTAGCTAGTATCACTGCTGAATAAATGAGTGAAGTTGAGTTTTCATCAAATTGATTGATTGATAACATTTCCAAACCTATGAATGAGGCTCAAATAACAAGATGATAAGGGATGTTGTTTGTTCGCAACCATGTGGATCGCCAAAAAGTTTCAAAAAAATCAACTTTGTAATGGACAGATGTGTAATCCATAAATTTGTTGAAAACCTTACAGCTGATAATTTTCATCAACCTAAGCCGATACCTCTGCTAACTCTACTACTCATTTATTTCTACTAGGGCTTCCAATAATAACATCATTTTTTGCCCTCTTTTTTAAAAATTAATATCCATAAAAGGTGTCTTTAATTTTCAAAAATCAAAAACTTAATTTATAAATATGGTTTGAAATATGAGTTTGGGATGCTCAGTGGACAGCGTATTAGTAAATAAAAACCGGCTTGTTAAATGTTACATTTTTTTTAATCTGGTTTACGAAAACATAAATAACAAAAACTAGAAACTTTAATACTTTAGGCGTCTTCTCTCATTGATTTATTATTGCTATTTCGGAACTTCAATAGTCATGGCTGTCATTTTAAATGTTTCCTTAAAAAACTTCTTTAAAAACCTAAGTCAGCATTCAACATTGAAATTGATGAGAACTAAAAGTTTTTCAAGAGCTATATTGAAATAAATACTTCAGTATAGGAGGATAAATATTTATGGACTTATTAAATGTCTCTTTGTGATTTGTATTTTGTATTCTGACCCGTGACCATAAAATCTCATTTTCAACCCTCTGCAATGTAATTTTTTGTTATGAAGGTCACGTGGTCCTGATGCTGAAAAATCGTAATTTGTTGTGAGATATCTGTACTGAAACTAGTACAAACATCTCCGGTCTATATAGAACACATTTTTGGTCACTTTTAGACTCTGTGCAATGCATTTTCGTGTTGTGAGTTTTTTTTATATATGTAAGCTACTTGAAGAGAAATTATTTTCCAATTTTTAAATTTTTATTTTATTCCTGTCTATTCCTACGTGAGTCCATTTATTACTATGACCTGGGAATCCTAGAACATGTTGATATGGTTGAATCAAGTAATTTAATAAGTATTAAAGAAACTCACGCGAAGTCTAATATATTTAGATTTATAAGCATCTCAGATACGGTATTTATTATTTTTAACCGTATTATCACTGCACCGATGGTATCATTAAACCTTGGTACGGCTTACAGTCGCTTTGGGGCTACCAGTCCACCAGAGTCAGTCAATAACAATCCGCTATCCTTTTCTAGCCTATTCCAGAACCCCGCCCACAATAAGATGATATTATATATTGTTTTTTGTCATATTATATAAATACGTATAGTACAAGGTATAATTGACTTTGTTTGATTGAAATAAAAAGTATCTCGATATTTTGTACGTCTTTGTCATTCTTATCAATAAAATACAAAGGCTTCCACATCGTATCTCGTTAGGACATCTCAGCTTTGCAGACTCTTTTTATCTATTTAATGTGTGTATTTTAAAAAATAGAATATTATTAATACTTTTTAAAATAATGGTAGGAAGGATGATGCTACTAGCGGCAGTAAATCATCATTAAGATTCATTAAAGGTCTCTATGACGTTTGAATATTGCATGCCGTTGTGGGTTTGTTAGTACTGTTGGGAATTGTTTAGGTATGCAATTGTTGAGATATCCCATTCAGTTTGTTGTGAGCTGGGGTGAAGTTGGACGCTTCTCTTTCAAAATTTCAACTGCAATCGCTGTCAAGATAATACGCACGCTAGGGCCTCTTTAAGGCTAGCAATTTGAATCTAAATTACTTAGCCCCCACTTCCCAAAGATAAGTAAGAAAATGGCTTCATGGATCTGATAGCAGTAGGAAGGCGGTAAAGATAAGTAGCAATAAAGACAGTTGTTAAGTTGAATTTATTACAATGAGCGTAGTACTGACTTGTAACTCAATAATTGACTAATAATTGACAATTGAATAATGACACAATAATTGTACCAGTTACATTTCATTCATCTATGTTGCGACTAATAGTTTCTCAGCCTAAATATATATATTATTGCTAGATATTGTTAATTTAAAATGAATACACCGTTATGATACAAAATGCTCCTTTTGATTTTGTAAAATAGCAAGCTTATTCGTTCACTAAAATTCGATTTTGGCCCTCCTTTGGTAGTTATTACTCACGGCGGGTTCATGAATAATTATTGATTGTATGGTTGTTATTATTTTAAGCTACCCTTCCAAGAAAATATGCTTGGGCCTTATCGAAGTCTCTATGTTCTGTTAGGAAGATTCCTGTTTCATCTAGAGACACGCCGTTTTGTAATTGGGTTCGAAACGAAAAGCCGTCATCTTAATATAGAATTTAGTAAATAATTAATACAAGAAAATCGAAATAAATTCTATCGTATAATTAAAGAAATAATAAATGCTACAGAATGAAAGTTCAATTGCTATAAAGGGTTAAAAAAAAAAATAGGTGGAGAGTGGAACCTGTGGAGTCCCACAAGGACCCATGCTGTTCCCAGTACTTTTCAACGTGTACAAGTCTGAAATTGTCGGAGCCCGGTACAAAAACACGACAGTCGCTGCTTTCGCTGATGACATCGCGTTGTACAGTAGCAGCATGAGCGCCAAGGTAGCTCTTAGACAGGCAGATGTAGCCTGTAACCAGATAAGTGAGAAATTGGGGAAACTCAATATCTCTGTAAACGTGGGTAAGACTGACTGCGCGATGTTCTCATTCCAAAACAGTCCACAGCCTACTACATACACTGTAGGAACGCAGAAAAACTCCCCAGCAAAGAGCCTCGTATATCTGGGCGTTAAAATTGACCATCACCTCCGTTTTAGCGGCCATTTTACCAGGAAACTAAAACAAACACCCACAAAGTCTTACTGACTAACACATTTACTAACTTCTCCCAACTTATCATTACGCCTTAAGCGTATATAATAATATAATATAATATAATAATAATATATAAGAGTGTACGCAGGCCTGCTCTGCTGTACGGTGCACCGTCATTTGACTGAAACGACAGCTAGGCGACTCCAACAATTTCAGAACGGAATACTCATGAAAGTGGCCGGACACACTACATTCGAGCAGCGGAGAAACAGTGAACTACACGAGTACATTAAGTTGCCTACGGTGGATGAATTCGAATAAGGATGTTACAGTTTACTATGGTGTTAAGTACAACCTTTTAGTGTGTGCTCAAGGAAAAAGTTTGTGGTTGAAACCCATCACAAAAATGACGCTGATTTACACATTCCATTCCAGATGCATTCCAAGAAATTGATACCCGAACATAATATTCGTAGAAAAATATTTGTCAATAAAGCGTGAAAGGTTGACTACCAGCCTGTGTTGTATTTTGATGTACAGCAGTTTGAGCTCTGGTATTGGGAAAATTTAATTTATTTCGTCTTTTATTTGTAAAATATAATTTCATATGAAATCTCAAAACAAATGAAGAGGTAATCAAACAGATTCATCGATAAGTCATTTAATGCCCACGATATTTCATTTGTACGGTACATATCGGTTCACGCTGTACGATAGATGAATATGTTCGACTAGCCCCAACTAAATAAAACATGACATAAGTGGCTTTCACTTCAAGCGATTGACATATAGGTTTTACTTTTGCCCGTTTGTCTGTCTGTCTGTTTCTGTACCTTACTAAGTGAATACAGTTCAAGTTCGTATTTGGTGCAAATCAGGTCGCGTGGTCATGAGCTGTGACCCTAAAAGGTCCGGCAAATGTTCAAACTCAAGAAATAGATCAGGTCGCACAATCATAGAACTTTTGATTAGACGTTGAAGAACCTTGAATCTTGAACTATCTGTAATGAATTCTTCATACGTGGAAGACCTTTAACTAATTCTCAGTCTGTGTGAAACCCATTTTGGTCTTAAGTGACTTACACATTAAAAGCTTTGCTTTCCTTTTCACAAATTTTCCTGCTGTGACTATTTAAATCTACTGAACTTAGTAATTTTAGCTAGATATTTGTACGTTAGTTATTTCAGATCCTATTTAGTGTTTTATTTACCGAAATCGATTCACTATTTATGTTAGCGTGTTACTGACTGGAACTTTAAGGTAGCCGTTTAATTTAATAAGTATTAAATAAACGCACGTGATGTAAATAAAAATGTACATTTATCGTTTATTTATGCACTCTTTATTTAACTTGTGTGTAAACTTTAAAAATACAATAGAGTTGTATAATAATGATATGAAACAATGCTAAGGCTTACCAACCCTGAATGATTTGGGCAAGAGAGACTTGGGAGACCCTGTAGGCTACTAGGGACGCGGCAGGGAAGAGAGGTGGGGTCGAGTGCTCAGTCTTCTTCGAGCCTCAGTCCTGTCAGGTTGTCAGGCTATTTCACTGTGTCTGTTCGTGTTCGCGTCCGTGTTAGTGTTCGTGATATCTCCTCTTGTAGTCATCTCCAATCAGGTAAATTGTCATATATCTATTATGTAACTGTAGGGAAAGCCTTATATGAAGGAGTTCAAAGCAAAAGTGTCTTAACTTAATTTGTAAGAAAGATCAGCTCTATTTAACACATTGATTTTAATTATTTCTCATAAAGGCATTTGTTTCTAATCCATGTTTTTTAATATTAATTTTTTAAACGTTTGAGCTCCTCTAATCTAAAATTATAACAAAATAACACCTAAAACATCCAACAGCATATCCACATATTGTTTTTGTAGATAAACAGAAAGAAAGAAAAAAAAACTGCTACTAATACTCAATTGCCCTAAAATTGAAAATTTTGCTAGAGGATTTGAATCAAATTTTGAAATGAGTTGTCTAAGACGTGATTTGTTAAAAGAGTGCTGTGATATTGGCTGGCTACAGCGCTTCGCTTTTAAACGAGGTGATAAAAATCTTATTATTACCTTGGCAGGTAGATTTAAAGTTTTTTTGTTAACCCACTGACGTTAATCAGTTATTATATTATATGTGGAAAATTGACCAAACTTTAACCCGATTGCTGTTTTTGGGTGGGATTTTGTTAAAATTTACTAAGTTCATTACAAAATGCCTACCTTATATTGTTTATTACTCTAAAAATACCTAGCATTATATCAATTGCCAAAAAAAAATCTTTACACGTCAAATTTTTTGCTCAAAGCCAGTCTGAAACTTTGTTCATTTACGTATCATTTATTAAATTAACATCACGGGAAAGAACTGTATGGATTAAAGGTGATTCTGGTGCACAAAAACCAATATATTTATTTGAGATTCAATTTTGTATAAATAAATTAATTCGTGTGATTTGTCTATTTTAGGATTACGATGGATTTGTGTTTATATCGTTGTAGGATATTAGGCAAGGCTTAATTAATTTAGATATAAACAAAAATAAACAGGAGATGTTTACATACAGTAATACGTAGTTTGAGAACTGATATCAAGATATAACTTAATGTAATCAAAATACATTAAAATAATAGGGTATCTTAAAATAACTTTGAATTGATAGTTTTAGATATCTAATAAAAAGACATGTTATTTACACAAAATTCAAATTGTTAGTGGCCGGCATATGGTTTAGTAATCAGTGTGGTTTGTACGAAGCCATATTTGTATAATTGGACTTAAATGATATCACTTTCTGTCACTCAATCATTGTCTGAAAATTTGACATAGTCTATCCATCCTTCATCAAAAATACCTATTCGCATTTGCGCATATAACAAAATCACTACCTAGAAGATATTTAGGATTCAGAATTTCATATTTTCTTCCATTATTAGCCCTAGCCATTATAAATACAAATTATTGAGAGCCTAAAGTTGGAAACGCTCCGTTTAATTATACCTGTAACAATTTTCTTATTCCTCAATATTTTGCCTGCGTACGTTTTTTTTTTTTAGTTTTCGAAAGGTGGCCTAGGTTCACTTGTTATTGTAGAACTTTAAAGAAAAATACATTTAGGTATATTGTTTGAGCCAATCTGGAATTTAATAACAAAATTTGGTTGAGCAATATAGAATACAAGGCTCTATTGAAAAACACTCAAATGATAAGAAGAATTTCATTTCGTTGACTATCGCTGCTACTGGTACCTATGAGATACAGCAGGGACTTCGTGCGATGGACACCGGTCTGGGGTTTTGTCGAAACCGGACACTTCTGATCGTAGCTTAGTTGGAGTAACATCAGATTTTGTCTATTGTCGAGATTAACTTATGCGATTAATTTGTCGAATCCTAGGTTATCTGTTGTAATCTGATGATAGTCATAACAGATACATGGTCGGAAGTTTTGTTGTATCCTTCGCCTGAAATCGAGGAAAACTGTCAGAAACCATCCATTAGGCCAGAAGCTATTACCCGAGGCTGGACCAATCGCCGGACAGGTAAAAGGGGATTGATTCCTAAATTTTTCCTTTTCAATTTCGATCTATCCGATCCCGAAAACCACCCCTTTTCCCTTACAGAGAAACGGGTCAGCGGCGACGGGATTCTGCCATTGATGGTAAGTTGGAATTTTTTCGAATCTAATTTATTGATTATTAATATAATTAGTAGTTATATTTTACTCGATTTCAGTATTTGTCGTCGTTATTTGATATTACAGTCCACTGTTGGTTCTCTATCAGAGAAACTCGTTCGTTCTAATTCTGACCTAAAATTAAGTATTGGTGATCTCACAGCTAATTTATTCACGTACACATATATTGTTGTTGCACAATGAGAAAACAAAGAAATGTGCCAGGAGGTTTATCCAAATGCTGTAATGCACAAGCAAATAAATACTGTTCTATCTACCTCGAGATGGTCCAAGCACTTACGACCTCCATAAATGTCTGCGGCTTACACCGGAAGGAAGATACCACGATGTCGCTATCGTCAGTGTTTCCGCTCTTTGATAATGATAATGCTTGATATAACAAAGCAATTAACACAACTGGGCTTCTTAGCTGAATTAATTGGTTATCTAAAGCCAGAAGCCAAATCGTTATCAATATCAACAACGAATTCAGCCGGCTAGTGACGAATAATAGTGAAACCTGACTATGGGAAGTTTTAGCGTCATCGATTAATCATAATTATGACAATAATAATTTATCTTTATTACTCTTGGACTATGTTTAACTCCGTCAACAACAAGAACAAACATTTCTTTTTCATAGAATGGACTAGTCTGCAAAATTTGCATCAATAAAAAATTAAAATGAATTAAAATAGTTAGAGAGGAAATATTAAAACTGTATTTACAAACTTCCATATAAATGAATAAAGGATTCATAAAGGATTAAATATATAAATCCAAATCAACCTACACCATATTTATTTATTTAGTTTATTAGATAAATCAAGACCAAATATCTATTAATTAAACAAGTAAAGCGACAACAAAGTTATGTACGAGTTAATGCAGGGATTTCCGCATCAGTTTCTTGAAAACGTATTGAAGAATTGAGAGAAAATGATCCTTTAATTTTAGCTATAATACATAACTTTATTTGTTGAACCATCTTTACCACTTGAAATCGAATTTTCACCAAGTATAAGTATAATTGGAAAAAGCTTAAATATTGACTAAAATAAAGCGATTTTGTGATGTATTAAATAGGCGATTCCTATTGCTGATGTCTTGAACCGATATGGAAAGGAAAAATGAGAACATTAAGTGTTGAATAGCTTCTGAACATTGACTTCATTCATTTATAACAACATAATCGCAGAACTGACCCTTCGGGTGTGCAATTAATGACCTGCCCTATTAAAGTCGTTATTATTTCATTAACCTCTATAATTCCAGTTGGCTTTTTCTCTCTTTGGGTTCAACGCCCTTGTAAACGCTCGTAAAATATCTTTGTAAATTTGGTTCTAATGTTTTCAACGAGTCATCAAATTGTTTCGAAATGGAGTTATGAGTTCTTTATGGATGATATATGTTGAATATAAAACATTAATTTAAATTAGTTTCCTAGTACTAAAGGTGAAGCTTTACTTATCAGCGAGTAAACTGGGGGACTAGTAAGGTAGATCATTCTTTCCTCTGCCTGAATGTTTTACGATAGCACTCACAATAATGATCGCAACCATCTGGAATTAAAATACATCCTTTTAAAACTTTGGATTTAACTGTTTATATTATTATTGCATTTTATGTATTGATTCACAACTATAGCTGCCTTGAGCAAAAGCCTTTCAGACTTACGTAACATAACACTGTTGTTAAGCTAATTTGTACTTTGTATTCAAAATAAACTTTTCTTTATTTTTAAAAAGTTCGTCTCAGCTTATTCAATTGTCACTGAATGACAGCAGGTTAGTCAGGTGTATATAATCCTTTGATCAGTTGGTTTTGTCAGTGAAGTTTCTGCATATTGTTCTGATGCACAAATCATTGGGCCATTCGAATGCACTAATAGAGGAAACGCCCACGCTTGTCTTACATCATGACACCCCATGACGACCTAAGCTAGAGTAGACATCTAAGATGACCGGCCAATCCTAAATACATTTATAGGGATGTGTCATTGGATGCCTCATGCCCTCTTGTCATTCTTGTTTTATTGTCCAGTTCACATTCGCTTTTTGTTTCTAATTACACGAATGAATTAGACATTTTATTTGTCTGCGCGATTTGCTGACGAGCAATGATGACAGGAACCAATGAGTCCAGTGCTAAGTCAAAGGAGCGGGTATCCGAATGCACCAATCGTACTTGGGTCGATTTTGTTAGCGTGTCTCTAAGACACTTGTTTGTGTTTTTACCAGCCCAGTAAAATAAAACAACAACAATGGTTTTTGATCAATTACTGGATTTTTTTAGTGAAACTTTTACAGTAACATAACAGAGTAAAGTGCCATAGTAGTGTTAGAATTAATAGTAAGTATAGTCAATAGCACCATTAAAAATAAAAGTGCTCATGAGCTTATTCGTGATCATTATGGGAGACCTACTTTACCAATTAGATTAAGGAAGTTGCGCTTGAACTGGCCTGAATATGATTCAGGGTCATTTAACAAGCAATTACTTGAAGATTTGGAGTGGAAAATTAGAGTCGAATTCAATGTTCCTAGGAATCTTCAATTCCTTGATAAAAATATGATTCAATTTTATATCATTATAATGAATTTTTACGGGATGAGAGCTCTGAAACAATTTGTGTTAACATTTCAATAAATTGCTTTCATTAACTTTGTATTTCTTCCCTCCATCTGGAAATACCTTCTCGGAAATTAATAAAGGGGTATTGTTGAAGAATTAATTATTGAATCATTTGGTCTTCGAAAAATGCCAAACAAATTATTTTATGAATAATATTTAAATTATTTTAAATAACCTGGCCGATATTACTTATTTTACAAGTTCTTCCCTTGAAATTCTCTTCTGAGGAAATTGTGATTAATATTTAATACATAAATATATACATATATATGTATATATATATATATTTATCAAATATATTGTAACATTCATGATATTTGAGAATATCATGACCAGCCACCCTCCCACTTTGTCCAGCATCTGCCCTTATGCTCTTAGGAGTGGGGATGAGATAAAGGGCCAGTCTTAGCCAAGAGCCAGAGAGCAAAGTAGAGCAAGCTCCCGTTCCGTTGACGGTCATCAACACAAGCAGAGGAGAAGAAGAAGAAGAAGAAGAAGAAGATTACACGGATATCATCGATTGGGTGATATAGATATTGTTTTTTTTATTATGGATCCATTAAAAAGAGATTGAGCTCAATTTTCATTTTTTTTATATAATTAATTAGTAGTAACTATCCTTGTTCAAAAGGAAATGAATCTTTTTTTATATAATTTTTGTCAGCACTATTTATAATTATAAGTATTTGTTATAACCATTTTACTTGTATATATTTCACCATTCCCAGTTTCTCAATTTATTAATAACTATAACATTAGCCTTGAGATCGGGTGATTCAATCGGGATAATTTCCTATGTCGAAGACATAAAAACAAGTTGAATTAAAGATCTCATGACGGACCTACCAAATTAGTTAAGGTCAATTGATCTATTAAATTAGAAAAATAGAATGGTAGAAAATGAGGTAGGTTTCAATATATATCAAAAATGGTATTTATAACTAATGTTAGCTGATTTTTATAAGTCTATTGTTATAAAACTGTCTATTGTACTTAAATGAATTTTGAGCAGTTTGTGACGTACACAAAGTTTCGACATGATATGCTTGTCTGCATGAGATCCTTCAATGAGTCTTGAGCAGGCGGTGTTCCTCAGGGCCTATTTATACGTGTACGCCGCAAATTTAATGACAAGTTAACAACTTACCCGAAGCCGTTCTCCCAACAAACCGTTTAGACTATTTAAATACTTACTGCTAATAATGAACAAACATCACACATTTTACTGGTTCCACGGTTATGTAATGTGCTACTGGTGTGTTGTAAAATGGTGTGTTGACTACTATTCTAATATTTTTAGAAAACGCTGATTGAATTTTGGGCTGTCTACTGCTATATTTATCCCAGTACGGTAAATATTATCTTCTCAAAACTATATTTACGGTTGTTTGTTATGATAATTGTAACTGCATATTTATTATAGGACATACAATCTGTCTTGCTTGTTACCACGAGTATTATAGACCGGTGATTTGGGCTTATAAAGCAGGACAGTTAGTACATGGCACTCGGTCAGTCTATCTACTACCCTCTTATCGAACATCTGACTCAGAACAGTGACAAGTGTGAGGGTATGTTTTTAGAACAGGCAGTGTGCGAGCTATCGTGCAACTGTGTACTACCTGCTCACCCCTACTTTGGTCTCTCAGCTAATTGCTCAGGTCTCTCTGATAGACTTCCTATGAAAGGAATCAACATATACTCATTCATGCAATTCCATTATAACTGAATGGCTAGTTGTATATATGCGAAGAGGCATACACACCCACACACACACAGAAAATCTCACATGACCATTTCCATCGTAAAATCTGTCCAAAAAAAAAAGAAACTTGTACAGTTTTAATGACTCCATAATTGTAGTTTAAGCAAACAACAACACAAATTACTTGTTGGTAATAAATGAGATTCATTTGGTAACCTATATAAAAAAAATCATCCATGTTTGTACCAAATAATTAAGTAATGAAACTTAGTCATATCCTTCCAATATCAAATGAGACATCCTATTAAAATTCTACATTCCTATCTCTAAGATGGGACTGACAAAGAAGGGAACCGGGAGACAGACTGTTGTTATTGTTGTTGTAAAGAGGAGGATAACTGGATCTGGATGTTCATTTGTCATTCGGAACAGCACCATTCAAGTAGACTGTCTTATTTCGCGGTGTGTTCTAGCTAGTTTATTGTTGTGTAAACTAGGCAACAAGGGGGGTCTGTTGTCGAAGATGTGGGGGGTCGGTCTAGTAAAGCAGTAAGCCGTTCAGAATTTTAATGTTCACAATCAGAACCTGAAGTCAATTATTTTAGAAAAAAAACAACCGACTACCAAAATTAATTTTAACCATAATAGAATATCACAAAATAAACATTGCAAAGTCAAATCAGGAAATGCATTAAAACATAATATTGACAAAAATTGGCCTGTTAATAGTAATATAACATTGATTTTGTATTTGTTATTATATTGTATGTTAACAGGCATATCTAAATATTTTTCCAAGTTCTACACTTACCGTCATTATCGCGGCCTCTGAAAACGAGGCTATCTCATTTAGTTAAAAAGTCTTCACCCTGGAAGGATTATAATTTAAAAAAAAAGAGTTAGAATTAATTGGATTTAAAATTTTAATTGAGCATCCTAATATAAATACTTGTTGAGTTTAATAAAATACATTAACAGATAAAATAAACTTAACGAAATTGTAAAAAGGGTTACCTAATCATCATTAAGTGTCTATTTACCTTGAAGACATGCCTGACCACTTAACCACGGACGGGTTCAATTCTGGCTCACACTCAGGATCATTTCTGATGGGAAAGAGTCTGGTTGAAAGACTACATGCGTTGTTACTTGGATGAATAAGGAGAGATTTCGGTTATAAAACTGAAAACCTCGCACAGAAAACGAACTAAAATTAGTAAGATTATCTGTAATCAGCAACAACTGCTCTTAGGTAATGGAACTATAATGCCCGTGGTTACTCTCGCCTCCAGAGGTTCCAGGAGCTAAAGGACCACCCCTGATGCAATTAAAAAAACCAAAAGGAAATCCCGAGAATAGAAAACATCTGCTTGTGGCACGAGGTAAGAAGGATGTGAGTCACCATTCTCCAAGAAATGACAAGTCACCGTCAACATTCAGAAAGATCATTATACACCAATCCTGAATGTATTAATGGATTCACGAGAACACAATGTTTATTCATCTGATTGATATATTACCTGAAGGGAGTGGTTCTACTTTCATTCTAGGATCCATATATTTTTGTAATATCTAAAAAAAAGTCTCAATCGACATGAAATTTCAAATTTCAAAGTATGTCGATAAATTTTTGATTGAAGTAAAATAACAGGACGTATTAAAAAATCAACTAATTTTTTTTAAAAGGAATTTTAAATTTAGAATTCATATGTTTGTCTGCGCGATTCGCTGACAAACAATGATGACAGGAACAAATGAGTCTAGTGCTAAGTCATGGTATAGTAAGTATCATGGTTAAGGACACGTTAAAGACTAAATTGAAAAAGAATCTTAAAAAAATAAAAACTCATATGTTTTGATACGTGTAATTCTGTCCAAGTGTAATAAACCCAACAAAATAATAATATTTTGTCATAAAAAAATTAAAATGTTTTCTATCATATCATATAGAGCACAACCGTATTGAAAAAGCATTATTTTGAACTGGTCACTGCCGTGCATCTTAAAACCGAGAGGACAACAATCGATAATTCTTTGACGTTTCCTGCTTGATAGGGCAAATGTCATTATCTAGTAATCATTTACTACGTCATCAACGACTCATTTAGTTCCTGTCACGGTTAAATGGAATTGAATGCCGGCAATTACGTCAAATAAGCATTGACAATGTCGATGTGACAGTTATAATTCGCCGAATTATAAACTGGAGAAGTAAAATGATAATTGTTATCACCTCATTGTCCTTGATGGCCCATTGTTATTGATTTATCGTTACTTTAACGGGCATTTGTTAACATAATAGAAATTATGCAATTACTTGAAAGGATTTTATACGGAACAGCCATTTGTAGTCACCTACTTTTGTATTTGTTTAAGTTTCTCGAACTCGAAAAAAGTTAAATTCTATTTGTGGGAAATCGAATTTCGTAAGACAGTCGGTATACTCCACGATACCGGTCCTAAAAATTCATACATTAATTCAAGGTAGCTTACTTCATACAAAATAAAAAGAAGTAAATCGTTCCGCTTCCGTTTTGGTTAATATAACCAAAAACTAAAGACGGTCCCGGTCGACCAACCTTTAAAATTATTTGAGTCAAAGCTTAAAAGTATTTTAGCATTTAAAGTATTCAAATAAAGTTTTATGACCACTTATTTATTGTACATGACACTGAAAAAAATCTATAAGTTGTACATTTATTTTTATTTTTACCTTTCATGGAGCTTTATTTCATTTATTTTTAGTTTCTCATTTTTATATTTTTTGGCACGTCAATACGCCATTGAGGCTTGTTCTCTTTCCTTAATTTATATTTTATTTTATTTAAATTAAAAAACACATATGTTTACTAATACAAACAATCAGGTCTTGTAGCGACCGCTAACTACATAAGATAAATCACCCTATACTCTATTGTATATATCTGTACCTCGGAAAGATACAACACTATGTCCATTTTTTTCATATTGACTTTATTACCGTAAAAAAGTTTTTTTTTCATTTTATAACAACTGCATGATGTAAATAACAATAAATAGAATGTTCTGGTAAAATATTGTAAAATTATTGTCTCAATAAATAGCTGTGCCAATAACACTTTTTGTTGAAAAAAAGTTTAAAACTCCTCTCCTGTAAAGTTATGAAAATGGACATAGTGTTGTATCCCTCCGAGGTACAGATATATTGTAAACAAATGTAAATAAAATGAACTAAATATATTGTAGACAAATTTAAATAACATGAACAAAAAATATAAATCATTATAAATGTGTTAAGCAATAAAAAATGCGGGGGCCAAGTAGTTATATGAGATGGGTCACAGGTACCTCACCAGATGAGGGAACCGACCGTAGACCCTAAGCAACCCTTGCCAGCCTCCCAGAGGAGAATGAAGTCGAATGCTATTGGTTACACCAATCTCGACCTCTATTGGATAAGGGCAATAATTGCCGGGTACTTAAGGCGGCCCCCTAGGCCCTGTATATCATTCTCTCCTAGGAACACCTGGCCCTACTTACTGGCTAGTGGCTCCCGCTGGAACTCTGAAAACCTGACTGCTTCTTTATGAAAAACCTACACATCTCTCTCCTAGCCTGGCTATGTTTTAACCCGGCTTTTTCAGACCCCACACCTTCCTAGTGAGATTCTCTGCCTTCGTCTCGCTAAAACTAGCACCTCTTTGGGAGAGTCCGCTCCTTCGCGGACGACGGTTGCCGTGGCCCTGCAAATTTTACCAGCAGTGTCTCCCATTGCAATCCAGTATGCCTCTCTCCGGTTCACACTCGCCTTTGGGATCCGGACGGTTTTCGCCTACCCTCAGATACCGAGTGTGAATTCGTGGTCATTCCAAGACCACATAAACTACCTATAACCTACCCTGTACCTCTTCTCCTGAACATAGTGCACTGTCGGGGCACATACCTATACCTGAAGCCTTGTTCCCATGATGCGTGTCATGACGTGCTCGTTGTTGACTTGCGGTCGGTCAAACTTCGACCGGAAACCGGTGCTATGGTGTGTAATTTGGCAAGTCTCCAGTGGTCTTCTTGTCAACATGCTATCTCCAGGCGTCCCTCCTTGTTCAGTTTTATCTGTAGCGCTGTTCCAAATTAACGATGTTATGAATCGGGCATTGGCGAACACGTAGGATGTGCTGCAGTAGCTTTCGTAATGTCGAGTGGTGAGTTTTTGAAGAAGAAAACGGTGAAACGTAAAATGCGTAGTTGGGGAGTGTTAAAATCCAGAGAAGGTAATTATAATACAGTAAATATAAAATTTAAATTAGACCGTCTAAACAAATTGCAGTTAAACTCACTCCGGCTTATTTGTTTGGTTCTTCAATCACTTCCACAAACTAAAAGAGGTCGTGGGAACTGGTACTGGATTTTCCATTGCCGGATACAAGAGCATTTGATTTAATTTTCATTTCAAGAGCATTGCACGGGAATGGACGAGCCAACCCGAGTCATCACGAGCCATGCCGAGTCATCGCGTTCCCACGGTGTGAGTTAAGACAAAGGCTTGGTTGGCGGTGTGGGAACAAGGCTTAAGCCGATTTCCCATCAAACTATTCTAGTCAAATAAGTAGAAATGTATTATATGAATAATATTCAGTTGACAGCTGGTTTAAAATAAATGATAATATTTTCCGTTAGTTCTTGTATGTATTCACCCCTTACCCGTGTCGATCTTCGTGATATATTTCCGATATCTACCTGGTTCCTCCCATGTCATGTATTGACTGAGCTGTCTTCTCCAGGCGTGCTCCGATATATAATGTAATAGGAAGACAAGTCACGTAGCTGGCTGGCACTCATATTGAATTAGACAGGACTCGAACCCATGCCATCACTAGTATAATTCACTTTTGGCCACTTGCCACTTATACGGGGCGCGGTAGGTTACGGTCTACTGTCACTTTGCTGTGATCTCTGCGTCTTTTAGTCGTTCTCGTTTATTTATTAACGATGTACAGTACTCATTCAAGTGACTTATATCGGGGATTTCCTACGCTTAGCTTATTCGTAGTTAATTATTGCCTAAAATTATTCCAAAGAACAATCATACCTGACATATAATAACTTAATGTAAGTGTATTATTCATTGCCATAGCTATCGGTTTATTTTGAAACATAAACTTCCTTCGTATGTATAACTGAATAGGTCTGTCGGGTTGCCACTAGGGGAGTGCCTGATCACTCTAGCCCTGGTGACAAGTGCGGATTGTTGTAGCTTATAACATGGACCATGTTCCATGTAGGCGTTAATATCTGACTCCATTTGTATGATAGGGATGTGTCCCGACAATACACTGTGTTCTGGAGAAGAGGTACAGAGGTTTCATAAAGAATAAGACCAGTTTTCAGAGTTCGGGCGGGAGATCGGCAGCGTAATAGGTACAAGTTGTCAGAAGGTCTGCAAGGGCTGTGAGACAGGGTGACGGCGCAGAGGTGTGGCAGAGAGAGAGTAGCCTAGTAGAAGACTGAGTGGACTTACCTCCCCAGGGCCCCGGGGCGGGCCCTGGCGTAAAGCGATCGAGTGATAGTGGCTGTGGAGATGAGGAGACTGAGAAAGAGTGGTTCTCCAGGGCGAAACCCCTTGTTTTAAATATTATCTCCCCTTCCTACTGGAAGGCGGGGCCTGGCTTGAAAGTGGTATGTTTATGATGTCACACCTGCACTGAGGTCCGTGCCCCTCGTCCCCTAAAGAACTGTTTATTGGCATGGCTTTTAGATTTTATGACCGCCGGAAGGTGACCCTAGGTCTACCGGGTCCATTTTATTAGGGGCAGGTGGCTTACCCCCTTAGGTTTTATTGCTGTCGACCTTCGACTCTCTGTGACTTGTTTACGACTGCCGATCCCTCCATGATTTATTATTAGAAAAGGCTTTCACCATGTTTTACATCTAATTACAATACATTATATATGCACCAGGGTATAGGGTAATTTAACACTTATGTAGTTAGGGTCACTACAAGGTCTAAGCGCCTGTAACCCTATTTTAGATATGGTCACAGTTCTAGAACTAGAAATAATTCAGCATTATTGAGATGTAAGAATTAATAACTGAAGAGCAGATAGGTTTTTGTGGAATTTCGAAAATCTTGAGGGTATAAAGTTACTTTGAAGAGACGGGCCTCGACTGCAGTTATGAGGACTCTGATTTGGAATGTTTGGATTTTTTTATACACGTAGTTTGGGCTGTGCCCCACAGCCTACTCCGAGTGTCATACAAATCAGTTAGGTACAAACCACAAAGTAATAATTTTTTTCACTATCGAAATAGTTTATTACACAATAAATAAAAACTAAAATACATAACTAACCTACAAATATCTTACTATAGTTACCATTAAATAATTAAAATAGTTACGATAAATTTACGTGGCAATAGATAGTAATAGAAGGAAAAATAAAAGAACGCTCCCCCAAGTAGCTTTTAATAACAAACGATCAAAATTCATTGTGCAGACTCTAAACGTGACAGCAAACGAGTTTAACAAAGACGATTTTGTTGGAATATAGTATATGAGAATTTTCCCAAAAATCGTTTTGCACTTTAATTTTTAAACAGAATATGTGTATATCGATATGTACTTGTCTATGTTATTCAGATTTAGTAGATGTTCATTAAATTTACACGCGATGTTTGGACGATGGTTATAGTATTATATATTTAGTTTGTATGTTAATTTTGTTATATTAATTTAGTGATTCTCATTTTATGTATTATACAGAGTTATTCATACAGTTGTTGCTTTTTTGATTGTATGTGGACTATATTTACTAAATGTAGATAAATAGTCTTGTTTCATTTTTATTATTTACTTTATGTAGATTGCCATTTTTTATTAGAATTAGTTATTTTTATGGGCCAGATATGAATTTGCCATGTGAACATTATTGTTATTTGAAGGGGACTTCGTCTTGGAATAATTTTCTTTTCTATTCTACTATTCATGTGTCTGAATCAGGTACAAGAATGAGATAGCCGAGGATGTTGACTGCTTAAATCATACACCTAGAACTTCAGTATCAACTTTGTTCCTTGGCCAACAATAATCTCGCTGTCTGTCTCCATAGTGTCTCTTCACGCTTGGGTTAACTTTCTGAATTTATTTCAGGAAAAATAAATATAAATTCTCTTCCTAGTAAAAATGTATTTAAAAAAAGTTCAATTTTATCGGTCTGGCTAGTTGAATACATATACTTCCTGCTCCAAGCATTGCACCCCATTTGTTTCATTCTCTATAGTGATATAGAATATAAAATGAAACGTGTAAAATGATTTTTGCTATAACAGTGTATCCAAGGGAGAGAATTGATGGCGCTGGCAAGACTGCAACTCAAATTGGCTTCTGTTTATTACATTATAGTTGGCAGCAGTGAGCATGTTCTCAGGCCAACATATGCTCACATGCTCTCATTGCTAAATGCCCGCTATTAAATGCACATCTGTGAAGACATGTGTGATCTATCACTGCGGATGTGAAAGGCTGCTTACATTGTGAATTGGTCTCATTTCTTCATGGGTTCGAGTAACCACTAGACTCATACCGTTACTATTGTTAAATGTAGAGACATTTTAAAAAGGCTAAAAGTTTCTTCGTAATCTTGTTTTGTTTTTTTTTTCACGGATATTTTTGTTATCATGTATCAGTTCTTTTTATTTTCCAGTTATGAATTTGTTTTCTAAGCATTATTGTTATTAATCCCCTATGAATTGTCCCAGAACAGTTGTTTTTGCTATTATTTTTTACTATTTGTGTCTGCATCCGGTCCAAAAATGAGATGGCAGAAGTTGACTGCTTTAAAAGTGATAGCAATAACAGTAAAATTACTTGTTAAACTCTTGGAGAAAAGCTACGTTTATAAGATTTTTGAACTAAGCTCATTTGATTTGTTAGACTACATCGTTAATGAAAATCGCGTTAAAATAAATTTATAACAGATAATGTAGATACATTTTACATTGGATATGAATTGTCCAAAGGTTAAAGAACGCCGAACAAAAAAAGGCGTGCCGTCGGTGGATGAGTTCATCCCCTGGAGACACATCAAGTTTTTTTTTACTGGACCTGACAAACCCAGTGTTTATACTCCCATGCCTGACGGGTGTCCGGGAAAACTAGGTTAAGTTAGTTAGATTAAGGTTAGTCATAGCACAACTCAACTGTCAGTTTTTAAGTTCACATGCCTTGTATTCTACACATCAGCCTACCATAAAAAAATTCCTGAAACTTCACACATTATATAAAATGTAGCTACGCTACACTAAATATAATAAGGAAGATGTGCATTTATGTAAACTTTCCATATCGTGGTATGTGTAACTCACTTTGTGTATATTGAATAGAGAGTTACGAAAAAAAAAATTGTTGAAAAAAACATCGAAATCGACGGAACGACATTAAATACTCCATTTTTATTGTTAGCCTGCTAAAATTTATTTTTTGAAAAAAAAACTTGAATTTATTCTACTGTAACCAAAATAATACGTTTCTTAACTGTATAGGGAAATATTATTGGCCGTCTAAAGAAAATAACAAATCTGTTAGAAAGTAAAGCCTGTTCCTAGGGGCTTGGCAATCCCTGGGAAGAAGTATTTATTATTATTGCATAATAATAATAGTAAGTAAACATTTAAGTATATTAGGGGCTCAGCTGTTGTTTAAGTTATCGACGTTGTCTTACTAAGTTAAGTAATTAAGTCCCGAACTTCGAAGAATCTGTGCCCTTCCAAGATTTATATGTTCATTATAGCGAAGATACAAGTATTCTAGGAACAAAATTCCATTTTTTTAATGATCGCATCTCAATTTTTTTTTTCTTTTCTTCTTCATAGCCCCTTCAAATTTACAGATAATTATAGATCCTCAGGCGAATCTATTTAGAAATTATTTTTGTATTTACTGTTGCGTCGCTACATTATATACAGGTTTTGTTAGTTTATAAAAATTATATAATGGAATAAACAAGTATATTGATATACATTATACGTGACTGGACTGAACTGACTAATAAAGGTTATGGGGTTCACCTTTTTGATCAAACTTAAAACTAACTTACACACTAATTCATAACCTAATTTTCCCCGACAGTCTGTTGCCATCGATGCGGGACACCACCCGGTGGGGTCATAGTGTTTAACTAGTCATAGTGGGTTGGCTAGGTGGTGCAACCAGTCAAAAAACTTGATGTGTCTCCGGCGGATGAACTCACCCACCGACGGCACATCAAGCAACGGGTGCAGGTCAATTAATAGTAGTAACACATTAAATATGGTATTAATTAATAATTCGGGAGAGAATAGTCTGCAATTTCTTTTGGCGTTACTTTGTACCTTAGACTAACCGAGTTTTTTTTTAAGTTTAAGGGATTGCACATAAAATAATAATTAAATTAACTATTTTATAAATAACCTATTTTAAGTATAGTTAAATAAATTTAATTTAAGAATTAATATTAAAATAACATGAAAAGGATCAGTTTTCTAGGTTTTTATTACAATTTTTCACCAACTCTCAAATACTACATGCATCATAATTGCATCACGCTACCAAGTGATTAGAAGCAGTTTCAAATAAAACCAAGAATAATTCTGTCTCCAAACTTTATACCAATAAGTTCCTGTTGCTCTAGCTGAACTTTCACGTTACGATACTATAACCTTCGAACAAACATTTTGGACAAAAAAAATATGTCTTCACTTCATTATTATAAAAATGTTTGTGGTAAATAAGAGCGACATTGATGAAGAATGAAGTACATGAAATGTGCGATAATATTGACGAGAGTGAAAATGCGTTTGTTTTAATCATATTACCTTCACATTTTCTATGATTTTCATATTTTTTTTTACTTTTCTTTTTCAGATTTTACAAAAAATATTAGTCTATTGAAATGGAAAACTGATATTATTTTTTCTGTTTCGTTTCATTTATATTGATAATAACCGTTGTAGCAACTTCTTCACCATGGATAAATAGAAGTTACCCTCTGCTCTGTCACCTGCTGCTCTACTCGAACCATGGCTTTCTTATGCAACTACATCTGCACTGTCACCTGCTGCTGTACTCGAACCATGGCTTTCTTATGCAACTACCTCTGCACTGTCACCTGCTGCTCTACTCGAACCATGGCTTTCTTATGCAACTACCTCTGAACTGTCACCTGCTGCTCTACTCGAACCATGGCTTTCTTATGCAACTACATCTGCACTGTCACCTGCTGCTCTACTCGAACCATGGCTTTCTTATTCAACTACCTCTGCATCTCTCTTTCCTAACCTCGCTATGTTTTAGTCCGGCGCTGTCAGACCCCACACCTTCCTAGTGGGAATATCTGCCTTCGTCTCACTAAAACTAGTAGAAAAAAAAACCTTGGAAGAGACCTTTTCCATGGACGGTCTCCTGGGGCCCTACGAACTTTACCCAAAACTTGTCTCCCCTAGCGATCCACTCTGCCTCCATCCGGCTCACACTCGCCTTTGGGATCTAGACGGCTTTCGCCTACCCTTAGATACCGAGTGTGAATTAGTGGTCATTTCAAGACCACATAAATTACCTATATTACCTACCCTGTTCCTCTTCTCCTGTCGGGGCACACCTTCTAAGATCTTATTGAGTCAGATCAATAAGAATAAAGCTCCCACCAAATAGGCCGCCAGCCAAGTTCAAATACCACAAGTTCCCCATTTATCTCTGTCTTGACGCCCGTCGTGCGGCGGCCGGGTCGTAGAGACCCCAGCCCGCAGGCAGCGGGCCTCCCCCTTACGACCCGACAATAACTTTTCCTCATTTTGTCATATATTATTTATCTACATAGTATCTTAGTTATTTGTGGTTTTAAAAAATGCTTTTCATTACCCAGTTTAATTTGAAACTAGCTCCGTCCAAAATATAAACTTCCAGGAAATTGGACTTGTAGATGCAAACATAAGTCTGTAATTTTAAAATAAGTCTAGGATTTTGTTTTGAACAATACATAAACGAAAATTATTATTTAAAAACGTGTCCGTATGGAAATAGAACGGTTTTTTTTCTGTACTGAAAGTGGGTATAATTTGTTTTGAAACTACACACCTCATCAATTTGACAAAAAATAAATCATGAATAGTACCTAAAATGAGTTTATTTTTACTTAAATACATTATGTTTGGTTCGATCGACTGAGATTAATTTTCCCCGCCAGTGGTACCGAACGGACTATTATTATACACTCCCTCATGACAGATGTATTCGCTGCTTCCTGGCCCTGCGTCAGAAATAGACCCGACACTAAATATATCCAGCCACTAGTGTCCGGTGCCAACTAGTCCAATGTCATGGCAGCTGTCAGTGAATACACCTCCTTTAGTGAGCATGTCTATACACGGTCTGTGTCTAGTCGTCTCTACTGAATTATGGGAAACTCCAAGCTACAGGAATTATGAAACATCTCGCTGAAATCATGGGAAAAATCACATTTGAAAGGCCCCAACGTCAGGTATAGTGTAGAGGGAAACTCCTTCCTCCCTTCGAGGTGAGGTTGCAATGTTTTCCACAATACTGTTTTACGATAGTCCTAAATAGAGTTGTGAATAAAGTAGCCAGTTAAAATGATGATCAGGGGTACAGTGGGGCTTTTAAAAAGATCTTGATTTTGCGGACAATGTTAGTCATGGGATAGCAGACATCCCACTTTAGCTAACATCAAAAAAATTAATAATGCATGGCAGTCTTATGAAAACAACAACCTACGTAAGGCATTTAAGGAATTTAAAGTTATCACTTAAAGTAAATTACAAAAGAATAACACAAGTGTAAACACGGTAAATCCATCATGATACGGACTCAGTTTATTTCCACACCTCGTTGCGTAAGAAATAAAATCAATAAATCAATTGAAATGTATATTTAGTAAGGAGTGCCCTTTTTTGTTTCCAGTGTTTGGTAAGCTATTTTTTACAATTATAAAAAACACGATTAGTTTAAACGTTTATCGATTTCCACCGAGATATTTCCACTGAACATAGCCGATATTACGTGTATGTAGAAATAAGAGTTATTCATGAAACAATTACTAACACCTGCTGATCTGAGTGTACGGTTCATTTCCAGGTGTGTCACGAGTACGGAGATACTACAAGCTATTCATAAAAATAGAGTGCACCAGTTTTTATTAGAAAACATAACGGGGAGCTCCGAAGTGATAAAAACACGATTTAGCGATCACCATTACAAAAATTGAAAACAAATGGCACAACCCTTTCCGGAACAAGCTTTTTTTTTTTTCTAAGCACGGAGAGTGGCACATTAAAGCTTCAATGCACACAATTCTAAACACCAATTAATTCTGCCACAAATCCAATTCCAACACCTCTGAAATAATTTGAACCTGGTTTTGGCTCTTGCAAAGACTTTTTTTTGTTAAATTATATTCCAAGTTTCAATATGCCGGCTTATTTAAAATTATTTACTTTTAAGCACTATTTTTATTATCTAGCTACGATATCGACGGGACAATTTTCAAGATTTCATAACTGAAACCAGGGAATTGTACATTAGTTTATATTTGAGGTATAATAAAGCCAGTAACTATGCATAAGCTTTGGATTCATGATTCTAAAATTATCAATTATTTTTTACTAACAATTTGTATGCCTTCAGAAGAAGCTCAAGAAACCCAAAATAAAGATTTAAGGAGCTTTAGAGAGTTCTCACACATGAAAATGTTCACGGGTCTCTATGAACAAGGATTTGTTAAACATGTTATTGTTGACATCAGATCCTCACATTAAAACATTTAGGGATACACTGAGAAAATGCAGGGAATCATTACCAACAGGCATTTTAACACATTGTTACACAAAATCCGTTATGTTGACAGTACTATGTTGTTAGCGAATTCTGAAGATGAGTCCAACATGGGTTCAAACCCATCAGATTTGGATGATTCAAAATAATTATTAGTTTTGATATTTCCTTTTGATAATTTGATTGTACTATTTCTTATTTTATATTTTTTTATGCAAATTTTTAATATAATGTTTTCTTATATACAATTGGTCTATAGAATTATATTTTATATTATAACTTTAAGGTAATAATAAACTAATGTTTTAAAATCCCTAAATTACTTACATGCTTTGTTAAAAAATATCGTGCTGACTTTTATTTATTAATGTATTTCTAAGTGTAGACTCTTAAAGAAATTGAAATGAAATAAGTTGCTTCCAGAATTCACTATGTCTCACACGAAACGTTTTCTCCATTCATTTTTATAATAGTGCTTTCACAGGAATATAGCTATTCAAAAGTTTTGGGTGTTATTTTGGGTGGATTAGAAATAGTGTATTCTTAAGAGTAAGAAAAACAAAATGAATATTCACACAGATGAGAAACATTCATTCATTTAACAGTTTATCTACGGTCTAAGTGTAGAGTTTTCTCTGATTTCAAGAATTCATCGAAATACAGCTGGCTAAAATGAAATATGGCTGGCTCATACGTTTTGTGAGGAAGGGGAAAGAGACAACCTTGGATTGGAAGACCCAGAATGTACCGGGGATGAACTGAGGAGAGAGAGATGCACGGCTGAATGAAGATCGGGAAGCATGGAGTGATTCTGTGAGTGCCTTGTGTTCCTCTAGGAATTACAGACCATGGAAAAAATAAACAAAAGCTAAATCATATAAATAAATTGAATTTAAAAGATGTAAAAACCAAGCTTTATTTTCAAATACGCGCCTGGCTATCAAACTTATCTAACTAATAATAATTTTTGAGAGTGATAATTATGATTTAAAATCACAAGTCAAATGTGATCGCGAAATTAACAGTGCGAATACAGTTATAACGACAGTATTAATGAATCACAGTCTACAGAACGATGATTTTAAAATGAAAACCTTCTAAATATGATAGGGAAATATCTCTTTTTCGGAATAGCAATCAATTGATTAATAAATAACGCTCTATCATTTTTGACAGGGTTACTTTTATTTTTAGCTTTTATCTCTGAGTCATAAAATAGAACTCTCGTGGAGAACATCCACAATTTTTATAACTCCAACGTACTAATTAATTCAGGGCGTTCAATCATACTTTTTGGAGGAAGCTGAATTTTTCATGACTTATCAATTGTGCAAAACTCTCATTGATATGTGAATAGGTTGCATCACAAAAACATATTTTATGCCATGTAAAAAAAAAAACTTGAATTATTTGAACCTTGAGCCCGTCCAAGATAAATAGTTTTCCTGATAATTTAGATTTTTTGTTCTTTTTTAATTAAAATCTTTTTCATAGCAGAACTAGAAGGAAAAAAGATCCAACATAGCAGCTTATAGCCACGACAATTCAATTGAAATGCGTGGGTTGTGTTTAGCTTGATTTGATTAGTTAATCTGCTGATGCTGTACGATACAACTTGCTAGTCTTTTCTTTATATAGTTTTTTCTTACAAGTGCTGCTTATGTGCTTTAATACCTTTATTTTCATAAACCTTTACTGAGTTTTCCTTTTTAATTTTCAAGGATTTGTTTTGTCATGGAGATTGGAGGAGCTCTGAAGCTTCAAATGGAACACTGATGTCAAATTAACTTTAAAAAAAAAAAGCTTAAAACTGACTGCAGGCGGACTCTGATGCGTTTAATTTTGTGTGTTATTGGTAACCGATTTCCTTTTCTTTGTTCATTGTAGAAATAAACACGTTCAGCTATCCATCTATTAAACCGAATCCATTCAATTATTTACCATTGTCGGGTTGCCACTAGGGGAGTGCCTAATCACTCTAGCCCTGGTGACAAGTGCGGATTGTTGTACTTTATAACATGGACCATGTTCCATGTTGGCGTTAATATCTGACTCCATTTTTTATGATAGGGATGTGTCCCGACTGTGTTCAAGAGAAGAGGTACAGAGATTTCATGAAGAATAAGACAAGTTTTCAGAACTCGGGCGAGGGCCAGGCAGCGTAACAGGTACAAGGTGCCAGAGGGTCTGCAAGGTGGCTGAGAAATAGGGTGACGGGCTCAGAGGCGCTGAAGAGAGAGTAGGCTGACGAGGAGTCTAAGTGTCTCCCTTCCAGGGCCAAGCGGCTGAGGAGATGAGGAGACTGGGAAAGAGTAGTTCTACAGGGTGAAACCCCCTGGTTTAAATATTATTACCCCTTCCTAGTAGAAGGCGGAGTCGGCTGAAAGGGGTGTGTTTTATGATGCCCAGGTGGCCAATCCCCCTTAGGTTTATGACTGTTGGTCTAAAAGGGTGTGTTTTATGACCACCTAGAGGTGACCCTAGGTCTGCCCGGTTCTGTTTTATGACAGTCAGGTGCCTTACCCTCTCAGGTTTATTGCTGACGACCTTCGGCCCTCTGTGACTTGTTTACGACTGCCAGCCCCTCCATGATTTATTACCAGAAAAAGCTTTTACCATGTTTTACATCTAATTAAAATACATTATATATGCACCAGAGTATAGGGTGATTTAACACTTATGTAGTTAGGGTCACTACAACCATCTAACTAAATTATCAAATAAATAAAAAATAAAATGTTGAATGATTAATTGTAATTATTAGCCGAAGATTCATGCAATTTCGCTGACAGACATTCCGAGATGCCCTGTACGTTTTGTATAGATGAGCAAAATAGATCTTGTATTGACTTGACTATTGTTCGTACAGGGATAGCTAAGAGGCATATTGGGTTCGATCCCTGTCAAAATATTTTTTTGTTAACTGTTACTATCCAACTTGAGCAAGTGAACAGTTAAAACCGTAGGACATGACACATGAGAGAGGTGCCGACTATTTGGAGGATTTCCCAGTTCTCTGTTTGTCTCTCCCAGCCAGTAACTCCTGCACCTTTCTTCAGACGGTATGAAATATTACCGGGGCCAAGCAGTCTAGATATATATACTTGCTATTTTTCATCATTTTTTGTTACTCCTTCGAATTCTATATCCTATCAATTGTATAAATCGCCTCAGAATTAAGATACTATCATAACTTTTGTTTTAATAATGTTTCATTTTAATGTCAGATTTATTAACCTATTATTAAATACAAACAACATAAAACTCCATTAATTGTCAATTAAATTTTGCAGTACTCTCCATACTTGTGTAAACATTATTAAATCTTACTCGTTGTATTTCGACGCAGTCGCCTTTTTTTGAAAATCTATTTTTTTTTTTTGATTTTTTATAACTTTGTCTACATTACAGGTGGCAGTTAAACTATCAATCTTCAGTGGTGGTATCGATACCACTATTAATAATAACTATTTTCCTAAGAAGAATTATACTGCTGAATCAGGAATATCAAAATCCAGTTGGCTGTTTTATCTAGTCCTAAACGAGTAACTGTCAGTCAAATACATATTAATTCAAATTTTCCGAATTAAAAAATTGTTGATATTTTTTAATTATAGTTGAAATGTCGAATTTTCTTGAATTGATAAGTAATTCAGTAGTACTATAGTACAAGTAATAAATGATTTTTTATTAACTTATTATTTATTAAAATTAACAAAATAGTTAAGTACAGACTAAATATAAACTAAAATAAGTACGACCCAAGTAAAATGACTACTAAATAACAAACTTAGTAGTAGAAGAACGTACAGTGTTAGGGGAAAATTTATTAAAAAGGAAAATAAATCTTCTAAAGTGACAAAAATAATAGTTTTCTATAAACTGGAAATAAAGACCTTGTAAAATATTACATGCAATTATTATATTATATTTTCTGACTTTTCTTTTTTCTATAAATAATTTAGCACAGATAATTCCAACAGTTGGAATTCTTAGGTAGCCGGTCAAAACTTTCATGACTGTGTGAGCTGAACTGATCTATTTCTTGAGTTTAATTATTGCTGGGGTTGTTGAGGTCTATTTGTAGCAATAGTGCATTGCTAAGAGTCTAAAAGGGCCAATGAAGTAGGTTTTAAGATAATGATAGCGTGACCTCGAGCCTCAGGTTTTATTTGCAAACTTAGGAGAATTTATGTTGAGTTTGAATGAACTTAGAAGTATTAAAACGAGTAAGATTTATATGTTAATTGGATTTTAATACGTTGGCTTTACCAAAATATATTTGTTGGGAAATCGTGTTATTTTCATTAATGTCTTGTATCTGCCATCTAAATATGTATCGGAGACTCGCTGCCTACTTTATCAATAGCAAATATATTCTCTAGTCATAAACTGGTCAGAACAGAGAGCGGACGTTTAGAAACCGGGATAGTCCTGAGAGGTACAACATGTACCGAGTGGTAACCCTGAGGGATGGAGGGGACACGGCAGAGTGAGGCAATTGAATTTTTATGAGAGTTAGCGGTATTTATACAAAGGAGGGGGAGGTCTTTATGGCGGGGGGAAAATGACGTCATAAAGTTTACTGCCAGGTCTGCCAACCCACTCGGAGAAAAATCCTCTCCATTGTTCGCAAGAGGGGAAAAAAGGATAAAATATTTGTCGTCTCTTTCTTTCCTCGTACTTACGGTAGGGGCAATAACTCACGCAGGGAAGGGGGAGAATCTAATATGAGTTTGACAACAATTATATCTGCCTCATGTACACTCATTAATAACTCTTAATTCGGGGTAAAGAGTTTTATTTTCTTACTGGAAGGAACCCTTAGTTATTTAAGAGTTAAGTTTATAATTTAAAGAAATACCTTTATACATATTTCTTTAACGCAATACGCAAGTTTAAAATGCTAATAGGTTTGATTTAATATTGGGTATATTTTTAAATGATTCATACATATACGATTTAAAACAAGCTTGATACGAGACTAATGCAATAAAGCAAAACAAATGTAACAAATAAATACGACTTTTGGTAATATTCTATGTAAGTAATTTAATGTAAATTTGAAATTTTACCTAATTAAAGCTGAATCGAAGCGAAGAACAAAGTGGCGTAACGTCAAGATACTGACACTTAGCAGCCACAAAGGACCGAAACAGAGCTTGGCCAAAGCAATCACGAATGATTACTCGTTACAGAATAGGACATACAAGGCTGACCTATATGCGCTTTCTCGACCTCGAAAGACCAGCCGGTAAGGAGTGCGATAATCGACCATTAACCGTTTTTCACGTCGTTGAGATGAACTTCAAAACTCCACTGGTTCAAGAACTGCCCACTTCCGACCTAACTGGTAACTCTCCACGATGACTTAAAAGAGCTAGAAACGCAGCGATCTGATCTAGTCATGGCAACCATGTTTGTCCCATGTAAGATAATTCACTGGCGAATAAATAAATAAAATACAAACGAAATGTACTTAAAAACAGTCTTTTGTTGCCGGAATGAACGTGACAATGTTGCTGAGGAATTTTATAAGAACGAAAACTTCTGAAAGAGAAGTTGGGCAACTGTGCCGGCTGAAAAGGATTTCGCTTGGTTGGAATGAGGTAGGCTTCTACCCCAAACCATAACTCCCTGTTTGTCTTTGCTTTATCTTGTTTGTCTTTCATTTCAGTGCAGCTTTACTTATACATTATGTATAAATTAGAAGAGCTTTAACTTTACAGGGCTACGCAATATATAATTTATGCCGTGATCCATATAACAACCTATTAATATAGGCTTTATGAGTCTCTACAGAATATTACTATTTAATAAGCGCAGTCACTGCTGAAGTGAAGTATTTATACATTTTATTTATTTTTTAACTGATAAAACATAATTTTACAAATAATTGTGTAAATATTGTCAGATTAATCTAATGCTTTTGTAAGTTTTATCGTATCGTAGGAATCTGGAATTGTAATTTATTATTGTTCTTATGGTATTTATGACTTTTAGTTTACATGGAGTAACTTTTATTATACTTGATCTTTCATGGCTTTAGTGTATTTTCATTAATTTTCATGCGGATTTAGAAGGTCTTTGGGTTGTTTGTAAATTCAGTATGAATGAAGAATTTAAACATTTCATGAATCAGAACATTGAACACAATTTACTTATTGCCCAACAGGGCATATTGTAATTTTGTCATCATCATTGTAACTGGAATGTTTTTTTTGTTTTTTTTTTTAATTTATGAATATTTTACGTTATTATTGATGTTGATCTGTAATAGTTTTGCTAACCTTGTGGCGTTTCTAGCCTAATGATGACAACCTAGAGTTGTCTAAACCAATTATATTCAACGATAGCAATTGTCAAATTAATTCAGTCGATCTGAAACTGTGTAGTTACATTCCACAACTGTACACAATGTTCCAATCAGTTGGTTGAATTCAATTTTAAGAATTCGAAAAAAAAATACGTTAGCGTAAACAAACATTCGTCTACTCGTAACTCAAAAATCGTTTAAGTTTATTTCCTGGGTGGCTTATTACAATGAGCAAAAACAGGTTTGAAACTTTGAACCTTATTTTAAGTAATAATTCTTATATAAAGTTGCTTCGATACCATCTTAATGTCTCATTATATCTATCAGGAGAATAGCTGTACGTTTGTTGAGTTATGTGAGTCACCCTAGCTGCTAACTAAGGAACATCACATGCACGATCGAGCTTGGCGAGTACGTGGTTAACGCCTAAGGCTACACTTGTACTCGTCCGGGTAAGATGGGATAGACCAGCGAGCAGGAAGCTACATCGGAAACAGGCAACAATTCTGCCCCTTAGAGACCCAGCGATGGTAAGCGTGTAAAGAAAAGAAACAGGTCCTTTAAGGATATCCACCCCCAGCTTCGGAGAGCCCAGTCCCAGAGAACAATAGCCCGGTGTGCAGTGTGATGCAGGCACAGCAGTCCTTGTACATTTACTGCGCAGCCTTGACAAGGTACGTTCACCTGCGCCGCACGAAGTCAGGCAGGTGGGCTTCGCGCAGCCGACTGTGAATCCTCTCAGGCCTCGGCTAAGCTCTAACTCTAGTCAACTATATTTTACCTTTGCTAAATAATTATTAATAATGAATGTATATATAAATATTTAAGATTAGGTTGAGGTTCTGGTGACAGCCACAGCCCTATATATCAGGCAGGCTAGTTCGTGAGATCTGGAGGTGGGGACGTGGAACAATCGGAAAACGTATCTATGTTCGTCTACATCAATCAAAATTTTTTTTTTTATATGTTATGTTTCCAAAACAACTGTTTTGGCTGTAAAAAGTTATTATATTGAATGTTTTTACCTTATTTTCTTTAATTTATCGCCGTGTTGACTATCTGACATTCAGAAGATAATTAAAAAAAAGGTTTCTGGGAACTGTTCCTGGGAATTTTTCACTATTGAGACTCAGGGATGATTATTTTCCTAGTCCAACATAAAATTTTAGATTATTAAGGAAATGTTGTCACATGTTTAAATAATAGGGGTTCACGGAAAAAAATGTAGTTTACGGCGTTTAAGACCATTTTTAAGATACTATTACAGATTTTTATATATATATATATATTTTATACAAACGATCCGAATATCCTGCATAAAGTAATTGCTCATTTTTTGTTGCAAATCGTAATGTTTTAACAATCATATAACCTGCATATTTCGAGGTAATATGAAACGTACTTTATACGACCACCATACATTTTAACAGTAGAGTTTCGGACTTATGGCAAATACTTACAACGAAAATAGACTTTCAGTTACAGCCATAATTACAGTTCTGGTTGAACATTGAACCAAAAACTAATTTTTGGACTGTTATGTTTGGCCATTACGTCACAATGAAGCTTATGAGATGTGAGTAAAAAAAAAAACTTCCACGGCTAATTTATTCTACACATTTCTAGATTTTGTATTTCAACTAAAACTATTCTCCATATGTCAAGATTTTATCGAAAAGAAATTATGATCTTGACAGCCGAAATACTAGTACTCCTTTCCAGGATCATCTGAGCTAAGTGGACTTTTTATGCTGTAAGCCGACCGAGTCTTCCAACGTCACGTAAACAATTTGTTGTTTGTTTATCTGTTTACAAGAAAGTGAGGTCATTGCCATCAATACATCATTCGTCTTTCCTTTGGTTGTCCATTCCTTATGTCTGCTTCAAAGTAGATCCTCTCACTTGAAGATGTACGGGGCATTAGAGACACAGACCTCAAGACACAATTACTACACCAAAGAGGAAGAGCAATCACATTAGCCCATTCTGTTTGTGGGCCTTCCCCGAGGCCCTCCCTCTGCAGGTCCTACCAATGTCACTTGCAAACATCAAGACGAGGCTTCACTCTAGCCAAGAGAATAATAACGGTTATTGCATTAGCTATATGGCATCTTGACTTAGTAATAATGTAATAATCATACGAAGATAAATCATCCACTTTCAGGCATATCCTGATTCTTATCCTGATATCCTGAACTTCAGGAACATAAGCCAAGCTCATTATTTATTATGATTTATGAACTCACAAAAATTGAACTAATATTTTTTTTTAGTTTGAGAAGTTAGTATAGACGGATAATAGATTATTTATATTTTAATATATTTCCACTCAACTAAAAATGAACCGAGGTTTTCATTGTTTCATTTCAAAGTAAATAATCAACTGAGATGGACTGAGTCAACTAAAAGGATTGGAGATAATTTTAATGCAGGAACGTGCTAGTACCGTATCGTGCCAATAATCCTATCGGAACTTTGCCCATCCCACTCCGCTCATTCACGTTCCGTGTCTGAACGGTTACGTTACAATAAGATACGCTACTTCGTCATGAAATGTGTACTTCAGTTGAGACATATGGTATACCCTTCCTTTGTTCTTTTACAACCCTTCCTAGCCCTAGACTACCTGCCTCCAGCAACCCACATCCAGAGCCCCACACTTGTCCTTTAGCCTTAGCCAAAGGATGTCGTAGTGCTGCAATTCATTCATATTTGTATATATATCAGTGTTTTGATTGTTATTCATAATAAAGTTTTTTAAATACTCTCCTCGAACAAGATTATTTAACTGTCGGTACAACATTAGATGCACCTTGTCTGAATAGCTACGTTCTGGAACCGCTAACTTGGTAAAAACCAGCCAAGGCTAACAATGTGGCTTGTTATTGACGAAGGGTAGGTTAATTGGTTGAATTATTATCTCATGATGATTATTAGTTTTAGACAAATAATAGTCCACTCGAAAACAAAACATCGTTATATATTGCTTTTTTGATCTTATAATATATACTTAGATTACATTTAAATAGATACCTATATAAATGTTACCATATACTAGATTTACCAAATATTAAAACTACTTAATGCCAAGGCAGTGCCCACGCTTTGTATTATACACAATTCACTTGGGGCTTAGTCCATTTGCTTGTGGTTCTAGTGCACACCCTGCTATTAGCTGTGAGTCTACAGTTACAGTGCTTCTATAGGAGGTATGTAAGGTAATTTGTGAGAGATGAAAACTGTGTATAATATAATGTAGTGAGAATATTAGCTAATTATTATATTGAAGAGATTATTACTAACACCAAAAGAAAAATAATACTTGCAGGGTCGGGACTCAAAGAAGGGGATTTTTGGGGGGCCTCCCCAATAAGTAATCAGGTGCTCTACCAATGGAGCTAGCCTGCACGAGTGGATCACTTATCTTCTTTTGAGTTCCCACTGTATATTATTATTATTAATTAATTATGTTAGTTAATCATTATAACGGGACCTATACCACATCAAAAATTGCTAATATCAAGATTTAATAGTTGAGAAACCAAACAACCCACTGCAAATCATTTAATTAAATTATGCTGCTGCTGAGATGTCCTCTTTAGAAGAGAAGGAATATAATCATATTTTAAGATTCATTGTTTATTTTAATTTTTTAAAACTTCAAATAAGAGCTATAACCTGGCATTTAAAATAAACCGTAAAATATTTGTTGACTACTGGTTTGTCCAGCAATTTCAATTGTTTTGACTAATAATTCTCAACACATTCACTAATAACATCTAATAATTCTCAACACATTCACTAATAACACCTAATAATTTTACTCTTTAATACGTTAATATGGATATTAATTTAAATCAGTTAAATTACAAAATATAAAAAACAATCAAATATGTATGAACGAAAATATTGACAAAAATAATTTTGAAATTTAACACAAAAAGTCATTAGGTGCTAATTGAGCATATTATCATCCATATAGCGGGGGTTGGTGACTAATGAAGTCAACAATGATCAGTCAGAAGAAACAGTTTTTCCCCTAATTTCATGAAGGAATTCCTGAGTTTTGTTTGAAATTGCACTTCTAGCACTGAGCCATCAACCACGAAACTCATACTCCTTAATTCCTTCAGTCTAATTTTTCTTAGTAAAAGTCCAGACACGTTTCACAGATGGAATTTGTTTTGTATGCTAGTTCGGATCAATTTGATTAAAAATGTGGTGAAGAATATATTTCATAGAACGCTGACATGTAAGTAAACCGAGTAGAACTGACGGAATCCAGAAATGGTGAATTTTTTTATATTTTTGTATATCGTTTTTTTTTTTTTTGTTAAGAAATGAAATCAAACGTATTCAGAGTAACACCGTTAGTAGTTCTTTTTCATAAATTCATTACAATTTTAAAAATATTTCAGGATATTTATACATTATAATATCGCAGCGTTTGCAAACCGAATTGACCTCGCCATCTTGAACATCCTAAACCTTGGTGCATACTCTCATAATCTCAAAATCTCCCCAATTCATTGACAATCCATCCACTCCTAATCCTACTAGATCCTACTATTGTATCCTACTATCGCGGAAAAGTTTGAGCGTAGGGAGTAAAATTATGTTTTTCCGAAGGGTGAACTGCACATGTAGAGTGAGTGGAATTGTGCATAATGTATGAATGAGCAGTTGAAAATCCTGTTATTTCCGTTTCACCGCTTGTCTCGAAGGATTATCTTCCATCGTTTATCTATTATATTATCCTATTGAATTACAAAAAAAAAATTACAAATAAAAAGGGACAGAATTTATACATTTAAGCTGGTTGGGAGTTTAAGCCTCAGGAGCGTTGTAGCTAAAGACCTCACCGTAGTGAGTCTAAACACTAACTCGACAGCATGAAAGATAGATGTGACAGTCAGAATTATACCTTCCCTCATTTCATATGCAAAAGCATTTCTTAGTGGATTTCCACTGACACGCTCATCTCACAAATCCTTAAATCTATCACCTCTATCAAACGGTAACTCACCTCTCAGTAAAATCGTTACTTAAATATAACATATTATTATTATTTGGTATCGGGTGTAAACTTTGTATGGAGTCCACATCAACATATTAGAAAAAAATCAATAGTTTTCTAAAGTTGGCATAGTTGAAAAAAATTAATGTTTTTGTGAATCCGAAGGGGAAATATTTTCTTTAAAAAAAAATGTGTCTGTAACATGAAAGGAAATAAGTTCTTAGCATATTGGTTTGTAATGGATTTGGTATTTAACGTGCCTTCCTACGAATCTGCAGTCCTTTACTCGAGCTACAAGCGAAACCCCTTACTAAAGTTGCACACGTAGGAACGACTCAACTATGAGGTGTACAAACAGCTTGTCCGTCAATAGATGACGCCACCACTCGACTTGATATGTCCCTAACTAAATCAACGACAGACTGTTTGGTTTAGACTCAAAGAACGCTTTGACCACAAAGTATACTAAAATATTCAACCAGCGGGCACGACTGTGTATCAAAACAAATTCTACACACAACTGTGTTGACCCACCCATTTGTGTTCAGTCTCTAGACATCATATCATGATAACTAGTGACTTGGGTGAAGTAGACTCTAAGTGGACCGAGACGTGCATTGGTGTTGAACTTCCCAATATCAACAGAATAAGTAGAGATTCAAATAGGATTTATCACTAACCTATTTATCTCCATTAACCAATAGAACCCCTTAAAATTCCTAACAGGTGTTTTTTTCACTGCCAACAGTAAATAGTCAACTTCTGAGTAACTCGTTAACAGTTTTTCCATACTAAACTCTCTACTAGCTTCAAGAAAAAGAAAATTACTTTTTACCCTCTAAGACGAACTCCATTTGTTGGAATGTGTGTTCCGACGCTCCAATAAAAAACGATAGGATGTTTTGAAAATCCACACTACCCCCCTTTGGAACGTATCGGAGATGGAAATGGGATTACAAATATTCCCTCTTGGCATTTGCCGGAGGGAACTTTTTACTCTGGCCGAATTAGATGTTTTTGCTTCATTTTCAAGGATTGAATAAATCTTCAACTTTTTTCTTCCCGGAGTAGAAGGTGCACTACCCGATGCTATAGTTACCTAGATCATCATTAACGTTCACTTTTTATATTCATTTAGCTGAGATTCCTCTTCTGTGAGATGCCTGTATAGTGATCGAGCTATTTATCTGGATTGGAGTGTCAAATACTTTTACCACTTCAAGCCTTAGTTTTCCATTTTAAAATATTCAACATTTCTATTATTATAAACTCAAACTAAATTAAATCTAAATTTATACGGTGTAATTAATTTACTATAATAAAAATAAATTAGGTATACACAGTGTGTTTGACTATTTCACAAAACTAACATACGGTTCATAGTCTATAAATAAAATATTTATAATGCGGTTCAAAGGGCTAATGATATAGATTACATAAAGACTAATGAAAGAATTAAAACTAAAAAAAATAATTATACTGAATAAATAAACACAAAATCGGCCACATCGAAGTAATTACATTTGAATAATAAATAACAGACCAAATGTTTCAGGTCGGTTTGAGTTTTAATCTGACAAATTAAAAAATAAATGGTGTGCCGGATCTGGAGTTAGTGTGAATCAATGAATGAAGATCTTTCCTGTATACAAGTTTTGCAGGAGTCCATTATGCCCGGATTACCTCGTATTATGCTCCACCACGTCGTGTCTCTTATCTTGTTGGAGGAATGGTTCAGTGGTGGAGATGTTGGTAGAGAATTCTTTTCAAAAGCGCCCTCTTAAGCTCCTGATGAACCACCTGACTGGTTGTAGGCAGACTCTCACTACCTTCCCGAATCCGCCCGCCGCTTTTAGGCCTCCCACACTCCACATCCTCCTCATACATCCTTCAAATGGGACTCCCCTTACTGAAAGGCACCCATCAGCCAAATCATTTTCCTACATCCTATTTTTTGTTTAAGAGCTAAGGGGAAAAAAACAAAAAAAAACCCTGACAGGTCGTCTGTACTCCGGCGACCTACCCCGAGGTCAGTAAAGTGACTGGGTACCACTAGAATTCGACTAGTATTTTTTTCCTTCTTGAGGTCGGGTACCCTTCTAGGGTGAGGAAATTTCCTCTTCCCCTTGGGAGTCGTCTTAATTTTCCCCTTCCGATAGGAGCCTGAATAGTCCTAAAATTAGTGCCGATTCTAGAAGGGGTCCATGAGGTACTGCCCTCTACCAAGTGACCAACAAACCAGACTCGGGGAATTTCTGATTGTTAACTCTCACAGTAATCGGCGGGTTCTTGTCGACTGTCGACAATATCGAGCTTCTTCGATTGAAAGCATGGAAGTCCTCGCAAATCAACCGAAACGCCACTTTTTAAGAGTCAATACATGTATTAACATCTAGAGGATAAAAAATAAAATTGCTAATTACTTATATTGATTACTCTTGATTTATGGCTGGCTTGATTTCTACAGAGTAACAAGCACTGACCTCTTCATCATCATCTGTGGTTCCGGCTAAGGCCAATATGGCGGTAGTGCAGTAAATCGTGAACGAGGCATTTGGGTTCATGTTACTGTCCTTTACTAGCAAACGTTGATTAAAAAATAACAATTATATTCGAAAAGCCACCAAAGCTACATTTCATAAATGTAATTCATCTAGGATATCAAAGTAAATTATATATATTCTTTTCCAAAAGGAAGAAAAAATGAAATAAAAAATATAATGTAAGTTGTCTAACTAAGTTAAACTCAAATAATTTATTCTTGAAATATAACAACTAAAGAGCGTGTCAAGTTATGTTATACCACTGAAATCAACTGGGGTTTAAAGATATTTTGTGTTTCGACAGGATATTTAGAAAGATATATTTTTTCTTAGGCTATATAGTACATTTAAACTCAGTCAGCGATATATACTAGTTGATACTCGTAGATCAGTAATCTATTTGATAATATTGCGAGGAACCAGCAGAGAATATTGTGAATATATAATTAATATGTATATCGTTTTTTTAAGGTTTTAGCAAAAGAAATTTCTGTGGTATTGGTTCTGCAATTACTTTTTTTTTTTAGGGTTGAACAATGTTTATTGCGGTAAAATTACAATATGTTTTTTATTGGACAATAAGAAACTTTTTTTTTTTCCCCCCTTCCTGAGGCTGGGCCTCAAACGGGCTTTCCCCACATGCCCATGAAGCGGTTACGTAGCCTGTGGTGTGCGTATTCCGGCGCAATGGAATTGTTGCACCGGTCAACAGCGCACCATTGGTTATTCTGTGATTCCGTTAATTTCTCAAATCAAAATAAAATAATAAAACAAAAACACATGATAAAATGATAAAACTAAAATAAAGAAAAAAGGAAACACTTCTACCAATAAATATATAGAAATCCTAAACTAGCTATACAAATTTATTTATTTATTTTTTTTTTTTGTCCTATAGCTGGTTACTTAATTCTATCTTAATGACTATTTACAATGTGGATCCGTTTTCTACTTAAAAATATACTTATAACTATATTTACATGAGAGTGCATCCTCTATTACTACAACTAAGCTTATAACTAAATATCTTCTGCTAAGCCCTACCTTATGTCTAAGTTACATTGAGCTCTCCAGGGACCGGCGATACAATAAGACAACTGATAGGACAATAAGAAACTGTGATCAATGTTCTTATCCATACTATATTTACAGTTCTTCATTCACTCGCTCATGCAGTATTTACAAACAGCCCAGAGACCTCCCAAATCCACATCGTTGTCACCTCCCTCGCATGCGGTAGAGGAAGCGGAGTCTTGAGAAGTCCCCCACGCTCCTCTGTCAGCCGCGTCACCGGATACGAGTCAGTTGAGGCTGACCAAGAGTGTGAGAGCCACATACGCTCAGTACATGATTGGAGAAACTGGCCATTGCTAGGGCTCACACGGTGACGTATTTATAGCAGGTCACGAGGGCACTGCCGCTTTAGTCTCCGAGGAGGATTATAGGGATAAGTGGCGCAGTGCAATGACCGTGCTAGGGTATTAGGGTGGTTTCAATGGAATTTCATGAACTTGGAAGGAATGAGTTCATACACTATTATTATAATTATAAATAAAAATAAGTTCGGATTGGGGTATAGGGTAGCCTGTTTTAAATGTGGCCTAAACTTGTGAAAACTGCTTGGAAGTAGTGAGCCGAGCAGAAAGTGTCTGGGATCCTTAATTATAAAAAGGGGCTTCCTCCTTAGAAGTTTTAGCCTAAGAGGTTGGGCTCTGACAACCTCTAGCTTTTAACCGATTACTTTTTAAATAAGTTTTTTTTCTTATTTTAACTGTGTTCTTCCTATTAAAGTGAGGTTAAGAGAGCTAACAATTTAAATTTATGGTGATATTGGTAAAGTAGCATGCCTTGCTTGCCGAAATATTTGATTGAAGGTGCAGCCTATTAAGAAACTGAAAAAAATGCAATGAGGACCGAT
Source organism: Acanthosoma haemorrhoidale (assembly GCA_930367205.1). NCBI lineage: Eukaryota > Metazoa > Arthropoda > Insecta > Hemiptera > Acanthosomatidae > Acanthosoma > Acanthosoma haemorrhoidale. The sequence goes on from OV884015.1 coordinate 32,603,636, forward strand.
TGTACTCCACTATTATTTGTTTTATAATTTCTCAATCCCTTTCAAATTATATTCATTTGTCAAAATTATATTTTTTTAATTTTTTTTTTCGAATATTTGTGTCATTCGCTCAATAGGTTAACTGAAATTTGTGGATTGTAATAAATTTAACAAATTTTCACTGCACTTGTTGTTCCTTGGAAATTTCAACACATTTCCTTTGCAGGGTGTTTTTATGACATAGAAAGTTTTACCGCTAAAACTATAAATTTTTTTAGATAATATCGATGACTTATTTTCATATAATGATTTCATAAATTGTAAACGAACTCAACAGACCCGTAAAAAATCAATATACTGGAAAATATAGAAATAAAACTAAATACATATACGAATACTTGGAATTGTAACTATTTTAATTTAAGTTTTATGTAAAAACTAACCAGCTTCCGTTATTGTGCCTTTTTAACTTTCTAATCTTTAAATCAGTCCGTCTAATTTACAATTATTTATTCTTGTGCTATTTCAATGTATATTTTGTCTATTGTATGTATGTTGTTACTGTTACATTAGTATAATGTATTATTTTATCAAATTGATATTGTACCAGTATATTCATGTTTCATTTTCAAAAGGCGTCTGAGAATAAAATTTATACGCTAAAATCACTCAGGACAATAAAACATGCATCAATAATTTATGAGATATTTTATCTATGAATTAAAAAAAGTTCTAATTTGTTTATTTTTCTTTACCTTCTTTAAAAGGTCAATGGTGCTTCAAATATTCTTCTCCATGTAGACATTTTATGGCGTGGTTCAGACATCAGATTATCACTAATGATTATTAGTACTCGCGGGTTCGAGTCTAGCTTCTGTCATTATATATTTTTCTTCGGCTAATAATTATTGATAGCTTTCTACATACCCTTTGAAGCAGTGCTAATTTTCCCTTTTATTCACTTTCTGTCGTTTTTGAGTTTGCTTTATATATTTAAAAATCCAACGACTGTGTCACAAAGAGCCATCGACGCTGCATACATTGTGCAGCTATCTGGTCGACTGTGAGAACCGTAGCTTTGTCCGCTATCTGCCGACTGTGTGTGGTCTTTTGTCTACTTGTTCATGATGGCTCACTACGGAGAATACTGAGGGAAACAGGTTGACTGAGGAATATAATATCAATCATATAATATAATTATGTATAAACAAATATATATATTCAACTATCTTTGTTTGACAACGCTCTTTGTAATTCTCAAACGGCTATAAATGTCTTTAGGAATTCGCGATTTTTCATGTTTGAAAAATGACTTCTTAAAGACGGCAAGACTTAATAAAATTCAAATAAATACCAGAAACGTTTTAAAAGCAAACTGATTGGTCAAGCTTTTTTTGTTACTTTCTTATTGTTTTCCTAATGAGAAACCAGTTTAAAACAGTAAAATTTATTGATGTTCTCAGAAACTATGCCTTGTGTTATGGCAACTCAGGCTAATTCTAATAAATTTTTTCAGAAGTCCGAATATAACATGAACATTACTTTATTATACAGTATACACTGAAAGTGACAATTTAACTACTAAACTAATGACATAGAGAAAAGAAAATAGAAAGATAATTGTGAAGAAAATTACCTTGTGTTATATCAACTTGAGCATATAAGTCTAACATCTATTAAAATTAAAATTAAACAATATCTTTACAGAGGTCTATGGAAATTAAACTTAAACACTGTCTTTACAGAGGCTACCAAATCCTCTAAATGAAATAAAATTAATTTGAACACATAACAACATAATGAAACGTTAACTTGAATGGTAAAATTTGTCTACATCCAGATACAGGACAGGCTCACCGGATGGCTCGTCAGTCCTATGAAGCAGATGGCTCTGGAGAAGAGAGAGCGAGAGAGAGTGAGAGAGAGAGAGAGAGAGAGAGAGAGAGAGAGAGAGAGAGAGAGAGAGAGAGAGAGAGAGAGAGAGAGAGAGAGAGAGAGAGAGAGAGAGAGAGAGAGAGAGAGAGAGAGAGAGAGAGAGAGAGAGAGAGAGAGAGAGAGAGAGAGAGAGAGAGAGAGAGAGAGAGAGAGAGAGAGAGAGAGAGAGAGAGAGAGAGAGAGAGAGAGAGAGAGTGAGAGAGAGAGAGATAGAGAGAGCGAGCGACCGTATGGCTACGGCAATGTCTCGCTGACGTGTGTCAGGATTGCCCCGGTAATATAGCTAATCCTATTGCTAGTATCCGGCTGGCAACAATACATACCGAATACCAACACGGATTACATTTGTTGGCCGCAACACTTCGAGTATGGTATAGCTGTATTTTTTTTTTACTAATCAAGACAAAGTAAAATAGAAATAATAAAGAAATATTTTTATTTGTATTGGTCCTACAATTATTAATAATTAATAACTAAGTAAAAATATTGGCATGAACAGTCTCGCTAGAGCTTTCGACCAGATAGGGTTGCAGTGAGAGCTATTACATTTCACAAAGTCACAAAGAAATTAAATCATTTATACAACTCCAGTCGGATTAGGTAAATCATACTTCTACAATTGCACGATGCCGAAACATATCTTGTGTTATAAAAAGGTCGTAGTACAGGAGAAGAAAGACTCGTAATTTGATTGGCTATCGTCAATTATGCGTTATAAAAAAATTACATAAAAACGTCGTGCATGAAACTGTAGTTCAGCCAGCCTCGAATCTTAGAAGTGTTTCACAAATAATTTCATGAGTATGAACCCTGGTATTAAGTCGCAACAAGTCGTAACAACTGTTGAGAAAAACAGATGTGGACGGAGTAAGTGGGGGGGGGATCCTCTATCCGTAAGGGATACCACCCTCGCTTCTATTTCGCCCTGCCCACAACTGGTCTTCCTTTCGGGTCGGGGGAGTGAGGCCACCCGTTTTCTCCAGTCTGGTAGGGTAGCCTAAATGGGCCTTTAGGGGGAGTCTTGTAACTTATTCAAGTTGAAATCAAGGGTATCCTTTTCAAAGAACATATAATTCTTTCCACTCGCGTAGCACTTCATTTCCTTTATAAGAGAGAGAAATACTTTATTACATAATGCTGTATTGGTGACTATCTGCCTCACTTTGACAAGACAGTTAGTTTTTTCTTCTTATACTTCCTCCTGACAAGACAACTTTAAAAATTGCAAATATTTTACGTTTATAATAATCCTTGCACAGGCCTTACACACGATCAGTGTTAATGTTATTGCCTTATCAGAATGACATTAATAATGATCGTGTAGGGTGGGCCTAGGATGATGCCTGAATCAGGATTTTCTGATTTCTAGTAGTCATTGCTGGCTCATGGTGGGGAAACTGTCATTAGTAACGACGTTCGACCGCCATCAGTATTTTATCAAACACGGTCTAGTAAATAATCTACCAAAGTGAGTGACTCTGAACTATCTCCCTAACAAATAGAGTTAAGTGGGACTTCAAGTAATGCAGTTGGAATTCTACGTAGCTTTATTGTTACGTATGAAACTTTTCCCCATCAGTGGACTTCCGCAAAATCCAAATGACAGAAACCGCAAAAATGCCGCTTCTGATAATCTTATCGATGCGAGGTATCGGCGTATGCAGACGATATAGGTGTTTACAGCACTAGCATCAATCCCTCCAGAGCCCTGAAATTTACTGAGAGCGCTAGTCAACGGATCGCCAGGAAACTCGATGCCGTCCACATTCAAGTCAACCCAGCCAAGACGCAAGGAATCATATTCAGTTACAAATCCGGAAAAAAGAAGCTCCCGAAATCCTTCGTCTTAGACGGCAAAGAGTGTCCTGTAAGCAACAAGCTGTGCTACCTCGGGATTACCCTCGGTAGGCACGTTTCGTTCACAACGCATCTCGGCAAGAAATTAAAGAGTGTTAGGAAGAAATTCTCGGACACCTACTTCACAGCCCGGTATTATCGGTACGCCTCAAGTTGCTGATATACCAGAGCGTCCTAAGACCTGCTTTGATGTATGGGACCCCTCTCTTCAAGTATCTGACTCCAAACACTCCAAACGCTCCAGAAATTTCAGAACAGAGTTCTCCGCACTTCCCTCAAACATACCCCGTTCGACCAAATGAAGGCAGACGAGATGCATAAAAAATTTGAAGTGCTCACCATTCAAGATTTCATCAAGAGAACGCACATCAAATTTTTTGACTCACTCAGACATAGCCACAACCCACTATTCTCCGACCTTCAACCACCACCAATGTTCGTCAGATGGAAGCACGTTGGACCGCCGAAGCCTGGAGACAGATGGACGTGATCGAACCCTAGCCCCCTGACGGAGACTGAAGATCTACACCCAGCCGAGAGATCAAGACCGGGCGGGCCAGGCTTGACCTGGCCGACTACAAACCATTGCCTAGGTACCCCTAGGCTCCACCCTCGGTAAACTCTCACTACCTTCCTGATTCCACCCGCCTCCTTTAGGCATTCCACACCCCATATCCTTCTCATACATCCTTCAAATGGGGGACTCCCCTTAGTTAAAGGCACTCCTTAGCCCAAAATAATTTTCCTTTATTTTTCCCACATCCTATTTTTATAAGTTTGAGAGCTAAGAAAAAAAACAAAACAAAAAAACTTTTAGCAATACGAAATTAAAACCTGTGATTAAACAAGCCGATGTTAAAAAAAAAAAAAAAACACCGTTGAAAACTTCAATGTTCCTTCCTGTAGCTAGATATCTAAATTGCTGAAAGTGTTGATCTTTTCACTCACTACTAATCTTTCCTTCATATTAGTGTAATTTCTAGTCATAAATGGTTTGACCAATACCACAAAACTATCGAAGGTCCCTTCACGCGTTCGAAAATAATGTTTGTTACCGTCTGCATCCGTCACTCTAATTAATCTCTTTCGGCTGGGTAAATGAGAATTCGTGTCTTTGTAGCCAGGACTTCGGCACTTAATCCAACATTTCGCATTATGCTCAATGCCAAAACTATTGCGTTTGAGCTATTGACAACATGTTTGGAAACAAAAAGAAACACAAGTCTGGTGGCTGAATGGTGACAGATAAGAGTATGGTTCTCTATGTGGAGATAAGTATACTAATGCAAAGTAATGTCATTTCAAATGATTATGTTAGGTCAAAAAGTAATGTTAAAAGACTTTTAAAGATTATGTCATTACATATAATGATTTACACTGATCTTGTAAGGTCAAATATTCTCAAACTGCACACCACTACTTCAAACACCCATTCTATGAATCGAACAATTAACAGCAAACTAAATAACCATCAACTCACACTTCACTCAGACAATATTTATTTTTAGATATCAAACCATTTCCCTACCCGAGCTATCATCCAGCTGGTAATTACCACATACACATCACTATGACATACACCAGAGACAGTCTAAACAAATTATTCTTCGACTCAACTTATTATTATGAGACCATATTTATAATTGTAGTGACCGCTAACTACATAAGATAAATCACCCTATACTCTATTGCATATATATTGTAAGCAAAAGTAAAATAACATGAGTTAAATGTATTATAAACAAATATAAATCATTGTAAATGTGTTAAGCAATAAAAGACGGGGACCAAGCAAGTGACCTGAGGAGGGTCATCAGCTGGCAGTCATAAACATAACAACTTGGGACCTCTCTACCTCCAGGGGTAGGTAATTAGGCGTCGTTCACGTTCCTCGCGACAGGTGTGAAAACCAACCGCTGGCCTAGGAAACCTTGCAGCCTCCCAGCAGGAAGTAGAGAGGATACTTAAGCCAGGGCTTCTGGCCCTGTAAATGAGTCTCCTCGCGAGTCTCTCGGGACCTTTACTTGGTTTCCGCTCGAACTCTGAAAACTTGACTACTATGAAAAACTATGAAACCTCTGTACCTCTTCTCTTGAGCATAGTGCATTGTCGGGGCACGTCCCTATCATACAATGGAGTCAGATAGTAACGCCGTCATGGAACGATTGTCCAGGTTATTAACTCGAACAATCCGCACTTGTCACCAGGGCTAGGGTGATCAGGCACCCCCTAGTGACGACCCGACAATAATTAATTACACATATAAAGTTACGTCATAAACGTTTCTAGGACAATCTCACTAATACCAGATAACTTTCCATTTTGCTTTTATAAAACACTAACACATAGGAAACAATATATTCAAACTTAAAAATGAACGCGACTTAAAAAAAATAATTCTCATTGACATCATCCATCATGTATCAAACTAAATCATACCCATGGATACGATACATAAGATATTTTGAATTTTTCTATTTGGATTTTTTTTTGTTCCTTTTTCTATATTTTATATCGTATTTGACTTAATAAATTAAAATTTAGTCTCATAAGTGTCAGATGAGATGCTCTCACCTTATATTATCTTTGACAGGGCAAGCTTCATATAAAGAATTAAAAATGATTTCGATTAACTATGATTCACGACCGTGATTTATTGAGGTGTTTAGTCGTGGACACGTGTCTAGAATAGTTCCCAAGTCACAAAGTTATCACCGTACAAAGTAATTATAAATAAAAACAAAGCAAGAAATCTAATTAAATTTATTAAATAGAAACTAAAATAACTTAAACATAATTATAAATATCTAACTAAGATTACTAATAATAATGGAAGCATCAGAGAACCAGAAATGAGTTACTTTCTAGAAGATAATTTTGTACAGAATTTCCAACATTCGTGATTTTTCAACAACCGAGTGACAATATCTCATCTATTTCATGAGTTTGATCTTTTTAGGACTTTTTAAGGTATATTAAAACCAAAATCGCATTGTATAAAGGCTAAAAGTTACAATGAATAGTTATTATTTATTAGGTCATGACCACGTTGAATTTGATCCTAAGACTTCGCTCTGCTTGATATGAACTGCTGTTGAGCTTAGAATTAAAACAGAATAGAAACACTATCAAGCAGTAATGATACCCTTCGTAAACGGACATTGTTGCTCCATACATCGTCGTACGTGCCACGAGATTGGCAGATTAAATAAGACATAGCTGAGATTGCTCACCCATAAGTAGCCTTATAGCTAAGCCTATTACAGCGGAAGGTCCAATCTGGAGACAGAGGGAGAGGGGATTTGCTGAGATTCCTGCATTTGCGGCTTGAGTGAGAGGACTGCATTGTTATCATCCACTGTATGCTGTTAGGGCGAGGCTGCGGTCCGTTCTCTGGGACAGTAATTCTCTACGGTCTATGGACTTCCCATGTGCAATGCAGAGGACCTTAGATACCATGCATACTTTCCATGTACAGCTATATGTAAGCACCATTTCTCCCTTTATCGCCACAGTCCCCAATCACGAGCACACTAAACTATATCTATAAAACAGCGTTTCTACCTATTTACTATTGGAGCTAACGAAGTTTTTCTTGAGGGTGGTAACATTCAGCGTTTTTACTACTTTTTACGTACTTTGCCTCTTGACTCAACAGATAACTTTATTAGTTTACATACCGTAGGGAATGGAATCCCAGCCATACCACCATAGACTAGGTGAGCTATACATATCGATTGCACGTAGTGACTTGTACACAGGATCTGCAGTTTAAAGATACCAGAACTGGGATTATTATGTCTGAGGTGGCAGCAAAAAAATATTCAATGTACGAGTCAAAAAAATTTTTTTTTACTTACTAATCCTTACTATAATTCTATAATTTCCTAACTAAATTAACAAAAACAAGAATAATATTAAAATTTGGAACATATAACATGATGTCAGATCAATTGAATCATTTTGGTGTTTTTTTTTTAAATCATGGAGAACTGTACTTTTATTGATATCGGAAAAACATAAACATTTTCTATCTTTATTATTTTTTAAAGATTCATTGATTGATCAATTAGTTGGTATAAAAAATAATTAATAATGATCAGCTAATAGCTAATCGTGACTGGAACCCGGGATCTCCTCAATATCCGATCTGGCGCTCTACCACGATTGAGAATCCTGAAAATGTAAGCAATGCACCAGTGTGGGGGGGGGCTGAGGGTGATAAGCATGGAGACCTTGAGACACCTCAATTTAATAGACCGAGAACTACTACTAGTGCTCCTAGTAAAAGGATCCGCTCATAAATAAATTCCCTTTATTTTTCCCTTATTTATAATCTCAAAAATTTGAGAGCTAAAGGGAAAAAAAAATTAATAACTTCAACAAACATTTCATTTGGTATTGCGGTGCAGTTTTGCTCCATTGTGGCTTTTAATTCTTCAAGTTGGTTTTGTAGAGTAGATTTCATCTTTAAACAATCAACCGAAAAGAATACAGCGGCGTCAAGTCTAGGGAACAGATTCTGTCTTTATACTTCCAATATATAATTTTAAAATAAATTTTCTTTTTTCAAAAAGTACTCATCATTTCCAATTGATTACACCTCGAACAGAAAAAAAAAATAGGACAGTATAGAAATTTATTTTTGGTGGGTACCTTGTATATTACAATATATAAACAATCTCTGCCTTTTAATGTTAAAAAACTAAGATTTAATGTTATTGATAATTACTAGCCAATGAAAAACTAAACTGGCTGATTGGTACTAAAACCCGGAAGTTCTGAAGATGGTGCGGTAGGTTAGTCAAATAGATAAAGGTAACAGTTTCTTTAAAATTTGATTCCTCAGAATTTTGTGTCATTTTGACACATAGTGAGCTTCTGCTTTTTATTCATCTTGCTTCTGTTTATCCTGATTGAATCTTCTCACGGCTCCGTATTCTAGTAAATAAAGATATCCAAAAGATTTCCCCGCACATGTTCGAGAGTGACGCAAATCGAATCCCCTCCCTAGGGTTAAGTGGGGGGGGGGGGTTGGCCCGCATTCTATGGCACAACTTCCTTTGAAAAATGAGCAAGGACTGCATTGAAAGATAAAGAGAACTGAGATGGATGGGTCATTAATATGTTAGCCACTGTAGCTGTAATATTATGCATGAGCCGGGCGCACAGCCACAAAGGCTGTCATTACCAAGGGATGGTTCATCGCCGTTATGAATGAGCTCGCCCACCAGAAAATTATTCACTCATTTTTAGCTCCATCGACCAGACTGCTCGAGTGGCAGTTTTTTTTTTTCTTTTCTCTTTTTCAGTACACTCTCGTTAGCGGTAGTATACTTTTTATTCAGAATCTGCTTTAGAACGCAATTTAGACACTTTTTGCAAATTGATTTTTTTTTTTTTTAAAGTAACGCTTATAAAGGGCGAATTCAATTAACATTTTGATAGAAGTATCTAGTTTTTAGTGTGTCTTTCGTTTTATAAGTTTGAGGTGACTGGGGTAGTGTAAAATTATAAGACAAAGGTCCAGACATAACTGAATTATTACAATCTATAACCGTTATAGATAAATTGGCTAGTGTCTGACGAGGAGTAGAAGGAGGAAGGGAAGATTGTGTTATTATGAGATTAGTTCGGTGTGATCTAGTTCCCTCGAGTGGGCGAGAACAGCACATCGTGGCTCGAATCTGTACATTGTTCATGACATTAGTCCTAAAATAAAATCTTAGGTTTTATGTATTTTTTACTGCATACTATTTAATTTTACAGATTCTGACATAATTTTTTACGACCATGATAGACGTTCTTTATAGATAATCTTCATTTATAAAGTATTTACAGCCCAGAGACCTCCCAAATCTACATGGTTGCCACCTCCCACGCGTGCGAAAGAGGAAACGGAGTATTGGGCATTCCCCCACCCTCCTCTGTCAGCCGCGTCACCGGATACAAATAGTAGAGGCTGAGCAAAGGCGCGAGAGCCTTAGACGCTCAAACAAGCATTTTAACACCATAAAACTAAACTACATTGTCGGGTCGTCATGAGGGGGGTGCCTAGTTACCCTAGCCCTGGTGACGAAGTGAGGGTTGATTAAGTTTATGACCTGGACAATCGTTTCATGACTGTCTTACTATCTCCATTTTTGATAGATATGTGCCCCTACAATGCTCTATGTTCAGAAGAAGAGGTATGAGGTAGGTAGTGTAGGTAGTTTGTGTGGTCTTGGAATGACCACGAATTCACACTCGGTATCTGAGGGTAGGCGAAAGCAGTCCGGATCCCAAAGTCGAGTGTGAACCGGAGAGAGGCAGACTCCGCCGTGGGGAACACTGCTTGGTAAGGTTGCAGGGCCACGACAACCGTTGTCCACTAGGGAGAGTTATTGTATCCAATAAGGTCCCATGCCCCCAGTATGGGAACTGTACCCGGCAGGTTCGTTTTCTACCTGATGTGGGGTAGCGGGTTCCCAGCTCTTAATTTGCAGCTGTGACTTCTTTATTGTTTACACATTTACAATGACTTATTTATGTTATTTACATTTCTTTAAATTAATTTAAAATATATATATATATTGTAGTGATATTAGATATTGTGGATTTTTTATATAATATTAATCCAACTTATCAAGAAGGCAAAATAAAAACAAGTGAGAGTGTATGAAAAAAACAAAAGGGAGTATACTGGTGGTTGTGATGATAGAAACACACACAGTATTACACTCTAGTTTTAGCCAGTTATAATTAGTTGTTGTTGTGGTTCTGAGAAAACACACAGAGCATTATATTCACTCTAGTTTTTGGAATCAGCCTGATATATGTATCTTTTTTTTTTTTTTTTTTCTTAGCTCTCAAACTTATAAAATAGGATGTGGGAAAATTACTTTGGGCTAATGAGTGCCTTTCACTAAGGGGAGTCCCCCATTTGAAGGATGTATGAGAATGATATAGGGTGGGGTATGCCTAAAGGAGGCGGGTGGAATCAGGAAGGTAGTGAGAGTCTACCGAGCGTGGAGCCTAGGGGTACCTAGGCAAGGGTTTGTAGTCGGCCAGGTCAAGCCTGGCCAGCCCCAGCAGGGGCCTCTCGGCCGGAAGGTCGACCCTGCTTAAGCAGGTAGATGGGGTCTTGTAGCTTCGGAGATCGGCCTCGATCTCTCGGCTGGGTGTAGATCTTCAGTCTCCGTCAGGGGGCTAGGGTTCGATCACGTCCATCTGTCTCCAGGCTTCGGCGGTCCAGCAGTGCTTCCATCTGACGGGCATTGGTGGTGGTTGAAGGTCGGAGAATAGTGGGTTGTGGCTGTGTCGGAGTGAGTCGAAAAATTTGATGTGTCTTCTCTTGATGAAATCTTGAATGGTGAGCACTTCAAATTTTTTATGCATCTCGTCCGCCTCCATTCGGTCGAACGGGGTATGTTTGAGGGAGGTGCGGAGAACTCTGTTCTGAAATTGCTGGAGCGTTTTGAGAGTGTTAGGAGTCAGATACTTGAAGAGAGGGGTCCCATACATTAAAGCAGGTCTTAGGACGCTCTGGTATATCAGCAGCTTGAGGCGTACCGATAAAGCCGGGCTGTGAATTTCTTCCTAACACTCTTTAACTTCTTGCCGAGATGTGTTGTGAACGACAAGTGTCTACCGAGGGTAATCCCAAGGTAGCATAGCTTGTTGCTTACATGGCACTCTTTGCCGTCTAAGACGAAGGATTTCGGGAGCTTCTTTCTTCCGGATTTATAGCTGAATATAATTCCTTGCGTTTTGGCCGGGTTGACTTTAATGTGGACGGAATCGAGTTTCTTGGCGATCTGTTGACTGGCGCTCTCAGCGAATTTCAGGGCTCTGGTGGGATTGATGCTAGTGCTGTAAACACCTATGTCGTCTGCATACGCCGATACCTCGCAGTTGGGGTACGAGGCTCCTACGATGTGGGCGGTGTAAATGTTGAACAGCAGGGGGCCTAGCACCGATCCTTGGGGGACACCGGCAGTGTAATTTCTTCGGGTCGTAGACGTAGTGCCTATACGAACCGAAAAAGTTCTGCCTGTAAGATAGGATCTCATCAGGTTCTGCAGCTGATCCGAGAATTCATATTCCCTCAGACGTTGGAGTAGGATGTAGTGGTCGACAGAGTCGAAAGCTTTCGAACAGTCCAGTGAAATCATAGCGGTACCTCTGTTGCTCCGGACGTTCGATGCGACGTGGTGTTGCAATCTCACCAGGTTGTTGTTCGCACTTAAACCTGTGCTGAAACCAGTCTGCTCTGGTGAGATGACTTCTTGTGACTCATATGTATCTGAATTCAGTGACGAAATAAAAAGCCCGTAATACATATTATTAGCTTGAGATTGTGAGTAAGAAAAACTTAAAAACTTTGTTGGTTAGTGGTTATTGACCTGAAGCGGAACGGAAGAGAAATAGCACGAAGAGAAGAATTATAAATTTGAATAAAAAGAAGACCATTGAAGAAGAAAAGGAATCGAATTAATTGACAAGTATTTATAAAATTAATATAAGTTTATTTTTTTACGTTTGTAAAATTAAATTCATCTTTTTGCCAGAATTATTTTTGTTAATAGAACCTAATAGTAAATAAAATAAATGCAAAGTAAAAGAATAAAAAATAAAATTATCATATAAAAATATTCAAAGAACGTAGTAATATATATACAATAGAGTATAGGGTGATTTATATTATGTAGTTAACGGTCACTATATACACTATAGTGTAACTAGCAGAAAACAAATGTTAACAATTCAGATTAAATAAAAGCATTTTTGCTGTATTTGAAAAAAAAATTGACATAATTATGTTTTTACAATCGTATTCACGAGTTAGTTAACAATTTAAACCAAGCCAGTAACTTACTATAGGCGATTCAGGAGCCTATGACTAGAATGTCTAGAACGAAGATAAAACCCTTGGAGGAATATTTCTTCCGAAAATAAAGATAAATTTACTAGAGTTCACCTTTAGATTAAATGGTCAACTATAATTAGAAATTATTATGTGGTGTCTCAAACTGAGGAAAATTCAAATTAATGTACTAGAAAGTTGCGAGTGAAAATCTTAAGAGATTAGATATTGCATAAGCTACAATTTGTGCACACGGATAGCTTAGAGGTAGGACGCCCGACTAGAGGACATGGGTTCGAAACCTAGCTGTATGAAAACATTTTTTATTTTGCAAATAATTGTAAGCTATTTCTGTTAACTGAATTATGATAAAAATGGGCTGTCATCTACACAATTAAGCAAAACTAATTTGTGCTGTAATTTATAGTAGTTGATAGTTTTTGTTCTGAGAGCTTGAATATCCAATCTTAGTCCAATCATCTCTAGCAAATTGTAGAGGGACCCTTTAAACTGTAATTTGTAGTAATTTTGTGGTCCATTTTGATTGCTAAGTTTGGGTCGAGGAAGACAAGTTGAGTCTGGTGGTTGGTAACTTAGCCCGGTCTGGTCTTCTCCCTCAGTCTATCTATTTATTGCAGTTCTAATCAATATTGAACAAAAAACCCAATCAGGGTTGATTTTCTCGAAGGTTCCATTTCAAGGGGAAAGGAATGTACATGTCATGAAAATATGGCAACGCTGGAACAGATTAAAAACATAAAATTAAGAATTCAAAAGTAGCCCATCAAAAACTAATATTCGTGATAAGAATGAGTTATGATATTTTGCTTTTTGAATCAATAAAAAAATAAGCTACAAAGAACTTAAACAATAAATTAAAAAAAGAATTTTTCACATCGTACCGTAAATGGCTTTCCATGCAACATATTTTCAAACAGACCAACATCACAGACATCTGCTAGTGAATGCTGTGAATGTATCTTAAGACATTGTTTTTCATTTCGTTTACAATTTAAAAAATATTCACTGCCATTGCATAAAATATAGCCCAGACTGTTTTGATTTCGATTCCTTTCCGAATCCCAAACATACCGTTATAATGTTTAATTAACACTCAGAGCGGTTAAATATACCCGTCGAATTTCCAGTATAGGTTTGAGGTCGTATCTTCAATAAACTTTAAATGACTTCTGTATGCCCGCAAATAATTCTTACACGGCGAAGTGTTTTTATTTAGTATATGATTATGAAGCCTATTTTACACAATTTCGCAAGTATACTGTCTTAATACCAGCTTTGTTTAGAAACGTTTGAGCTAAAAAAAAATTTACACACAAACAACAGCACAACAAAAACACTTAGATAAGAAAGTATTCAGTATTTATGTATATAGATGCTTTTATTTCGGGTTGGTTCTTTATCCTCATTTAAAACTGCAATGGATAATTATAAATTAAATAGATTAATTATAGTTACTGCGTTGACTTCGCTCACTATCTTCATCTTAAATTGTTTTACTGCATCCACTAGATCATTGGAAATTGTTTAGCTAATATTTTAGTATGCCTGTATGTACGAATCAACTATTGCTGATGGATGTTTTATACCTCCAATTAAATGGATTTCTTTTATATCTGATAATTTGTAATAAGCATATTGATTCGTTATTTCAAGGCATCTGCACTCTCTCGAGTTTTAGTATTGACTTAGTTAATTAATAGTCTATTGAGTTGTCCAAAACGTGTGTTCAGTGCATGTCTATTAAATCCCATATGTTCATGTGAGTATTTTGTCCATATGGGAATCGTTTGGAAATAAATTCTTTGAAAATGATGAGAAGTAATTTTAGGAATACTGGGACGTCAGAACATGCTGCTAAAGGGTATTGGGAGTATAGGTTATATATGAAAGAACTGAGGGCTCTGACCTGAGGAACTCCTATTTCTATAAATACTATAGCCATACTAAATGCCAAACAATTATCGTGTACGATTGGGAATACTTATAACTGTATAACAGTTAAATTACGGAATGTGATCTGGTGTAAAATGGAATATTTATGTGCAAACGAAACCGACTTTGCCATTATTAAAAACTTGTTTTTTATTTGCTTAATTAAATTAAAAAACTTCCTTCTTGTCGAGTGCACAATTTATGACTAAGATTCGCTGATAAAATTTATTAACTAAATTTAAATAAATAAAGTTGAAGAAGCTTTGTATTTTCTATTGTCCGCTTCGTGATGTGTTGAACTGTACATGGCCTACAATAACATTTGTTTCAGTGATAAGTCAACTACATGGCGACTACATATAAACGCGGCGTTGTGAATACCGCCCGGACGACAGTCACGTCGTGAGGGTCTGGAACGCCGCAATAACCAGCCCTCTCCTCTCCCACGTCAACTCATATTAAAAATATCTCCGGGCTTTTCAGAAATGCCACCCCATTATCGGTTGTCTCCAAGTATTCCAATAATGATAAAAAATCTAAAATAACGGACTTATAATCCAGATTTGAGACAGCCTTGCTCAATATTTTAGATAGCTCTGTTATCTAATTGATTGATTGCTGTCCATGAGATATTGGCTATCCTCTCAAACAATTTTTATCGTATAGCCATTTATTTCTACAACAGAAATTCTGAAAGTTTGAAGAAATATTACACAACTCCTTTAAATATGTATAAAGTATGTATGATATAATAAAAACATGCAGCAAGTAAAAAAATGTTTTGAAAGTCTACAATAAACTGTGTATTTAGTAATGATATTCAAGCCAATTTAAACTAAAAAAAACTAAAAAGGCAAATATTTTTTTGATTATTTTATTTTTTATTATTGACCAAAAGGAGCAAGCCGTTTTTTGTTTTTTTTCAAAAACATTAAAATAACTTTATTAAAGCTTAAAAAAAAGACATCGAAATTCCTCTATTTCTTAAAAATTACGAAACTAAGGTTTTAACTAGAACTTAAATTTTTGCTAGTTAAACATAAAATAATATGCCGTATAAAAATAAAGTGAGCTTTTCTTTATACGATTAAATAGTAATTTAAAAAAGTTAGATCGGAATTGAACTAATTAGAAGAATATTTGCCATTTGTCAGTGTTCATCTCGATCCACCTAGGGATCCTCCTAATACGAATTTGAATGGCAATATATATGTACTCTTCCTGTTAAAAGTTTAAGACCACTGGATAAATTATGACAAAACAAAAGATTTTTAAACTAAACATTGTTATTATAATTTATTTCAGATATAAAACACAGTACACAACCGTCAGATATGATTTGCAATGATTTTTGTTATTAGTAGAGAATAATTATATAAACAATTACATATACTCATGTAAACTGTTTTTTCGTTGAAAAATCGCATTCATTTCTCGCACTTGTCTATGGAGTGCTTATATAGTGATTGTCATCATTTACTCATATTATTTTTCTTTTAAAAAAGCTGTACACAACTTGGAACTGTGTTAAGGATCTTTGTATCTGTGCATGGTGAAATTTGAACCAATTAATTTAAGTACAGAAGGAATAGCGTGGTCCTTTAAAATGATCAAATATTTTTTGTTTAGAATAGCGTTGATCTGGATGAATTCTTCTTTACCGCAGTCCCAAACAAAGACAGAACCTCTTCCATGCTTTACAGTGGGTTCAATACACTGAGGAGAAAATGTCTCTAAACGCGAGCAGCAAACCATTATTCTGCATTTTGAGTCAAATAGCTGAAATTTGGACTGGTCTGTCCAGAGCACCCTTATATAGTCTTCTAGTACTCTTTTCTATGAAAATGCATTATGAGCAAGGGCCCACTTGACCTAATCATTTTCATCATGTTAGGAAGTCTTAAAAGTGGTTTCAAGGCTGCAACACGACCCAACATGTTTGCTTCTGTAAGTCGTCTAGTAGTTGAAAGTTAACCCGAATTTCTGAACGTTTTATTGACATCCGCTCAAATTTCATAGGACTAGGTCGTCTATTCCTCTTACTTTTAAAAAGAATGAATTGGTCTTCAGGCTTACTTGTTTTTCTTGGTCTTCCGGAACGAGTTCTGTCTTGATGTTGATGAGTATTTTCAAAGCGAGTAATAGCTCCATGAACTCTTTGAAATTTTTAAATCAGCTGGTATTTGGCGCTCCAATTTACCTGTCTTGTAGAGCGCCTGAATAACACTTCTTAATTTAATTGAAATATCTTTCTTTTTACATATGCCTTATTGAAAGTTATCGAAATGTTTAAAGTTGATATGTAGTTATTCAAATTTTCAACAAACTTTATTAACACTCAGATGAACAATAAGAGTAAAGTAAATAATTTGAAATACTGAAGGTGTGTAGATGTTATTTAAAGGTAATCCAACTGAATAAACAAAAACGATTTGTTTGAACTAGTAACATAGTTAAGTTTTAACAAGAGATTATTAAAAAACTAGCTTTTTATTAGGTTGGTTATTCCTTTTCCCATTGTTATTTTAGTTAAAGAATTTATTTATTTTTAATTATAAAATTATGACCACACATCATGAATTAGAAAGAAGATGTGCAAATTAACCTGCAAAGGATTACTTTGTTTAGGACGGTTGTAAGTAAACTTATATTATATGTACATATAATAGATTTGCTGATAGAACAAATTTCATAATTTGCCTAATTTTTGTCCAAATCTAACTTTGCTAACACCGTTGGAATTGAAGTGTCGAATGTTTGTTTTGACCTATTACAACCGAAAAAAGATCGGTGAATTCACGACCTATTATCGCTTTGTTAGTTAAACCATCTACTCCGTAGTCTTCGTGACCTTTTGATGAAATTACTAAATCCTGTTATATTAGGATCATTATGTAGATCTTTTGTGGAATATAATATAAATATTGCATTAATAGGCTCTCGCAGGCAGAGCATTAGAAATATCTTTGCAGAAATCTCTTAGCCTTTTGATGAGGATTGATTACAGTGGCACTTTGACGGGGTGGGGGAGGGTCAATGGCAAAATTGAAAAAAGTTTCCTCTCACTTAGGACAACTCACAGTTCTTGTTTCATAGCGCCATCTTGACACTCTTTTCCTCTCTTGCTTCTCAAATCTCCACTAATTATAATTGATCGTCCACTCAGTCTTAGATAATGGTTTCATAGTTATTTTCGGAAAATGTGAAATTTTAGGAAATAAAACTACTGGCATTGATTTCATTCTTGGCACATTCTTCTTGAATATTATAAGTGTAATAACAATAATTTAGTAAAAAGTAAATTGGCGAAATGAATAAACCAGGATTTATATATACATACAAGGATTGATTTTGTTTTTAAGTATACATTTCATTATAGTGTTGGTTCCAAGGGGCTCTGGCATCTAGGATCTAAATTTATTGAGACCTTGTAACATGAAACAAAATAATGTTCCTTGTTCTCATTATCTCATTTAGTGATTTTTAGTTAAGTAATTTTAGTTAAGTAAATAGTTAGTAACCGTTGGTTAAAGAGAAAGGTTTTGGATCCCTTGTGATAGTAATTACTGCTCCTTTCATCCAAGACATTGACCGGCTTCACTTACGCACCAATGGTTAGAGAAAGTAGCGGCCCTTGAAAATGTATACATGCTTATAAGCCACGCCATACAATGATTGGACAGAAAAAACCTTTGAATAGTTGTTTATATTTTAGTTTTGTTTACCTTGCACCCTGTGTTCTCTAAACAATGCATTTTTGGCCAAAATAGATCTTACGGGGTCCCGTTTCTACAACAAAACAATTTATACTAAATATAATCTACCTATACTACTTACCTGGTGTTAAATTATTCACCTGGAAACTAGTTTAGAGCCTTCATCATATACGTGCTTACACACCGTAGCATATTCTCAGAGCTTAATACAAGGCATTCCTAACTTTGATAATTGCAGTTAAATAGAGATAGACCCTAAATTTAAACGGTTAACGTTCCCTCATTATTTTGTTAATAACAGTATCGCCCACTTTATAACCGCAAGTTCATCTTCCCCAGCATTCCATTCATCCCGTCAACCCACAAACTCAATACCATCCTCCACCTTAAAGTTCTTCTGATCTCAAAAGCCTATTAACCTCATTCCTTACAGAGTTCAGAATCCTTAAGACCTCTCTCATTTCCCTTCTTACAAATCTTGCCTCCTACCTTATCCCCGTTAAACAAAATCCATATGTGGATCCTTCTGACTCCTTATCCATTCTCCTCAAATATTATCTGAAAAACTTACCTTACCGAAAATATGTTTTATATTTAAATATAACATTTAATATAGCAACCTCTGGAAACGTTATATTACTGTCATATTCGCCAAACCCGGTAAACCACCCAATGACGCCGCATCTTACCGTACAATTAGCCTACTCCCTATCCTCTCAAAATATTTCAAAAACTCCTATTAAAACGTCTACTTCCAATTGTTGAATCCGAAAACCTTTTTCCTACATACTAATTAGGTTTCCGTCAACGAACTTCCACGGCTCAACAAGGCCTTCGCGTTGTTGATCACTTATCCTAAGCCCTTGAAACCAAACAGTATTGTACTGCTGTATTTCTGGACATAGCTCAAGTTTTGATAGGGTCTGGCAAGCAGACCCTTAATCCTACAGTCTTACCTTTCAAACTGCTTCTTCTAAGTCCGCTGTGGCTTAGAATATTCTAATTAATATCCCATAAAAGCAGGGGTTCCACAGGGCAGTGTCCTGGGCCCCATCCTCTATAACCTATACACCGCTGATGTCCCCTCTATCCCCAATACCTTCCTGGCCACATTTGCACATGACACTGCAGTCTTTTCATCCCACTCGGGCCCCGCCATAGCATTCCATAACCTTCAAAAACACCTTGATGAGATCGAGCATTGGTGCAATGAATGGTGGATTAAAGTTAATAAAGCAAAATTTTCCCACATTACCTTCACCCTATTCCCCAAATCTTGCCCTCTTGTTCTTTTGATTACATTCCTCTCCCTGTATTCGAGGTAGTATGGTACTTAGGCGTCCATCTCGACAAACAGGTGACCTGGAACCAACATACGAGACTAAAAAGACAACAGCTAAAAAGGCCTTTTGGACAACTGTATAGACTACTTCAAGAAAATCCCTTTTCGCAATAGAAAATAAATTACTAATTAAAACGTTATACTTAAATTCATCTGGACACACGGAATAGAGCTATGGGGGACAGGAAAAAAATGGAATATTAAGCGTATCCAATCCTTTCAATCAAAGGCCTGAGAACAATAGTAAATTCCACTTATTACGTCAGCAAAAAAAACCCTTAATATAGCTTACGATCTCGAACTCATCCCTTCCAAGTTCATGAACTGCAATAGTAACCTATCCAACCACCCTAATCCCCTAACACAGTCATTGCTCTGCACCACTCATCCCTATAATTCTCCTCGGAGACTAAAACGGCAGAGGCCTCGTGACTTGCTATAAATGCGTAACAGTGGGATTCCTGGCAATAGCTAGTTTCTCCATTCATGCCCTAAGCGTATTTGACTCTCGCGCTCTTCGTCAGCCTCCACTGATTCGTATCCGGTGACGCGACTGACGGAAGAGCGTCTATCACTGCGTCTCAAGCTACTGATTTACAAGAGCATACTCAGGCCTACTCTGCTGTATGGTGCACCGCTATTTCGTTATCTGACGTATACGACAGCTAAGAAACTCCAACAATTTCAAAACGGTATACTGATGAAAGTGGTCAGAGGTACTTCATTCGAGCAGCGAAGAAACAGTGAGCTCCATGAGATGATATTTGTGCTGCCTACGGTGGATGAATTTATCCAGCGTAGACATATCAAATTTTTCGACTCATTACAATATCTAACAAACCCGGTGTTTAACACTATAACCCCCGCTCCGTTCCCCCATCGATGGCAGGACGCTGTCGTGGCTGGAACACTCTAGTCCTAGGTTCTAGGTAGAGATTTAGTTTGGTTTGTTTAGTTTTGTTTTGTTTAGTTTGTTTTGTTTTGTTCCTAGTGTTTAGTGTTGGTGTCGGTGACCAATAGAAGGTGAGCCTCATCACCTAGTGTTGTATAAGAACGATGAACTTTTAACAACAATAAAAATTTCATTATATTATGCACTCCGCCAAATGCATGTAAATGCAGAAAGAGGAGAAACATGTAATCCAGTTATTTTATTATTTATTTTTTGTATATTGTATTATTTTGTTGAGGTTTTCAAATAAAAAAAAAACAAAAAAAAAACGGAAGAGCGTGTGGTACTACTTCCCAAGACTCCGCTTCCTCTTTCGCATGCGAGGGAGTAGACTACCATGTGGATTTGGGAGGTCTCAGGGCTGTTTGTAAATACTATATGAATGAGCAAGTGACTGAAAATTGTAAATATGGTATGAAAGAAAAGATTTATCACAATCGCCCAATGAGGCAGATTGTAACGTAATAAACTTATTTATATATATATATATATATCGATAGTAAAAATGATATCACCGATCCTAAACTTTTAAGAATTATTAAAAAACATCGGGAAGTTCGAAAATGTCTGAGAATGTGTAATACACCAAAATTGGAAAGACGGATTGCAAGTCAACAATAGTAAACGCGTAGTTTTTTGTTTTATTATTTTTACATACTTCACTTATTGGCTTGAATTTATGCTCTGGGAATTCGTAAAGAACCTTTTACCAGAGGCTTACACCTCGAGCGACAATACCCGAACAGTGTGTATGTGAAAAGAACTAAAATCAGTCTCGAGGGCGATATTCGGAACCAAGCTTCTCCTTGCCAATTAGTACTTTTTCTTCCAGGAAAGAAGAAGTTCCAGTGGAAAATTAGCCGTTTATTGGCCAGGCGATAACTTTATACTGGAACTGCGATAATTGACCAGGCCCTCATTCCATCCAAGCACTCTCAATACGCCTTCTTCTCTGATTCCTTAGCCATTAGGGTTTTATCTCGAGCGGCTGGGCGATTCTCGGCGTAAATTGAAACAATATTAGACCGACGGGGGGCATTTTTACGGTTCGTTAGCTAGACCTCAGCTAATGTCTTTCCCCTAGGCATCCCCCCTGATTTAGGAAAATGTTCTTCCCCGAACGGAGAGTCTGGAGTAGGAATAACTGGAATACTACCCACTATCTCTGGAGCTAGGCATACATTATATTAATGAATTTTTTAAATGACAAAATTAATCCCATTAATTCTGTGTTTATGTTATCGTAACGTGAATGCTGATTCGGAGAGTACGTTGAGTGAAGTAGATTAATATCTACCCTAAATTTCAGCTAATTTTGGGTATCACGTTTTGGTTCTTCATGGGTGTAAGCAAGTCGTAACCTCTAGGCACATCACCAAATACAAACTACTGGATGCTGACTAAATAATGACATGATGGCCATTTCGAAGACTTTAACTGTCATATATTTATGGTGTGTCCCGACAGTACTTTTCTTTAATCTTCGAGGAGGAATATAGGGATTTGTTAGAACCTAAGAGGTTTAAAAAATAAAACTGAGTAACCAGGGAATAATTTTGTACAATAATTTGAGGAACATCCGCAAGGCCTTACGTATGTGCTTTATAGAATTCACCCTATTTAGTTGGTTCACAACTGTTTATAAATATTTAAATAAAAATTGGTTATTAATCGATATAGCAAAATTAGTTGGTTCACAACGGTTTATAAATATTTGAATAAAAATTGTTATTAATCGATATAATAAAATTTTAATAGGTTAAATAATAGAATTTTACATCATGTCGACATGTAACATAACAGTTGTTATGAGAGTGGGACATAGGTGTCCTTAAAAAGTTTTCTAAAATAAAAATAATAGATTGGCCAAGTGATTTAGACTTGAACCAACTGATACATACATCTATGTATATAATTTGTAAACCTACAAGTGTTGAGAAAGATGCACCACAGCGACTCCCCGCACAACTCCAGTGGTCTAATCTATGACCGCAGCACACCATCGTGTGGTAGAGTCCTCTTGCTCAAGTTGGAGGATGCCACAGAACTTCTTCGGACAGAAGGTCCTCATATGATGTTATTAACATATATCGTCGAGTTTAACTTTGTCCATGTAAAGTAGGTTGGGTTTAGTCATATCTTCTGAATTTACTATGCCCATTGTAATGATACAATATCCCGTTTTTATTAGATGATTTGCCAGTCTACCTTAAAACAATTTTTTTTTTCTTAACCCCTATTTCAATATTTTTTAAAAATTGTAAATTATAAACAACAGTATAAATGAGATGTGTGCGGGTGGCTCCTTCTACTGCATATTATATGCAGTTTAAGGAGTGTATATCTTGACAACTAACACCTTTTTGTGGTTGAACGTTGAATAAACTGAAACAGGACTAGGTGATGAGTATAGTTATCGGGTAGCATAGTTATTTTTATGTGGAAATTATAAATATGAAAGTTTCGTTCCGGTAGGCAAGGAGCCATTATAATGTATACTGTATAGGGATATGTTGGGACGTCACTAGGGGGGTGCCTGGTCACCCTAGCCCTAGAGACAAGGGCGGATTGTTCAAGTTTATAACCTGGACAATCGTTTTATGACGGCGTTACTATCTGACTTTTGATAGGTATGTGCCCCGACAATGCACTATGTTCAAGATAAGAGGTACAGAGGTTTTTCATAAAGAATTAATCAAGTTTTTAGAGTTCGATCGGAAACCAAGCATCAACGAGTAAAGGTCACGAGAGACTAATTAACAGGGCCTGGAGCCCTGGCTTAAGTGCCCTCTCTGGGAGGGCTGCAAGGGCCTAGGCCGGCGAATGGGTTTCCACACATGTGGTGATGAACCGCCGCCTGTTTACCCGACCCCTGGAGGGTAGAGGCTGCAAAAGGGTTGTTTATGTTTATGACTGACAGCTGGTGACCCTTCTCGTGTTACTTGCTTGGCCCCCATCTTTTATTGCTTACCACATTTACAATGATTTATATTTGTTAATGTTATTTACATTTTGTCTGTAAAACATTTAGTTCATGTTATTTACTTTTGCTTACAATATATATGCAATAGAGTAGAGGGTGATTTACGTTATGTAGTTAGCGGTCGCTACAGCATACTATCTACTAGTTCCTGAATAGATGTAAGTAAAGGTTCAGTTCTCCATTGATGTGTTGCTTGTTTGTAGTACAGTTACAAATAATAAAACCAAACGCTATGTTGATTGTGACCAAGTTCTTTGGAGATCTGATGAGCTGCCCTCCTGACAGAATCTCTATAAGCGAAGATTCACTCACACATAAGAAGCCTTAATTCTAAATTCAGGTACAACTTAACACCATCCATCAGAAAGGAGGTACCACTAATAATGATACACATAGAAGCTGAATGGACAGGAAATGGGAAGCTCCATTTGTACCTTGTCAAAATGATGATACATTACTTGCAATCAAATCTACTTTCCGTCGATGCCTGAAAATTATATAAAAATTGGCCCATTGGGGTATAAAAAATATTGATAACTTTATAAGAGGGAAAACCCACAGTTAACGACGACTTATCCAATTATTTCAAATACAAAATTACCCTATATCCATTGTCACTCTCAACAACTAACTATGAATGAGAAAAAGAGTAAAGTCAGATAATATACACTAAGTTCAAAAGGATCGATGTCAATCTTGTTGAGAGTGTAGACACCTAGATAATTGACGGAGGTAAGAAGCCTTTATTGAAATAGAACAAGTTGACTTGCAGATCCTGCAATGATGCAAGCTATATATACGACAGCATTGAAATAACTGAACACGGCGTTACAAAACTATTTCGTACCTCAACTTCTGATAACGGTAAGTGCTTTCGTTCTTTTCAAAGACAAAACGTTATAATAAATAATCGTTTATTCTCGTCCATAAAAACGAGTATTTCTTTTTTTAGGATGGTTTTATCGTCTTATTTATATCACCATTAAAATAAAGGCCCAAAATACATGCGTAACTTGTATAGATCGTACCAAAACTAATTTCAAAATCCACTTCCCCCCATTTTAGAAAATGTTATAGACCTGTACTAATACGTAATGGCTTGTTTAATAAGAGGTTTTTATGTAGCCTACTCGTATCATTTGCTCCGTTTTCCCAATCTGACAAAAACATTACTTCAGTAATTCAACAAAAAAGATTTTTTTGTTTTGTTTTCTAATTAATTATAAATAAATAGATAAAAAAATTAGTTTTGATCATATTTCATTGTATGTATAATGTTATAGTACTGTAAGCAGTGGACACCACATGACTATTTCTCCTGCAGTGGAGTTAATAATTAAACATTATTTATTTTGGTAAATTAAACATTATTTATTTTGGTAAATTACAATAAAATTTATTTTTTATTTAATTTAATATTTTATTTTCATTTGTCATATAATATTGTTTGAATTTAAAGTACAAAGGAGAATCACTAGAGGTTGGCCGAAATACTGGTGGTTAAGAGAAGTAATGAAGGGTAGCTTTTTCTTGGAAGATAAGAAAGTGATGTTTGAAAGCTGCGTTCTTCCTTCAGTCACTTATGGCTGTCAAGCCTGGCCACTCACCAAGCAGCAAGAATCCAAGTTAAGAGTATGGCAAAATTCTGCTCTAAGAAGCATGATAAACTACAATAAAAAGGATAAAATTAAGTGTGCAACTATGCGCAAAGAACCTGGAGTTAAAGATATAAGCCTACATATAAGGAAAATTAAATGGAAACGTGCGGGACACCTGGCCAGAATTCAGGATGACAGATGGTCTTTGAAGGTTACCGAATGGATCCCATATAATTTAAAGAGAAGGCGAGTAAGGCAACACAGGCGCTGGAGTGATGTACTCAAGACTGTCACTTGGATAAGAACTGCTCGTGATAAAGAAAAATGGAAAGAACTATGGAATGAAATTGCGAGCTCCACTTCCCAGTAGGTTTTGGTCTCCAGGGAAGTTAGACCATCACCCCCATTAAGAGGAAGCCTGCACGAGGCAACATGTTCCAATCATATTTGCTTAT
This sequence comes from Acanthosoma haemorrhoidale, assembly GCA_930367205.1. Lineage (NCBI taxonomy): Eukaryota > Metazoa > Arthropoda > Insecta > Hemiptera > Acanthosomatidae > Acanthosoma > Acanthosoma haemorrhoidale. The sequence goes on from OV884015.1 coordinate 32,629,251, forward strand.
TTATAGTTGTAAATATATTTCAAACAGTTTTTTACGTAGACAGTTCAAACAGTACTAAGTATAACTTTGTAATAGATTATTATTAATTGTAAATAGCTCAGAAGCAGTACTTTTTATTTATATTGTCGCAAATTATTATTTATTTTACAAAATATTGTTTGTTTCCTTATGCAATAAAGGCTTTATTTACTTATTGTTTTAATGTAGAATTGATTTTTTATATTCGATCTTTATTATTATTTGTAGGGGACTTTGTACCAGAATAAAGTTTATTTTCTAGTTTTATCTAGCTATCTAAAATCATGTCAGTCACACTAAACTACTATTAGCAACATACATTCACAGATATATAACCATTTGCTTTGCCTTCCTCTAAGTACAGCCACGCCCTAGGGTAGCTACAGACAGACAATCATTGATAACCACTCTGTCTTCGAGTTCATCAATCAGTCTTCAGAGTCTGCTGATTCAGGATCAGGTCCTCATTAATCTCCTTCCGCAGTGTATTTGTGGCCCCTCTACCTTTGATGGATACATCACCAATGGCCCAAGGGTCACCAAGGAACAACCAGAAAATCCTCAGTGAACTGTCATCAGGGTCGGGTCATTTTTTATATTTTTTTGTACACTTATAAATACACTTTCTGACGGTTCATTAGTTTTCTGGGACAATATTCCTTTTATAACTTCAAAACCTACTTCTAGAAGAAAGATTGGGAGAAGTGGGTCGGGTGTATTTTTTTTTTATCATTTCTTCCATAATTTACCTGAAGGGGATGGTACTACGTAGGAGCCAGCATTGCTGCTGGTATTCAAAACTGTACACAGTTTCGGAACTAGTCGTGATTTCATGATATCAAACCCCCCCCCCCCCCCCTCTTCCCTCAGCTCTTTGCGTTGATGCTAAACATGGCAACACTGATTAGAACAAACTAGTGAAAAAACAAACACAAACCTGGAAGAGAAAAAAAAACAAGTGAACCAGCAGTTGTTAAAAGTATAGGATTACATATCCTATAAGAAATGGCTACAGGTTTTTTTCAGCTCTGCTCACTCTCCTGTAATGAGTGTGCAGAGAAAACAAAACAGCTAGAGAAAAGAACCAGTCTAGCAATCAAGAACAGCTTCAGCAACCGGAGTGAAAATGTTTCTTATTTTCCAGAAAATTTACGACTATGAAAAATTGAATAAAACGATAGAAGACTCTGTAGTCAATTACATCGATATACAAAGCCTGTTGGCCGACTTCAACTTGGAAGATGATATAAAGAAAGAAATGATATAATATCATTATCCCATCACTACGGACCGGGTCTCTCTGCGACTCTTATATACATCATAAATTTCATAAATAAATTCACTTAGATTTATTAATTATAATGTGTTAATTTATTTTCCATCTCTGTTTAACAAGTTTGTTAACTTGGTTAACATAAGTGCTTTCTCAAGTTTAAATTAAGTTTAAAATGAAGATGTTTCAGTGAACTTACACAAATTATAATTAACAATTTGTGACATTAAAATAATAAAAGTACTTTTATTTCTATACATGTATGTAACCTTAAGCCACATTTATTTACTTACTTTATTTAAAATATTTAATTTACCACATAGTGAGATTGAGTCTGTTAATTTTTAATACTTTCTAGTCCCTTTAAAATCATCAGAAATTCTTTAAAATTTTCAGAGCTAACACAGAGCTTAAGTCTGTATTTCAGCCAGACCTGGTCATGCCGACCTGTAATCTAAAAATCCTGCTAATTACGGTGGGAAAAATAATAATTAATTTATTTGAAATTTTCCATGGTTTTTTTTACCATTGGGGCACTAAATAAAACAAACATTCAAAATATTAGTTCTCTATCTGAAACTTGGGTTAAATTAAAATTGCAACAGGATATTATTGACGGTTTAAATGGCTTTGTGTAATTAGAGTTGACAAATAAAAAAATTTTTAATTAAATTATTATCAATGAGGGTAACTAATTCTTTAATTTGATACCCTACTCGGTAAGTCATCACCCTGCTTCATTATTGTGCAGTTTTTCTCACTGTAATTCAATCAATGTTTCTCTACCTAAATATAATTTATGACTTTTGATGTCCACTGCAGTCCTCTAATGTTTTTTATTTGTTCCATTGTGTATAAGTATTTGTTCCAATCCCTTGCTAATATACAGCAACAATTTTGGAAACGTACAATTTCGTTCCGTGAAGTTGTATTCCAGTTATGATGATGATGATGATTTATTTTCAAAAATAAGTTTAGAATACGTTGTTTTGCCTACTATTACACACAAGAAACCCCAGGCCCCAGCTCTAATTAATTTAAACGGAGAGACTTAACCTAAATGCTTAAGAGTTTGGGGATGCTGAAACTGTTTTCGATGTTAAATAAAAAGCTAGTAGCTTAGAGAGAGAATTAAAAGAAAAAAGGAAGCTAACAAAAGCAATTAAAACAAAAGTCCCAATAATACCCTGCATTTGTTATAGTCAGGCTCTGTAAAGTGTTTGGGAAAAAGGTGCTTTAATAAAATCGCTCGTGGAAACTTAAAATCATAAAAGCAGTGTAGCTCTATTTTATAGTATTGTCTACCTTATCACGACAATGTGTACCATCTCGTTTGATACGCAGTAAAGAGAGTTTGTCAGGGGCCTAGAAGTTATTGATAGAATTGTCTCCATATTTATTAAACTGTGTTCTCCTCAACATCTCGAGTGGACTAAGTATTGCGAAATTTATTAGTAAAATTTATCTGACTTTTTGCAGTTATGCCGACGAGATAGAATGCTGTCGCTGGCTGCTGCACTCGCCTTGTTGCTGAGCCCAACTGGTGCAGCACCCTGTGGTGGGGTCCTCACCGACCCCAATGGGGTCATACAGACCCCTAGCTTCCCGGGACCACTGCCTGTTCCTGTCAAGTTAGTACATACTATCACATATCTTATCATATGCATGTATATATTTTTAAACAATCGTGAGATAATACTGAAAGATGGCGACTGAGCCTTTTAGTTTTAGCCTTCGTCGACGATACAGTTGTCCCTATAGAGAATGGAGATGAGCTTGTGGATTCGTTAAGCAAAGAAGAACAAAGAGCCAAAATCGTGATTAAGAAACTGATAACGAGCAAAATAAATAGTACAGCTCAAGAAAAGAGATAATAAAATACATATTTTATTTTATTTTGTATTTATTTATTAAGGTATGTTGAATGTATTGCACCTTTTCGATGTCCTTCCCCGTGTACGTTTCTCATCTTTAAAAAAACATTTTTCGGTTTTCTTCATTTTAGGCATAAAACGTTTCAAAACAAATTCTAAAGAGCGGTAAATGTTTTGCATTATTGCATTTGATACAAGTAATAATATATCTAACTGTGTATTTTTGAAAATACACAGTGTCACGGTCCGGTATCTCAGTAGCTGTTCAAAATTTTCTGACAGGTTATGTATAAAACTTTCAGAGAATTTAACGCTCTTTAAAATTCGTAATAGCAGTTTTTACCTAAAATGCATTGAAAGCGAACTACTGAGGAAAAACTAAAAAATTGCTTTTTCTTAGCGGTTTTTTCAAGATGGTGGAAAAAGCAGAAGGGGAACGAGATCGAAAGGGGCATACCTGAATCACAAATTGAACTTTTGCAATACTGAATGATGTCTCTACTGGGCTAAAACCATAACCTTAAATTTAAAGTCAGACTTTTATATTTTTAATTTTTTTTTTCAAGCAAAGATTATTTAAACTATGAGAGGCCATTGAAAACTATGGAATATCTACGTTGACTGAGTGTATTGGGTTCAAGTACGTTTAAGTATAATTGATTATATCCTTTATGATATCTAATTATGGGGCTTGGTAGGCTTCGCTAGCTAAGAGCGAGGTGACAGCCTGCCATGATCTATCGTTCCAAGGAACTTTCTTAATATCCTGCTCCTTATTTTTGCTGTGCTTCCTTGATCCTGTGCGCAGGATGAATACAAATCATCCGTCTTCTTTCTCTTCAGTCACTTTCCACCTCCAGCCCCCGTCCTTCATCGGAGATAACAACCTTGCGACAAAAACTTCTAGGCTCCCCATTTACTTTTTCAACTTTAAATGAGACTGTTGTAAAACACTTTAATCTTAAGGTAGGTTAATTATATTCTGATGATGTATGAATTCTGCTTTAATTAGTCTTTAAAATATTAAGATATTGAAAGAAATATCTTGTAATAATTGTCCTAATATTTTTTAAACGTAAATATTATACCTAAACGCTAGTACCATAGCTGTATGATGCATTCCCATCTGCATAATACTGTATTTATGTCTGTCTGTCTGCAATGACGTTCGTCACATTTACCCGATTGCTTTAAATACACGGTATATGATTTGGTGAAGATTTAAAAATAATTTATCTATTTCTTTTCTGCCAGAACAATTCTTGGGCATCTCTCTTTACTCTAGTTTATCTTGACAAAACTCCAGAATACATACATAATCTCTTTAATTTGAAATCTCCAGTCAGCTCCTATAAGCCTAGTTTCCACACATCAGAGCCCCCTGTTTGTAGCGCATCCCTTTGGAACTCTCTAACTATATTATTTTGCAATTTATCTTCAATTTCTTTCTAGAACAATGCACTGATACTTTTGTTGCAACGGTCTTTTTACTGTAATTCTCTCGATCAGTTACTCGTTACGGGCGATTGGCCGAGTAAACAAGAGCCGTTACCTCAAGACAAGTGGCCCGCTGTGTCCTCAAGAGAAACGGAGGATATAGGGCACGGTACGGTGGATAGATATGCGTTAGGTAGGATTAGGGTTGAGAAATGACTCCCCATTCATATTAAATGTGGGAAAACCAAGAGCTCCGGCAGAGCCCATGAAGTAAATCAGTTCCTTAATGGTGAAGAAGTGCGTAACCCTCCAGACCAACCAAGCGATAAAAGAGTTCAAAGGAAAATGAAAAAGAAGAATATTTATCGTTCAAGCTTTCTCATTATTTTAATTAACCCATTGTAATTTGAATTCATTAACTACATTGTTCGTATATGATCATATGTGAAAGTATTTACATTTATTTATATATATATATATATATATATATATATAGTTAAGGGCTGACTCAGCTCACTATCACAATGCTGACCACCGTCCTTTCCTATCATATATATGAGCTCCTCGCTTAGAGATAAGCCATTCCCATTTGCAGTCCCATTCAGTACATTCATTTATTATTCATAGTAGATTGGTCATTTATAATTTATTTTCAACCTAGTGTATTGTAATTAAATAAAGTCCTTTTTAAAAAGTGAACTGCTCGTGAGTTGATTTAATTATATATATGCTGTTAGGAGAATCCAAGATCTATATTTATATTTCATTTCCTGTTGCAGATGCCAGTGGGTGGTCGACTCCTCGCACCTGGCCGAGGACGTGCAGATAGTCGTCTACCTGACCCAGCTCTTCGTCACTTCCGGCCTTACTTTTACCGAGTACGCTTTTTTTGACAAGAACGATCCCAACCTCCAGAGAAACCCCACTCTCCTGCTTTCAGTCACCGAAGAGAACTCGGTGACCACTCGATGGTTGTCCACTAGGTCCAGGTTCTTGGTGGTAGAGCTGGAGCTTGACCGTCTGGAGACCAACCACCTCCGCGTCTTGGACCAGCTCCTCGATGTCTTCGGCTTCAACGCCACCTACGAAATGACGCCCTGGTCGGTGAGGAACGACAGCTGCTCAGTTATAGACTGCTCCTTTGCCGGCAACTGCTACCTCAGCGGCGATCACAGGTCAGTTACTGATACAATCTGTACCCAGACATTTTGCTACGCGCATTGGGTTTTATTATCAAATAGACACAAGTGAACTATCACATTTGGTCTGTCTGTCTATGTGTTTAACGATCGTGGCCGTAAAAATAACAAAAACCATATTCAACTGAACTCCGTTTGACCCATTGTTCCGAGTAACTGGTTCTATATTCCTTCCAGAATATCTTCCATAATTAAGTTCATTCACTTATATGAATGTTAGCTAGGTATTAAATTTTTTTTTTAATTGTACTTTATGAAATACATTAGCAAACAAAAAAAACACGAAACAGGTTGATTGAACAGTAAAAAAAATATAAAAGTTTATATAAAAGAAAAAAAGTAGATTAAAAAAAATTAATAACATCGGTGATATTCCTGGATAACCTTGAGCTCAAGCAGGCACAAAACACCATTCTTTTCTTTTTTCACAGCGGGCTTGGCCATTGTTACAGGACTTTTAAGTTTGAATTTTCTTCATAAAAAAATTTAATGATATTCAGAAAAACGATACGATGGGAGTCAAAAATAATATTTCGGATATATCCGGGTTTTTTTAATTTTCTAAAAAGTGAATTTTCACTACTGAGCTATTTTCACGCATAAAATTTACTTTCTTTTGTTTAATGGCATTGATTTTGATTTTCGACTTTTCTATTTTTTTTTCTGTGATTCGGTAAATTTTATTTTACCTGCTTACGGAGAACGCCTTGGCTATCAATTTGTACAATAAAAATTATTTAAAAAAGGTATTCTATACATTAAAAAACAGTGCCAACGAATCCCAGGGTATACTTGCAATAGGGTTAGTTAGAAAGTTCAGTTCATGAAAAGAAGTTTTTTATTTTGCCAAAACGTGCACAAGGAATCCAGGTAAACATTGAACATAATTAAAATAAATAAAACTAAAACTGAACGATGTGCTAAAAATTTGTGTTCTTATGGCTTTATGTCAAGAGAAAGTAATGTTTGCTGACTGTTGTAGGATCGAGTTTTCATAATATTTTGCTCCTTTTATACCAAAATCCGGATAGTCACCTGCCCTGCGCCAACTAACCCCGGCATCGTTTTGCAAACATTCTGGCCTCCCTACCTTTTCACGAGGTGAAAACAATATTTTATCGCACATGCAATCACAATTAGCCACTCTATCACAGACGAACAACGCACAGTGTTCTACAACTTCACTAAACCTAAAGAAGATTCATTCCAGTAACTTAAATTAAACTGAAACAGTGTTGGATGATGGACATCATGGCTCTGACGCCTTTGTGGCAAACTTTAGAAGCTGAGTGCCAAGTGACCCCGTCCTCGCATTTTGGAATAGCGGGGAATAAAATTAGGGCTGACAACGAAGCCGCAAACATGCGATAACGTACACCGAAGGAATGATAGAGAAATGTTTTACAACTTACAGCCAAGATTAATAGAAATAGTTTTAACCGTAATGAAACTATAACGAAAGTGAGTGCATTTGAATTTGTCGACTATTAATTTAGATTGAAGAAAGACAGATAGATTTTTATTTAATGTAAAATGCTCCGCGTATGGCTGCTTCAGGCCCTAACAAGACAGACTATGGAAAGTTAGAGTATGTAAATCATAATTAACAAAATCATAAGTATGAAATTATATAAAAGGAAAAGTCCGAGGGTAAAGAATATAAGTACATATGGGAAAAGAAAAGTTTGGACACATTATTGTCTACGCCCTACCAGCAATTTTATAGAACGAGTAAAAATGTAATTTAGAGTTTAAGGTTTCTCATTCAAAATAATTAGAAAATAAGAGTTTCTCAATTTGGCACCGTGTATTTTTGGATATTTGACGCAGTGACGCCAAGATAATCCTAGATCATGCAATGCCATCTACTGTTTATCTCGAACAGTTTCAAAGACCTGAAAGAAGACACCAGAAACATTGGTCTAAGTCTGAGGAAGAACAACGAAGATGGCATTTGAAGAAGTGATATCCTAATACTTTTATAATACCTATTGTCTTCAGTTATTACAGATTTTCTAGTCAACGATCCTCCTTTTGACAAAGACAAAAACAAAGAAAAATTTATTTGCTTTATTATTGCGAAGATTTTCTAAGAAAAAGTAATTTGAATATTTCACCCTTAATATCCTTCTCTCTAAGAAGATAGGACCTTCCTAAAGAAAACATTGTCATTGAAGATTACATAAAGTTGGACATACATAAAGAAGTGGCGGCTGCCGTGTCACGTCCTAACACCTGGCTCTCATAAACATGAAGATGCTAAGATATGCTCTCTCCTCTTACCGTCCCACAGAGGGAGGGATCTCAAACCAAGGTGGATAAAAGTCCCATCTCGTTCTAAAGCTGGAAAATTGGTACCAAAAATGGTAGGATTATATTTTATAGCTGAGATTACGAATTTAAAGTTCAAGAATTAGTAGTGCGTAGAATCGAGAATAGCTTTTGTTTAATATGCGAATTATGGGTTTTTTTATCTTTAAATTCATAATCTACGACCAAAAAGACATAGCATTATGAAAATATCTAGGAAAGGAAACAAAGACTACCTTGTGTTGAAATAAATTAATTTTATTTGCTTATGTGACATTTGTTGAGATGTGTTCATGTGATAATTTGATGAGTTTTAATAATTAAAGTCGAATAATAAACACTAGCTCAGGTAAGATAGGTTGAACACAATTTGTAAAACTTGTTAAATACAAATCAGGTGCGCATAACATACATGGCGCAACCCTTACTTTATACTACAAGTAAATGAGTTGATTAAAATGGCCTGACAAAAAGGATTATTGCTGATTGTAAATAAAATTTACTCAGGAATAAATAAAAATGAAAATCAGCACGAATAAATGTTTTGTAATTTGTCTATTAGGTGTTATGCTAACCTGAATCATGGAAGTGAAATAACTGGTGTCAGCTATGAATTAATTCATCGCTTCTCAGTAATTGTGCGTTCTGGTTATCCATATGTTGCAGGGAAGTTTATGAAATCGTACATTGATTTGTATAAATAATGTCATCCAGCATTCATAAACTCTTAATTTATAGTCCTGAAATCATAAAACACGTCTTGTAACCAATTGGTCAACTACCAGTAGAGGCTCAATAAGCCAGAAATAAGGTTTATTGAAATTATTTAGCAGAAAATCTCACGAGTTTCAACATCGACCGACATACAAATCAATGAACGATTTCGCTGTGGCAAATGAGTACTCATCCAACTTCTCTGAATCAATTCTATAACCAGAACGGAGCATTGCTGAGAAGAGATGATTTAATGCTTGGCTGACACCAGTTATTTCACTTACATGACCCATGGTTGGAATATAACCACCTAGACGAATTACCGCTGTTAATTTATTCCTGCAGCTGATTTGTATTTGTATTAATTCCAGAGATATTGTTGTACATTCGAGATTAAATTTTATTAAGGAACAGCAACAGTCCTACTTTTCAGGTCATTTTAATAAACTCATTAAATTATATATGTTATGTCGGCCTGATTTGTGTTTAACAAGTATACATTATCTCACCTGAACTAGCCGAGTTCATTATCCGAGTTCATTCAATAATTTCATTAACTTATCATGTGATCACATGAACACATCCTATGTAATGTTACATAAGCAATTAAATTATTACGTTCCAACACAAAATAGATAGTTTCATTTCCTACGTTTTTTTACATTTATTACAAATTTAAAGTAAAAATAATTTGGGTATCAAATAAAATGTATGCTCGTTTCTTCGCACTACTATAACTTGAAATTCAAATTTGACTTCAGATTCGTAAACTGCTATAATGAAAAATCTTCATTAGTTTTCCTTATATAATTTTTAAAGCTGTAACCACATTTTTTTTTGTTTCTGTATATATTTATATAGTATTTTTATTCAATTTTCCGAGTAATAATCTATGGGAGTTTATCTTTAGTAGTTTATCTTTAGTAGTTTTCTTAGTAGTCTGTGCTTCTTTTTCTGTCTTTATGTTATCACCAAACTCATTTTCCTGCAAATTATATTGTTTATATTACTGCTAAAAAAATTGTGGACTTTAGAACATGTGTCAAGTATGTTATGGTTTCAAAACCAGATTACTCGGGAAATGATGTTGAAGCAATATATAGTCTAAAAATGAACATTGATCGTATTGGCTTTGTGCGTACAATATTACAGAGCGAGTTCCCATTTGCTTTCGTCCTTAAAAATAGACATGCTAAAACAATAAAATATATTTAATATAATGTAATCTACTTTAGCCTTCTTTGAATATAAATGTATCCTTAAATCAAAATCACGACTTTAGTGAATAGCGAATAGCTTTGAGCAAATAAAACCAGTTATAGCGAATTTTTTTAGAGTTTGACCTAGTTTGCTTCAAATACCACTCCGTCTCTGAAACCCTTAAGTGGAGTTCTTCTCAAATAGTTAAAAAGAATTAAAAATCCAAATTTTACGAGATTCATGATTTAAGTGACATATTATCCATTCAAGTTTTTCAACTACATTTTTTTTCATGTTAACCCATCAAATACTCTAATGCTATCCTTGCGCATTAATAAAATCGAAAATGATTTTTTTTTTTTTTATTGATGTTCCAGTAGTCACCCAGATACAAAATAAAAATACATACCTTAATAAATCCGAATAGTGTGTTCATCCCCAAATAAAATAATTATTTAGGTCGTTTAGGTAAAATATTGGCAACAATTTTTTTTTTTAATATACTATACAGAGTCCGATAAAATTAAAAAAAAAAAAATAAACATATTTGTATATTTGATGCCGAAACGAATGTTCTCGAATTAAGTCTGTTTAGAACTGGCTCTATGAAATATGCACTACCATATTATACCTACTACGGATGTTTACCTAGTTTATACCCCTGCTGGATCCAAGCCCCTAATTCCCAATAATTGAATTTTTATTTATTAAATTTTTTTTGGCTACCTTCGAACCGGTATAAACTGCAGAAACTCGGCATATTGAAAATAAGGTTTGAATGAAATGCACAATTCTCATAATTTTTGGATAATAGTTGTGAATAAATTGTACCTACCCAATGCGAATACTGCAATACACCACATCCACTTCAAGACCCATTAATATTTATTACTAATATTTAATTCCTACCCAAAAACATCCTACACATTATAAATTGCTAATTTTGTTAAATATCACCTGTTATGACTTGTTATGATTGAATTCACTAATGATTATTTCTACCGACTGTTCTTCTTCCTCATTCGAGATATGTGTAGCATGTGAATCATTCAGCGAATGTAACGAACTGGCAAACACATTGCAAAGACCAGCACTTTAAGGACAAAGTACAGAGACGCCGCAAACAGAAATTGTTAGACTTCGCAACCGCAGAACAGTCTTAAGTACTTCCTAAGTTCCACCAACTACTTTACCGGTGCAGTAAGTAAGTGGAGTACTTTTCACACGGGTGCTTTCTCACCTTGTGCTCTCCCGTGCTTCGTCTTACTTAGGGGACCAGTGGCTTCTCCCAGAGTCGAAGGAACGTAAAATGTTTGAGCAGATTACAAACTTGTTCAGCTCTAACCTCTGTTCACCTGACTAAAGTAGACACATACGAAAACCAATCGAGGCGTTGATCGTCATAAATTAGAGCGATTTTAACAGAATTTGTTTTTCAGGATTATTTTTGTGATATTATAGTCCACTCATGTCATAGAAGAGATCTTTAATTATTTTTTATGAGCTATTATTTTCAGCATCACTGAGGGATCCCGTGAAAAACATCATACCTCTATGTGAAACTGGGGATGGGAACACAGTTTTGAAGGCAGCTTCAAAGAATTTCTGTAATAAAAGTCCAGTATAACATATTTCATATTATTATTATAGATACTGAATACTCGGTAAATGTGATAAGATTATATCGCAAAATTATTAATTTATGACAATCTTATGGAGATAGAAGTAACGGTAATGTAATGGTCGTTGAGCAATAGAATGAAACCTTAATTTTTTTTTTTTTTAATTATAACAACTTTATTATGATAAAATTACAATCTGCCTGATTGGGCAATAAGTAATTGTGTTGTACGATTTCGTTCATACCAATTTACAATTTTCATTCACTTGCTCATTCATTCATACTATATATACAAACAGCCCTCATGGTTGTCATCTCCCTCGCGTGCGGAAGAGGAAGCGGAGACTTGGAAAGTCTCCCACGCTCCTCCGTCAGCCGCATCACCGGATACGAGCCAGTGTAGGCGGACCAAGATCGCGAGAGCCACAGACGCTCAGGACATGATTGGAGAAACTGGTCATTGCCAGAACTCCCACTGTCACGCGTTTATAGCAGGTCACGAGGCCACTGCCGTTTTAGTCTCCGAGGAGGATTATAGGGATGAGTGGTGCAGTGCAATGATTGTGCTAGGGAATTAGGGTGGTTGGATAGGTTACTATAGAATTTTATGAACTTAGAAGGGACGAGTTCAGGAAGTTTTATTTCGTTTCTCATTATTAATAATTTAATTTTAGATACTTGCAGTAATTTATTTTCTTTATTGTCGTTATGTTAACTGTGAGCGATATTAAGGGAAAATATGAAATCAGTCATTGTTAGATAGCCCAGATATGTTGATGGCACCATAGTTATTTCTATATATTTAATACAGTAATCAGTGGTTTTTTAAAAGTTCTTCGAGATAAAACATTTTTCCCGTCGGTTTAGTGCAAACGAAATATTCTTTGCAGCATAAATTAAATGGGTAAAAAAAAAAATGTAGAGATGATTACAGGACTTTTTGTTAGTTATTTAAATAATGAATAAAAAATCTACTACACATATATACAACATATTTGTTATTATAAATTCTTCTTTTTATTTGTTAAATAAAACTGTATTTATATGGTACAAAAAAAAAATTTAAGCCAATATTAATTCTGGATCCTACCTTTATTTCTGAAATTTGATTTTTTTATTTTTTTTGGAGCTACCTCTTCTCTAATATGTACCTAAACCTCGAAGGGGGGATCTGAACTTCAAACAATCAATACCTTTTGAGCACTTTGAATAATAAAGATAAAGTTAAATACTTCTTGGAAGAAATCTTAAAAGTAATAGAAATGTCTCTTTTTTTTTTAACTGCCTGGTACTGTTTGTTGGCAAATGCAAAATTGGTATATTTTGAGTTGTAGTTAAGTATAGCTTAATATATTTCAGATGAATTGAAGTAGGTTCTCTCTTTTGGGCTTCAGGAGTAAAAGTACAAATCAGTAGACTCATGGACATGATTTGTTTAGCTGTGCTATTGTTAAAAGTTAATGTTTTTTTGGTTTGTTTTGTTTCTTCATTAAACACTTAATTTGAGCCAGTTGTGAATTCAAATTAGTTACTTCAACTGCTCACTCGTCCTAATGGGCTTCTGTACCAGTAGCCTCGTTCATAATAATGGATGCCGTGTCGAATGTAAATCCCCCGCTCAGCTCCTCCCCCCTCAAGTGGATCATCAAAAAGACATTGCTTTGGGAATTATTCCCTTGCTGATTCTTTAGCAAGCAGGGAAATCCAGATTTTTTTTTTTCCATACATATTGTAACTGCCTCGTTCAATATCCGTTCTAATCAAAAGTATGAATGTGCGAAATCAACGATAATAATCACAAATAAATAATATATATTTTTCTCTTTCATAAGAGCCCCTTTAAATTTACAGATAATTATATACAATTATAAATCCTCAGGCGAATCCATTTACGAATTATTTTTGTATTTCCTGTAGCATCGCTACATTATATACAGGTTTTCTTATTTTTTTTTCTTATTTTTTTTTTTCCTTGGCTCTCAAATTTTTAAGATTATGGATAAGGGAAAAATAAAAGAATTTATTTGGGGTGAGTGGATCCTTTTACTAGGAGTACCTATTTGAAGGTGGAATCAGGGAGTGTGGGAAGCCTCGGTAGAGGTGGAAATGTTGCGGTGCAGTGGTGAGAGTCCACTGAAGGCTGAGCCTTTAGTCTCTCTAGGCATGTAGTGGAAGCTCATTCAGTTGGAAGGCAGTGATGGGTGCCCGTCAGAGGCTTGTTGTTCCTTGGCCAAGGGCCAATATATAATATAACGATACACATTATACGTGACTGGACAAAACTGACTAATAAAGGTGATGGGGCTCACCTTTTTAATCAAACTAATTCTTAACCTAATTTTCCCCCGAAAGTCTGTTGCCATCGATGTGGGATGGGTGGTGGGTTCACAGTGTTAAACACTGGGTTGGTTAGGTGCTGCAACGAGTCAAAAAACTTAATGAGTCTCCGGTGGGTGAGCTCACCTACCGGCGGCACACCAAGCGATGGGTGCAGGTCAGCGTTCTTTAACCTCTCGAAAGAGGTATTTCGGACCTTCGCATGATCCCATCCTGGAAATGCTGGAGACATTTAGCTGCATTGTTAGCCACGAGTATATAAATGAACAGAAGTTATATCTTTAAAATTTTAGCAGCTAGTTTTGACTTGTTAACCAAGTTGGTGAATACGCGTAGCAACGCCGACAGACAGAAGTGAACACAGTGTTGGGACGATGGATGGAGGTTTGGCGTCGGTCAAGAAACACCAAAAAGTGTCAGAAAGAATAGAATGTCGCCAAAGCAAACGCAAGTCATTACCCGTTTGAGGACTTACTAGGCTGACCCATGTGTACTTTTTTTACAACCTTGAAAGACCATCCTGCGAGGAACATGATAATGCACCACTTCAACAGGATTCTTTGTTGGTTATACAAGACGTCGCCATCGACTTTCATGGCCTAGTAGTTATTTAGAAACCAAGGTTTTTTTTTAGCATTATTGAAAATTGATTCAATACATTCAGTTCGTCACATCGCTGAGTGCATTAATTTGCAGACTGCGCCAAAATAAACCGGACTATGAGAACGACTCAAAAGGATTGAATCAAGAGCAATTCCATAACATCACGCTGCCTTCCTTGTAGGTATTGACTTCTACCAACGGCTATAAATGCACAATTAATGTTGTTGCTAATTGCCATTGTTATTGATGTGACGTAATGTAAAGTTAATAAAAATAAACAACATTGAGTGGTAAATAAATGGAGAAAATGTCATTTTTAATTATAATTTCTTTATTCCAAAGATTATTAAATATGGATCCTTCACTTAAAATGGTTTTTTTTGGATTTGTTATATTTAAAATAATACAATATAGTTAATTACAATAGTTTTATTTCATTGTGATATCAATACATCTTGTTACAAAGAAATGTTTTTGTTTTTTTCAAACAATGAATAAAACAAAACCTTATCAATAATGAAATAAAAATAAAAATAAAATAAGGTCAATAAAAAAAAGAAGTGAATTTTTAATAATTTTGAATTCTAAATGGCAATTAGCTCATGACAGTTGATGACTTTTATTACAGATACCGATTAATTAACGTAACATAATTTTTCCTATTATATAAAAACAATTAAAGACTGATAATCATCGTCTTTATAGCGAGGTGATGTAAATTTAAAACATATTTGTTTGATAATATCTTTAGTATATGTACCGCCGAAGCGAGTACTACCACCCTAATTCCCTAGCACAATCATTGCACTGCACCACTCATCCCTATAATCCTCCTCGGAGACTAAAACGGCAGTGGCCTCGTGACCTGCTATAAATAAGTGACAGTGGGAGTCCTGGCAATGGCCAGTTTCTCTTATCATGTCCTGAGCGTCTGTGGCTCTCGCGCTCTTGGTCAGCCTCCGCTGGCTCTTATCCAGTGACGCGGCTGACGTAGAGCGTGGGGGACTCCGCTTCCTCCTTCGCATGTGAGGGAGGTGACAACCTTGTGGTCTTGGGGGGCCTCTGGGCTGTTTGTAAATATTGAATGAATGAGTGAGTGAATGATGAATTGTAAATATGGTATGAATGATAACATTTATCTCAATTACTTATTGCCTAATATAAGGCAGATTGTAATTTTATCTTAATAAAAATTGTTGTTGTTGATAATATCAATTTAGAGCTGATACGGGTTAAAATGATAAATTATTAACGCCTTTTGATGGTATATGCTTTAAAGTTAATTGCTTAAGGTACTAAAACGAAGTTTATGACCTGTGTTGAGTTTCGGCGTTGCGTTACTGCAACAGAACGTCTATAAGTGGCAACACTTAAAAAAATAAAAGTGAGTTATTACAAGCGGCCACAGTTTTCTTCTGCTTTCTCCACTCGCTCAGTAGTAAAAAGATAATAATAATCTTCACAACCCAGCCTTCAGTCTAATGTACAGTCCACTTAATAGTCTTTCAGAGTCTTCTATTGGTAAATATGTGATACAACCCCTCAAGTCAATCGGTGATTGTACCAATAAACCATTAACTTCTCTACGCTAATTGTGGCCCAAAACCCTTTGTTGTGATAGATGAATTAAAACTTCTTCTGACTCTAAATGATGTTTCCTGAATATAATTTATAATTGGTGGTGCTAAAATAAAACAAATGGCTATTGATGCTATTGATGCATAGCTGAACCATTGGGCTGAGAGTCATCGAAAGACTGGTATTCTCCAGGGCCGCGGGAGAAGAAAGTTGAGGGATGCTCCCCCGAACAGTGACGGGACATAAGAAAGAGTGGTTAGAATCACTCTCTCGGCACTTCATCAAAGTTCCACAACGAACAGTCTCCTAGTCTCATTTCAAATTCACTTTAGCAGATTACTCAGCTTGTAAAATAGGCAAGGGACAAAAACTTAATTTTCACGGTCTCTTAAATCATTAGAACTTTTTTGTACCATCGAGAGAAAACCTGCGAGAAACAATTTTTTAGCAGTCTCTTATCATAGAAGTTCTTCCGATGACAGAGTATTGTGGAATAACAGACTGTAAAAACCGTTCTAAATCGGCTCAACCCTTTGCATTTGAACTGAAATTTGTTTTTTTTTTTTATAAATTTGTGACAAAAAGTTGAGTCGAATTAGAGAAAACATGATTTTAATGGCAAAAAAACAGTACAACTCTTACCAACGGTTTGAATTAATTTTTTATGTGATTTTACATAAATTTTTGTTTCTATACGTAAGGTATATAATAGAGGCAAATCAATGTTTTTGAAATATCCTATGTCAAAAACAATTATTATCTTTTACTAATTTACTCATGAAGATTATTGAATAAATAAATTTTCTGAATGTTAATTAGAGATTTTTTTTTATATAATTCTGTATAGTGGCGTTATTTTTGTGTTCATTTTTGATCTATAATTCTTAGCGGTATGTATGTGTGAACTATAAAGTGTAAAGGCCTATAAAAAGTGTATGGTAGACTGGACAGTGCCCCCTACGCCCATAGATATAATCATTTGTGACAGCTGTTGTCGCTGGTTAGGTCTGGCTGAAGCCTGTCTAAATTCTGTCTAACTTTATCTTGCTATTTTTCTCCGGAGCTTGTTTCTCTATCAAGTTTGTCTTTCTTAAAATACAACATTGCGAGTACAAGCAGTCAATAAAAGTAATTAGAAAACTCGAGTAAAATATATTATAATGTTCCAACGGCTTCGTTTAGGCCGGCCACATACCAAAGGAATTTGGGCTGTGGAAGTGGAATACGGAGGGGTTGTGTTCAGTTTTATATATTTCATGTTATGGGTAAATATCAATCATAGAGACAGTAGGTTGTGACCCATGTTTGACTTTGAACATGAAATTTTATATCAAAATTACATTACACTACTCAAGGACATAAGTCAGTTTTATTAAATACAGCTGTCATTTAAATCCTGTTTTCGAATTTAATATGAGCGATAATTTTCTTTTTATGCATGTTATTTTGCATGGTAGTTCCATTTGCTTATTATTAGGAATATTCTGATTAGGAACACGCCTAATATGTTAGGGGCTTAGTGGACTATAGAGACAAAAAACAACATAAAACACTAGGTAATGGCATTTATTTTTAAATATTTGTGACCGATAGAATTTCACATTTAATCTGAATTAGTTATAACCAATGTAAATTAGAGATAATATAAATTAAGTTGTAGAAATAAGTTATTGCAATGCAAATGCAATCTAGTAAAAAGAAATGTGCTTACAATGCAAGACTGGCTGTCGTCTTAAGGGGGGAGACTTTTGTTACCACGAACGAGAGTGCAGTTGAGTCGTTTGTGGCGACCAGATAACAGTGTAGTGCCGCGCTGCTCGTACAGTGAGTTAAGTGAATATAAGCGAGAGAGAGAGAGAGAGAGAGAGAGAGAGAGAGAGAGAGAGAGAGAGAGAGAGAGAGAGAGAGAGAGAGAGAGAGAGAGAGAGAGAGAGAGAGAGAGAGAGAGAGAGAGAGAGAGAGAGAGAGAGAGAGAGAGAGAGAGAGAGAGAGAGAGAGAGAGAGAGAGAGAGAGAGAGAGAGAGGCGAGATGTGGTCCCCAGGCTGGTGGAACTAATTTTAAAATTAATCATACTCAATATAGAATGGGAGAAAATTAGAGCATGATGATTCTTGAAAAAGGGGACAGACAGTCGGGCTAATTTTGTAATTAATTTTTGGGTTAACTAGAATCTAGAGCTAATGTTTATTAACTAATATTAATACCCATGTACGAGTAAAGAATTTATTTTTAGGTTTTAGCATCTGTTTTAGTTAGAAGAAATTTAGTTAACTTAGGTGAACTTTGAAATAGTTTTTCGGGTCGAAAAACTAGGTCTAATGGTTTATGATTTAATATTAATTGTTACAAACGAAATATATTCGAATAAATATAATTCTTTTAAAGTATTTGTTTTAGTCCGAATTAATTCATGTGTCTTCCCTTAGTTATGTCGATTCTATGTATTATCTCAGGTTCCCTATTCCTTAGGTAATGCCATCTTCTGTCATTAATATTTTCCAAATTCACGTACCAATTTAATAGAAGAAGAGAGAGAGAAAGATAGGGGTTTACATATTAAAATATAAAAGGTGTGACCGAGGTCAGGAATTCCAATGACGTTAATCATTTGGAAGCATTATTGAAATAGCTCATGAATATGTACACTATAAATAATTCAATAAAAATTATAGAATCGATTATAAAGTATTAATTAATAAACCCATGGTGTCGGGGATGTCACTAGTGGTGCCTGATCACCTAGCACTGGTGACAAGTGTGGATTGTTCGAGTTAATAACTTAAAATTGACATTGAAACTTAAATGAAATTGAAATTAAAAAAGTGTGTAACTCCATTTACGATAGGTAGGTGCCCCGACAATGCACTATGTTCAAAAGGTACAGAGGATTCATAAAGAATAAGTCAAAGTTTCAGAGTTCGAACAGAAGCAAGTATCACTGAGTAACGGTCGCGAAAGACTGGTCGTCCGGGGCTAGCCTCCTCCGTTAAATATGTCCCACGCCTCCTCGGAGGGGCTGAAACAAAAAGGTTGCTTAGTGCCTGCGAGATCCTAACATGTGTTGAGGCCGTGCCGGTTCTCAGTAATCGGTCAGGCGGCTGACAGGACCACTTAGCCTGTGGTTTACATGTGTTAAGGGTCCCCGCAGGCCTGGGCTGTAAGGGTCTCTCTAATTTATGACTGACAGACGTAGTCCCGTCTCGTGTTACTTGCTTCTGCTTTTCTTTATTGCTGATAGATTTATAATAATTTACTTTAGTTCATGTTATTTACCTTTGTCTATAATATATCTGCAATAACGTATAGGGTGATTTCACTTATATACTAAGAATCGCCACACATGGTAACCCTTGATAGTGTGATACTGCACACTTTACTTACTCTTTTTTAATTGGAATGAGTAACTAATATCAAAAAAAGGCCCTAAAAAATTTATTTTTGTGTTTTTTTATAACCCAATAATGTTTGACTGATCCCTTCTTCTTTGGCCATTCAGTTACCCCTTAGGGACAAAGGGCCGCTAAATTGCTTCCACTAAATGCTAACAACTATACAAGAGGAAGTTAAGCCGGTTTGTAGCGACCCAGGAAGCTCAGCCCAGAGGAGCACTTTGTAAAAGAAGGGACTGAAAACGAAGGAAGAATAAGTTATTAGGCTTTATTAAGGAGTCCACCCCCCCTCCCTTTCCTCTTCACCCCGTAATTAATTATTCCCCCTTTCTAGAAAATGAGTGTTTAAGTATTCCACTTGGCCTAGAGCTGAGTACGCTTAAACATACAGATAAATACTGACTAACACAATCACAAATAAAACCTCTTTGGCAACATTTACCTGTGTATCGAATTTAAATTATCAAATAATGCTGACCAGTTGCCATTCAGAAAATTCAATTTTTTCAAAACCCCTTTTACTAACATTTTTTACAAACATATGAACACGTCATCAACATTTATGAACAAGATTTACAGAAGATTCTCCTCTTGCTACATACTTAGATGCATTTGAAGGAGGGTAGATTTACAAAAACAACATTACTTTTTGAAGTTAAAAATACATCAAAATAGACAGGACTAGGTGATGGGGCTCACCTTGAAAATTCATAACATATTGCACGTGGTAGTTCTGGTAAACCAAAGAACTGTTTACGAGAGGGGAAGAGAACGATGGTTTGTACCACCATAAAATGGATAACGTCTTCATTATCGTTAATAATACAGAGAGGACATCTGTAGTTATTAGGGATAGTATATTACTTTAAATTTAGCTTTGAGAATTGTCAGACATGAGCTCAAAACTGCTCGTTGGATAAATATGTGATTTATTTAAATCATGGTCGAAAATATAATAGACGAAGAATGGCAAGCCTGTTTTAAGCAAGGGTAAATGTCTGGAATAATTACTAGGCATAAATAGAGACAAAAATACAAATATCTTACTAAAATAGTAATAATTTATGAAAAAAATTTAAAGTATTAAAAAATCTCCATAATGTAGCTCTTTTAACATCTGAAAACACACAGTGCGAAAATGCTTTGCAAAGATATGAATATACAGGAGACAATATTGCCAGTAAGATCTAAAGAAGACTACTGTGAAGAATTTAGTCTAGATATTTCCAACAGTTCCGATTTATCAAAATCCGGTCAAAACGTGCATGACTTAGAACAGTGACATAGCGGTGTACAGTAGCAGCATGAGTGCCAAGGTAGCTGTCAAACAGGCTGAAGTAGCCTGTAACCAGATCAGTGAGAGATTGGGGAGACTCAATATCTCTGTAAACGCGGGTAAGACTGACTGTGTAATTTTCTCTTTTCAAAAGGGAAAAAACCCGCTCCCTACTAGTTACATAGTAGGAACGGGGGAAAATTCACCAGCCAACGACCTAGTATATCTGGGAATTAAAATGGACAGACACCTCCATTTTAGTAACCATTTTGCGAAGAAGTTGAAGCATACACGCATGAAGTCTTACCGGCTTACGCACTTATTAACTTCCCCCAATCTATCACTGGGTCTCAAGCTATTGATATACAAGAGCATACTAAGGCCTACTCTGCTGTATGGTGCAGCGCTATTTCGTTATCTGACGTATACGACGGCTAAGAAACTCCAACAATTCCAAAACGGTCTACTGATTAAAGTGGTCAGAGGTACTTCATTCGAGCAGCGAAGAAACAGTGAGCTGCATGAGATATTTGAGCTGCCTACGGTGGATGAATTCATCCAGCGTAGACATATCAAATTTTTCGACTCCTTACAGTATTTGACGAACCAGGTGTTTAACACTATAACCCCCGTTCCGTTCCATCAATAGCAGGACGCTGTCGCGGCTGGAACGCTTTAGTCATAGGTTATAGGTATACGTTTTAGTTGGTTTTGTTTTAGTGTTTAGTCTTTATTCCAGTAACAAGTCGAAGGTGAGCCTCATCGCCTAGTGTTGTATATGAACTATGAACTTTTAGCCACAACAAAATGTATTATATTCATGCACTCCTTTAAATGCATCTGTGAATGGCAGGAAGAGGGGAAATCTGTAATCCAATTATTTTATTATTTATTTTGTACATAGTATTATTTTTTTTGAGGTTTTGAAAAAAAAAAAAAAAAATTATGCTGCCTACATGACGAGGTTTTGTCTATAAAGTCCTCTAATATACCATGAAGTGGTAAAGTGCTTTGGTCGTTGACATGGTGTACTTGAGACAACGTTCCCCTATTGGTTCTGTCAAGTAATTTCACAAGTCGCTATGATAACATGTATTTCACTATGTCCCTTATATGGAAGCAAACGCTTCACAACTCTGTAGGTGGATCCGAACAACAAAGGAGTACAATTTTATTAGTAAATCTATTAACTAAACTGTTATCTCATTAGAGTAAAAGTTAAGGTTCGGACATCGGAGGCAGCCAGCCTAATCCTCAAGTCATCGGGATGTAAACATTCCGAATGTATTTAGAGAGGCTTTAAAAGGCTTTTTCGTTGACGATCACTAACTTAGAATAAGTTTTAAGTCACGGCTACTGAAAGAAAAGTTGTCTTATGTTAAAAAACGACGTTTGAGAACTTTTTCGGTGGGCATTGACCGATTCCTACATAAAATACAGCCTGTTCTCGAGAATCTATAAATGTGACAATAATAGTTTTATGTCATTTGATTTACAATATTCCTTAGATTGCACAGCGTATAAAATAAAAAAAAATATCTCAACCATTGTTGTAGAATTAAAGATCTTATTATTAAAAACATCAAACAAGAAATGCACCCTTTACAGTAATGACTGCTAATGGGGGAGGGATGACGCCGTAAGATGGACAAAATACATGTATATACTGGCTAGGAGGTTGCGAATGAACCAAAGTCGGTTATGTTAAAAGTTTAGGGCTCTTACTTAGTGTGGAAGGTCAAGGTGGCTTGGGGTCTGTCATCCCTTTGGTATAATGGACAACCAAACCAAACCCAACGTACACCATTGCCGGCGAGACAACCTTTGTCCAATATTTAGTTCTTTGCTTTGTGCCAAGCCGTCCTTCACCCGAACACAGAGGAATTGCCTGTTTACTATTGAAGCCACGGACAGACAGAGCGACGAAGATCTTATATACTGTACCTGATTAAAACTACCACCTCCCCCATTGAGCTTGGGGAAAAAATAAAACAAAAAAATTAATTTTCGAGAGACAAATCTAGGAATATTTCCAAGATTGATATCAATTTGAAATATTTCAACAATTATGCTTAGCTTAATTTCTTAACCAACTCCATCATTTCCAATAGAAAAATCTCTAAGCAAAGTCTGAAATATTAGGGGAAAACGTATTAAAATGTGTTAAATAAATTCAAAATTTCTATTTTTCAATTCTTAAACTTCATATTTTCGAATATCCTTGAATTTTTGAAAACCTCGCCGTTTGGTGTGATTCGATTAGGTTTTATTAAAATTGAAGGATCTTACAATGTTGCTTATGTGCATTCGTCTTACGAAAAATAGAATTAAGTCCAAAAATAATGTTAGTCTTTTAAATATGATAGAATAAGTAAGGCGCATTCAGTTCTATGGCGCAACTATTTATTCGTTGTTGCAACGAGTCTTTGTTTAAAACAAAACTGTTACATATATTCATAAATGGAAATTGTCAACCCCTCTACATTGTTTATATTGGCAAACTATGATAATGAGTGGCTTTTCCGAATGAGTCGATCCAGGTCTAAGTGACGAGCCTTTTCTGAAGCCCTCTTTTTCTGCCTCTTAGCTGATCACTGTATAAATTAGAGTTGATGAAATTCAAATGAGAGGGGGGGTGGGTACCCACCATTGCGGACTGTTGCGTTGTCTCTCTCAGATCTAAGGGCTAGAATAGTGAGGATATTTCCAGTAGATGTCTTCTAGAGCACAGCCAGCAGTTCTGGGATGCCCTCTCGTCCCGGCGGCTAAATTGTAGTCAGCGTTGGTTCTTCAATCCGAAGCAATACAATAGGTCTTGGTGACTTCAAGAGAAAGTATATTGTACTACTTCCATCATCCGTGTTGAAAAATACAATATATGTTTGTTAATTTATTCCTTATTCTTCCGGATGGAATATTATGAAAGAGTAATCCATTTATTTTTTCGTATTGTCAATAATTGGAGTTTATTTTTGCATTTTAGCTACTGCTAATAGAAACAATGACAATATTTCCATAGAAAGACTTTCATTTTAATATAATAAAATTTTTCAATTATTTTTGATATGTTCTACCTAATTTTCTAATGTTTGTCTCTTTTTAATTATATTCATGACAAATTTATATTGCTTATAATTCAGTTCATCATTATTATACACAGTGCCATATAACGTTCATCATTCTACATTAACCTACTTAGTGTATTTATGTTTGTTTAGATATTCAATCAGATCATTGTATTATTCTATTTAATTGCATTCATTTTATAATTTATTTTCTTATTTCGTTTTTTAAATATTTTATGTTACAGCGAATCGTAAATTTTAGTGGCAATTCTGTCAAAAAACGCACATCATGTAAAATAAATTTGGTGCTTAAAGGACATAATAAAGAAACTATTACTATGGATAGTTTATTTCCTGACAGTAGCTCTGAGGGTGACAATTTATTGATAAAAGCTCCCGGATATAAAAAAAGAGTAAATGTCGAGAGACAAAAATTTTCTTATTCCAACTCTGGAAATATTGATTGAGACTCAAACAAAGGACCTAATCTAGTCGGAGGATCTTCCAACTGAGCTACCCTACCGTGTGTGTGACGGAATATCTTCCCAATAAGAATGTTGTTTGCATAAAAAAGAGAGAAAGCTTTAGAATGAAATATAAAAAGAATCAGGTGGTTGGTCCAAGCGAATCCAAGCATACCATACACGCCTGTACGGACAGGGTGGTTTTAGCTTAGAGTACATACAGAGCGAATAAATAAATACACAGAAGGACAGAAACCGGTAGCCAATGTATCGGTCCGATACAGCCTGAATACATGAATAGGCTGTGGAAGCTCCGAGCCTTACAGTTCCCATTAACCTGGCTCCAGCCTCATTCACTTTTTCTCTTATCAAGCGGGGATTCCATCTTCTCCGCCCAGCCATTGTTCGCTGTTAAACATATCCTGTGCTGCACGGTTCTGTCTTTGTTTGGAGAGATCTTTGTGCCCCTTACTCAGAATCCTTAAGTTAGTCATATAGGGAACAAGATCATATCCTACTTTTGTCGCAGCTCAGGCTGCAAAGACTTTAGATGTGAAGGAATTGAAAATTCAATTTGATTGGGAGAGGCTTATACTTTCACATAGCTATTGAGGAAAAGGATTTCGTCGAGGTGACTGTGAAAAATAATTCCGTAGATATAAAATAAATATTATTTGTAAAATTTCGTGGACAGCTTAATTATTTTTTTTATGCACGCTTAAGTGTCTACATACTAAATAAAATCTAATTCATCATTATGGTAATTTAGTTGGTTTTATTGTAGAAAATGTATTATTTGATTTGTCTCTTATATAAAAGAAAGCCTAAACAACCCAATAGTCCAAAGCAGGGCAAGTGTCATACAAATGCAATTACTGATAAATTGTACAAATTTATATCCAAGATATACTAAAAGTAAACAATCATTTTGCTTCATTCACAGTGACTATGGAAAATACTTCCCTATAATATTAAGAATTTATAACTAACCAGAGATTTCCCTCTAATTCTATGCGGTGTGTCTTATTCGGACAAGATTTATTCTATCTATGTATTTCTGATTTTGTGAATCACGCCTTTCTCTGTAAGAACTGATCTGTGAATCTGCTAACTATTGATGTACGTTTCCTATTATTCATGTTGAAGGACACGGAGCCTGTTAAGAAGGCACAGACCACAATTGATGTCGGCGTGGTGAAAGGGATTGTGGTC
The DNA here is from genome assembly GCA_930367205.1 of Acanthosoma haemorrhoidale. Taxonomy (NCBI): domain Eukaryota; kingdom Metazoa; phylum Arthropoda; class Insecta; order Hemiptera; family Acanthosomatidae; genus Acanthosoma; species Acanthosoma haemorrhoidale. The sequence goes on from OV884015.1 coordinate 32,654,822, forward strand.
TCACCACATCTGGCTTTGCACTTGTCCACTGTCCCTTTATACCATTTGTAGTAGTGGCTCCAGTGGTCGGTTTATAACTCTAGAAGGCATAATAAAAAAAAAACTTGTTAACAGAAGAAGTTTCTTCTAAAAATATCCTATTGAAATCTGCTGTAACATAAAAGAAGTGATCATGATATTTTACTTTTAAAAATATTCCCTTCTATCGGCTTCATTTTCCTTAGCCGCGAAGGTAATTCAGTACAACATTCTCTGTTATTATATCGTAACCAATAATCAGCATATTTTAAGGTTTCGTGGAATGTACATTTAAAATTTAAGGTCGATTGAATTCCTTTAACGATCCCATACAGGTGTACAGGCAGTTTGACAAATTGCTAAGTACCTGTCTGAAAACACAGCCTTCGGTTCGAGAGCAAAAATAACACAACAAAAACATAATTAACAACCGGCCTACAAAATGCCTACAACTGATGAAACTGAAATATTTAGGACTACACCTTGTCTAAGTACTAAGGTTATTTATATTTTTCAACGTGTGCACTGCATGATGTAAAAGTAACTGATAAGGAGAAAGTTGTTATTTAATATCATTGCCGTGTGTATCAGTAACTACCCAATGACATTAATATCGTTAATTTTTTTTTTTGCGTTGGGAGAGACCCAAGACTAGTATTTGTTAAGACTTTTTCTAGAAATAACATAATACCAAACAACAATATTAGAGGGAAAAGTATTTGTTTGCTGAATGCCAAAGTATAATTGGAAGAAATCTGCGTATAGGGTCAAGTTGTATTTGGGAAATAGTATGCTAAAATGCACCCAAAGTACAAAAAAGGACATTGGTGATTTTATAAAGGTTCCAGACTTTTCAAATGTTTTACTAGATTCACGATAATATGTTAAGATAAGTACTTGGTATTTATTATATGTTAACTTCTCGCAACGTGAATCTAGCCGCCCGAGAAGAATAAAACCGAGATATCTTAGGCCAGTTTTAGAAGGCTTTTGCCTGTAGACATAATTGAAGACTACACAACTAAAATGTCACAAAGAAAGAGATCAAGATAAGACTAAAACTTTATCCGTTGACTAAATAATGCTATACAACTAGTAACATAACATCTCATTACTGGGGCATAAGCCCGACATGTGTGGGTAGCGAACTCTAGTACTAAACTATTGTTTTGCAGGCTATAAAGATGTACTCGGCCGGAAAGGAATCAAAAATGAAGGTTAAGGAAGTCTAAAACATAAATATTCCAAAAGCGGATAAACGGAGTAATTGACTTTATGTTTTTGTAGTCTACGGTCTAAAGTAAGAGAACGACATTGGTTCGAAATCCTCGACTTCTAAAGCGTATTAGGACACAGAAAATAAATAAAAGTCGAATGTAAAAAAGTTTAGAAAACTTCAGCAGACTTTTTACTATTAAATTATTAGTAGGGTGAGTCATAAAAAATGACTTTTTTCGTTTTCTTGGTAACTGTTATCCACTGACCGGATTTATTAGTTTTTCAAATACAATTTAAGTTCTCACTTTGATCCATATACTGTGATTCTATAAATTTATCTGTAAACGAAATGACCTTATCTTGCCTTCAGTTTTGTATTATCTACTTTGTCTTTATCTAGGCACTCAGCCTCGTGTTCCAGGGTAGGGGCTATGCTCTCTGTATTTTGGAATTTTGAAGGCAAAATTCATTTCAGAAGGTTAAACCATTAATTCAGAACATTATAGTGATCAGTTACAAAGAATGTATTGTGACCCAGCGTTACCCAGGACTAGTCAACAGAAATCGGCTTTTGTTTCAACAAGGTAAGGCCGTCATCATATTTCTCGTTACACGAAGCAAAGAACTACAGAACTGGAAGGGATTGAGCTTCTCCCTCACCCTAGTCCGCACTTAGCACCTTCCGACTGTCTGTTCATATCGATGGGCTCACCATCTTCAAGGAAAAACATTTTATTATCTGGACGAGGTTCAAAATAGAGAATTCTTTGTTCCGAACCTATTTTGAAACCTAAACTGACATGTTCAATGAGATTTCACTTTTGTGTAATGTAAGTACTTTTGAACTTAGCTAATATATTTTAATTGTGACTGAAATGTCGAGAGATCGTTATGGTTGAGAAACTGTTTATTAGCACCTCAATTTCGTAACAATGCTAAATGATTTAAGGTTAATGACATTTGCAATTCAAATGACTTAAGGTCCTTGCTCCGAAAATTAAATATCGGTTTTAAAATTGTCTAATCTGCATCCGTTTAGTTTAATATAAACATAGGCACACTTCCTTTATTCAATCAGTTCTTTTTTTTGTGGGTGGGCTGAAACAAGAAAGGCCGTCGGACATGCGGAGTGATATTCTACCTACAGAAAATGTCACTGACTGTTATTTTATGGTAAATATCATGGGAAATTAAATTTTAAATGTTTAAACAATCGATATTTATGTCGATTTTATCCCCTCGCTCGAGGATGTCGGAATCATGTTTGGTGGGTAATCAGAAGTGATTGTTATTTAAATAAAATAGTTATTGCTTTTGAATGCGTATGTTAACTAAAATAATTCAATAAAACTTTGGCAATAAATCAAGTTGGAGTAATTAGTAAGATCTCCCCCTTTTGCAGAAGACCACATTAAAGACCTAACTACATTTTTTCGTCATTTACTATAATGTAGTAGTTATCATATCATGATAGCAAAGTATGTTAATGATTGTAGTGAAACCCTTTTCTAATCATGTCCTTCATTGAATGGACGCTCTTATGAAGACCGCACGATGTAAATGGTTTATACAGCTGAAAGCATATCAATCAGCTTAGTGGTTTTTAGAAACTTAAGTTTCATTAATTTGTCTCATTAAAACTCGATACTTCGTAAAATTCTGATTATGATTGACATTGCTGTTTTCTGTTTCAGAGATTTCTGGTGCTCTTGCTTCCCACAGTTCTATGGGCCCAATTGCAACTATGGGCCAGTCTGTAAGCCTGACGGCAGTCCGTGCCTCAACGGAGGAATCTGCAGGTACGTCCATGTATAGTAGATATCCGTTTACTCTACCATTCATGTCATGCTATGCTCAAGTCAAACGTTTAATATCCATTCAAGGTTCAACATTCATTCATTCATAGTGATTTAAGTTTAAGTCTCTTTTAATTTATCTTTGATATTTGGATCTAATATATATTAAAACCCTCCACTATTTTGTATCCGGTGACACGGCTGGCGAACGCGAGACTTTCCAAGACTCCGCCGTGTGGATTCGGGAGGTCTCTCGGCTGTTTGTAAATACTCTATAAATGAGCGAGTAAAGGAAAATTGTAAATATGGTTTAAATAAGAAGAATGCCCAATAAGGCAGATAAGTATGGTTAGAAAATAGACATGAGTAATAATAATAAACAAAGTAAATATACAATTAATTAAGAGCATATATTAATGAATGATTTGTTGACATTGTTATGAAACGATTTTTTTTTCCTTCATTGCCCCTTTAAAGTTACAGACAACCACACATTATAGATCCTCAGGCGAATCTATTCACAAATCATTCTTGTATTTCCTGTAGCATCGCTACATTATATACAGGTTCTGCCATTCTACAAACATTATATAATGAATAAACACATGATACACATTATACGTGACTGGACTTAACTGACTCTAATAAAGTGATGGGGCTCAGCTTTTTTATAAAACTTAAAACTAACTTACATACTAATTCTTAACCAAACTTTTCCCTGACAGTCTGTTGCCATCGATGCGGTAGGGGGGGGGGGGGGTGGTGGGGTCATAGTGTTAAACACTGGGTTTGTCAGGTGATGCAACGTGTCAAAATACTGAATGTGTCTCCGGTGGATGAACTCACCCACCGACGGCACACCAAGCAACGGGTGCAGATCAGCGTTCTTCAACCACTCTAAAGAGGTATGTCGGACCACTTCTCGCATGATCCCATTCTGTTGGAACTGGAAGTTTTGGAGACATTTGGATGTATTGTCAGTCAAGTGGATAAAAGCAGGGCACCGTACAGCAGGGCTGGCCGGAGGACACATTTATATATCATCAATTTGTGACGGAGCGACAGGTTGGGCGAAGTTTGCATGTGCGAAAGCCGGTAAGACCTTTTTCGTACTTTCTCTATTTTATTATTAAAATGAGTAGATAAATGGAGATGCCTATCCATTTTAATACCCAGATAGTGCATTGAGTGAGAAAGCTGGTGAGTTCTCTTGCCCTCCTATACTATACGATTTTGGCAAGGATTTTTTCCCTTTTGGAGGGAGAAGATTACGCAGTCGGTCTTTCCGGAGTTTACACCGATGTTTAACATGACCAGTTTAACATAAGTTATTTCAGAACTTTATTGTGGAATAATTACAATCTGCCTTTTATAAGGCAATAATAATACAGATAAATGATCTCATTCATACCATATTTACAGTCATCATTCACTCGCTCATTCATACTAGGACATGATTGGAGAAATTGGCCATTGCCAGGACTCCCACTGTCACGCGATTATAGCAGGTCACGAGGCCACTGCCGTTTCAGTCTCCGAACATAAGTTATAACGTTACAAACTGACTCGGCCTGTGTAAGAGATCTTTGTGCACTCTTGCTGCTTCTGTAAACCACAATGTAAGATACTTTGAAGACGGAAAAGCTTTTTGAAAAAAAAAAAAGAAGTTATCCTAAACAAATAAGGTTTGCGTGCAATAAAAATGTTTTATCCAACCGTCTTAGTAGCATTTATAAAACAAGTTGATTTTATTATTTAAACTCTTCGGAATTCTTTAATTTTTATTTTTTTATTTTTTTTTAAGGGGACGTTCATGAGATTTTTACAAATAAAATAAAGTTAGATTCATCAGAAATGTTGATGGGATTTTGTAAGCGAGAACCAATGAGAAATAAATCGTTACATTCATTTTACCAATTTTGATAAAGTGAGTGACGAAACATCATTATAATTATTCATTAGATAAGTATTGTCTTTTGATAACTTTTCGCTCGACAGGAAATGTAGTATGAGAGAGGGGCGGAAATCACAAGCCACTAGACTGAGTGGCGGAATAAGCTTAAGGCTTTTGCACGCAGTTTAATAATGCACCTACCACTGGTTTCTCCCCCCGCTATAGCTCAGGTAATTTACCACTTCCCAGCCTCCCTGGAGACGTGTGTAAACATCTGCCGTTATAACTTGGACTTCAATGAGCTATTTGATAGTGCATGTTCAATTTCAAATCGAATCGACACTAGATTATCATTATCTATGTAAAGTAATTTATAGAATAACATTTTTAGCTTACGAACGACCCGCACTGACGCTTCTGTCATAGCTGAACTAATAATTTTCTCAAAAAGAAGACCCCGAACAAACAACAATATTCACATTAATAATTCACCTATCCCTTAGATCTTGTTGTCATGGTGGAGGGCTAGGAAAAAAACAAACATATACAGATCATTTAAATAATGAGCAATAATAATAATAGTGAATGCCCCTTATTACGTCAGCAACAAAACCCTTCATAACGATCTTAATATACCTTACATTCTTTAACTTATCCCTTCCAAGTTCATGAAATTCCATAGCAACGTATCATAGCACAGTCATTGCACTGCACCACTCATCCCTATAATCCACCTCGGAGACTAAAACGGCAGTGGCCTCTTGACCTGCTATAAATGCGTAACAGTGGGAATCCTGGCAATGGCCAGTTTCTCTAATCATGTCCTGAGCGTCCGTGGCTTTTGCGCTCTTCCGTCCATATCCATCCACTCTACTTGCTCGTATCCGGTGACACGGCTGACGGAGAAGCGTGGGGGACTTTCCAAGACTCCGCTTCCTCTTTTGCATGCGAGGGAGGTAAAAACCATGTGGATTTGGGAGGTCTCTGGGCTGTTTGTAAATACGGTATGAATGTGCGAGTGAATGAAAATTATAAATATGGTATGAATGGAAACATTTATTACAATTACTTATTCCCCAATGAAGCAGATTGTAATTTTATCATGATAAAGCTGTTTATTATCAATTAAATAATGGGAATCGATTGCTGTAACTAAACTTGAAACATTCACACTGTGCAGCACAGTCCGAGGCCAGTACATCCGCCGCCCCTTCTGCCCCTAAATCGCCACCCTCCCTTATATTAGGGCATATTAACAGCTATGACGTCACGAGGTTATTAGCCGAATACCACGTAAAAAACTACAAAATAGTGCAGACGCAGCAGGACACTAAGGTGTTCTGCAACAGCATACTAGACCAACAGCAAACAATTGCTGCAATCAGGGATTTAAAGATCCCATTTCACACGTTTGACCCCCGTGGTACCAAGCCCAATAAGAAGTACTTACTTCATGGATTCGATCTCTCTCATCCGATCGAGGAGATAAAAGCCCATATTAAAAGCGTGGGTAGCAACGTAATCGATGTATATCGATTACGGCGCTCCGACAAAAATGGCGCTCGGACAGAGATCGAACCGATACTAGTGATAGGGGATCACACATTGAAGGTGGAGACCTTGAAGCAGCTCCGTCATATAAATAATGTGCTTTTTCGAGTGAGCACTTTTCACGAAAAAAGAGGGATCCCGATGTGCCTGAACTGCCAGGAATACGGCCATACTAGACGATACTGTTTCAAGCAGGCCAAGTGCGTGAGGTGCAGTGAGCCTCGCGACAAAAAAGACTGCCCAAGAGACGCTTCAATTCCCCTCAAATGTGCCAATTGCGGGGGAAATCATGTCGCGTCGTACCGACAGTGCCCGTACAGGGTAAAACTTCTAGAGACTGCAGAGATAAAAAAGCAGGCACAGAATATTACAGCCGGGCCGAGAAGGGCCACATACATGCCTGCCCCCCCTCCACCACGACAGACTGCCTCCTATGGTCAGATGGTTTCCGGAAACACCAGGGCTCCGGAAGTTCTCCCAGAGCCCCTACCTCAACCTACTAACAGTAATAATGATGCCTTGATGGGTATCTTGGGCAGTATGATGAAGATGCTGAGCAGCATGACCGCTGCCATGAATAAACTCACCGAGGTGGTAATGCAGATGATGTCAGAATTCAAAAAAATTCCTTGAAAAAATTTCCTGGGCCCCAGGTCAGGCCTTCGGCCCAAACAAGCCGACGTAGAAGTAATTCTACGGTGCCATTCGTCAGACATTGTCGTTCTCACCGATACCCGGTTGAAGAAAATACACTTCTGCCGCTTCCCGGGTTATACTGCTTACCGCCAAGACACCGAAACTATCTCTGGAGGAGTAGCGGTGTTAGTTAAAAAAAGAATACCCTGTAGGAGACTGCCCCCACCCGTCAGCCTAGGCCCCGACCAATACATAGTTACGCTTTAGCTACGGCTCACGAACAACATCATCGTGTCAGGAGTCTACAGAAGACCGAGAGCCGTCTGCGACCCGTATAAGCTCCTGCTCACTACGATAGCTCATGACCGAAGGCACGTCATCGTGGGTGACCTAAATGCGAACCACAGCTGGTGGAGCAGTACTACGGCAAACGCCCTAGGCCGTTACATCACTAAAACTCTATTTACGGCCATTCACCCAGGATTGCCGACCTTCCGTCATTTCGCTAACCCAGACAGAGCCTCCACGCCTGACCTGCTCCTGACACAACAGCCAATCGGTGCTAGGCCCCCTACTGTTCAACATATACACCGCCCACATCGTAGGAGCCTCGTACCCCAACTGCGAGGTATCGGCGTATGCAGACGACATAGGTGTTTACAGCACTAGCATCAATCCCACCAGAGCCCTGAAATTCGCTGAGAGCGCCTGTCAACAGATCGCCGAGAAACTCGATTCCGTCCACATTAAAGTCAATCCGGCCAAGACGCAAGGAATTATATTCAGCTATAAATCCGGAAGAAAGACGGCAAAGAGTGCCCTGTAAGCAACAAGCTATGCTACCCTGGGATTACCCTCGGTAGACACTTGTCGTTCACAACACATCTCGGCAAGAAGTTAAAGAGTGTTAGGAAGAAATTCTTCAGCCTCGGACACCTACTTTACAGCCCGGCTTTATTGGTACGCTCATCAAGAGAAGGCGCATCAAATTTTTCGACTCACTCCGACACAGCCACAACCCACTATTCTCCGACCTTCAACCACCACCAATGCCCGTCAGATGGAAGCACTGCTGGACCAACGAAGCCTGGAGACAGATGGACGTGATGAACCCTAGCCCCCTGACGGAGACTGAAGATCTACAGCCAGCCGAGAGATCGAAGCTACAAGACCCCATGTACCTGTTTAAGCAGGTTCGACCTTCCGGCCGAGAGGCCGACTTATTTCAGGCCCCTGCCGGGGCGGGCCTGGCTCGACCTGGCCGTCTACAAACCATTGCCTAGGTACCCTCGGTAGACTCTCACTACCTTCCTGATTCCACCCGCCTCCTTTAGGCATTCCACACCCTATATCCTTCTCATACATCCTTCAAATTGGGGACTCCCCTTAGTGAAAGGCACTCATTAGCCCAAAATAATTTTCCTTTATTTTTCCCACATCCTATTTTTATAAGTTTGAGATCTAAGGGGGGAAGGGGGGAAAAAATTAAATAATGAATGACATGAGTTAAAATGCTCATTTATAAAATGATTCTTTCTGCCAATTAAACAAAAAAAATCGTATTTGAATATATTAAAATTGTTCTCAGGCCTTACAGAGAAGCTCTTCTGTAATGCATAGTATAAATTATACTAATATTATATAATATTAAAAATATCATTTTGTACAGTATACACGCTTATTTCCTTGGATAAGTCTGGATATTTTTAAAATGATAAGTTCAGGTGAGGCGTATTGTTCTCACTGTCGTGCTCATTTTGGATTCACAAGATATAAAATTAATGTGTTTAATACTATTATACGCCCTAAAATACTTAAACAAATTTCTTATTATATGTTTTGTAATAACAATGCCAAACTAAATAATAAAAAAAACAATTAAGAAAGAAGGATGCATATTATAAAATCACGAAAGTAATCTATCAATGACCCTTCTGTCAGTCAAAAGCAGGTAATAAGTTAGCGAGGTGATCCTTTTGTTTAATATGCTTTAACTTAGTATAGTATTGTTATTATAAAAGTTTTGATTAAGATATTTCGTTCGGACAAGCTTTTATTCCATCTGTTAGACTGGCCAATATCCGAGACGTTTGTAGCTTCTCCTTTATTTCCAGTAAAGGTACACATTTCTTCTGAGTGCAGACTACAGATGATGGTTGCCTATGTAAAATAAATATTCTTCAGGCAAAGAGCTTATCGCATTGATTAATGCCGCACCCGAACGAATAAGCTTCTACTTAGGCAATCGTTTCTCTTATGTCCTATCTTTAGTTAGCTAATCACTGAGTTTATTATTATTAACCAAAAAAAAAACTATGTAAAATTATACACATTATAGAGCATGGACTATTTTTCTATCAAACAGAAACACTTGGATTTTTACCTAGTGAGTGCCAACCATAAATAACATGTAAAACACCGCAAAGTATAAAGTTAATCAAGCCGTTTAAACGCATTAAAACAAAACACTTGTAGGCAAAATCATAAACAAGAAAAGCTTTGTTTGTCTCACATTATCAACAGCTATTTCACAAGAATTAGTCCAACACTAACTCGGATATAAATAATATTTATCTCGGAAACAAATCCTCTAAGCTATGAAAGCCTATTTAAATAAATTGAAACAAAATAAAAAACGAATTAATTAACTAACTAAATAATCAATTAAAACAACTTTTGTCCGTCCCTAGTATTTTTATTACATTTTTAATACTTAAAGTGCTTTTGATAGCTTAAACCATCGTCTTCATGCTCAAAAGATGTTATCACAACAGCCGTCTTCTTGCAGGCCTTCTCCAAAGAAATCTAATAATAAATAACTAAACGCATTGTTCTATTTCTCATCCGGCAAAATGTATTAAACATTTAATAAATTAATTAAACAATTTAATTTGTCTTAATTCTATGCAGACTTTTTACCTTGCTTTTTCTGGACTTCCGCTAAGCACGCATCCAAACAACATTTAGACTCAAACCATTTGTTGAAGAGATTATAATCCTTCCATTCTATAATAAATTTCGGTGTACCAATGAGATTTCTTATCATTTTATGAATATTTTAAACTTGTGAATTGTACATTTTACTCAACGATAAGCAGGCCTAAAAATTAAAACATGGGACCTTTCATCGTCGCTGTCAGTGCTTTTTAATTTGACGTTGGTATCCAACGTATTTCCTTGAAGATTGATTAATTATTGTAGTCTATTTGGGATCGAAATGTTGGCCTTAAGTGCCATTATAAAGTGCCTTGAGTGCCATTACAAAGTGCATTAAGTAGCAGTTATACTTAGTGTTTTTTTTTCCTTAGCTCTCAAACTTATAAAAATAGGATGTGGGAAAAATAAAGAAAAATTATTTTGGGCTAATGAGTGCCTTTCACTAAGGGGAGTCCCCCATTTGAAGGATGTATGAGAAGGATATGGGGTGTGGAATGCCTAAAAAGGCGGATGGAATCAGGAAGGTAGTGAGAGTCTACCAAACTTGTGTGGGCTAACGACTAAATTTGTAACATTCTTTTCTTTTAGGGTTATCGAGTGAAAAGTACCAGTAAATCATTTACCAGAGTCAGAAATGTTCGTTAATGAAAAGCTCAGTAAATAGTGGATAGTATCGACTGGAACAGTACATCACGTTTACACGTACTTCACTAACTTGTTCCATATTAAAATATATTTTATTATTATATATATACTATATTTCGCACTCCTATACATCATAAACTATCAAAGATTATATATAGATCAACTGTTTTATCAGTCAGTGCCTGAGTTTATATGAAACTTATTAGTAAAGGATGAGCCAGACTTGATTTATTCCCTGGCTATATTTTAAAACAAAATAAAAAGGGTGATTTCAAGCTAACGATACCTACAATACAAACTGTGGCTACAAGAGGGGATGAAGTCACTAAAACGGAATGGATACTTGTGGTCGTGAGGGGGGGGGGTCTCTTTCCGATTTATTGCTTTAATTGGTGCCATTGTTTGATTCCTTTTGGCCATTAACGGCCTTCCTGGAAATTTAACTCTTCATCGCCTAGTTCCGACGTCGCTTCATTCATTTCCTTCTCCCACCTCCCAACTATTGCCTCCGTCCTTCAACTAACTGATAATGGATCGATAATTGCACATTACAGAAACTAAATATTTCAGTTTTTACTACCGCGTGTTATTAGTATATTATGTACTGTTATAAGATTTCTTTACACCTAATGTGGCAAGCCTTTACATAGAAGATAGTAGACTCAGGTGAGCTATCGTCAAAAAATATTTCAACCAAACTAATAAGCATGAGAGCTATTGCTTTAAAATAACATAGCTTGTAAGTATTATCTAAAGAAATTGAACACATCACATTCAATTGGTTATGACAGGTGGCCTGTTCACGGGGCTTGTTCTCCCGCTCTTCACCGGCAGAATAATCAGTTATTTCTCGACGTGCTGAGTAGAAATATTTTTTTGTATGGGAACAGTTTGTATACCTCCTTCCCAAATCCCTTCTTCCCCATTACACAATTCCTTCTAACATCAGTGTTTCAGGTCTTATTGATGGTGTAGTGCTGTTGTGGAGTGAATATATATTACGGAATAAAATTGCCTCTCCATAGTTTTATTTATTTTCACACAAAAGTTTTCAACTATATAACTTAACAGCTTGGCTTCCATAGACGTATCTAGGTTATTTGCCAGATACATCAAGCTAAGCTGTTTCCCTTTGATATTTTTGATCCCCTTGTCTAAACATAACTTACTTTATTTATTTTTTGTTTTTTTGTATACATTTTAAAGATAATCTCTCAAGTGCCAATGGACATACTGCTTGTAAATGTTTAACACTTCGCGGTATTTACATCTGACGGATTCATCTTTTTTTGACGATCCCAAAAATTTATTTTGTATTATCTAAGTACCTAAGCGTTTCTGTTTACTTGTCCCGTACCATCTGTAAATATTAGTGAATAATTTAAAACTTATTCAGCCCAGCTAAGATAAAAGAATATTGTCAAATTAACGATAGCTATGCTGCTGATGTTACAACTTAATAAAATAAAGTGATTTTGTCTTTTTTTTTGTAACATTTCTTCATGATGAATAATGAGATTTTTCAGAGGCTCCAAGTACTAGTGGATTTGCTAATGCATGTGTATTGGAAGGGATGTCTTTCACTTTATCTCCCTTACATGAAATATTCTATTGTTTAGGAGGGATGTCAGCAATCAATAAATGCACTAGCCCTCAACTTCCTGGCTTGCTAGACAAATGGCAAAACCTGTCTAGAAGGAACTCAGTAAATCTGACGAAGATAGCAAACAGTAGACAGATAGATATTCACACAAACAAATATATTTCTTTCCATCAACCTACAATATTGTGAATAGTCTTAACCTACCCGCCAAGTGTTCTTAGGCTTTCGTTGATTTTTCTTTATCAAAGTTAGAGACCTCGTTACTTCGTTTTTACTCCTGTCTGTCTGTCCTGGCGATTGTGAGTTTATTTGAAGAGAGAAAAACATTAAAAGTATTTTTTAGTCCATAAACCACAACAAACGGTTAATAATTAATTAGTGAGAAATAGCTGCAATATTTTCATGTTGCAATTACTATAGTAGTATATTATTGAAGGTTTCGTTACCCTAATTTTCTTTTTTTTATGTTTTGACTACAATTTATATATATATATATAACTTCTTTATTGTGCTAAAATTACAATTTGCCTTATTAAGCAATAAGTAATTGAGATAAATGTTCTCATTCATACAATATTTACAATTCATCATTCACTCGCTCACCGCGTCACCGGATACGAGCAAGTAGAGTGGATGGATATGGATGGAAGAGCGCGAGAGCCACAGCCGCTGAGGACATGATTAGAGAAACTGGCCATTGCCAGGACTCCCACTGTCACGCATTTATAGCAGGTCACGAGGCCACTCCCGTTTCTGTCTCTAAGGAGGATTATTGGGATAAATGGTGCAGTGCAATGACTGTGCTACGGGATTAGGGTGGTTGGATAGGCTACTATGGAATTTCATAAACTTGGAAGGGATGAATTCAAGAATGTAGAGTATATTAAGAACATTATGAAGCGTTTTGTTGCTGACATAATAAGCGGCATTTACTATTGTTCTTAGGATATTATTATATAAATTAATTTGTTAATTTAGATATAAACATAGGTGATCTTAGGGAGATTCGAACTCGCCAAATTTACCCCAGAGGTGACGCCTGTGGCGCTCGGCTAATAATGCCTTGTTCAAGTTGTTGTCTACTGCGGGCTCTTATCTATAATCCAGTAGAACGACGAGCAGGGACTGGCAAATGTGGCCGACCTCTCTGTGTGTTACATCTAAAACACACACTGAGGGAGTATGTTACGTAAATACTTACTTATTGAGGGCTACCTCGTAAATAGCTCGCATAAGTTACCAGCTGAGACAGTTTTAAAACGTAATGAGAGTCTATGAACTGTTCTAATTGTTAATATGAAGAGCTAAAATAGATGGGTGTTATAATGATGGCGCATGCGCAGAAAACTCTATATTACAAAAAACGTTCATTAAAACTGATGTCAATTTTTATAAAATTATAACAATTTTGCATGGTAGTTCATTTGGGGTCCTGAAGGTGGTTAGAATAATGGTAAATTACTACGTGTCATTAATAATTAATTACTTAGTAAGAAAACACAATATTTCTTTCTGCTTAAGTTCTCATGAAGCGTATGTTTAATGAGCGAAAAACATATGGGATAAAATTATTGACCTTTTTTTTTTTATTTAAATAAAAACAGCCGAGTCACTGGTGACAAATTCTCCTTTCCACCGTCAATCGATGGGATTTGTTAAATAACCAGCATTTAATCGTGCGTATTAATAAAAATAATACATAGACTAAGGAAACAGAAGAGGAACTGGCGAGATACCTTACATTCTCCAGTTTTAAATGTACATTTCAGCTATACAGTAACATTGATGGTTGCGAGAGAGCCGCAGACGCTCTAAACATGAGAAAGGAATACTGGCCATTACCAGGAATCCCAATGAACGCATTAATTACATGAGAACTCATTACCTGAAGGCCACGTTGCTTCTTCAATCTTCGAGGAGGTTGTTAGGATGTGTGGAGCTAGTGATCATGCCCTGTGATCAGAATGTACTGAATGTATGATCAGAATTTTGGATTAGATGCGTTTGATGCCGGAGTTCTTGATGTCACTGATTAAAGTCCGAAAGCCCAGAATGCCAACCTTTACTATTGCATTGCTACCTTATATTTTAACGATGTTGTCAATATTTTTATAAAAACTGTGTTCCTTCATGGCTTACTGACCCCTTTCCTGTAGCCATAAGAGGGGAATCGACTGTCGGCTACACACGTTGAAACTGCAAGTGAATTAATCAGCCGGATTAGGATCGATAGATTGGCAATAAACCCTCCTGTCTTAATGAGCCCTTCTCATCGCCTGCCTGCTTCATATCCTATGCCCTATCACAGGCACGTATTCCATCTACAGCACGTAGTAGCACGTACTTTATACACTGTGTTTAGTATTCCATGCTGATTGTGGCCTTATTCGATTGCTCAAATATGGCGTCAGAAAATTAACATGTATTTAACTCTCAAGCTGAAGCGCTTTTGGCAGCTTATCCTCACAAGTGCTAACAAATGACTCAATAGAAACATTGAGCCCTGGCAATATGGTGCCAAATATTTAAATGGTGCCAGATAAAATAATAGCTCATCATATAAAATCAATGAAAAATTTCCAAAAAAACTATAACGAACCTGACTATATAAACGCTACAAAAAAGGTCACACGACTAAAAATAATATAATATATAGCTTTTAAAAAACATGCACAGTAGTTTTCAATGGAGTACAAGATCTGCAGATTTCAAATCCGCTACCTTCCTGGGCTGGGCTTCCTACTGTTTAAGTTGTAAGGATTTTATCATTTTCTACAGCTAGATTGTAATTATTATTATTTACTAGTTATTCATAAATAATTATTATCTACAGAAAAAAAAATAGTGGCAAGCTTTAAAAAAAAATGTATTGGACCGGTGATGGTCCTAGAGAGTTTATTTCGGAACCCCTGTATTAGATCATGGCGTTGGACAATTAAAAGCCATACCTCATTTCCTGTCAGTTTATGACCGTGCAATGCCTTTTTAGGTTTAAACCGCTCTATGTATAAATCCGTGTGACCTTCTTTTTATTTTTTTTTTATAAAAACAATTTTTATGAAGATAAAATTACAATCTGCCTTTTATTAGGCTATAAGTAATTGATGTAAATGTTATCATTCATATTATATTTACAATTCATCATTCACTCGCTCATCCGTGTGACCAAGGAACTATTTTAGATCGGTGTCCACAACCAAAACACGGGAACTTCCTTGAATCGTAAGACTGTCGGGGATTGCTATTTGCCAGTTTACTTACCAAGCCAAAAACTACTACGCTATTAGCTGTGGCATTGATCCCACAATGTTCATTTTTTACCCCAAAAAAGCTCTGCTTCAGAGCCCCAAGCTTTCAGCCAATATCAAATCTCTCTCGTAAGCTACTCGCTTCCTGGAGTTAGCTACTTATGACATTATTTGAAACAGCTATTAAATATTGAACTCGTATTATCCATTATTTTAATAACCGTTATTTGCGGTTAGCAACCTTTTTTAATCATTTTTGAAATTAGGTGCTGCGTCACTATCACTTTTCTTTCGCTGAATATAAACGACAACAGTTTGACATGTTTGAAATAGGAAACGTGTGAGAAATCAGCTCCTAATGTACACAGCTCATTAACCACACTTAGTAACCAAGCCCCGTACACAACACAAACGAGCCTCTTGTGGTTAGCGCGGTTTGGTCTCACCGGCGGGGCTTCCCGAATTTGGCGCTGCTATCTCTTCCCCTATATCGCAGATAATACTCACGTTAGCAATTATCAGCTGCTCTGTGATAATGTTACCATTGTTTACACATGTTGTAACTGTAGCGTGAAACCATTGAGAAGGTTATTGTACTCATCTCCTACGTATGTGTTTCTACTTAGTATTATTAACACTCCGCTTTCTCTTCGCGGTGGATTTGGGGGGTCTCTGGGCTGTCTGTATATATTGTATGAATGATGAACTGTAAATATGGTATGAATGAGAGCATTTATCTTAATTACTTATTGCCTTATAAAAGGCAGATTGTAATTTTAGCACAATAAAGGAATAAAAGTATTATTAACAACAACTTTATTATGATAAAATTACAATCTGCCTGATTGGGCTATAAGTAACTGTGATAATTGATCTCATTCATACCAATTTACAATTTTCATTCACTCCCTCATTCATACTATATATACAAACAGCCCAGAGGCCCAGTCCACATGGTTGTCACCTCCCTCACGTGCGAAGGAGGATGCGGAGTCTTGCGAAGTCCCCCACGCTCATTCGTCAGCCGCGTCACTGGGTAAGAGCGCGAGAGCCACAGACGCTGAGGACATGATTGAAGAAACTGGCCATTGCCAGGACTACCATTGTTACGCATTTATAGCAGGTCACGAGGCCACTGCCGTTTTAGTCTCCGAGGAGGTTATAGGGATTAGTGGTGCAGTGCAATGACTGTGCTAGGGAATTAGGGTGGTTGGATAGGTTACTATGGAATTTTATGAACTTGGAAGGAATGAGTTGAAGAATGTAGGGTATATTCAGATCATTATGAAGGGTTTTGTTGCTGACGTAATAAGGGGAATTTATTATTGTTCTCAGGACGTTTGATTGAAAGGATTGGATGCGCTTGATGTTCGACTTTTTTTCTGTCTCCCATATCTCTATTCCGTATATCCAAATAAGCTTAAGTATGTCAGTCTTTTGTAGTATTCATTCTGTGAAATAAAGTCTTAATCACAGGTTATTCATTATTTCATTATGTCCCTCTCTAGAGGACTTATTAGTAAAGAATACAGGAAAGCCATTATTACAACATAGCAAAGTCCTATTCC
Organism: Acanthosoma haemorrhoidale; assembly: GCA_930367205.1. NCBI lineage: Eukaryota > Metazoa > Arthropoda > Insecta > Hemiptera > Acanthosomatidae > Acanthosoma > Acanthosoma haemorrhoidale. Next base: position 32,671,936 of record OV884015.1, read on the forward strand.
ATACACTAATTAGTTTTTTAAATTAATTTAATTATTTTTTAAATGTGACAGCTGCCCGTTATGTTATTGGAGGTTTTTCTGTCCTGGTGTAGTAAAGTAGAATAATAAAAAGAGTCCTTATTTACAAATCCTACGTGTGCATAATACACACAACATATCAAAATATAAAAGAATAAATAGTTATTTGTATAGATATGATTCTAATTGTTAAACTGTTGTAAATAGTTCTTTATACCTTTATTGTTCTTCGCTCTTCTTATTCAGGGTTCTTATTCACTTGTAAGGCCAGGTCGTAGTATTCTGTGTTATCTATGTACGTATATGTTATTTTATTCTAAAGTACAAGTCAGTTTATTAAAAAAGTTAGTTAATTATGTTGGATATTTTTTCAAAGAGTTTGTTGTTAAGTATCTCGTTTTAATGTAATCGGTTCTTATTATCAGTACATGATAGTTTCTTCCAATCATAAAGGTGGATCAGCCAACTAAGCGTTTACTTGATTGTTGTCACAAAAACTGTGAACTAAGCACAACAGAGTGAACGAGTAATTTACAGTGATCAAACAATACACAGAACAAAAACTGGTTTAGTTTGGTATTTTCTATGGTCTTTGTACGGATCACCTGTTAGCAAATTCTCGTTTTACTGGATGTCGTCACCTGTAAGTGGAATTATAGTTCAGGTACGTCACTCTTTGCTTTTATGTGCATTTTTGCTGCCTGCCGCGTGAGCTTGTCGGTCTTGGTTCGGTCCGGCAGGTAAATATTATAGGGTCAAATGCCTTGTGATGACCACTTCGTCCGCGGTGTTGGCTTGTTTGTTTGTGACTGTATTTGTTATGAAGACTTACATTTTAGATGGCCCACTGAGTAGTCTCGTTTTCCAGTGAGTAATTAGTCGTTTATAAACCTCGTCGCAAGGGTTGGGAAACAACAAAATCTGTCAACAAACCAACATATTTATAATCCTGATTCCTTTCCTGTTATATGAGTGTTTCTTCTCGGCAGTTGGGTTTTATTCATACATCCCGCTTTAGCTTCACCGCGCTCACTAGATTATTCATGTATATTCATTTATAGTTCATGTTGTGAGGATTTCGACTCAAATCTCGACATAATAATCTTGCGTATAAGTTTATCCCATCATTATTACCAGAGGGGGTTAATTTACTCATACCTCCTTACATATTACGTGCTACATATAACTGAAATTTGTAGCACGTAGAACTCGCATAAATAAATGTTCCTTAGCTTATTGAATGCAAAATAGCGATAATTGATTATCTAACATTGTATGCTTTAAATAAATTTCAGAAGAATTGAATTTATCTCGTATTATTCCATATTTGCTCAAAGTGTTGTTCTGGCGCCTAGAGAAGCGATACAGCTTTTTAAAACATTTCAAAAAATAGCTTTTTTCTTTTCTCTCTTATTCGAATTGGCTAAAAACGTATTTTTGGCCCAATCATTCCCTAAAAAGAAACTTCTTCTGACAGACATGATTATTGAAGGGAAATCAAATAAAAATCTAAGTGCTATAGAAGAATTTTAGAGCCGCGTACTTAAGATAAATAAAAGAAAGTAAAAGTAAACAAAAATGATACGAATGGCACCAATTATACTGATAAGTAAGTAATAAGACAGTAATACAAGTTAGGAACTACTAATGAGGTCAGAAAAGTCTTGGAGGTCTTCTAAGGCTAATAAATTTAAATTATACTCTTTTTATTTCTGTTATGCTACATTATTAGTTAGTGACTTTTTTACTACAGTCACTAAGAGAATGCCGTTGAAACTTTCCCTACTACCAATCTAACTTAGACCTCGGATACCCCCGATAAGTCAGGAGTCGAAAGATCGATAACGTCGGTCGGTCGCTACACAATGAGTTAAGTTAGGTCGGGTGTAAGATGTAGAGTGATGAAGATGTAGAATGATGAAGATGTCAAGCCTCACGACTCTGAGGTGTTCTCTTAGCAAACGGACTGTAGTGCGCCTGTGACCTTCTCCAAACCAACTAGTATATTGTTCTTGGGAGTGTCGGGTCGTCACGAGGGGGGTGCCAGCTCACCCTACCCCTGGTGACAAGGGCGGATTGTTTAAGTTTATAACCTGGATAATCGTTTCATGACGGCGTTACTATCTGACTTCATTTTTGATAGGTATGTGCCCCGACAATGCACTATGTTCAAGAGAAGGTTTTTCATAAAGAATTAGTCAAGTTTTAGAGTTCGAGTGGAAGCCACGCGTCAACGAGTAGAGGTCACGAAAGACTGATTTACAGGGCTAAAAGAGCCCGCCTTGAGTACCCTACCCAGCCTGTCTACTGGGAGAGGCTGGCAAGGGTTGCTGAGGCCTGCGGGTGGTTCCCTCATGTGGTGAGGTACCCGCGACCATCGCCTAATTACCCAGCCAGCCCTGTCCCCTGGGAGAGGCTGCAAAGGGTTGCTTAGGACCTGCGGGTTCCCTCATATGGTGAGTTACCTGTGACTGACAGCTGGTGACCCATCTCATGTGACTACTTGGCCCCCGCCTTTTTTATTGCTTACCACATTTACAATGATTTATATTTGTTCATGTTATTTACATTTGTCTATAATACATATAGTTCATGTTATTTACGTTTGCTTACAATATATATACAATAGAGTACAAGGTGATTTATCTTATGTAGTTAGCGGTCGCTACAGGAGCTTTGTGAGATACTGTGTCAAGTTACGTTGTTTACGCTAAAGAGCCTTTCCCCCCCAAAGAATCAAGTCACTCTTGAACTAAAGCCATAAATACTCTTTATAATACTTATGTATTGATTGCTGAGAAAAATATTTTGTAAACATTTTAAGTTTTAAAAAAAATTATTACTTATTTATTTTTTGTTATCAGCCAGAAATGAATTTACTTATTTGTATTTAATTATTAGTTATTAATAATTTTTCCTATCTATATATCAAGTATCTTAATGTATTAGATAGAATACGTAAAATAATGCAATACGATTTATTATTGTGTGAAAAAAAAAAAAAAATTCAACCAGAGACTTTTTGAGCTATAATAATAATAATAATAATAATATTTTGCATGTTATTGTCATTGCCGGGTCGTCACTAGGGGGTGCCTGATCACCCTAGCCCTGGTGACAAGTGCGGATTGTTCGAGTTAATAACCTGGACAATCGTTTCATGACGGTTTTACTATCTGACTCCATTTATGATAGGTATGTGCCCCGACAATGCACTATGTTCATGAGAAGAGGTACAGAGGTTTCATAAAGAATTAGTCAAGTTTTCAGAGTTCGAGCGGGAACCAAGCGTGACCGAGTAAAGGTCGCGAGGAGCCCTGCCTTAAGTACCCTCTCCCATTACCTGCTGGGAGGCTGCAACGGTCTAAGCCGGCGCACACCTGTGGCGAGAAACGTGACCGGTGGGGAGGAACGTGACCGCCGCCTTATTACCCGTCCAGGGGACAAGCCCTGGAGATAGAGAGGGCCCAAAAGGGTCGTTATGTTTATGACCTGTGTTATCCTCGCGCATCTGGCTCTTAGGCCCTGGCTGACCTTTCTCGTGTGACTTGGCTTCCGCCTTTTTTATTGCTTAACACATTTACAATGATTTATATTTGTTTATAATACATTTAATACATGTTATTTTACTTTTGCTTACAATATATATGCAATAGAGAATAGGGTGGTTTATCTTATGTAGTTAGCGCTCGCTACAGTCATCAATCAACTTAAAATTAATTTTCGACAAAAAAATTAAGTATTAAAACTAAAATCCAGAAGTTTTAATTTTAAATGATGGTCATAAATTTCTTATCTATTGACTTAATATAGGAAATTTTGTATTGGTTTTCTTTTTAATTGAAATCTTGTTCAATCTATATAGACAGTTATAGTTTGATGAAAAATATTGGAAAATCCTACTCAACAGCTACTTAGTGAAAAGTCAAACTTTGCACAACTTTATCCCATTTTGTTTTCTTTTGTTATATTTAGGTTTGTGATAATAAGCTGTACTAATGTATTCAAAATTTGATAGCTTCACGGGATCTATTCTATGAAGTGCAGTCATAAACTTTATGAACTCTCTGTTGACGTTTATTGTCAATAATACATCAGTAACTATATCGATATTTTCACTCAGAGTCAATGTTTGACCCTTGAGTCGATATCGCCATACATTTCAGCCCTCAACCTTTATCGGTGACGTAGGGTCCTCGAAATCGAGCCCTTCAGAATTTCCTCCGAGTTGAGGACTTCTCTCTCCTGTCTCAGATAAAGTCAGACTTGTACTGAAGCACACTCCGGCACAAACGAGAGCCAGATAAGCTTTTCCTATTTCTCAACTTCCTACTCCTTTCATTTCAAAGGCTGGTTCAAAGTTGAAAATGGCATTCCGAACCGAAAACTTCCAGCCTAGATAAAGTCGATTAAGAAAAGTCACTTGGTTTTTAACAGATTCTCTAGAACAATCGTTAATGCCAGTCACAGTACTTCATAACATTATAGTTCGAGAAAATTAAGTAAAACTTACCCTGTCGTACCAGTCGTCTCCTAAAAATCACTATATATCTTCGTCCATCCCTATAATCCTTCTTAAAGATTGAATTAAAAGTCCTGGCAGATAGCCACCTTTTTCAATCATGCCTTCAGAGTCTGTGCCTCTCGCACCTTTGGTCAGCCTCTACTGGGCCGTATCTAGAGAAGCATGGGGATCTCCTACCAAAAAAAAGAAGGTGAGCCCCATCACCTAGTATTATATTCATTGCATTGTTAATTTTAACATCAATCTGATATTGCATTGTAACCCAACCTCCTCCGAAAGCATCAGCGTATAGCAGAAAGAGGAGAAATTGTTAACTTGAATTTGAAAATTGTAAAAAATGTTAGTAAATTCAGGTATTTTGGGGGGGGGGGTGGAAATGATCTCCTATGCTAGATAGGTGACAATCATACCGAGCTGCCTGGCGCTATGTATTTATATATACTGTAGGGTATAAAAGAGTGAATACTGAACTGAACATAAAGGATGAATGAAATGAGTTCATTGGTCACAACTACTTGTGTAGAGTAGATAGTCATTTTATTTCTATGAAAAGATATTCTAACAAAACACTTTCCATAAGAACGATTGATAATTATTACTTATGGTAAGTTATTTAACTGGAATATATTTTAATTGTAATTTCTTAAAGATAAACAATGGTGAAATCGGTATACGAACCTTCTGCCTAAAGTTCATGTGTCCTTACCTCTAGGCTAGTTGGCTCGATTCACAGGTCCTATAAGAATTTTTTTGTTTGACTAATAATTATCAAAAATCTTTACACAATGTCAAGAAGTATAATCTAACTAACGTTGTAGAACGACTTTTTATAAGGATTTAAAAAAAAATTAATCGGAACCTAGAAACAAGTTTTGTTTTTTTGTCAATTTATAAACATTTACAATTGGTTTGTGTTTGTTAAAAATGTAATATGTATAGCTGTTTCACTAATTCATAATATTTTCCATTTGTTATATTTAATAAGGTAGTGAGATAAGGAATTATTACAATGTATATACCCTAATAAAAACATAAAACCTAATTCGACACTAGTTTCATTTTCAATGAATCAAATGAGAACTATAATCAAAATTATCTAGGGAAGAACAAAAATGTAAACTATCGTATGATCTGTCAGTCCTTTATATTCTATGAATTACATGGGAATAAAACTCATTCAATTATTAAAGCGAACTAGCAGCTAATTATACAATTTTCACCGTTTTGTAATTAATAACAAACAAAATAGTTATCTCGACACTATTTATAGTTATCTCAACACACCTGACAGAATAATCATTATGAAGTTAATCGTTTAGTTTAAATATATTTCGTTCCAGTTGATTGTTATTATCTGTTATAACTAGTTGGATATAATATATAATGATAACTAGTGGAACTGGGATAGTTGGATCACCAATCTGCAGATTCTGCAAGAAAGAGGGAGAAACGGCACGTCATATAATATGTGACTGTGATAACCTAGCTAGAAGGCGATACCTTCACTTTGGTAGTGATCGCATTGTAGACCCCAAACTATGTGAACTGATCGATCCATTCGGTATCCTCAGATTTGCAAGGGCCGTGGGCCTGTCACATATATAGGACAGGGACATGGACGGCGCACAATAGGTCTCACTGAGGCCGCGGTGCACAAATGCCGGAACAAAATAATAATAATAATAATATAACTAGCCACTGGATCGAGGTACTCAGCTCGTTTATCTAACAAGTTTATGGGTTCTACGATATTTAATTAACAGCTTTAATTACTTTACGAGTTTAAGTAATCGTTCTCTATATACCAGGAGTATCGATTTCTATTGCTGACTCTCAAAACATTTTTTCCCGTTATTGACTGCCATGACGCACACCTGATTTTGTAATTAAAGGAAGTAACTCCTGAGGATGTTTTATTTTCTAATTTTCCGATTAAGAAAACCGAATTGAAGTTCGAGAGGTAACGCTTACTTTTTCTTGAGGTACGACATGTGTTTTAAGACAGTATTGAAGACATCTTGTTTAAAATTCAAGACGCTAAACTAAAATTGCTACCCTTTGCTCCCTGTCGACTCAATACAATATCTTACAGTTCATATCCTCCGTCTGCTCCCGGAATGACACATCCCTTCATTCAAAAGTTTCCCCTAGGAGACTGCACCCTCTCCCACACATTGAAAATAGTAATGTAATGACACCTGTCTTCGAATGTTCTAATGAGAATAATAATGCATTCATATACAATAAAATAAAGCTTTAGAAGATTGTCGGGTCGTCACGAGGCCTAGTTACCCTAGCCCTAGTGACGAAGTAAGGGTTTAATAGGCTATGACTTTGACAATTGTATCATGACGGGTCTTACTACTGTACTATCTGACTCCATATTTGATAGGTATGTGCCCCGACAGTGCACTATGTTCAGGAGAAGAGGTACAGGGTATGTAGTGTAGGTAGTTTATGTAGTATTGGAATGACCACTAAATCACACTCGGTATCTGAGGGTAGGGGAAAACCTTCCGGATCCCAAAGGCGAGTGTGAACCGGAGAGTGGGACACTGGATTGCCGCGGGAGACACTACTAGGTAAAGTTTGTAGGGCCACGGCAACCGTTGTCCGCGAGGGATAGGTTTTTCCCGAGGAGGTGCTAGCTAAGCGAGACGAAGGCAAAGAATCCCACTTAGAAAGTGTTGGGTCAGACGAGGCCGGACTAAAACAAAGCAAGGTTAGGAAGAGAGATCCAGAGGTTTTCATAAATGGGAAGGCCAAATCTTGAAACATGAGTGCAGCTGCAGGTCCACCAGTCAGAGAGAGAGCCATAAGTAGAATGATTTACAGGTTTTTTTTTTTGGTTTTTTTCTAAACCCCTTTATTAATAACATTTTTTTAAAAATTTTCAATTCACAATTTCAATTTAACAATTTCTCCTCTTTCTGCGATGCGCTGATGCATTCGAAGGAGGGTGGTTACAATACAATATTAGATTGAAGTTAAAAGTAACAATGCAATGTATACAATACTAGGTGATGGGGCGGACTTTTTCCCTTTTGAAAAGAGACAATTACGCAGTCTTACTCGCGTTTACAGAGATATTGGGTATCCCCAATCTCTCACTGATCTGGTTATTGGCTACTTCAGCCTGTCTAAGAGCTCCCTTGGCGCTCATGCTGCTACTGTTCTGCGCTGTCAACAGCGAAAGTAGTAGCTGTTTTCATTTTTCCAACGTGTACACGTTGAATAGTACAGGGGATAAAACGGCTCCTTGGGGTACCCCACAGGTCAGTGGCACAGCTTCGGAAAAGCTATCATCCACCCGCGCCCGCATTGATCTGTTTTTCAGGATGCTAGCCAGAATTGAATAGAGTGGCTTCGAGCATTCCCGGTCGCAGAGCATTTGACACAGTGTCTCGTGGGACACCGAGTCGAATGCTTGAGTGCAGTCAATCGAAATCATAGCCGTGGCTATGTTCCTATTCATGTTATGGCTAGCTTCTGACTGTACCTTCAGAAGAGGATGCTCTGCGCTCATACTGGATTGAAATCCAGTCTGTTCTAGCGGAATAATGCCATTTTCCGAGCAGTAATTTTTGAGATAATTCAATAGAATTTTCTCAAACCTTTTGCCCATCTGCGGTCGCAAGCTAATCGGGTGGTAGTGGGCTGGGTGATCTCTGCTCTTGGCTGGCTTGAGTAATTGAAGATGGCTTGTTTCCATGTGTCAGGAAAGTACCGCAATCTTATACAAGAGTTGTATAAGTTTGCTAATTGTACTATCCCTCTCCTCGGCATTTGTTTGATCTACACTGTTTGTATCCCGTCGTGCACTGCTGCTCGGTTTCCCTGACACCGGCGAAGAATCGCCCTGAGCTGCTTCGGTTATACAAACAAGTGGTTCTATTCAGCATCCACCGGAGGAGGCATGTGGTAGCATCCCGTCCTAGCCTTAATATCCCTAACGTAGTGGTCGGCCATGGTGATGGGGCTCACCTTCATTTTACAATGTGGGAATAAAGAACTAAAAACTAAACCTAAGACTAAAGCGTTCCTGCCGTGACATTTTTAAATTCTTTTTAATGGGGTACCGTCCCCATGAATTTATGCACTAAATTCACTGCACTAAATAGGTTTAAAATGTTTCCCTTAAACAGGCGTCACCTAAGACGCTATACAGGCACAGCGGAGTGATGGCGTTGTAGGAAGATGGTGGCTTGATCAGATCAGGAGATGTTGACACAGCAACAACTAAACAGCGCCTATGATGATTGTCTTTATCATGATTTACAGGCCAAAATGAGGCCCTATTTATAGCTGTCAGTAACCAATGATCTGGGGTGTTATGGGGTGACGCTTGCTTTTCCTAGGTTGTTATCCACTAGGTCCGCTACCTGCCTCTCCTTTCAAGGGGCCCTGACTAGTGTTTTGCAGCTGCGGCTTTTATTGTTTACAATATTTACACTGGTATGACTTATGGTTTGGTAAGATTATTGACATTTGTTTAAATTAATTTACAACATATTATAACCAATTTACATTATATATATACCTTAGAGTATAGGGTGATTTATCATGTATAGTTAGCGGTCGCTACAAAGATAGTAACTGTATAAGATTCAGCGTGAGATTGAGTTGGTGGAAAGAGGTAAGGCTTAGGAGCTGACAGCTTGGCCCCAATCCCCAAGTCCACGCTCCAGTGGCTAGCTTCCTCCAGCTCTTGTAAGTGGTTTAGTATTGCCTTGTCCGTCATTTGGATGGCAATTATCGGCCGAGTCTTCTGTTGGGTCCAGTTTAGTTCCACCAGTTAGCTTCTGGATTTGTATTTTTTAACTAACAAGGGCACGGAGTAACCGATTTCAATTGAACTTTCTTTGGTGTTACTAGGCCGACAAATGTGTGTCTGAGCATTCTTGGCAATACCTCCTAGAAACCGAAGAAAAAAATATTTAAAACTCAATTTTTTTTTTATCATCGTTGTAAAAATGCATTCAATAGATCATAAGATTCGTTTTCTTACGTAAAATATGTAAGAAATGTTGTATTAAATAAACATAGATCGGTGAAAAGTTAACAACCAGTAAGTGCCTCCGCTAAAGTGAGTGAAACATTTTCTTCAAGACACAAACATGTTCTATTTCTTTTTCAGTACCCATCAAAATTCTAAAATACGAAGTTTTGTGGCAACCAAAAAATACATTGTTTTTTTTCGATGTAGTTTATTCCCGTTTAAATGCACGCTAAATCCAAGGTTTTATTTTTTTTGGATTTTATTTTACTTGATCATGTTAATTTTTAATTTATGATGTCATTCAGGTGTTATCGTCATTTATATGGTTTTCAAACAAAAAACGAAGGAAATTATATGTGCCTAAATCCAAAAATATGTCGTATCAAAATCGCCATAAACTATGTGAGATGGTCGTGTTTATTGGCAGCTAAAATAAAAGAGTGCAAAAAGACACTGACTGCATTAAATTCCCACTGTTTCAAACATTATGGGACTCGACTGCCACAAACAACAGATAGTCTAGACTGTCAGACATTTCTTATCGGTATTTTTGACTCTAGGATCTTCCATATTACCATTTTTTAGTGATATCCTTGAAGAAATAGGCATTGAAACTGAAAAAATTAATCAAAGGAAGAAATCACAAGTACCTGGGGTACGTGGTTCTAGGACATTATAAGTATATAGTCTTAGTTTATACGTCTTGGAAATTTACAATTTTAAATAATACCTTAATATGTACATAATAAGGGTGTAATAATGTACATAAACATTCAGAACAACTAAAAGCTTTATCTGGCGACTCTGCTTGTCTTTAAATATCCACAAATTGTCCATTAGTCATCTGTACATGACAGTTAATTTAGGACAAACTCCGGGTTTTCTTATCATTCTTTTAAGCGTGTGCATATCCATTGTATAAACCCAAGTCGCCAACGCTCTCCTTTTACACAACATTCAATTGTATCCAGGCACTTTTGAGGGATATCATTTAATTTAAATTAACAGAGAATTTGATTTATTGAGAATAAATGAAGGTGCAAATCTGAAAGAAAAAAAAACTCACGTTTTAATCAATAGATAAGATATGATTTCTGATTAAACTGTCCAAGATGGATTTTTGACAATACTTCTCGCAGCCAGCGCCCAAAATGGCTATATGGCTGCGAGGCTTTTTGCACTCTATGTCTTTAATAAATAGTATACACAAACTGGTAAACCAATTACACTGATGAATCAGAAGGAAGAGATCGTGAAAAAATGGTCAATGATGATCTTTCTCTGCCACAAACTATCCCCAGTTGCCAATAAACACTTCGTTCGTTTCTCCCTGTTTTTATCCTTTAACCCTCTTACAGCAGCTTCGTCTTCCATTTGTCTTTTTCTTGTATTGCTTTTTTTATTATTGGTCTAGTATTGTCCAGGCAATTTCGCCATGTGGTGATATCTGTTTAAACCCACAGCTTAATATTTTATATTTATGAAAGTATTTATTTTTATAAATTTAGTGATTAATCTTCATTTACATATGGGGGAAAAATGCTAACAATCGAATGTTGTGGGCATAGTCAGACTAGGTAACACCCGAGATAACAAAAACACATTTCAGAAAAAAAAATGAAGAAAACATTTTGATATTTTTAGTAACCAAATCTAATAAAATGTACACCTGATGCCTTTAATACACTAATTCTGAGCTTTAGCCTTGGGGAGGAGATAGGTTTAGCTACATCATACGTTCTGCTCACCTTTGACACCAGACAATTCCATTTGTCACTTCGGATAGTCGAACAGTTTAGCAATGATTGGTAAAAAACTTATAGGCCTCTAAAATGGGATCTTATTTTTTTTCCTAAGCTTATCAATAGCTATTAGTACTGTTTTTCCCTATATATTGAAGAAGTGTCCAATGTGTAAGCAACTATTAAAGGTAGACGTAGCGACCGCTAACTACATAAGTTAAATCACCGTATACTCTATTGCATATATATTGTAAGCGAAAGTAAAATAACAGGAACTGAATGTATTGTAAATCATTGTAAAGTGGTTAGCAATAAAACGCGGAAGCCAAACAGTCACAAACGGTAAGAGTCGCCAACTGGCAGTCATAAACAGTCATAAACCTGAAAGGGTTAGCAGCTGGCAGTCATAAACAGTCAGGTACCCACCGGCCTAAGAGCCCGGTGTCATACCACGAGTCATAAACAAACCATAAACCTGAAAGGGCCAGCAGCTGGCAGTTATAAACAGCAGGTACCCACCGGCCTACGAGCAAGGTGGGCAAGGGTACTGGCAGCCATAAACAGCCATAAACTTAGCGACCCTTTTAGACCCTCACCGCCTCCCGGCAGGAAGGGGAAACAATATTTAACCCAGGCTTCTGGCCCTGAAAATAAGTCTCTCTTCATCAGCCTCTGGGTCTCCTCATCCGCCTTCACTTGGTGACGCCTTACGCCAGGGCTCCTGGCCCTGGAAGTCAGTTTCCTTTCAGTCTCCTCCTCAGCCTCTGAGTCTCTCGCGCCTCTACTCGGAAACTCCTTACGCCAGGGCTTCTGATCCCTGGAAGTCAGTCTCTCAGACTCCTTGCTAGTCTCCTCGCAGTCCCCTCGTGAGTCTCCAGTCTCCTGGCAGACTCTGTAGCGACCTGTACCCGTGACGCTGCTTTGTTTCCACTTGAACTCTGAAAACTTGACTTATTTTGTATGAAACCTCTGTACCTCTTTTCATGAACATAGTGCATTGTCGGGGCACATACCTATCATAAATGGAGTCAGATATTAACGCCGTCCTGGAATAATTGTCCAAATTATTAACTCGAACAATCCGCACTTGTCACCAGGGCTAGGGTGATCAGGCACCTCCCTGGTGACGACCCGACAGTAGACGTTAAAAATACTTTTTATAGGATGACCGCAGTCGGAATCATATTATGGCCAGGACTCTTCTTCATTTTAAGCCGGCTAACTAATCCTATTACTTCATTAGGTGTTGTAAATCTATAATGAGTTTACTCCTGTTAAAGAAAGTATTCAATGGGTTGTTCCCAAGATAAACTCTGCCCGGAGAAACGCGGAGGACTTCATAAGAAGCCACTCCCTCATTCACAGGCGAGGAAAGTGACAACCAATGGATTTGGCAGATCTCCGGTCTGTTGGTAAATAAAAAGAGAACATTGATCAAAATTACTTTTCTCAAAATTTTATCACAATAACGGTTGTATATAAATAATTGTGTAGAAACTAGTTGTCATTCTTGAGGTTGGGTGGCTCACAGTAGGCTCAGGAAACAACTGGTCAGATCCTCATTCGCTCAGCGATTGATTATACATCCATGATCTAGTCGTTCGAGAACGCCGCCTCGCTATGCTGCTACGCTACCATGATCTGGAGATGCTGTGACAATAATAAATAAGGCTACAACCATTATGTCAACTGTATAAAGACTTTTAAAGTATATTATGGAAAAGAAAGGAAATTGGTTGGAGGGAGGGGTAGACTTTATCTATCAATAACTCGCAGGTTATAAGGGATTCTGCCATTAAATAAATAAGCATCTTACATTAAAAGGAGTTTTTTGGTAATTAATTGTTTTTTATTTGTTTGCATCGATTTCAAGTTAGTTTTTAAACTAAATTTGACTATATAAATAATAAATTTCATTTATATAATATTATTATATTCCTTGATTGTGCTATAATTACAATCTGCCTTTTATAAGGCAATAAGTAATTTATATAATAATTGCGAAAAAAAAGGAAATCAAATATTTACTTAAAATGTTATGGCGCTCAATACTAAATGGGGGGGGGGGGCTTGGTACCGGTTGTAACCAGATTTATGAAGGGGTTGGGGGGCGTAAGCAATTTATTTTTTATACCTGGCTTTTTAATCCAAAAACTTTTTCAAAGATTTATTTAACGCTTTATTGTTACTGGAGAGTCGTTGCAGAAAAATGATTTGTTGTGTTTTTTACTACCAGTTATTAGTTGTAATATATAATTTCACTCTTATAAGTATTAATATTCTTGTTAATAATTAATATTATTGTTATTTTATATCTGATATATGTTAAATATGCAATACGCATTATCATAAATAATTGTCGAAATATATATAAGTTAAGGTTCGGACGTCGTAGGCAGCCAGCCTAATCCTTAAGTCATCGGGATGTAAACATCCCGAATGTATTTAGAGAGGCTTTAAAAGGCTCAAATAAAAAATTAAATATCTTGTGACAACTCTCGTTCAGTAACTACATTCAACCTCTTTCCTTTTTCTTCTCGTTTTCGTTGACGATCGTTAACTGGTGCCGAAACCCGGGAGCGGATTGGGTTCGAGTCATTAACGTGCGAGTTGGTTTTTGTTTTTTTTTTCCTTCTTATTCACTTTCGTGTGATTTAATTAAAGTAGGTAATGGTGGAATTGCGGCCGGCAGCGTTTGAAGTTCCACAGTTACCTAAAGAAACCATGGCTGAAGCCCATGCGAATTCACTGGCGTGGATGAAGGTGTGGGCAGTGACGTCACAGGACATGAGGAAAATGATCTCAGACCTCGAAAAATTTTCTGGGGAAATAGGTGAGTTAAATCATTTTCTCAAAGGTGGAGATAGGATTATGGAGAGGATACAAGCCAAGATGGACGAAGGGTTACTCGACCCAGGTGACGCTAAGTCAATAAAGGCAGACCTGGTGTGCAGGGTGAAAAGGAAGGTGCTGAACCTGATACAGGCGGACGAGGAAACCCCATGGCAGATAGTAAAGACGAGACTGAAAAAAGCATATGGGGGGGGGACGATGGACCCCAGAGGAGGATATATTCCAAATGTTTCGAGAAATGAAATCTCCGAGACAGAATAGTGGACAGTATGCTGCAGTCCTGGTTGTCCGCTACAATAAAATAAATGAGAAAATGAGGGAGACAACTAGCGCCGATGAAGTGGAGGGCAGGATGGGATTCCTGTCTACAATCTTAAAGGTACAATTAGCGAAGGAGACGGGAAGGAAGGAAGGGTTCCCTAATGAGCGATCGTTCCTCGAATGCGCCCAGGCGATGATAGATGCTAGCGCAAGGGAAGAAGAAGTAAAAATGAACGAAGATGAAAACGATTGGAGCCAGATCCCATATAGGAGAAACAGGACCCCAAAAGCAGTGTGGAGGAGACAGGAAACGCCATTTGCCGGTAGAGACAGGGGAGCGAAAAGAGAGAGAAGATTGGGAGTGACGAGGCCTAGGTACGCACCTCGGAAAGAAGAAAGGAAATGTCATGGTTGTGGAAAGACGGGCCATCTGGTAGCTCAGTGCCCTCGCACTAAGTGCTTTGAGTGTGGGGAAGAAGGACACATAGCAAGACAATGTCCATACTTGTTTCGTAGAAGGGAATTTCACAAAGAAGAACCAATGGAGGTGAATAACCAGGAAATCCGGGAGAGGCGGAGCGCGACACCAAGAGAAATTGGATCATCGGGCGACGAGTCATCAGGGACGTCGGAGACAGACGGAGAGGAGTCGAAGCGCAGCGGGAGCAGACGACGAGAGTGGCAGAAGAATCCCTCGCGCAGATGGGAGCGGCGTACGGAGGCCTGAGGATAGTGGCAGCAGAGAGGCGACCGCATCCTAAGGTGCAATACAGTGCGGGAAAGGATGTGTGGTTTGCCAATTATCGAGTTCGGGAAGGGGGAGAGGTGCCTCATTGATACTGGCAGCACCAATACAATAATATCTCGTGGTGCGTTAGAGAGGTTGCGTGGAGGAGAGAGGGCACACCAGATCAAGGTATGTAAGTGTAAATTACTTACTCTTGGGGGACCCTGCGAAGTAATGGGAGAAGCGGCCGTGGGGCTGGAAGAATGGGCGAAAGTAATGGGTGACATAAAAGTACACGTCGTGGAAGACATGCCACGGGAATACCAGATAATAGTGGGGTGTGATTTACTGGGAAAAGTAGGCGCGCGCATCGAAAACGAGGGTGAGAACTGGAGGATAAAAATAGGGAAGCGAACCTATCGAAGCCGGGGGGGGGGGGCGTAAGGGGCGAAATGGAGCAAATAGGAGCGGTTAAGAGACTGGAGGATTGGAGGGAGAGTCTGAGGAGCGAGTTTAGGGATATCTTTTTCGCTGAAGGGGACAAGCTAGGAGTAACGGGGAAAACGCTATATGAGATCCCGTTAAAAGTAGAGCGGGTGACGTATGTGAAGGAGAGGCGGTATCCGCAAGCGCTCAGACAACACATTAGAAAGGAGATCGAGGATCTCAAGCGCCAAGGTATTATCAGAGATAGCACGTCTCCGTATAATAGCCCTTTGTGGGCAGTGAAAAAGAAAAGTCGACCGGGAGAATGTGAGGAAAAATACCTAAAAAAAAGTCGTGGTGGATTTTCGGAAACTTAACGATAATACCCTGGACGAAAAATATCCGATCCCGCGGTTCGAAGACATCCTAGACAGACTAAACGGTGCAAAAATTTTTAGCACATTGGACCTAAAAGCAGGGTACCATCAGATCAAACTAGCTGCGCATGACCAACATAAAACGGCGTTTTCGTTTGAAAGAGGGCATTTTGAGTTCACGAGAATGCCGTTCGGTCTCAAAAATGCTCCAATAACCTTTCAGCGTCTCATGGACGAACTTCTGAGAGGAATGGACGAAAATATGTGCCAAATTTACATGGATGACCTGCTGATCTTCAGCCGAACGGAATCGGAACATATTCAACACCTCCGGAACGTATTTGAGAGATTAAGGGATTTCGGGTTGAAACTGTCAATAGACAAATCGTCACTGGGGCAGGAGCAGATTAGTTTTTTAGGGCACACAATCTCACAGGAAGGGGTTCAGCCAGACTCGACGAAAGTAGAAGCGATCCAGAGAATGGAGGTGCCAAAAGATGTAAAAGGGATTCGGAGATTACTGGGCACGCTCAATTACTACCGCCGTTTCGTGCCGGACATGGCAGAATATATGGTACCCATTAACAATTTACTATGGAAAGGAGCACGGATAATGATCACGCCGCTGATAGAGCAGAATATCCGCAAATGCTTGGCACGTTTGCAGGAGGCGCCGATTTTGGCTTTCCCTAACTTTGAGAAGGATATCACGATCACCACCGACGCAAGCGACTATGCCTTGGGGGCAGTATTGTCACAGGAAGGCGAAGACGGGGAAAGACCGGTGGCTTACGCGAGCAGACGCCTGACGGACACGGAGGCGCGGTACAGCGCTCTGGAACGAGAACTCCTCGGGATGGTGTGGGCCATTGGGCACTTCCGTCCGTATGTATTTGGCAGAAGGTTTCGAATACATACGGATCACCGACCTCTTCAATGGGTCGGAAAACTCAAAGAATCCTCCTCAAGGGTAACAAGGTGGAAGGAATTCTTAGCCCAATACAATCTGGATATTGTATATAAGCCAGGCAAAGACAACGTCGTGGCAGATTGGCTGTCGCGCGCTATTATGGTGAACGCCATAGAAGAAGGGGAAACATCGAGCGGTATGAGGCAGTTCATTGAGGAATGGACGCCTGGAGAAGCGGGCAGGAGCAGCACACGGAAAGATAGTGACAGGAGTGCGGACACACCATCAGACAAGTCTATAGGAGAGAGACCGCGTGATATGGAGACGACGGACGAAATTATCAATGATAAGCGGAGGCAGATCATTTGGAAAACTCAAACATCGGGTGCTCTGAAAATACTCCATAGTACGTACGGCAGGAGTCAGATCGCGACGATTTGGTCACTACCGGGAGTTCGAGGAGATCAAATTTGTCAGGCTCTCAAGGACGTGTCCAAACCCGGCAAAACACACCATTTATTCGTGGGCAACGCGACTGTGTGGGACAAAATTAAAAAGCTGTGGCAGAAAGAGCTGTTGGGGGTGGATCGCTCGTTCATTCGGTGTCTTTCCGTGGTCCAAACCCTGCGGGACGAGGAGCAGCAACGCGAGTTAACACTGGCGTATCCCCAAGGAAAAACCAACCACCGTGGTGGGCAGGAGACGGCACAAGCACTACGAAGGCGCTATTTTTGGTGGGGGATGCAGCGGACTATTCAGGAGGTAATCGGAGCATGCGAAGTTTGTCAGAAGACGAAATATGATAGACATCCCCCGCAGGGACTCCAGGAGGAATCACCCACGGCAGAAGCACCACTGACGGAGATTCAAGTGGACACCTTCACGTGGCGGGGTTTTAAGTGGGTCACTATCATCGACCCATTTAGCAAAGTGGCTATGACCTACGCGGTGGGAGACAAGTCATCAGATTCCATATTACAAGCGCTCAACACATGGTTTCAATTCTACGGCATACCAGAGAGGATCTCGTCGGACGGGGGACGGGAGTTTGACAATGCAACCGTGAGAGCCGAAATGCAAAAACGGGATGTGGCATGGCATTTTAATACCCCCGGGCATCCCAAGAGCAGGGGAACCAGCGAAAGGTTACACAGCACCCTCAGCGACCACTTACGCGTGTACCAGGTGGATAAAGGCCTGTCGGCGAACGTAGCGATGCCAATGGCGGTGGCGGCATACAACCACTCGATACATGCCACGACGGGGTTAGCACCCTTCGAAATTTAGTTCGGATTACGAGTGAGACCGAGGAACTGGCCAGAGACGGTGGCGGATGAGGGAATGGTGGCACAGCTCCATAACACCCACATACAGCTCGGAAAGATGTGGTACAAAGTACGCGATAAGATTATGCGCGAAAAATCCAAGCGCGTGGCACGGGCAAATTTGAAGGTGCGGGATCGCATAGGAGCAATATCGATTGGGACCGTTGTGTACAGAAAAGTCGTGTCAAATCGTAGTAAGGAACTTGTTCGGTATGAGGGGCCCTTTAAGGTCATCATAATTCGGGAACATAATCTCGTGACCATCGAGAGTATGACCACCCCAAAGAAGAGGCGAACCGTTCACATTGAACAGTTGAAACTCCCAACACAGGGGGGAGGGTGTTGAATGTGCGTAAGATGGTGTGCCCTCGATCCAATACGGAGCAACTGATCCGGAATCATATACTTCACATGTGCTGCTCAGAGAGAGTTTTTGTTTTCATTATTTATATTGTGGATGTTCCATTTTTTTTTTACCTGGCAGCCACCGGGTCTAGGGCGAATGTATTATTTTTTGTTATTATTATTTTTGTTTTATTTCTGTATTATCTCTTTTCTTTGTGTCCTGTTTTTTTGTGTGGACTATGAATATATTAGACCGTAAACGTGATGTAAGGGATTACAGGCTGTGTGCTGCGTGCGGCGGACCTTGGAGTTTACGAAGAGATATGCGTAAACTAGCAGGGGGGAGTTAAGGTTCGGACGTCGTAGGCAGCCAGCCTAATCCTTAAGTCATCGGGATGTAAACTTCCCGAATGTATTTAGAGAGGCTTTAAAAGGCTCAAATAAAAACAGTCTTGTGACAACTCTCGTTCAGTAACTACATTCAACCTCTTTCCTTTTTCTTCTCGTTTTCGTTGACGATCGTTAACTTATATTTTATTGTATATTATAATAGCTATATCGAAGTCTATAAGAGAAAAGAAAGTCTATATAGAGAACTTTGAATGAGTAAAAAAGTAGGAATTCTTTGTTGTTGCCTTACCTTTGTTGTTGCCTCACCTTTGTTGTTGCCTTACCTTTGTTGTTACCTAAAACAATTACAATTAATGGTTTTCAGAAACGGGTTTTGCCAGTAAACTGTGATTACACAAAGTCATTCAAATCGAGTTTGTAACTTAATCCCATTCCTCATTTTGTAAAGAAAGATATATTCATTTAATGCCTCGATTGTGGTGAAGTATTCCTATGAAATTATTGCACTATTAATCAGTTAATTACTGGGTGATTAAAACCAATGGTATTATTAAATTAGATATTCTGGCACTATCGTATATATTTTATATATAATATGTTGACCATTTCGTGTAGTGTAAATCAGAATTATGATATTTTTTTAAAAATATTTATATGGTTCAGCCAGTGGCCACGGTATCGGAGCCGACAAAGTTAAATAAATATTTGTTATTACGGGCCATTGTCCCAGGCTAAAAAATTTTACACTTCCTCGGAATAATCCGGAAATATTCCTACTGAAAATGTATTTGTCAAGGGTTAGGCTCAGATGATTTAATCTTGCTGGATTTTGAACCATTGGTTGTTTCCAAGAGAGGTGCTTGCTGAATCATGCCATGTATTTTATTCGGCGCGATCTATCCGGATTTTCAAAATTATTTTCCAGTAAATGATGATAGGGAACGTTTCGCTACTCTCAAACCTATACAGCTGCCTTAATTGCTCAGCTAAATGATGTTATTTTCTGTCATCCAATGACACTGCTATCTCTATAATCTTCGCCATATTTGCCGATAACACTACAGTCTTGTTACCCCACCCTGACCCCGATATAGCATCCCATAACCTTCAAAAACACCTTGATGAGATCGAGTATTGGTACAACCAATAGCGGATCAAAGTTAATGAAGCAAAATGTTCCCACATTACATTCGCCATCTGTCGCGATTCTTGTAAACTAGTTTATTTTAATTCCATTCCTCTCCCTGTATCCGAGACAGTACGGTACTTAGGCTTCCATCTCGACAAACGACTGACCTGGAACCCACATACCAGACAAAAAAGACAAGAACTAAACAGAGGCTTTGGGCAACTGTACAGACTACTTCAAAGGGCATCCAATCTCTCAATAGAAAATAAACCACTAATCTACAAAGTTGTACTTAAACCAATCTGAACATACGAAATAGAGCTATAGGGGACAGCAAGTCGAACATCAAGCGCATTCATTCCTTTCATCAAAAGTCCTGAGAACAATAGTAAATGCTCCTTATTATGTCAGCAACAAAACCCTTCATAACGATCATAATATACCCTACATTCTTGAACTTGAACTGAAACTTGGAAGGGACGGTCCAAGTTCATGAAGATCCATAGTAACCTAATCCAACCACCCTAATCTCGTAGCACAGTCATTGCACTGCACCACTCATCCTTATAATCTTTCTCGGAGACTGAACGGTAGTGGCCTCGTGGCCTGCTATAAATGCGTGACAGTGGGAGTCCTGGCAATGGTCAGTTTCTCCAATGATGTCCTGAGCGTATGTGGCTCTCGCTCTCTTTGTCAGCCTCCACTGGCTCGTATCCGGGGACGCGGCTTACGGAGGAGGGTGGGGGACTTCCCAAGACTCCGCTTCCTCTTTTGCATGCGAGGGAGGTGACAACCATGTGGATTTGAAATGGCCCCTTGGATGTTTGTAATTATTGTATGAATAAGAACATTTATCTCAATTACTTATTAGCTAATAAGGCAGATTGTAATTTTAGCACAATAAAAGAATAAATATTATATAATCTTTGCCAGTTTTCTTTTGTAGTATATCACTATGATATCGGGCCTACTATTTAAAACTGGTAATGATGGGATGATCCTAGTAGATAGTGATATTATTCCCTGGGACAATTGATATTCTGGTTATATGTTGATTCCAAATTATACCTAAACATATTATACATTTGAACATCCAGTTTTATTATACTACCCCCATGTGAAGCATTTCCCAAAGTGTTTACTTCAGCAATGGTTTTTCTTATGCATGAATTGCATTTTTTGGCCATTTTTAATGCATTATTTGGTAAATTTTTGAATTACATTTAATTTTGTAAAATATTATATTATTTTCCCATTAAACTCAAAATAAATAAATAAAGATATCCAAACTTCAATTAAATAAAAAAAATATTTTCAGTTCCAGTTACAAGGTCTACAAAATAAAATGAAATGTTTTGGTCACGTATAATACAAAAACAACGTTATTATAAAATTACAATCTGCCTCATTGGGCAATAAGTAATTGTGATAATATTTACAATTCATCATTCACTCGCTCATAGACACAATATTTACCAACAGCCCAAAGGCCTCCCAAATCCACATGGTTGTCACCTCCCTCGCATGCGAAAGAGGAAGCGGAGTCTTGGGAAGTCCCCCACGCTCCTCCGTCAGCCGCGTCACCGGATACGTGCCAGTGGAGGCTGACGAAGAGTGCGAGGGCCACAGACCCTCAGGCCATGATTGGAGAAACTGGCCATTCCCAGAACTCCCACTGTTATGCATTCATAGCAGGTCACGAGGCCGTTTTAGTTTCCGAGGAGGATTGTAGGGATGAGTGGCGCAGTGCAATGACTGTGCTAAGGTATAAGGGTGGTTGGATAGGTTACTATGGACACGTATAATAAAATATCTTTTCCCAACCATTATTTTAAATTTGAGAAAGTCACATGGCTCCTGCAATGCCATAAACGACTTATCTCTGATCCTGGTTCACACTGTGGATCTTCTAAACTCGTCTTAGCCTGAAATACTAGATGTATTTCCTCGCTGTCTTGCGCTACCCTGTAATTTGGTCTGCTCACATGGCAGTTAATTCCACCATGTTACATACTGTATGTCTCATTACTTCTCTAGTGTGTTAGTCGCTATGTTGAAACCATCCCTTCTTTACTTATGCATCTGATGGCTACATTATAGAGTAGTCTATTCACGGATGAGGTAGATTCATTCTATGTATTATCCTCAGTTAGCAGTGATAAACATAATGCAATTGAAATCCCCACTCGCAGTTCCAGAACACCACCGTACATTCCGTACAAAATGGCTGACATATCGTACCGGAAAGTATAAACCAATAATCGACGTTTGTGGATTAAATTACACGTGAGATAAAAAGAGCAATTGCCACATTAGGCCCTTACGCTCACAATTATGTAAGCCAATAGAACATTAAACAAATTAAATATATAAGTTGGAGATCTAGTTAGAATGGTGGGAGGGGGACTGTTTAACATCATACATCAAACAAATATTTATAACTAGAAAGAAAATATGATCTTGGGGTTATTGCTTTGTAATGGAATTGTTACTCTACGCTTGTAGACGCGCCTCGACCACGGTGTGTGCAAACAAGTTGATCCTGACGACAAAATTCGTCTTCCTCCGTATAATATTTCACAACATAGAACTACAGCGAACAAATAAGGCTCTACAGTCATACCAAGACATCTGGTCTTTGTATGTATCTACGTGACTCTTTTGAGGACTAAACTCAATGTTTCATTCACTAATTAATTGGTCACGAACTAAACTCCACTAACCAGCGACCTCCAATAGAGCTAGACTATACTACCAGGAAAGGGCCTCGACAATACCGAACACAATGTTGTAGATTCAGATCAGATTCTATAATTAATTTAAGAGTATCTGTCGAGTTGTCACAAGGGGGTGCCTAGTGACGAAGTGGGGGTCAACCCTAATCAATTAGGCTATGACCTGGACAATTGCTTCATGACGGGTCTTACTACTGTACTATCTGACTTCATATCTGATAGGTATGTGCTCCGACAGTGCACTATTTTCAGGAGAAGAGGTACAGGGTAGGTATTGTAGGTGGTTTATGTGGTATTTAAATGGCCACGAATTGACCCTGGGTACCTGAGGGTAGGCGAAAACCGTAAATCGGAAATCGATTCAGTAATTGTTGATTGACGTTATACCACCCATGAAACATCAGAAAGTGTATAACATAGCATTATTATTACATATTTTAACTTTATGAACAACAGTACTACTAATAAAATCGGCAGGTTCGGATAAAACCCTATAACCTCTAGAGCCCTCGTGCCCGTCCTTATAATTTCAATACTTTTAATTAAATTTTAATAAAAATTGATATTTCTTTTCTGGACCGACTCTTTTTTTTAAGGTTGTATTTTTTTGTTCATTGGAATTTTCATAACAAGGTTTTTAATCTTACTATGAGAACAGTACAAAAGTTGTTCTGCCTCATATATTAGCAAGATGCTGCGAGATATAAATTCTTTCATGCATAATAAAAGAATTCCCTAATATTAAACATTTCATCTCTCAATAGATAGATATTTCTAATGCAAGCTATATGCATGTGGTTTCGTTTGACTCGTTAAATATAAATTTTATGACCCTTTTATGTGAGAAGCAGTATATTCTTTTCCTTAATTAGGAGTAAAATTAGATATTATTAAGATCACTTAATTTCCCCACTATATGAAAAATTAGTTTGTTTTACTCTTAACATAAACCTGAAATTGCTACGAAATTATCAGTTTCTGAAAAAATTGTATTCGGAATTATTGAGAAACAATATTTATTTGTATCATTTAACACACAGTCAATTATAATTTACCTTTCACACAATTATTAAAATTTCTATAATTACGATGCCGTCCCTCTCTAACAAAGACCCAGATTTCATAGTTAAAATATTTAAAAAAAAAAAATAATCTTTAAGAATTGCCTTGGACATTTTTTATTAGCTCTACATAAATTATTTTTCTGAAATAGCTTTGATTTTTTTTAGCGTTTACTGTACTGACGTTAGTCCTATACATGTTTAAAAGCGAAACCTCAACTCTCGCGTCCAGTACAAAGGGAAGATCCCTTTAATTTATGAGATTTTGAATCGGGTATGATTCAATATTATGACTGATTGTAAACTGATTTAGAAATGTATGGGATAGTTTTTTCATATGCCTTCTAGGGGAACAAGGAATGATAAAATTTTATAAGTTCTGTGCGTGACTTCATATTATATTATTTATTTTCCATTACTGTTTCGTTAATAAAACTAAAATATGTTACTAAATTTGTGACCTACGAACTGTACTAGACCCGCGTATATATAAAAAACCCACGGTGGGTTTACACCTAGTAAATATATAAATACTTAATCTCTCTAAACGTAAATAAACAAATATGCATTAATTCTTTACATTGACTTATGCATGTAGATTTTTCTACTAATTTCCATTGTTGTGTTTTGACCAAAAACTAATATTTCAAGAAGTTTGAAATTTCAGCTCTTAGCTCGGTTGAGTTATTTTGCATCCGTATAAGATAAATACAGTCTCTCGCCAGGTCCAAAGTGCAACCCCCTCTTAGGTTTGCTGGTAAACTAAATTATTAATGAACAATTTTGTTAAAAAAAACAAAACTACTATTATCAATTAACGGGGCCTTGAAATATAATTGCTAACAAACAAGCCACAAAAAGAAGGCAGATTTTCTAATTAAGCTGTGCAGGTAAGATAAATTAGGTCGGCAGCGGAACTGTGGCTGAATAGAATGCTTCGAATTAGTCTTCGCTAAGCATAGCATTTCCCTAATGTATCCTTGTTAATTAATTATATAAATACCACTGCTTTATATGTAATGATATTTTACAAATGTAATTACATTTATCATCTACTAGCGGGCTCGTTGTACATTGTATATTCGAGTTAAAAAAACATTTATATAAAGCATAAATCCAACTATGACTTAATTGTTAGCGATGAACCGTTCATTATCGGGTTAGGCTCATGAAAAAAATATGTCTTCGTCAAATTCATTTCGGCATTCTATGTAATCTGCCTCAGCTCCTGGCAATATGAAAAGAAATGTGAATGATGAAGAACAAAGGGTATAGTATGAATGATGAAGAACAAAGGGTATAGTATGAATGATGAAGAACAAAGGGTATAGCATGAATGATGAAGAACAAAGGGTATAGTATGAATGATGAAGAACAAAGGGTATAGTATGAATGATGAAGAACAAAGGGTATAGCATGAATGAGATCTTATGTCCCAGCTATGTATCGACCAAATGGAAATTTAAATTTTCTTCAAATAAATATCTATAAAAGAAAAGTGTACGTACAAATGCCCAAATAAAGAAATCGCATAATTTTACCATTTTAAATTCTATCCTATTTTCACAGACCTACCTATTTTTGTTCCTATACTTGTGTTACTAACTTACGTTAATAAGTATTTCCTTGTTGTACATTATTTTCTTGTTATCCGGACCTCCCGGCACGGACCTACGTTGTTAGTCTTCCATTCCACCCAAGAATAAATTTAATGAAAATTTTAACATCTCTTTTTAATTAGCCTAAGCTAATATGCTCCCGACAAACTTATCAAAGCATTAACTAACTACATCCATGAAGCTTTGTGATGGTCTTTTGTGGGGTATATTATGGAATCTGTAACTCACTCTTTATATATTAAATAAATGGTTTTGAAAAATTGAAAAATTCGGAAGAAGTTATCTTAAGTTTTTGATCTCTAAATTAAAATTATTATTGCATTATAATTGTTAATGTTTGGATACACATGGGAGTAATGCTTATGAGACTTTTCAACAGCTTGTGGGCAACGAATTTATGAATCTTAAAAGTTAGTGAAATGTGTCCGATATCTTTTTTTGTTGTACCTTTTTTATCTACCATCCAAAAGATATTTAATTTCAAATGGTTAAAACCTTTTTTTATGCCCGCTATCATATAGAATCACACTAACTACAATTATCCCAGGACTTGTTCTCAACCACTCAGGTGTATGTTGAATAGCTATGCCAGGACCAGGCTTTACCTAACACACTTCAAAAGTAATCAAAGAATAATAAACGTCCTAGAAAACGTAAATAAAAATAGACGCAAAAAAAAAAATATATACATATAAAAACCCGTAACAGACAAGAAGATAGCCTAAAAACCAAAAACATTCACCAGACAACCAGCATTGAAGTGACCACGCCGTCATCGGGGAACAGAATAAAAATCACTTCTAAAAAATGACACTATTAATACAAACAACATTTCTGTTTTTGTATATCATTTCCAAGTCAAGTTCATAATTTTCCAAACCGAATTCAGAATTTCCCAAATCAAATTAAGAATTTTATAGTAAGTCAAATATTTTAGTATCGTAACTGTGAAACAGACAGATCGGCACAAAAGTTTTAATTTTCAGTTTTAGTCCACATAAAAATTCAATTCAATTTATATAAATATACAAAAATAGACTAGCATGATAACATATTATATTTTAAAATTGATTAATACATAGTTGAAAAAATACAAAAAATAATTCACATTAAGTTTACAAAAAGGAATTTTTCTCCATTGTTATTAAATCAACGAATTCGTTTAAGCTAATTTATTACATTTTAGCTATGCATCAGCAGATTATGTTAAATTTTTTCATGTCATTTTTTTTACGTAAGTCTGATGTTTCTTTTCTTTCAAAAGAATTTCTTTCATTTGGTTTAATATTTTTTTAATTAAATGCTCACATAGAATTATACCTATAAAACTCTTTGTTTGTTTACGTAATTATTTTTTTGATAATTTCATTTCATAAATGTTGTTATTTAAAATTCTAAAAAAATGTAAATATCTGTAATATTGTAATCAAAATTGCGTAAAAATCAGTTTAGTTTACATTAAAGCAAATGAAAAAATTTATTCGTCAAGAACATCAAATAAAGAAATTCGGCACTTAAAAATGGCCTGAAAAAGTAGAAAATAAATCTAATGGTGAAATCCAAAGTATTAGATGTAATAAATACGATGATTTATTAATTCTGGGACCATTCCTATAAGTAATCTTGAAGTAAATTTTGATTTTTTAAATTATGTATTAATTAATAAATTATAAAATGTATTAATATAAAATTAATATAAATATAAAATACGATACATTGAATTGAATTCTTGTAGATTAATAAAACTCGAACTATTGTGTTTATTTATCTGTTTTACAATACAATTGTTACAGCCCCAAAATATTTCAAGACCAAAAACTTTAACGATTTCACTTGGAAATGTATTTAGTTGATTTTCTAATTTTAGCTCTCAGAATGTCAATTTATTACTAAAAGCTCTTGGATATAAAAACTTGTGCTTTCATGGGGGGAGAAAAACGTTTGTTATTTCAACCTCTGAAATATTTTGGCTAAGAACCTAAAATGTACTTGAAGAATTATGAATGAAAAATTCTCGTGTACATGTACTGTTTGACATTATGTTGTATGTTGCAGGCACGCTGGCAAATATCCCACTTGCACATGTCCTGCTGGATTCACAGGGACCAAGTGTGAAACCGCCATCTTTGATCCAGGTAATTCTCACATCATTCATTCATAATAATAAGACTATCATAACATCGTTGGCCACATTTAATTTATTTTTTGGGATTTTCGAGAGTATGTGTGTTTTCTCACTTAGGTGGTTACTAAGCTAAATTATATCTAATCGTTATGTCGACTGAACATGAGTCTATTCTTTGGTTCTGGCCAAGACTCATTGAATTGTGATAAAGTAATAAGTTCTAATAATAATTGTGGGGAATTGTCCCTTGTAATAATTGGAAGCGGGCTAGGGCTAGGGTCCCTGCAGCCCTGCCGCTGTCCGAGGAGTGTCGAGAAAAAAATAAGAGGACGCCCGCGTCCGTCGTCCGCGAAGAAGAGAGGCAGAGAATCCCACTAAGAAGGTGTGGGGTCAACATAGCGAGGTTAGGAAAGAGAGATGCAGAGGTAGTTGAATAAGAAAGCCATGGTTCGAGTAGAGAGAGAGAGAGAGAGAGCGAGAGAGAGAGAGAGAGAGAGAGAGAGAGAGAGAGAGAGAGAGAGAGAGAGAGAGAGAGAGAGAGAGAGAGAGAGGGAGAGGGAGAGGGAGAGGGAGAGGGAGAGAGAGACAGAGACAGAGAAGTGTTTTTTAGGTGCTTGGTTCCGAGTCTGCCAAATGACCCAAATCTGGCCCATAATATAGCGAGGTCAGATGCTGCGCCCTTAGTGGCCTTCTGCTGTTTCATGTACTAGTTTCCCCCTCTCTTATCTGACGCTTAACGTCTTTATTATTAAAACATAGAAAACATAAGTAGGTAGATATTTTCTGTGCCGAGAAGAGGGGAACTTCCATTTATTCGTGCTGAAGAATTCACTAAAACTACAATAATAATTCATAAAAATTGAATAAAAAAATGACTTATAACTCAACACTAACTGAGCAAAACCAGCAATCATCGGGATATAAACACAGGGATTCTTTACCACTACTAGTAACATAACAACATAAATCTGGTATGCTTTCAATATTTTATAGACTTAATGCCGCTTAGAGCCAACTCACAAAATCCAAAGCTGAATTACTACATACCCTCTGCCAATAAGAGACATAGTGACTACATACAAAAGACATAGTGACTACATACTAAAGACATAGTGGTAAGGCTCGGGTATGATATGGGTAGCTGAGTTGGAATGACACAGGAGTTTATAAATACTTTAAAAAAGAAGCAAGGATGGTGAGATACACTACACTAATCATCCAGCCAGATCATCGCTATGTAGCATTGGAGGATGAAAACGAGAACCCGTAGACGCTCAGGAAACAAGGAGAGAAAACTAACCAGTGCAAGAACTCCTAGCGACTAAATATTTACTAATTATCACTACGGGATCACTTCCACTTTAATCTCTAAGGAAGATTATTTAAAGGGGGATGATTGAAAGGGGTGTTATTATGATTGTTGTTGGTCTTGATTGTGCTAGATAATTTGGCAGTGGAATATCGAGGGTGTCAATGCTATTGGTGACATACAAAGATGCATTAACTGATATCCGTAGGGCTTAAGATTGGAGGATGGTATGAGATAAATGTTGGAGGATTTGTATTGATTTGTGTAAAGGTAAACTGGCTGACTTTTTATTGACTCAGTAATGATCTGCAACCACTAATAAAACCCGGTAAAGTAAATGTACGTTTATAAGTTGAGGAATTAATTGGCACTAGTTATATGTCTCAATGAAGTTCGTTTACATTTTCGCAACTTTTAAATGAGGCGTTGTATACTCTGAGCCTACCTTTGACTTTCGGGGTCTAATATTTTTGTTTTTTAAATCCTCATTTTGCATCTTCACGTAATGTGGTTGCTGCTGTAGTGGGTATTATACGCTGATTAACAATCTCGTTCAATGGTATACCGGCCCGACCAGAGAAATAAGACTTCTGTCATTAATGGTGGTTTTTGAATTGTGAAGACTGCGTCATGTTTGACGAGAAATAAAAGGACATTAGCGTTTTCTTGCTAATGAGTTTTCGAGGCCTCTAAGCTGTTTGTGTGACGATTACATCTAAGCATTAGTTTAGGCAAATATAACTTTGAAGACACTCTAGAAGTTCTTCAAAGCTTGATTGTTAAACGCTGACAAATTGGTGTCGGTGTCGGAACGTTCTGGAAGTTTTAAGTGTAAAGAACTCTGTCCAACCGTCTGGCAATGCCCGGGAATGGCACCGCATCATCTGTTACTTAAGGTAAGATCCCAATTATTTTACTGGGAACCTTCACCTATCGAAACTTTTCAACGACATAAGGATGTTTGTGGTGGGTGAGGTAATTGTTGAGCGGCGAAGGAGAGGGTGGAACAGTTTTTAACCCTCGGATACCTCTCATTCAGGCCTATCACACCCTTATAACTCTTAAGAGATCGCAATCTCCATTGAGACATGCCGTCTCGATTTCGACCGGCTGCTAGATTTACTAACTCAATAAAACTAAATTAATAGTCTATTATGTACTAAGTGAGTGTATTTTTGAGATCACTATGATTCTCCCATGCAAAACTTTACCTTTCTAGCTTAAAATCTGGTCCAGCTAAGACTTTATTTGTTCTTAGTGCTGGAGACGAAACTAAAAATGCTGGTTAAAAAAAAGTTTTGAGTTAAGTTAATATTTTATTAAGTTCTTAAAATATATTATTTGATAATACTCTTAATTACCTGTAAATAAAATTACTTCGATTTTATACTATGGATAGAATTCAGTCCTTTTCCTTTTAATCCGATAAATGAATGTTGAAGTCACAACTATATATCTATCTTTTTATTTCCTTCCTAGCCTCTTCTCAATTAATTTGTTTTTAGAACTGACAAAGTGGCCAGAAAAGCACCATGTGGTTTCCCTCAGAGAAAGTTAAATGACTATTGTGATATTAGGGTGTGGATTTCAAATATCAGAAGTTTCTAACCCTCCTTTAATTCTCACCTCCCTGTTTTCTAAAATATCCTTTCTAACAAATGATTACCAGATATTAAAATATTGCCATTGTATTAGGCTAAATATGCCTATTAATTATTAAATAAATAACAATTAGTCGTTATTTGGTTATACGTGAATCACAATTTGCCCTGAAAGCTGTCTCTCACAACTCTTGACAGTATTTCTTCAGCGATTCAGATCTCCACGTAATTAGATAGGAAATTTTCCATCGCCCGGCTGCCGGGGAGAGCAGAGTTACTTGCTCTCAGTAAAAGTTTCAAACCGGCAAATCCAACGTGAACTTTAATCAGGTTCTAACGAAAGTAATAACTCTCCCATTGCAATCTACTTTATTAATCAAACTTGCCCCAAGGTGGGGAAAAGTGTCTTTAATGAGGTATACTGTCTGTTATGAGTTGGGCGAGGTGTACCGATGTACTGGCAGGGAATTTGAGCGTAGGGAATTACATCTTCGCCGTATGTCGGTGGTTCAAGAAAGGTCAGGTCTTTATTTGAAGTTCTATCTGATAGGGAGATTGGTATTGGGAGGAGGTATCCATTGTATTTTGTATAAAGGAATTGGTATGTAATATATCTGTATACTGAAAACAAGCATCAAACAGAAACGTAAATACCTACAGGGCATGGGATAGAGTGATTCAACAAACACACTGATAATCAATTTTTAAATTTATATCACTACAGTTATTTTTTACCAGCCCTCCTACCTTTACCTGCTTTATATTCAATAATAATTATTAAAAAATCATTCCATTTATTCAACTAAATAATCAGAAGATGAGACAGTAGTCCTAACAGTATTCTTTAAGGATGCAAACCTTACTTAGAATATCGTCCTTTAGAAACTAAATTAAATAAATATGGGAATAAAACGAATACAAAAGAAAGTCTTAAATAATTCCAAACCACAAGCAGATTTGAGTTCATAGGAAGTAATGTAAATATTTATGTAGTCGGTATTCTTCTGATCTTCTAAATACTAGAAGTATATAAATATATTTTAAATATACGTTAAATATTTAATGCATACATACTCATCAGAAACATATAATACTGTTAAAACTAAATGAAGAGTTAAAAAAATTATTAATAATTAAAAAAAAAAATATGTATATATATATTGTGACATTCATGATATTTGAGAATGAAGATCATGACCCTCACATATGGTAAGGGCCATTTTTTCCCTTATATTCCTAGGAGTGGGGACGAGCGGGAAACCAGTCTTAGCACAACCGTCGAAAGGAACGCAGTTAGCAAGCTCCCGAATTGGCGGTTACCATACAGGAAGAGAGGAGAAGAACCAACAGCGAAAGTAACGTTGATTGGATTACAGGAAGATCATCGATTGGGTGATATTAATATTGTTTCTTATTATGGATCCATTAAAAGAAATTGAGCTCAAATTTCATGTTTTTTGTAATTAGTAGTAATTATCCTAATTTGAAAGGAATTGAATATTTTTTTATAATTTTTGTCAGCACTCTATATAATTATAATTATTTGTTATAACCATCTTATTTGAATATATTTCACAATTCCTAGTCTCTCAATTTAGTAATAACCATAACATTAGCCTTGAGATCGGGCGATTCAATCGGGATAAATTCCTATGTCAAAGACATAAAAACGATTTGAATTAAAGATCTCATGACAGACCTGCCAAATTAGTTAAGTTAAATTAATCAAATAAAGTAAAAAGAGAAACGGTAAAAAATAAGGTAGGTTACAATATATATATATACGTATATATTAGGAGCTATGGGCCAGCCAACATGGCCATGTTCAATGTTCTCATTTTATATTTTATATCATGTTACTGTTGTGCTACTTCAAACACAAAAGAGAATATTAACTCAAATTATGTATCTCCAAGAAAGCGCTAAAATTGGTATTTGATAGCATTTCGGTTCATTTACTAATCCATTGATGAGAATAATTAACTCGGTTTGAATATGGAAGGGTCGCACTGTGATTTGTCGACAGAGGACAGACCATGAAGCAAGTCCGGGTCTTTTGACGGGGGCGAAACCATGATCTACTGGCATATTAACAGTTGACTGGACATCAATGGAATACCAACCAGCTCTGTACTCCACTCTATCGCATATTTGACCTCATTGTAGGCCAATTCGCTTATTACCTGTATGCATCTAGGACATACATACAGCGTTACATGTTTATGTTAGCATCACACACAGAGTTATCAATGCTACACTGATAGGCAACCTCCTGAATGTGGACCGTCCTTAGCTGAAGCACACCAGCAAAAGTGGGTCATATCGCCTATTTTCTAGGATGGAGCTTGCTTAATCGAAACAAGTTATCCATATATCATTGTTTATTTTCATTTTATACCTATATATATGTATTCAATTATATCAAAGATTAGGCTTTAACGACAGGTCCATTTTTTTTTTATTTTATATGTACATAAAAGATATGTACAGAAACATCTAAACATGGTCTAGAATCAAGCTGTGGTCTGTGAGTTTCTTTGTATAAAATGTGAAAAAACCACCACCGAAAAACCCCTTTTCTACAAATAAAATAATTGTTAGTAGGTAAAACAACTTCCGAGCTGTGGCTTTATTGTATTTTGAGTATTATACAGCCAAAGAAAATAATATACTCGTAGGACCGGGACTGTATCCCACCAATGGTGGACACGGCCAAAATTCAGTTGGAGGCTCAAGCAACTACGCTACCATGCCAGTACTTCTAATGTTGTCTAATCATTATTAAATAGAGGAGAATATATACAACAACGAAATTTATTATATTGGAACGGACACATAATCGCCATTAACTGTTGAAGTTCGGAATCGATGCAAGAAAGATTATAATCTTTGTTGTTGGTGCATATTCTTTTCGCATAAGTACTATGTTTAAACTTCGTCCAATTTTATCAACAATATCCGGATACCAACAAAAATCAATGGTCAACCATGACACTACAGTCGGAATCAGACACTAGAAGTGAACACTGGTCTTTCTCTCTGCACTGGCGCTGTTGCTCTGCTCGGACCATGGCATTCTTATTTAATTACCTCTGGAACTCTATTTTCTAACATTGCTAGTGTTTAGTCCACCTTCCAGGAGGGATTCTCTTGCGGCGGCTAGCTAAAACTAGTACATCCTTGGAAGCGATCCCTTCCATGCGGACGATGGTCTCTGGGGCCCTACAAAATGTACCTAGTAGCGTCGCCCCCAGGGGTCCAGTCTGCCTCTTTCCGGTTCACACTCGCCTTTGTTATCCGAACGGTTTTCGGCTCTCAGATGCCGAGTGTGAATTCGTGGTCATTCCACGTAAACTAAGTATAAAACCTACCTATTACCTTTTTTCATAGTGCTGTCGGGGCACACCTATGATCTTATGGAGTCAGATCAATTAACAAAATACGAATAAAGCTGCCCGCTGACTAGGCCGCTACCAAAGTTCAAAGAACACAGGTTTATTCATTT
The DNA here is from genome assembly GCA_930367205.1 of Acanthosoma haemorrhoidale. Taxonomy (NCBI): domain Eukaryota; kingdom Metazoa; phylum Arthropoda; class Insecta; order Hemiptera; family Acanthosomatidae; genus Acanthosoma; species Acanthosoma haemorrhoidale. The sequence goes on from OV884015.1 coordinate 32,705,879, forward strand.
ATATCTTTCTGGCGCCCTCCGACAGTGCATATTTAATTTTTTGAGCTGTATTTGGAGAAAGTGAAACATACCGGGAGTTTCAAAGATAATTCATTTTAACCAATGAAGCAATATTTAGATTAACCAGTAGGTCTTCATCTGCGTATTCGCACCTCTCGTCGCGTTTCAATACAAAACATTTTTCTTCGGTATTATTTCGGATTTAGCCATTATTTCATAAATATTAAGTGACATATATATGTTCCATTTTCAGCTTCAAATGCTGTATCATATATGACTTTCATTGTCTAGTTAATTTCAGTTTAGAAATTATAGCAATTTATGGACAGATTAAATATTACGGTCTGTTCATTATATGCTTAGATCAAACGTAAACAGGGCCAACGAGCAAGCACTCACCTGTACAGAGAATGTAGGCCTACCTGCAACCTAATTGATGCACAGACAACAAACACAGCATGCATAAAGCTATGCACAAACACAGCCCGGCTGCTATATCAACAAACTGCTTCTGTTGAGGGTCGGGGTATTTCACTGCAACTTGGATATCGGCTAAGGCTCATGATCTGATAATGACAGAGAGTTGTTACATCTTAATCAAAATTACTTATGGACAGCGGATTACTAAGCGCGTCTGTAACTGGTTCTAACTACAAGAAAACAAAGGTAAAATGATCGAGAAGTATGACAATCGTAATTACCAACAGCTAGGTATAGCTAGGCAAATCACACTTCTATAAATGTAATGTAGTTAATGAACAAGGTTAAAACAGGTACTGAAAAGACCATACAATATATGGTGTTAAAAGGGTTGTTCTGAACTAATATGCATACCAAAAATAGTAATTAAGAGTTATTGCCTGCCAAGGGTTTGTGCCTGAAAATATACATAGTGTCTCAAAACGTATTCCTTTGGAAATATGATGAAATTTAACATTTATTTTTTTAATCATTAAAAGACGATTGGTATTTAATTGAACCACTAAGAAAATGCTGTAATTTTTAACATTCAACATTGAATAGGTATTTTATACAATCAACGCATAGAAATGAAAACCAAAAATCTGGGCTTAAAAGGTATAAATAAAATATCTTCTTAGTACGAAAACAGAAAATAAAAAACCCACAACTGCAAGAATAATTGCTAGTGGTTATTAAATACAAAATGAATGCCTTGTGTATCTAGTTGAAACATTATGCACAGCACTTTACTACTCAATTATTGTTTTTACACTTACAATTTTCAATAAACATGTTAGTGCTTTCTTATATCATGCTATAAATAAAATGTCAGTGGTACTATGTAGTCGGGAGGTGATATTCTGTATTGGTGAATTTGTTATTATTCTTAGAAATGTATTCTCTGCAGTTACTAATCTATTATATGGGGGTCATAATTCAAGATGGCAATGCCTAACTTATTAGAGGCCTCACAGGTTAACAAAATAACTGAAGAAATAAATTATTTCTTTATACTTTGTCAGCAGTTTTTGTAGATGTTTACAAAGGTATGGATTCGTTACAGTGCGGTTTCAATTACAGTGTTATTAAGGTTAATTAATTCTTGACGTTTTGTTATTAAGGTTTTATACACACATATTTATGTATTGTCAGTTAATTATTCGATTTATAACTCTTAATTATATTGTGCGAAGACGGCTTTATCGTTCATTTATTCCCAGTACCCATTAGGAGTTCTATATATGATTTTAAGTGTCTATGTCGAGGAGGGAACTTAAAAAATCCAGATAAGAGAAATTTTTTGTTTTCAAAAAATAACTAGAACCTAAGCAAAAATTGGATGACTACGGTCAGCCGAATCCGTTCAGAAATGTCTATAATTTCATACTTTTTAGATAGCAGAACTTCTTTTGGAATCGGCAATAAGCACTGAGTGCAAATCGATACAAATGTAATAAGGTTATATCATTTATTTTTTGTCTATAGTATTTCTAATGTCTCGAATTTTTGAATATGATATAACATTTGTTTAGTTATTAAAGTTTGACTGAATACAAATAATGAATTCGTCAGTGAATTATCAGGAAGCGAGTGAGATACAGAGAGAGAGAAAACCTTTATTGTACAATTCTGGCCGACTTTGTTAGATTGCTGTCACACAGCGTGCTAATCAATCTTGAGTTACAAATGAGAATCTACCAGGCGTGAAGTTGAAATTATCCTCCATATTATTTATCTGGAATGGAATGGAAACCGTAGAATTGGTTTTCCAGGAGTACTCTGCCAAAAACTGTGCTACGAGGATGGATATTGAATAGAAATCATTCAATTGAAGGTAATCTCACTGGTACATGGAATGTGGCACAAATTCATGATAGGAGCTCCGTACTGTTTATTCCAGCCCAAAAACTGATTCTTCCAATCCGATATTATATATAACAGTAACATCATGTGTAATTTCACAAATTATATTCCTCAATGGCTACAAATATTGCTGCTTTCTTTGAAAAGGAATCATTTGTTTCTAGTAGATTTGAATCTAACAACCGTAACATTATAAGGCCAATGAGAGTACGTTGTTTAAATATAATTGAACTTTCTTTTATGGTGAATATTTATTTAGAAACAATTAGATACCCTCTTTCCAGTAGTGTAAGTTTAGTGTTACAAACTTAAAGTCGAACAGGCAAGATAAAAAAAAACCCAGTAATTACCATTACGGGAAATGTGCTACAAACCATATAACAAATTAAACATGCATAAATATGAAATTTCTGGTGACCTTTACTGTGGCATAAGTCTACTGTGATAAGACTGGTCAGGATGATTTGGGATTAATGATTAATGGATTTGTTACATACTACATGACATAATTCTTCAGAACAAAGGCATCTTGCATCGCACCACTAAACAAACCCAACTTAATGAACTTCAGCTGGTTTAGTCCAAGACCAATAAGGCCAACAACCCCAGAAAACACCTCTGAACACACAGTGTATACAAATATTAACATGGTGACCACAAGTGAGAACATAAAAGAGCTCCGCTCTTGGTTCCAAGGCTTTACTTATGTGCTCTGTCCTCACACAGGTAATTTACAGGTAAATGTCTTACCGACGTCAGCTGACGAAGTGGCCACTCAAAGCTCAAAAAAAGGTATTAAAAAAGAACTGAAATGCCCCATTAACAAGACCTTTATTAGAATTATAATGTACTAACAGACGTATGTTATAAAATACCAAATAATGCCGATAATTAATAAATTTGATGAAAATCTCTCTTACATCGACCTAATCCGATTTCCCAACAGACTCTTCCACTTAAATATTAAGAATATGTTAATAAAACCACGCTGCTGGTGGTGTTCCTCCAAGGTCCGGGAAAGTTAAGCTCTATAGAATGGATTGCCTGGATTCGGTCTGAGAGATATAGATAAGATGAGTGATTACTTTGCCTTAGACCGGGAAAATCAAGGGTTCGAGCCCGAGCCCTACGTATTACACAATTACACTCATGTCACAAATGATAGTTATTAATGACACAATATAAGCAAAACAAAGAAGAATTAGCGGCTAGCTTTAGAGATAGATTAGACATTTTTAACAGCAAGCGAAGGGGTTTTGAACGACCTCAGACCGTTTAATGGACTAGAAAACTGGCGCTAAGTCCCAGATGTCTCGCTTTAGTTGTGTCGTAAAGCAAGACTGGTGGGGGGAATTATGTCGTAAACAAAGAATGGGGGGGGGGAAATTGTGTCGTGTGAGTTACTGCTGTGCTGTTGCCACCTACAGCTCACCGTTTCCTTCCTGTCTCTTGGCTTCTTAGGAGGGGGGGAGTTTGCCGGAAGTAAAATCCTCTTTGGTTTATGTTCACTTTTATGAGTCTGTGGTCTCACTGATGACTGAATATAAACCGCACTTAGGAGTCCCAAAGCAATAATAAAAGTCACTAGCCTATAGCTCTACAATGCAAGGGTTTATATGTAGGGCATAATAAATTGACTGGTTTTTAGGTTTAAAGCTGAACTTCATAATAGCGTAGTGACTAACGGGCTTGGCTAAATATCGCGGAATTATAATTTAATTTACGATAAGTCTGGTCAGGGCTCACTTAATTACGTGTGGAAAATGAATGAACAACTTGTGTAGTAAATTTCGGTGTGGTTCATACCTAACTAACATTTATAATTATTAGCCATAGAGAAAAAATAGCAGCAGGATCGTTGTCGATTGATGATCGTCAAGAAGAGAGAGATTTCGGCTAACAGCTACATCGTTTAGTAGATCCCCTGAAGAGACAGTGGGTCCTTACCCTGTCAGTTTATTTTCCCTAATAACTATTAATTATAATAATCAAATACTCCAATAAAAATTGGATAGAAGTTGAAAATATTTCCTGGTTAGCTTAAAGATAATGGTTGATAGATAGCAAGTAGGGTAAACTCCACCACCATCTACAAGTGACGGATTTAATTTTCTCTTCATTTCTGCAATTTTGGATGTTTCTTTTATTAACGTTACCCCTATTCATTTTTGATTACTAAAGTACACGTTGTGGTGCTTGTTTCGGCTTCTATCACTTTAATTTATAATAATATTCTTGTTTATTCATAAATATTATGTTTGGTGTATACAAGAATTTAAGGAGGTTATTTGGTAGTAAATCCTAGCTGAATGCTCCGCTACCTTTTGGGGTCGAGAAGTACAGGAAGGCATGTCTTGGGCATTTGCACGGCCTATGTGACCGGGAACAGGCAGTCGGTTTTCTGTTGACAGACCTGAGGCTTGGACTTGAGTCTTTCTTTACACAGTCCCGCCCGCTCTGTGAATATTTGTATACCTCGTGACCAGGGTCTTCTTTGAGAGTCGATCGTTAGTTTTCTTGGTTGCCCAATTCACCTTGTGATAAGGAGCCTCTAACACGATGTAGTGGGTCCCAGTGTTTCGCTTGTAGCTGGAATGAAGAAATCGTCGTTACGAACATTCATGTGAGAGAATAAATGTTTATGTTATGAATTTACAGCCTTGTTTCCTTTCTTGTTAGTGGATTACCCGCAGTTATTAAATTTGTTTTATTCATACGCCTCCCAGTTTCTCCAGTGCTAACCAGCAAACGTTTCATTTATACATTCGTCTTCATCTTGCCTGTCATTATTTTAAGACTCAATTAAAATGTATTTTTTTTTGTTTTTCTATGTAATTTTATTTTCATTAAAACTGATACTTCAGCACTATGTGGCTTAGCCTTAGTTTTGCTCGTCGTCACATGATAGAACCGATTTTATTATTGGCCATGACGACATTTTCCCCCTTGAATTGGTCCCGTGTTGAAGGGTAAAATCCCAGAAACAAACGACAATGTGTGAAGATACGCAATGATCTTTTCTTGACCTTCTTCACTTGTTCCTTACGATCTCTTCAAGTGGTGGTCTTCCATCCAGTCATTCCTGGTTTTACATTTCCTGGTTGTCTCGGAAGCTACGTGACGCTCTAACCGCATTATTGTATTTCGTTCAACTAGAAAATGAACTCTATTATTAGTTAAGATAGTTTATTGTTTATTACACCTGCGTTCACTGGTGAGTTGAAGCGTTAGTTGGATGATTTGCTTGAGATGATAAAAAAATAGGTTTTCACCAAGTTTGTTGGCAACTTTAAACATATTTTGTATGTCTATATTAGTTCCTGAGACAATATCAAGTACAATATAAACGTTATGAGTGTAATTTTTCTTTATTAACGATCGTGCTTCATCTTACCGTCCAATTAGCCTACTCCCTTTCCTCTCAAAAATATTTGGGAAACTCCTATTAAAATATCTACTTCCAATTGTTGAATCCAAAAACGTTGTTCCTAAATGTCGGGTGGTCCCGAGGGGGGTGGCTGGTTACCCTAGCCCTGGTGACGTGTGAGGGTTGTTTGAGTTTATAACCTGGACAATCGTTTCATGACGGCTTTACTGTCTGACTCCATTGTTTTTATAGGTATGTGCCCCGACAGTGCACTATGTTCAGGAGAAGAGGTACAGGGTAGGTTTATAGGTAGTTTATGTGGTCTTGGAATGACCACGAATTCACACTCGGTGTCTAAGGGTAGGCGATAACCGTCCGGATGCCAAAAGCGAGTGTGAACCGGAGAGAAGCAGACTGGATTGCCGCAGGAGTGCTGCTAGGAAAATTTGCAGGGCCACGGTAACCGTCGTCCGCGAGGGAGAGGTCTCTCCCAAAGAGGTGCTAGTTTCAGCGAGACGAAGGCAGAGATTCCCATTAAGAAGGTGTGGGGTCTGACAACGCCGGACTAAAACATAGTGAGGTTAGGAGAGAAGAGATGCAGAGGTTTTTCATAAAGAAGCAGTTAGGTTTCAGAGTTCAAGCGGGGTAGTACTTGCCAGGAGAATAATGTACAGAGGCCATACTCCGGTTTAAATACCCAGCTAGCCTTGCCCTTAGCCAATCATCATTAGGATTGTTGTGACCAATGATGTGGCCTTCGTTTGTTCTCTGGCAGAGGCTGGCAGGTTTTGCCGAGGGTCTGGTCCTCATACCTGACTACAGCTCATATAACTAATTGGCACCCCACATTTTTATTGCTTAACACATTTACAATGATTTATATTTTGTTCATGTTATGTCCATTTGTTTACAATATGTTTTGTTCATGTTATTTACATTTGTTTACAATATATATATATATATACAATAGAGTATAGGGTGATTTATCTTATGTAGTTAGTGATCGCTACACTAAACATCCGTTTGGATTCCGTCATCGACATTCCACTGCTCAACAAGGCCTTCGCGTTGTTGATCACATATCCTCAGCCCTTGAAACCTAACATTATTGCACTGCTGCCTTTCTGGACATAGCTCAAGCTTTTGACAGGGTTTGGCACGCAGTTTAGCTTTACAAGATCAGAACATATTTACCACAGACCCTTTTCCTAATCCTACAGTTCTAGCTTTCAAACCGCTTCTTCCAAGTCCGCTGTGTGGTTTAAAATGTTCTAACTACTATTTTATAAAAACAGGAGTTCCACAGGGCAGTGTCCTGGGTCCCGTCCTCTAATAACTTCATAACCTATACACCGCTGATGTCCCCTCTACCCCTTGGCCTTCTTGCATACCTTCTTGGCCACATTTGCAGATAACACTGCAGTCTTGTCACCCCACCTTTACTCCGATATAGCATCCCATAACCTTCAAAAACACCTTGATTAGATCGAGCATTGGTGCAACCAATGGCGAATCAAAGTTAATGAAGCATAATGTTCCCACATTACCTTCACACTCTGTCGCAAGTCTTGTCCACTAGTTTATTTTAATTACATTCCTCTCCCTGTATCCGAGACAGTACTGTACTTAGGCTTCCATCTCGACAAACGACTGACCTGGAGCCCACATACGAGGTTAAAAAGACAAGCACTAAACATACGCTTTGGCCAACTGCACAGACTACTTGAAAGGGCATCCCATCTCTCAGCAGAAAATAAATTACTAATCTACAAAGTTATACTGCAGCCAATCTAGACATACGGAATAGAGCTATGGGGGACAGCAAAAAAGTCGAACATCAAGCGTATCCAATCCTTTCAATCAAAAGCCCTGAGAACAATAGTAAATGCTCATTATTATGTCAGCAACAAAACCCTTCACAACGATCTTACCAATACCCTACATTCTTGAACTCATTCCTTGCAAGTTTATGAAATTCCATAGTAGCCTATCCAACCACCCTAACCCCATGTCCCTGGCAATGGCCAGTTTCTCTTGAATGGGAAATGCTCAGGCCTTGAGCGTCTGTGGCTCTAGAACTCTTTGTCAGCCTCGACTGGCTCGTATCCGGTGACGCGGATGACGTAGGAGCGTGGGGGACTTCCCAAGACTCTGCTTCCTCTTTCGCATGCGAGAAAGGTGACAAACATGTGGACTTGGGAGGCCTCTGGGCTGTTTGTACATATTGTATGAATGAGCGAGTGAATGATGAATTGTAAATATGGTATGAATGAGAACATTTATCTCAATACTTATTGCCTAATGAGGCAGATTGTAATTTTACCACAATAAAGAATTATATATATACGATATTAACGATCGTGTTTAAACCCTTCATAAACGTTGTCCATAAATAAACTTGATAAAAGATTAACATTTCTTCCTTCACCAATCCAAAAGCTAATTTAACAAACGATTCAAGTCACCAACATGCCCCCAGCTAGCTATGAACTAAAATTGTATTATTACCTGCTACTTCACACTCTTACGATGACATATTGATTGTAATTTCATACGGGGCAAGCCTGAAGTTTCCTACTCTCGCGAAGCGGATTCTTACCATAACCAATATCCCTTCAAGTGTTGCGATTGATCCAAAGTCAATATTATTTACCCCGAGTGGAGGTTATATATATACTTTTAACCCCTCCTTCTTTAGGTTATAAAGAAACCTGAATCAGTATTCCTCCCTGCTTTTACCACAGCCCTTTATGGTATCCCCCCCCCCCAGAGCGATTATTATAATAGAGGTTCTCGTTGATGTTTGCACAAGTCTTGGGTCGGTCTAATCCCCCAAGCTTAGGGCCTGTCCTCTCAATTCCAACTTATCAATAATTCAATAACTTTTATCATATCGGGGGGGGGAGCATTCCCTGTTTTTATATCTCTTTGAATTCACCTCAGTACTTATATCTGTTATGTTTCTGAAAGGAATCCTTTTTTTTATCCGTGTTTTGTTGATTATATTTCAAATCTGTACATATAGAAAACAAGCGCCTGACGATGAAGGAAGCTTTCTGCCGAAAGCGCTCACCAATTAAAGGAAAAATAGAACGAAGAGAAAATAAATAAGAAGAACAATTTTGAAAAAATAAAGTTATATGTCTTTTACGCACTTCACCAAAGTCGTAATTAATAGCACGTATTATTTGACATGATGTTGACATCAAACATTATAAGTTGGGGGACTAGGTGGTAAACCTAGCGCAAAGCGTCGTTCAAATGGAATCTAAAAGTTTTCCAAAAATCGCCTGTAATACTTATGGTTCGGTTTTACATTGAGTTCTTAAAGGAATAACAACAATTCGGTTCAAGAACTGAAAACTATATTAGATGTTAAAACTTTAGTTAGATCACTGTAGTGTCATTTTATAGTATCAATTTATCGCTGACAGGGGCTTATTTCATCCAAATAGCTCATGTGCCAAGAAGGTGGCATGTTATCGTTTTTATTTTCTCATTTCTTTTAAAGTGTTAGTCTGTCCGGTAGTCTACAATAAAACTGCAAGTGGTATATATTGCCTGTTCAGTTAACGTCCATCGTTCACAGCCTCCATTCTCGTTCGAAAAGGAACCCATTTGAAATACTCACTTCGTAAAAAATTCTAATGGCGATTTTTTATTATAGTCCGTTTAAGCCCCAAATAATATTACATATTGGTCGGATCCACAAATTATTTTAAGATAAACCACTAAAAATAATAAATAGAACTACCATGTAACACCTCGTGTACTGCGAAAAGAAAAAAACATGTTAAACGCTAAGTTACTTAAAGTTTTAATCATACTCTTTTGTGTGATTATGATTTGAGATTACGAATCACATACACTTTTGTGTGATTATTATCGCGCTATTGAATTTGATTCCCAACCGGACATGACGTCAGTTTTTATCATTTTGTGCAACTCAAATAGGCCCACAAGTAAAATGACTAGGACAGATAATGACTTCTAATAATGATAAACAACTGTGTAAGCTATTAATATAATATATAAAATCTGCCCCGTATGTGATCCAGCGGCATTGTCTCGCTCCAGACTTTAAGAACATACAAAAGACAAACACCGTCATGTTTGATTCACAAAGCAGACAAGGAGGCTCAAACATACGGCAGAAGCGGCACTAAGTGGAAAATATTGAACAAAGTGTAATTCAAAAGTGTGAGCACGAGCACTTTGAGTCAAGAGTCAGCCAATAACATTACTGTGGATTTTTGGACAGTTTCAGCATCGAAAATTATATTTCTGTTGCTCAATAACAAATGTAAAATTATAAATGTATGGTTACAAGCTAGAAGCTCAAAGGTGACTGCGAACCCTGAGGAAACAACTGCCTTATGCCTAAGGGCTATTTATCTGTGCAGAAAAGGGTAGGGGTACCAGGGAAGGGCGCTAATACTAGAGATAAGAGCGCAGATGGAAAAGGTCGTGGGAACCAATTATTTAGAATAGAGGTCTGGGAAGGGTAGATAAGTTACTAATAGGATAAGATAATTATAATAGGGCTGATAATTATAAGTTATGCGACACAGTTCTCGGGATGTTACTGATAAACATACCAATTGCTAAGATAAGAATACATATGTGACATTATTGACGATGATAAAGTTGTGTGATTTTGATCAGTCTAGATCTTTTTTTTTTTCCTAGCTTTCTAATTATAAGATTAAGGATGAAGGGAAAATAAAGGGATATTTGGGTTGAGCGGATCCTTGTACTAGGAGTACCTGCTTGAAGGTGGTGTCAGGGAATTAAGGAGTGTGGGAAGCCTCGGTAGAGGTTGATTGTTGTGGTACAGTGGTGAGAGTCCACTGGTGGCTGGGCCCTCTTGGTATGTAGTGCAGTCTTATTTAGTCGGATAGCAGTGTTGGGTGCCCGTTAGAGGCTTGTTGTTGGTGGGACAAGCGCCGTGATGTCCACCATTTGGTCTGCTTTACCAGATCTTGAGAGTTGCCATCTTGCCGGTAGTGGTGGGGGTGTCATGTCTTGGAATAGAGGGTTTTGGCTATGTTTCATCGAGTCAAAGAACTTTATGTGTCTTCTTTGGATGGCTTCGGTGATGGTGGGACTTCGAACTTTTCGTGGATGTCGGGAGCCTTCATATCACGAAAAGGGGTATGCCATAGTGCCGTTCGCAGGATGTTGTTCTGGAAGCTCTGGAGTTGAGTTATTGTGCTAGTGTGTAGGAATCGGAAGAGTGGTGTCCCAAACAGTAGAGCTGGCCTCAGGACGCTCTTATATATTAACAGTTTCAGCCGAAGGGATATAGCCGGGCTTGTGATGAGATGCTGGTGAGATTAGTAAGTCCTACGTACTCTTTTCAACTTCTTCTGCACGTGTGTGTAGAACGTCATGTGTCCCGGCTATGTTGAAGCTGGTTGGACGCTTCCGTTTCCCATGCTGGAAGGAGAAGACGATCCCTTGAGTTTTGGCTGGGTTCACCTGAATATGGACAGCTCGTAGCCTGTCGGTGATTAACGGACTGGCACCCTCTGCAGCCTTTAGAGCTTTCGCTGGGTTGAGGCTGGTGCTGTAGACCCCTATATCGTCCGCATACGCCGCTACCTCACAATTGGAGTATGATGCTCCTACTATGTGCGCGGTGTAGATGTTGAAGAGTAGGGGTCCCAGCACCGACCCTTGGGGAACTCCGACCACGAAATCTCTTCTGGTGGTTGATATGGCTCCTATTCGCACAGAAAAAGTTCTGTCTGCTAGATAGGAAGTCATGATGTTCTGGAGTTGCGCCGGAAATTCGTGCTCGTTCAGGCGTCTCAGGAGTGTACGATGATCTACAGAGTCGAATGCTTTCGTACAGTCAAGGGAGATCATCGCAGTGACCCTGTTGTTTCGCATGTTCGTTGTAAGGTGCTGCTGTAGTTTAACCAGATTGCTCTCCGAACTGAGTCCTTTACTGTAACTGGCAGTGGAAGCTAAAATTAACGGGAATTAATAATTAGAAAGAATCAGAAAAAAAAATTAGATTTTTGATTAAAGTAAATAAACAACGGAACTATGCCTTGTACCAAATAAGAGTACGGTAAATGTTATAATAAAAATTCTTATCACTTTGAGGTTGGAGGAAAAGAAAGAGAGAAGACCCATTGTATATTAAGCAGAGCGAGTGACAGGATTGTAAATCAGTGACAAAACATTTATTAGTCGTTCTGGTATGTTGTAAGTCGTAATTTAACCCGATTTTTATAAGAGGCGATCCATATAATAAATAATAAGGATTCCCACATCTGTTATCAGGATATATATGTAGATTAAGGTACGTGGTGATTACTCGTATTTTGCGGAATTTCAGCCTCAATCCGTCCTATGGTGTTCATACAGAAGACAATTCAACTTTTTCCCGCCAGTTTTTATTAATCAATCAAGTTGCCCCCAATTTTTAGAGATACCCAGGGGACCAATGAAATTTAAATTATTCAAACGAATTGAATTAGTGAATTATTTCCATACGGCAATATCGGTTTGATTGCAACCCTGTTTATGGGCTATGCGTCAGAGCGCGTGTTACTTTAAGAATACTGCAAATAATCAGAATATTGCAGAAAGGAGGATTTTTACGAAAAGAGGATCTATGTAGATTTATATTTGGAATTAGTACAAACTTAAAAACAAATGGATTTTTTTTTTATAAGTTTAATTATAAAAACATCTTATGTTACCGAATATAAGGCGCTCCTTTTTCCGAGAAGAAAAAGCTCCTTTGAGAAAATGACCACTTTTTTCAGGTTTAATTTGTTTGACTTAAATCCTTTTATTGTATTAAAAAGAAAAAACCTAATTGCATGTTTCCAGGCTTTATAGAACATACATTAAATATTTCAGATAGACCACTATCACAGAACAGAGATAGATGATATTCTACTTGTGCGAAAGTTGAGCCTAACCCTTAGGGATTGGCAATTTGCTAAAGGCCCAGTGTAAACCGTGCGAGGCCCCCATAGGCTGCCGAGTGTTAGATAAAGGTGCAAGAGCGGCACTCCACACTGCACAATCAGCCTTTAGCGGAATCTGGAAGCCAGGCGCTAATATTTGAACAGAACCTTGTCCGGAATTAAAGCCAATTTGCGCTGTGATATTCGCAGGAGTTAATTAATATCAGTTATGTGTGGTTAGAAGAGATATACACACGCAGGCATTATCTTAGCTTGCAGGAGCTAAACAATGTTCGGTGAACACAGTCTTGCTAGCTAGTTAGTTAGTAGTATCTTAGTATTAGTATCAGTTCTGTTCCGTACATCGCCCATATGAGCTATACATAATTGTATGTACTACAATCTGGATTGCTCCAGCATAGTATGAATGAATAAAAAATAACTTTATTCTGAGAATATGTACCTTTAGTTAATTAAGCCGCAATAAGAAATAAATCTTAAAGCTATCTACCAATAAAGTGACCCACAGATACTTGAAAGAAGAAATTCTGTAAGAGCTATTTCAAGTTGGTCTGCTTAGAATCTGCCGGGAGCTATATAGCACTTTAACAGCGGTAATTAGAGCTATTATTCTTTCTAAGTGCCCTATCAAGACCCCGGGCCACCAAGTTTGAGGTTGTGAACTTCAGTGCTTCTCTTCACTGTAGCCAGCAAACACAAAGATCTAGCTAAACATTGTATACAAGTGATGTCAATTTACACCTTTTTGCTTGCCGTCCGTGTATGCATGCGATTCGAAACTGATCTCGGAAATGATAAAACCGATAAAACAATCTGAATTACAACTTTTAATAGAAAATCGAGTTTATCTCGAATTTCTCAATTCTAACAATGTTTGTTTGCTAAAGTATCTCATCATTGTGTTGAAATAGCCAGTATTACAGTCTCAGTTCTCTACAAAAACGATTTCGTTAGAAATTTAGTTTTCTCTAATAAATAAGTAAAAAGGTTTTAAACTGCACATTATATGAGGTGTTTTCCTGTATAAAATCCAAGCTCTGGTGATAACTTTAGGGAAAAAAAATAGATACAAGTTTTACCCAGTACTGTTTATTTTTTTGTGAATATTACATTAAAATGTTCACATTTTCTTACAATTTAAATTTATCAAAGAGTGTTACTAATGTGCACCGTGGATTCATGGATCGTAGCCTTATACCCTTGGGACTATCTGTTTGAGGCAGGATGTGGTCTATCTTGTAGGTCAGGAAGGGCATCCTCCCAAAGCCGGCTGCCCTTTTAGAATATTCATAGCCCTCCGAACCCCGGGTGGGGCAGGCTAAGTCCGCACTCGGGCTGGCTTGAGTCTAGAAAATAGGGCGACTTTTGCCTCCCGTGCAGTATTTTACATTATTTTTTTAACTCATCTTCTTCGGATGAACAAGACATGAGAGCTAACCTGTACTTAATAAAAGGCGTTTTTTTAACCTTTAAAGTTAACAGCCGAATGTAAAAATGTTTAAAAGCTTGAGTGGTTATCTGTTCAGTAGTAACATTTTTTATTATATTTGCGGGGGTGTGGGGTAGCGTTCGTAGCGGTTAACCAGTAATAGTTCTCACCGGAGCTGAAAAAAACAAGTACCATTGTACTGTACATATGAGACATGAATCCTGTTCAAATATTCCTAATTTTTCCAATAGGTAACTATCACGTTTGTGACCTAATTGATATGAAATCATAAAGGTTTTATTTGTCCAAATTTATCAAATTCTAATGCTATCGGTCGTTAAAATAACGTTCTGCATCGTATTGATTATCTAGTGGGGGGGGGATCTAAACGACCCATCAGTAATATTATGCCACAAGTGTTGGGACTTTAGTACACTGCATATTGTAGGCTTTTTTTGTATCTACTTTCCTGCATATAAACTGACTTTCTTCGCATAAGTCAAAATTTTGGATTTGGTCGTTGACCAAACTCTTATCGTGAAAAGATAAGATTTCCGAAACCAACCCCCTATTTGAATATATTTCTTCCCTCAAACTGCTAAATTGGTTCCGAGTTATACATTACATACGAGCCAACTCCAGCATACCTCTCCTGTCTTTCGTTTTGACTACAGTTGTATGGTCGTGTTGTGGTGACGGAAATTTACCTATTGTTGTTTTGTGTTATTATTATTAAGGATATTGTTTATTGTCCTTGCTAATTCCCTTAAACGAGTTTCTATTGGAAATTGAAATTAGTATAGTTAATTTTTAAGATAAGTTGGCAATAGTAGATACGTTTTTTTCTTTTTTAAGTTGATACCACTTCCAAAGTTGATATTCTGGATTTTTCTCAAAAATTTTTATCATCCCTGTGCGTATTTTTTTTTACTACTTAATGTTTTTTTCAGGTTCCGCATTATGTTTGTTGCCACATTTTAAGAGTTGCTTGCCATTTTTCTTTAAATACTGACTTGGACGATTCCGGCACGAAATAATTTTTGTTTCTCTTTATTCTGGAAAAGAAAGTAAAAGGAAAAACAATTGGTTTTTGAGCAAAATATCTGGAGATGGCATTTTGGACATCATCCAAATTTTGAAATTTGTTGCCACTTAGAAAATTTAGCGATCGGAATAAATGGAAATCCGATAGGTAGGTATGGTGGTTGAGGCAATACCTCCCACCTCAATTCATTAATTTTTTCCAGGGTTCTTGCGAAAAAAATAGGCTCAGTGGGGTCTTGCATTATCTTGTTGCAGTATAACGCCTTTTTTATTGACAATCGCTGGGCAATTTTCAATTAAAGATTAATTTACTCGATCCAATTGTTTACTGTAAAGATCTGCATTCACAGTTTTTCCAGGTATCAGCGATGAACGACCCCGCGAATACTCCACCAAACACACAAAAGCGCCTTTTTGGAGTGTAAACCTGGCTTAGATCTACTTCGTGCCGATTCATGCGGCGAGAGATTTTTGGATTATCATAGAGGACCCATTTTTTATCTCCTGCCTCACCCACCATACTCGCCCGATATTGCGCCATCCGATTTCCATTAATTCTGATCGCTAAAAATTTGAAAATTCGGGTAATGTCCAAAATGCCTTCTCCAGATATTTTGTTCAAAAAGCAATTGATTTTGATCGATCATGATTACATCATTGATCAAAAACAAAAACTTGTTAAAAAATTATCTGTTTGAATTTAATGTAAAAAAAAACGACATTACTTTCCGGTCCCCCTAATAGTTGCCGGTTTTGCAATTTTTTTTCTACAACCTTTCTACTAATAATTAGAGCAGTTGTATTCAAATGCCGTGGAGCTCGATTTTAAATAGAGTATTCGTCCTTTGGACATTGATTTTATTTCACATGTTTATGACTCCTACCCTTCTTCATTGAAACTCCAGGACAACATTTATTAATATTATTATGTTATTCCCAAATATTCCATGTAACATAATCCTCCTAACCTTGTTTTATATCTAGATTTCCTAGCGGCGAGGTTCCTTGTCTCCATTCGAACAAACAATTGATAATTCATTGTAATGGAGTTCACATTCGGAATGAGCTGGGAATATTCAGTTACGTAAACTTTATCAGTCGAGGTTTAGGCTATGATTATTTAATGGTCCTGATTTTTGAAACTATGCTAGAAGTCCCAAAAGTATTTAATTTCAATTATCTTTTTGAAAACTCTCTTAATTATCAGCTCTTTGTAATTATTTTATTTGCTTGCATTAATTTTATCCATTCGCTGTTTTAATACATCTCAGCACCTTTTTACGCTCTGTTTTCCCCTATTTATTTATTTATCCCCGGTTTTAATTGTTAATCAATGTCATTCACATCTATGTTTTTTTTTCTTTTCTATGATGTCTGTTCATATTATCTATAAGGTTAAATTTATGTTTAAATTTATTTTCATTTAGAGATGCATTGTATCTATTTTGTTACATCTAGGGGGAAATGTCCCAGGATAAAATGTGTTGTTTTTTTTCGTATTTTGTGGGGAGTTATCATCTGGACTAACTTTGTTTTTATATTTTGTATGTAATTTCCACCGTACATTCCATATTCTGGCTATAAAAGTGTGGCAGCTTGTAGATTAAAAGCCCCCTACCTGCTCAGAGTTAGCTAAACACCTAACGGGCAGTGGTAAAAAATAATTACCCGTAAGATTGTTGAGTTCTTACTCTAATGAAGGGCGGAGCAGAGATGCAGCAAGCCTTGTGCTGTGTGGTCCACGAACACAGACGCGGGGAACACAAACATCACCATATAATTACAACAGCTCCTACCTATTCGACCCCATTGCTCCGAGACCCGCACAGTTATTGTGTAAATACACTTTCAACCAAGCGTAAATACAACGAAACTTGCATAATAAATACAGCACCCTACTTCCAAATACCAACATATGTATTATATATAGGACCTGACGCATTATTATTTGTAAATGCGCATTATATGATTTGGCTCTGTTTATTTTTGCTGTTCGGATATCCAAAGAACCAGTTCAAAATGATGCAAATTTAAACACCACTTAGTGTAACCCACGAATTATTTAATTTATTATTAATAATTTGCTGTTTAAACAAGAGAGATGACATTGATATTGGGATTTCATTTAAAGACAGAAAAAAACTGACAAATTTTAGCTTTCTACTACTAAAAAAAAAAAAAATTCTATAATATCTTAGGATTGGCATGAATGGTCTGGGCATTGTTCGTTACAGAACAATAATAGCTTATGACAGTAATTTTAAAAAAATATATAATATATACATAAAGAACAATCTTTATTCCATGACAAAGTCCTCTATGCATAATACTGATGTACAGATTAAAAAAATAAATTTTGACAATCTTTCAACATGCAAATACTATTACCATAGTTTTGAGATTGACATACAAAACAGGAGTGAATTAAAAATTCAAAAGATGCCTTTTTGTTTCGTTTAAATATATATTTATATATACTTTTTATTTTATTTAGTAGTGATATTACAATGTAATGCTTTGTTAAATTTTAACAGCTTTGATTGGTAGATAGGGTATAAATAAATAAATATGTCTGGTTCGCAGGCTGTGGTGAGAACTCTGATTGCCTTGATCATTGCAAGGCGGGTAAAGATGACTCTACTTGCGCCTGTGACAGTCTCGACGATGAAGGAGGTTAGTGTCTTATATAAATGTTATGTATGTAATGGAAGTTTTTATTAAAATGTATGTGTGTATTTGAGTGTCCCGCACGATTGTATGTACCATAAGTCATAATATGTAGTAGTACGACCCTAACAGCGAAATAGCCAATAAATCTTTTATACTAATTTATAGCAGAGTGGTGTATTAACCATTTCAAGACACATGTTTGATTCTATCCTACAACCCCTGTGACGTAAAGTCAATATGTATTGATAATAAACTAGTTCAAATTCATTTTATTATTTACGTTATAATATATTTATAACTAGAAACTGCGTATAGTCGTATAGAGATAG
Source organism: Acanthosoma haemorrhoidale (assembly GCA_930367205.1). Lineage (NCBI taxonomy): Eukaryota > Metazoa > Arthropoda > Insecta > Hemiptera > Acanthosomatidae > Acanthosoma > Acanthosoma haemorrhoidale. The sequence goes on from OV884015.1 coordinate 32,723,993, forward strand.
ATAAATATATTGCTCGAGGGTAAATGGCAGTGATTAAGGTAGCAGCGAAGTGGTACTACCAAATATTACGAGGTATCCAACACCGCGGTTAACTTAGAGGCGGTTCCCAATCCTTCAAGCATTAATATTAAATATGTTGTGAATGAAATGTATTCACAATCAATAAACGATATATAAATAAACTTATCCTAAATAAATAATTTAAAAAAACAAAATGTGGGACCATGAAATCTGCACTACTCGAATGAAAACTGTCCCTTATAATTCCTTGTGATAGGACATTCCACCAAGTCGTTGTACGCGTCAATACTTTACGTTTATGAAATATTTAAAGTGTTGGCATTGGCTTAGTTTAGGTATAGAAAGCCATTAAGCCGGGCCTGGGTGGGGTTCTCAAGTAAGAAACTCTATCAAAAAGGTTACGGGTTTGAAGATATGCCTGAACCTACTAGGATCAGAAAACACAAATGTGATTTTTTATCGGAGATTTCGACATCATTAATCCGGTTGGCTATCGGTAATCCGACAGCACTGCGCCCACATATGTTTCGGATTATAGATATGAATATGTTGGAATATGTATGAATAAAGACATGGAGAACTCTATGGTTGTTGTACTGGTATTGAATCAGCCCTAATTAGCTAGTCCCAATCCCCCTTACTTCTTTCTTCCTGTCAGATATTATTTAAGGGTCCTATTTTTCCTCCCGGGGTCCAGGTTCCTTTTTCCGTCCCTCCTATTCCTCCTTTCTCCTGGCCTCCTTCTGAGATTTTTAGACCATTAGACTGGCGAAAAGACCTTCTGTATTCTCTGCTTACAGCGCTATCCAATTTCTTTATCCGGAACAGCAATTTCTTTATAAGGTACGATGCCTCAACTTTGCTCCTGTTCATTTTAGTACTATTTGTGTCTAAAAATTGTACAAATGTTTTAAATATCAATAAAATGATTATACATGCCTTTAAAGTCAATCAGTTCAAGTCAATAATCATGGTAAGTAATTAACATTTTTCGTCTGTTGCTTTCAAACATGTTGCTCGGTTGAATGCGAGTACTGCGGCGAGATCGTCGAGTACTGGCCTGTGAATGTCAAACGGCGTTTGACAGGCGACTCGGAAACATCAGCTCGAACCCTTGACGATGATGGCCTAGTCCGTCGAAAAAGTTCGTATATAAACCAATAAAACTGTGGATCAGCAGAAGGTATTTTATTCCATAATAGCTATTTTTACGAGTTTGCTTTTGGTTTTTCTTAGCCACAGATTTCGGCTTGACATACATGCAGGAATAAATACTTCTTTGACTTCAGCTAAGTTGAATTTTATGTAATTGGTTTGAAAAAGGAATGTTATTTGAGTAGTTTTATTGAAAGGAAGGCTGGATAAAAGTTTCATTGTCAATCGATTAAATTAAAAGAGCTTAACTCCCATGAATACTTAATTTGTTTGAGTTTGAATTGATAATATTAAACTTGTCCGTGAAATCAAGCTGGAAAATGGAAATTGGCAATGGGACACAATGGAAAAAAAAATACACTCTAAAACAGAAATCTAAAAATAAATGTTTGAGTTAAAATTTCAGCATTTTTTTCATTTTACTGTCCTGCCTCAAATTGCAGAATGACTCTCTTAAAACTCGTGATCCGTACTTGATGCCGCAGACATGACCACCCCCGTCAAGCCGTTAGTATGCAAGGAGTCTCAGAATGAATGGACTATATTGAATATTCTACAAAGTTCCAGCTTATAAGTTAAGGTCACCCTGGCCATTATAAATTATATAAACGTGTGTCGCATGTAGAGTCGCCAACATCAAATATTGCTAAGAGAAAGTAATTCATTTTTTTTTTTTATTAAATTTTGGAGTTGGGTCTAAAACATTTGTATGGGGAAAACATTTTATGTTGGACTGAGTAATGAGTACCCACCCAAGGGCTATGGCAGTTTTATTTTAGTTCAAACCCTTTATTTAAAATTTTTTAAAAGTAAAAGCATAGAGCGAGTTTCATCATTGAAATGGATTTGTTATATAAAGCGACAAAACCCTATAATTTAAATAACACAAAAAAAGTAGAAATGTGTTTAGAAAAAATGCTGTGAAAAGTTATCCAGAAAAAGTACTAACCTCTTACCTTAACATCAGAAGATTAAAGTAGGAAGTCCCCCTGCACTATATTGGGTTTTTCTTAAACATTTCAAATATGAATTTATCAACTTGTTTTCTGATTCTATCAATATAGTCCAATTTTTTTTTTAAGTTCTTATATGTATAAAACTAATTTATTTCAAACATTAATATAGTTACAGTGGCATTGGAAGCCCCTTGTGTACCCACTATTTCTCATTTGGTCTTGCACTATCGAGTAATTATCACCTTTGACAATTATAGGGCAAGACGATGCTGCTACCGTCAGCAGTTCTCAGGGTATCGCCTCCACCTACCATCCTTTTTTTATAGCCGAGTCTTAATAGTCCACGAATCCAATTATTTTTCCTTTGCTGACATTATCGTTGCAATGTATAACGAGTAATAAAGCGCGGAGCCCAGGTTGGGTCGCGTAATTGAATACATGAATAATTAACGTAAACAATGATATGAGTATTATATGAACAAACACGGCCGAATAAGGGATTCAATACGTTGTTTTTAGGTCAACAATATTTGTTTTATGCCCAGGTTGAACGGCTCCTGGTGAAACAGCTTCAAACGCGGTTCTGATAAACGTGTCACCAACTGAGCAGAAACACCCTACCGCAGACAACACCGCTAGGACAGGTAACTACCACGAACCTCAGCAGCTGAGGACAGGTCAGAACTATATGTTTGTCTCCCCGAAGCAGCTTAAGGCGATTCTTCGCCGGTGTCAGGGAAACCGAGCACCAGGGGGCGACGGGATACAAACGGTATTGCTGAAACAGCTGCCGAGGAGAGGGATTGCCCAACTTGTTAACCTGTACAATTCATGTATCAGGTTGCGATACTTCCCGACAGCGTGGAAACAAGCTATCTTGTTCCCGCTGCGCAAGCCCACAAAGAGAGGCGACCACCCAGCCCACTATCGCCCGATCAGTCTTCTCCCTCACATGGGGAAGATTCTCGAAAAGATAATACTAAACTACCTGAAGGGGTTCTGTTCGGAAAATGCTATCATTCCGTATGAGCAGACAGGTTTTCAGGCTCATCTGAGTACAGAACATCCGCTCGTGAAGGTACAAACGGAAGCCACCCTTGGTATCAACAAGAATACAGCAACTGCTATGATCTCGTTGGACTGCACACAGGCTTTCGACTCAGTGTCCCACGGGATGCTGTGCCGACAGCTTTGTGACTGGGAATGCCCAGAGCAGCTATATACCATGTTGGTTTCGTTCTTGAAGAACAGATCGGTGAGGGTACGGGTGGGTGATTGCCTCTCTAACCCATTCCCTCTGACTTGTGGAGTTCCTCAAGGAGCGGTTCTATCTCCGGTTCTTTTCAGTATGTACACATCTGAAATTGTTGGGACAAACTATCAGAAAGCTACTGTAATCGCTTTCGCCGACGACATTGCGGTTTACAGCAGCAGCATGAGTGCACAAAGAGCTCTTACACACGCCGAGTCAGTTTGTAACGTTATCAGTGACAGACTGGGCATGTTAAACATCAGCGTAAACGCCGGGAAGACCGACTGCGTAATCTTCTCCCTCCAAAAGGGGAAAAAATCCTTGCCAAATTCGTATAGCGTGGGAGGGCAAGAGAGCTCACCAGCTTTCTCAATGCACTATTTGGGTATAAAAATGGATAGGCATCTCCATTTCTCTACTCATTTTAGTAATAAAATAGAAAAAGTACGACAAAGGTCTTACCGGCTATCGCACTTGCTAACTTCACCTAACCTGTCGCTTCGTCTTAAATTGATGATATATAAATGTGTCCTCCGGCCAGCTCTGCTGTACGGTGCCCCACTATTTACCCACTTGACTGACAATACAGCCAAATGTCTCCAACACTTCCAGAATGGAATCATGCGAAAAGTGGTCCGACACACCTCTTTCGAGAGGTTGAAGAACGCTGACCTGCACCCGTTGCTTGGTGTGCCGTCGGTGGGTGAGTTCATCCGCCGGAGACACATTAAGTTTTTTGACTCGTTGCAGCACCTGACAAATCCAGTGTTTAACACTATGACCCCGCCACCCCTCCCGCATCGATGGCAACAGACTGTCGGGGAAAAATTATGATAAGAATTAGTATGTAAGTTAGTTTTAAGGTTGATCAAAAAGGTGAGCCCCATCACCTTATTAGTCAGTTTCGTCAAGTCACGTATAATTTATGTCATTATACTTGTTTATACATTATATAATTTCTATAAAATAACAAAACCTGTATATAATGTAGTGATGCTACAGGAAATACAAAATAATTTGTAAATAGATTCGCCTGAGGATCTATAATTATATATAATTATCTGTAAATTTAAAGGGGCTATGAAGAAAAAAAAAAAAAAAAAAAAAAAAAAAAAAAAAAAAAAAAAAAAAAAAAAAAAAAAAAAAAAAAAAAGCAGAAACACCCAGCGAGTAGAATAACTTTACGCCTTTAAATATTGTTTACATTCGACCACCATGTTAATAAAGTCAACAAATACCTCAATAAACTTCCGTTTGTCGTTTAAACGTTATAATTATGGTCACGTTAAAGGATATTTCTCACGATATGGCCTACATTAAGTGTTACAAGACATCTTGTAACAACGCACAAGAGAGCAATAGGAAAGGCGAACATTTTATATTTCGTTGGACCCTTGACCTGACAACCAGCAGTTTCTGCTCCAAAAATTTCTAATAATCTAAGAGATAGGCAAAAGTCTATTCTCCAAAATAAACATTATTTCTGGAGCGTTCATGAATCTAATGTAGATCATAAATACACAGATAAAATAAAAATTTATTACTTATGAAAAAGGATGTTTTTTTTTATTAGTTCTTAAGTGTGATAATTTTGTGAGACTGGATGGTAGAGAAGAGCGGGGGTAGCAGCTCAAGCCGGATATAAAACAAATGACTAAATTTCTCTAATCTTGTGTTTTCGTTCATTTGAAAAGTTATATCGATTGATATATTTTCAGTTATTCCCTAATAGACATTCTATATTTAAATTTACAAAAAGAGGTAAATTAAAAAGGTACAAAAGGTCATTTGAGCTCTTTGAAGAAGTGGCTGTACTAATCTCTATAGATCCGTTGGTTAAACTAATTCTGAACAAAGGCTTAGTAGAATTTATGCTAATTAAGGGATTAATGTTTTAAACGGATCCGTGAGCTCGGACTTTCTTCGACAAAGTTGTTGAAAATTTATAATTAGGGTGGAAGGATAAGGGACAAGAACATTCTTCGCCATCTTAAGCCAATGAGCTTTAGACTGGTTTTGTGGTCGAGAGGACCAAGTGATTCAATCTGTACAAAAATGTACTTATCGTATAATTCTTTTAACAGCTATTATCGTTGAGAATATCAGACGGACATATTAAGGATGACCTTTCCCCTTTACCTGCTTGAAAAATCCGGGGCAAAGAACACACTTTCTTTTTCCACCGAGACTAACCAGCGGAAGGACACAGTGTCAATGGCAACAATTTCTGCAACACAAAGAAACTTGACACTATCGATATAAAACGAGACTCTCAATACCAAAATAACCTAAACAAATATTTGAGGTAGTAAACAGGAGGAGGGCCTCGCCAATTTAGACAGTTGCACTAGTTCTTATATCATTTAATATATATATATATATATATATATATATATATATATATTATATATTCCGCAATATTAACATACGATGTACACAAACACTAATATAAAATGTAATTAGCATTATTGTTATAGGACGGTACGTGTAATTAAAATAATTAATTCACTTTATCACTTCAAGACCCAGTTTTTGTGATAAATTACAGTTAAATTCCTTTATTGTGCTATAATTACAATCTGCCTTTTATAAGGCAATAAGTAATTAAGATTTATTTATTACAATATTTACAGACAGCCCAGAGACCCCCCAAATCCACCGCGAAGAGAAAGCGCCGTCTTGGGAAGTCCCCCACGCTCCTCCGTCAGCCGCGTCACCGGATACTAGCCAGTGGAGGCTGACCAAGAGCGCGAGAGCCACAGACGCTCAGGACATGATTGGAGAAACTGGCCATTGCCAGGTCTCCCACTGTCACGCGTTTATAGCAGGTCACGAGGCCACTGCCGTTTCAGTCTCCGAGGAGAATTATAGGGATGAGTGGCGCAGTGCAATGACTGTGCTACAGGATTAGGGTGGTTGGAAAGGCTACTGTGGAATTTCATAAACTTGGAAGGGATGAGTTCTAGAATGTTCTAGGGTATGTTAAGGTCGTTATGAAGGGTTTTGTTGCTGACATAATAAGGAGCATTTACTATTGTTCTCAGGACTTTTGATTGAAAGGATTGGATACGCTTGATGTTTGACTTTTTTGCTGTCCCCCATAGCTCTATTCCGTATGTCCAGATTGGTTTAAGTATAACTATGTAGATTAGTAGTTTATTTTCTATTGAGAGATGGGATGTCCTTTGAAGTAGTCTGTACAGTTGTCCAAAGCGTCTGTTTAGTTCTTGTCTTTTTAGTCTCGTATGCGGGTTCCAGGTCAGTCGTTTGTCAAGATGGAAGCCTAAGTACCGTACTGTCTCGGATACAGGGAGAGGAATAGAATTAAAATAAACTAGTGGACAAGACTTGCGACAAAGGGTGTAGGTAATGTGGGAGCATTTTGCTTCATTAACTTTGATCCGCCATTGATTGCACCAATACTCGATCTCGTCAAGGTGTTTTTGAAGGTTATGGGATGCTATGTCGGGGTCTGGGTGGGATGACAAGACTGCAGTGTCATCTGCAATTGTGGCCAAGAAGGTATTGGGAGTAGAGGGGACATCAGCGGTGTATAGGTTATAGAGGATGGTGCCCAGGACACTGCCCTGTGGAACTCCTGCACTTATGGGATAGTAGTTAGAGTATTCTAAACCACAGCGGACTTGGCAGAAGCGGTTTGAAAGGTAGGACTGTAGGATTAGGAAAAGGGTCTGTGGTAAATATCTTTTGAGCTTGTAGGGCAAACCTGCGTGCCAAACCCTGTCAAAAGCTTGAGCTATATCGAGAAAGGCAGCAGTGCAATACTTTTTGGTTTCAAGGGCTGAGGAGATGTGATCAACAACGCGAAGGCCTTGTTGAGCAGTGGAATGTCGTTGACGGAAACCAAACTGGTGTGTGGGAAAAAGGTTTTTGGATTCAACAATTGGAAGTAGACGTTTTAGTAGGAGTTTCTCAAATATTTTTGAGAGGATAGGGAGTAGGCTAATTGGACAGTAAGATGAGGCTTCATTGGGTGGTTTACCAGGTTTGGCGAATAGGACAATAATGGAATGTTTCCAGAGGAGAGGAAAGTGCGTCGTTCGGATAATGCAATTGTATATATAGGTTAAAAAGATTATGGCTTTAGGAGGAAGCTGTTTGAGAATTTGAGGAGTAAGGAGATCATATCCAGGGGATTTTCGGTAAGGTAAGTTTTTCAGAAGGTATTTGACCTCAGAGGGATTAACGGCTTTTGGTGGAAGAGAGAGAGGAATAGGTGAAGTGAGGAAATCTTCCACAGTTGTGCTGTGAGTATGGCTTTGATGAGAAAAGTGAGTTGTGAAAGTATGGGTAAGATGCAGAGCAAATTCCTCCGACCTATCCCTATCCGAAGCCGCCCAGGACCCATCATCACGACGAAGTGGTTGTGATACAGGTTGATACTTTAGGATTTTTTTGGTTACATTCCACAACGAGTTATCCCTGGTAGACAGAGAGGAGAGGTAGGAATTGAAAGAATCGGAACGGAAGGATGCCAATCGCCGCTTTACCAATCGGCAGTACTGATTGTACGAGCGGCGATCAGCAGGATGCCGGGAACTTTGCCACACTGTTCTGGAGCGGCGTTTGGATTGGATTAGATCTTTGAGATGCTGAGGTAAACGATTATGATTATGGATTTTCGGGTGACGATGGGGTGACGATGCCTCCCAAGCCAACCTCTGGACCAGAGTAGTGAAAGAATGCACTGCATCGTCTAGGTCTTGGGATGTTTTCAGGGACAATTTGAGGTTTACGGACTCTGTAAGAAGCTGGCGGAAGTGGTGCCAGTCAACTGGGCTTCTAATAAATGAAGGAGGAGGCAGTTTGTGAATTGGTCTTAGGGAAATGATTAATAATAAAGGACTATGATCAGAGGAGAGGTCATCGAGGCGCGTGAGTGAATTGTTAAGTGTTCCTAAACTATTGTAAAAAAAGAAGTCAAGGAGATCAGGATTTCGGTTGAGATCAGATGGCCAATAGGTGGCTGTGTCAGGAGTGATAGTGGATCAATGTTTTCGTGTGAGTGCAGACAGCAAAGCACGTCCTCGTGTATTAGTGGATCTTGACCCCCAGAGTTGGTGCTTCGCATTAAAGTCCCCACCCACAAGGAAACGATGTCCGATGGAGTCTAGAAAGGAGATGAATTGGGAGTCGGAAATGGATTTATTGGGAGGGCAGTACACTGATGCTAGTGTAAGGGGAAAAGTGAAGGTGGTGATTGACACTGCAGTGGGTTGAAGGAAATCATGTGCTACCAGAGAAACTATGTGGTGGGATATGGAGTTATGGACAATGACAGCGGTACCTGCATGAACTGTTCCATCTGGGTGATCAGTTCGATAAGTCTTGTACTGTCGAACAGTAAATGGTCGTTTACTCGTTAGTCTTGTTTCAGTAATGAGAGCTACGTCGATGTTTTTGTCGTGGAGTAGTGCTGTCAGTTCGTTAGTGTGGGTGCGAAAACCATTCGCATTCCAAAGGAGAATGGATAAGGAGTCGGAAGGATCCACTTATTTTGTTTAACGGGGATAAGGTAGGAGACAAGATTTGTAAGAAGGGAAATGAGAGGGGTAATTAGGGTTCTGAACTCTGTAAGGAATGAGGTTAATAGGCTAGTAAGATCCGAAGAACTTGAAGGTGGAGGAATATGCGAGATGTGTGGTTGAGGATGGGATTGAGCTTGAGGGTTAGCGGGATGAATGGAATGCTGGGAAAGGTGATCTTGTGGACAGGGAGTGGGCGGTGCCTGTGACTGCTCTCTGTTACAAACGGCATCGGCAAAAGACACAAAAGCCTCAAATTTCTGGCTGGACCGCTTCTTGCTGCAAGTTTTTTCTCTTCTGGCTGACGACGTTGTTCTGTCCTGGACTTCAGCGTTTGTGATAAATTAAAAACGTGCTGTAGTCTGACAAGTATTTTATTCAAAAGTAAATAATTGTGAAGAAGCAACTAAGTATTTATCCAAAAGTATTTAATTTGAATATAAATAAATTATTTTGCAGATCAATAACTCCATTCAATCAATCGTCCACAAAAATATAAAGAGCTACAATGTTAACAAAAAATAACTCATTAAAATTTTTTTTTTAGATATATTAAATAACGAATTCACATTTCAGACTCCAAAACCTTTTTTATCTATGAATTTATTTTAGCATTACTCTCTGTACCGACCGCTAACTACATAAGATAAATCACCCTATACTCTATTGTATATATAATGTAAATTAATTTAAACAAATGTAAATTACATTACCAAAGCATAAATCATTGTAAATAATAAAATGCAGCTGTGAGCCAATTAGTTTATGAGCTGGGCACCCACTACCAGTAGCAGGTACTAAGCGACCCGAAACGCCGAGAGATCGGAGACCCTTACCCGGGTCAGGTATCAGGGACGCTAAGGCCACAATTGTCAGAGGACAAAGGCCACCAAAATACTCAACTGGCATAGGATACAATAAAACCAAAGCTTATTGGCTACTGACGAAGCCAGCTGGGTATTTAAGACCAAGGTTCGGGCCTGTAATTCATTCTCCTGACGACTGGCTGACTGATGACTCGTGGCTGCACTGATGTTCAAAAACTTGGCTTCCTCATTTATGAAAACCTCTCCAGCTCTCTCTCTCCTCCCCTTGCTTCGTTTTAGTCCGGCGTTGTCAGACCCCACACCTTCCTAGTGGGAATCTCTGCCTTCGTCTCGCTAAATCTAGCACCTCCTTGGGAGAGACCTCTAGGCGATTGCCGTGACCCCACAAATTTACCTAGTAGCGTCTCCCACGGCAATCCAGTCTGCTTCTCTCCGGTTCACACTCGTCTTTGGGATCTATATGGTTTTCGTTTACCCTTAGATACCGAGTTTGAATTTGTGGTCATTCCAAGACCACACAAACCATCTACCCTATACCTCTTCTCCTGAACATAGTGCATTGTCGGGGCACATATCTATCAAGTATGGAGTCAGATACTAAGACCGTCATGAAACGATTGTCCAGGTCATAAACTTAATCAACCCTCACTTCGTCACCATGGCTTGGGTAACTAGGCACCCCCTCCTAGCATCCTTAGCCGTAGGTGAAAAGTTAGGTTAGTGTGCAGGATCTCTCGATTAGGAATTGCAATGATCTATTTAAAAAACTCACCCACGATTGATCTAATCTTTCTGAGTTATTTTTATTCATAGACACATTCCTCAAACAAACCCTTTTTTTTTTTTTTTTTTTGCTAGAAGTCATTAATTAATTATTGGGTCTTGCTTAAGAAAAGAACCTAGCATGTTAAAAACCATATTTCTTTGTCTAACTCAGGTGTATTAACGATTCAAGCAGGATTTTAATGCCAATATTAATGATTTTACAATTACGTTTCATTGATCAGGATATATGGGTATATTTAATTTGACACCCTCCTACTCAGAGAAGAAAATGTTTCATTATTATCGAGTAAATAGTTAATTAACAAATTAAATCTCCATATCCGTAAGGCAGACGAGGACTTCACAATGCCATGGGCAGGCTCGGGACGTAAGGATCAAAAAATCAGTTTTGAAGGAAGATGTAGTTTTTTATTGATGCATAAATACACGTTATTATAGCCCTAATATCACCTTTATAGAGTAGCTTAGGGTCTTGTATCGATCAGACAGTCATAGGCCCCTTACCTTTTACAAAGTAAATTTAAAAAAATATGTATTAAGAAGTATAAAAAGATTCCCTGTAGGCAGGATCTTCCCAGTGGGTCATTTTTTAATCTCTGCTACCCCTGGACTTAGGGCTTACGGTGCATCAAGACACTGCTGTTGACATATTTAAAAGTACCATGAAGCTTTGAAGGAAGGTAACGAGCCATTAGGAAGACCACGGATCAAAGACTCTAGGGATCAAGTACAATCTTGTCTGAAGGAGCAGTGATTGCCATCTCGTCGTCTTCTCCTAATGGGATAAGTTAAATTTTTTTCCCAGGGCATTTTGGAAGAGTGCCTATAAAAGGCTTGGAAAATATATTTAGATAATTTTACATTGTACAATAGTGACTCGTATAAGCTTGAAGGTTTTAAATTTTTGTAACGCCCGCCTTGTTTAGCATTTCACCTTCAAGGGGTGAAGTTGTGCTCGTAGTAGTATGTCACCGATTCTATGGGTAGGTCAAGTTACCCTGTCACGGTGGCTGACGGATCTCATCTTACCAAGGACAGTACCGAAGCTACCAGAGCTGAGCAGACATAGAGGAATTTATTTATTGGAAGTCTTAGTGAAGCCCTTATTTGCATTGACTGCTATTGAAAGAACTTGCTGAAGTTCCCTGATGCTTTGACTTGAACCTGCTCTAAGCCCTAACTTCTCAAGTAAGTACCGCTGGTAAAAAAACAATTCCTTCTTCCAGAAGGCTTTGCTCTCTCGAGAATACCTTCCCGTCACAACTTTTTACAGTTGCCTAACAGTACTTACAAGTGACAGAGAAATGTCTCCTAGAGATGTCTTCTAGAAGGAAATATAACGATAGAAGTTTTTATTAGCTTTTCAAGTATCCATCACTGAGTGCCTGTTTGACGATATTATTCTATTGTCTACGCCATGAGTGAAATTATTAAAAAAGTATGCAACAAATCATTAAATTACGTTCTAACCGTGCTTCATTTAAAAGTCATTCCGTAAAAATTATCTAAAATATTAACGGTCTTCTTAACAAAAGGCAATCATTTATATAAAATATATTCCAGTTTAAACATATAATAGCATGAAATATGTAAAAACAGTTAAATTTACAGAATGCAGGTTCTTTAACTGACCCACTCATATCGCATAATGCTTAACGTAACTGTTTCATGCTATGAAGGGTCTTGATATTAATTTCTAGCTGAACAACGAAGTTTATTTCATTTCCACTAATAACGGTTTTTAAGCATATTTCGTCTAATGGCCTTTAATGATCAAAATAAGTCAGGTCAAAATAATTAAACAAACATGGTGGTTTAACGAAAAATCTTAAGTATTAAATCCGCGGTGCCCCTACATTTGTATATATAAAATTTAATCGAGTTCATAATTTACGATAAGGAAATAGAACGGCTATAGACTGTCAGTAAACTATAAATATACATTATATATATATATAATTACTATTATTATAAGTAAACATTGATCTGCATATTCTTTAAGTATTTCCACTTACATATTCCTTTACATCAATCCGTTCCACTCAATATTTGTTTATAACAGCATATATCAATCACAATTCTTAATACTAATAATAACGAGTAATTAGTTATATATTACTATATTAAGCTTTTAATGTAATAACCAAAGTTACAATTTTTCGTAGAGTTAGTAGGGTAGCATACCCTAAAAGCTTCATACTATAAATAATGTAAGATAAATGGCGAGTATAAAATACAAAGGTAAATGAAAATGTGTTGTAGCTCGGAAAATGTATGAAGAGCGATATGCCGTGTCACACCTCGGACAATCCATCTTGTATCCACTCACTCCTGCCCCATTCATCCTGGATATCCCACAGGATATATCTGCTCTGTGGGCCGGGATTTGACCACTTATCCCTGGGACCTGTTTCTCAGAGTAAGCCACTTCCAGCCTCGTGTATCCTACTCAGGGGAAGCTTTGCCGAATAAACAAACGACACAATATGTACTCCCTCAGGCGGCCACCGTTCTGTGTGAACAGACCATATTCTTAAAATTATTGCCTTGCGCAATAATTGGAAGAATGGATGGTACAGGACGAGAGATCAGCAAGCCAGAGAGATCACAAAGCTTGATGAAACTCTGGAAAACAGCGCAGTGGCAAGAGAGACTTTGTAGCACTCACGGAGATCACAGAAAGTTCTGGAAGCTGTTGAAGACTACAAAAGGCAAGACAGCCACTGTCCGTCTTCATGAAGGCGACAATGTTCTGACTGCTGAGCAACAGGCGACAAAACTGGCCGACCATTACGCTAGGGACATTAAGGCTAGGACGGGATACTACCACATGCCTCCTCCGGTAGATGCTAAACAGAACCACATGTTTGTATCACCGAAGCAGCTCAAGGCGATTCTTCGCCAGCGCCAGGGAAACCGAGCACCAGGGCACGACGGGATACAAACAGAGCTGCTCAAACAAATGCCGAGGAGAGGGATAGTACAACTAGCAAACTTATACAACTCTTGTATAAGGTTGCGGTACTTTCCTGACCCATGGAAACAAGCCATCTTGTTCCCATTACTAAAGCCAGCCAAGAGCGGAGATCACCCAGCCCACTACCGCCTGATCAGCTTGCTGCTGCAAATGGGGAAAATTTTTGAGAAAATTCTTTTGAATTATCTTAAAAATTACTGCTCGGAAAATCACATTATTCCACTAGAACAGACTGGATTTCAATCCAGTATGAGCGCAGAGCATCTCCTTCTGAATTTACAGTCAGAAGCTAGCCATAACTTGAATAGAAACATAGGCACGGCTATGATTTCCATTGATTGCACCCGAGCATTCTACTCGGTGTCTCACGGGACACTGTGTCAAATGCTCTGCGACCGGGAATGCCCGGAGCAACTCTATTCAATTATGGTTTATCTCCTTGAAAAATATAGATCGTTTCGGGTGCGGGTGGGTGATAGCTTCTCTGAATCTGTGCCACTGATATGTGGAGTACCCCAATGTACTATTCAACGTATTCACGTCTGAGATTGTCGGATCCCGGTACAAAAATACCACAGTTACTGCTTTCGCAGATGACATAGCGGTGTACAGTAGCAGCATAAGCGCCAAGGTAGCTCTTAGACAGGCTGAAGTAGCCTGTAACCAGATCAGTGAGAGATTGGGGGGACTCAATATCACTGTAAACGCGGGTAAGACTGACTGCGTAATTTTCTCTTTTCAAAAGGGAAAAAGCCCGCTCCCTACTAGTTACATAGTAGGAACGGAGGAAAATTCACCTACCAACAACCTTGTATATCTGGTAATTAAAATTTTCTTGCTTTTTCGTTATCTGACGTATGCGACAGCTCGGTGACTCCAACGATTCCAAACCGGTGTACTAATGAAAGTGGTCAGAGGTACTTCATTCGAGCTGCAGAGCAACAGTGAGCTTCACGAGATTTTTGTGCTGCCTACGGTGGATGAATTCATCCAGCGTAGTCATATCAAATTTTTTTGTCTCCCTACAATACTTGACAAACCAGGTGTTTAACAAGATAACCCCCGCTCCGTTCCCCCATCGATGGTAAGACGTTGTCGCGGCTGGAACGCTTTAAACTTAGGTTCTAGGTTAAGGTTAGTTTGTAAGTTTTCCTCCCGCATTTTCAAACTGAAGGTGAGCCCTATCACCTAGATTGTATTCATGTTATTTTCCTATTAAATTCAATCTGATTTTATGTGACCCAACCTCCTTCAAATGCATCTGCGCATAGCAGAACGAGGAGAAAATTTGTCAATTCTTTCGTTCATATTTTTCACATTGTATGAAATTCAAGGGGTTTAGGAAAAAAAACAACTCAATAAACAGTCTTGTGACAACTTTCGAACCTTGCTTTCATTTAACCCTTTTTCTTTTTTTCAAAGTTTTTCGTTAACGATCATCAACTTATATATATATATGTGTGTGTGTGTATTTTAATTTGCTTTTGCAGCATTAATGTACAGTTCCTTACCATACCATACTGATTCTCAAATAAATATATAATAAAACAGTATATAATACATTTAGAACGATTTTCAAATAACATCACGCAAAAAGAAAATTTCTTAGCAACAATCGCTAACTGATAAAATTACAATATGCCTCATTAGGCAATACGTAATTGACATATATGTTCTCTTTCATACCATATTTACAATTCATCATTCGAGCGAGTGAATTTATTCATTCAATATTCACAAACAGCCCAGAGACCTCCCAAGTCCACATGTTTGTCACCTCCCTTGCATGCGTTATACGATGAAGAGTTATATAAGAGGAAGGTGTCTTGGGAAGTCCCCCAAGCTTCTCCGTCAGCCTCGTCACCGGATACGAGCAAGTGGAGGCTGACGAAGAGTGCAAGAGCCACAGACACTCAGGACATCATTGGCGAAACTAGCCATGGCCAGGGCTCCCACTGTCACGCATTTATAGCAGGTCACGAGGCCATTGGCGTTTTAATCTCCGAGGAGGATTATAGGGATGAGTGGTGCAGTGCAATTACTGTGCTACGGGATTAGGGTGGTTGGATAGGCTACTATGGAATTTCGTAAACTTGTAAGGGACAAGTTCAAGAATGTAGGGTATGTTATGATCGCTGTGAAGGGTTTTGTTGCTGACATAATAAGGGACATTTACTATTATTCTCAGGACTTTTGATTGAAAGGTTTGGATGTGCTTGATGTTCGACTTTTTTGCTGTCACCCATAGCTCTATTCCATATGTTCAGATTGGCTTAAATATAACCTTGTAGATTAATAATTTATTTTCTATTCAGAGATGGGATGTCCTTTTAAGTAGTTGTCCAAAGCTATTGCTTAGTTCTTGTCTTTTCAGCCTTGTATGTGGGTTCTAGGTCAGTCTTTTGTCGTGATGGAAGCCTAAGTACCGTACTGCCTCGGATACAGGGAGAGGAATAGAATTAAAATAAAGTAGTGGACAAGACTTGCGACAGAGTATGAAGGTAATGTGGGAACATTTTGCTTCATTAACTTTGATCCGCTATTGGTTGCACTAATGCTCGATCTCATCAAGGTGTTTTTGAAGGTTATGAGATGCTATATCGGGGTCTAGGTGGGGTAACAAGACTGCAGTGTTATATTCAAATGTGGCCAAGAAGGTATGCAAGAAGGCCAAGGGGTAGAGGGGACATCAGCGGTGTATAGGTTATGCAGTTATGAGAGGATGGGGCCCAGGACACTGCCCTGTGGAACTCCTGTTTTTATAGAATAGTAGTTAGAACATTCTAAACCACAGCGAACTTGAAAGAAGCGGTTTAAAAACTAGGACTGTAGGATTAGGAAAAGGGTCTGTGGTAAATATGTTCTGATCTGCGTGCCAAACCCTGTCAAAAGCTTGAGCTATATCAAGAAAGGCAGCAGTGCAATACTATTTGGTTTCAAGGGCTGAGGAAATGTGATCAACAACGCGAAGGCCTTGTTGAGCAGTGGAATGTCGATGAAGGAATCCAAACTGATGTTTAGTGTAGGGACCGCTAACTACATAAGATAAATCACCCTATACTCTATTGTATATATATATTGTAAACAAATGTTAATAACATGAACAAAATATAAATCATTGTTAAAGTGTTAAGCAATAAAAAATGCGGGGTGCCAATTAGTTATATGAGTTATATTATATGACACCAGCTGTAGTCAAGTATGAGCCCCAGACCCTCGGCAAAACCCTGCCGGCCTCCACCAGAGAACAAACGAAAGCCCAATCATTGGTCACAACAATCCTTATGATGATTGGCTAAGGGCAAGGCTAGCTGGGTACTTAAGCCTGTGGTCTGGCCCCTGTAAATCATTCTACTGGCAACTACTGGCTCGTGCCTACCCCGCTTGAACTCTGAAACCTGACTGCTTCCTTATGAAAAACCTCTGCATCTCTTCTCTCCTAACCTTGCTATGTTTTAGTCCAGCGTCGTCAGACCCCACACCTTCTTAATGGGAATATCTGCCTTCGTCTCGCTGAAACTAGCACTTCGTTGGGATACGGACGACGGTTACCGTGGCCCTGCAAATTTTCCTAGTCAGACAGTAAAGCCGTCATGAAACGATTGTCCAGGATATAAACTCAAACATCCCTTACACGTCACCAGGGCTAGGGTAACCAGTCACCCCCCTCGGGACCAGGAACCAGTCGTATGACCCCACACCTTCCTAGTGGGAATCCCTGCCTTCGTCTCGCTAAAACTAGCACTTCCTTGGGAGAGACCCCTTCCTCGCGGACGACGGTTGCTGTGGCCCTGCAAATTTTCCTAGCAGCACTCCTGCGGCAATCCAGTCTGCCTCTCTCCGGTTCACACTCGCCTTTGGATCAGCGGTGTATAGGTTATGAAGTTATGAGAGGATGGGACCCATGACACTGCCCTGTGGAACTCCTGCTTTTATGGGATAGTAGTTATAATATTCTAAACCACAGCAAACTTGGAAGAAGCCGTTTGAAAGGTAGACTGTAGGATTAGGATAAGGGCCTGTGGTAAATATCTTTTGAGCTTGTAAAGCAAACCTTCGTGCCAAACCCTGTCAAAAGCTTGAGCTATATCAAGAAAGGCTGCAGTGCAATACAGTTTGGATTCAAGGGCTGAGAAAATGTGATCAACAACGCGAAGGCCTTGTTGAGTAGTGGAATGTCGTTGACGGAAACCAAACTGGTGGGTAGGAAAAAGGTTTTTGGATTCAAAAATTTGAAGTACACGTTTTAATAGGAGTTTCTCAAATATTTTAAGATGATAGGGAGTAGGCTAATTGGACGGTAAGATGAGGCGTCATTGGGTGGTTTACAGGGTTAAACTTAAACTTAAAATTAAAACATTTTATTATATTAACGTTTATATATAAATTGAAAATATAATATACACTCTATATAGTTAGTAAAATGTGAACATTGAAGGAATATTTTAAAATTTCATAATTATATTTAATATCTAAAAGAACAATAATTATGAATAAAGAAAATGTGGCATTGTGTGCAATGTTGTATTTTGGGATCTTGAAAATTGCATGTACAGGCGACTTATCTTTTGGTTCTGATTTTAACATAAAATTAATGCTGCAATGAATGTATTTCTAAATTGTGGGTTAATTTTCCGGTAAAGTATGCCTTTTAATTACAAATTATTTTACAGTCTAATTTTAAATTTACATAATAACTTCTGTTCTCATAAATTTATCTTACGAATGGTTAAAGGCAAAAAGCAAAAGAATTAGAATGAGGCAAGATTTGCCATCTAATATTAGTATTTTACCACTTTGCAATGATCCTCACTTCTCCAAGAGATTAAACTCTTCTGTTGCTAATCCATCTATTCGAGGTAGGATTTTTTGGGGTGTCTTAAAGGTCTTTCTAATCGTGTGTGGTCCACCGTCCTAACCATGTGTCTCTCAACCTTTTTGGATTCTCTAGGCACACCTAAGCCTCTCGAGTTTAGTTTACATCATGTATTATTAATTTAAAACACTTAATAATAATTTATTATTAGTTTGTAATATCTTCTGTTTTAGATGAATATCCAGATTGCAGTAGATGCTTGCAGAAGAAATATTATTCTGAAATGTGAATTTGATCTCCTTCCCACAACCATCTTTCACTAAATATCACAATCGCTGATTTTGTCTTATTAATTATAAAATAATCATATAACTTTGTAGAGCATTCAACATGCTCACGAAATCAACCTCTTTCAAACACTACCCGAGGAAGAAAAAATTTAGATATTTCCAAACCCTAACATAGGTGAGTTCCAGATCAATCAAGGAGCTATTTCACGAAAAGCAGAACGTGAGATTCAGAATTTGAATGTTCTGAGAAATTCTTATCTCGACCACGGGACACCATCTGCCAAGGAACAAAATTAAACTCCTTTCAAGAAATATTAGAAAATTAGAAATATTCAGATCCAACAAGCTGTTCTCTTATGAACTGGAGTACTTGGGCTCACAGAATTGAGAACAACCTCAATAAGCCTTATTAAAAAACATGTCTGGTGGGCCAACGAGTGCGACAAAGCAATAAGGCAAAAAAAACAACTTGCCTGGGAAAGATTAAGCTCGCATAATAGTGAAGCTAAATGGCAGATTTTTATAGAAACAAGGAAACACCGCAAAACTATTCCGGGAATCAAACGCAACATCGACAATTGGTGCCAACACAATTTGAAGAAAAACATCACCTGTGTTTCATTTATCAAGACTTCCAGTTCAAAACAAATTGCTCACAACGACAAGGCCAACTGCTGAATCTTGGGAAACTACTCTGAAGGTCTCTTCAACTGTTGATGCTCCAGAACGGACATTCACTTTCTAAGATAATAATAATATTCACCCACGAATAGTGAAGTCCAACAGAATATCCGGTCACATAAAAATAACGAAGCATTAGCGAAGATTCAATAACTGCCGAACTATGGAATTATGATGGTGGCTTGGCAGTTGGAAAGGTAACCGAAACAATTCACAGAATCTAGAACACACAGGCTGTCAGGTGAGTTTAATTCATCTCATTCACAATAGGTGACAAAATAGATGTGAACAACTACCGTGGCATCTCTCTCTCAAGTGTATGTAACCTACAAGATTCTCTCGAAAGCTCTTCAGACTAGGGGGCAGGAACAATCTTTGTTCTCCAACTACATACTCGGGAAAGTCATTCGTGAGTGGCCCACGTAAATGAATGACAAAACTCAGATTGGGCTGTGTCAAAATTGGGCTAAAAAAAGCCGCAGAAGGAATCAACCAACTCCAAACGCGAGCATGCGAAGTAGGTCTCAACATTTTATTTAGAAAAAAACGGAGTTCATTACGAACATTAAGTCAACATTAGGACGACTATAAAAGGGCAAAACTTTTAAATATCTAGGAGAGTGAATAAAACTCAACTTGCAGAAAAAGGAACCCTTCACGTCACAGATCAGGAAAATGGAAATGGCATATCAGCTGACTAAGAGTATCTATAATAAGAGATCAATATCATTAAATGCTCAACTCAGACACTGCAAAACTGTCATCAGGAGGCACTATACGCTGCAGAACGCCTTGCGATTCACAGGAAAAGTCTGTTCGAGAGGGTCAAAGTCAAAGAAAGAAAGATCCTCAGAAAACCCTTGAGACCGGTAAGAAAGAATAGTTAATACAGAAGACACAATCAAAAACTTTATATCTACATAGAAAAAATAACGGAAGGAAAGGAGTATTCAATTTTATAGTCACTTGTTGAGAATAAACAGACAAGAGATTGACAAACGGTATCTTTAAGTACTTCCAAGAGAAGATTCCAAGAAAAGCCTAAACTGAAAACGGGCAAGGCGTGGACTGAAGAAAGGAAACAACAACATTGAGAACGAATGCTTTTGTTCTGGAAAAATGTTAAAACCCGAGGAAGAAGGCAGTTGAAATGCAGTGGTTAATAGTTGACCCATTCAAAAATAAATAAAATTTGATTTAGAAAACACGGCGAAACCAAAACTAAAAATAAAAACATGCAACATACATTTAATCGCCTACTCCTGAGGAGTGGCAGCTTGACTAGAAATATTAGTACATGTAGTACTCACCTGAAACAAAACAAAAAGCCGAGAGTGAAGGAGCGAGGTGCCGACTAAGAGACCACTGACTGCACTGGCCTAGCCCACATACCCCTGCCTCCTCGGGGAGCTAGGTGCACTTCACTTCGCGCTTATTACTCTCATACAGTTGGCAATTTAGGCTGTATTTTAAAACCATTTAGTACTGTTATGTATTAACATATATTATTTCACCTTTTTTTTATTTATTATATGTTCACAATAAAATATATCAAAATCGTATTCACTGCCGAGCCATGAGGGAGGGTGTTACTTTCACACAATCCACTCAGTCAAAATGACTGTATGCTTCATTCAACTCACGGGAGATGTGAAAAAAGAAAAGAAAAGAGGTTTCGCTCCCACCTCCCCTACGGAGAAGAATCGAGGAAGAACCTGGGAGGTGCAAGGCCCTAATAGGCGAATGGACAACTGAGGTGTGAAGCGCCTGGTGGACCAGTACGACTAAGGGGGCACCCTCAGGAAGTACTTCTATATGATTACAAGCGGTCAGATAGCAAGTCCTGCCCTCATTGCGAAGAGGACGACACTGCGGAGCATGTAACGCGTTGGAACCAGCGAGAGCACGGCTGCTTCGCTCGATAGGGGAATATCGAGTCCGACCTGTCATCCATGGTCAACGACGAGAAGAGATTCAAGGCGTTCCGTGGATTAATTGGGGAGTGGAGGGAGCTTCAAGGCGCCGGGCACTTCTCGATATCCAGGGGGGTGAGCAGCCGGGAAGGCTCACCGAAGCAAACGTTGTATCGCCGGTCGAGGCGGAGTCACTGTAAATATAGAATAAGATAGGTCTTAGAAGGATGAAGTTAGGATATAAGTATAGATGGTAAGGGGGAAGAGGATGCACACTCCTTGTATATATAGATTAACGTTTTTAGGTATAAGCACATTGTAAATGGTAGATAAGGTCAATTGTAAATACGTTAGGTTAGCTGTAGTTGTACTAGTTAAAATTTTAATAAAAGGTGTATATATATATATATAGTAAGGAAAATGTACATAGTAGTGATTAAGTTTAAAGGTTGTTTTGTTTGAAGTTTTCCTTTCTTTTGTATTTTTTTGTGTGTGTTTGTTTTGAATAAACGGCAACAACAGAATAACGTAAGGTGTGCTGACCGGTGCAACAATCCCATTGCATCGGAATACGCGGAACACAGGCGACGTAACCCCAATGAGCTGGTTTCACGGGCTTGTGGGGAAACCCCGTTTGAGGTTTTTACCTCAGGAAGGGGGGGGGGGAGGTAATGTAAAAAGTAATATTATAAAAAGCTAAGGCTCCAAAAAAGACACCTATTCAATTTATACTACTGCAAACCACTTCTCTTTTTGTCAATAACTCTTTCGAGTCTCATAAAATCTTTTATTTACTTTTACAACACCAACCAACGCCTATCAAATCGTTCTCAGGACTAAAATTGTAACAAAACATAAATAAAACAGTTAAATAATAATATTGCTATCAATCCAAATAATAAAACAATAAAGCAGTAAATGATATGATACATTTTAAAATGTATTACTCTATTATTCAATCAAAGCATACCCAATAGGTTTCCAGAGAGTTTTAATAAAAACCTAAAACTATAACTCTTATTACATTAACAGATAACCTCATTTAATACAACAATCATTTACAATCTTCAGGAATACAAAAAAGTTTCTACAAACCAGCGATAAACAACATTTCTACCTTTCCCACACAATTAAAACAAGTAAAACCCTTGAGAGAGGTACTGTAGACATAAAAGAGATATTAACACTTCGCCCCGAGACTGTCTGATATTTGTTATAATTTAAGTTTTTATAATTCAATATTATAGCTAATGCTAACATAACACCCGTAAAGTCAAAAAGTGAAGTATCATGAACATAAAGGAATGGAAAAAGCGTTCGTCAATCGAATTTAAAATAAAAATATTTGGTTGCGAATTAAGTACTTTCCCGTTATTCCGGACCTCCAGATAGTCATTTCCCTATCTATCCCCTACTGCTTGGTCCGGTATATTGGAGTATACGATACAAATATCTTAATATAATCTAGTATGGATTACTGGAATCCATGCCATTTTGGCCGTGGGGTCCAAGGCCGAAACCAAATAGCACTTAGCCACAGAGCTTTGAAGTCAATGTCCATATCAGAGAAATAATTCCAATTATTCCATGAAAACCGACTGTGCTCTGGAAACACAAAGCGTAAATTAATTCTTCCGATTAGTATTAAGTGTGCATTCGTATGTCAGTTCAATTCATGTTTAAGCACCATATTGCATTTCCGAATATAGTCCTTTCTATGTTGTTGCATGATATCTGGCTTCAATGTTGCCGAGTCCGAAATTACAGGATTATTTTTAAATAGGTAAGGAATAATCGATATTTAGGATGTGTTCTACAGGAGCGGTCATAAAATTGATTCAATCGATCTAAAATTTTAAGTGGTAATCAAGTTATCGATGTTTTCGTTGTTTTTTTTCGTATGGCTACGACAGGTCATCTATTGGAAAGTGATATTGAGTCTGCCCCCCTAATACCAAAAGTTTGCCAGAAAATCCTAAATTGTCACGTACTGGTCAAGGTATCTTTCTAGATATGGTTACACGGTCATGACCTGTGACTACTGTTATTCCACAATCTTTTTTTGAAAACTAATTTTCAGTATAACAATTCATGCAATATCATATAATAGTAAGCCACAAGTCTTTTTCAAATATGAATTATCCAGACTTTCATTCCATGTCTTTTCTGGTCATTGTCACGACAATGGGGGTCAAGTATGCAGGTAAACGAAATACAAGGCATTGAGAAAAAATAATGTTATTCCTTGGTGAATCTACCAGAAAAATGTTTGTTTGATTCCTATTCCACATATGAAACAAATCAAAGAATTTATAAAAGCCTTATTCACAAACACGTGGAACAATGTTCATAAAATGGCAATTAAAAAAAAATCTCGCCTGTAGCCTTTGAGTGCTTAGGACTGGTTAATTAAAATTTTAACTGGCTGACTTTTACAAACACATAATCCCTGGGCGTTGTAGGATTATACCTTTGAAATACTAGATCATTCTTTTCAATTCATATCGTATTTATATGTATATAAGTTAACCAGTATTAGAGGTATAAACAGATTGTTATTGTAAACAACTAAGAGTGGGGCTAATCCTCACTAATAATTTATATATAGGATAGGAAGAGAAATAAACCAGTTAGTTAAGTTCTAGTCTGCCTTCTTATTACACCTACCGACTCCTTTTTAGTGTCAGAGTTAGCCGGAAGTTAAGTTATATATATGTATACGAGGGGTGGTCTGAAAAGTTTCCGACCTAACAAAGAATACGTGTTTGGTCTAGCGGCACCCAACGCGCGGATAGCTTTCTCATCTCTAAATGTTGATTTAATATGAGACAAACACGTTCATTTGACATGTTCATAACCTCTGCTATCTCTCTCACTTTAATTCGGCGGTCGTCTAGCACCATTTGGTGAACTTTGGCGATGTTTTCGTCGGTAGTTGCAGTTTTTGGACGTCCCGAACGTTCATCGTCTCCCAAGCTCTTACGACCACGTTTAAATTCAGCTGCCCAAAATTTCACTGTGGTAAATGATGGTGCAGGGTCCCCATACACAGAATCCAACTCATCTTTGATTTGCGTTGGCGTATTGCCTTTCAATAACCAATATTTAATGACAGCTCGATACTCGATTTTGTCCATTTTCATAAAAACACTCACATCGACTCACTCAAACGACTGTTACACAACAACTGCGCGGCCAAAATGGCCGAAACTTTGGTGAGTAACTGTCAACAGATCAACAACGAAATTGACTAGCTTTTATTTACGACTGCTGCTATCTTCATTTTGAGGTCGGAAACTTTTCAGGACACCCTCGTGTATATAACTGTACCAGTTGCAAAATAAAACCTCTGTTTCCTTACTTCCCAATAAATGCATGTGTACTTATGGCACATAACAAGTATAATATACTATCAAGTTCGAAGCCATCCAAAGAAAACACATCAAGTTCTTTGACTCGATGAAACATAACTAAAACCCTCCATTCCGAGACATGACACCCCCACCGCTACTGGCAAGATGGCAACTCTCAAGACCTAGTAAAGCAGACCAAATGGTGAACATCACGGCGCTTGGCCTACCAACAAAAAGCCTCTAACGGGCACTTAACACTGCTATCCGACTAAAGACTGATAAGACTCTACATGTCTAGAGGGACTCTAGGCCCAGCCACCAGTGGACTCTCACCACTGTACCGCAACTATCAACCTCTACTGAGGCTTCCCACACTCCTTCATTCCCTCACACCACCGTCAAGCAGGTACTCCTAGTACAAGGATCCGCTTAACCCAAATATCCCTTTATTTTTCCCTCATCCTTAATCTCATAATTAGAGAGCAAAGAAAAAAAAAAAATCAAGTCATGTAGTTAAGCTAGAAATCATCCTGTAAAACCTCAAAGTGGAGGAGAGACATGGTTAAGTCGTTGAAAGCTAAAGGAGGAAAGTGGATATCCTTTGAAACTGTACACTCTGCTGCAGTGGATTCGCTCCTGTAATCCGAGCATCATCTGGTAGCAATCTTACTTCGTCTTGCCTTTAGGGCTGAAATATGTGTTCTCATACCTGTCTGCCTGTATAACTTCCGTTGGATGTTAACTGCTTAATTATTTTGGTAGCAAAGAACATCAACAATGTGTTACTTAAAGCAAGTTATTTGAAACAAAATATAATCCCTTGAAATGTTAATAAAAAAAACTCACAATACACAGTACTTTCAAATAAGAATGCCCTTTTAAAATGCAACTGATGAAAATATATCCGATTAACAACAAATACATACCCTATATTTACTGTTTTTTTTACATGGTTAACAAACGTAACGTAGTTGTCCATGAAATAGTTTCGTATAATAACATATAAACCTGAAGATCGAAAATGGTATTGACACCTAATATGGATTGGGGAAGAATGAGGCCCCAAGAAAATTTAACACTTAACTCCAAAAGAAAGAACGAAACGTGGAAGGCAAAGAAAACAGGACAGATCATGTAAAACGTGAAATAGAGGCAAGGGTGCAAATATGTGAAGACTAACAGGATCGCGAGAACTGCTTACAGGAGTTTAGGATGTGACCTGGGCTATAAAAAAACCCCAAATATTTCAATATAACAGGAGAAAAACCGAACCGAAAATACATTATTACCATCATTTTATCACCAGTTTCAAGTTCGTTTTCAGCCCTAAAAACCTTGTGAAGTAGGAAAATAAATAACAGATCGTTTGTTATGTGTACCATTCTTTCATAAACATTCCTGATAATACCAAAACCACCAATTAATAACTTAAAAATGAACAACCAACAACAATATACGCCTAGAGATTTCGAAAGCTTTACGTTGAAATTTTGCAGAAGACAAAAGATGTAAATTCAAAGAGGAGATCGAAGAGGATAAGTAAATTGATTAATATTTTATTCTAAAATCGTACGATCAATTTAAACCAGGACAAAAATTGTAACAAAATAAAAAAGTTCTTAATCGTGTGTTTTGGTACTAAATCTATCCGAACTAACAACAGACTACCGGCATTTTTAATCAAAATATTAATTTTTTTATCAATAATTATAATAATATAATTATTAATAAACTCGTCTCGGACCTTCAATTGCCTTATCTAAAAATATAAACTAATGTGAATAACGACTAACAAAATTTTCACTGTACACAAACATAATCGCAATTGATTTATATTTATATATATATATATATTTATATTGAAACCTACCTCATTTTTTACCATTTCTTTTTCTACTTTATTGATAAAATTACCTTAACTAATTTGGCAGGTCCGTCATGAGATCTTTAATTCAAATTGTTTTTATGTCTTGATATCAGAAGCTTCACTCGCTGATAATTCCATAGACCTTACTATGGTCAATATTTCTAATAATAGTTTTGTTTTTGTTTGTATAAACTTTCTAAAGTTTATGTGTCATCCGATCAGTATTATTTTCATGAAAATAATAAAAGAAAACTATATTTTTTTTATTTTTTTGAAGTCATATTGTATCGAACAAAAAACATCCCTGTAATTATTTTTAAATTCCTTCCATTCATTAATTTTAATGTTGTTCAAATCAAACACGGAAAAAGGAATTTCATCAAGATGAGTTGGAATTTGAGATTCCAACTTCTTCATATCCAAAACTTTATTTTGAATTATTTTTAATTTTTTCACGTTATCGCTGGTTGTCTGCTGATGCTCTGTAATTTGATCTTTCAATGAAATCACTTCTCCTTTCTTAATATTCGCTGTATCTTCTAACTCTGAAAATTTATTTTCCAACAAACTCATATTATTCTTATAGTCAAGCTTTATTAGATCATGTTGACGT
The DNA here is from genome assembly GCA_930367205.1 of Acanthosoma haemorrhoidale. Lineage (NCBI taxonomy): Eukaryota > Metazoa > Arthropoda > Insecta > Hemiptera > Acanthosomatidae > Acanthosoma > Acanthosoma haemorrhoidale. The sequence continues at coordinate 32,751,046 of OV884015.1, forward strand.
GAGGTACACTCATCATTATCTGCAATCTTCTGTTCATATTCCAATGAAGTCATTTTCTCTTCATTATCCTTAATTGAATATAAGCTAAGATCTGTCTGACAATCAACATCAACTAGTTGTGACTTTGTTAAATTTGTTTTTTCATAATCTGACGTATTTTTCAATAGAATGATTTCTTCTTTTAATTTTGAATTTACATTATTATTTCCTTGGAGTGTTCTCTCCTCACAAATTCGTAATTGTCTATCTAATTTATCCTTTACATCCGTGTAACCTTGTTCGAATTTAGCCGATCTTCCCGATTTTATTTCTTCCCTTAATTGATCAAACTTCCCGCTCAACTCTTTTTGTTCTTTATTATTTTCTTTAATTGCGTTAAATTGACTGTTTAATTGGGAAAGGATTAGTTGTAACATCTTGGAATGATTTATCGTGGGTTCGGGGGCTGGGGGGTAGTCTCCTTTAGAGGCTGCTTTTGACCCAACCGTGGGTAGTATACCTGAATCTGACCCGGACATATTTGTGTTTGTGTATGTACAACAAATGTAAAATTACGAGAAAAAATATAAACTGTTAGTGGTTAGTTCTAGTTATTATTCAAACATGCACTACCTCACAATTCCTTTGGTTCTTTAGAATTTTTTTCTTTAGAATCCCGGAGCGGCCCCCATTAAAACCTACCTATTTTTTTACCATTTCTTTTTCTACTTTATTTGATCAATTTACCTTAACTAATTTGCCAGGTCCGTCATGAGATCTTTAATTCAAATTGTTTTTATGTCTTCGACATAGGAAATTATCCCGATTGAATCGCCCAATCTCAAGGCTAATGTTATAGTTATTAATAAATTGAGAAACTGGGAATTGTGAAATATATACAAATAAAATGATTATAAAAAATAATTATAATTATATATAGTGCTGACAAAAAGTATAAAAATATTCAATTCCTTTTGAACAAGGATAGTTACTACTAATTACAAAAAAAAACATGAAATTTGAGCTCAAACTCTTTTAATGGATCCATAATAAAAAAAACAATATCAATATCACCCAATCGATGATCTCCGTATAATCCAATCAACGTTACTGTCTGCTGTTGGTTCTTCTTTCCTCTTTTTCTATATGGTACCGCCAGTTCGGGAGCTTGCTAAGAGTCCGCTTTTCTACGTGGCTGGGCTAAGACTGGCCCTTTATCTCATCCCCACTCCTAAGAGCACCAGGGACGATGCTGACCAGATGGAAGGGTCGCCGGTCATGATATTCTCAAATATCATGAATGTTACAATATATATAATACAAATATAATACAAGTAAAATGATCAACACAAATTGACTTTTATTCTTATCTCGAAACAATATCACTAATAATTAATAATTATTAGCTAAGTAACGTCAGGATCAGGACTCGAACCCGTGGCCACTACAACTTAATATTGTAAAAGGCGGTCCATATTATTACCATATTCCAATGGTAGTCCTACACAAATGAGGATCATCGCAATGTAACTTCTAAATCAAATTAGAAATATCATTTGATACCTTATATATTTTTAAATATAACATATTTTAATATGCCAATCTTTGTATTGTCAATTGTTGTTTTAGTATATTTCCCACTTTTATTATTAATATGAGAAATTTTTTTCATTTCAATGCATTCCTTTTGTGTTGTCTTAATTGTGTCCTTAATCCCAATTATGTACATACTTAAACGCATTACTTTATAGTGAGGTTGTAACGTGTACGATTTAGCTGTATTTCTTTTATTTTATCAAAAAATGTAAGTTTCCATCTCTTGGGTGTTTTATGCTGGTGTAGTTAGTAAGGATTGTTGAAAAGAAACCGGCAGAAAAACCCACTCACAGGCAGCAGCCATTAGTACAGGTAAGGTGATACGAATAGCGAGGTAATTAGGAGAAGACACGCAGCTGCTCATGTAAGCGTTTACAAATTGCTCGGTTCCATGGGAGCCGTCGCCCTTGTGTCTCCAGATGGAGCCGGGCTGGAGTGTACCCGGAGCCGACTACATAATTGCCTGGAATTATGCCGGAGGCTATGCTAATCCTAGAAGGATAATATCGGATAGCCCGCCAACATCCCCCACTTCCGGTAATGGCTTAGCAAACTCAGGCGTTGGGGCTACTTCCTCTCTGACAACTGTGCGTGATAGGGTGTCCTAGTGTATTCGTAACTCGATCATTCTAACGTCAGTACATCTACTGAAAATTAATAAACAAAACGATCGCATATCTCAGGACAGGGACAAGGCTTTTGTCCATGTTACGTCGTTTTCCCTCAAAAGTCTGAGTGAACCTAGATTAGCTGCAAGAAAAATAACTTAATAAAACTTGGTGGTTGGTGTCTAGCCACAATGTTATCATTATTTATTTTACTTTATTATTGTCCTGTGCGCTTTCAAGAAGGTCTATGGACAATGGAAAACATAAATGATATTATTGGTAGACGAATAGAAAAGCTTTCCTGCCATGTAACTTCAAATTTTATCCCTTTGAACATTACTATTTTGTTGTTTTTTTAAATAATAATGAAATTAATTCTGCTTTAATGTGTTGAACGTGATTATAGACCAGCCTGAAGAGAAAATTTGTACTGTGTTCTGAGTTGAGACTTGACAAATGCCTTAGTGGTAAATTACCTAACCGTATTACTGTTCCGTTTTTTTCATCTTTCTTGTTTCTCTTTCTTCTAGTCAGCACTTTCTATCCATCAAAATATTTCTTTGTAACCGGTATAAGTTATTTTTCTATGCTATCTGCCAGCATTTTCCTAAATATTAAAAATATATTGTAGCGACCGCTAACTACATAAGATAAATCACCCTATACTCTATTGCATATATATTGTAAATTAACTTAAACAAAAGTAAATAACATTACCAACCATAAATCAATGTAAATGTTGTAAACAATCAAACGCAACCAAGTGCCAATTAGTTATATGAGCTGGGGCACCCGCTAACCATAGCAGGTACTAAAAGGCTCAAAATTATTTTGATAGCTAAGACCCTCCGGGAAAGTATATACCAGGAGAAGCCTCCTACCTGAACCTCCTGAGTCCAGGTAGCAGCCGGCCGGCAGCGAACCAAATACCTTACCTAGGAAAAAACAGCCTCAAACAAAAATTAGAAACACTTAACGTTCATAAAGATACTAAAGAAATTATTAAGCTAATAAATAGTAATTATAATATTATTAAAATAATTTTATAACAATTCAATATTGTTCCTAAAACTACTTCAATCCAATGTATCTTAAAAATAAAATGTGAGTAATGTATTGTGACTACTCACCCTTAATGATGATAAATTAATAATGAAATAACCTCCTTTGAAATAAAAGACACTATGCTTGTTATTGGTGCTCCTTTCGCCCGACAACTGGTTTTATTTAGGAATAAAGCGTGTGGATTATTTTAGCAAGCACACTTCTTCTTTTTTATTGGTATTATATATAATGTGGGCATAATATTAACAAATTATTATGCTGAAGTTATTTAATTTTTATTTATATCAAAAGTAAGGGATTTTTCTAATTTTATAAGTGGAGTAGTGCACTTTTAAATTATTCTTTATAGGTTTTATTAATCATAAATATTGGTTGTTGTCTAATTTTGTTTACCTCTACATTCTTGTTAAATGTTGTATTTAATGGATAATATTGAAACTAAAGAGTTTTTATTTAAATATTAATCTATAAACAATATCAACAATAACATTTATGAAGAGTTAAATATCATCATATCACATGAATGTGAATATTGTCTGTACAGGGTGATAAGTGAGGACATATATATACATATGCATGAATTCACGCAGCGACGAATTGCAGGGGATTGGAATTGCATAGAGAGGGGAATGTCTCCAGTCTCCAGCCAGGGCTCGTGGTTCTGACGAGAATTCATATTCCCTCAGACGTTGGAGTAAGATGTGGTGGTCGACAGAGTCGAAAGCTTTCGAACAGTCCAGTGAAATCATAGCGGTAGCTCTGTTGCTCCGGACGTTCGATGCGACGTGGTGTTGCAATCTCACCAGGTTGTTGTTCGCACTTAAGCCTGTGCTGAAACCAGTCTGCTCTGGTGGGATGACTTCTTGTGACTCGCAGTGCCCTGAGAGATGTACGTGGATGATTCTCTCGAACAGCTTCGAGAGTTGAGTCAGCAGACTGATGGGGTGGTAATGAGATGGCTCATAACCGCTTTTCGCTGGTTTCAGAAGGGGAACCACTACAGCGTGCTTCCAGTTCTGGGGGAAATAGTGCAGCCTGAAGCAGGAGTTCAATAGATTACGCTATCTATCAGCTATGGTTAACACAAAGATTAAGCCGTTATTATTAATAACATATAAGTAATGACTTAGCTATGTGGGAATAAGGTAGACTACTGATTAGCATTGAGTCTATTCTGTGCATTTCATTTGATATCTAATATAATATATGTACAAATATGTTGTTGTGAGTATAAAAAGCTTTATTCATAAGATTTTTTTTAAATATGTTTAATTCATTTGTTCCTTGGAAACAAGCTCAATGGGGTAGCTACAATAATGTACATTCAAGGATCGAGATAATATTATATGTTAGGCAATCTATCCTGATGAAATGTTTAAATAAGTGAATTTGCTGGTAAATGATCTCTCTCATAAGTGAATATATGTCTGCGTGGGATTTAATTAAAATTGTAAATTTGTTTCTGGTTTTTTGTTTTTACCACAAAGAGAAAGGAATGTTTCATATTTGGTTTTCGTTAGTTAAAATAACAACAAACTATTCAATTAAACATTTCTTCACAATAACTAACCTTTTTGACATTTCACCTTTCAGTACACAAATGAGTTTTCTCGGATTAATTGTATTTTCATTTCGATTTATTGTTTTTATAAGCTTACTTAGCAAACACAATTAATTAATTAATTGTATTCAAGTGAGAAAATAATCTATACTAGCTTCTCTATCCAATAAAGAATTTATTTTTTATTTGCTAAGCATCTACTGATCTAAATTATTTTATTTACTACACCGTTAATAAGGTTTAATAATTTTATTCGTGAAACTAGATATGAAATGTAATACCTATACGAAATTAATTTTAAACTTTATTGTAAAGATAAATACTACATAGGTAAAGCTTCAGAAACTTTTAAAAATAGTTTTTCGCAGCTCAAAAAAAATTACAACAATCTAAAAAATGCAATAATAATTTTTAAACCACAGAATATCAAACAATATACTTGATTGTGACTCGTTATAAAAAATAAGTAAATAATACAATAAGAGATCCTGGGAAATATTTTAATCGATTCATACCATCAAAAATATGCAAAATCCAGTGAATTTTAAACCAATATTAGACGGGGGGAGCTGAAAGGAGTCGAGTATGCAAAATATGAGCACCGGGTTATATCAATTGATTTTATGCCGGTTCATTTTATAGTATAATGTTTTATAATCCCCCTCCCCTTAGTTATCAGATAAATCGATTGAACACATGCTATACAGTCATTTTAATGACAATAGGTAGTTTTTTCTGGTGATAAAAATGATAGGTTGTAAAATGAATTTTTTGTTGCATCAAATTTATATGTCTTACTTGTACGTTACGCATACATACTACTGTACATACATTGATGCTATGTATGTAGCTACGCAGCCTCACACTTTTTGTAAAAATATCACTTTTTCAAAATTATTATCGAGTTTTTCGTTTTTATCTCCTCAACGGTATTTAAATACTTCAAATAAATGTTGTAAATAAGTTTAATACAACATATTATTGCCTATCTCTAATAACAAAGGGTTCTAGGTTCTAGGCTAACAAGTGAAAATGTACTTATTTGAGTTCATGGAATTCAATAGAAATATATCCAACCACCCTAATCCCCTAGCACAGTCATTAATCCTCCTCTAAAACTAAAGTGGCAGTGGCCTCAATACCTGCTATAAATATGTAATAGTGTTAGTGACGGCATTGACCAGTTTTTCAGTAATGTCCTGGGCGTCTGTGGCTCTCACGCTGTTGGTCAGGCTCCACTGGCACGTATCCGGCAAGGCTGATGATGGAGGAGTGTGACTTGGAGCCCAAGACTCCAATTCCACTTTAGCACGCAAGACGCGTGACAACCATGTAGATTTGGGTCATTTGTAAATACTGTATGAATGAGCAAGTGATTAAAGAATTGTAAATATGGTATGCATGAGAACATTGAACACAATTACTTATTTATCTATAGGGCAGATTATAATTTGATCGCAATAAAGATTGTTTTTGCTACTAATTTGATTATAAGTAGGTGTAAAAATGAAGAAGAGTTCTTTCTGAAAACCTAAGCAACGTTAAGGCGGAAAACACAATGTAGATGTTATAATAGTATTGCATATCATAAAATAAAACTACTACTTTTAGTTTTGTTCGCCTCGAAGGTTCCACTAGTGGACTTCTTAAATTGACAATTTAGTATCTTCTTCAACGGTATTCATGTCTTCATTTCATTCATCATCACACTCGAAGTATTCATTCATTTTCTGATCTGTTTTTTAAACAAAATTTAAATCAAGGTGTGCAATTGTATTATAACCCCTCCCCCCCCCTCAAATTTTGTAACAAATTTAATATTCTACAACTTGAATTTACAACTTTTGACTAAAACGCATTGGTGATGATCGAAAGACATCAGACATTTCAGAACACCAAAGATTTTTGCACGCCACGGCGATCAAACTAATGGACAGATCAATCATTCAGCCCACAAAGATAAGGCTCATTTTTCTACCTCTATTCTATTCCTTGGATTACTTTGGTGCCTGCACTATTTTTATTAGCTACAATAATGTTCATTTATATTTTTAGTTTAACAACATTACCTCTATCATCAGAAACATAACTACCTATTGTCATTAATCTTTGTTAATAATCACTAAAATGACTGTACAGCATGTTCCCAATATATTTATTTGATACCTAAGGTAAGGGGGGGGGGTGATAAAAAATTAGACCATAAAATATTCCGGTAGCATTCAGAATATTAACATTTGAGCTGTTATGAGGTGGAATCAATTGATAGAACGAATTCCTCATATTTTGCATTCCCAAGCCCTTTCAGCTCCCCGTTGCTTTGAAATTCACTGTATTTTCATTTATTATTCGCTGTACTTCACATCAGCTAGACAGGTCTATCCTTCATACACTTCCACTAAAACTCATTATCATATTGTAATAGATTAACATTAGATATATATTTTTTCAAATTACCATGGTGATTTTTTGGCCACAATATATTTTAAAATGACAATGTTGATTTCTTATTTTCGTTTGAGCTTATAAATGATATTTTTACCTTGAGAAAAATATTTTTTAGATGATCTTTTTCTGGTTGTGTTGAATTGGCCTGGGGGTGGAATGATATCAGTCCGACACTTTGCAATAAACTATTAATAATCTTTGACTAATAAATCTTTGGGCTTAGATTTAGGAAAAAGGTGGATTTTATATGTAGATATTGCACTTAAATTCGAAAGAAGACAATGTCGATTTTAGATGTTAGTAACGTTTTGTATATATATTTTCTAAGTGTTAATGACATAGATTGTTTTACAAACAAAATATTGCATTTGAATTTTAAAAAAACCGAATAAATTACTCTTTCTACAAGCAATATATTGTATTTATTCGGTTCCTGGTCCCTGGGCCAACAACTAGTATAGCCAACATGATGAATAACATTTATGTATATCCAAAACTACTCACTAAAGTACTTTACTAACTTCATCAAAAACTTAATTTGGACACATATTGCAAAGTTTGACAATCTATATTTTAATGAGATCCTCCTTCTATGCCCTATTTTAATATTTCCAAGTCGCTTCAAATTGTAATTTAAAAATAAATTCTTCGAATTTTCCTTCCCTTACAAAATTTTCCAGATACGGGGAATACGTTCGTATTCCAGCCAAAACAGGTCACGGTGTCATTACTTGTGACCCAAAAAACAAAGTTAATAGCACCTGCTAAACCGTGTCCAAGGAATGTTTTGTTTTGAATCAGCTATAAGTGGTCTAATATGTCTGCACTTTTCCATATTATCAATAAAACATTTCTAAATAATTAATTACTTTGGTACTATTTATTTCTACTTATGATTAGTATTATTAGTAGAGCTAAGAACTATTCTAGACATGCAACTATACAATGCAACATAAAATGTGGCAAGCAAGGGATACAAGCTCTGAATTGAAGGGATCAATGCCTTAAGTGATAGGTTATTCACCACTTGTATGCCGGTAAAGCCTCTCTGTCTCTCAGTCATAAATATCTCCAGCCCGGGACGGTTGGAAATTACTGTGGGTCACGCACCCCTTTGTGTGTCGTGCGAGAAACGTCCCAAGTACAAAAGCATTATTATTTATAAAACAGTCGAAATTTATGTATTTTCTATATTATAATCATATGTGTATTATATTTATTTTATATAATAACTGTAATGATATACAAAACTGTGGCGTTCGCTCCCCCCCGTTAAATCCAGCCTCATAGTCACCACAGACCAAAAATCGTAGTTCACATTCATCGAGTTTCGTGAGGATATCTAAGGGCTAAATACTGGCAGCTGCGGGTGCCCTAAAGAGTTTTCGTTTCATTTAATATGCCCTACACCGCAACCTTATACTTCGCTACGCTCCTAGAGCAAAGCCAAGCGCACTGGCTTGAACTTATCTATATTAATATTTTTTTATTCAAATGGAGATGCAGTCATGGAGTAATCCACAGGTACGTTAGGGGCAGTGGAGGGGAAAAGAATCATAATAACGACAAACTCGGGTCCCCTACTTAATACAAGCCAAGTAAAATCTACTGACCCAAAAATTATGCAATCAATAAGAAATTTTAAAAGTATTAAAAACCCATCCTGGGTTAAATTGCTCATTCCGCTTAAGGTTCGGGTTTTTATTTCCAAATTCACCCTTTGAACTAAAACTTACTGAAATCTAACAACTTTTTTCTATTACATTCACTTGCTCTTTACATTTCTATTACACTCAAATGCTCTTTGTTCATACTCTTCTTTATATACTTCCACATTCTAAAACGATAAACTCCATAGAACATTTTTTTTCTTCTAGAAATCAAATTCTATGTGAAAAATACGATAGTTTAACTTGAAAAATTACGTACATTCGGTAGATCTAATTAATACATTTGCTACAACTGATTGTTAATTGTGTTTTTTGAGACTTTAACGTAAACAGTTTTAAGAAATCCCGGAATATCGTGTTATATATATACCTCAAACTTAAAATTGTTTTAATGAAAATTTTAATGATTATCGTTCTATGTTTACTTTTTTAAAAGAGGAGTGTAAGTGACCGAGACAAGAAATAAAATGATTCAATTTTTGGCGGAAAATATCAGTTTTGTTTTTAAAATATTGTAATAAAACCAAGTGAATTTCTCGTAGGTACTAAGTTAAGTTTTTTTTCTAGTTCATTTAAAAAAATGGCGAACTACCTTATGATTAAATTTACTAGTTAATTGTATATTGGTGTATTATTTCTACAAAGAGTATGAGAGTTCCGTACCAGAACTTCACCATCGCCATCTCCCTATTACCTAATCATAGTTTTGTCTTAATGAGAGTCATGCCTTAGATGTCCTGTTGGATATATGAAGGAGAGGTGGTGTGGTCAGCACTTCGATATGTATCGAAAGTATAAAGTGGCTGCTTCGTAGTCGCATTTTTTCTCCGATCCCTTGCGTCAGCTGGCAAGCCCTCTAATGGCCAACCAATTTTTTTTTTTTTTTTGCACAGGATAGAATTAATTGAAAAGGGTAAAAAATATCAGCATTTTATACCCTTCGACGTTTCAACAGTGTTTTTTTTTTAGTTTGATACTATTCCTACTTAATTTCCTCCACTCGTGGCTCCGAGTCTTTGGGAAAAGCATTTTATTTTTCACTTTAAATGTTTACAAAAATGATATGTCTTAAAAAGTAAATGTAGACTTCACGCTTGTCTTTGGATTTGAACCATGAAACAGTTACGCATTACTGTTAACGTGGGAACAATACATCATACTGTTACGGAATGATTGCTATCTACTCGTATATTGCGCAACAACTTGATACTTGGCATTGAATTCAAATTTAATGTTGTATTTATTATTCAATGTGATTAATGCTTGCCTAAAGAAAGGTGTTGATCAAAATTTATTAATGGGCTATGTTCCGACGTTCTATAAATGTCTGAACCAGGTCATGGTAATAGAAAAAGGTATATATTCTTGTAATCATGACCTGATGCAGCCAGACATGGATGTGAGAATTGTGAGGCTGTGTGTTCCTGTACAAGGATAGTTGGCACATGGCACTGTGACATTATTAATAAATTTGATTAAGTACTATTACCTTTCTTCCAATGACCAACACCGATATCCACTCAAATCTATGTTCACAATTGTTGCATTTTTATCCCCACTCCACACGAACATTATCTGATCCTCAATTGTGGTTTTTTAGATAAACAACATTGGACGATTTCGAACAACTAATGGTTTTGCATAGAAAATAGCTATGAAAAAATTGAGGTTCCACATTGAGTAACGTGGGGTGTGGGTTGTCTTTTTTGGAAAAGTGCCAGCAAATGTATTTCCTTCAAAATTGTATTTCATCAAGAATATTTTACTTCAAAAATAGTAAATAAATTGTACTTCAATCGGATAGACGAGTGAACGAAGTGACTTTTCTAGACGGTTCTCAGCCCTAGGGAAAAAAATCTCTAAATTTTAAACTGTGTTTATTTCTAAAAATACTTCCCACGATTTTATTTCAACTAGCATCAACATTTCAATAATCATCAAATCACGTTTAGTATATCGGTTCGTTTTAGAGGATTCGTTGTTTTTTTCAAAAGTGGCCTGTGTTCGCCTGTTCTTGTCTTGAATATCTGTTCAAGTTAGAGACATGAAATTTTATGTGGATGTCTTATTTGGTATTGAGATGACAAGAAAAATATAACCAACTCCATAATACATAAGTAAGCGTAATTAATTAATTATTAAGAAGACAAATTGTAAGTAATTGATAAAATAATCAGTAATAAAACATATACATTAAATTTAAATTTCAAAATCATCTTTATTTTTAATTTTTGAAATTACATAGTAATAAAGAAGTAGTATTTTTTTCTTCCATAAGAGTTGCAAATACACTGTTGAAAGTAAGTTTATATGAATGACAATGGAAACTAGTAAAAACTATAGTAGGTTTTTTTTCTTTCTTAGCCCCATTAAATTTACAGATAATTATATATAATTATAGTAGGTAGATTTTTTTTTTCCTTCTTAGCTCTCAAACTTATAAAAATAGGATGTGGGAAAAATAAAGGAAAATTATTTTGGGCTAATGAGTGGCTTTCACTAAGGGAAGTCCCCCATTTGAAGGATGTATGAGAAGGATATAGGGTGTGGAATGCCTAAAGGAGCCGGGTGGAATCAGGAAGGTAGTGAGAGTCTACCGGTAGGTAGATTATTGTTTCACTGCAATTATACGTTTATAAGTTTTTTTAATTCTATGGTAATGGAATATTGAGATATTTAATATTGTTTGGTATATTTTATTCGTTCTCGATATATAATCAGCTAATTTAGGCACATATTTCGTTTTTTTCAAAGATCAAATTAAGCTCAGCAGCTAAGGTATTGTAGAAGTGTTAAAGAAGGTTAGTCGTATATGATTTTGTATATTGATATTTTAAGACGGAATGATAGTTAACCTGAATATAAAATCATTTTCACACCCGTAATGAAACTCTTCATTGTATGGTGCCATCAAACTTGAGCGATTTTTTTAGACCATATGTTTAAAATTTCAGTATCTCCCATGTGGTTTTAGTCGGTATCTCATGCCATTCCATAAAAGTCAATGCATGCAGAATACATAATATATGAGCGGAAGTCACCTGGGTCCGATCGATCACAAAGGCAGCATATATTTATGAGCTAGTGCTCTTAACGACACTTCGGAAGCTGAATCGTCGCTTTTATAAGTTTTTCCACCTGTCTTTGGCCCTCCAACGATTCAGACGGCAGTGGATCGATAGCAATTGTCGACTATAGACCGATACGTGCTATCGACAGACTAGGCTTATTTCCTTCAACTGAGAGGTGTGAACAGAAATAGACCGATAGCAGCCAGGCTTTAGTTTTTGGCAAACTAAACTACTGCCTTTTATAGGGAATCACGCTGGAAACACTCCTAGTGTCAAATTTCAATAAAACACAACCGGTCTGCCGTAGTTGTCACTACCGTCGGAGAGTGACACTAGGTCAGTCCACTAGGTTATTATTGTGTATACAAAATAGCCTTGTTGAACTGGTAGTACAAAGCTCCCAGCTAGTGGCGCTACTACCATCTCATCGCACATCTGACCGAGTATGGACTCGGAGGCATATTCGGATCAGGCGATGTGGGAGTGACTTTCTACTACATGTTCGCCCAACATTTGCATTCCGAGGTCTCTACTAGCCATGGTTGGACTCCAAATTGTCGTCGTAATTCGGCTTCTTCTTCCGTTTTTCCAACATTATTCACTACTTCTTTATTCGAGTAGCAAAGCTGCTCATTCATTCCGAGGCAAGAGCAAACCCCGGGTAACAGCTAGGCTGAAATAAGGAAATAACAATTAATATTTTTTAACAGTTCAACTATGAATTACTCAGTTAAACTACTGCGCATATAGGTTGGTATTTTGAACCATGAAAATATTTCATTGACGCTAGTCGAAGGTCTTTACTGTTGGCTGTTCAGACATCACTTCTTAGTGTAAGTTTGTGTGTTGAGGTTACATCTGTGAACTTTTCATAAACTGGCTGAAAATCACAACTTTAAATTTTAAATAGCTTATGTACAGTGACTTGAGAAATTTTACAAATTAGACAACAGTTAGATTTATCACTTCGATATATAAATAATTTTTGAACTCGGCCATCATGATTGGAACAATCGCTGATACTGACAGGAATATCGAACAAAATTAAAAATTGATACATTAATTTCTAGAAGGAAGAAGTTGAACAAATTAGCTATAGCCAACTTTAACTTACTTTTGATTAAAACCGTCTACGTAGAAAGCTTACAAGTTAGCCTTCATATTATTAAAGTAGCTCTTATCTTTTTAACGGCTTACTCATTTCATATCTCTTAACAGCCAGCAACAATTTCCCTCCTTTTAACCTGCGATTTTTAATCATTTAATTAAAATTTTTGACTTATTTAATTAAAAAGTTATTTAGTAAGAGTAATGATTTTGGTTGCTGGAGTCGCCAAACGATTAGGATGGTAAATTAATATTTTTTTTTTGTTTTATGTTACATGGGTTCAATACATTTAGCCTTCAGACAGCAGAGTGGCTTTAAACTAAAATTACAACTAAAATACTGTATAAAAGACTAATAAAAATGAAGTGAATGTCTTTATGTACGATATTTTTAGTGGCATTATGTTCAACACGATTTACTAATCTATTGTTAATAATTTTCAAGAAACCTTTCCTTTCTTTTACTGACTTATACATACACATATTAATAAAGTCAGTGGTATCATGTAGTCAGGAGATGGTAATACGCTTAGGTGAATTTCTTATTATTTTTACAAAATTTATCTGTATTTTCTCCCTTTTAAGGATGTTGCTAGTACAGGATGGCAATGCATCTGTTAACACAGGTCTGACATCTATTTTATAAATTATTGCTTTATATTTTGGTGGTAATTTGTAAAGGAATCGGTAAAGACAGTGGAGACAAATTGGTTGATATAGATGTTGAATAAATGTGTTAAGCCAGCAGACCCTAATGAGTTTGTTAGAGCTTGGATTTTTCAGATTACTAATCGTAATGAAAGATGTTTCTACATTATATCGAGAATCGAATATAATTTAAGGATATGCTTTGAGTGAATTTTTCTTCCTTGCTTACTCCTGTTAAAGGCATGAAAAGTTTTATTTAATAATCACAGGAATTCTTCAGTATACAATATAACAGTAATGAAGCACTGTTTCTTTGAGAGATCGTGTTTTAAATCGTTATATTATAATAATTAATAAATAATTTACGATTACTTCTTTCTGAAGGAATCTTTGTTTTTATCTTTCCATATCTTTGGAACGACATCGAGTGGAATCTTGACATTGTCAAGTATTTTAGTAAAAATCATGTTCAGCAAAACAGGTAAGTAGCAAACACATTCAAGAATTTTTTTTTTTTAATTTTTATAGGATTTACAATGATAACTTAGGAAATCCCTAATCTGTTAAACGTCCGTGTGTCTCAACAGAGAGACAGACAGAGAAATTTTCGAAAAACAAAAAAAGAGATGCTATTTAACTATGTCTTGACCCACAACAAATTTGGAGGATATGAGTACAACTAATTGTAACAATATGTTGTGAACTATCATAAATAAACCTTATTCTATCGATCTGGGAACTTTATAATTAACGGTAGAAAATGCACACCTGTAGCTTTCTGTTATAATCCATTCCAAATGGATATGCTGAATTTATTTGGTCCTTCCTGAACAAAATTAATTGTAATCCACAAGGTGTGGATCGAACCCAGGTCACTACAGTACCTATACGGAATGTTTATAACGCATTGTTCGTTCTCTCGCCAAGGCCATAATTAATTATTCCGAATTAATTCCGCCGTAATTTCTGCCACATTTTTACATCGGAACGAGAACTCTATCAAGGAATAAACCAATCGTGATTAATTTAGTGCATCTAAAGGCAATCCAATCTATTCCCCCAGTTCAGTATCTCTTTTATTTTTTGGTCACATCAAAATGGAATTGCTTTTGAAGGAATCTGTGTTTTTTTTTAGGGTTGGACTAGATTAAGCTGTATGGAGTCGATTAATGGGCTTTTCAGCTACGGTTTTCTGCTCGTAGATTATCGGTCTGGTCCATATCATGTTCACTCCACCGTATTTTGGAGGTTGGCATTATCTGTGGTTACTGGTCGTAGCTGCACACATTAGTACTGGTCCGTCATAGTGAGCCAACATGTTACGTACTGTCATCGGTTTTGGTCATGGATTCAAAAGTAATAAAATGTTTACGAGGATTGAAAAATAACTTTATTGCGTATAAAGTTCACATGTGGCTAAAAAAAATTAGCTCTATGGGTTAATAAAGACAACTACTGATTAACTACTTTATCAGTATGTTATTTCTCTTATCAGAATTTGACTAAGTAGTAATACCTTCCAATGTAGGTATACAAGATAAATACATCAAATTTAAAGGGATTTTTCTGTAGATAGCCAAGGCAAAATTAATCAACCCTCAATCTTTAAGTTCTCGTCTTGATCTCGCTTCTTTTGAGTCTCTGACCGTCAGTCGTTCAAGTAGAGTGTACATGTCTTCCAGTTTGCAGTCATGTCTTTCAGACTATCTGTAGAGTTGGTGTGGTATTTATATTATATATGGTAATATTATTGTGTTGTTTATTTATTTTTATTTCTATGCCGATTTTTTAAATTTTATAGTAAATGTATGGACCATTTCTGACAGTGCAGTTCAGAAATTTTTAAATAGGTTTTATTTCGTGTCGTTTAAGTGAAGATTACAGCTTAGTAATTACGGATAGACGTGATATTTTTTATTTAACAGTATATTTTTTAAACTGTGAGCTCTTAGTTGGCCTTGAGCTGTTGTAACTGAGTAGATGAGTTTGATGGAGTATAGGCTTGCGTTGATGAAAGAAAGATGCTAAGTTTTCATCAAATTTATGGCCAGACAACGTTTGGAATCAGATCGTCGGGTGAGATGGTAGGGGTCGTTGACAGTTTTTGATGAGCCTGAGACGAAGAAAGGTCGGGCAGGTAGAATTTTTCCGGTAGGGTTGCCACACCAATATTTTAGTTTTATATCAATTGTAGTGTCTTCGTTTTTATATAAAGACATATTGTAGATCTGGAATTGTAAATGCCGATTCTGTTCATTACCCATTTTAATTACTTCAGATGAAATGTGAGATCTCCTATTTATTAGACTTCATACCTTGATAAGGTCATGTAACCCGGAAGACAGAGCTTAGAACAGGATTTTAGACTTTGGATCAATACGAAGCCTAAACAGTAGCACAGAGAAACAGGAAACGGTATATTGGTAGATTAAATACCTGAAGGAAATGTGTAGAGAAAGAGAAATCCGTACAGGAGGGATCAAAGTGTGGGTAGAAAATGTAGCGGGCAGCTGAATGCAGACATGCCTTTGGTCTCACACAGACCTCTCAACATCACATGTTAGCCTTGGATATCTCTGTGTATTTGTATGTGCTATCTACAATCTACCTGGCCGGAATGTAAATTGTACTTTTAGGCATTCAAAGACCAGATCTCTTTCAATTAAATATCTTTATAACTTCGGTCGAACCTCTATGTATTGGATCAGAAAGTTACAAAAAACAATTTCGCGCTAATGTCAGCAATAGTCTGCATAGAATAAGAGGAAAAAGTAAACGAAGAAGCCAACACTAACTCTTCAACGTACAATTAACACTTTGAGGTTATCTAAACCTTGTTGCACCGGAACCAACCCGTCGGTGGTTTAGGCCAGGTGCACACATCCGGTTTTTAAACTGAAGTGCCTCTTAATTGCTGCTTAAAGGACAGTACAACCTCCATTATCCCAGGTAATGATGGGAGAGCATTCCCGAATAATGAGAAAACACGTATAATCGAAAATCTCTTTTTATAGCTTAAATTTGGTGTAACTATATGCAAAAAGCACCAAATTTTTACTCATGCATATGTTTCCATTTTTAAAAATAACGTATGTACATGCATATAGAAAAAAATAAAAGCATACCCGACTTAATTAAATTATGTTCTAGTATTTTTTCGTTTTATACTCTCAAATTTTATTGCTATTGCCTCTGTTCCTATACTTCTTATAACTATAATTTTTCGATTCAGAATTTATATTTCCTGTTACTTGATCTATAGTCACTTGTGAAGAGAATAAATCCACCTCACATATTTCTTCATCTATAAGCCGTTTGCTTTCACTTTCCATTCTCTGAACCATATATATGCCTACATTATTTAAATTATAAATTGTTTGTACTATCTCAGGACAACAAAACTGTGGCTTTTGCTCTTTACTCCCTCATCTTCTTTTAAAATTTCTTTCTATTCAAGTTTTTTTTAAAGCAATCTTTCTCATGCTTCGCAAAGGGTGAAAATCGCATCTTTCATCGTTCACATCAAGTCTGTCGTTTTCGAGATATTCGCGGGTACATAGAACAAAATCCTTAAAAAATTAATCTTTGAAAATACTTTTACCCACATAATCAAAGTTGCACTGTACACAGAATGTAAAGCAGCTTCTGCATAGTTGAGTTGAGATAGTGCAGCCAACTAGTGGTCGTTTTTTTCTAATAATAAATGCATCGTCTATTTCGTTTTAGAATATATTTTTGTAGATAAGGTAAGCAAAATACATTTTCTTCAATAGACATCCATCGTCATCCGAATGCGTACTAGCGACAATTCACGGTCACGTGTGTATAGAATTGTAACGCCCCCGCAGTGACACAGCACGTTGAAAACCGTATCTGAGCACTCGGGCGTAATCCTAAACTTAGTGAAAGAACCCCCCCAACAAAGGGATGGTGACCCTTCGATGCTAAAACAATTAATACTTGAGAAAAGGTAGAAAAATTCAGTTAGCGCTTAGAGCTAGCAGAAAGGCTTGTCCTAACGGAAGGGCCACCTAGACTTATCATAAGGTCATAAACAAGCATGTAGCTAATAACTGGCCATTACAATAACTGGACTGTAGGAGTAAGATCCTGTTCTTATGACTCGAGGATTGTCGGACCTGGTCCTGAGGTGGCCTGTCTTTTATCACGCCGCAGGAACACAAAGATCTGTCTGGCTCGAGGAGGTGCGGCGCGGCCTTCACTTTCCCGTGGAATGTAGGTAAATAAAATGCTTGGACATGCATGAAAGGATTTAGGTTCCAGGCATTCAAGTGACCAGACTCGCGACTTGTTTGAGTCTGTCAACATTTGTTGCCAAGGAGTTCATAATGGATAAGAAGAATAAAATTATAATGGAGTTTTAGATTTGAACGAGGAAGAAACTATTTTGTTCAATTCACACCATCAAGTGATAAAGACGGGAACCAGGTCAGGTATATGTTGGTATTAGAATGAAATGTTCCTTGAAAGAACTTAAAAAAAAGAAATAACACATAATGGCTACTTTTACAAAGTTCTCCATTAAAATGAAAACCATTAGAACAACTGGAAAAGAACCGGACATGCTCGTACAAGCCAGAATGTTTTCATTTCAGCACCCAATACACACTAAGGAGCTTTGAAACTGATGAGTTAAGAGCTTTATCGTCTTTCCGTTTTATTAAATTACTTGGATTACTTAAATAAAGGTAATGGTTTGTAGGGTTTCGTTGTTTATTTTTAAAACCAAGAACCCCTAAGTTATGATAGAAAGTTGAGTTACTGAGAAATCGCTTATAAATTTCCGTTTTCAGAAGTTGATGCGCGCAATGTTTGTATCACCGTAAGAATTCAGCTATTTAATTCGTTGTCATCGTACCGGTCAAGTACTATTACAGCTGATTTAAAATGCTTTTCGATGGATCCCACAAAGACATCACATGGATCACTGTAAGTTAACTACAGCCCCATTTCACTGCATGAAGTAAGTATCTTCCGTCAATTATTAATTTCATGTCAAATGTCAACACGCTCAACAACCTTTTCATTGATTTTTTGTAGTATATATTTGGCTTGACAGTTTTTCTGATTCCTGAGTTATTAAAGATTGATAATGGATATTGGCAATTTAAATTTTTTTGGTATTTCAAATAACTCGATAAGTCGTCAAATGGGGTTTTTTATTCTCCAAAAGTTTTCCAGAATTCTTCGCCCTCAAAAATGTCCATTGTAATTGGCAGTTCAGAAATCAACTGCTACTAGATGCTGCTTGCTTTCGAATAATGTTAATGAGCACTGGAGATGAAGTAAGGTATCATCATTTCGAAAGCGTACAAATATAGCTCTCAGGTTCCTGTCCTTTCATCTTATATGTATTCATCAACGTTTTCCGCATGGAGCACTGCTACCCACGGTTTTGTAGTGAGTTCTCTATGTTCAGTTGTGATCTGAATTTAGAATTAACGCTTCCGATGTCTGGATCTTCACTCATTTTGTGTCTGTCATGATGTCAGCTCTTTAGGTATCCAAGGATACTTGTTCAAAATCAACATAGTAATTAATACTTGTATTTTCGTAGCAAACAATAAAAAAAACAAGTATATCACTTTTTTTTTAGGAGGGTTGAACAGTCTTGCTTTTGTTTTCATTAAATCAATCAGTGTATAACGTCACTTATATAGATTGTACCAAAACTACTTTCAATCCTTCCCCTCCTAAAAAACATCCTCTCACCAAGAACTTGGTCAAAATTTCTAAACGGAACATTTTTTGTAGGTATTTTTTGTACTTTTTTATCTGTAGCTCCCTAAATACTGGCTCAGTCACAGTCAGGTTATTGTCTCGTGCCATTTTGATGCCACATGGTTCATCGATCTTGTCAAATTTTAGAACATTTCCGATCTTTGCCGAAATTTCCAAAGGTTTTAGTAACCAAATCACAATTTTGTAAATTGTTGATACCGTACTATATAGTTCCACGTCTTTTCTAAGCATTCCACTACATGCTTCATTTATTAAGTCTAACTGAGCTTAAAAATATAAATCACACTATAATTTAATAATAATATCAAATTATAAAGTTTAAAAATATAAATTATGAGTCCCGTCCACCAACTGTTACTATACCGCAATTACTTTTTAGTCACAATGTATCCTCCTTATCTATATTTACTTGTGAAACGGTGTAAAATTTTTTTTTTTTAAATGATTTGTATCCCTATTCAATAATTTTGACGGACTTACTGACGCTTTTTGAAAGCAATTAATTTTTTTTTGAACAAGAAAATTCAACAAATAGAATTATCATAAATTCTAAAGAATGTCTAATAAATACTCAATTTATCTGTATTAAAGCTGGACACGGATTTTCGATTTATGTAAGTTCAATATATAGACATTCGACCCACATTTATCTAAGCAAAAGATTCATGTATGAATATTTTAAGGCATGTATATCATGAAATACATGTGTTACATCTTTCATGCAGCTCCGCATATTCTAAATGTTTTCTAGAGGAATTTTCTCCCATTCTTCCTATGACCACTGTTTGTATGCGAAGGAGTTTTTTTCCCCAATCTCTCAAATTAAACTTATTGTTCGTCTGTCTTTTTATTCTCCTTGTACTATAACTCTGAAGTTTACTGAGACCTTTTGAAATGTTTTATTACCCGTTGTCTTTGTTCTTTTCTTGATCTTTAGCCATGTATCTGGTGATGCCTCTTACGTGTTCAAGTTTGTAACGTATTGGATGGAACTTATAGCAATTTTATTTTCACTTTGTTTACGGTTGTACTTCAGATCAGTCATCTTATTCATACCATTGAAAATTGCTGGAGCTTTGCGAGTTTGTGGTATTGACCATGTCCTTAATAGTAATAATAACGGTGATTGTGCTACTTCGGCAAAGAGGTAGTACTTGAGAAATTCGCAGTTGATTACCGGATTTCTGCTTGTTAGCAAAATGAACAGAAAAAAAACAAACAGCCAATTTTTAAACACTGCATTGCTTTTCCTGTAATAATAAAGGTTAGCACACTACATTGTTTGCCGGTTATTACAATGCTAAATACAATATATTCATTGTCGGGTGTCGGGTGCGTCACTAGGGGAGTGCCTTATCACTCTAGCCCTGGTGACAAGTGCGGATTGTTGTAGTTAATAACATGGACCATGTTCCATGTAGGCGTTAATATCTGACTCCATTTATTGATAGGGATGTGTCCCGACAAGACACTGTGTTCAGGAAGAGGTTCAGAGGTTCATAAAGAATAAGACCAGTTTTCAGAGATCGGGCGGGAGATTGGCAGAGTAATAGTACAAGTCGTCAGAGGTCTGCTAGAGGCTGTGAGGTGACAGCGCAGAGGTGTGGCAGAGAGAGTGTAGACCAGTGAAAGACTGAGTGGACTTACTCCCAGGGCCCCGGGGCCCTGGCGTATCGCGACCGAGTGATAGTGGCTGTCTAGATGAGGAGACTGGGAAAGAGTGTCGCTACAGGGCGAAACTCCCTGATTTAAATATTGTACTCCCTTCCTAGTGGAAGGTGGAGTCGGCTGCAGGGGGTATGTTTTATGGTATACAGGTGGCCAATCCCCCTTAAGTTTATGACTGTTGGCCTAAAAGGGTATGTTTTATAGCTGCTAGGGACTCACCTACTTAGGTTTTATGACCGCCGGAAGGCGTCCAAAGATCTACCGGTTCCGTTTTATGAGGGGGCAGGTGGCTTACCCTTTCAGGTTTTATTGCTGGACCTTCGACCCTCTGTTACTTGTTTTATGACTCCTGACCTCTCCATGATTTATTACCAGAAAAGCATGTTTTACATCTAATTACAACACATTAGTTGCACCAGAGTATAGGGTAATTTACATATATGGTTGGCGCTCGCTACATCGGGAAATAAAAATGTTCAGTTGCCATTTTGACGGAGATTGTGGTTTTCTTGAAATAAAGATTGAATATATCAACGTCCCAACAAAAAGTACGTATGAATTAAAAAAAACACGTCATGGGACATTGCCTCCTAAGGATAACTAAAAAGAAAAGATTATAATGTCTAACTCATAAAAAATAAATAATAAAAAAATAATAATTAGTACAATTTCACTGATGTCATGAGCTCATAAATAATTGAGATTCACTACCAATTGAAACTATGGAAATAATAAAAATATAGGAATTATACAAGTGGGAAACAAATGCGGCTGAAAGGTTACCGGGATATATTAATAGGAAATAAAAACTATAAATACGAGGGATTATGAATTGTTAGTTTGAAGTAATAATTTAAAAATAGACAGAGTTGGGGAGCGACGGATATTGATGGGAATAGAGTTGCACAGGTTTGTGGGAAGGAAATGCAGGGCGGATGATCGGGATCCAAATTCGGTTGTTAGTTCGTTAAAAATACAATAATAATACACAATCATCATAGGTATCATATACTATATATTGCCATTACCACGTTCATAAA
The DNA here is from genome assembly GCA_930367205.1 of Acanthosoma haemorrhoidale. Taxonomy (NCBI): domain Eukaryota; kingdom Metazoa; phylum Arthropoda; class Insecta; order Hemiptera; family Acanthosomatidae; genus Acanthosoma; species Acanthosoma haemorrhoidale. Next base: position 32,773,270 of record OV884015.1, read on the forward strand.
GCTTTTGACAAGAGTTGTGAAGAACTTAATAATGACGAATGAATCTTATAAAATATAAAACCAGACTGTTCCGGAACTTTTTTTACGTTTAATTTACAAATCGGGATTTATCGCTTTCTTATTGATATCAATCCTAGCAGCTCCCTTTGGGTATGAAATAACAACCGATTACAAAAAACCTGGTTTATGATACAATGTGTGTGTGGAGACCCTAACCCCTTAGGTGGCTCGAGCTTGCCGAAGAGAGGACCTGAGGGAGCACTCTATGAAACCTGGCGGTGGAATAACGGGTGACTATAGTTGCTGATGGGATATGTACCCAATAAAAGTAACTGCTATAGCTTCCAATGGTATCCTCGGAACGCTACAACCACAAGAATATTCCAGCCAGGATCGGTGTTGAGAATGATTCAATGGTGGCCCGAGGCAATGTTATGTCTTTCTTATGTTTCAAAACAATAATTCATAATAACCTGACCAGGAAAATAAAAAATAGTTTTTAAGAATAATCTTACAGTATCTGTAATAAAAATAATGTCACTTAGTAAACAAATACAATCCAATGTCTGTCAGTAGTACTAATAAATGATCTGTACATTTCCTTTTTAGTATTTATCCCGTATTTCGAAAAAATAAATTTTAGAGACCATTTGAGGTACCTGGTGCTCTACCAATTGTGGTATCCAGTACAAAGTAATTTTAAGGAGGCTATAGCGTCTTCCACTAGTTTTTTTTTTTTTATTTAGTAATATGAATTTTCCATTTTAATGTGTTTCCCTGGCTGTTTTCGAATCGTGCTCTGTTAGTAACTGAAAATACTTGACCACGAAAAGGCTCAGTTAATGATTTGATAAAAACAGACAAAATAGGACGTATGTATTATTTAAAAGTTTTATTCGTATCCATGAATTAAGAAATGCTTTCGAGTAAGTTCTTATAGACGATTCAGTCTTCGGTTGGGCAACGTACATTTTTTTTATTATATATTTATATTTTTTTGTTTCCTCTCATACATTTATCAATACATGCATACATTCATATTTTTTTTAATGTATTTTTTCTAGAATTTCTAGTTTGGTTAATGATAAAGCAGTGTATAGGAATATTGAATTAGTTATATATATTAATATTTTTATATTTATTCGTATTTTTTATGTGGACTCGCCTTCTTCTATAGCTTATAGGCCTTTGTTAATCAGTCGATTATTTTTTACGGCAATTTATATTTATAGACTTCTTGCGTTATGAATGAATGTATGAATATAAGAGTTAATGTATCTTAACCTGAAATATAATTATCAGGCTCGTTCGTGATAGGAAAGAATATGACAGAAAAGGCGACCGGAAGAAGGAAATATTAGTGCAATGCCGAAATCCGGCGATGAGTGATATATCACACTTCCGGCCAGTGCTTCGACAGGCCATGATGTACAAGTTCTTTATTCATGTACTGCACTGCATCATCGAATGCTTTAAGCCCCTCTATTTCTGCATGATATTTGATGAATATGTGATTCCGCATATTTACATGCGGTGCATTGAGTGTGTACTCCGACTTGCATTAGAGAAAAAGAGGATCAAAATATGAATATGTACTGTAACTAAAGGTATGATGATGACATGAAAAATTGGCTCAAGTCTTGACATACCGTATGAGATGTCATGGTAAGGTATACATTGTAATACAATGCACTAATAAAAAATACAAACTACTAAATGAGCAGGACCACTTCAGGTCAATTTTATAAAAATTTCATGTTACTTTCTAAGTTTCACTCTCCTAGGTTCACATTGAAATGCAGTCTCCTACAAAGGACCTGATGCATAAATGCAAGGCGATTCGAAACATCGACAGTAAATATATTCGATGGAAACGTAATAATATTTTTTTTCTTCAAATTAAGCTTAAGCCCCCCAAAAGTACGCCATCAATAAAGTTAAAGCCATAAAGTTAATGTGAAAAATACTGTCGAAACAGCTCGCAACGGCTCATTTCTGTTGTTGGTTTTCAAATTGTGTTTTGAGGGATATCTTTTAAATTATTTTTTATTACGGTTTATAATATTTCCTTAACCACGGGGAAAAGATAGAACTTTTTTACCACACTTCCATCTGTTTTATTACATGTATAAGATAAGCATTTTATTTAGAAGTGTTGTAGAATTCTTTTTTAAAACTTCAGACCAACAGAATCATTTTTACGAGCATTACAGTCAAATAAAAATATACAAAAGTCGAGCCAGCCCTGGACGAAAAAGAAGCATCTCTCATCGAGCTCTGCTCTTACATAATTAAGTTCATGTTATAAGCCAATAATGATTCGTGTTTCTGGTCATTCATTGATCGATCGCTTTTATTATCATTAATTTAAATACATTTTCCAATATTATATTTTCATTCATTCGCAAACATTATTTTATTTTTAAATTAGTTTGATAGCCCAAATTGCATAATTCATGCAAATATGTCGCTTTATATGTAGCAAGAGGTGAATTCTAGTAATGCTTTCAGCTCCATGTCGATTACATTTCTGCAGATTTATGAAGCAAGCTCATCGCAATATAAATGCACTGGTCTACTTGTTTTTATCAAATTTAATATTCACTCCGTAGAATAAATTATAATTAGTTAATGAAAACTCACTGAAGCGTAGATATGCTTCGTTGCAAATGTTTGAACTTGAAAATGCCTGTATGGATATTCATATTTAATTAATTTAGTGTAGGTGGAGGCACATTTCTGGTTTGAAACTCATGTTAGTTTTTTGGCTAAATTAAACTATTTTTCCATTGTTGCTATTTATCGAAAACATCGACCATTAGAAAATAATTGCCAATGTAATGAAACAGATGTATTATGTAAAAAAATTGATAAATGTTTTTAAGGGCATATGTAACAACAAGCTATCAATATTGCAAAGAAACTAAAACATGAACAGGTAACACATCTATTTCCTTTTTTTTTTTCTTAAATAAAGAAAAATATTGTCAGTTTAATATTTTTTGCTAGAAATATCTTTTTGTGTTACTAATATACTTATATTTAAAAAATATGTTGTAGGGTTCTCACGAGATACTTTTTTAACAGATTTTCTTTTAAGTAGATACTGTTTAAGAATTGTTTGCTGATGTTAATTATTGCCATAGTGCTTGCTCGTTCTAAAGTTGACACTGCAGAAGTACAGACACCTGGATTTCGGGAGATCATGGGATTTGTCAGCTGGAACATAGGGATAATCCGGATACTGGCTTAAGCCTGGGGCACTTTGCCAATTGGCCTTCCAAACCACAAGAGCTTCGGCATTGCTTGAAAGCACTTTTATATATTTTTATTGTTTAGTGCTTGATTTCGTATAAATACCGTCTCGAACAGATGGCTATGGCTCACTAAAAAAATTAAACTTATAAATCATCGTTGCTTCATTTAGATCACAAAAAACTGTAAATATTGAATTCCCGGAGTCAATTTTTCATTAGAACGTATTGGTGTATTTACATTGAAATCACTATTAATGAATATCAAAGATTTTTTTTAATATTAACAGTTGTTTCCCTCCTAGATATTTTATCTATAAGGGGAAAATAAGCAGAGTAGAGTTCAATTTAAATACTTTTAAATTTTCTGTTAAGTAAATGAGTAGCAAATTATTATAAACAAATAAGCGCATTAAAAAATGTTAGGCACTTATGCAGTATCACAAACTACTCACAGTTGAGATAATCTTGCTGATTACTATCTCTTAATTTAATTCCTAAGTCTTGTTATTGTTATTATTATTAGTATTCACATTTAATAACTAACACTTTATCAGTGTAAATTAATTAATAATTACAGTGAAAAATAAAGAAACAAAAAATTACATTTTATTGGTCATGATTGTGATCTATTATTTAATTTAATACCCTTCTCAATACAATTTAAGACTCCATTACAATAATTATTTTTATTTCAACAGTTAATGATTTATCGGATGAGTTATGGAGATGAAAATATTTTAACCGTCGTTGGTTAATCAAATGGAATCTTGATGTACAAAATGGGATTTACAATCACTGGAACAGAGACGCAGGCGAAAACATAATGTTTTCTGATATTGAAGAAAAAAAAACTTGAAAAAAAATAGAATTTCTGTTTAATTACAATCTGAAATCCTTTCTCTGACAGCTATAATTAATCATAAAATATAGCGACTAAGAAGAAAAAAAACAGGTGACAAATTTAATGACTTAATTACTTCACTGGCTGTGTTAATCGTAATTTAGGGGGAAATAATGGATCATGAATCATGCCTGCCTTTTTCCTTATAATGATTAATGGACTTGAGGAAAAGTCAGCGAAACATAACTGTCTACATTCTTCTAGCCTTTAATGCTTTTATAAATAATTCAGGTACATTTTCCAGTTGTGAATATACTATTACACTTATTTTTGCGCTCATATGATGCAGTGGTTGGAATAATGATATGAAGCTTACAGACTCAAATCCTAAGGTGGAAAATGTTTTGTGTTTCTGAAAAAGAGGTCTGTTTTTGTTTTTTGCCTTCTTGATAAAGACGTGAAAATACAAGTAGTGGTCGGAACATGGGGCCGTGGTTTGGCAAATCTCAAATGGTCATCTCGTGAATATGCCATTGCCAGACGTTATTTCTTCAGTTGCGTTTATTTTCTTGTTTGAAATACATGTAGTTAACGAATCGGAGAGTGACGAGGAAAAAACGTGTGCTGCAGTGGGTGGGTACTGTTGAGTGGTGAAGAAAACGGCTAAACGTATAAGGCGTCTGTTGACGGTGTCATTAAATAAAATTCGGAGATTATAATATCCATAAATATAATACTAAAACCTATAAAATAAATGTAAAATTTAAATTAGGCCATTTAAACAAACTGCAGGTAAACTAACCTGGTTCTTATCGTGTCATTTCTGTGTATTCCATATAATATGTCTCCCTCGTACAAATAAAAAACTTCATACTCCTCTCCATTATGAACTACTTGACAAACAAACTTCTACAAACTCAAACAGGTTCTGTGAACGGGTGCAAGATCCGTTCTGGCTTGTGATATGCCAGGTGACCGTAACATTTACCGATATTTCTCGGGAATGGGTGAATCAACCCGAATCACCTCGAACCTTGACAGATCTTAGCGATCCCACGACGCGATGAAAGAGCCTGAGAGGCTCTCAGATCAGGTTCGCCAATCCGTGCGGCATGGGAACGAGGCCTAACGCTTCCACTTGGAATATTCGCACATCACCTACCTGCCTTAAATATTTGTTTTCTGATAGATACGTATTTGAATCAACTACAAGTGTCCACTACTGCTCAATACGGTTTCATCTTTAGTTTTCCCACATTTCGTGTGGTGTTTCTCGAGCCTCAGTTCAAGTATTAAATGATTTTATTTCTTAGATTTATACTCCCCGAATTACTGTCGCATTTCGAAGCACTAATCCGAGTTGAGATGGCGGCACCTTCTTCCCGTCACCAATGGTTCCTTGGACTCTCATCAGTACTACCATAACTATAAAACCCTCTTATTTTTACGACTTACTCTAATTTAAATTCCAACATCTATCTTTATCCTCACAAATTTACTCCCTTCCTTTCCGGGCCACAATCTATTGGAACTATATCCCTATTCGTTAAACGCCAACTATATCAATCTTTAAAGTTAGAATTTACCAGCTAGTCTTATCTTCCTCCGACCTAACTGCACTTGATTTCTCTTTATTATTATTATTCATTAATTTTATTCGCTCTCTATATTAGTATATCCCTGCGACCTTTTACGCTCTTCTCCCCCTGGTAATAATCCATACATGGCCCTGGTCATATAAATGTTGTGTTTTTTTTGTCAGCTGGGCATATGTTTATTTATTTATACTTTTTGTTCTTCTTAGTGGGCGGTGTTCCAGCATCAAATGTTTTCGTTGTGCATTACTCAATAATAAATCAATAACGTATAACAAACTGATTGAAAATAACAAAGTTCTCAGTCCTAAAGTGCAGTAAAGAAGATGAGCATGAAATAGGCTCGAGCCCTTGTGTCAATATTTTCTCAAAGACGAGCCTAAAGAGCTTTTCATCTGAGCCCTTCCAGTATTATTGCTCTTATAAAATTAAAGGCGCGTCGTTGAATATAAATTATAAACCCTTGAAAAATAAAATTAATAATGGCTCCATAATTCTAGAGCTGAATCCTCCTCCCATTATTATTAAGAAAATTAAAGATTTGATTCAACATTAACTCCCCCCCCCCTCTTGGGAACGTGATAAGTACTGACTGACGTCAGAGGGCACGAAGGGACAACTTGTACCATTTGAAATTAGGGAGAATTAAAAGCACTCTTCAATTTGTTTTTGTCTAATGAAAAATGTCTGAGACGGATACGTGGCTATTAAAAAACAACAACATGTTGAAACGTTAAATCATAAACACTAAACTATTAAAGAAATATATCAAATATGATTCAAAGAACCAAAGAGGTAGTAGCATTTCTTGCGAAAATTGTCGTTTTTGGTTTCAGTTTATTAAGACAACGATGAGAGTGAAAGTTGGTTCGCCTTTGGACGTTGAACCAGCAAGTTTCCACTATTTATATCTCATGTATGTGCCTACTTTTGTTTCATTTGATTATATCTCTCCAATATACAGTTCATATACTCCATATTTTCTATAACAATTATATTTTTGTTATCGTAACATAAGACCTCCTGGCTCAAAGCTCTGTTTAATGTTTTTATTGAATTAGAATAATTTAGAGCTTTATCATTTTCTAACAGAAATATCGTTTATGTATATAATTTTTTTCCTTAGATCCATTCATTCTATATACACAGATTAAGTTACAGATTCCATACTATGGAATATGTTTGCGCTAGGGCTCTTAAAAATTAAGAAGTCCCCAAACGCCAGAAAATTGCGCCGGTTACGTCTTAAGAAGCTAGAGGTTTGATTGTGTCGGCTAGCTCACAAACTTGCCAACAATAAGGCATATACAATAAACAAAGTCAAAAATATTAAAGAAATAACAATTCATTTTATTAAAAAACAAAACAAAAAAAATTACTGATCAGCAACTTAACCAGGCCTAAATAATTGTTAGTATAATTAACGTATAAAAATTACGAAAATGTTTATAGTCACGATACGCTGGATGTTCGGATAGCAGCCGCAGGACGGTGATCTTCGGATAGCCAACCGCAGGTCGGCGATGTGCATGGAGAGATAAAGGCAGATAGACCGAGAAGGTCAGTTGTAGAAACAGCGACTCCGTGTTCGCAGGGGAACAGTCCGGTATGGAGTTATCTTCATCACTCACTAAAAAACATGCTCAGGCCTCCTAAAGCCTTGTCCTTTAATACGCAAAGACGTGTTTATTTACTTCCTCGAGCTGTATAATCCTTCGAACTATTTCCTCTGTCTGTTGATGTATACAATATTTACATACTAATTATCTCCAGCCGAAACAATCAAATAAGGAAAGAAAATAAATTTATAATTTAAAAATAATTACGATCATAAAAAAAAATCCTCTCAAACAAAAAAATTAAGTTTAATAAAAACTTATTTACTGCCTAAGGGCCCGAACATACCGCCCACCTAAAATCGCAAGATTTTACTCATCTTGATTTAGAGGGGACAGAGGTGCTAGTTTATTTACAGTTCGCGTCATAACTCCCTTTTGTGTTTTAACTGAAACAACACGAGTAACCCGATCCTACCAAGGGTGAGTTCCAAGATACATCCTAACTTCCATTGGAGAGGTGTGGTATTGGGTTCTTGTAGTAGAACTAGTTCATTGATTGCGATTTGTCTTATGGGTTCGATCCATTTGGTCAGAGCTTGAAGAGTATGAATGTACTCAGTTGCCCAAAGTTTCCAAAATGTTTGTACCGATTGTTGTACAAGTTGCCACCACTTTAGTCGGTGGAAATTCTCTTCATCGAGGTCTTGTTCTCGTGGCGCTGTAAGAGCTGCGCCTATGAGGAAGTGTCCAGGCGTTAGACAGTCATAGCTGTCGGGGTCCGACGTTAGAGGACATAGTGGTCTAGAATTCAGCACTGCTTCTATTAATATGGCTGAAAACTCTTTAAAATGGAAGGGCCGATCTGAAAATGACCGTCTGAAATGTGTCTTGGCTGATTTTACTGCAACTTCCCAGAAGCCGCCAAAGTGGGGTGCATTTGGCGGGTTGAAATGCCACTGAACCCCTAGATTAGACGTATGACGTCCTATACCATATTGAGTGTTAATCGTTGTTAAACCAGCAGAAAAGCTCCTTCAATTGGCGTGCAGCTCCAACAAAGTTTGTTCCACAGTCAGACCTAACATTTGAAGGCAATCCTCTTCTAGCCACAAATCTGTCGAAGGCTGCTAAGAAGGCAACTGTACTAAGATCTGACACAATTTCCAGGTGAACTGCCTTAACTGACATACACACAAAAAGACAGAGGTATGCCTTCGTAATAGGTGAATTTCGTCGAGTGCCTTGCACTCACCGAAATAAACGGTCGGCCTTGTGAAACCCTTGAAACTGGAAGACTCGACATAAATGGATTATCAGGTTTTGCTCTTAGTTTGAAGCAACGAAGGCATTTCCATATGCGTTTTCTTACCACGCTTCTGATACCAAAAATATAATATCTCCGAACTATATATGCTTGCAGAGCTTGAGGACCTAAGTGAAAGTTTTTCTGGTGTGCATGGTCAATAATCATTGTTGTTAGTCTAGCTCTGGAAGGCAGCAGTATGGGATGCTTCAAGTCGACAGTTGATAACATAGAACGCTTTGTGATTTTTGTCCCACTCAGCTCCACCTTGAAATAAAAGTAATCGGCTCGGGAATTTCAAAGCATCCCAAGAATCTTAGAGATGGTGTCCTCAGGCTGCAAGCACAGTTGAGTAACTTCATCTTCCATCGGGATGGTATCCCTGAAGTCGGCTGAAATGCTAGCCCACCGGTGGACTGCAAAACATCCGTTTGCCAAGATTCCGACAAGTTGAGCCTTTAGGGCTATAATTTCCTCCAAAGAATCTGCCCCAGTTATGATATCATCCACATAAATGTCATTGTGTAGGACTTTTGCTGCAAGAGGAAATTCATTCCCTTCATCCTCCGCCAATTGCCGTAAGACTCTCAATGCCAAAAAGGGGGAAGAAGATTGCCCATAGGTTAGAGTTTGCAATGCGTACGTTTTGACTGCGTCTTCCGGTGAAAAACGCCATAAAATGTATTGGTAACGTCTATGCACGGGAGTTATCAATATTTGGCGAAACATCTTCACTATATCCGTACAAAGAGCAATTCTATGTTGTCGGAAATTTAGAATGATGGTAGAAATTTCATTTTGAAGCTTAGGGCCAACAAACAAATTCTCATTTAGGGACCCAGAAGGAGTCACCATTGATGCATCAAACACCACTCTTATTTTCTGTTCACTGTCAGTAGTTTTGAAAATTGCGTGGTGAGGGATCACATAAGAGGAATTTTCTATCACTTCCTCCATGTGAGTTAAAGATAAGTATTCCTGCATAAACTCGTGGTACTGATCTCTCAACATAGGCTGTTTAACGAACTTCATTTCCAAGCTACGCAGTCTTGTCATGGCTAAATTTCGCGAGCCAGGGTATGTTAGGGAAGGATCACGTAATGGCAGTGCAGTGATATATCTCCCACCAGCTTGTCTATTAACGGTAGATTTGAAATGCGTTTCGGATGCAACATCATCCGGATGGGAATAATTTGTTCTTGGAACGTCTTCGATTTACCAGAAGGCCTTGAAGTCGGTGGAAGGATCTTCTATTATTGATAGACATGTTTCCCCATATGAGGCCAGCTTAACAGGCGGAACTCCAATGACAAAGTGACCAAAAATTGTGGGAATGGTTCCGACTCTGTCTGTAAGCTTCACCATTGGCTCTGGTAAAATAACCTGAAACCAAAGATCTGCACCCAATAAAAAATCGACAGGTCTTGATTCCCAAAATCTCTCGTCAGCCAAGTCGATATTCTCAAATTTTCGAATAACAGAAGGATCCAACAACTTGGCTAACACTACAGCTAACAGCTAACAGCTAACACTTGGCATGTTAGGAGTCAGCGATGACATTACAAGAGCTTCGGTTTGGATTGATGTATTAGTTTCTTGAGTGGAGAATAAGTGACAATTAATTCTACCTCTAGCTGTTGGTAACTGTGTAAGACCAATCCCACAAAGGGACCGCCCGGTAGGTTTCCAAGGAAGGCCCAGTCTACGAACGCAGTCCTCAGTTATGATCGAAAACTGAGAGCCTGAATCCAGAATCACACGAATAGTGTGAAGCTCTCCTTTCCAATCTGATACCTTGGCCAAAGCAGTTCCCAGGATAACGTTATTCCTACCAGCAGTGGCTCCTACAGCTCCGGGTGGATCCTCCTGTTGCCTGGTGGGAACATCTGAATTAGTCGCTGAGTTTCCGGCTGTGCGCTGTGTCAAGGTTGGGTCATGCAAAAGGGAATGATGACGCCTTTTGCATTTATAGCAACTAAAGTTAGAAGGACATTTCAACGAGTCATGCTCTTTTTTCAGGCAATTGAAACAAATCCCATTGTTGATAGTGAATTCTAATCTCTGCTCGTATGACAGCCTTTTAAACGCGAAACATCGAAAGAGCAGATGATTCTTCTTACACTTAGGGCAACAATCATTAGGTAGTTTCGAATCAATTATCTCTCCGTGATTGTCATGGAAAGTCGTCAAAACGTTAGTTGGCCTGGTTGAGCTACTAGGCGTTGGACGATTTCCTTGAGCAGCTTGTGAGGACTCAGAGAGCTCTAGTATTTTATAGCGTTGCTGTACAAAGTCTACCAAGGCTTGAAAAGTAGGAAATACTTTCCCTTCTTGCTTTTCTTCGAACAGTTTGCGATTTTCGCAGTCTAAGCAGTCCAAAGCGAGCTGTAATTTCAAATAATCCCAGGTATATGGGATTAGACGAAGAACTTGCAGATGGTTTGAACTTCTTAATGTTAAGTAGATAAGCTGCTGCCAGAATTCTTTTATTGATGTATCTTTCTTTTAGAGCCTTCCATGCAATCTCATAACTGCCGCAGAAGGTGGAAAGGCAGAAACAATACGAAGAGGCTCACCTGATAAGGAGCCGATAAGATGATAATACTTTTCGATGGGTGCCAAGGAATCTTCGTCATGGACAATCGAGAGAAATATATCTCGTCACCCTCGAATCAAGGTATGTTTATCTTCGGGAGTCTATATCGAGCCATAGTGGCTGTTGTTAACTTTTGAGCTAAACTGACAATTTGGTCCAATAAAGTAGACGAAGCTGTTGGATGACCGGGGGGAACTACTCTTGGAAGAGGATTCATAATATTTTCATGGATGGTGTTACATTCATCTAAGTACGATCTAGCAGCCTTTAAATATTTCTCCTCAAAAGGGAATTCCTTTTCCTTATCCACAGTTAAATATAATTCATATAATTGATCCTATGAGTTGACATAGCCTTTATGCAAAGTCCCAAGGGTCAGGTATTTCCCTCGAAAGATAGAAAATTTATTTATATCCTCCTCTGATGCCTTGGCTGCATCACGAATAGCTTTAATTTCGCCGAAAAGTCATTTAATCGCTTGATTACAATTTTAGCCCGTTTCTCAGGAGGTAAGTCTGCCATGGTGGGAGAAAAAATTAAAAATTAAAAAAGCTTTTTTTACGCTAAATAATATATAACACAGACGATCCGGCCCGGAGGACCAAATGTTTGCGCTAGGGCTCTTAAAAATTAAGAAGTCCCCAAACGCCAGAAAATTGCGCCGGTTACGTCTTGAGAAGCTAGAGGTTTGATTGTGTCGACTAGCTCACAAACTTGCCAACAACAAGGCATATAAATAAACAAAGTCAAAAATATTAAAGAAATAACAATTCATTTTACTAAAAAACAAAACAAAAAAAAGTTACTGATCAGCAACTTAACCAGGCCTGAATATTAGTATAAATAATTGTTAGTATAATTAACGTATAAAAATTATGAAAAAGTTTATAGTCACGATACGCTGGATGTTCGGATAGCAGCCGCAGGACGGTGATCTTCGGATAGTCATCCGCAGGTCGGTGATGTGCATGGAGAGATAAAGGCAGATAGGCCGAGAAGTTGAGTTGTTGAAACAGCGACTTCGTGTTCGCAGGGGAACAGTCCGGTATGGAGTTATCTTCATCACTGACTAAAAAACAGGCTCAGGCCTCCTAAAGCCTTGTCCTCTAATACGCAAAGACGTGTTTATTTACTTCCTCGAGCTGTATAATCCTTCGAAACTATTTCCTCTGTCTGTTGATGTATACAATATTTACATACTAATTGTCTCCAGCCGAAACAATCAAATAAGGAAAGAAAATAAATTTATAATTTAAAAATGATTACGATCATAAAAAAAAAAATCCTCTCAAACAAAAAAATTAAGTTTAATAAAAACTTATTTACTGCCTAAGGGCCCGAACAGAATATTTACATAAATGCACATCGTGGCAATTATATTTAGCGTCGCGTAGCTACATTGCTTATAATGTGTGAGCTTTAAAGATTTTTTCTATGGTAGGCTGATGTGTAGAATACAAGGCGTTTGAACAACAGGAAGTGATAGAACGGACTCACCTTAAGAATAAGTTGTATTAATACTAACCTAAATCTCACTAACTAAACTAGGTTTAGTTTTCCCGGACAGCCTCTTGTCATCGATAGTAAAGAAATATAATTTATGTCATGCACCAAAATATATTAAATAGAAATGAAGAGTAAAGTAAGGTTCTGTGTTACTATATAATATTTTTATTTACTAACTGCTATTTGCTAACCAGTATAGCAAAGGTATTGATAATAACTAGGAAAATAATGTCGCTACCTAGGCGTCCTGTTTTCCATTGTTCAATGTACTGAGATATCTGTGTTAATTTTTTCCCGACTGTAAATTTTTACACATCAAGAAAAATGACTATCCTTGAAGAAGATATCGGTTTGAGTGTTGGTTGTATTGATGTGATTGTGTGACCAAAACTACCGCGTGACTTGCAGACATCCATCCCATGGAGATATGGATATATTGTAAAGTTTCACCTGGTACAGGAAAATCTGCTTGATTGGAAATTCCCGATGAATAAATAACAAAAGTAAAAGTTTTTTTTTCAAAGCAATTATAAAAAAAAACTCGATAATTGAAACTTTTATCTCACATTTTTTACGTAACTTACTTTGATTTTTAAGTTGAAATAAGCTACCTTGTTTTCATCAGTTGTGGGGAAAAGTTTGAAGGGCAACTCGTGTTGTGTTAATTGTTTTTTTTTGTAATTTGTTTTAAAAAAATGCTTAATGGAAGTTTAGGCTTCGACTCAAAAAACAAGCGAAATTTTCGCCTCTTTGATTGTAAAATTAATCCTCACGTCTTCAAAGATTTCGTCAGAGAAGGTATATTAAAGGTGTTTATTTTTAGTAAGCTCTCCATTGTTTGTATTTTTGAACTCCCGGATTTATAACGGCTAAGTATCATTAAGTATATTTTGAGAAGTAATATAATAAGAAAAGTTAGACCATTTCAGCATTAGCTGATTCACACTGTCTGTGATGCTGCCTCTCATGCTTCGTTTTTCCAGTCGAGGTTCGCTAGCTAAATGAAGGAAATTTCTCAAACAATCTCGGTCTGTGTACGGTGTTCCTTGCAGCAACAATGAGAGCGCTCCCAGGCACTACTCGTAGTTATCCCTGTCTAATTAACTGCCTCTTCTCTCCATCACTCTCTCACCGTCGATCGATAAATTCCTTTTTTATATCATTGATCCTGTTGAAGCCGGCATGTATTGCTGTCTATGACAGGCTGGGGGGTGGCATTTTCACCCCCCCTCTCACCGATTCTAATTAACGGAACAGTAATTGAACGTCAACAAATGAATCATCATAGGCCAAGGACCGAGGATCATTGGAGGATCATCGGAACATAAGCTTGTACACTACATCACAATATGGAAGGGACCAGATCTTTTCGATTTGGAATACATTTAAAATATTTATTGGGTGTTTAATTAATTACTTGTAAAACGGGAAAAAACAGCTTTATTATGATTCGAAACGTTGTCAAGATGAATATTACATTACATAAAATTTTATAATAATAATAATATCAAAATAGTAAACAAAGATCCTAGGTTACAGGAAACTTCGGTCTATGTTTTTAGGAATAATTAATACGGGCCAACTTTGTGTTCCAAAACTCGTACAACAGCATTAAACAAAATATATCCAAGATATTACTCATTTATATTTTAAAATTGATATCAGCTAATTTAAATAAGTGAGCCCCTACTCCCATTCCTGCAGGGTATCGTAAGAGTGTCCCGGATATATTGGTATTGATGTTTGTTTGGTGCGTAAGAAATTTACAAGTCTGTGTGCTATGTCTAAGTGCTTACGCTAGTGACAAGACACAGTAGGTTTCATTCAAATCTCTGTATTGTCACTGTCGGGTCTTCACGAGGGGGTGGTTAGTTACCCTAGCCCTAGTGACGAAGTGAAGGTTAAATAGACTGGACAATTGCTTCATGACGGGTCTTACTACTGTACTATCGGACTCCATATCTGATAGCTATGAGCCCCGACAGTGCACTATGATCAGGAGAAGAGGTATAGGGTAGGTATCGTAGGTAGTTTATGTGGTATTGGAATGACCACGAATTCACACTCGGTATCTGAGGGCAGGCGAAAAACGTCCGGATCCCAAAGGAGTGCGTGAACCGGAGAGAGGCAGTCTGGATCACTGGGGGAGGACACTACTAGGTAAAGTTCGTAGGGCCCCAGGTGACCGTAGTCCGCGAGGAAAAAATATCTTCCAAGGAGGTCCTAGGTTTAGCGAGACGAAGGCAGAGAATCCCACTAGGAGAGTGTGGGGTCTGACAAGGCCGGACTAAAACATAGTGAGGTTAGGAAAGAGAAATGCAGAGGTTTTCATAAATGAGAAGGCCAAATCTAGAAACATCAGTGCAGCTTCGACTGCCAGTCCAGAGAGCCGTAGTTGGAAAGACTTTTCGGCTAACACTAGGGGGTACATATAGCCCCAAGTAGCCAACGAGCTGTGGTTTTATTCTGGCCAATCACGTTCAGCCAATAGGGCGAAGATTTATTGTGACCAACCAAATTGCAGGGTGGGTGACGCTAGACTGTCCTAGACCAGGACCCACCCAGCCCCAGGGTCAGGTCTTGAATAATTGAAAGTGTAGTATCTGTTCTTATCAGCTTAATCTCTGGTACGACTCCCATCGGGGGTCCAGAAGATTAAACTGATTTTTGGGAAATGACGGAGTGCTAGGGGCTTGCTCCACCTCTGTCGCGGGTTGGCCCGGTATTGCAGTACCTCCGGGAACGGCCCATATAAATAAAACCACTGACTCAATTAATTAATTTAATTGAGTCAATAAACGAAACAAATATGGGCCGTTTCCGGAGGTACTGGTCAACCCGGGGCACCTGACTCCCTCTGCAAGGGCCTCTGAAGTAGTTTTTTGTGGCTGCGTCTTTAATTGTTTACAATATTTACACTGATATGACTTATGGTTTGGTTATATTATTTACAGCTTATTATAACCAATTTACAATATATAGATACAATAGAGTATAGGGTGATTTATCTTATGTAGTTAGCGGTCGCTACAGTCTCCATGTTTGATTTGCTGGCTGTTTTTTAAATCACTGCTTCGTGCGATTGGACCTTTGCCATCAATAAGCGATTGTCATCTAATTCTATGTCACTCGCAGCATTATGGGATCACAGTTATTGAGGCTATTCCATAATACGGCTTGAACACTTAATAATGAGAAATTTCAGGATATTGGAAGGCCTGTGGTAGTGGCACCACGTACGTTTCCGAAATATTTATCAGATTATTGTTAATAAATTGGTGATTATTAGTTGTTTTCTGCTATCATTGTCAATTTTTAAATAATTATTAGTCAAATAAAAATGATGTTTGACGTCCATATTTAAAAAAAAAAACAGGTTCCCGGTAGGATTTCAAACTCGAGGTCTCCTGATAATCCGATACAGTCCGCAAGAGACCAGATTTTGACAAGGCTATCGTTCGACATAGAATGGCTCGATAGAATACGACGACCCACCGGAGATAAGGAGGTCCCGGGTTCGTGTATTGGCCCCTCTGTTTCGTTTCGACACATCAATTGTTAATAAATTGGTACCTACAAAGTACCTACAACTATTCAAAAACTTTTCTTCAAATTTCGTTTAGTCAACTTCCAATACTGGCTGGACAAGTTTGTATCAGGGCACGGTTGACCACTTGAGCCTAAACACTTATTGGCACAAACATTAATTAATTGTCAATTTTAGAGTAGGTGCAACATTTTTTTCTTAAATCGACGTTAAGAGAACCAATGAATTCTAGTTTAAAGGTAAATTTATCAGTATTATTTAAATAGTGAATGTATTCCTTTAGAATTCAATAGGCTGTAAAGATTAAGAATAACGTGCTCAATTTAATACAAATTAATTAAATTAAATAGGTTATGTAATTATGCTGTTGACAATAAGCTCATTTTTTTATATTAACAATTACATTTTCAATATGTGATAATAATGATTTAAATAATATTTACAGTGAATTACGTTTTCATTGTATTAACAATTCCCAATTTATTTTGGTTTTCAATAAAGGTTTGTTTTTGAACAACAATCAATGGGCTGTATTAACTATTAAATTATAAAATTAAAAGTAAAAATTGTACGCTATAAATATAGTGGTGGGGGCCACT
This sequence comes from Acanthosoma haemorrhoidale, assembly GCA_930367205.1. NCBI lineage: Eukaryota > Metazoa > Arthropoda > Insecta > Hemiptera > Acanthosomatidae > Acanthosoma > Acanthosoma haemorrhoidale. The sequence goes on from OV884015.1 coordinate 32,790,073, forward strand.
TCGTTTATTATTATTATTAATATTAAAAGTAACCTAGTATCTGGCTGGATAATTGTCCCTAAATACTCAGGAACCGAGGTACGTTACAATATATTTCGTTATAAAGAGTTTTTTTAATTTGAATGAATTACCTTTAAATCGTTTTATTTTATCCTCTATATTTTATTAATGATATTATATCTATGGGTTGTTCCATAAGCCAGTTATAGCCAAGTTGCAATTATTTATTAATTTATGAGTATGTACATTAATTAAATAAAACTGCTTATAATGTTACACTAAGCACCCAAAAAAAAAAAAAAAAAAAAAAAGGCACCTTAGTTATAGTTTATGATATGAGTTCCTACACTAACACCCTTGAGTCCAGGTGCAGGATTTTGCGCTTGTATTGATTGATTAAAATGTGTGGGATTACCTTGGTGCTTCATAAAATCATATGATCTTGATTCTTAAATTTTAAAGTTTAAAACGTTTTCCACGATCAATAATAAAATAATTCACTTGCTAAACAGTAATCGCCTCTCTTTTGGTACGAGATATCTGTCAAACTTAATGACTATTCTTGAGAAAAGTTTTCATTCACTATAGATGTACAATATATATGTGCTCATTGATGGCAAAGGTAACCGTTAGTGGTTTAGAGACGGCGAAGTCGTAAATATTTGAGAGTGGAGGTTGGGGTCGTGGGCAAAAGAGGAAAAAGCACCCTAAATCGTCACCCCCCCCCACCCACACTAGACCCTTAGATCGGGGGTCTATGGGGTCTATATATTTATCGATGGCTATTAAACCGATCAGATTTGCCCAGGGGTGGCGTTCGCATGATCTACACTTTGCGACCCTTGGCAGCCAGTTTGTACCACATCTCTGGGTAAAGATCATACTTGATTTTCTCGCTGAGTTATCGCATTCTGTCTTCAGCTATCATGTGCATAACTAATGTGGCATTTTAAAGTATATTTCACAATGTGCTGGCTGGTTTTTTGAGATTTTTTTTGTCTCAGCTCCTAAGGTGCAACGCTCCGACACGTGTCAAATACTATTCGACCTAGTAGGCCAAAAAATGTTATACTAAAAACTGGCGATCCCACGAGGGTTCATAAGATATATTACATTTAGTTGTAACATAACTGATAAGTTAGTAAGCAAGATACTTTGTCGCCGTTTAAGGTAATAAATAGTAAATGAGCATCAAAGCTCAATTGACGTTATTAGGATGATTTATTATACATATTCGTATTACTGTCGTAAATAAACTTTCATTGATTTATTTATTCTTCCTTAATTATCCTTGAGGTAATTATCATGGGTAATTGCTAAAATATTATTGTGGACCATAGAGAACCCCTTTATTAGTACAGTCGGAGTTAATGTTCCTCTAAAAACAAAACCTATATTTGTAATAATTAAATACAGAATAAATTACCCCTCCATTTCAAATCTAACAAGTAAGTATAGCTATAATATATTTTCTAAAATTAATTAAGTTTATACTCAATGAAAAAAAAATAAATAAAAAAAAGCTGTTGGACCTCCCCCGAATATAGCTAAGAATCCCCCAACAAAGGCCCCCCTCTCTCTAAAAACATTCACACAGATGAGGTTGGAAATAGATAGTAACCCTCTAACCATCATTATGGTAATGAGCCAGGCTTGAGCAACGATCATCTGGATTAATGGCGATTAGCGTCGGGAAACTGGATAATCCAGACGACCACTTCACTTAATCAATTATTGTTATTAGTTCTCACAATTCATTCACTCGCTCATTCATACATTCATAGCACGTCACGAGGCCACTTCCGTTTAGTGTCCGAGGAGGATTGTAGGGATCAGTGGCAAAGACTGTGCTAGGAGATTAGGGTGGTTGGATAGGTTAGTACGTACACGTACAACAAAACATCTTTTCACAACCATTATTTTAAATTTGAGAAAGTCACATGGCTTCTGGGCAAGCCATAAATATGAATTATGTATGATCCCAGTTCGCACTGTGAATCTTCTTAAGTCCGCCAATATCGTTTCTGTCACTGCGGGTAAAATAAGGGTGTCGTATATCTTTCGATTCGTTATTTATAATGAAGAATATGAAAAAAAAAAATTATAGTGTCAATTATAGTTTATGCATGGTAGTTATTGGAAACTTTAAAATTAGATGACACTCCAATTAAAGTGAATAAAAAACTTTTTTAGTGAAAAACCATGTTCATATTTTGTTTTAGTGCGCCTTAGTGGCAATACAAAATTCACTTTTGACCGATAAAAACTTTCTGGCTTTTTATCAAAAAGGTGAGCCCCATCACCTTTATTAGTCAGTTTAGTCCAGTCACGTATAATGTATATCATTATACTTGTTTATTCATTATATAATTTCCATGAAATAACAAAACCTGTATATAATGTAGTGATGCTACAGGAAATACAAAATAAATTGTAAATAGATTCACCTGAGGATCTATAATTCTATATAATTATCTGGAAATTTAAAGGGGCTATGGAGGGAAAAAAAAAAAAAAAACTTTTGTAAATGTCATTTATTCCATTGAAACCTTAAAAACTTAATTTCGCCTAAATCCATTCATGTTACCATCGTTTGAAAGCTTAATTTATCCTATTTCGTTATAACTCAACAGAGGTTAGGTTTTATGTATTTACAAGTATGAATAAAATGATAAAATTAACAGAAGAGACTTGAAACGTTTTATTTCGTTTTCAATATATTTATGAAGACCGGGCCGTCGGTTGGTTTATACTCGTAGTCCTATAGAGAATGAAATGTTGGCCCTCTTCGACATATCCTTGCCACATTGCGACATATCATTTTCATGATTTCGCCATATTTTACATTTAAATCTTGAATCCATTGAATACCTGCTATGAAATCTTTATTTAGTTCTATCTCGAAGAAAAAATTTCTTACTCCACCTTGCACTGTTTATTCATTTTGTTAATTATTTATTTCTCCTTAGCCGGTTTTCCGTTCTTAATATGACGTGCCCATGCGATAGGATAATTTTTTATCATGTCATTTATTTTATCCACTGAAACCATTCACAATCAAGTTCAATTGATTTTCGAAAACAACGTATGTGTATTATGTTAATAATACATTAAAAATAATGGATTTCATTACGTTTTGAATGTGCCCCTGAACATTTAACTAAGTTAAGTTAATCCTGTGTTCTTCATCGCAGAACATACACAATGACAGAACAAGGTAACGAGCTAACATTGCTTTGCTGAAGTACACCCTAGATCCTTAGATGTGTTGTGGTGCATGAATATGTTAATGTATATCTAACCTGGACCTATTCAGCGAACAGAAGGCTTCTATAGATGTTCATTCGACCTTGCTGTTTATTGTACTGGCAGACTCTCTCACATTGTAATGAACAGTGTACATGTATATTGTCTTTGAGTATATATTTAAATAGTTGATCCGACGATTTGTTTTACCACCTTCTTTTTCCCGTCAGACGGAATATTTTTTTTTTAAATAAATGATAAAAAGGCAGGAACAATATAAAATTATTTCCCCTTGAGGCTCTATACAGTATCCTTCTTCAGACTAGCGTAAAATATATAAATATTGTACAACAATAACAACGTAACCTTTCTTCTGACAATATTTACGTAACAATTCCCCCAGAAACAAAAATAAATCTCAAGGAGGAAGTACACAGTTTTCCGATGCTTCTGACATAAATAACCTGTCTGTCTAAAACCATAAAATTATAATAAACGATAAGTTTTAGGTATCCCCCAGTGATCCGTTATAATGACCATGCTTTTCCTTGTAGCCCTGGTAAAGTAATAAACAAATTAGTGTTTGTTTGTCTATGATTTTATCTTATGATACATTTCAAGCTACGTATACATTTCTATTTCGGACACTACTTCTGTTTTAGTTTCTGTTAATAGAGAAATATCGGGGTGCTTATTTAACCAGCTATTTCCGCTGAGAAATGAAAAGTAAAAAATCCCCACCTGTTTTTCACTAGTAGCAAAAAATTAATTAGCATTTCAAAATAATTTGAAAAAAAATTAATACTATATCCCATAAGAATAACAACTTACACATAAATAAATGCAACTATGGCAAACAATAAAGAGTGGGGAATCATAATAATAATAATAATAATAAAGCGATAGCTTTGGAAGAGAGAGTCATTACCCTAAGAGCCTACAGAAAACACATCTATGATTGTGTCACCTGTTATCTGTGATTGTGTCACCTGTTATCTGTATAAAAACTCCTCATCACTCCATATCAACAATCACTCCATATCAACCTTTGGTATACCTTGATACTCCGTATCTCTCTACTATTAAAACCATCGACCATTAAATGTCTCGTGGCATACCACGATTTCGTACGATTATCCTATCAGTACGGATCACACGTTTTTAAATATTTAGATCTCTTATTGGTAAATAAGAAAGAAAACTGGGGCAGATCATTGAGATAGCTTTGGTTGATGGTAGATAGCCATTGGATGATATTTTTCTAAAGGTAGTAGGTGGAAAATAGCAGGACTTAAGGGAAATGTATAAACTGGAGAGTTGTAGGATTTTCCCGAAAATCGTATCCTGCATGCTTTGCGGAGTCACACTGGAATCCATCTGGATGCAAGAGCTGCCGAATAAAATACTAGACAGGTTTCAGAAAGCAAAAATCTTGAATACTATCAGGATTGTTCGAACATAATCTTAGCCTAACCCTTGACTAATACAGACCAGGGTTGCTGAATTTACCTTTATTATGAGTATTTAAAGGAACATTAATAATAATATATATATAATTCCTTTATTGTGCTAAAATTACAATCTGCCTCGCTAGGCAATAAGTAATTAAGATATACTACCATTCATACCATATTTACAATTTATCATTCACACGCTCATTCATACAATATTTACAGACAGCCCAGAGGCCTCCCAAGTCCACATGCGAAGAGAAAGCGGAGTCTTGGGATGTCCCCCACGCTCCTCCGTCAGCCGCGTCACCGGATACTAGCCAGTGGAGACTGACCAAGAGCGTGAGAGCCACAGACGCTCAGGACATGATTGGAGAAACTGGCCATTGCCAGGACTCCCACTGTCACGCGTTTATAGCAGGTCACGAGGCCACTGCCGTTTCAGTCTCCGAGGAGGATTATAGGGATGAGTGGTGCAGTGCAATGACTATGCTACAGGATTAGGGTGGTTGGAAAGACTACTGTGGAATTTCATAGACTTGGAAAGGATGAGTTCTAGAATGTAGGGTATATTAAGGTCGTTATGAAGGGTTTTGTTGCTGACATAATAAGGGGCATTTACTATTGTTCTCAGGACATTTGATTGAAAGGATTGGATACGCCTGATGTTCGACTTTTTTGCTGTCCCCCACAGCTCTATTCCGTATGTCCAGATTGGTTTAAGTATAACTTTGTAGATTAGTAGTTTTTTTTCTATTGAGAGATGGGATGTCCTTTGAAGTAGTCTGTACAGTTGTCCAAAGCGTCTGTTTAGTTCTTGTCTTTTTAGTCTCGTATGTGGGTTCCAGGTCAGTCGTTTGTCGAGATAGAAGCCTAATTACCGTACTGTCTCGGATACAGGGAGAGGCATAGAATTAAAATAAACTAGTGGACAAGACTTGCGACAAAGGGTGAAGGTAATGTGGGAACATTTTGCTTCATTAACTTTGATCCGCCATTGGTTGCACCAATACTCGATCTCGTCAAGGTGTTTTTGAAGGTTATGGGAGGCTATGTCGGGGTCTGCGTGGGATGACAAGACTGCAGTGTCATCTGCAAATGTGGCCAAGAAGGTATTGGGAGTAGAGGGGACATCAGCGGTGTATAGGTTATAGAGGATGGGGCCCAGGACACTGCCCTGTGGAACTCCCGCGTTTATGGGATAGTAGTTAGAATATTCTAAACCACAGGAAGAAGGGGTTTGAAAGGTAGGACTGTAGGATTAGGAAAAGGGTCTGTGGTAAATATCTTTTGAGCTTGTAGAGTAAACCTGCGTGCCAAACCCTGTCAAAAGCTTGAGCTATATCAAGAAAGGCAGCAGTGCAATACTGTTTGGTTTCAAGGGCTGAGGAGATGTGATCAACAACGCGAAGGCCTTGTTGAGCAGTGGAATGTTGTTGGCGGAAACCAAACTGGTGTGTGGGAAAAAGGTTTTTGGATTCAACAATTCACAATAATAATAAATTAAATAAGCTTTGGTGGATACCGCGAAGTCCCAAAAGCAAATCTATCATAACAGAACCGGTGTGCGATCGGCTACAAAAACGAATTTATACAGATATAGCAGCGATGGAAGATAAATATATTCGTGAAAGTTATAAGAGTTGGTTGTGGTGATCCGAAGTCAGATATAACTTCACAATGTATTATACTGGCTAGAAATAATATTGATTAATCTCGGGCCCCTATTCAAAGAGCCCCTAATACGAAGTTTCGGTCGCGGATTGCTAGCGATAGTTAGAGTTCACAGCCCATTGTAAGTCCGAGATAACTTTTATCTGGAGCTATTAATTGAAAAGATAAGCCCGGGGTAAGTAAGAAGAAGCGATAGTCTAATTAATTAGAGCCCGCTGTCGTGAGGGCTTAGTATCCTGCGCTTTCCGTCCTACCTCCCTCCCACTATCGATTTTACCACCGAAGGAGAAAATGGATATTGCCAATTCTTTAATGGAACTTTACCTACTATTGTTAGGTGAATTTATGTTCAACTCTTCCTCACTCTTTGTGGGTTGTTGTCTGTGCTCCAGGTGTCCAAATGGGTTTCAATAAGTACGAGTATGTCTTTTGGTTTTCTGTTATTGGCAGTATTGAGTGTGAAGTCCAACTTCGATTGATACCGGCTCAGATTCCACAATTAAATAAGCTGAGGCGAAGTTAGACCTTTTTAAAAAGAAATGAAAGTTTATGTTGAATACAATATACAAATTAGCATAATAACGGTGCTACATAAGTCTGAAAGAGTAATGGATTTTGTTCATGGCCATGGTACAATATATAGAGGAAGTGAAAGGAAGTGACATCGTTTTATTTATTTTGCGATGAGTGTTTCTATAACTCATGACGGATTTGTTGTGAATTGTTCTGTTGATTTCCGTTTCCCATTGGCTGTAACATTGTTTTAAGAGAACAAATGTTTGATATGAAGTGACAAAAAAATGATGCTGACCCGTGGTTGTTGTTTGACTTGCCATAGTGGAATATACGAGTAGCTGTAGCAGCTAGTTTCCTCTGAGCAAGCCATTATCCTTTGTGGATCCCAAGCTATGCCGGTGACTTCCCGCCGTCGGTGTTAATTAATTTACTGCAGAAACCGGCTGTTTAATTCAATTATCTGTTTTGGCCTCAGTTACCTATCACCTTTTCAGCTTTAACTTTCCCTTTAACTCGTCGAGTTACGTTAGTACAGTAACTGGTTGATCTCCATGGAGCAGCGGCCTCGCCACTTTATCAAAAGTAACTTCTCACAAGCTGTTTTACATTTAAAAATCTAATTACCGATGAATCGCATTTAGAATGTATGTACCTACCTGATACATAATAGCAGACTGTTCATGGACTGGATAAAAATAATAGGTAACATTTCTTTGTGTCCGTCATCCATCCTGTCCTTGTTGTCCTTCAATTTTCCCTGAAAGAAACTCTTCAACTGGAATGTTTTCAGACAGTTGAGTGGAATACACATTGCTATAAACATTTATAGGTGCCGGTAGGAGTTTTTTATTTTATTTTTTACTAATCCTAAAAATGTAAACATTGAAGGTATTGTCACTCTTTGTTTGATCAGTAAGTAAACCGAGTCTGTTGACCATGTCCGAAAGTTTAAATATTTTTCGTAAAAAACTAAAATTAGTGCGTGAATTTGGAAATGGAAGATCAAGGGACGAAATCAACATCATCCCGTATATTAAACGACAAAAAAAAAATATTGAACGTGAGGGTTCAGAAGGGCATATTAAGACAAAAAATGTCTTGCTTATGAATATCATGAGCTAGATAAATGTTTACAACATGGCTGCTACGGTGGCTCAATTGGTGGGACATTCATAATTGGTTGATAACAATTAATCTTAACAGCATCTGATATTTTTCAGTGGTACATGCGACCATGCTGCGCTAGATAAATAAAACCCTGTAGAAATGGAATAACCCTTCAAGTGGAATTGAAAACCTGCCACCAAAAGATTCCATTTATCCAGGTTCGACTGTCAATATCAATCACTATTTTTTTTTTAAATTCACATATAACTCTAAAATACATTGTTATCCTTTAATACATTATGACAATGTATTGTTGTGTGGAATTTTTTTAAATTAGTGATTTATATATACGAGTATGTGCCTATATTTACTCATGTTTCACCAACTGAATATGTTGGTGTAAGCAATCAAAAGCGCTTGCAATATTATAAATAATAAAAAACTGTGTGCAGTCATAAGTTTATTTATTTCGTTATCGAAGTCCCACCTACGCCGGCAAATACTACAAAGAATTTTAGTAATCAGTTTAGTAAACCACCTTGGTGATTGAGCGTTTCTCTATGTATAATTAAATTAAATGAAAACGAGACGTGAATTTATGGATAAGCTAAGAAGACTATGTCAGGGCAGATTTTGCAATTGAAACATGTCACAGGGTGCACCACTTTACGTACTACACCATACTCTTCACGTCGAGCTCAAAATGTCTTAACTTCACAAACGCAACAGAAAATTATAGAGAAACTTTTATGACAAACTTCTTATAGATCCAATCCAAGTACAATTTCTCTTAGTTACTTAATCATCGTTGTGAATCAATGCCTTTAAAAAGTAATAAAAAATTAGCAAAATACAATATATTGACCAACACTACGTAAACAAGATGGGAAAACCAAAACGTTTCATCCTAAAAACGCTTCCTTTGCTGATTACATTTTCCGTTCTATTCTATTCTAACACGAAAATAATATTTTGAGGTGTTGTTGAATGAATAATAATTATAGATGGATTGAATCAGTAGTACGACTGCTGCCGTTGAATATACACCGAGAGAGGATTACTTCGTACTTGTTCGAAAGTATAATCTCGCCGATACAGGACCGAGGTAGTGGCGCACACGAAAATGCTGATATTATCTTTCCTTGTTTGATAGGTCAATACTTGCTCTTCTCGGCCGTACGGTTCAAGTTGCCCATTTTCGATGTTTGCTTTCAAAACGTTACCCTCTGTTGAAGATCAAAGGGTTCGGCGTGTGTGAGCGTGAGGTTGCAGGCCCACATATATTTGCGGGTGCTCCGATATGGATCGATGGCCCGTCAGTGGTTCATGCCAAGGCATATACTCACGGCCTGCCTGTAATCCTCAACTGGTCAGTAGTTTCCATCAACTTTAACTAATATTTGATCCCTTTCCGAATAACGGGAGCTAAAAATCAATCAATGGTTTCAATATTTTTTTTGACATCGTAAATCTTATGTTTAACTAGTTTTTTTTTTCAATTCAAACGAATGAATTAAACTTGAATATATTAAACAATTACTACTACAGTTAAGAAACTATGACGAGACAAACCTGTTTTCTCTTGAATTTCTTAAATATTTATTAGTATAGTAGTGCAATTTGGTATTTAAAACAAAAATGTCATATTAAAATGCATAAATCATAAACATAGATATAACTTAAGAAATAGACTCGCTTCTATTTGGAGTAAGTTTCTAAGCATCTTATTCTGGTTAGTAAATTACGCGTGTCTTACTTTTTTCCATTTCAACATTTATTTTCTGAAACACCCATGAGTTCATTTTCGATATTGGAATTGTCTTCGATCAGTTTTCGAACTTCGGGGAAAGTATTTTTAGTAAACAACAACAATATGTTCTTGAATCGGTCTCGCCAAGTACTAGGTATTCTCGAACCAAATTTCATTTTATTCGGTATCCGAAATAATTTTTCCCTGTTACTTCAAACTATAGCAAAAGGATCACAACATTAAATAATGTGAATATCGAGTAATTTTACTACTTATTATGGAAATTATTTATTAACATTCTTTCAGTGGCTTTTTTTTTTTAAACATTACCTGGACCTAATAATACGATTTAGACTAGGACTGATGAAGATCAATTCATGTCAGATACAAATACATTTTCTGCATTGAAATCAATCAACCCTGTTAATATAAATGGAAAACATATACAGTTTGCTATTCAATTAAGTGAGGTTAGTTATGTTTTCATTTAATTAATTTTACTATTTAATTAAATTCAGGAGAGGAGATATTTTCCAGTAACAAAATAGGAGGGGAAGATACCATTTTAGAGAGAGGAGAGATAGTGGCTGCAACGGTTGCCGACGACCTGGGGGAGTTCTGTTCGAAGCGAGTCCATTAGTTGCCGCTGTAATTGTAATGCTCGGAAGAATGGTCTTGATTTTCATACTACTACAGGGCGATCGTATCTTGTCTTTTGTGAAATTTTAAGTTGCATCTCAGGAGCTGTTAGAAAGTTATATTTCAATAATTTCCTCGAAAAGCAATAACGTAAAAATAGTTCCAAAGATATTCCAAATAATAATAATAAACGATCAGGGACATTGATGGAAAATACTTAAAATCGTTCGATCCGATTTCTTCAATTGGCTGTATATGGTCAATATATTACTTATTCCCATTTTTTTTTAAATTTTGTCCGAAGGACGTTTAATTACCAAAGATGTTAAAGACACATGTGTGAACTCATTCATCGACTCGTTCATACACGTGTCTTAAACCGTCAACACCATCCTCTTTTGTCGTTATCTAGGACCTGTACGTATGCAGGCGTACAAGAGTTGTACACAAGATTTTGTTGGGATTGAGTTTTGTTCCAACACGATACCAAGCTCATCATTATACCTGGCCATCATTAAGACCATCATTAAGCTGGCGAGAGAATGCGCTGTACAGTTTGGCCGTTCCAACTGGCCCGAGACCAAAACTCAAACTGCCAGACATCTGTTCCAACAAGCTCAAATCCGTGTTTTAAAACGGTCTGTGATTGTCAAAACGATCCGAGGATTGGAGTAAGGACTGACTAATAAGAATCAGACATGCGCAATCATTCTCCCCTCTTTTCCCGCTCACCGTAAAAAACAAGGTTATAAATATCGTTAGAATTAATTAAAGATATGCAACTCTTTTCTACTCTAATTAGAAATTATCAATTATAAAATTAATAGATGATAACTTTTATTTTGTCTGTTTATAATTGAATATTGACTTTAAAATTATTAATCGCTAAAAATGTTTATTAGTAGTATTTAATTTTCATGTTTTTAACTTATAAATGATTTTTTCTCAAACTATTATTATTAATCATTTAAAAGCAGCCCGAATACTGTTTTTCTACAAAGAAAATATTCATTCGACTTTATTTTACAATCTACATATTTGATATATTTCGCATATTACATAAATAATTAAAACCAAAAGCTTCGGCAATAAAAAGAAAAAAGTAAGTTGTTTTGTAAAGAAAGAGTCAACAATCCGAGATTGGAAAAAGCGTTCCAACATCTTCTAAATCCGTGATGAGGTAACGTTTGCGCTTGCTCAGTAAATAATGAAAAACAAGTTCGTGTTTCTGGGCTGGAGCAAACCTATTGTAACTTCACACATTGTTCTCTGATACAACTAATGAAATCTTTAACATCGGTTTTTCATCAGTCTAGGCAAATCTCCCAACAAAGTATTCAACTTATTTATCTTTTATGTTTTAATGAGTTATGTAGTGGTATTATTTATTATGGTTGTTTCGTCTGTTGAAAGATGCAGTGTGTATAGTAAAATAAAATTAATTTGTAGGTATAAATTGTAGTTAATGATAGGCATGGTGACTGATAATAGGTCATTAAATGACTATTTAACGTCGGTTCTGTGTCACGCCCCCAGGGGAATATTGCCAACCAATAATGGCAATACTGTTTGCCGCTGTTGGCCAATTGTAAAATTTCAATATAGTTACAATCGGCTATATAACACATAGCAAATATCAATAAGAGATAGATTCGAAGGGACGAAATTACACCAGTGGCCGGGGCGAGGGAGAGGATAGCGAACCATCCACACCGACTCTCCACTCGAACAAAAGATCTTTTGGCTTTATGGCCCACCTTCCGATAGGCCGATTCTTCCCGTCGATAAGCAAAGCAAATGGGAAAATAAACCAAGCCCTTTCTTTTCCACTAAAATACAAATATTTATACAAAGGGTTCGTTTGAAAGTGTCTTTTACAATAGCCATAGAGTTTTTATGTTCATCCGAATGGAGATTTGACAGAAGAGAACTTTTTGTTTGGGTAGTTAGCAGAGGTTTTTCCCACAGTTTTTTTTATAATCTTTCCATTATAATTAATATAAAAGTTTTTGTTCGCAGCGCTGGGAAATAAACGACTTCGTCAAACAGCATTACCAGTGTTTTTTTTCATATTATAACAACAGTCAGTTTGCAGATATTGTGGCTAATAATAATTAGGAATAGAAAATAAAATGGAGCATTTTTTATTTATCAAAGATGGGGGATAAAAAGGTAGTAATTTATGCTTATAAATGGCAGTTTGAATGGTTACTAACAATAATTGGTACAAATCAAGATTAGATCCTATAAAGTACGTAAAGAAATATATTAAGTTGAGTATTTTATTATGTTATAGTTTGAGTAAGTAAAATATAAGTTAAATAAATGTTGTTCCATGCTGCGATTTCTTGTTGTTGAGTATCAGCAAAATAAAGATTGTTTGGTAGTGACATCAGTAGGATGCTTTACTGATTCTGTCTTCGATTAGTTACGTGCTCACTTATATAGTTCCAAATATGCAAACATTGCTTTATAAAAAATTATATGGGGGAAATTAATGTTGGGTCTCCATCGAAAAATTATTTAGATTCTGGTGACTTGAATAAAAACATTTTCTGAAGGTTTCAAGATCCAAACACAGTTTTTGTCATCAAGCGAAAATATATTATTACCAAATAATGACCTTATCCTTAAAAAATAAAACTTATATTTGCAAACGAGGAAATTAATCTTCATTTTCGGAAAAAATGTTTGCATCCGCTTCTTTATATAGAAAGTCTGGAGGCGAGTGGGGAAACAGTGAGTCTCCGTGGGGGGGTTGGTGAGCGAAACGAGCAGAGGGCGGAGCCCCCTAGTAAATATATTAAAGTATAATTAAAAATTTTTTTTATAAGTTATTATACCAGTTGCTTATATTTTTCTTTAGTAACGTTACATTTTATACAGTTTATTAGTTTTTGTAGAAATCTGTTGATTCAGAAGAGTAGACCAATTAACGATTTAATGAATTATTTTATTGGAAAATTCCCAGATTTTTTATATTGTTTAACGACTATGTGTATTAGAAAAGATTTCAAATTCAATGTCATCAATGAATTGGCGAAATTTCGACAATACCGTGTTATGCAAATACTTTTTTCCCTTCGGCAAAATTTTTTTTTTATTCTCTTAATCACTTTATTTTTTAATATAATTTACTAACCTGCCTCTTCAGTATGTTTTTTTTTAATACGAGTCTAATAATTAAAGTCACTTAATCGTAATTGATGGACGGAGATGACTAAATATTTTATATCGTTATATAAAATGTGGCCTCTCGGTAAAATGACACGTACGTAGCTCGAACATAGATAGTTGAACAAACCCTAAAAAATAAAGGTATCTAGTTTTAAAAACCAAGAAAACCCTAAACATTGAGGAATGGCAATTCTTCTAATTTTCAAAACTAAGTCTACTAAATCTATCAACCATTATTTCTCTTAAGTTGCCTTAATGCTTAAGTTGCTATTAATATATTAATTTTGATTTTCAAAAACGAAGGTTTAAAAAGCACTGGGCCTAACGTCATAGTCGACCGAAGACCGTGACAACAATCGGGTATTGCGGGCTTCAGGATCGGACCCTAAAGGAGTCAAGAGTTCCTTAACTTTTTCAACTACTGATAGTTACCACGTCATCTCCAATGGACGTATTTACTCTCGTTCGGGACAAGAAACATAATGGATCTGTCGCATCCATAATTATAATTTACGAAACTTAGCACGACAGAGATTAGATTTTCAATATAATGATTTCATCCGCGATAAAACTTAAAGGGCTGACCCCCCCCCCAGCTATTTCTTCATCAAGCCAGACGGGAGAGGCAATAAAAAAATATATATTATATAAAATAATATTCGCGACACGATTTTTATTTCGTTAGCTGAAAAAATGTATTTTTTCGAATATATCTGAATTTTATTTTAGCCTCTTTTGTCCTTTGTCCTTAACCGTGGTGGAAATAACATAACTTTAAATCCAACATACCATCCGATTTGTGAATTGAGGAATCTTAAAATTTATAGAAATGAGACTGGATTCTCCTCAAGTTTATTAATACCACATAACTCAATTTGAAACAAAATAATATTAAATAAAATGAACAATAACTTATCTCACTCACTACAAGCTTCTCCGTTGCTTGTGACGAGCAGCAATGATGTGACGAGTGATTAGTTATTCGAACCACTGAAACACTTACGATCCTAAAAGGACATTTTTAACTCCGGGTACTAAACCACACAATATTAAATTATAATTTTCTACCGAAGCAAAACGGATTATTACTACCGATAATACACGGAGAATCTAAAAATACCCTGAAAAATAATTTCATAAACAAAAACATTCAATGAGCACCTTAGCTTCTTCAGTTGTCAAGTTCAAGAGATGTGTAATTGTGAATTTAGAATGTGCAATAAGCAAAAATATTTAACAATTTTACTTCTGTAATAATTACGAGTAACTATCTTTCTTCAAAAAATTGATGATTAATTTTAGCTATAATGAGAATTATGATCTACAGAATAATTTTCAAATCAGTATCTTACTTAGTGTCAGAATAAAACTTTAAATGCAAACAGTTTGTTGAATGACTGATAATTGGTTTTTTTTATATCTTTCAAGGCATAAAATTTCCTATTACTAGCAAAAGTTTTTTGTGAATGAAAAAGTTATGACATTGTTTACGTATGTATTATGTGTTAGCAGGATTCCCGAAGACCTGAAATTTAAATGTAACAAAAGCATGCATCTTACCTCTCCCCTAGAGTGATAATTGTCACCTGAAAAAAAATGTCTGAATAAATATTTATTTAAAATTATAGGCCAAAAATTAACAAAACCTAATTATTAATTATTAAGTTTCTGTTTTCAAAATCATTGCTAACTTTAAAGTTTTCTATTATACCACTCTTAAGACCGCTTAAAGTGAACATATTATTATTTAATCGAAGTATGACGACGAATTTCTAAAGATTCAGCAAATATGTTCTGCATTGGGAAATAGATTTATCACCAACGGATATTTAATAAAGTATGTCGTTATAGACTTTATTAATTTTTCATTTCTTTAGAAAGTGTTGAATTATGTCAAATTAAAACATAAATTAAATATATATATATATATATTTTTTTTATATAACTATAATATATATAGATATATTATATATAACTTTGTCTATTACAGTTTAAAACTAAAAAGAAAAAAATGTTGAATAAATGAGACAGATATCCTGTTTTTTTTTTTCTAAGCTCTCAAACTTATAAAAAATAGGAATGTGGGAAAAATAAGGGAAATTATTTTTGGCTGGAAAGTGCCTTTCACTAAGGGGAGACCCCTATTTGAAGGATGTATGAGAAGGATATGGGGTGTGGAATGCCTAGAAAGGCGGATGGAGTCAGGAAGGTAGTGAGAGTCTACCAAGGATTGATATCCTGTTTAAAACCATAGATATCATATATATACTCAACTCTTTGGAGCCAAGAGAGTGCAATGCCCACCAAGAAGAGGATTTACACATATAGGAATGTGTCATTGGAAAATTTGAGCTCTGCGAGAGTAGAAAAGAATATGGTTGTTATGGAAATGGACTTTTTGAAGTAAAGTTAGGTTAGATATTCCTAATTCTATTCATCAGAACTATATTTGGGTGACTATTACACTAACTTGTTTAATATAGAAAACATAAGGCTTAAATTACATGAGGTTGTAGGAAGAACACTATCTCAAATAAAATATACCAATTCACTCAATCATTAAAATAGAAAGCGTGACCGAACAAGCAAACCATGATTAAAGGCAGATATTACTATTATTAATAGTTGCGAGAGAGTTGGAACTTCCTCGGAGTTGTAAAAAAATTCCAAAATAAAAAAAAGAATTAGTGTACCATAAATTAATATTTCATATTAGACTAAGGTTAGGAATGTAATCTGAATATTTACAGCTAGCAAGAGGTTAAATGCTCACAAGTCTAAAGTCAGGTTGAGCCACGGTCGTAGACTCTCCAAGACATGATGTCTATCGGTCGGAAAGATTTCCCTAAGGATGTTGTAGCGAGCGCCAAATATATATGTAAATCACCCTATAGTCTGGTTAATAATGTATTATAATATAATGTAAATCTTTGTAAGCTTCTTGTAATAAACCAGGGTCCACGCAGCAGTGGTAGGAAGTCAGGTAAACAGAGGGGCACCGTCATAAAACGGTACCTGACTAGACATAGGGGCACCTATAGGTGGTCAAATAACTTAAGTGGGTGAGACCCTAGCAGCCATAAAAGCACACCCTTTTATCCCAACGGTCCTAAAACTAAGAGGTATTGGCCACCTGGGTATCGTAAAACATACCCCCTGTCAGCCAACTCCACCTTTCACTAGGTAGGGGATATTGTATTTAAGACCAGGAGATTAAGGACTGAGCTCCACTCTCTCTCTGCCGCACCTATGAGTCGTCACCCTGTCTCACAGTCTTGAGACCCCCTGACGCATCGCGCCTACCACATTGCCGTGCCCCGTTTGAACTCTGAACCGGTCTTATCCTTTATGCAACCTCTGTACCCTTTTCTTTTGAACATAGTATATTGTCGGGACACATACCAAGCATACATAGAGTCAGATATGTTATTAACTCGAACAATCCGCACTTGTCGCCAGGGTTAGGAGAACCTTAGCGACACCCCCCGACAGATGTGTTTTGAAAGTAGAAAGGAGTAGGT
This sequence comes from Acanthosoma haemorrhoidale, assembly GCA_930367205.1. NCBI lineage: Eukaryota > Metazoa > Arthropoda > Insecta > Hemiptera > Acanthosomatidae > Acanthosoma > Acanthosoma haemorrhoidale. The sequence goes on from OV884015.1 coordinate 32,807,154, forward strand.
AAGCTAATCGGCTATGACACACGCTCTAGCAGGGTTTGGAAGTTCTGGAAGCCGCCACTTTGACAAATGATCCCGGAGCTAGGCTGGCTCCTTCTCGGGGACAAATTGTTTTCTCCCTGTCCACAAGCTGATCCCCCCGAATATTTCTTATGCTCCGGACCCGTGAGCCGTTCTGGATCTATATCTTCTCTTCTGGCTTCCCCATTTTTCTTCCTGCAGCTTGCGGGAGCTTATGCTAGATAATTTGTCATTAGTCCACCCACACCCTCCCACCCAGCGACAGGGTGTCTGCTGAGGGTTAGAGAATTCTCAATAATAACTTCTTCATAGTGATTATCTTTGTCACAGGCAGCCATTAAGGAGAATGGGGGTGAGGTGGCTGTCAGTAGTTTTTGAATGGTCATATTTCATTTATTTATTACATCGTAACATTTATATAAGATTTGACTCAAATATGAAGCATTAAACTGCTACTTAGTAGAATTGAAACTGAACAAATGCATTTTACGTCCACATTCTAGAATGATTCATCTTTTTCCAACGGCTATGTTGTCCTCTATTATTACGATAAGTAATAATAATGCATATCTATATGTCTTATATGTTTATGATATATTTAATATATTTTCTGAATACAAAGAATATACCGTTTTCAAGAGCACTATCCCTAAATACATACGACTACCAGTGATTTTTCCGTATCTGTTTGAAACCATAGCCTCCTTCGGGCTAGGAAATTAAATATACTTTGATTCTGTCGTGTCGTTTGATTCGTGATTTTTTTTTTTCGAGAAAAATGAATTCAGCTAACATCTCAGAGTCCTTCGAATTTCAATTTCTGAAGATTAAATCATCAATTATTTTAATTTTCAGGAGTGAGGCGCTCTAACTCATCTTTTCCCTGATGGTTATTTCATTTTATGCTAAAATTCATCACTAGTTTTATTTTACTTTTTTTTTTTAAGCGTATGAAACTGAAATTTTTAAAGTATACCTAATAAATTTATTTCCGATGTTCACTTACTTGTCAACTATTGTCAAGTCAGAGCACAAAACATATTCACTGTGTTGTGATTGGTTTCCAGTAGTTGAATAATCGATCACATTATATCTTCATTGTAGAAACAGGTGAAGAGTTAACTGACAAACAAAATTAAGTTTTGAGATCCAACTAACTATATGTTAAATTAATAACCATGACATTAATGATATAGTTGGCTAAAATGAAATACAAAATTAAAATGGTAAATAATTAATTTTGGATAAACTCATAAAACTACACACTTGACACCAAACACACAAATAAAGTATTTAAAATAATGTAATAAAGATAAAATTCAACCAATAGCAAGGGCTTAAACAATATTTATAATTTGTTTATACTTTTAGATAGAAATAAAGAACTATGAACATTTTTGAAGATTTGTTTTTATAAAACTATTTTTTTCTATTAATTAAGTATAAAGCGTTTACTTAAGTTTCAGTGAATCTGACTATTGTGTTATTGTTTCATTGTGCAACTTATTCACTCAACACTGATCAGAGGTTTACAATTTAATCAAAAGGTGAATCTACTTTCAAGGGATGGTAACTAGCTCCACTCACTCTCAGGTGGAACTAATTAGAACAGTCAGGCTACTATGAGCGTGTGTCTCTGTCCCTTCAAAGCTCACCAGACATCCTTCAAATTTAGCTGAGCGAACCCATAGAGTTCTATAGAGTTCTAACATGACTAATGTCATAAGGTCATGTTCTTATTTTAGCCAGCTGGGGTCACGCGGTTATAAGCTATGTAAAATAAATTTGTGTGGCTATGTCGTTGGAAATCTTTATTAACGGAGATATTAGCTAATATTCGAAATATGTTTAATAGGTAACGTGTTTGTTTTGTCATTAACCAGCATACATTTTGGACCGATGAGCCACTTAACGACTTAAACTGAGTCGTGAGAAGAATGAATATTGACCAATTTAAGGGAAGCTTTTAGCCTAGCTAATTAGTATTATCAAATGCTTGTATTTCCTCCTTCGCACAGGCAGACATTCGCTCACCCCTCGATCTTCATGTATGCGTTCTTCTGTTCTAGACCTCATCATACTTAAGCTGATTATGTTTTTACTATGTAACATCTATTCATCATTCTGTCATTTGGTATAAGGTATAATTTGGTCTTTGTTTGCTTTAAATACAAAATATAAATTTATTTCCTGATATTCCTCGTCTTCTTCCAGTGATTCTGAATTTTTAAGGTCGGTTAATTGTGCGCATGTATATTATATGACATTTCAATAAAATACTATTAAAGGCAGCAGGCGACGAAGTTATATTGGCAATAATCTACTGGTAAACAACTTTATTATGATAAAATTACAATCTGTCTCTTTGGGAAATAAGTAATTGTGATAAATGTTTTCATTCATACCATATTTACAATTTTCATTCACTCGCTCATTCATACAGTATTTACAAACAGCCCAGAGACCTCCCAAATCCACATGGTTGTCACCTCCCTCGCACGTCAAAGAGAAAGCGGAGTGTTGGGAAGTCCCCCACGCTCCGTCAGCAGTGTCACCGGATAAGAGCCAGTGGAGGTGCGAGAGCCACATACGCTCAGGACATGATTGGAGAAACTGGCGATTGCCAGGACTCCCACTGTCACGCATTTATAGCAGGTCACAAGGCCACTGCCGTTTCAGTCTCCGAGGATGATTATAGGAACGAGTGGTGCAGTGCAATGACTGTGCTAAGGGATTAGGGTGGTTAGATAGGTTACTATGGAATTCCATGAGCTTGGCAGGGATGATTTCAAGAATGTTGGGTATATTAAGATCGTTATGAAGGGTTTTGTTGCTGACGTAATAAGGGGTATTTACTGTTGTTCTCAGGACGTTTGATTGAAAGGATTGAATACGGTTGATGTTCGGCTTTTTGCTGTCCCCCATAGCTCTATTCCGTATGTCCTGATTGGCTTAAGTATAACTTTGTAGATTATTAATTTATTTTCTGTTGAGAGATGGGATGTCCTTCTGGACTTTCCAAGTAGTCTGTACAGTTGTCTAAAGCGTCTGTTTAGTTCTTGTCTTTTTACTCTCGTATGTGGGTTCCAGGTCAGCCGTTTGACAATAATTTAGTAAAATTTCTTCTGAACCTAAGTTATGATATTGAGAGAACAATCATGTATAGTGCAGAGTATAGTATCCTGTATGGCCACATAGAGGGCATATAATGTAGACGCTATGGGTGTCCGGGGCACCCGATACATAAAGAATACATTAAGTGGCCCCAGACCTCCGGTTTGGCCGTTGGCCAAATGTCTCCTGGCCAGGCCCTTGTTAACCACCTTTGTTTTTTGTTGTCCTTGTTGCTGTTGATGTTGCAGCAGACAACGTTGCAGTCTTTTTCAACATTTCCGCTTTGGAGCAAACACAACATGTTGCTCCGGTCTTGAAACCTTCTCTTTACTATCTCACATGACAGTATTGTATTTCAGTTGTAGGGGTTTTGCTCCTTTTTTTCCTATATATAAATTTTAAAATACGTTTTGTTTTTACAATGTTCATTTTAGTTTAGAGACACTCTATATAAAACATTTCATGTAACATAAAAGTGTTTATTGTATATCATTAAAAAATTAAAGACATTAGCAATAGATCTGTTGAAGCACAGAAGATACTCTTAATATCTTTTTTGTTCGATTGTTAGGGAAACATTAATACAAAAAAAAAATCTCCAAAAACTATACTTAATATCGTATTTGTCAACATAATTGCATCGCAATATACATATATTAAAAAGTGTATTTTTTTATGATACACTAACTGCACCTAATGGTTTGCGATTGTAAAGTTTTCGAAACCACCACATCTTTTTACTACTTAGCTGTCCTGAGTGTTCATATCAGTTCCTGTACACGTACGTATTACATAAGGTGTCCCAGAATTAACGCAAGATTTGAATTTGCCGCCATTTATGCAGTAAAGTGCTGGCAACCCTAAAAAAAAAAGAATTTGACAGCTGACAGTTTGGGGTTAGTAAAAATGGAGCGTTACACGATAGAACAACGTGCCTTTATTGTTAAACATTATCTCAAACATAATGAAAGTTTGGTGGCCGCAGTTCGAAAATTTCATACAAAAATTGGTCGGAATAGTGTTTTGACTTCATCAACTGTGAAGAGATTAATTGAAAAATTTAGAGAGACTGGATCAGTTGGAGACACTAAACACACCGGTCGTCCAAAAACAAGCCGTTCAAATGTCAATATGTAAGAAGTGCGTGAGAGTGTTGTTGAAAATCCAGGAACATCAATTCTGTGTCGTAAACACAGTTCTTTGTGCCGAAATTGGATGTGGCCAATATGTGGTTTCAACAAGATGGTGCCAGTTGCCATACAGCCCATGCATTTGCCCGATGTGTTATTCCATAAATAACCCTATCCTATTTACTTTATACTTCAATAAAAACATAACCACAAAAATACTAAAAACTGTGTTTTCTATTCAAATCAAATCTTGTGTTAATTCTGGGACATCCATTACGTAGGATACACGCCATATATTAAACTAGAAACAATACAAACTCATAAATTTAATATATAAAACAACACAATACTGTTCAAGACTTTTGTTCACGTTCACTCTTAAAACCAATCTGTCCACGAGGTCAGGCTGAAACAGAAAACCGTCCTTTTTAAACCGTTGATGGGTTTTAAACCCAAGCTCTAGTACAATGACCAGGTTATCGGTTTATCAGAAAACATCATTAGTTCATGATGTACATTTCAATTCGCTGAGGTCTGCAAAGTTCTTTTGATTAATTGACATTGACTGGATGGGACTGACATGGGAGGATTTCTTTGACTTTTGCTCGTTGATTGCATACATCTATTCTTCCTTATACCAACTGCACCCTCAGCGACTAAAATTCATGTAATAAACGTTAATAGATTGGGCAAGTGACTAAGATCTCCCGTAGAACAGAGTTCAACAATAATGATATTATGGGCTTCCGTTTAGGTATGAAATGTAGGCTATCCGCGTTCTAGTAGTTGTTATTCACAACTTATTTCTTCAAATGGAAAACTATTATTCCTGGGCCATTCTCGGTTTGATAGATGTAAAATATTTCTATATTTTTCAAACCATCAAGATTCTCCACTTTTGGTATAAATTAAAGTATTACATAATGTGCTTGAAGTGGTTCTTTATATTTTTCCCCCACCTAAGCGGAGCCAATAAATCATAAATGAAAGTTATAAAACGAAAAGTCCAAAAGTGTCGCAGGAGGCTTAAATAATACAAAAAAAAAGCAGAAGAGAATAAAAAACCAAGATGCCATTAGAGCTACAACTTCCTTAAACTCTCAAAGCCCATTTGTTTCACAATGTCCGTGTTATTTTTATTTGCGCCTCCTGGAAAGGGCTGATTCATTTTTTACTTAACCGTTGGAATAGCGAATGGGTTTTATTGATAATAATTTATATGGAAATGTAAATTTTTCGATTTCCATTCAGTGATAAATTGTGTTGTGAAATCGTAGGGCCTACCTCTTCTATCCATGGAATTGAAATAAATTCACAGCTCACCTTGGGAATTGTCTATATACCTTCAAAATCATGAAGCAATCACACTAACGATTACTACGCATTTGTTGGCTGCATTGCATTTTGTTTTGTTTTTTTCAGATATCTTTTGAGTTCTATTTTTTATTATCCTCTCTCGTGTATTGACGTGCCAAAAAAAAACATTGATGTTGTGACCACTTTCACATGAGATATGCTTGATACATACTTTTATCTTGTTCGTAATTGACCACTGATCCTTAGACAAATTCACAACCTTTGAAGCAGTTTTATATGGCCCATTACTCGCCAAGAAGCTATTTTATATGCTCTAGTTACTATACTCTCATTCGTCTTGTAAGAGATCCTATACAAAGTGTACTGGCAGTATACCTCCCTCCCCTCCTGGAAGCGAGGAAGCTCAGTGAAGCTGTAAAATTGTGAGAATACGAGAATTGAAAAGCCAGCAAAAGCGGCCTCTCCTTTGCCTCCAGACTCCCCTCTTTACTTAAAAGTTCCTCCTCTTTAAGAAGTTGCAGCTTCTTCAGTTATTCTCCGCGAATCGCTTCTGCTCGCTCCCTTTACTTCTTGTAATTCTTTTGTTCCAATTCCGATTCAAAGTTAGACCCCGATTCACAATGGAATGGAGACTATATTTGTAGTTGAAAATAAAATACTCCTAGTTAACTGACTATAATTGGTTGATAAAAGTATTTTATCAAAATACTTAATTAATGCATGAATAATGAAGTCTACAATAAATAAATTTCCCATACAAATATATTTGAATTGGAAAAAGTGCTGGCAGCAGTATCCCAATGATAATCATCGTGTCCAAAGTAGAGAATGATGTGAAATGACCAAGATCAATAGCAGTAAGAGAGGGTCGTTTATACGATGAGAACCAATTCTACCTGGTTCGGCGGGATTAACGCCAATGTGACCGATGTATGGTGGCAGAGTATTTCTTATATGTATTCATTCATACAATAGTGACATGTATAAATAAGCCTGGGCCCTCGAATGCACGGGTGGGATTGTCACACACCCGGCTATAGAGAAGGAGACAATGATATTGATCCTTCCGCTTGATGAATGTAAACGGTGTCCCAGAATTAACGCAAAATGTGAGTTTGCCGCCATTTGTGCAGTAAAGTGCTGGCAACCCCCCCCCCAAAAAAAAAAAACAATTTGACAGGTGATAGTTTATAATTAGTAAAAATTGAGCGTTACACTATAGAACAACGTGTCTTTATTGTTGAACATTATCTCAAAAAAAATAAAAGTTCGGCCGCAGTTCGAAAACTTCATACAAATTATGATCGGAATAGTGTTTTGACTTCATCAACTGTGAAGAGATTAATTGAAAAAGTTAGAGAGACTGGATCAGTTGGACACACTAAACACACTGGTCGTCCAAAAACAAGCCGTTCAAATGTCAATATCGAAGCAGTGCGTGAGAGTGATGTTGAAAATCCAGGAACATCAATTCGGCGTCGTAGACAAAAATTGCAAATTGCAAGAAGCTCCCTACACTAAAGATCGGGATCTCCATGCTTACAAAATTAAGTTAACAGAACAATTTAAGCCAATGACAATATACAGCGAAGAGAGTCCGTTTAATGGATTATTGAACATCAACAAGTGCAACAACAACATCACTATTCCGACACTCCGACTTGATATCTTCCGGTACACTCGTGTTGTATCTGATTGAAAATTCCGTTAATGGATCTATGGAATGGCTCACTCAAAATTGTTGCCAATCGACTTAGACCAACTAGCCTGCTTCTCGACATAGCATGCCTGATTAAGAATTAGCTTAGTTGTTCCCGAGTCACCTCACCCAGTCCACAATGGGTTATTTTTAACAATCCAAATTTATAGTGCACTTAAAAAAAAATGAAAATAAAATCACGATTTCCCATAATAACATTACTGATTAGTTAATCTGCAATAACTATTGATTTAGTTGGGAGAAACTTGACAATGTGACCTCTAAGGACTGGTACAATAGCCTAGACCCTCCGTAGTGGTAATCACAGCTGTAGAGTGGAGTCTCAAGACAGACGGCGATGTCCGATCTGATTGTACCTGATGTTTCACAAAATCCCGCCTGCTCATCAGGCAACAACTACCTAACTGGTTTATCTTGTCTTTGCTGGGTTAGATTTTCCAATCTTACTCCATTCATCGCCGCCCAGTTCCGGCAATTTCTGCCCAGCGTGCCAATTGCAAACGAAACCGAAACTTGGAAGCTCTTGTCAGAGGGCTATACATGTGACGTCAAGGAATAAACATATTTTGATCTCCAATTAGCTACTATGAACGGTTTTGACAGCTACACAAACTGTTAAACAGGAAATCACACCTCTCTATAGACAGTATAATACCTATCTGAACTTACGCACTCCAACACTAAGTGCATCGAATCGCACTAATCCTTCTAATCGCAAATACCACACACTACTAAACTCCAAGAACTCCTGATAATCGACCCTTTCTACCAATTAAGCTATCCATGCTGGCCTTAAATACACCATCTTTTCTGGAAAACCTTTATTCTATTTTTTTTTAATTTCATTAAAAACTATCATCCTAGACTCATAGAAAGATAGTTATCCAGAACAACCCACCTGCGCATCGTACAACTACAATTCCCCTACAATCCCCTGGGAGAGAAGCGGTAATGGCCTCGAGATCCTCTACAGGCTACCTGCCACTGGGAATATTCCTGCTTGTGGGACCTCCCCGATCCCTGTTTATTTATCCTTTGCTGGCTAAGTTAAAATCGCAAAGGCAAATCTGGATGATTCTTTGACTATGAATGGATGAGAAAGCTAATGCATTATTGTAAATTTCATGCGAATCAGATCATTTACTGACCTATAGTTCACAGTGTAAGTTTTTTTATGAACAAAAGTACACAAGAAAAAAATGAAAAAGATCTTTGGATCAGCTACCTCGGCGTTTCAGAATATGGAAATGCGTATTCTGTATTCACTAGCTAAGCTACCTTTTTATACAGCGTATAATTTTGAGTATGGTGTCGTATTAAACTCGGAGTTTTGAATAACAATGTGTTTTGTGTGTTTCGTTTCTTTAAATTAACTTTTTTTTAATTTTTACAAAAAGCCTAAAACTGTCAATAAAATAATTTTCTGATGCATCACTCTTGATTTTTTTTATTGACAAATATTTACGTAATGACTAACAATGCATACACCTGACTCACTCAAAGTTGTTCACGAGTAATGTTTTTTTTTATATTTATAATTTTATACAAACATTGTAGAAAGGGCAGTTCGAGGCCATATATTAGGATCGTAAGGTGTAACAATGAGTATCTATAGCTGGATGATGCAGTAGTAATATAACAAAATTTAAATGAAAAATAGCATTTCCAGTCAATAGAGGCAGATTGTTTATTCCTATTAATTTAGTCCAGAAGTGGAAAATAGACGAAGTCAGTGGGTGACTTCTCCCTGGAGAAAGCTGTCGGTTATCCTGTCGGGGGGCAAGGGCTTATCAACTTTTCACAGGGGCTTCTCAACGGCTGGCAGCTTCTCTCTCCTATGGGGAAAGAAATAGGGGAAAGCATGTGGAATTCCTCCTTTAGGGATGTATTATTGAATCTCGTCGAGACCGGGAAAAGAGTTTTCTGTTCCAGTCTGTTCCTACTCAAGTGCGTACATTAAAATAATCATGGCTATCCTTTGACAAGAGACTGAGATACAATTTACTCCCTAAAAATATCAGGGGCTAGTTTAAAAATAGTTTGATTTCATCAATTATTAACCAATCTAAACTTTTACTAATATATTAATAAAATAGAAGAGCATTTAATTTTAAAAGATAGATGCAATATTCCTTCTGTGTTTATTTCTTAAATACTTATCAAATGGAAATACTAATCCTTGTATTAATATATTATTCGATATATTTTACTAATGTTACAATGTTTGATTACCAAAACATTATTTTTTTAGTACCATTTAATTTAAATTATTGTGTTGTTTCAGAATTAATTGTACTTATAACTTTGAAAAATAACACAAATTTTAAATAGCTTACTAAGAATCGAGTAATTGCCAACAGGAAGTCCTTAAGTCAATGGTAATTGCACCATTCTAAGTCAGCAATAAATCCCTAAACACTGGCTTTATATACACCTACTATCCTCAAACACATTCCCTCTAAATCCTTGAAATTCTTAACAAAATTATCAAACTCTAGTCCTACTGCAAGATCGCTACAAGTCACTTTGGAGATAACAATAGCCTCGAAATCATCAGTAATTAATCCTTTACTAGAAGTGCATGTACTGGCCAGTATTCTGTCCTCATGTCCGGAGCGTCTCCGTTCCTCGCCCTCTTTAACAGCCTCTAGTGTGTCTGCAGAAACAGCGTGAGCATTCCGACCCATGCTACTTTTTACATGGGGGGGGTAACATCCCCTCTGGTAGTTTTGGAAGATGCCTTGACTTTGCAGATACGTCTATTTTAGATTCATAGACATTTTAAATAGAGATAACGAAATTTTATATGAGGTGTGAATGAGATCATTTACCACAATGCCCATATCCCAGATTGTAAATTTTTTTTTCTTCAAATAATGATTTTGTTTTTAAAAAACATAAACAGGTTCGGAGTAGAACTAATAGTAATCTTCCAGCCTTCGACTCTTCTACACCTTCCATTCACATCTTTGCTGGTCATCTCCTTTTCCTTTTGTTTGAATGTGCTCAAGTAGTCTTTTCGTCCAGAGGTTTATACCGGGTATACTTTTTACTGTATCATATTCTCGTGTATTTCCCACGTAATCTAGATATACCGATACTTCGAAAATTCTACTTCTTCTTCAGGACTTTGTTGTCCGTATTCAGTTGTCGTTTTTCAAATTCCTTCTGCATGAGAAACCACATTCTTAGCAAAGGAATGGAATAACGATTTTTGTACGGAGCTGAACTTGTAAGCCCTACAGGATGGAATTTATGTTCTGATGATTCAAAATTGAAAAACAAATGACTTTTAAAACATTCAAGTTGATGGGTTCCTCGGCTGAAGTTTATATAAGAATAAAATAAACATGATTTTAATCTAATACCTCGGGGGAGGGGACTAGAGCCAAATATAAAAAGAAAACAATTTCTCTTGGTAGAGAAAACCTGAATTGGTTTTTTCTGATTAACTATTTATGGAATTTTCTCAATGGAGAAGAGAATATAACAACAGATTTTTATACAAAATATCCTACCTCAAATAGGACAGCACAGTGTAGTTATTATTACGTACTGTTTGAAATATTCAAATTAAGTATATCATAGAAATTAATTCCATTGACCCCCTGTATGCAAATTACAAATAAATTTACAAATGCAAATAAGTGAGTGCACTGAATCGTCTCTGTATTTCAAGAAAATCAAGGCCTAGGAAGCTGAAATTACTTAAGGTGATTCATCCCGTACTGTAGAAGTGCATTAAGAAATATTTTCAAAAATTCTACTCAAATTGGATTAGGCCCGAAAGCTATTCTAACGGTAATGATTCCTAGAGCGTTTAAATCGTACCCATTGAGTTTTCCAACACTGCAAACATCCACTATGGGTGATATTTGAAAAGACATCTCTTCAAAGTTCTAAAGTTGTCCTATGGTCTAAAATCATTTATCAGTGGATTTCCATGGTAACAAGACAAGTGGTAAAATTTCACAAATGTGATACCTCTTACACCTCGTGATGCTCCAGCCAGAGGTCCGAACGAAAAATGTAGTTAAAATATAAGTTTTATAAAACTTTTTTGCCACAATTTACATAGATTATCAGAACAAGTTCATTAATATTTAAAAGCAATTTTTGTAACTCTCTTAAAGACTGTTTATTTCAGAAATAAGAGAAACTCAAAATTAAAATTCCACGAAAATGTAGTATCTCGAACTCTAAGGAAGCTGAGCGATTTGGGTTATTTCATAATGAATTGTAAATTATGCACCTGAGATTAATTTACAACTGTTAAATGGAACTATACCCATGAATGTAAAGGTTTTAAAAGGGAACAATGTTACCCTGAAAATGTGAGTATGCCGGAAAATTTTGCAATAGTCAGTCTCCAAAATGTATTTTACAACCTTCCAAAAACAACAAAATCCAATATTGAATTAGAAACTATCTATCATAGAACGTGGTTTCATTTAAAATGGGCCAATGGCATTATTGTCGTTAAAACTTTGTTCCCCAATATTAGTTGGCATTATTTGTTATGTTCCACTGTTCCCGGAAGCAGCCGCAAGGCATCCCTTGAGTAAACGATATATGATATCGAGGAAGCACTGGTTCGCCTCTTACCATCGAGGCCCCCTCGGGCCGATACTCCCCTAGACATATCTCTTCCACGGCGCCTAGCTGAAGACCTGCCACTCATGCGACAGATCTCTCCGATAACTCAAAGCGAGTTGAAAGATTATTCTAACAAGAGGGTGCTGCAGTGAATTTTACAGCTTCTAAAACCTAAGGAGCACATTGAAAAAAAATCACGTGATCATATATCGTATATCGTTTACGACCAATTCAATCTTATTTTTAATAAGTCTCGCTACTTATTCGTAGTTTTCCTATTCGTAGATAACAAGTAAAATTATTTTATTTTTTTATACGTACTCTGTCACAAAATAACAGCTATTTTTTACTTTTAAATCAAATATTTTATTAAATTGACTTTCTTACAAATTTCATAAACTATTCATGATACTCTTAGGTATACACGCGGGGGGGGGGGAGAGCTCCATGACCCCCAACTTTGTCGCGAGCTCTCAGAAGCATGGGGGCATGAATGTTCTAGAAAAAGGTTGGTTCCATAAATGAAGGTTTAATGAATATTTTCGACGCCTTGTCTTTAAACCCGGTACGTACAGGCGGAAATATTGCAATCCGTAATATCAACAATCCAGTTTTAATAAATAATAAACAATGACTCCATTTGAACAATTGCTAAAAACAGTAAATTATACAGATTTCTATCTCACTCAATCCGGCAGGCTAAGCTACAGACGAATCTCTTTTTTGTTTATTCTTAAGAGACAATAACCCACAATAAATTTATGTAAATTATTTAATTAAATAATTATCTTTAAGCTAATAGTAGTACATATGTTTGCAGACAGGTGGCGGTACGTGCTAACCCTACAGCTGACCAACATATCCTCACTGTCGGTCCAGCATCCGGGAAAGACACTCAGCAACTACCTCGAGAAGCAGGTCAGTTATTATTAAGTCAATTTTTCATATATGAAAAAATATACAATTTTTCGTTTCTATATATTTTTTTACTGGACATAAGTACATGATATAGTACAACCCGGTATATGAAAATATTATAATACACACACACAGCACAGTTAACAAAAATAATATAAGTATTGAGTGAAATAATACTCATATTTAATCTACAGTTTTTGGCAGTTATAATTTTTAGCAGCCGTTGACTCAATCAATCTAAATTTTCAATGTTATATAGTGTAAATGGTAAAAGTGTAAAGACGAAAAATATAAAAGTAGCTTTATCAAATTACAGCTATTTAAGGTTTAAAGTTGTGCTGCCTTCCCCGTTGCTAAGGGTCCGAGATATTGACAATAAAACTACTAAAAAGATATTGAGAAAAATAAAGTCTTGGAAAACAACAATAGTAACCACATTGAATGTCAATATTGATAATTACTAGGCAAAGGAAAACTACACTGGCAGGACCGGGACTCGAACCCGGAATTTAATAATTGCAGTTAATAAATAATTAATAATATTAAGATCTATAGATCAACAGACCTACACGCCTTAGCTCAAGTAAACCTCTTATCATAAATTAGGAATCGAATTGTGCCCCCGCATTGCTTACAGTCCTAACGGCTGTTTGACAAATGAGGAATATTGGAAAGATTGTTACTCGACGGGGAAAGTCCTTGGTTTTAATCCTGATTGTTTATGAATCATTTATGAAGTGTGGTTTATACCTATCTATGAAGTTAGTTATGTAAAATGAAATCTACATTTAATGTTTTTCTGTCTTATGTTATTATTATGCCTATATTTCAAATTATTAGAGACACAATTAAAACAGTATCAGGTACTTGTTTGTAGTAAGTAAAGTGTGTTCATTACTTTAAGTAATTATACAGACAAATCATAGAATTAAATAGTTAACACCAAATGATATCATTGGCAAACAAGTACATTTAATGGCATACCATGTAGGGAATGAATTAAAGTAGAGTTATACAGAACTCCACTAGTTTTATAACTAATAGAGAAATCCACGTACAAGGAATATTTGAGGAACATGTGTTCGCTGAATTGAATTGCCGATGAAAACTCAATCAGGCATTTTATTTCGAGGCCATGGAGAGAGTTCTCAGCGGAAATAGTCGATGTTTGTCTTTCTGGGGCCTGTTGAATACAGAGTAGCAATGTGCTCGATAAGAAATGTCACGGTTTGTTTTCTAGCAAGATTTGAACATTGTGCTGAGGAAATGTTTATTAATTCTGCCAAGACCAAATTCTCGTGGCATGAAGAAACACTTCATAGCTAAGAGACAATAACCATGTGCCAACAGCACTTGAATCCTTTCCAAAACTTAGTGGTAACTTCCAACGACCAAAGTTGGCTTCCGGTGTAAGCGCACAGCCGCATCCGGCTCGATAGTGAAAGCTTTTTGCGGAACTTCCGTCGCAATATTTCCGCTATGTTAGTCAACTTTTTTTTTTACTTTAACGTAAGTAAGGACGTTGTTATATAGCCAGCCGGGTGTATAAAATGTTCTATGCGTGTCTCCAAACAACACTGGTGAGAATTAGGGTTCAAACGAATACAAAAGAAAAAGGGGTTGGGTATAAGAGCATTGTGAGCAGCTGGTAAATAAATATTAACATGTGTGAATTACAAAGGTACATATCTATTTATCATCTGATAAGTGAAACAGGTATATGTCTAACAAACACGAGTCGAGGCCATCGAACATCTCTAGTTCCTTTTATCGATCTTTACTACTGTATCGAGTAGCGAAATTATTGTTTATACTTCCAGACTTTTTTTAGCATTTCATCTTACTGTTCGACTTTTTTTTTTTTTTTTTTTTTTTTTTTTTTTTTTTTTTTTTTTTTTTTTCCCTTCATAGGCTCTTTTAATTTACATTAGATAATTATAGATCCTCTGGCGAATCTATTTACAAATTATTGTATTTCCTGTAGCATCACTACATTATATACAGGTTTTGTTATTTTATAGAAATTATATAATGAATAAACAAGTATAATGATATACATTCTACATGACTTGACTGAACTGACTAATAAGGTGATGGGGCTCACCTTTTTGATCAACCTTAAAACTAACTTACATACTAATTCTTATCCTAATTTTTCCCCGACAGTCTGTTGCCATCGATGTGGGAGGGGTGGTGGGGTCATAGTGTTAAACACTGGATTTGTCAGGTGCTGCAACGAGTCAAAAAACTTAATGTGTCTCCGGCGGATGAACTAACCCACCGATGGAACACCAAGCAACGGGTGCAGGTCAGCGTTCTTCAACCTCTCGAAAGAGGTATGTCGGACCACTTTTCGCATGATTCCATTCTGGAAGTGTTGGAGACATTTGGCTGTATTGTCAGTCAAGTGGGTAAATAGCGGGGCACCGTACAGCAGAGCTGGCCGGAGGACACATTTATATATCATCAATTTAAGACGAAGTGACAGGTTAGGTGAAGTTAGCAAGTGCGATAGCCGGTAAGACCTTTGTCGTACTTTTTCTATTTGTTCGACTTTCCATAATTCAAAACTCAAGAAACCTCCGAAAACATTAGAAATATTGGGAGTTTATAATTTTAAAAGTACATATACTACATAAAACAATAAAAAACTGAAGAGAAATGTAATTTTTGTTGCCAATTATTCTGACCGGTGTATATAACAAACTGAAGGAAATGTGCAGAAACCTCAATGAAAGGATGCTATCAGTAAGGAAAAATTGAGAGTAAACATGAAAATTTCTAATTATTTAGAAGGGAAGCAGTTCGATTTATTAAATGCCCCCTAGTTACAAAAAACCCTTATTATCGAGTGTAAAATACAGAGGATTTTTTTGGATTTACTAAAGTGAACAGCTAAGGATTTCGAATTATCAAAAAAAAATTTTTTTTTTTGTTAAGATAAAATTACAATCTTGCCTTTTATTAGGCAATGAGTAATTGAGATAAATGTTATCATTCATACCATATTTACAATTCATCATTCACTCGCTCATTCATACCATATTTACAATTCATCATTCACTCGCTCATTCATACAATATTTACAAATAGCCCAGAGCCCCCCCAAAAGTCCACAAGGTTGTCGCATGCGAAGGAGGAAGCGGAGTCTTGGGAAGTCCCCCACGCTCCTACGTCAGCCGCGTCACTGGATAAGAGCCAGCGGAGGCTGACTAAGAGCACGAGAGACACAGACGCTCAGGACATGATTAGAGAAACTGGCCATTGCCAGGACTCCCACTATCACCTAATTATAGCAGGTCACGAGGCGACTGCCGTTTTAATCTCCGAGGAAGATTATAGGGACGAGTGGTGCAGTGCAATGACTTTGCTACGGGATCAGGGTGGTTGGATAGGTTACTATGGAATTTCTTGAGCTTGGAAGGGATGAGTTCAAGAATGTAGGTTATATTAAGATCGTTATGAAGGGTTTTGTTGCTGACGTAATAAGGGGCATTTACTATTGTTCTCAGGACGTTTGATTGAAAGGATTGGATACGGTTGATGTTCGACTTTCGGCTGTCCCCCATAGCTCTATTCAGTATGTCCAGATAAGCTTAAGTATAACTTTGTAAATAAGTAGTTTATTTTCTATTGAGAGATGGGATGTCCTTCGAAGTAGTCTGTACAGTTGTCCAAAGCGTCTGTTTAGTTCCTGTCATTTTAGCCTCGTGTGTGGGTTCCATGTCAGTCTTTTGTCGAGATGTAAGCCTAAATACCGTACTGTCTCGAATACAGGGAGAGGAATAGAATTAAAATAAACTAGTGGACAAGTCTTGTGACAAAGGGTGAAGGTTATGCGGGAGCATTTTCCTTTATCAAAAAATTATAATTATCTTGAGCCAACTCACAATATAAATTCTTTAGCAAACCCACAATTTATTTATCACTCACTTCACATTTTTGTTTTGTTTCTTTTACACGTAACTATTAGTTGACACTCACACTGTTTTCATAATGTATTATTTATACTCGTAAACTTGAACATCACGTTCACGTGTCAAATATATTTTTCATTTTAAGCATTAATTTAAGCGATTTTCTGGATCTGTCATTGCTATTTGGCTCGAAAGGGCTGTGCTTTTTTTTTTTTTTTTTTTTTTATAAATATATATATATAAATAATTAATATTCTGCTTTTTAATACCTGCCATGTTATATCTTGAGCCTATTTATAAATAGTACGTTATCCTGTGCTTAAAAAAGACAAGGTGATTTAAAATGACATAAAACATAAAATTAAAAAAAAAAAAGTAGAAACACAAAATTATTTTATCAAGCATTGTAATGAAATAAGTGATTTCAATTAATAATTGCCAATGAAACCACTTCCACACTAGTCTTTTCAAGATAATAATAGAGAATCGAATAAAACTTTGAATTCCAAATAGAAAGGTTTGTGTTTTATTTAAGAGAATAAAATCAATGAACAAAGATTACTTGGCAAAATAAAAAAGAACAAGATTCGTTTGGGAAGACTGATTGTTCCAGAGAAATTTCTCTACGGGCTTTGTAGAATTGTCTTAAGGGAAAGCCCTTATTAAAAAAAACGATGGGCTGGTAGGGGATGAATCGAAGTGGGCTAAGACACTTCGCTTTTAGAATGTACAATTTCTCCCCTGTTTCTTCTCTAAATTCAAATCTTCCATTACCTATTTGCTTTGTGGAATATTGAATGGCTTATTTCATTATGCTCCGGAATCGAATCGTCTACCAAAATACGGTGATCACATATTAACATTTCATTTATTTATGATATGATTGCTTTATGAATGGAGGCCATCTTTGATAATACCTTTTGAAATGAGACAACTTCAACTAATGGAAATATGTCATATAATATAGAATATAAAATACGTTTTCTTGACTTACATGAGGTACATGATTTCGATGAAACTTTCTTTAGTGATACGATGTAGAAAAATATTTTGACTTGTATCCCAGTGTTCTTGTCATGCATGAAAAAACAAATCGGATAAAAACCATTGATCATCGTTTCATTTTAAGAAATGTAAGTCTGCTGATGGATCCAATGATCCATCATCTGATTTGTGTTTTCACGTATAATATCGTGTTATTATTAAAAAGTTTCGATAAGCAGAAGAGGTTAGAAGTAAAATAAATGTTACAAGGAAAACACCAATATTCGTTTTCAGCAGCCATAAATACGAATGATAAAATAAAACTATTTCAGATAGATTCTTCGGAGGCTCAAAATGTATTCGTCAGTATCTTTTATTTCACTATTCGTCTAATTTTTTATTCTTCTAAACTGTGTTACCGCCGTTGTGAATGAAAGTTTCTTATCTTTCAGTATTAAGTTTTATTTGACATAATTTTGAAATTTGTGACCCCACAACCCTTGTTAGTTCGATCTAAGAATTTAGTTTTTAACATTAATTTAAAAACAACTTTATTATGATAAAATTACAATCTGCCAATTATGGAATGCAAACGTCAGCCGGAGGCCTGGCCCGGATAACTCTTAACCAGCTGAGACGAGACCTATTTATTACTGGCCCAGGCCTTGTTTGCAAACAGTAAACTGCCTTCCTGCTGACCGATGGCACCGATGACGACCGCCCGTGTGAGGCAATCTTCACCTATTTCCCCACGCTAGCTGAGAAGGCATGATCCATTTCCCTCTCTATATATACCTTACCAAAATTCTTCTCCCTTTCCCTCAGTCAGACTCACCTCACGCAGTAACACTCTGTCTTCCCGACTATACGTAAGACACTAGTTACTAAAACCGTTACCTCGTTGTACTTGTGAATACTTGTAGATTAACACATCATGCAACTGATAGGGCAACGCAACAATATTAAAAACAGGTGGTTCCAGACGAAAAACAATGACCTGAGGCCTGTGCTAAACGCTTTAAGTTAAGGTTCGGACGTCGTAGGCAGCCAGCCTAATCCTTAAGTCATCGGGATATAAACATCCCGAATGAATTTAGAGAGGCTTTAAAAGGCTCAAATAAAAACAGTCTTGTGACAACTCTCGTTCTGTAACTACATTCAACCTCTTTTCTTTTTCTTCACGTTTTTGTTGACGATCGTTAACTGGTGCCGAAACCCGGGAGTGGAGTGGGTTCGAGTCATTAAAGTGCGAGTTGGCTTTTGTTTTTTTTTTCGTTCTCATTCGCTTTCGCGTAATTTAATTAAAGGAAGTAATGGTGGACTTGCTGCCGGCAGCGTTTGCAGTTCCACAGTTACCTAAAGAAACCATGGATGAAGCCCATGCGAACTCGCTGGCATGGATGAAGGTGCGGGCAGTGACGTCGCAGGATAAGAGGAAAATGATCTCAGACCTCGAAAAATTTTCTGGGGAACTAGGTGAGTTGAATTATTTTCTCAAAGGTGGGGATAGAATTATGGAGAGGATACAAGCCAAGATGGACGAAGGGTTACTCGACCCAGGTGACGCTAAGTCAATAAAGGCAGACCTAGTGTGCAGGGTGAAAAGGAAGGTGCTGAACCTGATACAGGTGGACGAGGAAACCCCATGGGAGATAGTATAGACAAGACTGAAAAAAGCATATGGGGGAGGGGACGATGAACCCCAGAGGAGGATATCTTCCAAATGTTTCGAGAAATGAAATCTCCGAGACAGAATAGTGGACAGTATGCTGCAGTCCTGGTTGTCCGCTACAATAAAATAAATGAGAAAATGAGGGAGACAACTAGCGCCGAGGAAGTGGAGGGCAGGATGGGGTTCCTGTCTACAATCTTAAAGGTACAATTAGCGAAGGAGACGGGAAGGAAGGAAGGGTTCCCTAATGAGCGATCGTTCCTAGAATGCGCCCAGGCGATGATAGATGCTAGCGCAAGAGAGGAAGAAGTAAAAATGAACGAAGACGACAACGATTGGAGCCAGATCCCATATAGGAGAAACAGGACCTCAAAAGCTGTGTGGAAGAGACAGGAAACGCCGTTTGCTGGTAGAGACAGGGGAACGACAAGAGAGAGAAGATTGGGAGTGACGAGGCCTAGGTACGCCCCTCGGAAAGAAGGTAGGGAATGTCATGGCTGTGGAAGACGGGCCATCTGGTAGCTCAGCGTCCTCACACTAAGTGCTTTGAGTGTGGGGAAGAAGGACACATAGCAAGACAATGTCTATACTTGTTTCGTAGAAAGGAATTTTACAAAGCAGAACCAATGGAGGTGAATAACCAAGAGAAAATGGATCAACGGGCGACGAGTCGTCAGGGACGTCGGTGACAGTCCAGAGGAGGATTGGAGGGAGAATCTGCGGAGCGAGTTTAGGGATATTTTTTTCGCTGAAGGGGACAAGCTAGGAGCAACGGGGAAAACGCTACATGAGATCCCGTTAAAATTAGAGCGGGTGACGTATGTGAAGGAGAGGCGGTATCCACAAGCGCTCAGACAACATATTAGAAAGGAGATCGAGGATTTCAAACGCCAAGGTATCATCAGAGATAGCACGTCTCCGTATAATAGCCCTTTGTGGGCAGTGAAAAAGAAAAGTCGGCCGGGATATAGTGAGGAAAAATACCAAATCGTGGTGGATTTTCGGAAACTTAACGATAATACCCTGGACGAAAAATATCCGATCCCGCCGTTCGAAGACATCCTAGAAAGACTCAACGGTGTGAAAATATTTAGCACATTAGACCTAAAAGCAGGGTTCCATCAGATCAAGCTAGCTGCGCATGACCAACATAAAACGGCGTTCTCATTCAAAAGAATGCATTTTGAGTTCACGAGAATGCCGTTTGGTCTAAAAAATGCTGCAATAACCTTTTAGCGCCTCATGGACGAACTTCTTAGAGGAATGGACGAAAATATGTGCCAAATTTACATGGATGACCTGCTGATCTTTAGCCGAACGGAATCGGAACATATTCAACACCTCCGGAATGTATTTAGGAGATTGAGAGATTTTGGGTTGAAACTGTCAATAGACAAATCGTTACTAGGGCAGGAGCAGATTATTTTTTTAGGGCACACAATCTCGCAGGAAGGGGTTCAACTGGACTCGACGAAAGTAGAAGTGATCCAGAAAATGGAGGTGCCAAAAGACGTAAAAGGGATTCGGAGATTACTGGGCACGCTCAATTACTACCGCCGTTTCGTGCTGGACATGGCAGAATATATGGTACCCATTAACAATTTACTACGGAAAGGAGCACGGATAATGATCACGCCGCTAATAGAGCATAATATCCACAAATGCTTGGCACGTTTGCAGGAGGCGCCGATTTTGGCTTTCCCTAACTTCGAGAAGGATTTCACGATCACCACCGACGCAAGTGAATATGCCTTGGGGGTAGTATTGTCACAGGAGGGCGGGGACGGGGAAAGATCGGTGGCTTACGCGAGCAGACGCCTGACGGACACGGATGCGCGGTACAGCGCTCTGGAACGAGAACTCCTTGGGACAGTGTGGGCCATTGGGCACTTCCGCCCTTATGTATTTGGTAGAAGGTTTCGAATACATACGGACCACCGACCACTTCAATGGGTCGGAAAACTCGAAGAATCCTCCTCAAGGGTAACGAGGTGGAAGGAATTCTTAGCGCAATACAATCTGGATATCGTGTATAAGCTGGGGAAAGACAACGTCGTGGCAGATTGGCTGTCGCGCGCTATTATGGTGAACGCCATAGAGGAAGGGGAAACATCAAGCGGTATGAGGCAATTTATTGGGGAATGGACGCCTGGAGAAGCGGGCAGGAGCAGCACGAGGGAAGATAGTGACAGGTGTGCGGATCCACCGTCAGACTAGTCTATAGGGGAGAGGCCGCGTGATATGGAGGTGACGGATGAAATTAATGATAAGCGGAGGCAGATCATTTGGAAAACTCAAACATCGGGTACTCTGAAAATACTCCATAGTACGTACGGTAGGAGTCAGATCGTGACAATTTGGTCACCGCCGGGAGTTCGTGGAGATCAAATTTGTCAGGCTCTCAAGGACGTGTCAAAACCTGGCAAAACACAACATTTATTCGTGGGCAACACGACTGTGTGGGACAAAATTAAAAAGCTGTGGCAGAAAGAGCTGTTGGGGGTGGATCGCTCGTTCATTTGTTGTCTTTCCGTGGTCCAGACCCTGCGAGACGAGAAACAGCAACGCGAGGTAACACTGGCGTATCACCAAGGGAAAACCAACCACCGCGGTGGGCAGGAGACGGCGCAAGCCCTACGAAGGCGCTATTTTTGGTGGGGAATGCAGCGGACTATTCTGGAGGTAATCGGAGCATGCGAAGTTTGCGGGAAGACAAAATATGATAGACATCCCCCGCAGGGACGCCAGGAGGAATCACCCACGGCAGAAGCACCATTGATGGACATTCAAGTGGACACCTTCACGTGGCGGGGTTTTAAGTGGGTCACTATCATCGACCCATTTAGCAAAGTGGCTATGGCCTATGCGGTGGGGGACAAGTCATCAGATTCCATATTACAAGCCCTCAACACATGGTTTCAATTCTACGGCATACCGGAGAGGATCTCGTCGGACGGGGGACGGGAGTTTGACAATGCAACCGTGAGAGCCGAAATGCAAAAACGGGATGTGGCATGGCATTTTAATACCCCCGGGCGTCCCAAGAGCAGGGGAACCATCGAAAGGTTACACAGCACCCTAAGCGACCACTTACGCGTGTATCAGGTGGATAAAGGCCTGTCGGCGAACGTAGCGATGCCCATGGCGGTGGCGGTATACAACCACTCGATACACGCCACGACAGGGGTTAGCACCCTTTGAAATTTTGTTTGGATTACGAGTGAGACAGAGAAACTGGCCAGAGACGGTGGCGGATGAGGGAATGGTGGAATAGCTCCATAACACCCACATACAGCTCGGAAAGATGTGGTACAAAGTACGCGATAAAATTATGTGCGAAAAATCCAAGCGCGTGGCGTGGGCCAATTTGAAGGTTCGGGATCGCATAGGGGCAATATTGATTGGGACCGTTGTATACAGAAAAGTCGTATCAAATCGTACTAAGGAACTGGTTCGGTACGGGGGGGCCCTTTAAGGTCATAATAATTCGGGAACATAATCTCGTGACCATCGAGAGTATGACCACCCCAAAGAAGAGGCGAACCGTTCACATTGAACAGTTGAAACTCCCACCACAGTGGGGTGGGTGTTGAATGTGCGTAAGATGGTGTGCCCTCGATCCTATACGGAGCAACTGATTCGGAATCATATACTTCACATGTGAAGCTCAGAGAGAGTTTTTGTTTTCATTATTTATATTGTGGCTAAGTTCCATTTTTTTTTTTCACCTGGCAGCCGCCGGTCAAGGGCGAATGTATTATATTTTATTATTATTATTGTTTTATTTCTGTATTATCTCTTTTCTTTGTGTTCTGTTGTTTTGTGTGGACTATGAATGTATTAGACCGTAAACGTGATGTAAGGGATTACAGGCTGTGTGCTGCGTGCGCCGGACCTTGGAGTTTACGCAGAGATATGCGTAAACTGGCAAGGGGGGAGTTAGGGTTCACGCGTCGTAGGCAGCCAGCCTAATCCTCAAGTCATCGGGATATAAACATCCCGAATGAATTTAGAGAGGCTTTAAAAGGCTCAAATAAAAACAGTCTTGTGACAACTCTCGTTCTGTAACTACATTCAACCTCTTTCCTTTTTCTTCACGTTTTCGTTGACGATAATTAACTTCTAACTACCCAAATAACATCTCTAATGATCCAGTGGAAGAGCTCTATTTGGGGTGACCGTCTCCGCAGTTTACACAGTGACTACAAAGCATTTTGGCGGCTGGTTAAAACATCTGTAACCAAGAAAAACACTGTAAGACTGGTAAACAACGGGCAGTCCATGTCTGTTGCAGAGCAGTCCGACCTACTCCCTGACCACTTGAGAGGGGATAGAGCCAGTGAGCTAATCACAGCGCCCTACCGGCGGACCTCCACCCAAACTTCCATATATACCTCCTACCACCTGGTTTCGGTGATCATTCGTCGCACCAGAGGCAACAGAGCACCAGGAGATGACAACGTCCAGAACATCCTTCTGAAATAGCTACCACGGAAGGGGATATCCCACATAGTGAACATCTTAAACTCTTCACTGTGACTACATCATTTTCCCCAGACGTGGAAGCATGCCGTTGTCGTCCCACTGTTGAAACCGGCCAAGAATGGGTGTGAGCCAGCTCACTACAGGCCCATCAGTCTGCTGACCCAATTATCAAAAATCTACGAGAGGATTCTCTACGATCATCTCACCAGGCACTGTGACGCTCAAGACATCATTCGACCTCAACAGACCGGCTTCACCAAAGGACTTAGCTCGGACTGCAACCTTGTAAAACTGCAGTGGCACGTTGCAACGAACATGCGCCACATCAAAGTCACTGCGATGATCTCCCTTGACTGCACGAAGGCATTTGACTCCGTAGATCATCGTAGATCACTCTCCTGAGACGCCTGAACGAGCATGACTTCCCTGCGCAACTCCAGAAAATCATGTCCTCCTAACTAGCAGGCAGAACATCTTCTGTGCGAATAGGAGCCGTCTTAACCACCAGAAGAGATTTCGTGCTGGGACCCCTACTCTTCAACATATACACCGCGCATATAGTAGGAGCTTCATACTCCAATTGCGAGGTAGCGGCATATGCGGACGACATAGGGGTCTACAGCACCAGCCTCAACCCAACGAAAGCTCTAAAGGCTGCAGAGGGCGCTAGCCAATTAATCGCCGACAGCCTGCGAGCTGTCCACATTCAAGTGAACCCAGCCAAGACTCAGGGGATTATCTTCTCTTTCCAGCATGGGAAAAAGAAGCGTCCACCCAGATTTACCATAGATGGGACTCAATGTAAATTAGCCAACAGCATCTGCTACCTGGGCATCAACCTAGGCAGGCACATGACGTTCGGCACACACTTGCAAAAGAAATTAAAACGAGTCCGCAGAACTTACTACTCTCTCCAGCATCTCATCACAAGCCCGGCTATATCCCTTCGACTGAAACTCTTAATATACAAGAGCGTCCTGAGGCCAGCTCTACTGTTTGGGACACCACTCTTTAGATTCCTACATGCCAGCACCATAACTCGCCTCCAGAGCTTCCAGAACAACATCCTGCGAACGGCACTGTGACATACCCCTTTTCGTGAAATGAAGGCTTCCGACATACACGAAAAGTTCGAGCTCCCCACCATCACCGAATCCATCAGACGACGTCACATCAAGTTCTTCGACTTGATGAAGCACAGTCTAAACCCTCTCTTCCGAGACATGACATCACCACCGCTACCGGCACGATGGCAACTCACAAGATCGAGTAAAGCAGAAGAAATGGTTGACATCACGGCGCTTGGCCCACCAACAACAAGCCTCTAAGGGGCACCCTCACTGATATCAGACTAACTACGACTGCACTACATGCCTAGAGAAGACTCTAGGCCCAGCCACCAGTGGACTCTCACCACTGTACCGTAACAATCACCCTCCACCGAGGATTCCCACACTCCTTACTCCTCTCACACCACCCTCAAGCAGGTCCTCCTAGTACAAGGATCCGATCACCCTAAATATTTTATATTTCTCCCTCATCCTAATATTATAACTAGAGAGCTTAGAAAAAATAAAAAAATTGTGAATAAACTCTTCTTGTAAAAAGTCATCTGTGTAAAACGTCTTTAACTTGCCTCATTAGACAATAAGTAACTGTGATAAATGTTCTCATCCATACCATATTTACAATTTTCATCCACTCGCTCAGTTATACAGTATTTACAAACGGTCCAGAGGCCTCCCAAGTCTACATAGTCCTCACCACCCTCGCATGGGAAAGAGGAATCGTAGTCTTGGGAACCCCCACGTTCTTTCGTCAGCTGCGTCACTGGATACGAGGCAGCGGAGGCTTCTAACATTAAATAAGAAATTTTTTGCTCTGATGAAGAAATATTTTATTCTTCTGATCTGGACTAAGGGGAGTTTACATTGGATTTAGGGCATATCCAGAGTAAATATCCCAAGCCTTCCAGAGTACATGTAGAGATATTTCAGAGCTGTCAATAGAGATTTTTTTTAGGTTGTGCCTAATGTCTATGTTGTGCTTTTACTCATTCTAAGTTGGATGATGGTTCAGACAGTGAAATGGTTTTTGAAATCGGTACATAACTGTTGCTCTGTTGAACTCTGAAATTCAGCAGGCTCCTTGATCACATGCTGTCCATGTGATGTCCATATATAACATTAACCTGAAGCTGATATCATTTTGAGAGATTTGTCCAATGGTATTTTGTAAATCAATGTCCATTCTAAGAGTGAGGTGTAATAACAGAAGACTGTGTAAGTACGGTTCGGTATGGGATCATTACTCACCACAATTTGCTGTCTACTTAAATAGTAGGTGCGAGTTACCAGACTAATAAAGTGTTTTCGGGTAAGATAAGTCTTCGGTATATTGTCATGTCCAGGTTTTATTAAGAATTTATTCTTCTTAATCACCTAAATTTTTTTTTTTTAATGTGGCCTTTTTAAGTGTTAAAACAGTCTGAGCGGAATTAAAATCGGACCACTGTCGCAAAATACAAGTGGTCGAAGTTTTTCTTTTACAAAATACCATTGGACAAATCTCTCAAAATGATATTAGCTTCAGGTTAATGTTATATATCGTTGTAGAGAAAAACGACGATATGTATACTTCTTTCGGTTAACTGGATAAATGAAAATGTTTGTAAGTTGGTTTTAATAATTCAATCACTAATTTTATTATTACTGATTTATAGAATTAAAACCATCAAATGATTGAACAATATAAAATAAACGAAATAAACATACCTGCAAAGATTAATTAAATTACACGTTATTTGCCAGGTATTTTAGTGGATAGTCACAACGCATAACCAAACTAAATTTTTTTCATTTGCATCAATTTTTACAATATCTATTTCTCCACATGTGTTATTAGGATTATCAGCTGATAATGATGTTTCATTTAGAATAATTAATTTTTTGTCACAAATAAATTTTTATTTCTCCATTCTTTTTCTGGATGATAACGATTTGGACATCCTAAGTTTTCACAAATAGAACAGGGTTTCTTTAAAGCAGAGCTGGTTATTTCATTTAATTTATCGATTTTCTGTTTGGATTTTTCCAATGTTATGCTCATACGTTGATTTGGTGTATCATTGTTCTTCATTCTGGAAAATGAATCATCTATTCTCCTAAGTTGTGTAAACAGTTTTTCAATACTTGTTATTTCTTCTCTGTCTAATTCATCTTGTACTGCCAATGGTAGTCCCACAACAATCATATTGATTCTTGAAAAAAATTTACTTTGGCTTTTCACTTCCAAATATAACCTTTCTTTTGCTAATGCGTAATCAACCAATGAGTCTCCTTAATATTTAAAACTGTATGCTTTCCTAACCCTTGGCCAACCTTCATCTATGAAAACTGTTAAAAAAGATTTTCTCCATTCAGACCAGTTTACTAGACCTATCCTTTTATAATTTGCCTCATACCAATCTTTGGCTAGGCCGTCTACAAAAAAAACGAAGGATTTCAATAATTTTCGTAACACTAGTCACGTTGTGTCTCATACATTCAGATTCAAAGCGTTCTAACCAATCTGAAGGATTTTGTTTTTTATCAAATTTTCCTATAACAAATGTCTCTTCTATCTCCTGCAGTTTGATTTCATCAGCTGATGTGATGTTTCAAGATTTGGCCTTCTCATTTATGAAAACCTCTGCATCTCTCTTCCTAACCTCGCTATGTTTTAGTCCGGCCTCGTCAGACCCCACACTTTCCTGGTGGGATTCTCTGCCTTCGTCTTACTAAAACTAGCACCTCCCTGGAAGAGATTTCTTCCTTGCTGACGACGGTCATCTGGGCCCTACAATCTTTACCTAGTAGTGTCGGCCACTGCAATTCAGTCTGCCTCTTCCGGTTCACACTCGCCTTTGGTATCCGGACGGTTTTGATGAGTGTGAATTCGTGGTCATTCTAAGGCCACATAAACTACGTACAATACCTACCCTATACCTCTTCTCCTGAACATTGTTTAACAGGCACATATCTATCAAATATGGACCCAGATAGTGCAGTAGTAAGACCCGTCATGAAATAATTGTCCAGGTCATAGCTTAATCAAGCCTCACTTTTTTTGAAAATCTAAATAGTGCCAAAACGTTCTTAGTTCGATTACTTTCTCTTTATTACGGTGCATAGAAGTCCCCCTCCCCCAATATATGAACATAGTTCAATTAATGATATTAGTCATTATTGACTTAGCGAAATTTTAGCAGCATTTTTGAAAATAATGAAATGAAAAGTGATTCGGCACATATTCTCAGATCAAGTAGGAAGTGATAAAAACATTTATCTGTTACTGTAACTAATACCTGTAGAGTTTAGTGTAATTTAGACAAAGAGAGATCCCGCCGGTTTTGGTATGGAGGGCACGTGAGAGGGGTACTTGCTAACTTATAATTGGACGCAGCGGCCCGTGCTGACTGGCAAGTGGCTCCTACTCACAGCAGTGGCACATATGTGTTTGTCTGTATGTGTATGTGGTCATTACATGGTCTGTATATTGCTATGTAGCAGCCTGACCCATTATCTGCCCATGGTTAATGAGACTAATTCTGTCTCAGTTCGATATAAAGCTACTTTTTTTTTGGAGTGGAGGACATTTAGTTGAGAGTGTAGATATACTACACTTTTACAGGTGTTTCTGTAAGTACAGATTATTTTAAATAATTGCCTTAAAGAAGACTATTAATTACTTCAAGGATGTTGATATTTTTTAGAGCATGTCAAGGCCTCCATATATAGCATAGTTTTCTTAATTTTGGTCAATTTTTTTTAACTATTTGCTAACGTGTTTCGGGGGTAAATACTGCCCGAGAGAACACGATAGGGAGAGTAAAGCCCCTGGCACCCTTGAAGCCGTCCCTGAGCGCAGGCGGCACCCCAGTCCCGTCTTTCTGAAAGGCTGGACATTTATTCCGATAAGGATATAGGTATATACACTAGCACAGTCCACTGATGTTAACATTCTTTTGAATGTTCATGGGAAAACCCAAATGGCCATGTTCATAAAACAAGATTGTCATTCCTAGGGCTGCTACTTCCTTGAGATTTAATATGACAATTAAAATAAAGCATGTCAATATGAAGTAAACTAGTAAAGAAACTGATTAAGAGGACTGTATAATTAATATTATTAATAAGACAAGGCGAAATTCAAACATTTGTCAACGCATTCAACATAACTAAACAATATTTGTAAACTTAAAACTAGATACTTACAACATGAACTTAAACTTATGATATAATTTTGGAGTTGTGTAACAAAATATGGGTTAGACTTCCTTCCGAGACGAAAAATGCTTGCAGTTAGAACATTGTTTGGTGACACTACACTCTTACCTACTGGTCATGTGTAGTTCAATATTTAAGCAATTCATTGAATAACAGGGTTGTAACATGTACAGACAAGCCTTAAAAAGCATGAATTTTATTGAGTGAAGAAACCTGATTGGTGGCTACAAAATTGAATTTTATTCGTGAACGATTCTGGTCATATATCTCCAAGTATCTACTTAGTAGTAATATGTAATTCAATTTTAATAGGTTTAAGTGACAGGATTTTGAACTAGGGGAAACTCATCTCGCCGTCATTGTTCAGGAAACGAGCCGTTCATTGTGTGAGAGCACCTGGGGCAGATTAGTTTTAGAATTCAATGTGGAAGGATACGGCTTTATATGTTGTGTTTGAGTTCGTCATTATAAATTATAGTGATCTTAAGTAAATGCTGCTGATAAATGCTGATAGTTTATAAAAGAAAATGTTTTATTTTTAAATTATATGTTATTTAGTTTTAGAACAGGTTCCATTAGATCGTCGGCTCCGTTACAGCTTATTAGATAATGTTTTAAGTAGGGCTGTAAATATTTTCTATCTAGAGTAAGAAACCATATCAGTTTAAAATAAACATACGGACCAACTGCTAGTCCGTAGAAACAACTAGTATATTTTGTACATCTTTCTATGTAATAAAGCAGTTTCATGTACATGTATTTTCTTACATAATACCGCCAAATGAATCTAAATGTTTATCTCCTATCTAATGTCTGGATACGAGATAATATCACATAACCAGTATGGTTCTTAGTGCATAATTTTTTTTTTTTTTTTTTTCTAAGCTCTCTAGTTAGAATTTTAGGATGAGGAAGAAATATAAAATATTTAGGGTGATCTGATCCTTGTACTAGGAGGACCTGCTTGAAGGTGGTGTGAGAGGAGTAAGGAGTGTGGGAATCCTCGGTGGAGGTTGATTGTTACGGTACAGTGGTGAGGGTCCACTGGTGGCTGGGCCTAGAGTCTTCTCTAGGCATGTAGTGCAGTCGTAGTTAGTCTGATATCAGTGAGGGTGCCCCTTAGAGGCTTGTTGTTGGTGGGCCAAGCGCCGTGATGTCAACCATTTCTTCTGCTTTACTCGATCTTGTGAGTTGCCACCGTGCCGGTAGCGGTGGTGGTGTCATGTCTCGGAAGAGAGGGTTTAGACTGTGCTTCATCAAATCGAAGAACTTGATGTGACGTCGTCTGATGACGTCGGTGATGGTGGGGAGCTCGAACTTTTCGTGCATGTCGGAAGCCTTCATTTCACGAAAAGGGGTATGCCACAGTGCCGTTCGCAGGATGTTGTTCTGGAAGCTCTGGAGGCGAGTTATGGTGCTGGCATGTAGAAATCTAAAGAGTGGTGTCCCAAACAGTAGAGCTGGCCTCAAGACGTTCTTGTATATGAGGAGTTTCAGACGAAGGGATATGGCCTGGCTGGTGATGAGATGTTGGAGAGAGTAGTAAGTTCTGCGGACTCATTTTAATTTATTTTGCAAGAGTGTGCCTGCCTAGGTTGATGCCCAAGTAGCAGATGCTGTTGGCTAATTTACATTGAGTCCCGTCTGTGGTAAAGCTGGGTGGACACTTCTTTTTCCCATGCTGGAAAGAGAAGATGATCCCCTGAGTCTTGGCTGGGTTCACTTGAATGTGGACAGCTCGCAGCCTGTCGGCGATTAATTGGCCAGTGCCCTCTGCAGCCTTTAGAGCTTTCGTTGGGTTGAGGCTGTTGCTGTAGACCCCTATGTCGTCCGCATATGCCGCTACCTCGCAATTGGAGTATGAAGCTCCTACTATATGCGCGGTGTATATGTTGAAGAGTAGGGGTCCCAGCACCGACCCTTGGGGAACTCCGACCACGAAATCTCTTGTGGTGGTTAAGACGGCTCCTATTCGCACAGAAAATGTTCTGCCTGCTAGGTAGGAGGACATGATGTTCTGGAGTTGCGCAGGAAAGTCGTGCTCGTTCAGTCGTCGCAGGAGAGTACAATGATCTACGGAGTCAAATGCCTTCGTGCAGTCAAGGGAGATCATCGCAGTGACTCTGTTGTGGCGCATGTTCGTTGCAACGTTCCGCTGCAGTTTTACAAGGTTGCAGTCCGAGCTAAGTCCTTTGGTGAAGCCGGTCTGTTGAGGTGGAATGATGTCTTGAGCGTCACAGTGTCTGGTGAGATGATCGTAGAGAATCCTCCCGTAGATTTTTGACAACTGGGTCAGCAGACTGATGGGCCGGTAGTGAGTGGATATAATACTAAACAATCCAACTTATATTTGCCAATACAATTTTCATTAATGGTGATTTGTAACTTAGTTTTTTTTTGTTTTTTTTAATAATATTGATTTATGGTATGTAATAATATGATATACAGAATATATGATATCATGTATATATAGAAATAATATGATATACAGGAAGAGGCAATGTTTTATGTTTTAAGTTAACAATATCGTTCAAATATCATCAAGTTTCGTATTGGCATAAAGGGCTTTTTACAACTTCTACATGATGCTACATCACCTTAATAGTGGAAACTCAATGACCAATAGAATGTAAAAAATATGAATCAATTTTTCAATTAACACTAATTATATCTTCATGGGATATTAAAGTTAAATTGATTTCAAAGCTGAAGTACTATTCAAAATTGTTTATTGACAAAATGTCGACGTTTATGTTTTTGTTTTGAAGGTGTTACCGGTGGTTGGACTTTTATTATCAGTCCAAAAGTTTGCGGCAAACTGTTAATAAATACAATCGGTATACAATTATGAATATTTATTAATAATATTTTTTTATATTTGTTTACATCGGAGATGCCTGAACTTGCCGGAAGTATAACTTGTGGATTTTACTACCACTTTGTCTAATAAATTGTATGTAGTTTTACTGACGTTTATTCAAAGTGAAAATTGGATAGATAAATTAGATTAAAACGTTTCCCTGTTTTATGTAAGCTCCTTTAAGAATTATTCTCTCCCCCCTCCCTTTGTCTGAATTTAGTTTTAGCTTTTACTTACTATACCACCAGCGAGCTTTTCGATGGAGATTTATTGGTAATTTGGAACCCTTAAACTAAAGTTTGTAAAAAAACAAAACACGTATCTAGTTTGAATTTGACAGCAGACTTACGAGAGTGGACTGAAAAGTTTCCGACCTCAACATGAACATAGGAGCAGTCGTAAATAAAAGCTAGTGAATTTCGTTGTTCATCTGTTGACAGTTACTCACCAAAGTTTCAGGCATTTTGGACGCGCAGTTGTTGTGTAACAGTCGTTTGAGTGAGTCGATGTGAGTGTTTTTATGAAAATGGACAAAATCGTGTATCGAGCTGTCATTAAATATTTGTTTTTGAAAGGCAATACGCCTACGCAAATCAAAGATGAGCTGGATTTTGTGTATGGGGACTCTGCACCATCATTTACCACAATGAAATTTTGGGCAGCTGAATTTAAACGTGGTCGTAAGAGCTTGGGAGACGATGAACGTTCGGGACGTCAAAAAACTGCAACTACCGACGAAAACATCGCCAAAGTTCACCAAATGGTGCTAGACGACCGCCGAATTAAAGTGATAGAGATAGCAGAGGTTATGAACATGTCAAAAGAACGTGTTTGTCACATATTAGATCAACATTTAGAGATGAGAAAGATGTCCGGGCGTTGGGTGCCGCGTTTGCTCACGTTAGACCAAAAACTTGTTCGAATGAACATTTCCAAAGCTCTGTTGGCGCAGTTTAGGTGCAATAATTCCAAGTTTTGGCGCCGATTAATTACTGTGGATAAAACTTGGATACACCATTATACGCCTGTAACAAAAATACAGTCCAGTGGACTGCAAAGGGGGAACCGGCTCCAAAAAAAGCAAAAACCTGTTTTTTCGGTTGGGAAAGTGATGGTGACTGTTTTTTGGGATAGTCATGGAGTTATTTTAATCGATAATTTTCAAAAAGGAAAAAATAGTACAGGAGCATACTACGCATCATTACTTGACAAGCTGAAGACAGAACTTGCGGAAACACGGCCACATTTGCAGAAAAAGAAAATCCTGTTTCACCAAGACAACGCACCGTCTCACATCTGAGTGGTTGCCATGGCGAAAATCCATGAATTACGGTTTGAACTGTTTGACCATCCGCCTTACTCACCAGATCTAGCCCCAAGCGACTTCTTTTTGTTTCCTCATCTAAAAATTGCGCTTGGAGGACAGAGATTTTCGTCAAAAGGAGAGGCGATCACCTTCGTGAACAATTATTTTGCAGAGAAAATCGCCGAGTACTATTTTTGGACGGGTTACAGAGATGGGAGCATCGCTGGGAGAAGCGTGTAGAGTTACAAGGAGACTATGTTGAAAAATAAAAAAAAAATTGATGAAAAAACGTCTTGTATCTTTGTTAGGTCAGAAACTTTTCAGGCCACCCTCGTATATTATGTGTTACATTCTCATAATTGACTTTTTCCCGCCGTTCTAGTCCAAATGATGAAGAACAGTTATAAATATAAATATTGCAGCTATAGGCACCTCATTAAAAAACCAATTCGTGGAATAGCCAAATTGAAACCGTGTGAAGCATTCATGGAACTTTCACTTTTCTATTCATCTGAAGTGTTGGGCACTGCGTTATTCACACAGTTCAATCTCAATTCCTTCAAAATGTTCTGAGCTATCCTTACACGAACACACCTCATTTCAGGATACGACTTGAGGCATACTCCAAATGGATTCTGTGGAACACAGATGATTTTTAATCAGGTGTGGTTAGTTTCACACTATTCCTGGACTGGGTTTTTCAAATCCCGTGTGTTGATGACTTCCTACTCAATGTTTATTTCTCTGTCAGGCATGACATTGTATAGATAGTGGACCCAATTTGTTGTCGCACGACTAAAATCTTTACAAAATAGTAATGAGTAAGTACTAATGCATACATTTTTCTTAGCATACATTGTTTAATTGACTATATAGTAAATCAAAGACATTAAAATACCTCTAACAGACGATTCAAACCAAAAACTCATTCCAATTAGTGACAAAAAAAGTGAGTTTTAAGGGTTAAAGATAATAACCGCGAGACATTTTCTGAGCCATTTCTTGAGTTTGCACGTTTTTGGCACTCATAAAGTCTATTTAAACCCTAAATTGAGTAATAATGTATCACGCTAGGTTTTTATTTGTCTACGGTACATACCTGTTACAATGTAATTGGAATGGACTAAGGAAGTGAGCACTTCTTAATCAAATCTGAGAGCAACTGCTTAATACTGAACTACTTCACTGCTTATAGCGACGCTTATGAGCATTATAAATAACATGAAAAAAAAAATTTCAATTTTATCCCACTTAGGAGGCTATTGTCGGTGAATTACAGAGCGCTTACATGTAGCCCTTCTTATCTACCCACCTACCACAGCTACCAAGCTTACACCTCATCTGCACCGCCCTCGTCAGCACAATGGATCATATCTGTGCTGTGTCGCAAGATTTGAATTTGCCGCCATTTTTGCAGTAAAGGGCTGGCAACCCTAAAAAAAAACAATTTGACAGCTGACAGTTTAGGGTTTGTAAAAATAGAGCGTTACACGATAGAACAATGTGTATTTATTGTTGAACATTATCTCAAAAATAATGAAAGTTTGGCGGCCGCAGTTTGAAAATTTCATAGAAAATATGCTCGGAATTGTGTTTTGACTTAAACAAATGTGAAGAGATTAATTTAGGGAGACTGGATCAATCGGAGACACTAAACACACTGGTCGTCCAAAAACAAGCCGTTCAAATGTCAATATGTAAGAAGTGCGTGAGAGTGTTGTTGAAAATCCAGGAACATCAATTCTGTGTCGTAAACACAGTTCTTTGTGCCGAAATTGGATGATATTTATGTGGCCAATATGTGGTTTCAACAAGATGGTGCCAGATGCCATACAGCCCATGAAACAATTCAAACAAATACTGTATGAGACATTTCCAGGTACTCTCTCGTATAGGTGATCAGAATTGGCGCCCTATATCGTGTGATTTAACACCTTTAGATTTATTTTTATGGGGTTATTTGGAGTCAAAGGTGTATATCAACAAGCCCACATCTACCCGTGCATTAAAAGAGGAAATTCAACACTGCATCAACAAAATTCAACCACATTTATGCCAAATGGTCATGGAAAATTTCAACAAAAGAGTGCGTATGTGCCAGCAAAGTCGTGGAGGCCATTTGCCCGATGCTTTATTCCATAAATAACCCTATCCTATTTACTTTGTAATTCAATAATAAAAAAAAAAGATACAACATTGTTCTTGTTACCTCAAAATAAAAAAATCTAGCTAGGTAATTTTCCCGACAATATCGTCGTTTTATAAATGTAAGTCACAGCCCCATAAAAAATTGTGGCGTGTATACTAGCATGGAGAGCAACCATTTAAATTTTTAGCATGGGGGGGGGGACTGGACGTTTCCGACCGTTTGAATTCTTGATGGTCACTCTAGTCCAGCAGGGGGAGATGCAGGCCAACCGTTCTGCCACTAACATAGAATATGTAGGGTAGTCCACTGCTGGGTAATTTATCTGTGAGTTCTACAGTGAAGAAATTTAGGCGATGACATCAAGAACAACTGCGATCATACATAGCTTATATCACCATAATCATGATATGCCTCAAACCAAGCGTAAAGTGAACCAACGCTTAGAAAAAACACCGACATCTAACCCGCACAATCGATTAAAAGGCATACTAAAACACCTCTCACCTTTATAAACTATCTTTGACACACATCTGAAGGCATACCTACTCATTCTGAGAAACATTTAGGCCAGCTGAAAAATCAAACGTAGATACAATACATAAGTTTTCAAGAATAAATACCTGCTGTAGCGACCGCTAACTACATAAGATAAATCACCCTATACTCTATTGTACATATATTTTAAACTAATTTAAACAAATGTAAATAACATTACCAAAGCATAAATCATTGTAAATGTGGTAAACAATAAACATGCAGCTGCGAGCCAATTAGTTATATGAGCTGGGGCACCAGCTACCAGTAGCACTAAGCGACCCAAACCACCGAGAGGCCCGAAGACCCTTACCCAGGTCACGTATCGGTTACATATCTCTTTGTCAGAGAACAAAGAAACCCACATGGGTACAATAAAACCAAAGCTGATTGGCTACTGACGAAGCCAGCTGGGTATTTAAGACCGGTGGTTTGGTCCTGTATATCATTCTACTGGCAACTGGCTGACTGGCTCGTGGCCCCTCTGATGTTCAAAAACTTGGCTTCCTCATTTATGAAAACCTCTGCATCTCTCTTTCCTCTCCTCGCTACGTTTTATTCCGGCGCTGTCAGACCCCACACCTTCCTAGTGGGAATCTCTGCCTTCGTCTCGCTAAATCTAGCACCTCCTTGGGAGAGATCTCTCTCTAGTGGACAACGGTTGTCGTGGCCCTGCAAGCTTACCAAGCAGTGTTCCCACGGCGATTCAGTCTGCCTCTCTCCGGTTCACACTCACGTTTGGGATCCGGACGGATTTCGCCTACCCTCAGATAACGAGTGTGAATTCGTGGTCATTCCACGACCACACAAAATACCTACCCTATACCTCCTTTCCTGAACATAGTGTATTGTCGGGGCACATACCTATCGAAAATGGAGTCAGTAAGACCGTCATAAAACGATTGTCCAGGTCATAAACTTAATCAGCCCTCACTTCGTCACCAGGGCTAGGGTAACTAGGCACCCCCCTCGTGACGACCCGACACATGCCATCAATCTATCTTAAAATCCTCACATACTTGAAACTTAAAGGAGCACCTTACCAGTAAATATTCAAAATATTTTTTCAGCATTTGGCCAACTGAGATCATAGCAACTCTGACCAGTATAAATTGAGAATTTCAATTAAAAAAACTAGTTCTAGAGATAAAATGTGACTCCCTGAAATAAAAAAACGTTATTATTACTGTGTATGGTTTTCATTGGTTACGTTGTGCAATAATTGTCCTACCCTGAGGATAAAAGACTTGAGCTGTCAAAATAGATTGCCAATTAAAGATGAATTCGAAGAGAAACGAGCTTTTGTGTTATTTAATAAAACTATAAATAAATTTATTTTTTTAGGTTCAGTGAAGTATAGTACTAGGGAAAGAGCCGCTTGCTCTCAGTGGTGGTGCTTAAAACTGAGTACGAGAGCTAAACAGAAAAATCATCTATATTTATATTATGTACCCCATAGTACTAATTTGCCACTTAGTGCTGACACCCTCTAATTCCAGATTTAAATATTTCAGTTTTTGAGTTCGGCCTAACGCTGTCATTATGTACATATTTAAATTTTAAAATAGAAACTTGATTATTAAAATTTTATTAAATTACTGTATTTATCGACAAGAGGCCTTAGTTAGTGCCTTTACAGTGAGTCTGTCCTTCAATGGGCGAAAAGCCTTGGAGATTATCTTGCGGACTTACATTTAATAGGCCATTATGTTGATGTACAAGCCTCTCAGAGTACAAAGCCATTGTTTGCACCTCAAAGAAACTTTCCCTGCTAAGGGAGTAACATTTCCTCTTATAAAGGCTACAGGCAATAATGTACTTTAAAGAAGTTAAAGACGTGGCTCCTTAGAAGGCAATCGTTGTCAATGGACGAGAACAATGGTGCTCGCGATGGATAGCTCTGTCGGAACAGCATTTTTTACTTTGCTAATAATTATTAAATAAAATAAACTTATCAGATATTAAAGGCTTAAGTTGAAAAATCAAACAAGTAGTTTTTCAAAGAAATTCAAGCAAAATTCTACTTGACCTATCCTAAGAATAACCCGCATTTTCAATCTCAACTAGTTGCCTTGATATTTTTAGTTATAAACAAATACGAGGGTGCATGTATAATATTGAGAGACGTTAGGGCAGGACCCTACTAGATTTTCAATTACTAATTAGATATTTCTAAAATAAAGTTAGTTGAGTGTGGAGCACTTAAGGGTTTCAATGGTCTTACTAATTACTCCCTCCGTCTTCATTGCGTTTGAATAAATAAGTGTCTATAACACTGGCACTCTACATATTATAAGTAAATATTTGAAGACAAAAAAAACAAAAACATTATTAGCATAGAATTAAGATTTACACAATTTTAACAAATTAGTTCTTATAATAGATTGAAATTTTATTTGTGAGATTCCGGACTGAAAGTTGGTAAATTTAAGTGTTAGTGCTTGTGGAAAGGTGCTGTAGTAAATATTTGATAGAAAATAGAATGGATATGAACAGAAAAATATTTAATTTATCATAATTTATAAAGAAAACAGGGAAAAAATACACAATCAATTAATAAAATATTAAAATTACAGGTGGCTTAAGTCATTTTAGAACCACTTACGTAAAACGTACATAAAAATAAGGAAAGTAACTTGTTTAAAAGTAGTGTTCCGCTCTATTTCAGTTCGACTATTGCTTACAGTGGATTTGAGAAAGTGGATTGCCTGATGGAGGCCTGAAGGTCCATAACCCTAATCCTAGGTAATTGGGTTTTACACTTCCGAGTTAGGTTTTATCGGTCCGATGTGTTCCCGTTAGGATCCGCCATCAGGAACCTTACTGCTTCTATTTACGACGGTGAAATAAAATCTGCTGTCCGACTGCAGGTATCGCTTCAAGGCTTGAATCAGTTAATCGCGTAAGGATAAATAGCTAATTATCATCATTGAAATGATTTGAAAATCTATTCTGGGGCATTTCTTCCTAAGAATAATAACAGCAGACAGTATAGGAATGTCTAACAGACAAAACAAAATACATAACATTAAATGAATTTGATAAGCTTATGACAAATACTAGTTACAAATGAATGCGAAAAAATAAACTGAATAATAACAATGAATTATGGATTGTTAGCTAAATTGGAGTAGTAATATATTACTAAAGATTTGTTTTTATTAAAAAATAAAAACAACTAGTTTGCTATCTGTCGATTGAAGTTCGTGAATTAATTTAATTTGAATGATTTAGGAATACTTGTTGCTTTACAAAAAAAAGTTGTTACAATACTTCATAATACTAGTTTACTTCCAAAATTACAATAATTGGGGAGGGGGAGTTTTAAACCCTCATTCACGCAGTACCTGCGGGGTCATATACAAATTCTGGATAATGTTCTTTCCAAGTTCATAAAATTCCATTAAAACCTATCCAACCACCCTAGCACAGTCATTATACTACCCCACACATCCCTATAATCCTCCTCTGGGACTAAAGCGACAGTGGCCTTGTGACCTGCTATAAATACGTGACAGAGAGAGTCCTGGCTATCGTAGATTCCCCTATCGTGTACTGAGCGTCTGTGACTCTAACGCTCTTGGTCAGCCTCCACTGACTCCTATTCGGTGAAGAGGGTAATGGAGAAGCGTAGGGACTTCCCAAGACTCCGCTCCCGCATGCGAGGAGGATGACAGTCATGTGGATCAGGGAGGCCTCTGGGGTTTTTGTAAATACTGTATGAATGAGTGAGTGAACTGTAAATGTTGTATAAATGAGGACATTGAACACAATCATTTACTGCCCAAAAAGGCAAATGGTAATTTTATCACAATTAAGATTTGAGTTTCATATGGATTATGCTCTAGAACAATTCATCAACTGAACCAGACTGAAGCGCGTCTTGAATACTGGTAATGTCAGCAATGAACTGTTTGTCCCTAAGTTCTATTTTGATTCAGCACCCCTTAACCTTCTACCCAATACATTTATTAAAATCAACTCTTTTTTGCAGAGCTGTCGTTGCAGTGAAAGGCCGGTTAATCACAATGTTTTCTCATTTGCAATATGATATTGTATTTGTGCATAAACGTTTTATAAACGGTTTATGAAACGCATAAACGGTCGTGGTGCATAGAAAATGATATAAATTATGCAAACAAATTATTAAGCTAATAATTTAAATGTTATTTTAAAGTCAAAAATGTGATCGTTCACAGGGGATTTTGTAAGAAGGTATTAAATAAATAGAAAACAAAATTAGACAATAGCATAACCATTAATCAAAATGAACTACTCTTATTACATTGTAATTAAGCACATCTTTCAACATTTCAACCTATTGGCTCTTGCAAGGAGGGAATTTTGGCATTCAAGAGACCCTATAACGATAGAGAAACAGATTGGTTCAAATCACCGTAAAATGGTAGCACCTTTGTTCTCGGTCATTTGGCAGAAATAAAACTGCTGTAATAGTCCTATTCTTTTCATTAAGGTTCATTACTTCGCTTTTAGCTTTGAAGAACGTTTACTTGATCTTAAAACTGTTTGATGATTTGGCCATATACATTCTGATTATATAATATAGAATATTCCTAGAACACAAGATGCCGTATTTCTAAGTCTGCCTAGAGAACTGCGGCATTCGACCGTTCTGTTCTTGCTCGCTCCACTTTTCTCTAGAATCTCTCTCTCCTGAACACCACACCTCTTATTTCCACACCGCTTTAAGTTTTAGCATTGTTTATTTTTCTGTTGTACTGTATGTATTAATTCATGGATTATTTTGATTATATACTGTATTTAACTGACTCATTTCTTTTTTTTTATCTTCATAACGCGTCATCCATGAATTTCTTTATTTTAACACTTTGAGATAATTGTTATTTTGTATTTATTAATTGAGGATTAGCCTTTATATTCTTAGTTTTTATATTTATGATGAAAATTCTTAAAGCTTCATTTAAATCTTTATCTTAAACAAGTTAGGCCGAAAGTAGCCACTAAAGAGGGGAGATGGTAGGTTGGTTATAAACCGCCTCGTCTCACCAACTTTCAAACTCCTCCTCTCTTCTGCAGTAGACCGTAAACTACTTGGATCTCTTCACCACTCACGTTTTTCTTTTCTTTATTATTTTTATGATCGATGAAGGGTTTCCTGAACTACTGCCATCTTCCTGGCAAAAGGTACAGTCTAGTTTGCCTCATCCCAGATTTTGTGTGTCTTATCTTTGAAAGCCATTTTATGAAGGATGCTTTTTTTTTCTTTTTTAATCTCCTTTACGAAAGATAAATATGAAACATTTTATTGGAAGAGATAGATTGTTATATTTCTCCCCCCATTTATTTTCGCTTGGATATTTTTAAGGAAGATTTGGTATTATTAATATGTTATTAACAATTGGCAATATGTTTTAATAATATTTCCTATCGTTCACCCGTTCGGTGTTAGTTAATTGACAAATTAAACTTAAGATTATTAAGGTTTAGTGGTAGCAAAACTTCCAAAAAAGACCGATCTTGTATATCTTGAAAAACCATTTAAAATAAGAGCCTTGTGTTTCTACTGTACAAAAGTTTATTAGGTCTTAACTTTACTGAAATCGGGTATCATCGAGACTTCACAAGTGACAAATATTTAATTATAAAAGTGGTTTGCCTAGTAATTAGAAACTTACATAATAATTATTTTATTTTATTGATTAATATTTACTTTTCAAGTTTGGTGGGAAAAATCTGTTTTAAGAATAGTACTGACAAATTAATCTATAGTTAAACTATCTTAAGCTTCTAATTACTTTTTTTTTTTTTTGGAAATGAAGTATCTTGACGAATAATACCTTTGATGAAAACGTTGGCTTAGCAAAGGTATATACATAAGATATACCTGATAACGTTTTGTTTTTGTGTTTTGTTTTTTTTTTTCAAGAAAAGCTATTGAGTAATATTATAATTAAACTTTATTAATGGATGGTACGTGAGGCTAAAGATCACATTTTAGGTGCATTGCATTAATTGTTTGATCATTATTATATTCAGTGTTGTTAAATTTTAGTTCAGAAGATAACATTTTCTGCATCGTCTGGAATTGGTTTCATTAAAAAATATACTTGATGGAGAAGGTCTTTAATTGTCTTAAACTCTACGGGTTTACTTTTTGGTTTTTTTTGTCAATAATTAATCTGCGTGAAATGTTTCCCACTTAGATTAGGTTCTCTTAATGAAAAAATTGGTGGTACTTATTTTCAAAGATTTTTTTTTTCTTAGCTCTCTAATTATAAGATTAAGGATGAAGCGAAAATAAAGGGATATTTGGGTTGAGCGGATCCTTGTACTAGGAGTACCACCTGCTTGAAGGTGGTGTGAGGGAATTAAGGAGTGTGGGAAACCTCGGTAGAGGTTGACAGCTGCGGCACAGTGGCGAGAGTCCACTGGTGGCTGTTAATTTGAGTCTCTATTTATGTCTGTAAATCGCCGATCACGAGAAGTTATATATTTCTACATCGTGTTTCTTGGCCATTTATAGGCAAAAGTAACCATAACATGAAGGAGAGTATCTTAGAAATACTTGAAAACAATGTATTTGTAAAGAGATCCGCAGCCTGGGTTCCGATGGCTTAGTTCAGATTGTTGATAATAGTGCTCTACGGAAAATATAAAAAGACTTCCTGGGAAGTATTTGTACCTGCCGCACATTAGGAATGGGATACGATGTGTGGTTTGGAAGCAGCTCTTATTTTACGTTCGTATAGATGACTCCATTCGAGCTGTCATCAACCGAATATACGGCTAGTAATTAACATATTTTAAATTAAATTTTTTTTTCAAAATTTATTATTTGTTTGTATTTTTGTTTTTACATTTTTTTTTTATTATAAATAAATGTTGCCAATCGATTGACTCCTTAGATGTGTGTTAGGAATTTAATTAAAATAGGACAGCCTTTCATTATTTTGTTAATAAAGTGTTTCTCTCTCACACACACACACATACCTCTGTATATATGCCCAACCCACCACGAATATATTAAAATACCCTGACGTGGAGATGAGAGGAAATGCCAGTTTGATGTCTAGATAATTGCTGACTGAGGCAAATCTGCCAACCCTGACGGAGGGCTAATCGAATGGACACCTCCACACCCACCACTTCCATCGACATATCAATGGCAGCAATATCCGGCAGGGATGTTATCGCCCAATCGGATCTAGGGAAATGTCGACAGATTACTCTGGGATATTTACTGTGTATTGACTGTGATTATTGAATTGCCTCCTGTGATTGAGCAATCGGGTAACTCTTAATAATTATTAGTAGGCGAGACGAATTGGTAAAGGGAGATGCCTAATATACACTGGGAACCATCAGTAAAAATCTAACAATAATCATTAAGTGAAAGAGAAACAATTTTGAAACATTCGGGAATTGAACCCAGGATGTTCTCTTACGTTCTAAAGTTACAGAGAATAGTTAAGCAGATAAATTGTGGATAGTACGGAGTAGCCTCGATGGTAAGAGCGTCAGAACGGTTAAAACCTAGAATGTTGAATAAAAATGATCAATTCAGCCACTTTTTTCTTAATGATATTCGTTATGGCGAGTTTCCTTTTCAGATGTTCCTCAAGTTAGGATTACACAATGCATCGGAATTAGAACAAACATTTGGTCTTACGAAATGTAGGTGTCGATTTACAGGAATTTATTATTAAATTGAAGTTTATTAAGTTAAAGAATAATAGACTTAACGGTTCGGTTTTATCAATATTTAAAAATAAAAATTATTTGAAGCAATGAAAAAAAAGATATCACTTTGTAATGATCAACAAATAATTATGCATTACTATTTTACCCCAATAAATAACTACTAAAGCAGAAATATATAGTTTTGTCCTAGACGAGAATCATATTTTCATAACCTTTCAAAAGCAATAAGAAATAGACAATTAAAATTGAGATGAAACAGTTCGTTGTAAGGAAATTAAAAATAACAGTTCTACAAGTTCGTTAGATTAAGTCTCTAGACAACTAACCACTTCTATTAGTTTTAACATGTTTATTCTAAACACCCTTAAAAGACAGTGAATTCTTCTCCCCATGCAATGTTATGGCTGAAGTAAGTCCGGCATTGCAAATGTTTTACGTGGTAATAGCTATAAGCAGAAATAATATTTTTACATTTATATACACATGAGCGCTATGGATAGTTTTTGATGATCAACTTTTGTTGCATATTTTATTTATGTTTATTTCTTGTTGTAATTAGTGTTGGTTGAATTTAGTAGAGTAATTTAATCGTTCTATGTATTCATTATTGTTAGATTGATGTATTGTTGTGAATAGACAACTCGACTAATGAATTATTCCATGTTGACTGTATAGTATGTATAGTATATGTATAGTGGTTTTTTCGTGAGAAGTACATTATTAGTCTTTTTGTGGTATATCTGTGTGTGAAGTAGTTAACACGCCTCAATAAATTTCTGATTTTCCCGTAAATATATACGACTAACCCGATGTTATTTAAACAAAAAATAATGTTGAAGAGAAACATCCCAATGGACCTAATCACACTATGACAGGAAGAGTTCATTTTGTGTGATAGCTCAT
This sequence comes from Acanthosoma haemorrhoidale, assembly GCA_930367205.1. NCBI lineage: Eukaryota > Metazoa > Arthropoda > Insecta > Hemiptera > Acanthosomatidae > Acanthosoma > Acanthosoma haemorrhoidale. Next base: position 32,851,727 of record OV884015.1, read on the forward strand.
TTTACATAAATTATTTAAAACATTTCCTTTAATTTATTTATTAATTTTTACACCATCGGCATTAAAAAAAAACTACATTCTTTATCTTATATATGAGGTTGGTATATTTGTGCTGTTCCTTCACCGATACTGCACTATAGGCAATTCTTGACATTTTCTCTGGCTCATTTGATGCCCCCCACCGGACCGGGGTCCAAATCCCGTTCAATATCAATAATCAATCTAATAATTATCGGTCGCCATTTTACTAGTAACTATTTACTTACAGTTTCATAAATGCAAAATAGCTGGCCATTTTGACGTTAAACCTTAAGTGCAGTTTGAAGCATGACTTACTCCCTAAGGCACATTATGGTGCAGTATTCTCTAAGGTCAGCCATTCAACGACCATTATGATCACAGCCTTGAGCATAACTCAGCATTATTCTAATCTTCTCTTCAGTAAGCAAGGCTCCAACGGACTCTAGCGTTTCTCAGGCTTCTTTAAACGTCCTTTCCTCTGAGGACTTGGTCCACTTGACGTCTTCACAGAACCGCTTTTCTTAATTAACGACAGAATTTTTCACTTTTCACAAAAAATCTTTTGTGACTCCATTTAGGTTTCAAGTAGTTAGTCGGTGTAGAAACTGCCTTCTGTTAACGAGTACCTTTTTTGTTGAACAACTATTCCCGCCTAAATTTTGTTTGGAATATTGGTGAGTAGGAAGCTCATATTTTGTTTGAAAGTTGTGATTTCATCCGTAATAATTAAGGACACAATAAACATCACTCTAGAAATAAATAAGTTTTATTTTTGCGTTGAAATTTTCAATAAATAATTCGATGAAATGTATTTTTTATCGAGAAAATATATAAATAAATATTTTCTTCGAATATTTTTAAAAAAAACTCAAGTTGAGTACCATGAATAACTCTGAATATTGTGCCTTTTGTACTTTTATTTTATTTCTACAATGTATATTTCAAATTTTATTTTCATATTGAAAAAATTTAAGTCAGTAAAAATTTATTTATTTTTTATTGCCTTGTTATTGTCCAGTTCAAGAGGCCCAATGCCAAAGCAAACAAGGTCGCTATTTTGAAAATAGTGATAGATGGCAACAAATAGACAAGTGCGGTCGAGTTTATAATAACTCATTCAGTAATAAACATCATCACAATAGATATTTATGATGAATGGAACCAAGATATAAACTTATGGTTCTAAAAAATTACCATTGGAACGTCTAATTTATATTTTCAACCAGAGTATAATTCAAGCGACGTCCTTAGACTACAACAAAATACCCCCGATTCTAAGAGACCGTCGCAGAGGTCTCGTGGTTAGGATGCTGACTTCCAGCTGCGGCAAGCTACGGTTCCTCATAATACGTTTTTTTAAGGTTTGGTCTTTGGTCTCTGGGCCGAGAAGATGGTCGGGATTAAATTCAGCCTCGTGGAGATAAATGAGTAGCTGCTAATTGTATAAAAAATGAAATTGAACTAATAAAATCGAATTTAAGTTCGAGGGGAAACGAACCCATAGTGCAGAGATATCACGCTTGCACCTCTATATGAGATTTGATGGCAGGAATTTTTTTTTCACATATCATCCCTTGTCAAAGATCGATGTGAAAATTATATATGTTTGGGCTCCATAGACAGTAAATCAGTATTGATTATAAAAGTAATTCAGTGTTTTGTTTAAACTTAATTTTTGTTTGAGTGAATCTCAGTAATATTTTTATTTTATTTTTTTTATGTAATGAGTGGAAAATTTTAAAATTGTAAATTTCTTTTTTTCTTTATCTTCAGATTTTTTCGGCTAGAGAAAAGTAGGAAAAGCGTTTGTAAATATTTTACACACGAACATATGTTTAAGATTAAAAAACAAAAGAAAGTGTAGGTTATGAAGTGTGTTTTGTTTTTTCTCTTGAACAGCAGTTTTCAATTTGTTACATCAACATACCGATATTTTACATGAGAAGAAGATAGTTTGAAGTACTATAAAGCTCGAGGAAGTGAAGAAATAGGACTTTGCGTATTAGAGGACAAGGAGCTTGGCTTAGTCAGTGTTGAAGATAGCAGAATACGGGCCTGTTCCCCTGCGAACAAGAAGTCGCTGTTTACTACAAGTTTGGACTTCTCGGCCTATCTCGTCTACAGATCTCTCCGTGCGCATCGCCGCTCTGCGCTTGACTATACGCACTCTTCTCCGAAACATTGTATCGTGACTATAAACTTTTTTCATTATTTACTATACATTATATTTATATTTACTAAAAATCAGGCCTGGTTAAATTAACTGTTAAATTGCTGATCAGTTATTTTTGAATAAAATGAATGGTTATTTATATATTATTTTTGATACTTTGCTTATTGTTCATGCCTTACTGTTGGCAATTTTGTAACGCTAACAGACTCAATCCAACATCCAGCTTCTCACGACGTAGCAGGCGCAATTTCCTGGCGTTTGGGGAATTCTTAATTCCCAAGAGCCCTAGCGCGAACAATATGTTTAGGGTAAAAATAATATTTTCTTAATTTCAGAGATGGAATTTATCGGTTCTCATCATACCTGTACTATATTTTTATTTTTTTTATTTTATTTGTTTAAGCCCGAATATCGATTACTGTCCCAGTTCTATGTGTAGCTCAATATGCTGATTCTCAGGAAAACAGGTCCGTGCCAATACATACGCTTTTCTCTCCCTTTGTGCACGAATTGGAGCTCGCTCTATTGTCTTTAATTCTCAAGTGCCAATTAAATGAACGGACGAATTAAGTCTGTATTTAAACCGTATATTTTGAAATCGGGTCAGATAATATTATATGTGTACCTACACGAGTTAAACATTTTTTTGGGGAGGGATTATAAAAAATTCGACCAAAATTGTAGCCAACACTAAATATTAAGATAGAAATGTTTTGAAGTGAAAGGGAAATAATTGCTCTTCGTTCTCGTTCTGGAGAGACATATTGAAAATTAAATAATAATATTCAGTAGAGTTATATATAGTACAATAAAGATATTATATGTCAACTATTCCAATATATATTACAAACCACTTTATAGCGCTTCTTTTTTCTCTTTTATTTATTTGTTCCCCTTTTTTTGTTTCTGTTTCTTACATTTATTACAGCAGTGCCTGTCCAAAAAAATATTATTAATTTCCCGTATTGATAAGTGTCATTAAAACTTCAATCGTAAATTGTCATGTGACTAGTGATTTTATTCTATTTTAAAGCCTCACATCTCTTAGATTATGTAAGCGCATGCAAGGTTTATTATTTACGAGGTCTACGCGCTTGTTAGGTAATGATACAAAGTAACGAATTTACTATCATACTGTGTAGTAATAGACACAAAGTAATAAAATTTTTTATCATTAATGAAATAGTATAGTACAGACTAAATAGCAACTAAGATAGCCATCAAATAATGAATGTAGATAACTAATTTACAAAGGAACGTTTTTAACAGACGCTAATTTTTACGAGAAGGAAAATAAATCCCCACAAAGTAGCTTTCGAAAAATCAGAATACATTGCACAAAGTCTAAAAGAAACAAAAATTGATTTTTAAAAACAAAAAAACGAGTTTTATATATATATACCAAGATTCCGCTTCCTCCTTCGTATGTGAGGGAGGCAACAACCCTGTGGACTTGGGGGGGGGCCTCTGGGCTGTTTGTAAATATTGTATGAATGTGTGAGTGAATGATGAATTGTAAATATGGTATGAATGAGAACATTTATCTTAATTACTTATTGCCTATTAAGCATTAAGGCAGATTGTAATTTCATCTTAATAAAGTTGATATATATATATAAATACCGGAGAGGATTTCATTCGTTCCTGTCCCTCTAAAACACACGCATGTGAATAATTTAGTAAAGATATTTACAACAGTTCTAACACAGTCTAAACTTCAAAGGTTAAAACCTATAAAATAGTTTTAGGCACGAGTGGGAAAACTTGCTAAGGTACAAACCAACTTGACCTGGGTTTGAACTCCGAATAATTTCTGCTGCGTTCGAAGGGACTTGGAAGTTCTTAAGTCTGGACAAAGGCTACTCTCGAGATTGTTATTATATTATGTTTGTTTTTGTTTTTTTTATTGATTTTGAACTAGGCCCCTTATGTAATCTAACAGAATCCCTAGCCTGGAGGTGGAAGGTTCACTGCCACTTTAGGTTACTGGTCCGTGGATTCACTGCAATCCCGTACCAGTTACTGGTATCTTTGGTCGGATTGTTTGAAATTCCGTCAGCCGTGAAAAGCCTGACTGCTACAAAGTGAATATCTGATATCCATCCTGTCGGTTGTACTCCAGTCGCACAAATCTACATTTCTACTTGGAGCTATTTCCGCCAAGCATTTCGACATTGGAGAGGTAGCATAAGCGATTTTCTGCAATTAACCGTCTAGTATAAAGGACTTTCTTCACTCTCATAAGTGGGTATATGGCCCACCCTTGAGCCCTGGATGGAACCACTCGACTTTAAATAAATAAACAAAGAATATAACCACACCTGTAATGACACTCATCACTTATGCTCTGGCAATGCACGGCCGTTGTTTGAAATAGGTTCTTAATTATTAAGATGAAGTTGACTCTATTGTTTATGCCGTTGAGTTAAAAGTATAAAAAGGAGATACAAATCACCTTAACGCTTATTGAGAGTCTTTAAGCTATTTTGAGAAAAACCTAAGAATGAATTGTGCACTGCTTGTAATTATGACAGCAAACAGTCTTTTTGAAACTATTAGCATCTCTACAATGTTAAAGCCAGGGTGCAGATCCATTTTACTTATGTAATTAATAAAGAGAAATTACTGCAATTAAGTACAGTTAACTTAAGTACAATTAAGTACATTTAGAAAACTGCTTCAACTATCAGAAATTCCGACAGTATTATATTAAATTTGGATAAACTCTAAAAGTAATAATTTCAATTTTTAATTTAAAAGTGTATTTTACTGAGTTTTTCTTTTTTGCTTTATTTTTTTACAACACCCTACCTATAAATTTATTTGCTTATATGCTTTTTGTGATTTTTTTCACGAGGTTCACGCATTCTTGTTTTTCTTCTTGTCATTCGTTGTCATTTTTTTTGTTTACTGAAATCATTTTGAATTATTTATAACATAATACAAGGACGAACCCTTACCGGGGTCCACCGCACGTAGGATTCAAAATAAGCTTGGTATAATAGAATAAGTAGAAAAACATGAAATTCATAACTGCTGTTTTGGTGATATTAGTAATTTATTGTTTTTAAACAGATTACAAATTATAAATAATAACAGCACAGCAGTTCAAGTTGGACACGTTCTGAAAATTATAAAATGAAAAACATATTTGTAGAATGTAAAATAAATTTTTACTGTGGAATAAATATTTGTAGAATGTAAAAATTGGTATAATGGGTTTCATAAAAACTTTTTTGCCTCTTTCATTACATTTGGAATTGAAATTCGAGCCGAATCCTTTAAATTTATGACATAGCTCAAAAATGGTACTAACAATTTTTTTACGGAATGGCCTGCAAGGGTAAATTCTTATTGGTGAAGCAATTCAATAGTTATCATCTATTTATTTATTTATTACTTATTATTACTGGAGGAAGAAGACTGTCCATTGTAATTTGACAACCTGAAAAATTAAATTAAATTATTATTAAAAGGTTATGTTATCATTATTTCTACGTAATAATATCTGTAATTAGTCAGTAATTAACCTATTCTTATATCATTTTCATTTAGTATGGTTCAAGAAGCTAGGAGGGGGGGAAGCAAAAACAAGATGTTCGGAAAATTATGACAACTATATTAAACATAAATCGAAATAATTTATTTACAATGACTGGAACATACAGAATGCCCTGACCTAATCACCTAATTTTATTCAATCAGATTCATCAGTTCTCTAATGAAACCATGTAATAACTTGTTTATTATTAGAATTAAAAACTTTTTTTTTTCAATGAAATTTGAAGAAAATTAATTAGTCGATAAGTTTTGTTCTTAACTGGGCTATAGTGGGAGGAAGGTCGGTATAATTTATAAATAGAACTGAAATAGATGAAATCTAGGAAGAAATTCAGTCAATTACGACAACCTGAAAAATTAAGTTATTATTAAAAATAAAATAATATTATTATTTCTATTTCTAAATATACTCCTAATTAGCTTAATAAAATACTGTTCTTGAGTAATACATGTATATAACATGTAACCTTTGGAGATCCAGAAAAAGATTAAGCAATAACTCGTTTATTGTTAAAATTACAAGGAAATTTCATGAAAAAAAATTGAATAGTATTAAATTATCAAAAACCTTCTGTAACACTTCTAAATTCCATTAAAGATAACGGTCATATTAGACATTTTGGGTTTTCACATTATCTTGAACCCTCCACCAAGTCAGAAATGTCACTCAATAACTCAACAAACTCTATTGCCGGTCTAAATGTCCAATTTGATGCAGTAACACCAATAAGTGGCTGAGAGAGAATGTTCTTATGTCATTTTACGTACCATGGGCTCATTGTCTCATTACATGCAATTTCATGTGCTAGAGCGTTTCTAAACTCAAACTATAATACAATTAATAGGTAAAACTAAAGTATACACTTATTTATAAGTAGGAAACCTTACACAAAAAAATACAAGCTACATGTAATAAGTGGTTATTATTAGGAAAAAAGAGACATCAACAACCAACCGCAGTTAGCGAACACTGAAAACAGACATGCATAGATGCCAGATCTACAGTCGAAAGTACAACCTGCACCATCCGGCAACCTCGCATATGTGTGTGTGAAAATATGTGAAATTTTTTTTTATCTTATGACTTGAAATAATTATATATTCGTTGATTTGATTTATTTAGTAATATAATAAAACAGCAATGGCTATTTAAAAATTATTATGATAATTTAAATGTCAACTAAATATATTTTTGCTAATGAATTTCCACGATACATTTTCTGTAATGTATGCTGTATAACCTAACCTGAACCATTTGTTTTAAATAATTAGGTACTTTAACCGTGAAACATTCTCACGTCAGTATGAGAGCCTGGGGTGTAATTGACCCATTAGTCCTTAGGGACATTAAAACATTAATTACATAGTTATTCTATTATCAAGTAAAACATGCCATAAAATTCCCAGTCTACTGGATGGATATAATTTCAATTACATTAAAATTTTTTTTTTAAATGCCTAAGATCCTGCATTCATATCTATTTATCTATGTAAATATATCCTTACCTTAATCAATACGGTGTTAATTTATCACGAAAGTTCCTCTGCTACAAGTTCTCGATTATTTAGTTCATCTTCATCAATTTCTAGTCCAGAATCTAAACTGTGTAAACTTTCTAATTCAAATGATGGATCTCATGATGGATCTCATTTGGATCTGATAAATTAAAGAACTTCCTAGATGAGAACAACCAAGCGAAGGAACAACACACAGCATCTCTGTGTTTCAACCGACTACCCGGGAAACCGAATCGAATTATTCAGGGCTCCCACTGCCTGGTTGATTATGACGGAGAATTATTTTCTATTAAATGTTTTAATCGATTTAATTTATATTAAGATATTTTAAATTCTCAAGGTCTACTCGTTTTAGTTATTTCATAAATCTCAGTTATTCAGCATAACCCGAGCGGTTTGTTTAATGTATTTGTTTATTTAAATATATAAGTAATTGTGAAAAAGATATGCTGTGTGCTGGAAAGAACATTTTATAAAATTATTTTTGTGTGCGGTTAATTCACGTGAAAATATAATAAGTGTTGTTACAGTGCAGTATTATACTGGTACCAGAGTTCCCTCTCCCTTCTTATCTTCGAAGCCTGATAGTCTTACACTAGATGTTGGATTGTGAGCACGGTTCTCACTCGATCTGTTTTTGATTTTACTAAATAATTGGTACAGTTCCGTCACTAATATTCCGACGCGTTCCGTAATTGCTCATAGATCAGTGCGAGTAATATTTAACACAAATAATTTAAAACAAACAGTTGTTGTTCACCATCTACAAAGAGAACGACTGTATACAACGCCGGGAACAGAAAACTTCTCAAGGATTCATATGTCAGTTGACGTCTTAAGTTCATGTTATTTTGTTTTTCTGTTAATTGAATTTCTTTTCTTTATTATGAACCATTTGGCATAAACTATTTTATGAATATGAAAATCGCTTGACTATTTCTTTGTTAATTAATGTTAAATTTAAAATAGGGATTTAGATATGTGTTCCGTGTGTATGTACTATCTGTAAATATACCATTGAAATAAGTAAATATCAGTTTAAATCACTTTCGTGAATTCAAAGCATTTTTAACATAATATAATTTCATTCAAAATTGTTCAATCTATCTTGAAGTGTTAGTGGTATATTTTAAAGTTCTTTGCTGTAAATATACTAAATAAGTATGCTGATAAGTTTTAGTTTTAGAGGCCATCAAGTCCATTTTGTAATTCAATACTTTATATTTTATGCAGTAAGCTTCAGTTCCTTCTAATATTTTTTTTTTATTAACAAAACTCCTCTAATCAGCGTTTCGCTAATTCAAACATCATACATAAAAATCAATGTTTAAAAGCACCAAAAATGTAAATTATGAAATAGAACGCCATGCTATTTTATTTATTAAATAAAAAGACTAAAAAAAATTAAATTTAAAAAAAACTAAAAAAATATTCTAACAATAACCTGTGAAAGATATTGTCTATTTTAATATGCTTATGTATTTTTTGTGTGTACCACAGAGTATTATTACTGAGGATAAATAATGTCAATACTTTATCGATTTAATTTTTTTTCTTTGTGTAACTAAGTTATTTTAAGATAGTTCAACTGATGTAACGAAGTATTAAGTATCGAAAATATAATTTTTTTTTTTTTTCATAACCCCTTTTAATTTACAGATAATTACATGTATAATTATAGATCCTCAGGCGAATCTGTAATATAGAAATGCTTTTTCACAATCGTTTAATAAGCATTCGGCGGAGTACCTTAAGTATCTGCGCAGATTGTTACAATACTTAGCACTTCTCTCCAGCTATGTTAATCACTGACTGTTTGATAGCTTTTATTTAGTTCCCTTTTACATAATTATATAAGCTAGCTTACCACTCTGAAGCCAATCGGATCATCTCACCAAGCCAATACCAAATCAACTAATAAGTTTTGACTCCAGGTTTTTTAAAATGGGTGAAACCTAGTATTCCTATGCATAAATATAGTTAAAAATACAAAGTTTCAATTTGTTTTCACTTACGGTTTTTGAATTTAAATACTTTAAATAGTATATACCAGTTTATCTTACAGTTTTTGAATTACATACGTTTCAATACAATAAAACGTGGTTTTTCTCTTTGTTTTTAAATCTTCAAACGCCTGTAACTCAAAAACTATATATTACTTGTATATACTAGATTAATTTTAAAATTTGTAAAAAAAAAAAAAAAAATGTGCATAATATAAGAATTTACATACTAAATTTTATGATGCTATCTCAATGGGATCATTTCAAAAAAAAAGTTTTGTGGAAGCTCTGTGACCAATTAATGACTAACGACTGCTATCGGGAATGGTAAATAACTAAAAACACCAGTAGGAATAATGACTTTTAGCAATGTAAATTTTATTGTTTCAAATATGCGCATACAGCTTACCTCCACTTCAGTTGGGAAAAGCTTTACATAAAAATACAAAGCTTTCTTTTGTAAAGTTAGGTTTAGTTGAAAGTTTTTGAAAATTAATTTTTCAGTTGAGATAAAGGTATAGAAGTCACCCAATATCATTATGAATTTTCTCCCATACATTTTAATAACATTCATGTAACATATTTTTTTTTCAAAAAAGATTTTGTGTTTAAAAAAAAAAATTTTTGAAAATTTTAAGTTTGGTTTGGTAAATTTCAGTTACATATCAAATTAAAGCCCTTAAAATGCTGAAAATAATGACACTTTGGTTTTAGCTTTCTAGGGCAAATAGTTTTGAAGCTATAAGCTTTTGAATGTTTCAAAACGTGTCAAAAAATATTCGATTCTTGTTTTGTTTTTTTAAATTTATAACTCAAAACTAAAAATATGAAAAATCTAAAATTTTGCATTTTTATACAAACTGCTAACAAAAAATAAATCGTTTATTTCTGAGACTTCCAAAGTTCCTGGCCAATCAAAAACCTTCATTCAAGATAGAATGACTTACAGATTCTGCAATATGTAATATTTACATTGATGCACATCTTGCTAATTATATTTAGTGTAGCGTAACTACATTTTATATAATGTGTGAGCTTTAAAGAATTTTTCTATGGTAGGCTGATGTGTAGAATACAAGGTGTTTGAACAACAGGAAGTGATTGAATGACCCAATCATTAAATATCTGTCTATCCTTTTCAACGGGATAGAGAGAAATAGATTTATAATTATTTATGCAGGCTATTGACGTAAATGATCTCCTTTTGTATAATTTTATTTTTCAAGGTATTGGTACTTAAAAAGAGATATCTACATACGAGTAGAATTCTAATTCTAAATGTCATATTTGCACTATGGATTGCTCATCAAGCATTAGACTTTCAAAATTTTCTTTTTTATTCATAAAGTGTTAGTAAACAATAAATGATTTGCCTGTTCAGGCATTATCAAGGACTTTAATAATGAAACAATACCTATATAATAACATAAAATTACATAATTCTAGATTTAAGAGATTCATTCTACCGATTAAAACTTACTGGTTATTTAAATAGTTTAGAATTAAGAATTTTTTTAACTGTGTAAATTCCCTTCTTATTGTAAACATCATAAGTCTGATAGCGCTACGGAGGGTACAAAAATTGCATCATGATAAATGCCAGTTCTGGATAAATTTAGCTGTAATGGGAAAAACTTCTTTTGGCTGATCTAACAGGAAAGGAATCTTTTAGGTTATAACACACCAACTATTAATTTCCAGCTTTTATAAGCTCCAATCTGTCGCTTTTGCATGACGTCATAGGAAATCATTCATGAACGATTAATATTGAATTATATAATTAACTAATGTATACGAATACAAACTCGTCACTCTAAATGTCATATCTTACCACTAAATCACTGTATATAAATCTTTGGCTGAACATAACCTGTTTACTTAGATATGATATATGTAAGATCACGAAGCGGCTAAGGAAGTAGCCTATATGTTCAGCATATATACAGGAGGCTGAGATAAAAGGAGCCACTGCCTTCGAGATCGCTCCCATCCGTCTAGAGGCGCACTTCCTTTCGATATAGTATCCGGGATAAATCGGAGCCGTCCGCAGATGGAAATGGAAAATAGAGATTGTCTACTCAAGAACAGACCGTCTGTTTCCTGGTCGAGTAGATTGCTTTTGTCATTTAATACAACGCCTATGATATATGTAAACTTATCAAAATTAAACCAACGACACAGGACATCTGACTTCCGACCGACGTCATTGAATAGCTAAACGGGCCCTTTAACGGAAGGACAATTTGAATTTAAAAAGAACAAGAAGATCATGAGTAAATTATTGAGAGTTGCGAATTCGTCGTGTGATTGTAATTTGAACATCTCATGACCGTAGTGGTTGAACTTTTATAAATACTAATGAATCGTTTAACTTTTAACAGTAAGGGGGGGGGGTAAAGAAACGATTACAAGTTTACTGAACTTGTACTTTCTAACATATAAAAAAATATACTTAAATTAATAAATTAAATGGTCAAAAAAATAATAAATTGAAATCGGAACGGTTAGTATCAAAGACAATATTCATATTTTTAACGATCTTTGTCTATATTCTTTTAAATCATTCCTAGTGTGTACTAATTTGAACAATCATAACAGCATGTATAAAAAGCTTTGTACTGAGCTGGAAAAACAGATGTTTTTTATTATTTTTATATTGTATTCTAATTAACACATAATCACAATATTTATAGTTTTATTAAAATGAATCTTTAAATTTCAGCTTGATTGAATCTTTTTACGCATGGTAGAATAAAAAGATTTCCTCGTACCTACAGGGAGGTAGAGCCTCCCCCTTCGGTCTCACCAATTGTAATTTAATTCACAATCTCGGGATTTATGTAACCGTCTAACATACATTTCATCCTTGTCGAAAAATCAAAAGAGTACGGTTAAACAAAATGAAAGACTTGAGATTAAAAGTCTTGTTATATTCAACCAAAGCTCTCGGACCTGAGCCAACAGACGAGGGGTCAGCTTAAAGTCTTGCAAAATTTTTTTGACATTTTTTAATTCACCAACGGTAAACCGAAATTTACTAAAAAGTTAAAAGGAAATATTGATTAACGGAATCACTTTCATCTTCGTGAATCAATAGTTTCAATTTCTAATAATAATTGGATTGTTTACTTTTGATTACCAAAATCTTCCCAATGTGGAAGGAAAATCATTTTCTACCGAGATCACATTTATTTTGAGCTGAGTTAGACCAATAAAAGATAACTTACCTTGTAGGAAATGTATAAGGTAAAACAGAAGGAATACTTTCGTGCAATAATACAGTGCAAATACTCTTGAATCTTTGTAACAAGATATATTTGAGATACAAGATACGCTTAAGTGAAAATAATCTCCAAACGAACAAAAACTTTGATTGGGGCGTGGTGTGTCGCGATCTCCCTTTACTTGTGGCCTATCCTTGCAATTACACTCGCCTAGTCAATATCACATCTGTTAACCCATACCAAGACGGCACAAAAGTGACCTCACAAGAGATTGATTTAAATTTAATGAAGATTTACCTACATAATGGCATTACATGTTGTAGCGACTGCTAACTACTTAGGTAAATCACCTTATACTCTGGTGCATATATAATGTATTGTAATAATGTGAATCATAGTGAAAGTTAAGCAATAAAACACGGAAGGGAAACAAGTCATAAACAGCCAGGTACACACTGGCCTAAGAGCAAAGGGGTCCTACCTGACAGCCATAAACTAAGCGACCCTTTTAGGCCTCTCTTCCGGTCACGCGTTGTGACAGGTGTGCGCGAGAACCGCTGCCGGATTAGACCCTCGCAGCCTCCCGGCTGGAACGGTATTTAAACCAGTCTCCTGGCAGACTCTCTGGCGACCTCTAACTATGCTTGTTTCACTTCCGCTCGAACTCTGAAAACATGCTTTATTCTTTATGAAACCTCTGTACCTCTTCTCTTGAACATAGTGCATTGTCGGGGCACATACCTATCATAAAATGGAGTCAGATATGTTATTAACTCGAACAATCCGCACTTGTCACCTGGGCTAGGTGAACAGACACCTCCTAGCGACACCCCCCGACAGATGTGTTTTGAAAGTAGAAAGGAGTAGGTAAGCTAATCGGCTATGACACACGCTCTAGCAGGGTTCGGAAGTTCTGGAAGCCGCCACTTTGACAAATGATCCCGGAGCTAGGCTGGCTCCTTCTCGGGGACAAATTGTTTTCCCCCTGTCCACAAGCTGATCCCCCCGAATATTTCTTATGCTCCGGACCCGTGAGCCGTTCTGGCACCTCCTAGTGACAACCCGACACATGTCTTAAATATTAAACATTAAACATGTGTTGAGCTCAGATAACTGAGTATCCCCAAAGTGGGGAGGAGACGCCCGCCGCGGGCTAGGGTCACTACAACCTCTAGCCACTGTCCGGCGAGCACCTAGAAAGAGATAAGGCGGGCGGACCTGTGGTCTTTCACCCTGTCCTAGTCGGGGCAGCCTAATTCGTTTTGATCTGACTCCATAAGATCTTTAGAAGGTAAGTGCCCCGACAAAGCACTGTGTTCAGGAGAAGAGGTACAGGGTAGGTCTATAGGTATTTTATGTCTTCTTGGAATGACCACGAATTCACACTCGGCATCTAAGGGTAGGCGAAAACCGTCCGGACCCCAAAGGCGAGTGTAAACCGGATAGAAGCAGACTGGATTGCCGTGGGAGACGCTACTAGGTAAAAGTTGTAGGACCACGGCAACCGTTGCACGCGAGGGAGGGGTATCTCCCAAGGAGGTGCTAGTTTTAGCGAGACGAGGGCAGAGATTTCCACTAGGAAGGTATGGGGTCTGACAACGCCGGACACAAACATAGCGAGGTTAGGAGAGAGAGATGCAGAGGTAGTTGAATGAGAAGACCTTGGTTTTGAGTATAGCAGCAAACGCCAGTGCATAGAGATAGAAAGAGAGAGAAAGAGAGAGAGAGAGAGAGAGAGAGAGAGAGAGAGAGAGAGAGAGAGAGAGAGAGAGAGAGAGAGAGAGAGAGAGAGAGAGAGAGAGAGAGAGAGAGAGAGAGAGAGAGAGAGAGAGAGAGAGAGAGAGAGAGAGAGAGAGAGAGTGTAGTGTTCCAAGTGACGGTCCGGTTTGTTACGCTAATTTTTTTTTTTTTTTCCCTTAGCTCTCTTATTAGAAGATTAAGGATGAGGGAAAAATAAAGGAATATTTAGGTTGAGCGGATCCTTGTACTAGGAGTACCTGCTTGAAGATGGTGTGAGGGAATTAGGGAGTGTGGGAAGCCTCGGTAGAGGTTGATTTTGACGGTACAGTGGTGAGAGTCCACTGAAGGCTGGGATGCTAATTCTGTCTAATGCCAGGGCTTATATAGGAGGCCAGCTAGTAGTTAGTGGTGGGGATGGGTCCCCACCTACAGCTGTTTCCCCCACTAGTTCAGTTCCTCCTCCCACTCTCACTGACGTCGTAACCTTTTATTAAAGATAATGAAACATAGGTACATATTTTCTGATATTCATTTGATGACATAGATACGAGATCTGATACGAGAAGAGGGGAACTTATAATTATTCATAATTAAGAGGTGGCCACAACAACATGTATCGACTTTTTACTAAGAAAGTTTTGTTTTTATTATTACCATTTTATTACCGCGTAAAACCCTCAGGTCATCAACGCCGTTGTTTGTATATTTAAACTCATTTTGGGAAGCCCACCGATGGGAGTCCGAAATTTTTACATTTTCACACGCATGGAAAATTACGAATCCTCTCAGTACCTCGGAGCTAACAGGCTCGGTGAGTGGAGGGATGCCCCAACTGCCCCAGGACACAGACCGTTCCAACCAACCATCCCATACCCACAGAATCAGGAGTTATTTTAATTTTTTATTGCCGTAAGGGTACAACTGGGTTTCTGAGGATGGAGGAAAATATTATAGCAATTAATATTATATGTGTGGTATTTTGAAAATCCAAATATTACATAGTAGGTAGTAGATTAGTCTTGGAGAGAATTCACATTATGGTACGTATGGTAGGTTTGTCACTTTTGAACGTTGAAGATTGCCAGGTTAATGGGAATTTTCAGCTATTTAAAACAATATCTGTAAAAGTGGCACTCCTGAAGTATATGAACCGTGGTTAAATCTTGGTTGCATTTTTTCCATGTGATTCTCAGGTGATAATGCTAGGCCAACCATGTTTGACTGACTCTTCAATGCCCCTCTATTCCCACCTTCTCGACTGTCGTCACGGTCTGAAAGCTTTCCAATAAGAATTATCAATTGTGTTATTGATCTCACTATTTTGTATAATTAATAGTGATCGGATTAGCTAATAGACGAAACTAATCATTAATAATACAAGTTTTAAGTTTAAAGTTATTTATATTCAATATAGATTCGGTGATTGTAAGTGACTACATAACATTTTGATAAAAAATAGTATAATAAAACCCGTTCAGTCCAGTGCCAACCAAAGCTGTTAGACTCCAAAGCTACGTATTGATGTGTACCGGTTGTAAAGAAACCAACATAGCCCACATAGATCCTAGTTAAAAATGTATTTGGTTGTTGTTATGTTTATAGTTCAAGTTCGTCAGTGAGTTAGTTCTACTGCCACCCTACGTGGGATGGTGAGTGCTATTGTCCGATTATCGATTGAATAATTTATTGATCGATTCCTGTATGATTCGATTGTCTCTTGATTATTTGTCCAAACCATCGAATCTAAACAGTCAAAAGTTTCCTCCTACTCCTTCGATGAAAAACACATAATATTCCTGAAACTATTTATCATTCGATAACGATTAGCCAAAGAACAATTGTGGTAGTCCTTCGATAATAATCGATATGTTTTCTTTATTTCAGTTTTTAAATCGATCTCATCTTTAAACGCAAATTTGGGCATCTTTTACCCTCAAAACAATTTTTAAAAAACTTTTTTTCACAGAAGTTATTGATTGCTTACCGAAATTGTTATCAGAAAACGAAAAATAAATGTGAAAAAGAATGTTTTTGTGATTTCTGAATAATTCAATAATAAACTAATTTTGTTTACAATATACAGCAAAACTGTTTGGGTTAAGCGATCTACTTGCTGAAAGACTAATCGGTTATCTTGTGAAAGATATTTTGTAAATGAGTACAGCACGTATGCAAAGCCCCGAGGTACTTCTTCTTACTCTACAGTGGCTGACATAAATGAGACTTAAAACCTCAACTTAGTGATGCCACTTAAGCATCGGTGTTAGGCTTATTGAGTGTTAGCAGTCATTAGCAAAGACCGTTTCTTGTCGTTTGTGCGAGTATGCACAAACTTATCGTACTCATTAGCCTAGGTGGTGATTCATCAGGAGGTTAAAGGAGAAGCTCTTATAGCCATAATGTAAATGTTGTAATATTATAGCTGCTCAAGGATACTCTAAATACCTGCTCTCTCGGGGCTTAGGACGAAAAAATATTTATCTGAAATGGAAACTTCAATTTTTAAAATACAGAAAAAAAACATTACCTAGAATATTACTTTGATCGGCTTTAATTTAATATGTTACTGATGTCACAGATGGTAATTTCATTTTTTTCACTTTATTACATTATAGTAGGCTTATTTAATAATACCCTTTATATGTTTGGTATGATTCATTTCAGAATTTATCCAACTGTAATATAATACTATTTCAATTCCAAATTAGTTATCACTGAAGCGTAGTTACTAATTTCATATTTGTCCATTACTATACGACTATCTAATGTGTTTTTTCCCCCTAGTCATCCAATAAATATTGTTAGTGTAGTAAACCGTTGTTCTTATTTAATCTGTTTCATGATATTCGTTTTAATATGAGCCATTGAAAAGGCTTTTTGTCGAGATTGTTTTTAATTTTTAATAAAAAAATAATTGGTCTTCAAATAGCTGTTATTTTTTTTTTTTAAATCCATGCCACTCTGATGTAAATAGCTTCTGTTAAACCTTTGGTATTATAGGATGTATTTGTGACCATAACAAATAATCCTGTAATAATCAATTTATTTCGTCTCTGAAATGATTTTAATTTAGGTTGTATTGCTATTATATAAACCCTATCGAAAAAGTAAAGGACATGCGAAATTCTCGTCAATGTCAGATTAGAGATTTGAACCAATGAGTCATGAATCAGTTATCTAGTTTACGAAACGGTAGTAGACATTTAATAAAAAGACCATTAAATGAAATAATTCAAACAAACTAATAACAAGTCATATCTTATTTAGTCGACCAAAATGTTTTTTCATCATGTATAGAGAAGGAGACAACATGGTGTTCCAAAATTCTTTACATTAACCAGCATTCTTTTCAAATGTCTTATAATTTAAAATTTTGCTCTTCAAACAAGATAGAACTAAATAAACCATCAGTTGAAATTAATAGTTTAATTATACACGATATTCTTAGGCTGTAGGAAAGAAAATTGTAGACGAGATAGAGGGAGGGAGAGAGAGAGAAAGAGAGAGCTCATTAGTGGTTTGCAGGCTCATCGGCTCAATGCAGAATCTGTTTAAGGTTTTTTTTTACTCTGCAGAGGTTGTGGCTTTGTCAGAAATGAAAAAAAACTGTACACCACATGAAATTTTTTTTTTTTATCATCCACGTGACATTAGCAATAAATTGTCATAATGAAGAGATACAATAAGATAAACAACTACGCATAACAACAGACACATTCTATTTTTTTTTATTTATTTATTTTTTATTTCAAAACCTCAAACAAACAATAATACAAGTGATAATATATACAAGAAACAATCGATCTTACAAATTTCTCCTCTTCCTGCATATTAAATGCATTCGGAGGAGTGCATAATACAATAAAATTTTTTATGTTGTGAAAAGTACTCAGTCTTGTATTCACACTAGGTGATGAGGCTCACCTTCGATTTGCCACCGACACCACATTCTATTATATAGATGTTATGTTTTAATAGTTCTGGGATTTCTGTTCCCTTGGAATTATGGTGTCTTCTAAGATTTTTTATTATAATTAATTGTAATAAAATGTTAATGAATTAGTAGTACTTATCTTTTGTTTTATAGAAGGTATTCAGAAGGAATCTGCTATAATTGACTTGTGTAGTGGTGTAGACATCAAAATAATGAAAAAAAAAGTCTTATAAACAGGTCGAGAAGAGGCATGTTACGGCTGGTGAAATATTTGCCCCAATTTCAGCTCCTCCGGTAAAATGATATAATGCAATTTCTAGGACTTGTAATGGAATGTATCGTGCTTCCTACCTTTATGACGAAGTTATTGTACGTTAATCTATTTACAATTTTTTGTTGTATTTCCTGTAGCATCGCTACAATATATACAGGTTTTGTTATTTTATAAAAATTATATAATGAATAAACAAGTATAATGATATACATTATACGTGACTGGACTAAACTGACTAATAAAGGTGATGGGGCTCACCTTTTTGATCAACCTTAACTAACTTACATACTAATTCTTAACCTAATTTTTGCCGTCGATCGATGTTGCCATCGATGCGGGAGGGATGGTGGGTTCATAGTGTTAAACACTGGGTTTGTCAGGTGCTGCAACGAGTCAAAAAACTTAATGTGTCTCCGGCGGATGAACTCACCCACCGACGGCACACCAAGCAACGGGTGCAAGTTAGCGTTCTTCAGTCTCTCAAAACACCACTTTTCGCATGATCCCATTCTGGAAATGTTGGAGACATTTGGCTGTATTATCAGTCAAGTGGGTAAATAGCGGGGTAAGTAGAATATCCTTCTACTTATAGAGACCTAATATATAAATACGAAACATGTTGTTAGATGTCCTGACTTGGTGATGTGGTCCTTCGTGAGGGATTTTATCATGTCAACTAATACAAAGTCCTTTACCTCATCATCTTCTCGTTTTTTTGGATTTTTTTAAAATTATAAAGCCATATATTTTCACGTGTCAGACCTTTTTTTTTTTTTTTTTCTTCATAGCCCCTTTAAATTTACAGATAATTATATATAATTATAGATCCTCAGGTGAATCTATTTACAAATTATTTTGTATTTCCTGCAGCATCACTACATTATATACAGGTTTTGTTATTTTATAGAAATTATATAATGAATAAACAAGTATAATGATATACATTATACGTGACTTGACTAAACTGACTGTGATGGGGCTCACCTTTTGGATCAACCTTAAAACTAGCTTACATACTAATTCTTATCCTAATCATCACCAGGTCTGACACAAGAGAGAAATGTGTCAGACCTGGTGATGATTCCCCCTTTTGAACAACAAACATGAAATTTTATATCGGGATTCCATGCGTGGAAGCTGCTGGCTACGTAGAGAGAATGCGGTTTCTGAGGCTGTTGTCCAATTCGCCCCATACCTTGGAAATGAAATTTTGTTTACGCGCGGCCTAGTACAACAAGAATTATTTTCCGATACCTGGCAACACGGTTCAATCGAATGTTTAGAGTGGCCAGCATTTAGTCCACATCTGAACCCTACTGAACATGGATGAGTTGTCCAGACAAAATGATTAGTCTGACATTACCATATTCCCGTTTGGAGTTAAGGATTGCCGTAACGAAACAATATGAAAATAATGCGGAAACACGCCCTATTAATTTAAAACTTTGTTAATTTTTTTTAAATACCACTGATTTTTATTTTACTTTTACTTTTAATATTCCTGATATTAAAATTGGTAATCAGTACAAACACTGGAGGGTAGCCACTTTTTTGGTCTCTCAGTCTAGTTTTTATACTGTAAATTTTTTGTTGTTTGTGTTGCAGTTCCCACTATCTAATTGCTAATAATAGTCGGTAAACAAAAAAATTTTAAATTGCTTCTGTGGCGTTTTTTCGGCATATTTCTCGGATATTTTTTGATTGAATTTGAGACAGTCGGACATGTGTTGATTGAAAAAGAGATGAGAATAAACAAATGGCTCAGTGCTGGATCAGAGGTGGAACGTTGACATGTTGGGTTGAGAATCGGATTGCTCTTGACTTTTGATTCTAGACTACAGCCACCGCAATTCGCTCGCTAAAGCAACAGCTCATAAATAATGCAGCCCTTGAGGAAATGTCTATCGGACTTCTGAGTTATATCCCTCAAGTCAATCTCTCGTCTCTTTCTCTTTATCTTCTTCTCAGCACTTAATTTGCTATAGTGTAATTGATTTTTTTAAATAAATAAAATCTATTCATCACTTTCCTAATTGTTTTTATTTTATCAAAGACATATATATATATATACATTTTTAATCGAACTTGAAGAGTAAAATAAAAAGTGAAAAAAAGTACCGGAACCGCTTCTCTCTTTAATAAACACGGTTTAATAACTGTAATATTTACAGAAAAATCTTATTAAAGATTATATCAGCAACAGTATGATTGTATAAATCTTTATGTATAGATGTATAAATATTAACAAAATATAGCCTCATGCTAAAAATTCATGAATCACAATTTTATTTTGAATATGGAGAAATAATTAAGAGAGAAAATACCAGTTCTAGAAGAAAGGTTTTTATATTTTACCGGTAACTGCAAAACTTACATTAGGAATCTAAACACTATTTATGTGAAAACTATAATTGTTTTAGATAGTTCAATCACATTTTATCTTAGTCCAGAAATTTAAAAAAAAATAATGTTAATATGCCATTCTATAATAGAATTAGTTTTGTAAATTTTTTAAAACAACATTTTACTTTATTGACTAGTTTTGTTTTTGATTTTGATATAATTGATATTCTATAGTCGCCAATTGTGTTTATTCAATAACTGATAAATTAATAGTTAACTGATTTTTAATAACAAATACCATTTCCGTGTAAGTCAGGAATAATATCATTAGAGTTTCGATTTGTTACGTAAAAATAATGTTTTTGTTGTTTTCAGGAAATTCTATAATATATTTGTATTCTACTTGTTTTAGTCCTTAGTACGCCTGAATTCGACAAAGCATAGACTTATTACCTGAATAAACTTGTTAGAGAGACTTTAGGCTTTTAATTAGAATTCTTTTCAAATATTTAATATAACTTACATACATTAAATTTTTAGTATTATTTTTTCTTTATTTTTTTTTTTAAACTTTTCTATTTTGGATTAGCATCTTTAGCGTGTCTTTAATCTTAAATAGTTTTTGGTTAGGAGCATTACGATAGATTCCTTGAAATCCTTTCAATCTTAAGTCCTGAGAACAATAGTAATGCCCCTTATTACCTCAGCAACAAACCCTTCAGAGCGATCTTAATATGCTCACATTCTCGAACTCATCCCTTCCAAGTTCATGGTATTCTATAGTCCGATCCGAGCACAATCATTGCACTGCACCATTCATCCCTATAATCCTCCTCGGAGACTGAAACGGCAGTGGCCTCGTGACCTGCTATAAATGCGTAACAATGGGAGCCCTAGCAATGGCCAGTGTCTCCAATCATGTCCTGAGCGTATGTGGCTCTCGCGCTCTTGGCCAGCCTCCACTGGCTCGTATCCGGTGACGCGTGGGGGACTTCCCAAGACTCCGCTTCCTCTTTCACATGCGAGGGCGGTGTCAAAGGTGTGGATTTGGGAGGTCTCTGGGATATTTGTAAATACTGTATGAATGAGCGAGTGAATGAAAATTCTAAATATGGTATGAATGAGAACATTTATCACAATATCTTATTGCCCAATGAGGCAGATTGTAATTTCGTCATAATAAAGTGGTTTTATATCGATACCTTGAGCTGACCGCTGGATTTTCTAAATATTAATGAAACGACTGTGAAAAACTTATTCCATTTCGGTGAATGAACCATCTCAGTTGCTCAGTTAGATGGCTTTCAACAGAAAAATAGCTAAAACCAATGTCTAATATTAGACAATGAAATTGGCTGTTGATAAAGACGTGATAACAAATGTCGAATCTCAAAATTTAGTCTACCGCAATATCTTTGAGTTTCGTTTTGCATTACCGTTGTAATTTGATAGAGCTGATATGTATGTAAAAATATAATTTTTTTTTCGTCCGTATAATTCTCGATAAAATAACTTCATATCACAGCCATGTAGTGCCTAACGAGTGTCAATTTGTCTGCCCATGTCAGAAATAAAATAAAATGACTGCGCTACTAAGGTCCGAATCTCCTCACATTTGACTGCGAGCTCTTGTACAAACAACCAGCAATCGAGTACCATTAACAACGGTTATCCGGGAGACTAAGTTTTAGTCATTACTAACCATTAACAGCCAAGTCAAAAATAAATAAGCAAGATCGGTGCCCGAATCTGAGATCTTCCCGGTCCGCCAATCGAGCTACCCTGCACAAGTTAACTATTCTCCCAATATGAACATTCTTGGGCTATTGTCTTCCAGTGACTGTTTGCCAGCGGGCACGGAGCTGGAAACAGGCACAATGTGTGACTCCTAAAGTAATTTTCCCAGGGCTAGTTAGCCAATTTTAAAAAGAAAAATATGAAAATATAAGGTATACCTTAATATATAGCTTATATAATATATTTTGTATCCCTTTTCGAGATCGGATCCTCCCGGGTATGTGTTTTCTTTAGCTGTTAATTATTATAAATATCCTGATCCAAGTGAATGAATGAGCCATATTACGTACGACTTTATCAATATATGCAACTTAATCCGTTTCGGCTTATACAAGCGCACGTGTATAATATAAAATATGACGTCCAAAGTAGGGTTTCGGTCTCGGCAGCAATAGAGTGAGGAATATTTCTACCGACGAGACAGCCGTTGGGAAGAAGAGAAGAGGAGTACACTTGGACTTGACATCGCTGACAGGGGCTACAGGTGGTCGGTTCGGATCCCGATGGCAAGAGCTCCATCAACAACAACAGCTTCACTACAGAACAGACCACTCTATACAACTGCTGTATACCACCTGTCGTCTGTTGAGTGCTTTATCTGCTGGCTCGGAGGCCGGCGAGTGTGTCGCCTACCCACTACTCACTTCACTCATCACACAATAGCTAGTCTGAATGTACTCCAGTACTCCCAGCCAACTTCGGTTTCAAGTTTGAAGGACCATCTTTAGAATGTCTTGTCACACTAATTATTGGTTTTAATTCATTGTCATGCACCAAAGCAGAGATTTTACATTTATCATTGTAAGGGCAGACTTCTCATGCATACTATTACGGGTAAAACAATTATCTAGTCCATTTTAAGTGCTAAAAGATATTGTGTAAACCTTTTGTGCGTCTATATTAAGGCGACCGCCTACGCTGACCTAGTCAATACGCTTATTTCGCCGCTCTAAAAATTTATAACCAAGGAAATAAATTATTTTATTGATATAATAAATATTGATATATTATATATAAAACAACTTTATTATGATGAAATTACAATCTGCCTTAATACTTAATAGGCAATAAATAATTGAGATAAATGGTTTCATTCATACCATATTTACAATTCATCATTCACTCGCACATACATACAATATTTACAAACAGCCCAGGGGTCCCCCAAGTCCACATGGTTGTTTCCTCCCTCGCAAGCGAAAGAGGAAGCGGAGTTTTGGGAAGTCCCCCACCAGCCATGCCACCGGATACGAGCGAGGCTGACGAAGAGTGCGAGAGCCACATACGCTTAGGACATGATTGGAGAAACTGCCCGTTGCCAGGACTCCCACTGTTGCGCATTTATAGGAGGTCACGAGGCCCCTGCCGTTTCAGTCTCCGAGGAGGATTACAGGGATGAGTGGAGCAGTGCAATGACTGTGCTACGGGATTAGGGTGGTTGGATAGGTTACTATGGAATTTCATGAATTTGGAAGGGATGAGCTCAAGAATGTAGGGTATATGAAGATCATTATGAAGGGTTTTGTTGCTGACGTGATAGGGGGCATTTACTATTGTTCTCAGGACTTTTGCTTGAAAGGATTGGATGTGCTTGATGTTCGACTTTTTTGCAGTCCCCCATTGCTCTATTCCGTATGTCCAGATTGGCTTAAGTATAACTTTGTAAATAAAAAGATAAAAGTAGATAAAAAGTGAAAATAAATATTGAAAAATTGGGAAGCAATTATATTCACTAAACATAGGTCCTGAACATACTAGTTAAATGATCCCAGACCTTCAATTACTAGAATTGAAATAAATGTCGATAAAGGTTTAATTAACCTTTATGCCTTACATAAATTCTATTAGAGTAAAAAGTGAGGCTGCCATCTCATAGCTGTTTCCATTTTCTTGCACGATGTATAATCTATCTGCCCCCTTTCTCCTCTCTCTCTCTCTCTCTCTCTCTCTCTCTCTCTCTCTCTCTCTCTCTCTCTCTCTCTCTCTCTCTCTCTCTCTCTCTCTCTCTCTCTCTCTCTCCCTCTCCCCCCTCTATCTATCTATCTCTCTCAAACATCTAATTATATTGTAAAAAGATTATTTTAATATAGTAACCATAGTTTAGTTGGTACAGATTGAAACTGGAAACTCTTTTCCCGGCCTCGACGAGATTCAATAATACATCCCTAAAGGGGGAATTCCACACGCCTTTCCCTATTTCCTTCCCCAAAGGAGAGAAGCTCGCAGCCGTTGAGAAGCCCCTGTGAAAAGTTAATAAGCCCTTGCCCCCCTGACCGACAGCTTTCTCCAAGGAGAAGCCACCCACTCACTTCGTTTATTTTCTACTTCTGGACTAAATTAATAGGAGTAGAGAATCGGCCAATCGACCTCCATACACTGGAAATGTTATGTTTTATTGTATTTATGGTTATATTATTATTGTATCGCCCACTTGTATTATTGTGTCGGTAATGAACTTTTTCCAGATGGCAGCTAGGCTATTGGTGGCCCTGTGTACAAAATTCGATTTTACCTAAGGAATGTTACAAATTTAATTCTGCTCATAAGTTAATCTATTTAGTTGTGTTTGATCACTGTTAAACGTCTCATGGTCGAGTTAAACCAAACAAGCTCTGCACAGAGTCTAGAAGTGACACCAAATGAGCTTTAGTGTCATGGGTCAAGCCCGTGTGACCTTATCTAGTTGCAAGAGAGACAATTTGTTTTATCCATTTTATGAACATGGGCTCATTACATGTAGTTTCCTTGCGCCTGAGTGTCTCTAAACTAGATTTAAAATACAATTAACTCTTTTACTCAAAATATAGGCTTATTTATGTGTACGAAAACACAAAAAACAGACTACTAAAAGGCTAATTTTAGCGGTAAATTAAAAATTAAGTGAATCCATCTTCTTCACAGTCGATAATTATGCACGTCACTTTTTACTAAATTATTATTGCTACAATTTTTACTAAATTATAATTGCTACACTTTTTACTAAATTATTATTGCTACAATTTTTACTAAATTATAATTGCTACACTTTTTACTAAATTATTATTGCTACAAGTTTTACTAAATTATAATTGCTACACTTTTTACTAAATTATTATTGCTACAATTTTTACTAAATTATAATTGCTACACTTTTTACTAAATTATTATTGCTACACTTTTCATTAAATTATTATTGCTACACTTTTTACAATTTTCTATAAACCTTTGATTGGTTTATTTTACTATGTTATAAATAAGATCGATTTCAGTAATATCATTTAGTCTCAGGATATGTTTATACGCCTAGATGAATTTGTTATTATTCAAAGAAATTTTCTGAAGTTTAAGGAAGTTACTATTATAAGTCATACTTCAAGATGGCGATCAGTAGGTTGAAAAAAAACTAGCAAGCGTTTCATAAACTATTTCTTTATATTTTAATCATTAACTTATTAATTAACTAATAACTAAGAAAATTAACTAACAAACTCGGATTACTGTACCCTGATTTGTGTCGGAACGCCTCCCCTTCTTTTATTATATATTTATCATTTTGTTCATTCGAAATATTGTTTACCATTCCTTTATAAAGTATATTTTATAATATACAGTCCACACCTCATTCCATAACTAACCAGCACAACCCATTAACATTTATGGTGTTTATATCTATAACCTTACCCTCAATAGGGGATAATAGCCCAGATTTATTTCATAAGAAAACACTCGAAAACATCTCGTTGAAATTCGAACTTCACCTGAATTTGTTCTTTGGATTCAGATTAAACAAGATATAAAGAATTTCCGCATAGTTTAAATATATTTAGAAGTGTTAAATATAACAGATAGTAGAGTACACTAACCGTTTTTTATCGTTACCGTAAATTGTATTTTCTCTTGTACGTGGTGTTTCGTGATCCTGAACCGAACTGTTCATTCTCCTGCCTACTGTTCAAGTCAATGCCTGACTTCAGGGTATATGACCAGGCTTGTCTTTCCTCTCCAGTTTCATACATCGAAATCCCAACTGGGCTAACTACGAAATAGCAAAAAATAACCTTTCTTTTGATCTGATGCAATTTTTTTTTCCGTTTGAAATGCGCTGCAAAATAAACGACACAAGCTTTAGCTCCGCCCACCGTTTGTAAACAAAAGAACGCACATTTAATTTTTTTTTTTTTTAAAGACTGAACAAGGCTTTGAAATATCTGAATCGGGCGCTTTGCTGTGAAGCATCGGGTCGGAACGGACTTCTCAAAGAATCAAGAGACAGCCTGTTTGTAATAACAAACCCTTTTATTTATCTTCCGCCCTTTGATGTTGCGTGATTGGTGGACTCGGTGAAGAGATGGCATTGCATAAAAAGTAATATTGTCGACACGAAGGGGGGGGGGCGCTTTGAAGGAGGGCGTACCGCCGCCGGGCATCCTTCTGATGAAGTGGGCAGTGGACTAAAGACTCGGGACTCTACTGCGCTTAAGAGACTTGATAGAAGATATCTGAGGATCTGGAAAACACAAAAGGATTTGTTAAATCCTTCTAGGTCCGCTCCTAGTCACTGGTTTCCTTTCATTCAACAATCATTGCTTTATCACAAAGTTCTTTCCCCTGCCACGTTATTTATAATACAAAGCAAATGTCTATGAATAATATGAGGTATACCATATTAAACTACGATTATTATATTATATATATTATTATAAACCCGGTGTTTAACACGATAACCCCCACTCCATTCCCCCATCGAATAGGACGCTGTCGTGGCTGGAACGCTTTAGTCTTAGGTTCTAGGTATAGTTTTTTTAGTTTGTAAGTTTTTACCTCCCACTTTTTTAAACTGAAGGTGAGCCCAACCTCCTTCGAATGCATCTGCGCATAGCAGAATGAGGAGAGAACTGTCAATTCTTGTTCATTTTTCAAACATTGTATTAAATTCAAGGGGTTAAGAAAAAAAAACTACGATTATTAAGTTTCACAAAGTATCAAGAGCTGATAATATTTTAATAACTGTAGCGACCGCTAACTACATAAGATAAATCCCCCTATACTCTATTGCATTTGTATTGTAAGCAAAACTAAAATAACATGAACTAAATGTATTATAAAAAAATATAAATCATTGTAAATGTGTTAAGCAATAAAAAAGGCGGAAACCAAGGCACACGAGAAAGGTCAGCCAGGTACCCACCGGGCCTAAGAGCCAGATGCGCGAGGGTACCACAGGTCATAAACTAACAACCCTTTTGGGCCCTCTCTACCTCCAGGGCTTGTCCCCTGGCCGGGTAATAAGGCGGCGGTCACGTTCCTCGCCAGGTGTGCGTGGGAACCATCGCCGGTTTAGACCCTTGCAGCCTCCCAGTAGGCCAAGGGAGAGGGTACTTAAAGCAGGCTCCTGGCCCTGTTAATTAGTCTCTCGCGACCTTTACTCGTTGACGATTAGTTTCCGCTTTAACACTGAAAACTTGACTAATTCTTTATGAAACCTCTGTACCTCTTCTCTTGAACATAGTGCATTGTCGGGGCACATGCCTATCATAAATAGAGTCAGATAGTAACGCCGTCATGGAACGATTGTCCAGGTTATAAACTCGAACAATCCGCACTTGTCACCAGGGCTAGGGTGATCAGGCACCCCCTAGTGACGACCCGACAATAAGGATAATCACAAAATTTATAGATAAATGTAAAAAGCGAGAATCTATTAAGCCAAAATAATGCTACCGTAGTTAAATTACTTAAACATGATGGCTTAGGCCATAATATTTTATAATGAAATCTAGTTTTATATATATATATATATATATATATATATATATATATATTTTTTTTTTTTTCTTAAATTAAACAGTAGGTGTGCTTGAATGAAAATTTTCTTCATAATGAAGAGCGATGGTGGCGCAGCATGTACGTTTTTTTCAGAAGAGATTGTATTTTTGTTTATGTGATGTATTAGAATTTTGCATTGGGTAAATATCGAAAATAAATTGATTTAAAAAAATCACCGTTTCTCCTTAATCATTTATGATCCTCATTAAAGTCAGTAATAGGTTATATCTCGTGCTCTTGGCAAATTCTAGTATGATTGTATGCCACAGGCCCCACAGATGGAGCCAAAAAAAATTCGTGTTAAATGTAAAGCATCACACATTTTCAATTGCTTTCATTAATAATTGTCTACTAAATCGGACGGTCGAGATCATTGATTTGATAACCTCCCTATTATGATCGGAAAATATTTTTTTCATAACAAGAAATTGAGTTATCAAACCTTCATTATTCTTTACAAAGTTTGTTTTCTGTTAAGGATATTTGTGTCTATAAAATAAGACTTTATTGGAAAATGTCATCTTTGACATTGAAACTAGGGCTTCAAAAGAAATAGCCGCTATCCTTTTTATGATAGTTTTAATGACTTGGCCTATTTACAGTCCACGTAAACCCCATCACTTATTAGATATTTTTAATTAGTAAGTCGAGATCTGCTCTATATAATGACAATTGTTTTACTTTTTGTACTTACTAATGTACTTTATAATGACCCTTTATGCTAAGAAGATCGGCAGAAGAAATATTGTGTATTTTCTGGCTCATTTTCAGAGTGCTTCAGTCGTTTAACTGTCACTCTATTGTAGTATTAAAATACAATCGTTGCCTTCCTTGTTCACAAACTTCTCTTTCTATCGCCATAATGTTTAATGGTGTAGTGTTTGCAGTGCTTCTGCCTCGATAATGTTAAACTTACAAAACACTAACATGAGGATAAACTACAGAATATATCGTCTAGTTCGAGTTTCCGCTTAGTGAAAAATATTTTAATACATACAAATTAATGACTTGATTATTTTGTCTTCTAAAATTATAAGCTGTTCCTCTTTAAAAATGTAATGTAATTTAATTTAATTATAATTTATAGTAACTTATAAAAGAATAGATAAAGAGCGTCATCAAAACATAAAAAAATAAAACATTCGTTAAAAATAAGATAAGATTTAAAATTAAAAATTTGCAAATAGTAATGATTATGGTATATAGCCATTGATAACTAATTTTCGTTCCTTAGTCGTGAGTGACTTAAGCAACTGAACGGTTTTTTTCCTGAAGGGATTACTCTTATACTTGAGCAAACCTTAGGATTCGATTATGGTATGGAAATTGAAAAAGTTTCAATGGCCTAACAAGTTCTCTTAGAATGGCTTCACTGTTACTAAAGGCTCTACTATGACCCGTCTCGTGAAAAAATATTGTGTGTTCAGCAGAATATAATTCTTACTCTTTTTATTAATAATAGGTCAAAATATCTAGTTGTAATTTTCCCTATCGTAAGTTTACTCGATCATTTGTTAGAACAAATTATATCGTAAGTTTACTCGATCATTTGTTAGAACAAATTATATCGTAAGTTTACTCGATCATTTGTTAGAACAAATTATATCAAAAAGGGAACCTCGTTAATATATAATGGTTTTTGTATATCTGACATGATATAGTCAATAAAAAATATACTTATTAAGCTATGAGGTCATAGAGTGAGCCTTAAAATTAGATTTGATCAGATATAGATGTCAAGGGAACTCAATTGTCAAATTTGGCCGAAATGAAAGTGTTTAATTTCTGGGTGAATCCCTTTCCGAAGGGATGATGGCCTCCCTACGTGACCCTTGCGGAGTCCAGATGTCGAAGAGGAGGACTACGTGACCAAACCGTACCCTCCGGACGAAAAAAAAATAGAAAAGTCTCTGGAGAGGAAGAGAGGGAACTTTATATCCGTTTCACAGGAACAGGATTCTCATCCGGCCAGCTATGTTATATTCAATTGTATTCCTGGTAATCCTTGATGGTCTGTTACTGATCCTCAAAGGAGAGGCTATAATTTCACTAAATTACAGGTGTTGGAGCAAGAATGAATTTTGTTGAAGTAATTAACTCAAACGTATAGCCAATAAGATTTAATTTGATTTGATTATGTTTTTAAATTGTTCGATTGAAGTTAAACAAATTATAACTGGAAAAAGGGTTTGTTTACGTTAAAAGAGTAAAGTTTACAGGCGCATTGTTTTTATTATCGCTTAGCTCGACTGCCGTCACAATTAGTCAGTACAGGTCTAGTTGTTGCCAAAGACCGTTCTATTCTGGGTGCTATCGTCAAAAGTAATCGTAATCCAAATTACATTAAACTGGAATGTAATTATTATTTTCGATTAATGGAGTGTTTTATCAAAACATTGTTGTTGTTTTTCGACTTTTAAACCTCCAAGAAAACCTCTCGACAATCTTAATACAATCGTGTTATCACGACGAAGTGATTCACCTACAACTTGGATTCAACAACCCAGCCGGCCAACCGTTCAGGATTTCAAGATTCGACCTCATTCGAACTTCATTGACGACCAAGGCACACAGATCTCATCTTAAGTTCGTAAAATTCATATAATTTTTACTATTGCACTAAAGGGATTGATAAGAAATTACTCCAATTTTGTCGTGCAAATTTAATCCTTTACATGATTGAACCTAAAGACAAAATAAAAAATATTATGTAATGTTTTAGATTAATGCTCAATCCACACTTTACACTAGAACAGAATTATTGACTCGAAACGAGAATTATAAGAGCTTTGCGATGTTTACGCCAAAAGGAATGATAATGATGTTAGTCATTTTTTAATTTAAGATACTTCGCCAATTTCGTAATCCAAATCAAAGGTTTTATTAATTTTGTTAACTATAAGAAAAGAATAATAATTTTTAGTTTCAATATTTTTTTTTTCTTCATGTTTTGCTTCAAGTCATTTTTACATAGAACAATAGGGACAAAAAAAATAACTAGATTTTATTTAATATGTTCAGAAGAATTAACATTTTTATTTCCTTATTAATTTTGTACAAATATGTTGAAGTGTGCACCGATAAAATTCGGTAAGATTGATTTATTTTTTGACTGGTTTCCTCGTTCCTTTTTGATTTGATCATAATAATATTTTTGAGATTAATAAATTTATATCAATTAATATTGGTCTACATAATAAAGAAAAGGAAGGGCGAATAAGCCCTTATAGGGTAAGAAGGATTGCGGTTCAGATAAATACCGCCACTTACCCTACGACTGGCCCGTCATATGTTTGCTATAAGATAGCAATCATAAAAATAATTCAATCTGGCATTTTAACGGTATTTATTATAGCACTACCAAATTTTCTAAGACTTCAACTACCAAAAGTAAAAACTTCATTTTTATCAAAATAATTATAAATTAGTAAAACTAATAATGTTATCCTCCGCCATAATCAATAAAACTCAATGAAACATTCATTTTTATTTCACTACTTACGTCCTTAATTTTGTATTCATATGCAGCCTAGTTATTACTACTTATAGTCAAATTCTGTTGTGGTATGGATCCCAGTACCGTTAATAATTAGCAACACTACACTGGCAATTTTGGGGGATCCTCTTAACTCCTCCACCCAGCTTGTGAGATTTTGGCAGAAGAGGATATTTGCATTGTGAAGGTCATTGACTCGAGCAGGACAGCCGACCAGGGGAATATAGGAAGGTCTTAGGTCTGAGGCCTGACTTTGTCAGTAATTTATTTCTTTGGTTAATGATTATTACAACTTATAACTTATAATTAACAAATTTTGCTCGAAAAAAAGTCTTTGATCTAACAGAGTAAAATGATTCGAGGATTGATTAGTTGATTTATTTATTTTTAACTAGAGTGTTTATAATTGTTAAAGTAAGTGAATAGATAGAATTAATTGCATTCCATGATTACAAGTCCTCATCAAGTTGTCGACCGTTAGACACCATTACAATAATGGCAATATTGGCAGTAGGATAGGTATTGGTTAACAATGCTTGGAATCCCACTTAGAACTCTCCCACCTAGCAACACAGCATCAACCTCAGTCTAAGCAACGATATTCATGTAGCCACTTCAATCTAGAAGCTGTGGGATGTTATTTGTTAATTTATCCCATATGACTTAATTCTACCACGAGATTCGTGCCTGTGTAATCTAGTATTGCATAGAGAGAGGAATAATTCTAATGATTTTCCATTCGAAAGCTAAGGAACTATAGCAAAATATTTTTCTGTTAACACAGACTCCAGTTGAAGAGAAATTTCATATTTTATTAAAAAATATTTATCATAACTTTAAAAATTTGTCGAATCATAGTGATAGTTAGAATATTGTTTAATGGTCTATGAAAGGAACATGTTAGGTTTTCATTAAATTAGTCTAGAGGTGGTGTTTCTACATGCCGAATCTACAACTCAACTGCTTGATACTTGACCTCATCTGAAGTTGAACTAAAATTGAAAAAAAAAACTTATATCCGCCCTATGACAAATTCACATAAAGACCTGACCGAAACGTTAAATATAAACGTCCGAGCAAATGATTTTTTTGGGGGGGGAGGGTATTGAATTAGGTTGATTAAAAAGAACTCTCATCAAATTTACGATTGGACAACGTTTTGACTAACAATGTCTATATCAGGTGCTGACAACAATAAAACAAAGGTGCACATTATGTAGAACTGTAGTAATCATAATTGACAAATGTTAGCTACAAAAGAATATGTTTACATAAGTGTGCTAAGAATAGCTTATGAAATGTTATAAATATGAAATATATGATAGAAATGAATACATAAACAAAGGTAATACAGGTGTTTATTAGAACTTGGTTGTAACAAAGTATACGATGCAATGTAAAAAAAGGTCGATTACTTGTGCCAGAATATGTAATCGAAAATAACATTATTTTACATAGTACCTGCAAACTGTAAATCGAAAAATAACAAAGTGGTGAGAAGTAATAATATGATAGAATCGATTGTTCGTTATACGTGATGCGTTTCGTTTTCTAGGACAATCGAGATTGCGACGCGTACACTTTTTTGGATAATCTTTTAGTTTTAATAGTTTAGAATGCGGTTTTATGTTATTTTTTTAGTTCATGTAAATGCGTTATAACCTTAGGGAAGGCTGGATTTCTTCCCTCGTCCTGCATCTAATTTCCCCTGCTTTTTTGAATATTTTTGACAATTTGCCTCAGCACTCTACTCAGACTCAGAACCAGAGACTATATCGTGGAAACAAGCTATTTTGTTCCCCAAGATGCCCAGAGCAGTTATACACCATGTTAATATCCTTCTTGAAGGACAGAACGGTGAGGGTACGGGTTGGTCATAGCCTCTCTAACACATTCCCTCTGACTTGTGGAATTCTTGAATGAGTGGTTTTGTCTCCGGTGCTTTTTAGCATGTACACATCTTATATTGCTGGGACAAACTACAAGAAAGCTACTGTAATCGCTTTCGACGACGGCATTGCGGTTTACAGCAGCAGCATGAGTGCATAAAGAGCTCTTATACGGGCTGAATCAGTTTTTAACGTAATCAGAGACAGACTGTATAGGTTTACATCAGTGTGAACGCCGTGAAGACCGACTGCGTAATATTATACCTCCAAAAGCGGAAAAAAGCCTTGCCAAAATCCTATGCTATAGGACGGAAATAGAACTCACCTCCTTTCTCAATGTACTATCTGGGTATAACAATGGATAGGCATCTCCATTTCTCTACTTATTTTAGTAACAAAATAGAAAAAGTACGACACAAGTCTTAACGGATTCACCACTCGCTAACTTCACCCAACTTGTAATTGCGTCTCAAACTAATGATATATAAATGTGTCCTCCGGCCAGCTCTGCTGTACGGCGCCCCGCTATATACTCACTTGACTGAAAACACAGAGAAAAGTCTCCAACAATTCAAAAATGGGATCATGAGAAAAGTGGTCCAACATACCTCACTCGAGAGGTTAAAGAACGCCGACCTCCACCTTGGTGTGCCATCGGTAGGCGATGATATTCATCGCTAACAATGAACTTTCAATACTAATTTTTAAACACTCTCATAATGCATACTGTTAATATTTAGTAATACTCGATTTTTTGCTAGAATTTGCTATATTTTATATTATAATATTTACCTCTAGTATTTCCCAGGTAACGTTTATTTATTCTACACTCTCCTTTCGGTTGCAGGCCCTGAGGTTCTTCAGATCCCTGTCGCTGAGCAGGTTTGAAAACTTGCAGGTCCTCAACATCAGGTAAGTACCTAAGGTATGCATACTTCGTGGCTTCTTCGTCGTCGAGCAGTTCCTCAAGAGCTGGTACCTCTGTTGCAGCGACAGCGGCCAGGTGACCTTCCACTTCTTTGCGGACAGGATCGATTACTCCAAAGTCAGAGAAGGACAGACACGCCTTAAGGACCGAGGCCGGCTGGGAGATCTGTACCTGGCGGATTACGACATCCTCTTCCACCACGAACAAGGTCTCAGGCTGGAGGTAGTCTCAATTAATTATTCACTGCGCCTCAAGTGCTTTCCAAATACATTAAACACAGTGGGAAACAGTTCACAATGAATAAATTAATATTAATTGTATTAATAATTACTAGTGGTGTAATTTAATTTCTTTATTTTAGTACTTATTAGCAAAGAGAAAAAGTAGTGACAGGACCCAAATTGAACCATCATCTCTTCTATTTCTCTTTCAAAGAATACTGCCATAGCAACTATAAATTAATTATTATCATTTCTTGGCTGCAATCCAGTAAAAACAAACAAGTTTTATTGTTTAATCATTATTTGATGAATTAGTCATGAACATTCACAACATAAATTCATAGAATATAGATATGCATACCAACCCAAGGTATCACCCGGATTTGCCTATGTAGCTTTTATCTCCCCAAATAATATCTCAGCAGGGATATCCCCCGCAATGCTCCTATGGTCACGGTACACTGGGAGAGCCACCGACGCTCAGAAAACGAGGTGAAAAACTGACAAATGCTTCAATGTTTGCAAAAGATCTTAAGTTTACTGCAACTTAGTTCAATCGCCGAGGAGGGCTGTAGTGACGTGCGATTTTTGAAAGCTATGTTGTCAAAAGATTTTAGCGGTCGGCTTATTTTTGCTGGAATTTTGAGGAAATTTGATCTTGGAGGGTTCTAATATACTTTTGACATAAAAAAATACACTTTCCTAAACTTTTCCGATCGATCAAACCTGACTTACAGCTACTTGATTTCGTTAGCATGATCACAGTCGTACTGTGGTCCTGAATTGGAGATCATTAAAAAAAAAAAACTTACGTTGACCGTGCGAGTCTGGAAAATTTGTGGGCTGTGCTGCTGCCTACACTACTAAATTTCCAGGCAGGATTGAAATTATCCCGATTGCTCATTGGCTTTTCCCTGTCTGGGGTCGCTGATTCGTCTTCACTGGAGAATTTGCCCCTATTTATTAGGAGTCGGTCCCCGCCTACCATTGGGCAAAACCTGGCGGGCTTGCGGGTTAAGTAGCAATTAGCGCCGTGAAGATAGAATAGAAGAGGAACGTCCCTACACAGTTGCGTTCCTCAGCTCAAAATGCACTTCCCCCACTTAAACACACCCCAGTTCTTCACAGTAAACTAGGCTAGTAAGCTATTGTTCCGCTTGCCATTAGTAAAAAATAATAAGAAATATTTAAGTTAATATAAATAATATATGTATTTACAGTTTACACATTTTATTACTACTGATCTTAAATAAAACAATTTTATTATTTTTAGACCGGATTTTGTCTTTGTTTAAATCATCTTTAAAATTTTGCAATTAGTCATTCAGTCTAATTTTAAAATAAAACTGTCCGATTGATCTTATAAGTGAAACACATTGATTTTTTTCTTTAAAAACAAAAAGTTAGTACTATTAAAATCGTTTTTTCGGCTTACATTGTTTAATTGAATGTGCTGCAAAATTCAATATATTTTAAAGCAATTAGTATTCCTATTAAAATCCCTTAAGGGGAAGTTGTCTCATTTTATAGTCTTAATGTTTTAGCTAAACAGAGTTTTTTCTTTTAAAACAAGTTAAAGAGGGCTAATTTTGTTTGTTTTTTCTTCCTTTCCACTGTTTTCCAGTTCACAAGTTTTTTTGTTTGTTTTCTCCAATTAAAAACAGATCAGATTTTTAAAACTCTATTTTAGATGTTACAAGGTATGTTTTGAATTTATTCTTGGGGAAATCTGATGATATTAAAACATTTAATTGATTTAACAAAAAATAACGTACTACATATTATCAAGTGTTGCGACATATTTATTTGATTTTAATTTACTCTCAGTTCAACTAAGCATTATCGGTAACGAAACTTGAAGAGATAATTATTAAAAGACAAAATCTAAAGGGGAAATCTAATTTTCGTGCAAAACGTAAGGATTTCGGACATAAAAAAACGCCGTACAAAGTTCATATTCCTCAAATTCTTCCGCGTTTTCAGGTGCACTAGAGCCAATATACTAACGTTAACGAAAGCAGGTGGCTTTGTAGCATTTAAAGGTGAATTGATCGAAGATTTTACAACAAAGCCGCATCGTGCGCCGGAAGTCCATGGAAGTGGTTATCTACAAGTACGTAGAAGCTTGAAGAAGATGAGGATCTGATATGCATACTAAATCATTCAGAGAAAACTATTCGTCAGTTTGGACCAAAAATACTTCTTAGTCTGGAAATACTGGAAATAGCTTTTTGAGAAAGATTGTTTACATGTAAAACAATCACTCCCCCCCCTATTCTCCCCTCAACCCCTGTGAGTATTTTTTTTAAATGAAAAAAATTATAAACAGAATATAATTTTTTCTAAGGGTTTCTCCTTGTACTGTATAGCTTACGCATTGTAAGGAGTGCATGACTTAAAAACTAACATAATCGGTTTGTTGTTTAAAAAGTTTATAATGTAAAGGGACTCACCTTCGGGTTAAACAATCACCTCTCGAAAAACCGATTTAAATCAGCTTCAAAGTGATTTGATTTTGCGTTCTATAATGTGCACTTGACCATGGAAAAACGATAATTTTAAATCTTTTTTAAGCTTTAGTGGATGAAATAAATAATATCATAAACAAAAGGCAAACCATAAATAACTAAAATATGCATAAAACAAATCCCTAAGGTGTAAAAAACTAAAAGTTCTTAGAGGTGGGTTATGCTCGTACTTGGTGCTTCAAAGACTGCTCACGACCGTTCGACATGCCTCATTCACTCAGCATTCGACTGCATATCGATCCACTCACATATTCCATTGCCAATCCCTGACGTCGTTTAAACTTCGTTCGTGAACGTCGGCATAATCTAATTCTTTTAAAAGATTCTCTAAGCTGCTGCCCTGTTATTTCTTCATTAGTACTGAGTTGATAAATCATGAAAGTTAGCTGAATTTAATCTACCTTCTTCATTTTTAGTTTTGTTTTCATACTTTCTGTCAGTTTTAGCCAACCCATAAACATTAGCTTAGTTGAATTTACCTTTACTGATTGAGCGAATCAATTTCAGACTTGTATCTGATTAGAAGTTTGGCAGCTGGTACAGCCGAAGACTGGGAAACAAACCCTCCATTCAGAAATCGGGTCAGAAACAAAGCATTCAGGCTTCAACAACTGAAGTATTATTCCCCCGCGGATGACGTATTCTTTAAGATTTATTTTTATAACTTCGATAGCTTTGTTATAATCCGTAGTAATTACGCTCTTATCGTCGCCATAAATGTGTGCTTTGTTCCTTTTTTATTTATCCCCCCCCCTCCCTAACGGCGACCCATATACCAGCAATAGCCATATAATAAATCCAACCAAGTCTATCACGATCTAGATAAAGCTTTGTTCTCGTTCATTAACCCACTCTTTTTTGTTTTCCCTGCGAACCGGGGGGGGGGGGGTTGGCAACCCTGTCATAAATGGCAAAAACTGTTCGATAAATCAACACACACAGTTGGCGACACTTATTGTTAGCGGACCGATGTTATTAATGAGTGAGAGATATGATCACAATGCCCCGGTATATTAGCAACCATTTCACAGTGATAAGCTGTCAATCTGGTAAAGGGTCGGGTATCGGAAGGAGGGGGGGATTGTAAAAGTAGAACATTTTTTGGTGCAATGCTGGGGCGTTCTTCGAAGATTTGATAGAAAAAGTCATTTACGTGTGCCCACCGTATAATTACGTTTATTTAACGCTCAAGAGCTTTCGGCAGCTCACATTGCCATTTTCAAATGCTACAAAGATCTGCAACTATAAGTGGATTTTCTTTGCAAGCCCACTGACGTAGAATACCCTAGAATACCCCTGCTGTTGCGAACTCATTAATTGGAACCGAACTCAAACAGTGATTAAACAGTCCAACTGATAGCTAACGCCTCAAGAATTATTTTTAAATTCCAATTCCCTTTTTCTCAAGAGACAATAAAATTCCACAATTTGACTATTTCGTTTTCATATTGTCCCTTCTAAGTTCTCAACAAAACGATTTTGGTTTGCATATACTTTCACCTTATGTGATTACTCAGTGCCTGGCATGCACATACGATGATATTCTCTTCAGCAAAGATATTTTCACATAAAACCGTACATTGGAAGAGGTGAAGCTTTTCAGAATGTTAGTGTTAAGCTCTATACTCTAGTTCTTGTTGGCTGTGGGTAAATTCTTTCTAAAGCCTTGTAGATGTTATCTGTTAAGACTTATCCTGTGTTCTATATGTACCTATATTGTTTAAACACAAAAACAAAAAACCTATAAATATATTATAATAGTTTTTATTTAAAAACAATTAAGTATCCATCCACTTGTAGTTGTTTGACAGTCGAACTATACCCAGAAACCAGAACCGTTAATTCAAATCGATTTGGGGGGGAAAAAATCTTTCCAAAACATTATTTACAAACAGTAATGTTGGATTTTTTCGTATAAAGTACTGATATTTTGTGTTGAAACTTTAAATAAACATTTTTTTTTCTCTAGATACGTTTTATAAATCTTCATGTTTACATTCCATACTCCTAAGGTATCCAATACTCTAAAAATTTCTTTAAATTGATATTTTAGGTGTAGTGTGTCTGTCTAGGCATAGTGCACCCACAGAGCCATTCACACTGAGATTTAAATGGTATGACACCCCTATATTTCTTTCGTATACACCAACATACCATCAGTTACTTTTAATGAGGTATTTTAATCTCAACTTGGAAGTTATCTCTTCGAAAGACAACTACGACCGTTAGAAATATAGTGAAAGCGATAGAAATTCTTTTAACTTAATCATTTTTAAAAACGACATACAAAAGAACGTCACAGTTTTATCCACTGGTGAAGAAAACTTGAAAAGAAACGCCAAATTTCAATTCAGCTAGCTAAGAACAAATGCATAACAATTTATCATGTTTGTGTAATGTATAATAATTGATAAACTGTTTATGGTCAGTTACCATTAAAAAATAAAACATTTTATAGGCACTAAGCTTTCACGAAAACTGCTACCTTTTCTTTTCTAGCAAAGTCATTCAGTTGGTTAGACTATAGTTGTCAGAAAGTAAGAAAAATAAATTAGGTCTTGTGATGTTAACCTTTGAAATTGATTATATGATTATGAGTAATACAACTTACACTTTTTTTTAGTTCATTTAATTACATTTACCCTATAACAATTTAAAATAACAAAAATCATCTTTGTATTATTGTCATTTCAGGACATTCAAGTGAACATTGGTGAGGTGTTTGAAAACGAACAGGTGATCTTGTCCTGTATCGCACAGGGCTCCGAGCAGATTGAGTTCAGCTGGTACAGGAATGGCTTCCCCATCAATCCTGACAAAGGATCAGGGTAAGTCAAAATCACTTTTCTCAATATAGGCCAATTAATTTGGGACCCTGGTTGGAAGTAAGTGCTGGAAAGCTGGAAATGGTTTTAATTTGTTCCTTTGACGTCAAATAATAGTATCCTAACTTTGCCCTGTTCCAAGTTGTGAGCCAAGGCTGGGGAGGGGACATTCAATTTTTGGACTTTTTTTTTTAGTTTATGACCTAAAACTTTTCAATGGCACACCCTAGAGTGACCTCTAACGTTGAAATTGGTTTAGCAGAAAAGTCAAAACTGACAGTCAAAAAACGATTATCTGCAAATTAAAAAAACAAAAACCTTTATAGTCATTTTCAATCAATTTTAACTTGAAAACGGGTATTCTAAATTTTAAAATAACATTGAATGAAAGTTGTAGAGCATTGCATCCTGGATTTAGTGATTGCCTATGCTAGTTCAATTGACGTAAAGCATAGAAATCTAAGTCATACACTCACAAGATGGCAAACCTGTTTGAACGTAGAACCTTTGCCTTCAGCTAACAATTAATAGTTTATTTTGTATTTGGAGTGGTGGCAGTGGAAAGCACCACTGATATCACCGATTTATTTTATTTACTTATTTATTTCTTGTTGATTTCAGTGCATTATGGATGGATATACTACAAAAGAACTCTAGAGACGAGTACACGGCACTCCTGGGAATAGACTCGGTGAAGGCTTTGGATGAGGGGAGGTACACCTGCCATGTTGCGGACTGGGGAGTGCAAGATTGCAGGTCAATGTACCTCGAAGTTCTTGTCTCACCCATCGTACAGCTGACACCGATGTCTGCCTCACTCAATAAAGTAGGGGGTACATACTCGATGCAGTATCACTTATTCAATAATAATTTTTTAATTATAGAAATAGAAGTGATATTTACTTGTACAGCCTGTTATGCCAATCTTTGAAATGCTTGAAAGCTTACTTACATCTAAAGTTTATAACAAGTTATCGCGATATAAAAAGAAATTTAAACATAAAACCATTGCTTAGATTGAAAGATGTGAAGAAAGCTTTACAACTATTAGAATAATCACTGTACCATAGTCTTTTGTGCCTTGAACGATTTCTTTATTAAAATAGTCGAATACGATCTATTGTATCTTTTAAAAGTGGAATGACGACAGGATGGAATAAATTCATTTGTTAGAAGGTTTAAGGTAGATTATTACTGATATCCCGAAAACTTATCTTGAGTTCTAAATGTGTGTATGTTGTAAAAAATAAAACCTTTAGAGATTTTCTTGTAGCTATAATTTAAAAAAGTCTGTGGCATAAGACCTCTTGAAGAAATAAGGCTCCCTGAGGTTTTTACCGTAGGTGGCGCTTAGGATCTAGCGGGGTTGGTGCTTGGCTGTTACCGCTCAACCTTTATTTCATTTTTCAAAACTAGTTTCACCAGTTGTTTATCAAATTAATCATACAAGTTTTCCTCACGATGCTAAGTGAAGCCTGAACATAACCACCACCCAAAATAATTCCTTAGTGTGGTAGCCAATAATTGTTCCTGAGCAGGATTCTGTAGTTCGAATTGAGGGATGCTTATCGCTAGGCCACAAATCTACTGTTGTTTATGCATCAGAACAAGCATTCATTGTGCATAACATATATATATGAGTCATTCTCCAGACATTGTTTTGTCTGTTCAGAAGGTTTACCCTCTCTCAAATAAGTTTGATTTATGGACCTCCTGGTGGATGATATATTTATCTTATTTGTTTTTTAATAAAAATTTTTTGTCTTTGTTTTTTTCTTTATATTTAAAAATACAGCATTGAAGGATTTTTTCATGAATCAGCCGAGCTAAATTATAGAAGCCTGAAATGTTTTAGAACTTCTTTAATTGATGTAGGCTCTCTGTTACAGATTTGTTATATAGATCGAAGAATGAAGAATATATAGATAGAATATAGATTCGCAAATGATAAAATAAATAAAAATTTCTCTATTTAAAATTGGTTTCTATTCAACTTTCAAGCCTCTTTCCTTTCCTTGTAAACAGAAAGCCATTATACATCATACATAAATAAATATGCCTATTTCTTCAAGAAGCTCATTGAAGCTGAAATAGTGTACAACATAAAAAC
Source organism: Acanthosoma haemorrhoidale (assembly GCA_930367205.1). Lineage (NCBI taxonomy): Eukaryota > Metazoa > Arthropoda > Insecta > Hemiptera > Acanthosomatidae > Acanthosoma > Acanthosoma haemorrhoidale. The sequence goes on from OV884015.1 coordinate 32,894,117, forward strand.
TTGCAGCTTGAAAATATTAGTGTCAAATAAGACAATGCAAAATGGTCCTTAAGATTATTTTCTATGACTGCTAGTTTCATCCATTATTTAATTTTAATTTATTAATTCGTCTTCCACAAACATTCTTTAAATTTGAACTACTTTATACTAGCAATCATGTGAAAAATTCACCTCTTATGAATAATGTATTTGTATGTTATAAAAAAATTTGAATTAAAAATTATATTACTTTTTAGGGTGACAATATTGATTTGACTTGTGTCTCAACGAACCAAGGTGTCTCCTATTCTTGGACTCGTGACAAAAATCTGTTCCCTCTGAACCCTGCCTCAGAAGTTTGGGAAGATCTCAAACCTTGGGGTTCAATCCTGCGAGTTCAGAATATACAGGTGTGTTGTGAATTACAATGTGCATTACTATATTTAACTCAAAGGTAGATAAGTCATGATAGTTTGATCAAAAAATCAATTCCAAAATAAACTAAGATCCTGTGTAAATGAGTTATGGATAGATTAGTCTAATTCTAGTAGAGCCTTAACTATTCAGTACTCAAACTCGACAAACTAAATAGCTATTTTGTTCATAAAAGGTTTTGTTTTATTTACTTGGAACATTCTTTAGTAAAAGGCGAAAGATTTATTTGCTTTGAAGTGAGACCAGAGATATACATTATAGTCAGTTTAATCCAGTCACATATAATGTATTATACTTGTTTACTCATTATATAATTTTTATAAAATAACAAAACCTGTATATAATGTACCGATCCTACAGGAAATACAAAATAATGTGTAAATAGATTCGCATGAGGATCTATAATTATATATAATTATCTGTACATTTAAAGGGGCTATGAAAGAAAAAAAAAACTTGGAACATTGTGATTTTTTTATATACAGAATTACACATGTAAACATTTATAGATACAGTCTGGAAATATTTTATTCCCTTTTTGGTTGGAAGTCTTCTTTTTATGCAAGTTAAGGAAGTAATTAAAACGGCTAATTCAATAAAAAAAAATCATATCAAGAACAAAACATTTTTTAGGGATACATTTGAAAGAGGAAAGAAAAACGAAGTATAAACAAATTCAACAATTTATTTTTAAATACAATTAACCTTTTTTTTTAGTAATGGATGATGACCTCCTTGGAAGTCTAACCTCTGTCTGAATTTTATTCCAAACTTTTGGAGCATCTTTTAGTTATGGAGTTATTTTTTTGTGGCTGTGCATCACATTCTTATCCCTGAATTTGGCCAAAGGAATTCGGATGGAGATTAGTGACATGTCACAATAACATGGAATTACTTTAAATTCAACTGATTTAAAACCAAAATGTAATATTGTACTAGTTACATGTCAGGTGAGTTACTGTTTTAAAGAGCTGACTTAGACTTTCCCGGCTTTCTTTCATACTTCATTTTTTCCCTCATTAGTTTAGTCGGAATAAATAATGTTTGTTGTTTAATACTTTTTAAATATTTATTTATTGCAAATATTCTAAATATATGAACTGATATGAAGGTATGGTTTAAATCATTCATAACAAACTGTCAGGCCACTTGAACCGACTTCAACAAGGACTGTCCACACTTTACTTACCTCGCAACACTCAATAATGACTTAAGAGAAGCTGGTACAGATATTAAAACTATTAAATAAAACTAACGTTAAGATGGCCTACCAGTCATATATAAAATTCGGTTGATGTATTATTGGATGATTTTCATCATAATCATTAAAATCATGTTGGTTCATAATCCTTTCCAGAAGAGTGTTACGTACACATGCCATGCACAAACGAGGACCGCAACTAGACAGAAGAGTGTGCGCATCGACTTGCTCACTGCAGGCTCCTGTAAACAGACTGAAGAGGATGGGATCATGTGGAAGGCGACAGCACATGGCTCACTAGTCACGGCTCAGTGTCCTCTAGGGTCAGAAAAAATAACACTTTTATTTAAATAGTACTGTGTTTTTATTGCTGAAGAGTACTGGGGAACCACCAGAAAATGTTTTTTTTCTTTCTATCAGAGCTAAACTGGTTTAAACTTTGAAACCTCAGCCTTCTAAGTGGTTAAGGAATCACTTAAGATTAACTATTTTTAATATATCTTGAGTCTTTAAAAGACTATAATTACACAAGGCACTTAAACTAATTTTAAAATTAGTTCGCATCTCTTTTGTAGCTAATGTATCCCTTAATAGTGTGATACATCTCACTTTAGTTGATAATTTTTCTAAAGCATTATAAAATTTGATTCTTTGCATATTTTGCCATTTTCAATAGTCCATGAGATTTTACTCGTATGTTGTAAATGTTGTCAACTAGTTAAAATGGCCTAACTAGATGTAATCGTTTAATTGAATTTGTATAATGTTCTTATAGCTTTAAATTGAGGCAGCAGATATTTGTTTGTTTGCTTGAATTCTCTAGCAATATATCTTTATTTATTGATATACCATCCTAAGTCGACGTTTTATCTATCCAGGCATCTTTAGAATTTAGAACAAGCTACATAAAGTAACATATTTAACAAATTATAACATACAAAAACACTTAATTTAATAAATAATAAAATTGGAAACAAGCAAAAGAGTATAACCACATACCTGTGAATGATATTAACTTTTCAACTTTTATTAATCCATTGCTATGTAGGTGTATGTTATTTATTGTTATAACCTTACATATAACATATATGTAATTAGTATCCTTACTGCACAAAAATTTGAAAATAGTAAATCAATAATGAATTAAAATGTAACTTTAAGAAAACGAACCCCATTTTACAGATCTGAGGTATACGAAAATTCACTTGAATAATTCATATTTTACAAGCAAAGCAGACACTTTGTTGAGGGAGGTTATATAGCTCAGGGATAAATATTAAACCTTATATAGTTAAAATTATACTACAAATTATACTTATTATGATAATAATAGTAAAATTCATAAATCATCAAGAAATTTCTTTAAATAATAATGTCTATGAAAAAAGAACTAAACCCTAAAAAGTTTCTCCAATACTTTTTAACTTTTAAGTACTAGAGTTCTAGCAAAAAAAATTCATTTTATCCTAATTTGTTAAAATTAAGTTCTGACCATCAGTCTTATAGTTTAGTTAACTACCAAATCCAAATTTTTGTGTGCATTGTCAAAGATATGTTTGTGAATTTTAACATGTGCTAAAGCAGTTTTAAGCTCTATATTTTATACATTTTTGGAATCATTCATGTTGACATATTATTTAATTTAAATTTTGATAAGTTTTTCCTATGTAGAATTTTGGGCTGTGGAGACCCAAATTTTGAATGTACTATCTGATTTTTGTGTACTTAATAGCTTAACTTATTTTTCTGGTGATTTAGTGGTCAAATTTGATTTCTGTAACGTCATTATTTTGGTAGTTGATAGTTGTGAGCTTAGTTAGTCCTTTAATGTAAGTGTAGAAAACATAAGTCTTTTTTATCCATACATTATTATTGGTGGAATATAGTCAAAATTTCATTCTCTATGATTTGTGGCATTATTATTATTAATTGTTGCATAATTTAAGTTCAAAATATTTCTTACTCAATTCTAGTGGATATAAATTTTTCTTGAATACCTCTCAAAGTTCTCTATATCTAGATGTTTCAAATTAATTTCAAAGCCCTCTTAATACAATTCTTTTTACAGGGTAGGGTCGTTTGATATGTAATTTAAAATTAGTTGGCTACTATTGCTTTTTTTAGTCCACATTGTACTCAAAATATCCCCATCATGAATAATTTTCTAATCCAAAAATGTTATTTCATTATTGGAGGAAATTAATATTTGTAATTGTTATTTAATATTATCAAAACAAAGTTTGCTAGTTTCATCATTTAGATGCACCTAGAAACACACCACTGAGTGAATATTTCATCATGGTGAATTTGTGGTTTTAGGTATAGCGGCTATGCTAGCAGGAAATGCCTAACGATAGGAGCAGGTGAAGGTCGCTGGGAAGAAGCTGACTTCTCAAACTGCATCTCCGACTCCCTAGACCAAATCACCATTGATGTAAGTCCAGTGAAACTGTTTCAATATTATTAGGATACTGAATATCTTTGTTACATGGAAGACTTACGAAACAAAGCATTTGGTAATTTGCATCAAGGATAGCATGTACCTTAGTGGGTTCACCTTATGAACTTTATGAGATATCGCAAGTGTCACTTTAAAAGTGTTTAGTTATTTAGTACCAAATTTATATTTTACACTAAAAAAGGAAATATTATAAAATAAAATAATCATTTTTTTACACTAGTAATAAAATTATCAAGATACATTTAAATTTAGTCTCAGGGTTTAAGTTCAACTCCTATTTTAAAAATGTTGTTGCTAAATTAAATATTAGTCCCTGTTTTTCTAATTGGATAGCTTCTGTCTTCAGTAATTATAATAACTTAGTAATATATAATAAATTGTATGGCACCTTCCTGTATCTTCAATTTCTTAAACACTGCATCCTCGACATACATAACTCAGTACTGCTTCACACAGTTGATGATTTTTTTCACATGGATATGTGATTTTCTTTCACTTTCTTGATTTCAAACAGGTTTGAAATAATAGTTCCAAAAAAAAATTTTGAACTTAAACTAAAACAAAGACTGTTTCATCATTGGTACAATAAAAGTTGATTAAAGAAAATATTCAAACAATAAGTGTTCATGCTCCATAGGCAGTAAATCAGTTTTGATTAGAATGGTAATTCAAAATAGAGAGACCTCATTTTTTTGTTTAAACTTAATTTTTTCTTGAGAAGATTTCAACAATATTTTTTATTATTATGGTAATGAGATGAGTGAAAAATTTTAAAATTATAAATTTATTTTCTTTTTTTCCTTCTTTTTCTGATTGTTAAATGAGAAAATTAGGAAAAGTGTATGTAAATATTGTATACACGGACATATATTTAGGATTAAAACTTTAAATGTAAGTTATGAAATGTATTTATTTTATTTCTCTTTAACAGCAATTTTCATTTTATTACATCAACATACAGAGAAAATAGTTCGAAAGACTATAAAGCTCAAGGAAGTAAATAAATACGTCTTTGCGCATTAGAAGACAAGGCTTAAGCCCTGAGCTTGGTTTAGTCAGTGATGAAGGCCTGTTCCCCTGCGAACAAAAAGTCACTGTTTCCTACAAATTTGGACTTCTTGGCCTATCTCGCCAACATATCTCTCCGTGTGCATCACCACCCTGCAGTTGACTAAAAGCACTCTTTTTCGAAACGTCTTATTTGAACTTCTCGGCCTATCCCGCCTACATATCTCTCCGTGCACATCGCCGCCCTGCGGTTTACTATCGGCACTCTTCTCCAAACATCCATCATATCATGACTATAAACTTTTTCGCAATTTATATACGTTGACTATACTAACAATTATTTATACTAGTTATACTAATATTCAGGCCTGGTTAAATTGGGGTTCAGTTATTTTATTTTTTTTTTTAATAAAATAAGTAGTTATTTCTTTATTATTTTCGACTTTGTTTATTGTTTATGCCTCACTGTTGGCAAGTTTGTAAAGCTAATCGACTCAATCCAACATCCAGGTTCTTACGACGTAACCGGCGCAATTTTCTGGTGTTTGGGGAATTCTTGATTTTTAAGAGCCCTAGCACAAACAATAAGAATATTCAAAGAACCTTTCGTACTGAAAGTAAATATCAAACTGAATCTGTGTGGAGTGTAAGGGGCAAAGTACTAAGGGCTAGTGTTGTTATTTTTTTGGTAAATATCTACCTATAATAGTAATATGAAATTCCATTCCAAGGCTTGGTTGGTCCGAAATTTGGCTCTGATGATGAATCACACTTTACTTTAATTCCTTATATTCCTGTAAGGCTCCATGGAGTGCAGACAATATACTAGATGTTACCTCCAAATAATCGGTTGAGTTTAGTTGTTAGTGTAATTTTGAAGAATTCTGTCCATATTTCAAAATGTGTCCTCTTCATAACAGACATCATTTAGTTTCAGGTGATCAGCCGTGGCTACATGAAGTCTCCCCTTTGGTCAGTGCTGTCGGAACTGTACTCCTGGTTCAGCTCTCGAGACCCTTGCCTCCGAGGAGAGGGGGAGCCTGTCCTGGACCTGCTGATTGAGGCTGCATCCTTTGTCAACCGAACCTTTACCTCGGAGGAGGTCTCCAATGTGACAAAAGTCTTCTATGCCAACCTCGATCTACTTCTGGCTCAGCCTAATTCCTTCAGCGACTCTCTGGTATCATATTCACTTCCTTATGTTCATCATAAACATAATTCTATTAATAACTATTTCAAAATTACACCTGTTTGATTATTTACTGATATTTATAAGGGTTTAGATTTAATACTCACACCAGATGTTTGTTGAGATAAGTATTAAATTTTATTTTGATATAAATTTACTTTGTGCTGGGCGGGTCATAACAGAAATCCAACAAACTCTTGATCTTAGGTGACGTTTCTTCCGGTATTTTGTTTCCGGCTCCGCATGACAAGTGGCTTGACTTCCCTTCTAATGCATGAACTCAGTGTTTTAATGACAAACATTGTCTTATGTAAAGTTTAATTTTTATTTATTTCACAAATTTATTCTTCTTATTAATTATTCTTACCTAGTGACAATTTATATACTTAAAGAGATGGAACCAAGTTGTTTGATAAGGCTTCTGATAACGGGTATTGCAGGTTACGTCATCTTCACACTGTGAAACTTTCTTCTCTTTTATTTTAAATGCATACACAAAATGGGCATTATCCTTGTATATTTATAATTAAAATTTGACACCTTTTTTGAAAAAATGACTGTTGTGGCCACCTCTTAATTATGAATGATTATAAGTTCCCCTCTTCTCGTATCAGACCTTGTATCTATGTCATCAAATGAATATCAGAAAATATGTATCTATGTTTCATTATGTTTAATAAAAGGTTATGACGTCAGTGAGAGTGAGGGGAGGAATTGAACTAGTGGGGGAAACAGCCATAGGTGGGAGCCCATCCCCACCACTACTGGCTGGCCTCCTATATATATATATTAGCCGGTTTGTTATCCTATATATTAGCATAACAAACCGGAACGTCACTTGGAACACTACTCTCTCCTCTCTCTCTGCACTGGCGCTTTCTGCTCTACTGAAACCATGATCTTCTCATTCAACTACCTCTGCATCTCTCTCTCCTAACCTCGCTATGTTTTAGTCCGGCGTTGTCAGTCCCCACACCTTCCTAGTGGGAATCTCTGCCCTTGTCTCGCTAAAATTAGCACCTACTTGGGAGAGACCTCTCCCTCGCGGACGACGGTTGCCGTGGCCCTACAACTTTTACCTTGTAGCATCTCCCATGGCAATCCAGTCTGCTTCTCTCTGGTTCACACTTGCCTTTGGGATCCGGACGGATTTCCCCTACCCTCAGATACCGAGTGTGAATTCGTGGTCATTCCAAGACCACACAAACTACCTACACCACCTACCCTATACCTCTTCTCCTGAACATAGTGCATTGTCGGGACACACACCTTCTAAAGAACTTATGGAGTCAGATCAAAGCGAATTAAAGCTGCCCGCCGACTACGCCGGCAGCCAGGGTGAAAGACCACAGGTCAGCCCGGCTTATCTCTTCCTTGGCGTTCGCCGGATGACAACTAGGAGGTTGTAGGGACCCTAGCCCGTGGCGGGCGTCTCCTCCTCACTTTGGTGATACTCAGTTATCTGAGCCCGACAATGACCCTATAGAATATCATTACAAAATATAATCGTATGTTATAAGAATTACAATAAAAAGTAAAAAGGCTATTTATTGACTTGCAGAAAGTGAGGGGAGTACAGGCAGTGGTGGACCAGTGGTCACTTATGTGGGCACAGCACATCAACTCAACGATGGCACACTTGTCCTACAATGAACTTGTCGTTGATGTTATCAAGCTTAACAATCAAGTCCAGTACCGATACTTCATTCCAATGCTTACTAAGTAAGTAAGGTAATTGAAAGAACTTTTTTATATTTTTAAAAGAGATAGTTATCATTCTTATGGGCTAAAATAATGTCATGTTCTGTTGCCTTTTCAGTTTCCCCTTTAATAAATTTGAGTTAATACTTTGTTTTTCATGAAACATATTACTATTAACTTTTAGAATAGCTTATTTTGTGCCATTTAAACTTCTTAATATTGTCATTTTACTTATGTTCCTTCTTGATTTAACACCAGGGGTGTCTAATTCTCCTAATGTTTTTTCCTCCCTTGTTAGGGATTTCTTCAAAGATTTCTGAATATGCAGCACAACGACAAGCCTATTTATTAGTAAAATTCATCGTTAGTAACAAAAGGTGATACTTAATGCTTTAATTTACACTTTGTTTTCAGTTTTCCCATCGAGCTTCTCTTCGATCAAGAGAAGGATTTATATTTTTTATTTTTAACGCCACATACATTACTGCTTTCTCTCTTTATAAAGCCTCTTTATTCAAGTTATTTGGTTTCTTGGTAATTTCTATGCTTTCCCTAATAAGTCACCCATCTATGTTGCTCTCTATAATTAGGTCTGGTCTTACTGCATCTCTACTTATTTAAAGGTTTCCTTCGGAATTAAGAAAAATATTTTTAATGTGTTAGGGAACTTTAAGCTAGTATCAGCTCTATGCCATCATTTTGTGCCTTTAGTAGAGCTAAAAAAAATAAAAAGTTGTGCAATTTTTTAAATTTCTATGTTTTTTTTTCCTGTCAGTTATCCTCGTTGGTACACAGCAAACATAGCCATTGATGTAATGACTCTATCTGGAAATCCTTTGAACAGAATGTCTATTATTAATTATCGCAGTATATCAAAATTTTTTCCAAGGATATCATCCCAGATGCTCAGGTGAGTAAAATCTTTAATCGACTAAACCTAATGTGATGTTTAAGGAATTTTATGGGATTTATCTTCTCATAGAGACGGTAGTGAACTGATCTACGAAATACAGTCGAACATCATCAGTATTTCAACTGTCGGTGACTTGAAGATCAATCTGGAGATGACCCTGCCCGTTGGCCCCCAGATAGGCGGCAGTTGGAACCTGACTTGTGCCAGGGCTGACTTGATCGGACGAGATTGGGACTTAGACTCCTGCCAACTGGACCTGAGGGTACGGAACTCCAGTCGTTGCCTCTGTCACAGTCCTGGCCTCTATGCAGTTCTCGTCACTAAGCACTCAGAGGATGTAAGTGGAAATGAGATCATTTAATGACATTATTTATTTCAATCTGTTTATAAAGTCAGTGCTCCATTACTAGACTTTTTAAATAAGTTGAAGCTTTCACAACAACAATGCTTGGCCATCTGGTCTCTACATCTCCTGCATTGTGCATCTTCGGTGTGAAAACTCAGTTTGATTTATATGATCCAGTTTGTTAATATTCATGCTGTGTACACTCTATTTCTTTGGCGAAACCCACCTTGCATTAAATATATTACTTGAAATAATTTTTAAAAAATCATCATTACCTTAAATATAGAAGACAAAATGTCTTGAAAATTTTAAATTACATTACTTTTTTTAAATGATCAATTTTTATACCAGAGCCAGTCTAACTGGCAAAAAAAAAAAAAAAAAAAGAATTACCACTTGGCATGAACAGAAATGGTTTTTCCAAGAAGTGTTCCTTGCTTAGAAGCTGCCTCTCACTACTGAATTGCCCTCACCTGTGGTAGTCCTCGGCTGCGGGTGTTGCCTTGTGCAGTCCTGCCTTACACTGCTGTTGCTTGGTTGCCGTAGAGCCTTTGTGCAGCTCCTCAAGGTGCAGTTCTGCCTATCGGTCATTGGCATCATGGCTGTCTTCGTCTATCTCACCAGTCTCTCTCCTCCTTCCAAGGCAAGTCAACCTTACTAATAGAAATTAATTATTTACATTATCAAAACTATTAAAAAATATTTGTTTTTAAATATTTTTCTTCCTCACATTTTACCACCAAATATTCTCCTCATAATAAATTAAACTAGAGGATATCATTACCTTTATTTATATTCTTATTTATTTTTTTGTGGAAAGTGGAAAGTTTTCACAGTTTTAAAGTTTTAGCATTGGAGCGCAATGAATACACTTATCTCATGTAAAAGGCTCAAAGCCATTTTTTTTTCTGGTTTAATTCTTTTATAGATCATTAATTTCAAAAAATGAACAAATTATCCTCCGCCCTTTAATTTTTTTTATTTTACTGCGATGTTTCAAACTAATTTAGTTCTGCTTCAAGCAGTACCTACACACAAATACTATTAATGATTGGTCAGTCGCAATGTTTTCTAATAATAAATTGTTGTGATATTTTGATGTTGCCTGTGAGATAAACTCAAAATTAGCGGGCATAAATGAACGGTATACGACCCGTCGATCACGATTCATGAATGTTTGAACACTATTCATTGCGTTATATTTACTATTGATAAATAAATAAATTTATCGTATAAATAATATCAATAATTAAATATAAATATTTTAATATTGGATTTATTAACTTCAAAACAATAAAAGTTAATAATATCCGAAACAACTGGCATTGGACAACCAGTTAAAAGATCAAGAAGGCAGCGGAAAGGTACGAAGAGAGAGAGAATCCGGAGCCTCATTCACTTTGACTCGGCACGAGAACTAGATAAGACGCACCAGGACTACACTCAGCACCAGGTAGCAACCAATGCTCGAGACAAAGAAGACCATGCGTAGAAAACAAATAAGTAAAACTGGCCAGTAAATATTATAACAAGGTACATTGTAACTTTATTTTTTTTTAACATTGTAAATTTATAGCATACATGTAATTCATGAATCAATTTGTTAATAAACAACTTTCCTTTTGCCAGAAGTTTCTTCAGATTAAAGTTAAATATAAACAAATAAAAGATCAAAAAACGTAATAATATAAATGTTTCTTATTTATTCTGCATATAAATTTGTTATATTTCCTGATAAATAAATTTAAAACATAATTCAAATTATCATTCTCAGGCAAGGAAAATCGTTAGAAAACATTTGCACACAAGACCATTGTTAATATTAACATGTGCTGTAATAAATTTAATAATGGGAGGCTATTTAAGGTTATCTGTATAATAGTTGTGATAGTGATTTTTTCTAGAAAAATATTCTGGACTATTGTTTTATTTAAATTCAAAAATTTAGCATAGTGTGATCTTATATCTTTGACATCTGTTTCAAAATTATGTATATTTGGATATTTTTTGTGGATGAATGACATTTAAGAAGAATGTACAACTTAAATAAAAAATTTTATTATTTCAGGATATATATCAGTTATTGACGATACTGTTGGAATTTCTCTTCTTCCTTGCTATGTCCTCTCACCTCGGGAAGCTAATTCTCATGTACTCAGAAATAGTCTTCACACCAAACATCAAAAGTGTCAAGTGTACCGTGATGGGTTTAACCACAGGTAAATCACTTCTTATTTCTTATATTATCTGACAAAAAATGAAGGAATTTCTTTCCTGCTTTAATTCTTTCTTTTATGTTAATTTGCCATTCTCTGATTCTGACTAGTCAAAATAATATTAAACTGACAATAATACATATTAGAAAGACTATTATTCTCATAGGGTCAGCAAGGTATTTAACCAAGTGCAGCTCTTAAGACTGTAGGAAATTAATACCAACATTACCACACCTACTACCTCATTTTGTGAGGCCAATTATTACATTTTCTACATGGCTCAGCCCATTACTCAACTTTTCCACAACCTTCTGGTGTTCTGCAGGGTAGTGGGTCAAGTCCAATTGTTAACTTCATTTTAACCCCTGAAAAGTACTATATGACTGACTACCAAGCCCTTGAGTCTGACCTTTTCCTTTCCTGACACCTTTCTTAGCTCTAACCCAAACCCAACTAATAACTCCTGAGTCTTACCTCTACTTAAACAAGGGCTCAAAATATGTATAATTAAAGTGAATAAGAACAAAAGAGTGCATATCATGTTTCTTTTCAATCCAAGAGTGCCCAGTCACCTATTTATGTTAGCTGAACAAGATTTATTTTTCATTTTTTTGATAAACACTCCTAAATGTTTTCATGTACTCTCCCATTTGAAGTTTAAAGTCTACAAGGCTTGATAAAAAAGTAACAAGAATTTTTGTTTATCTTAAAAATTTGTTATTTATTCATCAATAGAAATTTTGTCCCTTTCAAAGTAATCCCCCTCAGATATAACATACTTGTGTCAGGGCTCATTCCAATATTCAAAGCACTTTTCGATATAGCTCTTAGCTCCTTCAACGATTCTTCTTTTATCTTATCAATGGTGTCAAAACGTAGTCCTTTCAAGGTTTTTTTCAACTTTGGTAACAAAAAGAAGTTGCAGGGAGCTATGTCTGGTGAATACAGTGGCGGCTGAGGTAACACAACAGTGTCATTTTTTGCTAAAAAGTGATGTGTGAGCAGGAGTGTTATTGTGATGAAATTTCCATGAATTGTTTTGCCACAATAAACTACTTCCAAGTAATATACTTTTTGACCGTACGACCTTCTGGCAGGAACTCATGATGCACTATGCCATTGAAATTGAAAAAAAAAAAAACTGTGTCGGGTCGTCATGAGGGGGACCTAGTTGTCCTAGCTCTGTTGATGGAAAGAGAGTTGAATAGTCTATGACCTGGATGGTTGCTTGATGACGGGTCTTACTACTGAGGTATCTGACATCATATCTGATAGTTATGTGTCCCGATGGTGCACTAAGTTCAGGAGAAGAGGTACAGGCTAGGTTTTCTAGGTAGTTCACATGGTCTTGGAATGGCCCTTGGTACCCGAGGGTAGGCAAAAACTGTCCGGATTCCATAGGCGAGTGTGAACCGGAAAGAGGCAAACTGGATCATGAATGATAAGACAATATCTTGAAACATCACTGCAGCTGCAAGTATAGCCCGAAGCACCCAGGGTTTTAGTTTGAATGAGCTGGGGTTTTAGTTTAGCCAATCGGTTTGCAGGAGATGCCTGCTTGCTCAGTTGCTGCTCTACGGACCCTAGAGGCTGCCTGTGAACTCGTCTGTAGCTACATCATTTATTGTTTAAAATATTTACACTGATATGACTTTGTGGTTTGGTAATATTATTTACATTTGCTTAATTTAATTTACAACATATTATAACTAATTTACGGTATATACAATAGAGTAGAGAGTGATTTATCTTATGTAGTTAGTGGTCTCTACGCAGTGATTATAAAATTCTTGTCACTTTTTGATCAAACCTCGAAGATTATCTCCTACATAGTTTATATTCAGTTCTTTGTCTGCTCTATTAGTATGCTTAATTAGTATTTCTGTTATTCTTATATAAATATAACTAAATTATTTTCATTTTATTTTTTAAATTAGTATTTAATACTCTATTAATGAACGTGCTCCAGGGTTGACTGTACTGCCTTGCCTGATCAGTTGGACTGCAGAGTCGCTGACCACACCGAGGAGGAAGGGCTGTTGGTGGCTCCCGCTAGGATCCGCATCCTTTTACACAGCCGCGGCCTCCACCTCCTTGATAGTCTGCCTCTTCCTCATACTGTCTTTCAGTCTCATCAAGCGACTGCGCTATCTTAGCGCAGTAAAGGGGGCTAAATCACATCACATCATCAACCGCAGGTAGTACTCCTTCCTTTAAAGATAAGAATAGATTTATATTGATATCAGAACATTACTAATAAGATTTTTTGTTGCAACCACCCAATAAATCATTTCTTATACAGCAGTTAAACAAGTTAAATGTTGATATCAAAAAATTTCTGTTGCTTCACATTACGGTTAACTGTGAAGGATAAGGCTGAACCCATGAACCAGAGTGGAATAGTCCCTCAGAATGAGCGACAGTGGAGACAAGTGATTATGCTAGAGATGGAGACCTTGTTACCATTACGGACAACTGACCATCTGAGGTCATCAAAGGGTAGGTAGGATGTAGTTCGAGAAGCTGGCGATCATCGTAGGGACATGATTCCATGTTAAAATAGTTAGGGAAATCAAGAAATCACACCAGCAGGGTTGTTAAGTCCCTGAAGTAATTTTGACTTTATGTGGGTTCTTTTTGCTAAGCTTAAAGACGCTGTACACTCACAATGATCTGCAGAGTTTTTAACTGTAACAGGTAAGTCCCCATCTCTGTATTTAGCAGAAGATAAAAATCAAAACATAACACATAGAATATGTTCTTTTTTTATAATTTGCCCTTAAAAGCTTATAAATTATTTATTTATATTAGATAAAATAATAATAGTAATATTTTTATATTTGTACTTTGGGTTATCAAGCTTTAGTATCTCCAAAATATTCTTTTATTCACAATGTATCATTTAACAGTTTTTTTATGCTTCACCTGTTCAGGCATCATAAGGCACTTTAATTCATAAATAAAATTTGTGTATAATTTTTTCATGATGTTATTAACTAAACAGTCCTCATGATGCCAGAACAGGTTATGAAAATAATTCAAAATAAAAGAATATTTAGGAGAGACTAAAGCTAAGTAAACAAAGTACACATATAGGTAATATGTAAATATATCTTATTAAGTATTAATATCATGGAAATTAATTTTTTTTTTTTCATTAACCTGCATTTAACTATCTGAATTTGTCAGTATTGCCCTGAATAGTTGATTAGAATGTATTTACTATGTTTTCTCCCTATGTTTTTTATTTTAACTTATTAATGGGTAAAGCTATGGTGTTCATTTTTTTTTTTTATGTATGTATGGGTAATGTTCATGAATTAAAAAATGCTCATGTCATAGGCTTGGTTTGATCAAGAGGACATCTGCTCTGTTTGCTTCTACAATTTCTGTGGCGATATCAAGCATACTGTTTGTCAATGGACTAAATGTAGTCAACGTATACATATTCAGTTCTCTATCTGCTCTGTTGGTATGTTTATTATTTAAGCCTAATATTATTATAATTAATTTTTATTACTTCCAGAAATTTAATTAAATTTTTTATAGGGTTTCCTGATGTTCCTGTGTTATATCCTTCACAGTGAATCATCTTTAAATGTGAAACTAATGAAACAGCTAAAGATCACTGCCAAGGACAAAGAATGCAGCTCTGATTCAGATTATAATTTGTTCAATTGTAAGTAATATTATGATTTTTGTTGAATTTAATTACTAAATAAAATAAATATTATTCTAATAAATGAATTTAAAACAATAATTTTTAGTTCTTGATCCACCTATTTTGAAAATGCCTTAAAATTAACTCACAAATACAACTATAAAATGGAGTACCATTTTACAACATGAAGTCTTCTTTGTTGACTTCTTTCTTTGGATGTAATACCTCACCCCTCTTCTGAATTCCATGGCTTGTCTAGGGTTTATTTGTTAAAGGGAAAAGGTTTAAACTCATTTAAGTATCTGGCTTAAGAGTTTTGCCCAGAAGAAATCAGTCTGAATTTGTGGAGTTATAAGAAAGTCCAGTTGAATAGAAGTTGTATTAGTAACTTTGCCATTTATCACCAGAGTTGGTTTGTAAAATTCCACTGTATATAATCTTTTTAAGTATATTGACCATCAGATACTGATGAACAAATTTTAATGTGAAAACGTAAAAGTAATATCGATCAAATGATAAAGACATGTATATGTCATTGCTATTTAAATATGTTATTACAAACAATACAAAAGTCTATTGCCCCATACATACCATACAATTGTAATTTGTTTTTAGTTTTCACGAAACAGGAAGCGGAATTTGAAAGTGAAGGTGCGCCACCTCTAATAAAGGGAGAACCTGCGATAGCATTGAAAATGATCTCTGAAAGCATACAATCAAAACCAAAACTGGTGACGTTCAGCGACCAGCCTGAATGTGAGTATCAAACACTTACATCTACATAAATATAATTAGAACTCCTTAAGCTAAACAAGATAATTATTAGTTTTAAATTTTGAGAATGTTTTTGGTTCTCTTTTAATGCAGAATTGTATGTAGTAAATTTAATAAATCTATTATATAATAACAGGAAAGTAATATAAATATTTTAAATTTAAATCATGGGGTTGGAATCAGTGACCTTATGATCTTAATCAGGAAGTACTGCCCAACTGAGATATCCTGAAGAACAGTCAAGCTAATATCTAATTTCTGCAGAAGGTCTTTTCTAAGTACTGAAAACGTCAAGCTATATATTTTAAACATGTAATGCTGTAAAAGTTGATTTTGTGCTGAAATTAATTAATAATTCATTTAATTACTAAATAAAATAAATATTATAAGAATAAATGAATTTAAAACACAATAATTTTTAGTTCTTGATCTATTTTGAAAATGCCATAAATTAACTCTCAAATAGAACTATAAAAAGATACTAGCTTACAAGATAAAGTGTTCTTTGTTGATTTCTTTCTTCCGATGTAATACCTCCCCTCTCCTCTGAATGCCATGGCTTGTCTAGGGTTTACCTGTGAAAGGGAAACAGTTTAAACTCATTTAAGTATCTGGCTTAAGAGTTTTGCCCAGAAGTAATCAGTCAGCCTTTGTGGAATTATAAGAAAGTCTAGTTGAACAGAAGTTGTATAAGTAACTTTTCCATTTATCACTGAAGTTTGTTTTGTAAAATTCCACCATATATGATCTTTTTATGTTTATTGACCATCAGATACAGGCATTATAATGCCCTTTGAGAAATATCACTCGATGTTTTCAGAGTCTAGATTATGGTTGTTGTTTGATTTGGGACTACTTAGTTGGTATGGTGTGCCTGAATGGATATCGGTGTAATGTAGGATTACATACAACTAGATATTATTAATAATATACTTTATAAAATATTAGCAAAATTTCATCTGTTATTTAGCATATAGTGTTATCTATGTAGCCTATTTAAATTATATTGTACCAATTTAACAATAATATAAAATTTTACATATTACGGAGCCAGAAAAAACCTCATTGTCTACTCTCTTAGTTTAACTCTCTGGGAGATGAACAGAATCAGTCCAACCAATTTGACACACATCGCTCAAAGCTAGCCAGGACACTTAATTGTTTTTAGCTGACCACTAAATTGTGATTTCTTATCTGAAAATGCGATTCAGCATTGTCCCACTTCTCTCTCTGGCCCGTTTTTCACTTTCTTACAGTTAACAGTATCTAAAAAATATGTAAATTTAAAAAAATAGAAAATTAATAAAACATTAATTTTCCTTAAATCTAAAAATTGTCATTTCTCCACCTACACTACATTGAATTTGTCTGGTTTAATTTTTTTTTATTGATTGCCAATTTCTCATTTGGTGAAAGGGAGGGATACAATTCCAAGTATTTCTATTGCTTACAAAGTAACTCTTGTGCCGAATTCGGCCTCAATCTGTCAATCCATCAGGTTATGCATAGCGAACAAACAAACAAATTATATTATTTATAATGGTGATTTACAATTTTTCTTTTTACTGTTTAGATGAGAACGAAGAGGCTAATGTTGACCTTGAAGTGTACCCCAACAGTCCTAAAAAATACAACAGTACGGACAGCGCTGAAGCAGTCCACGAAATGCCCAACAGCCTTGACATCCTCTCTGAAATAGTGCAGACAGACGCTGTGGAAAACAAAGCAACCGCCCCGAGGGATATGTCCCAGGAAAGCTTGTCTGCTGTGAGTCCGTCGGAAGTGCTCAATAGGATATCCCACGACTTGGACTATCTGCTCAACAGGCAGCCTTCCCCCCCAATTTCCTCCACCGGCTCACCTTACAGAGCAATCACCAAGTTGTAAATATATTAATGTAATCAAAATCTAGAGATTACTAATCATAAGAGTTTGTAAAAAAATAATTTTTTAAGATCGTCCAGCGTCTTAAATTTTAATCAATTACTATTAAAATTGTCATCACTGAATGTGAAACATTCTATAAAAGACATTTTCACATTATTGATTGTATTGTTTAAAACAGGAAAAATATAGCATTTGAAGACCTGAACATGCCTGAAATAGCAAAATATTGAATTGTTAAATCTTTTCTTATGAATAATGAGAGACTATTTGCCATTCTTAGAAAGTTATTTTTCTACAAGCTAAATATATTGTATTTAATAAAACTGTAATAAAAGCTCAACATTCCCAGGGTAAATATATAATCTCAGACTTATACTATATAAGATATGTTACTGTTCACTTGATTAATTATTAATGTTAGCAGAATATGTTTTTTGTTATGTGTTGTGTTTTTTTTTTTGTTTTATAAATGAATTTGTGTGAAAGCTTTTTGATTTACAAAAAGGAGACATCGTTAAAAAATATAGAGAATTTTTTTTTTGGCTGCAGGTAAAGGTTTATTATATTGCTAAATCAAAACATTGTATAAATATAAGTCTTTTTCAATTGACAGAATGACAAACTCCATTTTTACAAGTTTTCAGGCGAGATTTATTATGTATTCTTCTAGAAGGATTCCACATAACCTGTTATTTGTGTGTTGAAATGAAATTTTTTGAAGCTTAAAATGAAAAAAATTGTTTAACCTAAGAGCTCTGAGTTAGTCACTGGGTCAACGGAAAGACTTGTGTGTTTATAGGTACGGATATTCTATTATGGTTATTGTTTTCTAAAAACCTGTGTTGTAAACAGTTCAATTGTTGGTTTCATCAATATTCTCATATTTTATTTTATTTGAATTTTTTAAAGAAGGATTATGAATACAATCTAGTATAATGTTTAATATATGTTGCATAATAATGTAATTAATTATCCGACTGATATATCTTATAGACATACCTTCAATTATGCATTTTTCTTTTGCAATTATAGATTAAGGTCTTACCACTTGCATATTTATGCTTTAGGAACATCGCTATGGTATAGTTTGAACACTGAGGTTGGTAGTAGATGTCTCAAATTTCAAGGGACTCTCTCTTTTTCTAGTATTTATGACTCAAGTGTGTAATTGGCCAATCAAGGTAATGCTTGACACACACAGAGTTATATCAACCTTACTGCAAACTGGGCGAACAATACACGATTATTTATTGTTTTCAATAGATTATATTTAATGTTTAATATTTGTGTAATTCAATCAGTATTCAAGAATCCTGTATTTTTTTTAAGTTAAGTTTACATTGATGAATAAAGTAAGATTTACTTACTGTTAAGAATGAGACTGTAAATAAGTGGGCGTTATGTTTATGATAAAAATGGATTTTATTTAAATGTATTATTAGATTAATGGTCTCTTCAATCATTATATTTGATTGTAGTCGTGTTTGCCAATTATTGATCTCATTTTAAAATTAATATATTTACATACTGATCTATTTATTTATGTGTTACAAGCATTACATACATTTTAGGTTAGCTCCATTATTGTTTTGGTAATTATTTTTTAAAAACTCTTGAAACTAAATGTTACCTTTTAATCAAAGAAATTATTGATTTGAATGATGTTTATTTAAATTTATTTTTGTAAGATGGAATCCACATAGTATTTAAGCAAAATTAACTATTATTATATTAAAAGTTATTGTGTTTCCAGAAATGTGACTTGTACATATATTCAATCATTTATAAACAGAGCTCATGTAATAAAAAAAAAAGTCTATACATTATGTGATGGTTGCTTTATCTCCCAAAAACTGTAGAACAGATCTGTAAGTATTAAAAAGTAAATTGTGACAAATTTTACCATCATTAAAATTAATGTATGTGGTGTACCTTAGTTGTAAAGTTTGTTTAATATTTATTTATTGTAAATCTTTAAAATTAATATTGTAAATTATGACAATATTAATCAATTATTATAATGTCAATAGTGATATTGCTAAGAACCCAAAAAAGTTGATGGGCATTGTAATTATTAGAAAATGTACTAACAGAATACTTTGGAAGCACCGTTTGTGTTCTTTAGCATTTATTTATACGTTTTAGTTTATCATTTTGAGCATTAATGTTTAAATTAAAGTTAGCCTGATAGGCAATTTATAAGAGACTACTGCGTACCAAATGAGTTTTTTAAAATTTACTGTAAATTAACATACATACATACATGATTTTGTTTAGCAAATGTAATGTATTTTTATAAATATTAAATTGTACATTGCTCACTAGGTCCATTATTGTCTTTATTCTATTAGTAATTAAAGAGAGCTCAAGTGCCTTATTGGTTTATTAACAATTATCATTACCTGAAAATGTGATATGTCCTATTAAAAAAAAATTATCATTCTTATTTGTTCTGCAAAAATAAATTTATGTTTTTGTCTATACTTTTTTTATAAATTATACCAAAAATTAAAATACGTATATGCGGTTACAGGGAATATATATGTTAGGTAAGCCTTAAAAATATGCACTGTAATGCTTAATTCTTCTATTACGTGTTTGATAAAAATTTACTCCCAACTATTAACGACCAAATGTGCTCGAAATCAACAACTGAACAAAACCTATCAAACCATGAGATGAATACACTTATTGATGTTATATTGACTTCTCAGGAGCTTCAAACATGCAATTTAGACCAAACCCTAAGCTTGAAAGTTCATATATTACAAACGTTCCTTCCCCAATTCAAAACACTTGAATAATCTCTGTTCGATACATGGTGATGAACCTTAGTTATTCTTTTAATTTCTGTGCTATTCTACTATGGTTGATATCTTTTACCTATATTTTCACTAAATGGTAGCATATCTTGTGATTTTGAAGCCGGACTCAAACAAGTGAGAGACTGTTTTTTATAAATTATTTTTATATTCTGAAGAAGTACTGACATTTCTTGGTTCTATGTTAAGATTATTAATACAATGATATGATTAATCATTGAAGTATGGAATTAAATAAAATAGTATGTAATACCAAAACCGCTTTACTTGTCACTTTATAAGCTGTCTTATAAACTTACTATTAGATGTATTAAAGGATGTATCTGCCTTACTAAGATTGCCAGCGATGAGATGGGAGTATAGAGCATTCTTATAAGAATTGAGATAGCCGAGAAGGGGGAATGGGATTTGGCTAAAAGTTATGGTTGTTTAGGAAGAAGGGAGCATTCACTACCTTGTAGGGAATTCTGGATTTCAGGATGTCACATTCTGAAGAATATTGGGAGGCTTGGCTCTCCTCCAGACTTTTATTCCATAGGACCAGGTAGGTATTTTTTCTCTTTTGTTTTCAATAGTCAGCTCAGAGGGTTTGTCCATGAGACAAAGAAGTACACTAAGTTGAAACAGTTCTGTCTCTATCCTTCAAATAAATCTTTAATTCAATAACCTTCTCGATAAAAGTTAAATTCCTTTATTGTGCAATAATTACAATCTGCCTTTTATAAGGCAATAAGTAATTAATTAATCTCGATAAAAGAGGAAAATATTTATTTGTAAATTAATTTCTTATGAGGTTTCTTTTGATTTAATCATCATCCCAATATCAAGTGAAAATAACATGCCTGTAAACAAAAAACATTAGTGAATTATAGTTAAAACAAATTGGACACAAATTTCATTTTATCCAACAGGATGTCAAGATCATTAATTTGAAACAATAATAGAAAACTATTTTTTTTTTTAACTTAGCATTAATGAGTTGCTATATCATGGTTTATGAAGACATGAGTATTTTTCATGTTGTTACATCCTCAAATGGGACCTATCTATAACATAGGTAGATGAAATCTATAAAATGTTTCTAAACAACAACCTATCTATAAAATGTTTCTGATCAGCAAAAAACAACAACTAAATACTAAAAATGAATGATAAACAAACATCTACTAGCAAGTAAGGGATAGATTAACCAAAGGGTTTTCTATTGTCTGTCAATTTATTCTTCAATTGAGACAATAAGCACTTACTAATATTTTTATTACATCAAAGTTTCTATAAATAGATTTCATCTTAATGATTGCAAATTGGAAAAAGGTTATAATAGGTAAGTAGGTATAAAACCTACTCAAACCTTGTTGAAATGAAATAAGTGCTTGTCTATCTATGTACGATAGTTTCATGTTTATATGCATTATCTGATAACTAATATACATTAGACTCAGATTGGATTGTGAACAGCTGGTATAAATGGAATTTGTTCCATTGTTAGATTGTATGCAAGATTGCTTGGATTTATTAGGGTGTATATTCTAGATAAATATGTCATCTGTGTAATACTGTTAAATGCATAATTAAGTATCAGTGTCATAATTCATTGGATCTACATACATTTTCCTTAGGTTGACTCCAATATACATTAAATATTACAGTTAATAGTCAGTTATTGAATTGTTAATTTCAATATTAAAAAAATTGAAACAATATTTTAACAAAACAAACAAAAACTAACTAACAAAATGATTCAAAACCAATTACATTAGTTTATTTTTTATTTTATGTAGGTAATGTGTTACATTTAAACTTTTATAAACCTCATTGGTTTTGCTTATGTTGAAAGATTATATTAAGTGCAATTCTTGGTCTAGATTAAATATTTTTACATGATTTGAGTATTTAATCTAGATGCTTTAAACCGTATGACATGTTGACAATAACATGATTACTGTTTTAATATTTTGGTTTAGAAGCTGTTATGCCTCTTTATAACTTTTAGATAAAGTTCCTCTTGTTTTTCAACTTAAATTATTTTGTAATATTATCATTAGTAATGATAAAAGCAAGTGGATAATTAATGTAGGTATATTAATTCAAATTTCACTGGGGAAAAGGATTAATAATTGAATGAACCATTATTGTGTTATAAAAGCTTTTCCGTTTTTATTATTTCCATTTCATAATTTTTTTATGTTTTATTAATGGTAGGGAAAAGGTTATTTTTTGTTATAATAATCTTAAGAATTACTTAAATGAAATGGTCAAATAATAATAAAACATATTTTTAAAAAATGTATTAAATATTTATGAAAAAAATTGGGAAATGTAAAAAAAATATTAATTAGCTTAATTATATGTCTATGGAAGACTTTCAAATTAAAAGATTCATTTGAATTATCATCTGATTTGGAGTCAGTAGTATAAACCATTCAATATTAAACTTTCTTTTTCTTCGCTAATTTATGTTTCATTATACTAAAGAATGTTCTTTCTTTATTAATTAAATAAAGATACACAAATTATTGTTTTTAAAATAACAAACTTATATCATATAATATAATTAATTATAATTTTTTAAGCTTGGGCAACACTGAGTATACTTCATCTTCCTGACTTCTTTAGTTTCCTTTAAACTGTTGAAGCTGTTTCACGTATGTGAATCCTTCTCAGTCTTAATGTATAATCTCAGGTAATTAATCTAAATTTACTGTAATACAGTTAACAAGTTATAACTTGGTAGTTGTATGTGTAAAAACAGTTAAATTTAAAGTTTATTTATAAAAATACTCATGTGAAGTTGTTACGGGCTATCTTAATAACCAGTTACATTGCTTTCCTATCCTGTTCAAAAAGTAACTGTTCTTTTCATAATGGGGTAGGTTTGCCTTACTGTCTGTTTCATGTGATGTCTTCTTCTCTGAATCTTGTATTATGGATATCTCTATTATTTTAATTAATAGCACACATACAATTAACACAAATAATTCTTCTCATTTTTTAAAAATTTTATTAAAGTTTGTCTTCACAATTGATTAACTGAAGTTATAATTATAAATTAATCTTTATTTATTGTTTTGTAAAAATATGTGCTTATATCTTAAAGGATCATTGGGAAGAAGTTAATCAAGATGTTTGTAGAGTTGAGAGAATATGAAGAAGCTGGCGAGAGACAGCGATGCCATGTATGGATTTGCTTCTGGTTCCATCTCAAGAGCATAAGTATATCATATATGTTTGTACATATAATTTATTGGAGTTTTATTTAAATGATAGTTTGGATGCTATGCATAAAACTCCTGTTGAGTTTTCCTGATTATGAGACCCAAGCAGTGGGTAAAATAATTGTTTTGTTTTTTTTGTAAATAACTTTGAGTCATCAAGAAATGAGAGAGAAAAAATGATTAAATTCAAAATGGTATCTCATAAAGTGAGTTCCGATGAGTACAGACCTCGGCTGACTATTTCAGACAGTATAAACATTCTCACTAAAAACTGAAGGTCAGACATCATTTCCATGCTCATGATGGATTTTGTTTGTCCTGTAATCCTCCTGTAATTGAGTAAACTTGGGTAACTTTAATTGGTTGAAATTTGGGGACATTCCAAATGTGTGATTCCCAAAGGTGTTTTAGTAAACTGGAATGAAGGGTGACCAATGATACTAATGAGGCCACTTTCTAACAGTAGCAAGTAGTCCTTGTAACAAACAACTATTAAAATTTTATTCTTCTGAGCAATAGAGTTCAGTTTGCAAAATGTTTACAGAAAGTACAGATGGTGCTGTGATAAATATTCCACTTGATGGTTCTTGAAGAAATGATGCACTGATTATTGATTGAAATTATTGGCCTCTGTTTTATTTGGTGCTGAATGCTAACAAGTGTACAAGTATAATTATCATCAATTATCATTCACATATAAATATTAATCTACTAGGTATTAAGTGTATTGGACTTGGGTCATAGGACCAATTGTAATTCGCTGTGGAGGATAATGATGAGCAAAGGCAGAGATACCAAAGTCGGTAGTAAGACAAAGCTACTTACATATTATAAATATAAGCTTAAATTTTACATTTAGATGACAGTTAAATGTTTGTTACAATTAAATCTGTCTCCTTAAACTTTGAGAAATAAGAAATCAAGGGTTTCCTTAGGTATCGATCTATTATTGGGTATGTGCGAAGTCCACTTTTAATGTTATTTTTTCCTTTCCTCATCTGCGGAAGTTATGTATTTTTCTTTTGAGTTAACACTTCTTAAGCAAATAAAGGCTAATTTAACAAGTATCATAGTCGAATCACTTCTGTCATCAAGATAAAATTGTAGGCATCTATATTAAATCTACACAGATACATACTAATCTAGTAACCCTTAAACTATTTTTTATCACATTAAGACTCTGTGCAATGAATTTGGTTTTAATTGATTTCAAGAGGTCTAAGCACTGATCAAACTGAAGAAATAGATGTGTAAGTTTTGATCAGATGCTGAAGAACCGCAACTGTTTGAAACGCCTGTACTAAATTCTTCATGCGTGTTCTTCTAGAGGGACTGTAATTCATAAAATCACCTCCTGTCTATGAAACTCTTTTTTTTTTATCTCTTTTAAATTGTGTCTTAGTCAGTTATTTATTAGTAACTAATCTTTGTTTCTATTTAGTACGTACCTAGCCATTTTTTTAAACAAAATTCTCACTTATTGGTACTTTGTATGGTACTAAATTCATAATCTGTGAGCTATTGTAGACACTTGATCATACCCAAATAGCTCAGTTAGTCAGATTAGTTAGAACACCACAAATGTACTGTGCATGTTCCAGCGACCCAGTGTTTTTTGATCAACATTTTATTTTTTGATTCTGATCACAAATCCGTTGTCAGCTTTTATGAAAATTTCTATTTTTCTATCTATTTCTATATACCTTATAACTACGCATTGGGTACATATTGATGTGTATTTATATTAAATTAGAAAATTATGGGCATGGCAAGGATTATTCTCTTTTACCAGCTAAGCATAATTTAATGTAGGCTAGGGTACAGGATAATATCACTCGCCATAACCTACATAATGAAAACTAAAATGAAGATAAAGTATAATGAAAAAGGAAAAGGAACAGTATAAAAGGTTTTAATAAAAATTATCTCCGTTTAGATTTCTATAATCCTAATTCCTGGTTGTAAATGTTTATCCCCCCCCCCCAAAAAGGAAAATAAATGAACCCTTTTCGTATTATCCTCCTCTTATTGCCACGTTTATGTATAGTGGGCGGTTTTTTTTATCTCTTCATTAAATATATCTTTTGAAATTGACAAAATAATGTTGCAAAGAATCAGCATAAACTAAAACTCCATTTTTATGCATCCTATGCTTCCTGCAGCAATTCAACTTTTTTATGTAATGATTAGCAATGCTTATTACGGTATAGGTTGGATAAATATAAATTATTATTTATAATTATTCGTAGCTGAGGCCAGAGAAATATTATCGGGACTTGAACCAAGACCTTAAGCTTGAATAAGTGACCGTAAGAGACCCGGAAAGTGTAGTGATTTTTTTTTTTTTGGGAAATGACGGAGTGCTAGGGGCTTGCTCCACCTCTGTCGCGGGTTGACCTGGTATTGCAGTACCTCCGGGAGCGGCCCATATAAATGAAATCACTGACTCAATTAATTAATTTAATTGAGTCAATAAACGGAACAAATGACTGTAATATGGAGGTACTGGTCAACCCGCGATAGAGGTGGAGCACAAGCCGCTAGCACTCCGTCATTTCCCAAAAATGTGGCGAGGTCCCGGTCTTGACAGTATATCTTTTTTTGGAATGTTAATTATCCATAATTACATTTCGTATATGTTTTGAATTAATATAATACCAAATATTTTAATAATGCTGATACATTTATGCAAGGCTTTTTAGGGAGTATTTTGATGTTGATGGGGTTCACATATATACGGTTTCGGATGGAGCTCTGTTGTACGGGCGAATGGTTCCTCTTGGAACGGTGATTTTACGAGGATAATGAGCGTGCTATCGATACTGCTGCACTACAGATTAAAGGCGTGCTGCGAATATTAACGTCCGTATAATTCTACCTCGGGTTTGACATAAATGGCTGGATGGAGTTGAGGCACATCCCATCTCTGTGATGAGGATCATTAGGGATATGTCCGTTCCGGGGTTGAGGCAATGCTCGTTTTTGACTCGAACCTTTATGTATATTATTTCTCAATGAAGTTATATTATTATGTTGTTCGTTATTTTATATGTATATTAATTTTCTAAAATAGTCAAACAGCCACTCTATTTAATATTTTTCTATATAAATATATTCGATTCGATGGGAGGGTACTTATTGAGGATATTAGGTTTGATCTAACACAGAATCGTGGACTAGTTTCAAACCGGTTTGTGATTATTTACTGAGCATGCGTGAAAGTTACCTCATCATAGATTTAGAACATGTTGGAACGCTACTTGTAATCTCTCACTGTTGACTCTTTCAGAAGGTCCCTTTACAAAAAAATAAATTCATTTATAAACTAAAGACATTAAAATTAACCTCTACTAATAATTTAAAATGTACGATTAATAATTTAAAAATTAATACTTAATAATTAATAGACAAAATGAAAGTTAAGGTCTATTCATTTTACGATTAATAATTTCTAATTGAAGCATAGAAGAGTTACATAACTCGAACGATATTTTTGTTCTTTGTTATAATTTGAAAGTTCGTTTGTAAATTTACAACCTTCCTTTTTATGGTGAGCGGGAAAAGTGGGGAGAATGACTGCGGATGTACCTCATTCTTAGTCCTTCCCAATCCTCGGATCGTTTTTAAACTTGGTTTTGAGTTGGAACAGATTTATGACAGTTTTAGTTTTGTTGTCGGGCGAGTCAGAACGCCACAAATGTACTGTGCTTGTCCAGTGACCCAGTGTTTTTTAATCAAACTTTTATTTTTTTATTCTGATCACGAATCAGTGCTCAGCTTTTTTGAAAATTTCTATTTTTCTATCTATTTCTATTAAATAAACTTTCCAGTGTTATGTGTATTACTAATCTGAGGCAGCCCTCACTGTTGAATATTCAAAAATTAGATGGGCTACTACAATTTTTATAAAATGAGGAGAAATATTTTTTAAAAATGGCAAATACATCACCACTGGAAGAGAATATATCAAGTTTTTTTTTTCTTTTAAAAAAAATATGAAGTAAAATTTTTGAAAAATCCTGTATCTATTCGTTTCTTTTTTTCAGTCAAACGTTCTTTGAACGTTTGTTTTATGTATGTACTGTATCCTATGTACAATAACGAGAATAATCGTGGAAGATTTAAAATGAACAGCTGGTCATTTTGGTAAATGGATAAAATCCTTTGTATTTCTCACTCGGTATACAAAGCCGTAACAATGGGAAAGAGGGCGTTCTATAATTCGAAACGGAACCACTTCCCTTCTTTATAATTCTAAATTGTCCCCGTAATATTTACTAGCATTTTCCACCTATCGTTTATTACATCCACTCAAAGTTGTTTCTTCGTATTTAGAAAATAAATAACATAATCCTCCATTAGAATTTTATATAATGAAAAATTATATATAAGCTCTTAGTCATTCGATTTTTTTTTTCATTCGAACTTCTCGATGAATCCAACAATATTGACAAATTTGTATGTGATCCTTAGGGGTTCGAGCTATCGAGAAGTGGCTGTATTTACTTGGCCGTTGTCGGGAGGCGTCACTAGGGGAGTGCCTAATCACTCTAGCCCTGGTGACAAGTGCGGATTGTTGTAGTTTATAACATGGACCATGTTCCATGTAGGCGTTAATATCTGACTCCATTTTATTGATAGGAATGTGTCCCGACAATACACTGTGTTCAGGAGAAGAGGTTCAGAGGTTCATAAAGAATAAGACCAGTTTTCAGAGTTCGGGCGGGAGATCGGCAGCGTAATAGTTACAAGTCGTCAGAGGTCTGCTAGAGGCTGTGAGACAGGGACGGCGCAGAGGTGTGACAGAGATAGTAGGCTGACGAGGAGTCTGTGTGCCTGCCTACCAGGGCCAAGCGGCCCTGGCGTAAAGCGACCGAGTAGTGCGGCTGAGGAGACTAGGAAAAAGAGTGGTTTTCCAGGGCGAAACCCCTTGGTTTTTAAGCATTACTTCCCCTTCCTAAAACATTACTTCCCCTTCCTACCGGAAGGAGGAGCCTAGCTTGAACGGGGTATGTTTATGATGTCACACCTGCGCCGAGTACGTGCCCCTCGTCCCCTAAAGAACTGTTATTGGCATGGCTTTTAGATTTTATGACCCCGGACAGTGACTGAAGGTCTGCTCGGGTCTATTTTATTAGGGGCAGGTGGCTTACCCTCTCAGGTTTTATTGCTGTCCTTCGACCCTCTGTTACTTGTTTCACGACTACCGACCTCTCTATGATTTATTACAAGAAGTTTACAAAGATTTGCATTTATATTATAATACATTAGTTGCACCAGAGTATAGGGTAATTTACATATATGGTTAGCGCTCGCTACAGCCGTTTTAGTTTATAACACGATTCTAAGATTTTCATGAAAAAGTTGTTCATTAAATTTATTTATCAAGTAGTTTTTCATATAACCATTTGTAAAATATTGAAGAGCCTCATAGCATCTAGGCCAACCAGCGTTACTTCACTTTTTGCGTCCATTGTTCTGTTTGTAAATAAAGAGAGCAGTTATCTATCCTAGGACAAAGTTGTGTTATTTAGTTTCGTATATTTGACGTGAACAATAATAACAGTGCCTAGCGAATGGCAGTAGCGTTATAGCATACACAGGTACCGTTGTATGAAACAGTCTCTGTTGCTATGCATTAATGCTTTGAGAGATTTAATCTCACGCTCGATGAAGCCCACTGTTATGGTGGACTGCTCTCTTGGGACAGCAGTGTGTGTCTACGGGTGGAAGAGAGCACGAGTGAGGAGGGGGAGGGGTAATGGAGTTGTGCTGGCTGTCGATGTATCGGTATTTACAAACAAACTATCCAGAGGTCCATATTTCGCCTGTGTTGTTTATTATCTATTGAATTACCATGGAAAAACTCGCTTAATAATACCCCCCCCCCCAAAAAGTGAGTCTTTTTGAGACTAGGGACCCCTGATTGTTTTTAATCATTTCTCTAGTCTATTATTTGTAAATGAAAGGTTTGGGGAAAGTGTTTAATAAAATATGTTTTAGTGTTTGGATAGATTTATTCTGGTGGCCAAAAATTTACAATTTCATTTATTAATTGATTGAACAAATTATTACCGCTTCTTCTGTTGCAAGATAAAAATTCACACAAATATGAGTCTATAAAACTTCTGCTTGTACCATGTTCTTTTTTGTTTCTTACCTTTGCTTGTGCCCATAACGATTCAATTCGTTGTACATAACTACCTGTTTTTTTCATTCAATACCCCCTTAGATTGAAGAAACAAAACAGCTTTTTCCTTCGTACCTACTACTACCTACTTTCGTACCTGCTACTACCTACTTTCGTACCTACTACTACCTACTTTCGTACCTACTTTTACTATAGTCTAAGATTTCCGTTTGCTGTTTTATTCGGTACCTTAAATATTTTGCATTGGGAGCCAGCGGGGTCGTTTAATGTGTCCTTTGTTATGTCTATACAAATCCTTTTCCTTTCTTGAGTTTCCTGACTGAATCCTTATTATGCCTTTAATATCCTACTTCAACGATCACACTAACTTCTTAATACCATTTGACTTAACTTTTAACTTCTTTATACTTATAAAATGAAATAATCGTTCAACATTGATACGGGAGCCAGTCTCCTTTCCCAGGGGTTAGACGTGGACTAATGATTTCTCCTACTCTTCTTATCCCCCCAACAGCGTCTGTCTTCTGGAAACCTCCAGTCAACTGACCGGAACACGACCAGGATCGCCAGTCCGCTTGGATCTGATATCGAATATTCAAATCAGCTCGCTTTTTT